>JAFFSR010000401.1:1180000-2516089 GCA_017163975.1 Anastatus disparis | reverse complement strand
CTTTAAATTCTTTATATTATAAATATAATATAGTGAGGAGTCACAATATATTTCATTTCACAAAAAATTTCAACATCAAAACTAATTCTCTAATGTAAAGAATAAAGAATAAAATTGGTATAATTTTGGGGAAATTTTGATATGGGAATACTTTTTTATAGTAACTTTTAATAATTTCAATAATGGTAAATTTTTAAATAACTTGTGGTATTGAATGCTAATTAAATTTAGTTGTAACATAAGTTTATTATTTAGGTTGGAAATATTTCAATAAAATAATATAACTCATTATAAGTTATCATTTTAATTTTTAAAACTTTTTTATTCATAGTTGACAATTATATTGATTATATGATTCTCATTTTAATAGTTTATATGATATTATGTGAATTTTATAAATATAAATTATTTAAGGAAAGGTAAAATGGACGGCATTTCCACTCATAAATATTGATTTTATTTTAAGAATTGTATTTTAAAATTTTAAATAGATAGATCACAATAACATACAGTATGTATCACGAAGATTATTCAGTTAAATTTTTTTACATAAAATCTATTCATTACTTATTTGAGAAGTTTGGGTTCCAATATTATTTACTAAAATTTTCAATTTGGAATCAAGTTTAAATATCTTGAAAACTAATGATTGAAATAATTTGAAAATTCAAATAAATAATCATCACGAGACATACTACAAGTTAATACATTCCTTTTATGGAAATTCAGCAATAGGATGGAAAGACAGTTAATTTTTTATCTTCTTATAGTAAAATATAATCAAACTTTTGATAACAAATTCAACATAATGAAATAATTGTACTTTCAATGATTTGTGTCATATTTCATACAAATTATAGAGTGATATTACAGAATATTATTTTTTTTCCGCATTCATAATAAATGTTTACGCAAATAATAAGTAAATTTTCTTGTGAAATATTTACTTTTAGGAAAATTTTACTTCTATCTAGACATTTCATAAATATAAATTCATATTATAGACATAATTTATTCATATTTCATATATTTCCTATCTTATAATTGACTAATAAAAAAATTTAATATCAAATAAATAATTTTTAAAATATTGTTGCTTCAATGAAATGAATTGCTAACAATTTTATATAAATCACAATTCATTTAAATATAAACACGTGTACAAATCAAAATGTAATTAGGTTAAATGTATGTTATTTATAAAAATTGTTAACAAGTAACTTTTAAATAATATATTTTCATGAAAACTAATTTAAATACTTCCATTCTCTGAATGATAACTGAATACAATTTCAATTTAATAAATTTAGTTATACAGTTATAAATATATAATACTTATATAACTGTTCATCAAATAAAATTATATTTTTTAATATACATATATATATATATATATATGGGACGTTTCACATATCAACTCACCTAACAAAAATAGAATTCGTCAAAAATCTGTGAAAATGTTCTATTTGATATCCAAAATATACAAAAAAATTTTAGAGGGCCAGGTCAAAGGGTCAGATTTAAAACGTGATGGAATTTTCGAATTTTCCAAATTTTGTCAAATAAATATTTTAATGAATTTTTCCTCAAAAACTATCAATTTTCGTTAAAACTTAATAGAATACTTTTCTTGAAACTAGATGAATTTACCTGAATTTTTGCAAATTATAATATACCGATTTTTATGCTTACTTGATCGATTTAAACATACTATTTAGTATATCTAAAATCGAGCAGGTTAAATTGGCTTTTAAAGTCTTATTTTTTGTTTTTTATGGGAAAAAAATATACGAAGCCTCCAGTTGGGCAGCCTTCTCAAAGCTACTTAATTGTGCAAAATGTCCGAATAAATCGTTATTTTGGATCAATGATGAGATTCGTGATTTTTTTTTCTGAAAAGTATTAATTTTGGGACAAATGTATGAGAATTTTTTTTATTGAAATCATGTGCAGAATATGAACATATTTTTTACAAATTGTAATTTAAGACATTATGAACCATATATACTAAAAATTTAACAAAAAATAAATTTTAAAATTTCAAAATTTCATTTATAATTTGTGATGTTTAGCAAATAATGGTTTACAAAAATTAACATACATTTAACATACAATTTTCAATAAAAACCTTCTCATACATTTATCCCAAAAATCAATACTTTTTTGAGAAAAAAAATCACGAATTTCATCATTGATCCAAAAATAACGATTTTTTTCAGACATTTTTGCACATTTAGTAACTTCAGATGGTTGCCTAACTGAGACTTCAGTATATTTTTTCTCATAAAAACCAAAAAAATACACTTTAAAAAGCCAATTTAACCTGCTCGATTTTTAGATATATAAATAGTATGTTTAAATCGATCAAGTAAGCATAAAAATCAGTATATTATAATTTGCAAAAATTCAGGTGAATTCTACATCTAATTTCAAGAAAAAGTATTCTATTAAGTTTAACGAAAAATTGATAGTTTTTGAGGAAAAAATTCATTAAAATATTTATTTAGCAAAAAATTTGGAAAATTCGAAAATTCCATCACGTTTAAATCCTGACCCCTTTGACCCGGACTCTAAAATTTTTTTTTGTATATTTGGGTATTAAATAGAACATTTCACAGATTTTCGACGAATTCTATTTTTTTGTTAGTGAGTTGACGAAATGTCCTATATATATATATATATATATATATTAAAATAATAATTATTACAATAGATTGTAGTTAAATAAAAATGTTTATTTTAATAATTATAGCGTTGAAATTTATTTTGATGAAAAATGTTATTTGATTGACATTTACAGTATTATTTTAACTATTTTGAAAAGTTACTTGTCATCAATAAAAAATTATTCAATTTTTTCAAATTAATAATCTATTAATATCACTTTCTAAAATTATAATATTTATGATATGCAAACCTTCCTTGTGATAATACACTTTGTAATATTTGTATCTCATTAAATTTTTAGATTAGGTGCAAAAAGATTGTTAAGTTATTGCAAATAGTTATTTTTTTATTCCGAAATATTCGAATTTAAAATTAACTAAAATGTTGTATTTTAATCCTATGATTTTTTCTATTTAAATTTCGTATTTCATATATATATATAAAATACATTTGTAAAGATATTTTTATTAGAAATCAACACGAATTTCTTTTAAGCATGATTCAGCTTATAAATTAATTCCATAATTCAAATTCATGGTCATATATTGAGCTCTGGAAATTATAGTTGTAACTCAGTACCCAGTTCTCAGTTTATTTACATCAAATATCGTACTATCTTTGTTTTCTAATGGCAGTAGAGTGAGAAATAGTCACTTAGAAATAAATTATATTTTTTTACTTTAAGCACATATGTACATATATTTTTATATTATGTTTCATCAAATTATTTTCTGATTTCATTCAGTACTCAAAATTCAACTAATTAATTCTTATTTACTTAAAATTAGTCATTTATACATAATAATATAATAAAAGAAAATTCATCTAAGCGACGTTAGGAGCGAAAAACTTCATTAGAATTAATACCTGTTAACCTAAAACCAATAAATTGTATAAACGATTTCCAACAGTTGATAAATATAATTTAAATCATATAATATATATATATATATATATATATATATATATATATATATATCAATTTTAAATTTATAATCATTAATTTAAAACTCAAAAGTAACTATTTTTAAAACGGAATATGGAAGATAAACATGTATCGTTTTAATCCTTGAATATCACGAATTTAAATATTAATTATTAGTAATTTTAAAGAGTTATATATTATATAAATAATTCTATATTTAATAATTTTCAATTTTAGTAACAAGAAAAGCCGCTGGAAAAGAGTTTAATAATTGCATTTTCTGCGAAATATTGCCTCGAATCGAGTAGGTGAAAGATCAGTCTTAATATAAAAAAAAGGCAGATAAGCATCGCAAATTTATGCTCTTACTTCATGATATAATAGTACCAACATTGGTCCCTGAAATTCAAGCTTATAGTACTAATTGAAATTATATCGTCACTCTTTTTTCAAGTACCTTAATACATAAATTAGATATACTTGATTTAGAACCTATTTTAACAATGCTTTCTTTTCTCCCGTGCAGTTGTTAGTTCTAGTAAACGTCAAATACTGTTTTCGATTATTTCATGGTTCGTGATTAAAACACGTGATTAAAAAAAAAAAAATTCCTATTATATTTTGTCATTTATTCAAATGCAATTTAGTAGAACAAATTCTTAATTCATCATGATATAATTTGTATTTAAACAATTTTTATGCACATTGTAACTTTAATTATTTTTTTTTTATAAAATAGAAAAATTTAATTTAGTACAAAACTACAATATCACAATTCATAAGTTGCGTCGATTCTTTTTATTTTAAAATTGGCTAATTTATACATAATAATATAATATATGAAAAATTCAACCGAGCGACGTTAGGAGCGAGTATTTTTTGCTAGTTTATAATTATATCTATACTTTTCATTAACTTTTGATGTTTCTGAAGTTATAGAACCACTGCCATGATTATATTATAGGGACAACTTCGCTCAAGCTGTATCCCCAATAGTATTCGACCGTGCTCTTTCTAACCTCGTTTTAGATTTCAAGTAGACAAACGAATAAACCTATTATTCATACGTTTCTGGATGTTGACACCCCATTATAAAATAATTTATAATTAGTAGCCTATTCAATCACGTTTTAAAAACTTATTGAAGTATCTTAGTTGCAGATAAGTACAAAAATTCGTTCAAATCGTTGTTAAACTTCGACAGCCGGCATTTTTTTCCACTAAAAGTGTAACTTTCTCGAAATTTTCCATATCAATGTTTCTCAAGTAATAGTATATGTTATGGCCGAACTTCGTTCAGACAATTGAGTTCACAACAAAAATTATTTTTAATTTTGTTAAGAATCAGTCTACCGTCCGGACTTACCTTGTCACTAATAAATTAGATTTATAAAATATAATCTTTTATTCACATATACACATATCCACATTCATACATACACCTACATATACATATCTTTACAAAGATAATTTGATATATAATTATATGTATAAATATATTTTACGTTAACTTAGAATTTTAGTTTCCCCTTTTCCTTTGATTTGATTAAACAGAAGAAATTATAAATACTATGTATATTCAGCGTTCCCACTGTTCACTTGTTCGCTCCATTGTGTTTGCTCTGTTCGCTTATATCTCATTCACTCTGTTCGCCTATATACTTGTTCGCTCTCCCCACTTACTCACGTATACAGCTTTCGTCCTCTGATGAGTTCGCAGTGTTCAGCTTATGCATTTACTTACTCTGTTTATGCATAATCATTCACTCTACTCGTTCTCTTATTTAATATTCAATAATATATATATATATATATATATATATATATATATATATATATATAATCATGTACATATGTGTATATGATATTTTCTTTATACTATAATTTATGATATTATTATTGGTTAGATAGGTGATAATATATGTATTTATTTATTAGTTAAGGATTTTAATATAATTTAGACTTAGATCAAAACAAATATTTTAAATTATTTTTCCCTTTTATTTTTATAAACGTACATATATATATATAACATTTCTCTTACATTTATAATCCTTTAAATTTCATTTATTACTATTCATACAAATTTTTTTGACAATTAAATATAAGATTTTTATGTTATGATTTACGTAAGACTTATATTAAAACTATCAATATAAACTCATTATTTATATTACTTGAAGACATAAGTATTTTGTATTGAATCGATTATTCTCTGTAGCAATATTTAAATATATTTATATATTTAAGATGTTTTATGTTATAATTAACGTAAGTCTTATACTAATGCTATTATGATTTACTATTATTATTATTATTTGAAGACATAAATATTTTTCATAAATAAAATTTTTATTTATAGTATTATTCGCATGTCCCCTTTTAATTATTTAAATGTATTTATACATTTTAATTCCAATATTTTCCTTTTCTTTCTTTTTTTATTTTATTTGATAATAATTATCCTCGAATAAGGAACTGAAAAATTTCCCGTTTATCAATAGGTTATCAAGAATAAAGGAATTTTTCCTTTATCTTCCTTTTGATTCGGATTTTATTTACTCCTTATCATCGTTAAATAATAGAAATTTGTTTAAACAAATGACTCACAACTTAGGAGAGACAGAGATGAATTTTGGCACTGTTCGTTATCCTGAGGCTTACTATACTAGGACTTCTTAAATTACACGGCAAGAACGTCCGTGGCGAGATAGTTTGAGTTTCCTTCCTTAATCACTCGAACGCAGGTAAAGATAGAAATTCGTATTCCTCTCACTGATGCGATTGTCTCTTAGGTTAAGAATACTTGTGTCAAGAGAATTATTTCACTTATCCACACAAATATAACTACAATTATTAATATTTGTGGATTAGGTTTCTAAGCTATCCACTTATATATATTTTATATAAAATAAGATAATTTAAATCTTAAGTTTAATTTAAACTTATATTTTAACACTGCTTTCCTTTTAACAGCGGACCAGCGAAGCCGATTCTCACGGATGCTATCTTTTTCCGACAAAAGGCGCTTGAGAGACCTTCAAATTGGTTTTATAACCTTGCGTCCGGGAAATTAGGAGATGGAAAACCCAATCAAATTTCGCCGTGTATTCGAAGCCATCAACGTCGAAAGAGTTCATTAACTCATTTGCCAATGGAATCTTAATCTTACTTCTCTCTCTTTCCTTTACACTTGTGTACAATTTGTAAAGTTTTGCAATAAAAAACGCTGATTGTTGCTGACTCGGTACATCGCATGGAACTGTTTTGAAATAAGGCTTCAATTTTTAAATAAAATTTTTTAATGTGAATCTTACAGTTAATATCGTTGAGAAAAAAATAAAAATGATTAAATTTTCCAATTAATTTTAAGGGTAGTTTCATGGAATGTAACTGTATATGTGGGCCGATCATGGAATGACGCAATATGGCGTCATCCCGGCTGTCAGAAGGTTAATAATATCAGTAATTTTGAGAATTTAAAAGCACCCAAAAATTTTCGTGTGATTTCGAAAATTATTTTTACACACACTTAATTAATTAATCCGGTTCAATTAGTTTTTATTCAATTATGTTTTTTACTAGTATCGACCGTTCAGTTTGAAAACTTCAGGGAAAAGGTACATAATTTAACAAGTGTATTTAGTTAAATCTACTAACAAATACAGACAATAGGGTAATATGTATTTGTACTATTTTTAACCCTTATGGAAAAGATCTGTAGATAAAACTGTAGATAAATCTGCAGGAAAATCTGCAGAAAATCTGCTGGTTTAGGTGTCTTTTCCTTAAATTTGTTGATCGCTTGTACAAAGTTCACAGCCGCAGATATATAAGGCCAGAAGACTCTGTGAGAAATTGCAGAAGCTCTTCATTCTTTGGAGAGCTCATACTACGAGGGTTACCTCGTTTTTGGTTTTTCCTGTAATAGGAAATAATTTTGGAGTTGTTCACTTGAAAACTTTTAAATTAATTATCAAAAATAATCTTATATAGCTTAAAATAAGAACATTTTTTACCTTAATAATATTTATACCACGGCAAATTTTCTATATTTATTTCTGCAGGTAATCTTGAAGATTTATCTACAGCCAACCTGAAGATTTTCGTATTATATTCTCCACAGAAAATCCTGTAATAAATCATTAGATTTATTATAAATTTTCTGCAAAGATTTCTACAGTATAAATTTTCCTCATACGTTTTACGGGATCCTATAAAAAATCCTGCTTTCAGAAAATTCTAAAGAAAATTTCGTCGAAAATTTCGTAGATAATTCTGTAGATAATTCTATAGATAATTCTGTAGATAATTCTGTAGGCGAAAACCCTGTGAAAATTTGTAAGGGTATACCTGTACAGTTCCTGTATATTATTCTATAGACGATCTATCGGATCTCTGTAAACTTTTTACAGTTTTCCTATAAGTGACTCTGCAAGGACCCTGCAGATTTTTCTACAAATTTACCTGCGTTAAACCTGTAGATTTCTCCATCATTTTCTCTACAGAAAATCCTGCAACGATGCCTCAGAATTTCTCGTAGGGTTTCTGTATATATTCTGCAGATTTTCCTGTACTGATACCTCATATTTTTCCGTATGCTTTCTGTAGATATTCTATAGATATTCTGCAGATTTTCCTGCAGATTTATCTACAGTTTTATCTACAGATCTTTTTCATAAGGGAACCGTTAGAATCGAATTTTATTAATTTTTGAAGTTTAATTTATTAAACTTTGAAGAAGAAAATTCAAACGATTTCCTGCTGAAAAAAATTCGGCAGAGAATCGTTTGAAGGATTTTTGAAGAAGAGGCGCTACTACAAAGGCGCTACTAACGTACTTAAAATCACCACTAATTCTTTTTTTCCATTTTTTCTTTTCGATTTACGACGTAATAGAGAGAACGATATTTCATGCGTGGCTTTAAGAATTTTTCAAAGAAAGATTAAAGAAATTTCACTTCGATTGAAAGAAACCGTGAAATTTCAAAGATTAAACTTATTTCTTTTTACTTTTTTTATTATTTATACGCACTAATAGATTTTTATTTGGCTCTACTCTAAAACACAAAAAAAAATTTCCAACTCGTGAACCCGCGATAAAACTCTTTTTAAAGCTTCCTTTGTTCTTAAAATTTTTACTCTCGCTCTCTGGTTACTCACGACCTTACTCAACGATGCTCGCATAAAGACTGACGGCAGGCCCGTAGACTTTGAACTTGACGGCTCACGACGTTTTCCGGCGGACCAATCACAACGCGGCTTATACCTTTTTGCATTACTTTTCCGGGTGCTAAATATTATTACTTCAGATTATTACTAATTTTTTATAATTAAAATATTCTCGTTAACTCGTAAAAATTATAATCAACACATCCCGCTATTAAAAATTAATAAACTTGATTGAAAACCTCTGAATTCACATTATCTCTGTGTGTGCTTTTTTGAAATCGCCGACCAGAAAACTTGTCAACGCTCGCATGCCAGTCTCTCTTTCTCTCTCACACTTTAATCACATACACCGCGTTTACAAACTCTGTTTAGGCTCACACATTCTTACACGTTTTATAATAAAATAAATTTATCGTTTTAACTTTTAACACAATTCACAAACTGTTTTCTGATACTTAAAGTCTTTTTACGCAAAAAAAAATTTTTATTGTTTTAAGTCTTCTCTCTCCTTCTTTTGAATGGCGCCACTACCGTCTTCTTCTCTTCGCAACTTAGTCATCGTTGCAGCTAGGCGGAAGTGTTTGAATTCAAAATCATCGCTTCAATCACATCATTTCACCTGAAATAAATAAAATTCTCATTAACTCTCATTATTTTAATAGTTAAATGATTAAATTAAAAATTTTTTTCGGCGCCATTAGATCTTTCTAAAAAAAATTAATTAACGCAATAAAAAAAGATCTAAATATTTTGCTCCTAATGGGACGTAAAAACCACGTTACAATATATGATTTACTTAAAAGTTTCGTTGCATGTATTTATTGTTATTTAGTCATCTCTTATTTCTTTTTAAATTCTGTTATTTTTATAACGACGTATTTTGTTCAATAATGTTTGCATGAATAGGCTCAATGTTGTAATCATTATTTAAATTACTGCAAGTTTCAAACTCATAATCAATTATCTGTTACTTTGCAAAATATCGTATATCCATATAATTTTTGAGCGACTTAAGTTGCGTAACTCATCTTGTGCGCTCTCTCCAAGATGAGTTTAAGCGTTTCCCAGCATATTTGTTGATTCAGGTGCTTTAAGTCGACAATATTCGTCAGTATGTTTTATCTTTTTGCAAAGTGTACAAAATCTATTGATTATTTTCTAAATATTTTATCATGAAACATGTTTCTTTTGAATGTCCTGGTTTCTTGCAATATGAGAATTTTATGTGTTGATTATTATTTTGGAATTTTTATTGTTGTTCTTTAAAGTCTTACAATGACTACAGTGTGACTTTTATTTTTGCAGTATCTGCAAAATTTCGATTGAAAATTTGGTCCGTAAAAGTTAGTGTTGACTTTATTGTTTCTTCCAAAACTCGTATTTTGAGCTTCATGATTTTTACACTCTTTATCTAAGTGACCCCATTTGTCACACAATTGACATTTAATTTGATTGCTTGCCTTAGCTTAATTTATAAATATTTTTATTTTTTCGCCATCATTTGTCATATGATTTTCATCGTTACAAAGCTCGCATACTTGTATAGGTTTTCTTTCATTAACATCAGTGCAGAAATTTGGGTTGTGTCCATTCTTATTGTATTTCCAACATATTTCATATTTTCGTATTATTGAGCTATGATTAATTTTATGATTACTTTCTTGACAATATTGACAAAATGTTCGTTGTCATTTAATGAATCATATGTGCTTCTTAAATGACCGAATTGATTGCAAAATTTACATATTAATCTTATTTTATTTTTTTATTTTATTTTTCTTTTCAGTATACGCAACCTGCTATATCGCAATATAATACTTCGAGGCCAGTATTTTTGCATATTTGACAACACTGTATTTGTTTAATTTCTTCTTGAAAAATATTACTAAACATAATTTTCTGTTTATTTGGATTCCCTCTGATAGCGTTTTGTTTTTCTAGCTGTTTTTCTATTTTAATTGCTCCTATAGTCGCATCAGAGAAATTGTCTGCTACTTTCATTTCATATCTTATTTCGTTAACTAGCCACTGTTTAAAATATTTAAATTCATCTTGATTTAATTGATTAATAAATCGTTCTAATGTTGCTCTTTCTATTTCAGTCTCGTTTTTCTTTTTATCTCTGATTTTCTCTGTTGAGTCTTTTATTCTTGTTATATATCCTTCTACTGGTTCATTAAGTCCTTGTTGAATTTGTTCTAATTTTCCGTATAAAGTATATAAATTATCAATTTCCGGATATATTTTTTTACAATTTCAATAATTTCATTAATTGTATTAATTGTAGTATTTTTCACTGCAGAAGCAACTGCCCCTGATAATTTAAATCTCTGATAGTTCATAAACGATTTTTGTCAATCAGCATCTAGTAATTCTTTAGCGAATTATAATTTTTTAATATATTTGTCTACAGATATGTTTTCACCATCAAAATCAGAAACCAATCTTGTAATTTCTTTTAATGAATATCCTGGTTGCGCCATGTTGATATTCTCAATAAAATTTACTAAGTCGTCTATCGTATTATGATTATTATTATTAGTATTGTTATTATTATTGTTGTTATTATTAGGATTATTTATAATGATATTTTCTCCGTTTTCAATACCCTCAATTTCTTGGAAACTTTCTTGTTTAATAGAGAGCTTTAAGTCGTCGTTTAATGTTTCGTTGTCATCTGATATTGTTGTAATGTTTGTTGATAAAGTATATCTGTTTACAAAGCTATTATCTTGGTTTGTCGTTTTGGTTCTGTTTTGAATCATTTTTCGAATTAACCCTGTACTTTCATCAATTGTATTTTCTTGTCTATTTGAATTATTGTTTATGGCTTTAATATGTATATTTTCGTATATGTTTTGTTGATCTTGTGCTGTATTAAGATTTTGCTGATTTTGTGTTGTATCTAAATTTTGCTGTTCTTGTGTTGTATTTAATGTATTTTTAACAGGAGAGAGTAGAAATTTTGTACTTTTTTTAAACGTACTAGCGTCTTCTTGATTTTGAGTAATAGTTTTTTTATAAATACTCTTAATATATTACGAATTTCATTAATATTCTGATTTTCATCAATAGGTACTTTGGGTTTATTGCGAATTTCAATTAATTGTATTTTTGTACAATTTAATATCCAAGCAGTTTTCTGTAATTGACAATTTTTTTGAATTTCCGTCCAATTAATTTCATTCATTTAATTAGACAAACTATAAGTTTTTTTTATAATTTATAAAAATCTTATTAATTTCAGTATACTTACTAGGAGAGTGTCACACCTCCGGATCTTGGATTTTGCTCGAACTTCGGGATAAGTTTTCAGATGATAAAATATGAAAAAAGCTAAAGTTATAGTCATAAATACTCAATATTTCCCTAGTTACAGGCAATTAAAGAAAATCACTAAAAGAGTTACTAGATTTTTAAATGCATATAGTTCTTTAGCGTCGATAGCTACAAGCTTGAAACTGTTTTTAAATTAAAGCTGAGCTCAAATCCTTCCGAAACAGTAGTTACAGCATATCAAAATATTATTTTTTCCCAAAGTTAGAGCGTAATATGGATTGGACCTAATTTCAGCTTTTATTATTAATTAATGTTTTTAAAAGAAAAAATGGGTTTATTAATTTCATTTTTTTATTTAAAATACAACAAATCTTTATTGAAATAAAAAGTAACAAACAAATAATACAATATTGCATAATTCTTATTTATATCTACTCAAAAAAATATAGAAATGAAACTAGATATATTTAATCAATTAATAAAATGTTTTTATTTGAAAATTTATGGGATTGCTTTATAAATAAAAGATGAAATAAATCTTATTTCATTTCATTTTCATAATAACAATGAGTATTTAGTTCATCAATAAATAATATATTCTTTAATTTTTAAATTTATGTTACCTATAAATAAAAAAATTTAATTTTTATATTTTTTATAGTAAATATAAATGAGAATTATGCAATATTACAATATTTTTTTGTTACCTTTTATTTCAATAAACGTTTATTGTATTCTAAACAAAAAAATTTAACTAATAACTCCATTTTTACAAGTTAAAAAGTCGCATAGAGCAGCGGCGGGACTCAGAATGTTTGGAAACAAATTCTTTTAGTCAGCGAGTGGGGGTAACGCGCGAGCGAGTCGATAGAGGAGAAGGCGGCG
The DNA here is from genome assembly GCA_017163975.1 of Anastatus disparis. NCBI lineage: Eukaryota > Metazoa > Arthropoda > Insecta > Hymenoptera > Eupelmidae > Anastatus > Anastatus disparis. The sequence continues at coordinate 2,503,161 of JAFFSR010000401.1, read as the reverse complement.
GGACTCACATCGTCGACTGTATTGAAGTTTTTCGCTCCTAACGTCGCTCGGTTAAATTTTATTTTCATTATATTATTATGTATGAATGACTTATTTTAAGTAAATAATAATTAATTGATTTAAGTTAAGTTTAAGTAGTAAATAAAATTGAAAATAATTTTATGAAACATGATAAAAAAATATAAGTACACATGTGCTTGAAGTAAAAAAGCGTATAATTTATTCCATCAAATGACTATTTCTCACTCTACTTAGTAAGAAAAACAAAGATGGTACAATATTTGATATAAATAAGAAAAACAAAGATAGTACAATATTTGATATAAATAAACTGAGAACTGGGAACTGAGTAACAACTATAATTTCCAGACCTCAAGGAGATGTAAAACGGACACTACACCTGTACTAATAGATATTAGCTTCCTTTCCATTTTATTGCTGAATTTCCAGAAAAGAAATGCATTAGCTTGTAGTATGTACCATGATGATTATTTAGATAAATTTTCAAATAAATTCATTCATTATTTTTTAAGATATTTGGATTCCAGTACAAAATTGAAAAATGTTAATAAATAATTTTGGAACCCAAAATTCTCAATAACTAATGAATGAATTTATTTAAAGATTCAACTGAATAATCTTCATGGTACATACTACAAGCTAATGCATTTTTTTATTGAAAATTTTGCAATAAAATGTAAAGATAGTAAATATTTATGAGTACAGGTGTAGTACCCATTTTACATCCCCTTAATATATGACCATGAATTTAAATTATGAAATTAATTTTTACGTGAAACATGCTTAAAAAAATTTTGTGTTTATTTCTAATAAAATATCTTCACAAATGTATTTTATATATATGAAATACGAAATTTAAATAAAAAAACCATAATATTAAAATACACATTTTTGGTTAATTTTAAATTTGAATATTTCAGAATAAGAAAATAACTATTTGCAATTACTTAACAATCTTTTTTGCATCTAAAATAAAATTTTAATGAGATACAAATATTACAAAGTGTATGTATCTGTAACATCCCATGGAACTACCCTTAAATTAAATTAGAAATTATTAAAACATTTTTTTATTTTTAAAACAACGATAGTAAATTATAAAAACTAAGTTTCAACTATTTCAAAGCTTTAATTCAAAATCAGTTCCATACGATGTACCGAGTCAGCACTTATCAACATTTTTATTGCGAAAACTCTCAAATTGTACGAAAGTGTGAAGGAGAGACAGAGAAGGAAATAAATTAGGAATTTCATTGGCAAGCAGGCTAATGAACTTCTTGACGATTTTCTTGATGAATTCGAATACACGTCGAAGTTTGATTGGACGACCCATCTCCAATTGCCCGGACACAAGGTTATAAAAACAACCTGGAAGTCTAACAATCGCCTTTTGTCATAATAAGACAGCACCCGCAATAGTCGGCTCTGCTGGTCCACTGAGAAATTAGAATCAGTGTTAGGAAAATAAGTTATAAATTTTTAAGGTTTAGAAATTTAAACCATATTAATCATTAGCCTAGAAGCCTAATTCATTAATAATATTAAGATAATTAATCTTGTGTGATATCAAAATCTGTGGAACTTTACCTTGAAAGAAAAAGGAAAATACGTTCAACACAAATTCTATAAATAAAATATCTTGAGAGACAATTGTGCCGCTGACCAGAATATAACCTGTGTTCAAGCAATTGAGAAAGGAACCAATCATTCTTGCCACGGACTTTCTCACCGTGTAGTTTAAGGAGTCTGAGTATAGAAACGTCAGGACTATCGAATTGGAGTCAATCTCTTCTCTTTCTCTCCTAATTTTGTGAGTTATTTATACCAACGAAATTTATAAATTAAACTAATAGAAATTAAAGCGTAAATCAGCAAGTAAGGATAGTAAAATTATATAAATAATCTTAGTTAATACTTAGAAATTGATATAAGATCATATAACTATTTTTCTTCATAACAAATAAAGATAATTGTTGTAAGACTATTATTTAGAATAAGAACCTAACAGTAAGATATAAGACAAAATCTTTAATTAAATAAAAACTAATTAAAATAAAGTTTGTGGATCATTTAACTTATGAAAATATATATAATCCTTTTCTTTTGTAACTTAAATGTCTATATATATATATATATATATATATATAATAATATATATATATATTATAAATATATATATATATATATAATATAATAAATATTCATAAATTTATAACTCGTGATTATGCACAAGTATTGTTAATATTATTATTAAGACATTGATCATAACATTTAATTAAATACGAATTTTGGGTGTAATTATCGTTATATTATCATTTCATCTATTTCAGAAATTCGAAGTTTTGGTTACGCTTTGAAGTGTCACCTTGGTTATGCTCTAAAGTGTCACTTTGGTTACGTTCTTAAGCGTCACTTTGGTTACATTCTTAAGTGTCACTTAGGTTACGTTCCTAAGCGTCACTTCGGTTACGCTCTAAAGTGTCACTTAGGTTACGTTCCTAAGCGTCACTTTGGTTACGCTCTAAAGTGTCACTTTGGTTACGTTCTTAAGTGTCACTTGGGTTACACTATTAAGCGTCACTTTGGTTACGCTATTAAGCGTCACTTTGGTTACGCTTCAGGAATAAGTGATTTCTGTTGCGCTAGGGAAACGTGACCATCAGTTACGCTCAAGTGAAAGTTACGTTAACTATTATACAGATACATAAATGTTGAGAAACATAAGTTCTGATCAAAATTAGATCTAATTTAAATTTCTACAATCAATAAAGATCGAGAAAAATCAATTTAAGAATTATACTTGTGAGCATTCCAACGAGTTATTATTAAAACCAATACATCAGCAAGGGACAAGGTAAGTCCTGGGACGGTAGACTGGTTCCCAGCAAAAATAAATAATTTTTGTTAAGAACTCAACGACCGAAACTAGTTTGGTCGTAACAAATGGCATCCCTTGTGGGGAACCCACGACCTTTGGATTAGAAAGCATAAAGGACCCTATGAGTAGGTTCAATCGCTGGAGAGCCAGACTGAGAGGTTACGAATATACATTTATATATAAGCCAGGCCGTCTAAACACCAATGCTGACGCACTTTCTAGAAACCCTGTGGATGTTAGAGTAAACAAGGATTCATCAGATAACGAATCCATAACTGATAAAGAATCAATCCCAGACCCTCTAAAAATTATGGCCTTTCCACTCAAGGCAGGAGAACCTAAACCAACTAAAGCATCACTGGCCAGACAGGCAGCAACAACCACCAAGGTAAATACTTCAGACCAAGGAAACCCAAAACCTACCCGAGGACGCAAGAAAGGAGGTAAAAATGCACCATTGCTACCACCTCCTGGATACACTAGTAATCAGGCCGATATAAACGAAAGTACTATAGCAAAAAGGGTTCGCTTTAGAAAACAGAACGAACCTATCATTAATGCTCCAACGTCCGCCTCAATAGATACAGAAGAATCTAACATTATTCCTAGCCTTAGACAAGAGAGCGAGAATACAGAACTTGAATCTCGAGTCGTATCAGAGGAAGAAATAATACCTATACCCTTGAAGGATCGATCAATTATGCCTTCTCTTTTAACCAAAGAGGCTGAACCTTCCGATACAGAAACAGAATCAGAAATGACTCAAGGAAGTAAACCCTCGGAATTACCGTTACAGCAAGATAACGTGGATGAGCACAGACCAGCCGAACCCACGGCCTCAAATTATCTTCCTACAAAAACAGTAATATGTCAAAAATGTCAATCTATAGATTCATCTCCCTCATCGGAAGATGAAATGCCTAACCCTCGCTTACAATCTACTATGAGGAAATCTTTAGCAACTAAAGAAGAACAGGAAAGTTATAAAGATATAACGAAAGAACTAGAAGCAACTAAATTTACATCGGAAGAAACTAAACAATTTCTGGAAGAATTTGACGGTGGATCTTATTTTCCCATGAATACTTACCTTCGCAATCCCGACGAAGAGCCCGAGGGGGAAGGAGAAATGGAAATTGATCAATGTAGCGACTCTAGTGATGATGGCACGATAGAGTGGGAAGGTGGACAAGGAAGAGTATTTCCTGAAACAAGAGAAACAAAGTCTTTGCCTAATTCACCAAGTAATAAAACCCAAAAGGAGGCAAGGGAGATAGACACAGCAGCCTGGGTAAAAGACCAAATCAGGGAAAATGCAACTCCATTTCCAGCGTACAAAGAACCTGTAGCTCTAACGCATAAGTCACCAATCCGAGGTCCCATAGGACGCTCCACTCCGTTCACCTCACGACTCCATCAGCCGTCAGAATTGTGTCATTTATCAACTATAAACCAAAGCGACGACGACGAAGGAAACGAAAGTAACAAAAATGTCAATCCATTACCAACTCCTGCAAGAAAATCTGAACCTCTTCCCAAACGTCTCGATATCAATACTCAACCTACCGAAATGTGCAAAAACTCCAAGACAAACACATCTTTAAAACCACAATCTAAAGACAACAAAGCACGTTCAACACCCTTTACAACACATTTTAAGGCCTTGTCAGATTGGAGTAAATTATCTATAATACATGAACCTAATCAAGAGGAATCAGGACTTGAACCTGATATAATGACTACGATAACTCCAGAAGTTTCTGAAACTGCAGAACCTATACCAAGACAATCCACGAGTAACAATCTTGATACCCAGGAAGAGAATTGCTCAATTGAAATACCAGAATCCTTAACTGACAAAGAAGGAAACGATATTCATGCACCAAGCATCTACAACGAGAAAGAATCTAACGAAATATTACAACCTCATTTCAACAAAAATAAGAAAATAAGAGTCCTTACTACCAGAGAATGCCTGACATTTACGAAGGACAACCTAGTTCATTTTGTATCAGCAGACATGCAGATGGTAGCTGAAAACAATCAACTTTTATACGACATTCAGGCAATAAACAAAGATCACTTAGCGAATTCACAACCTACCGTTGGAGAAGCAATGGTCACTAAATTTCGGAAACGATACATATTCAGTTTAGTAGTCATGGAAAGTTATAAAGATAAAATAAAACCATCTAATATATAAAAATGTTTTGAAGCATTAAGAGAATTCCTAATAGAAAAACAAGTGAAGTCTTTCAGAATAGCAAGAAGGGGTGAAATCACTAATAACCTTTCGCAGAACGAACTTCTCTTGCTTTTAATAAAATATCTGCAACATTTAGATATTACAATGAAAGTATGTATGGGCATTTGTAAAGTGCCACCAGCAGAAGCAAAAGAAAATATCTTAATTAAAAGTCATACCAGTTTATTTGGCGGTCACAGAGGCATGGAAAAAACTTACCGAAGAATAAGAGAACGTTATTATTGGAAAGGAATGAAAAAAGAAATAGAAGAATTTGTGAGGAAATGTGACGTTTGTCAAGAACAAAAGTTAACTCGAATCCGAACTAGAGAGCCGATGATCATAGCAGATACACCCTCTGAACCTTTTTATAAGATAGCCATAGACACAGTAGGACCATTACCTATTACTACTTCTGGTAACAAACACATATTAACCATTCAATGCGTTTTTACAAAATACTGCATAGCTGTTCCTATACCGAATTTGACTGCTATAACTATAGCTGATACCTTGGCTAGACATTTCATCGCCCAATTCGGCGTACCAAGAATAATATTGTCGGATAACCATAGGAGTTTCAAGAGCCAATTACTACAAGAATTGTCAAAGATCTTTGAGATCGAACTTAAAAATATCACAAGTTTCCATCCTGCTTCCAATGGCTCACTAGAACGTAGTCATGCTATGCTCGCCGACTATCTACGTACCCGAGGATCAGGCAAACAAGATTGGGATAAAATAATCCCTTTTGCCATGTTCGAATACAACACCTCAGTCCATTGATCCATCGGTTGCACTCCATTTGAGCTGATATTTGGAAGAATCGCACGAACTCCAAATATAATACTCGATGAATTCAACATAGAAACCTACAATGATTACCTATGTGAACTTATTGGATGTTTAAGAGACTTAAGAGAAACAGCTAGAGATGATCTCATACAATCAAAATATAAAAGTAAACAACAGTATGATAAAAAGGCACGACCCCAAAACCTAGAAGTAGGAATGGAAGTATTTGTTCTAAGAGAACCTCGAAAAGGGAAATTAAACAGATTTTATAATGAAAGATTCATAGTGAGAGAAATCTATAAATCCAATAATGTCCTCATCGAATCCACTAATGGAAAACGATTAATCAAACACATGGATAAAGTCAAAAAGGCTTACGGATAGTTACAAAAAAAAAAAAAAAAAAAAATTTGTAAAATTACATTAATTACGTTTGGAATTTTTATATGTTACAGGAAATAAAACAAGCTCAAGATAACGAATAAAATGGCTATAAGCTACTTAATCAACATCCTTATAGTATGGACCACAATCACGTCAGTAGCGAATTCTAGAGAACCAATCTATCGCATCACACCCTTACAGAAAAATCCAGGAATCTTCTATGAGGCTCAAGGCGAAATAAAACTCATACGCAGCCACTGCCGAATAACCATAATTTTGGACTTGCAAAACTTAAGGGATCCAATTCCTTGGAAAAGGACCCAACTACAGAAAACTTACAACGACTGCTTAAAGGTATTCGAAAACAAATGTAACGAATATATCCTCATTACTTACTACCAAAAGAAACTTGACGATCTTCAATCACGATTCGACGAACTTACTAACATCCTTGTACCAACCACCCCGACCACCATAGGAAATAATTTATCTCCCACGCTAGCAAAGAGAGGAGCTCCTATAGAATTCATAGGATGGGCAAGCAAAAAACTGTTTGCTACCATGGACGCGGAAGACAGAGAACAAATCAATCAACAAATAAATACTCTATACCAGAGTCAAGAGTCACTTTCTAAACTAGCAGCAAATCAAACACACATAATTAGTTCGGACCTAAATCACATTCATCAAACCCTTAACAACTACAAAGAAGAACTTAACAAATTGCATAATGGCGTGTTAAATATACTCAATACCGCCTCTACGGTACAATCAGTAGAAAATAAAAGCCTCGCAATTCAGTCCATGATAATTTGGTCAGCACAATTCGCACAATCGTTAGATTCCCATTTAGACTCTCTTAAAACCTTACTTAACACTATCGAAAGCACCACACATGGACATCTACATCCCTTAATTTTGAGTCAAAATCAATTTCAAACCTTACTCACGGTAATAAATAAACAAATTAACGACCATACCCTTCCGCTCGATCATTCCAAAATAACGCTGGAAAAACTATTGGCACTTTCTCAAACAAACATCTTTCTAATTCAAGGAAGATTGAACATGATAATAGATTTTCTCCTCACAGATCACACAAAATTTACAGGTTACGCAAGTATAAAACCAGAATACAGTAACCTAGTAGTTACTCCCGATTCACAAAAATATTTTCTCACCGACGCCAGTTACGTAAAAGATTGTTTGAGGAATAAAGAGACCTATTTTTGCCTACCAAAATATCCAATGCTCTCTCCCTCAAGCCCGCATACTTGCGAATGTTCACTATATTCACAACCGACCATGCAATCTCTAAAAACTTGTAATCTACTAATCACAACTGACCCTAAACCCTACTGGAATAAGTTAGACTCAACAGACGAATGGCTTTACTCAACTTTGAAACCGATGCCCTTACATATCACATGTCAAGGAAACTCAGGCACAAACGTACAGTTACAAGAAACAGGACTACTCATATTACACGGCCAATGCACCGCCCATAACCAAGACATAACTATCTATGAAGTAAATACTATAAACGTAAATGACACTTACATGTACAACCCTAATATAACATACGACCTACCCCCACTATTATCTCTCTAACAACCTCCAACCTTTTTTACCGTACCAGGAACCCTAAAAACCGAAACCACAGCACAATTAGAAAAATGGACACAAAACAATAATATTATCTCTTTGCAAGAGATAGAGTCAAAATTCCGAGAAATAGCTAATAACCACCACGAGCGCAACCGCAGTTACACAATTGTTGCAGCTGGCTTTACCACTAATCTGATAATAGTGACAATCACAATTTTTTTGGTTTGGAAATGTCAAACCTCAAATTGCTCAAAAAAAACCAACCGTTGTGAAAAACCAAATCCAATATACCTACAAGAATATAATAAGAAACAAGCAGAAACAATATCCGATACTACCTACCTCACAGTTCAACCCTTACAACAAGTCCCCACTAATCATAGTACCCTCGTAATATCTACACTACCCAATCCTGAAAATAGTAACCATAAAAGACAAACCCATACTAATAGAAACTTCGAAAGATCACTGTCAATCTGCTCCCTGGACGCGGAGTTACCCCCACAAAGTATAACATACGCCTAAACTAAATCATCACGTTATTATTAAAAAGTTTTGAAGCTATGCTTCTTATGCGAGGTTACGGCAAGGGCCTAAAACGTATAAAAATCGACAGATCACGAATGTCACCTCACGTAAATGTATGGATACGGCACAGAGTGCCATTACTGAGGGGCGATTCAACCTATGCTACATATGTATGTATCACGGTGATATGTATGTACGTTCGAACGTAAGTTGGTAGCACTGCTAAGACAAGTCGTCGCGCGCATTGAATCGTCTGTCGAACCGTCAAGACCTCAAGTCTCCGTTTCCATGTAGATACAATTTTTGCGCGCGACGACTTGTCTTAGCAGTGCTACCAACTTACGTTCGAACGTACATACATATCACCGTGATACATACATATGTAGCATAGTTTGAATCGCCCCTCTGCTATCAACATGAACCCACTTATATTCTTTTCTCTTTCCTTCTCTCCCTCTCTCCCATTCCGCTTATGAATATGCGTGTATATACGTTACCTAAGGTAGATGTGTGTTGAATGTACTGCCATTGATGCTTGTACTGTGTGTGTGTGTATATATATATATATATATAGTAAAATTTTGAGGATAGTATCCATATAATACTAGAACGTTAAAAGAAAACACAAAGCGGGTACTCTTTCTCTTTCATGTTAACGAGGTTTCTTTATACCCTCTCACTTGCACTCACGCTACATATAATATATGTCTGTATCTCTTTGGTTACTTTGTTTATAATCATAATTACGTATACCTAAATATGTTTTTTTTTTAATTTATATTACCTATTAATTGGTATTAATTAATAATAAAAAAAATTTAATAAATAAAAGAATTTAATTAACAAATTTATCAATTTGTAATATTATTAATATTTTTTAAAATACGTAATACATCGAATTAAAAGCAACAAGTTTTTATTAAAAAAATAATTATAGTTTTTTCAAATGTCACACTTTCTAGTTTATATATAAATAATGGAAGCATAGCTTCTGTCGGCCAGTCCCACGACTGCCACTCCTGTTTTTTTTTTATTATGTACAATAAATTAAGGAAGGACTAAATTTGGAGGTACCTCGACATCCAATCAACAAGGTTCACCAGTATAATAATCCTTTCCGTTCGAGTTTTTATAAAAATTTCATCGAAAATTATAAAATATAAATCATTGCCATTCATTCATATTAATAAACCAAAAATTTAAATAATCATCAATAGCAAGCAAAATACTAATAAAATAAATATAATAAAGTAACATACTGCAACGTTTTTTTTATTTTAATTCTTTCGGAAAGGGAAAATACGTGTAACTCCTGTTGTCAGACGCTTCAGCAAGTTACCAGGATAAGATCGGTAGGAGTCAGAGAAATTAAATAGTGGCATATGGAAGATAGTAACCAGGTAACACACGTCTATTTATGTTAGGGAGTACCTTAGCTTTATTACACTCATTGCTATCTTACAACGACAATTACAAACACATTGAGAAAAATAGACCATAACTTTAGTAGTTGCTACAGTAAAATTTGTTATGAAAGAGTAAAAAAATATTTGATACCTTATGTTGGAATTAATGTTATAAAAATAATAAATTTTACTACGCATATAATAAATTTTATTATGAATATAATAGATTTTACTATTTCAAATAGTAATGTCGAGTCGATGACCTGTAAATTCATTTCCAACCTCAAAATTTTCTACCAAATTGAAAATATAGTTGTGTAACATATGTAGACGACTCGAAATTTTATAAGTAACATATAATCGTAATGATATAATTTAAATTAATATTACATCTTAAATTAAATGAATTTAAAAATTTCAATGTCAAATTGCGGGTACAATATAGTGGTTTTTGATACAATCTATAGTTGTATTTACTATAGGATTTCTCTCAGTGTATGAAACAATAGTAACGTATTAATCAAAGCTAAACCCTAGTACCCTATATAATGCAAATAAACTAACCTAACCTTAAATGTAACTTACAAAAGCAATCAACTCGCAGACTTTTGGCCGGGTCGGTCGGTTTTCCGTCGGCGACCTATTCCTGTAACAAGAAAATAACAAGAAGGTAAAGAAACCAAAAGATTAATTACTATTCTAATTGAATGTTTAAACAAACGCGCGACGCTTAAATAATAAATTAACACGCTATACTAAACTACAGCAAAAGTGGTCGACACCTTTAATCTAATATAAATTATAACCAGAAATAACGGTCAGGCGAAAAGTCTGAATGCGCGAGTTAAAGTCGTTTTAAAATTCTATTATAATTCATGAAATGCATGCAACCAAAAATTACATTAAAGGAAATTCCTAATAAATCACCATCTTACCTGATCAACTTTATTTTCGATGACATACCCTACAACGATGAGGAGAAGTCGTCACACAATCTAAGTGAGAAAACACCCCACATGTGCATCGCACCCAAGGGTCCGAATATACGATTGTCTTCAGGCATTCGGAACAAACACCTACGTTGGGAACGCTAGGAATCTCCCCATCGTCCAACTTAAGTGGATCAACTTCTGATTTCGTCGAACGCTTCTTCTCACGGTGCCTGCGCATCCTAATTTTAGCACCCTCTCTTCTTTTCAGCTTCTCCTCTTCCGTCTCAATTATCGGACGCCTTATATTCCTTTTCCCCTTTCCCTTGGGCTGAACCTTATTACCCGACACCGAATCCGTTGGATCTCCTGACGGAAGACCCGCATTAGTCTTAACCGGACCTTCTTGGTTTTTGCCCGCCCCAGTACTACCACCGGCATTCACAAATGTTCTCCAACACTCCCATCGAGTCCTGAACCGACATCTGCATATATGCGGCCCCTGTCGGATTATGTGGTGACACCGGCGAAACCATAGGTCGATAAAATCTACGGTCGTCCTGCGACCTAGTAGCCTCATCAACTTCACTATCCCCATGAGTCTCAGCACTATAACTAGCCTCTGAGCCGTCACTCATAGCGTTTTCACCGTCCACACGTGTAAGGTATAATACCTTCACCCCAGAAACACCTTCACACTGAACGCCTTGACTTACTAATTCTCGGAAACCCACGCCGCACTGCACCTCAACGTGATTCCCAATGTTTTCCGTCTGTCTACCTACACTCTTACTCGTCAACTCCACTTGCACTCCTACACTTATCATCTCAGGCCGAACTGCCTCCTCAACCCTAGAGACACTAGGTTGATTAGCATAAAACCTTAGGGCATCAAGGAATCCGTTTACAACCGTCCGATTTTGACCACTAGCAGAGACACTAGGTTGATTGGCATACACCTTTATGACATCAAGCAGACTGTTCACAACCTCCCGATTTTGATCGTTGGCAGACATAATGAAGAACAACTTAAAAAAATTAAAGTTATCCTTTTTATTCTAATAACATAAATAATCTTAACTTAATAACATCATCAAGTCCCTACGATAACCACCAAGCGAAGTTACGCGCGAATGCTTGTACACACATTAACCACTGATTTATTTACTCGAATTAATGTAACCAATAAAGTCAAGTACCCAATTTCAAATAGTTTAAGGTCACGTGTAACATATAGTAAAAAAACAAATACATCTTATCATATACGAATTTAATAAAAACGGATTAGAACTGCCATAAACCTATTAACCTATTAAACGAATAAACTTATAAAGAAAGATGCAAACTCAACATTTTCGATTTTAATTGCTGTAATATTTCTTTCAATTTTTTTTGTCATTTCTTAAATCTTCCAAAAAAAAAATTTTTAACAACGTAAAACATTATAAAGTCAAAAGTTATTTTACAAATATATAAAAATTTTTTTTTACACACATAACTTTTAATATCAATCTAATGTATTTAATTTTCAAGATATATCTTAAAAGAATTCCAAGATCGATCTCGGGACATAGTCATGTAAAATTACCCATGATTAAAAACATCTGTCCTTAACACAATATAATGTGGCTTATAAAAACGACTTTTTACAATCTATCATCATTTAAAAATTTCACATTTTAAGGAAACATAAAACGGACACTACACCTACACTCATAATTATTGACTATCTTCACATTTTAATGCAAAATTTTCAGGAAAAGACATGAATTAGATGTTATAAATATTAAAACAAATATATTTATTAGCATTCATCAATTTTTAATTTCCGGTAACAGTTCAAATCAATCCTTAACTATATGTATATCGTTCCTATTTTTAAATACAAATACAAATAAGAAAAATTCTAATTTATATTTTCTTAATTATAGTAACAATATCATTTTTTTTTTTTTCAAAGGATTTTAATTTTATTGCAGAAAAATTCAATTCGAATTATCCCAAAATATCTTAAAATAAATTTATTAACATTTCTAACAAAATAACTCTTTTTCTTTCAACAATTTTTTTTTATAAATGATTTTCTTGACATGACGATTGTCGTTTTAATTAAGCGAAAGGAAATCAAATGCATCTATTTGAGTCAAATAGATTTCTCTTCAGTGAATATTTTGCACATAATTATTATTTTATGTTATATAATTGTAATAAATTTAACAGCAATTGGATTGCTACCCGAAATTGAGTATTTGACGTTATCAAAATTCTTTCTAATTTTTGTTGTTTGACTAAAACTTCGCTAAATTAGTAACCCTTACTATAAAACCCGTAACAATAAATTGATTTCAATGTTCTTCAAACCTTATCGAAAGATGCTCATGACGTAACTTAACGCTCGCGCATATAACAATACAAACAGTCAGTGACACCGGCCACATACGACAGTCAGCTATATATGACAATGCTAGGGCGCGCGGACAACGTAATTTGGCACAAGCGCGCGTAACTCAACGTAGAACATTTATCTAACGGTTATATACAAGTGACGGTATTCGGTTACAACACAGCTATACGCGCCGCGAACTCAGCCAAATAGCGTTATCTAAATAAAAAATTCGGATATAAACAAACCAATCACAAACACCATATTAATTAAAGAACGAATAATTAAGATAGAAACCAAACTTAAAATAAATTAATCGAATATTCAATTGGGAGAATGATTGCATGTATATATATATATATATATATATATATATATATATATATATATGTATATGTATATATGTATGTGTATGAATGCATGTATGTATATACGTATATAGGAATGTATGATTATGTATACGTTCAACCAACTCAAAGAATATTAATAATAACACTATATTACTCACCTCTGCAGACTTGTAATAAAAAGCAAACTATAACGCCACAGAAATATCCCAGAATCCCAATTCAATATAGTTTTATTAATTAAAATCACTATAAACACTATTACAAACACTAAATATAACTAAACTGCCCTTTTTCCTCTCTCTTCAAAATATCTATTCACAACTATTTTAGTCTCTACCAAACGAACCACGAATAATTTTCTATATACCACAATAATCAACAAGTGCTCGCAATTATGCATACCACCACACTGTTAATTAATTTCAATAACGAACTTCAACATAATGAGTGCAGCACTTGACAGTCAGCGTCATAACGTGCGCCACTTAGAAGCTACGTCGGCCAACGAACATAATTTTTTCTCCCACGCGCATTACCTACGCTCGCGCCCAAGGATATTAGCATACCGTAACTTAGTATAGTTACAGCAACTTACGTCGAACCTTTTTCAGAATGAAATTCAAATATAATAACAAAATTTAAAAACAAAAAAAAAAATTTTTTTTTTCAAATTCAAAACAATAAACACACGATTTCCAATTTAACTTGCATTTTACTCCATTTTTTTTCGGAATTCTAATCATCAATATTTAAAAATTCTATATAAAATATATCTATAATAATTTTTTTTACAAATATAATATGAAATACATAAATAAATATTATAAATAATAATTAATAATTGTAAACCTTACAAAAAAGAAGTATACGAGGATGGAAAATTTTTTTTTATATACAAATTTTCAGGATAAGTTAAATTTTTCCAAAGAAATATAATTAAAAATGTAATGATTTCAAGTATATTTCAAATATGATATCATATAAAACCGTCAATTTTCAAGGTTCAGCCTATTAAATTTTTAATAATAATTTGGTCCCAAAAATACCAAGGGATGATGCTATGAATGTTTAAAAATAACATCGTGCAGTTTCATAAAATTCTAAGATTACCAAGTTACTAACAAATATAAAAAAAAAAGACCAGGGGAAATGATAAATTATTAATAAACATTAGAAAAGCCTAAAACTAAAACCAAATATGCAATTACTTGAGAACTATATGCATTTTCTCGGCAGGTAACTCATTATAACCGCAACAACGTGCGTCACATAAAAGTTACATCGGGCAACGAACATAATTTTTTTTCCCCACACGCCACTACTACGCCCGCGCGTAGTAACACTAGAGGCCTATTCCACTGCAGATAAGACGATGTACGACGCTTGAATCAAGTCGCCGATGACGATGTTATGACGTAACACGTACACATATCGCAAGCTGCATACATATTATTTGTGTCGTGTATTGTTATACTACGCATATATATGTATATTGTACTAAATATGCAATGTGTGTATATGTATGTATGGGTTGTCTCTGGAACTTTTCATTTATAACAAACTACAAGACAATACATAGTAAATAACGATATTATAGCAACCTATGAGTTAAACTATAAAACCACATTCTACTTTAAATATTACATTGAAAAAGGAAAAATTTTTTTTCCCTCGATATTTAACAATGAAAGCTCACCAGAAGCCAAAAATACCAAAATTTTTTTTCACGTTTTTAAACCTTGATTTTTGAACAGGCAATATAATTCAAAAATCCCTTTGAATATACTTATATACATAAGAAAACATCAAATAAAATTTTAGCCATAAGTGCTACTTTTATAAATATGTTTTTAATTAAAAACTTTAAAAATAAAATGCCGCGTAACTCA
Organism: Anastatus disparis; assembly: GCA_017163975.1. Lineage (NCBI taxonomy): Eukaryota > Metazoa > Arthropoda > Insecta > Hymenoptera > Eupelmidae > Anastatus > Anastatus disparis. The sequence continues at coordinate 2,487,745 of JAFFSR010000401.1, read as the reverse complement.
TCTAAAATTACAACATTGTTCTCTCGCACATTTTGTGATCGTTTAAATTAATAAAAAGAACACTGTAAGCAGTAAATTAATATATAAAGAAATTTATAATCATGGTGTTCAAGCCATATATCAATAAAATTACTCTTAAAAATCATTTCACAAAACAGTACGAGGAAAACGAAGGGATTCCAGAGACGGACCCATATATATATGTATGTGTATATATAAAACCTTACCTCACAAATTTCCTTCTTAAATTTTTATTAACTGTTACTAATAAACTATTAAGTTTTGCTTATGTCACTCCTCCTGGAAACACAGCTTCTATCGGCCAATTCCTACGGCTGCCCCTCCTAAATTTCAATTTTTTCTTCCTTTTCTCTTCCTCCATTTACTATTAATTATTTTGATTTTTAATGTTCCCGGTATGTAAGATAATGAAGAGAGACTTCTTATTAAATTTTTTTTTATCTCTATTTTTATTTATAAATATATACATAATAACTTACAATGCTAAAACATACAACCTCACGAACCCCGCATAAATAACCATCACATCTCGCGTAATTTCAATTTTTAATAACACTCCACTAACCACTAATTCAAGCACCTCATAAAAAAACATATAATCCAAATTAAAGTCATCATCGCCAAGATAAAAAACATTACTCGCCCACCGATCCATTCTTCTAAAAATACGAGTAATTGCCCAAGAATCAAACTGAAACAAACAAATTTTATTATTTTTTTTTTCTCTCCTTTCTTTTTCCCTTTTTCCTACGACTAGTATCATAAAAAACGAAAAAGAACTTACATCCACATATCTCAAGCAATAGTACGGAGGTGGCGGAACGAAGTCCTGATAGTCCAGGGGCAAGAAAAGAGGCTCCTGCAGAGCCTCGTTCCTGCACCTCAGGTAGCGCCTCAACAGCCTCAGATCACGCCACCAATAAAACTAGAAGAAAAATATTTTTTTATATATAACCTACCATCCCTTAATCCCAAATAAAAACAAAAAAAAAACAAAAAAAAAGAGGGAGGTATCACAATCCTACCTGTACATAAACCATGATCTTTTTTCTTTTAATAACTTTCTATGATTCCAGCAGCACAATTCACTCTGGACAACAGATTGTTACTGCTGCTTATAAACGAAAAAAAATTCACTTGGTTTAAAACAGCTCCTCTTCCCTTTTCTCTCCGTTTTAAATTTCACTTAAGATACACACTAACAAACCGTAACACCTCTATCAGCAAATTCCTCGCTCTATAAAAAAAAAAAAAAAAAAACGCATAGTTAACAAAATTAAAAAAAAAAAAAGGAAAAGAAGAAGAAAAGAAAATGGACCCAAAAAGCTTAACTCTACTCTCTCTGATCAACATCGTATGCTATATAAATAAAACCTTTAGAAAATATAAAAATCAATTGAGACAAACCTATGAAGATATAAGGAGGATGGAAGATTTACCTGCTTACCAGAACATAAACAACTGTTACCAACACGTAACAAGATATCTCTTCGGAAGAGCAAGTTGGGACCTCGCAACTCAGATATTTCCATACGGATGTACCGACAAAGAATGTAACACTCGGTTCTTAGAGGAAGTAAGAAACACCAAATGGGAAAAAACAGCCGAGATGATCGAAAACCTAAATATGAACTACAATCAGGAAATAAAAACATACATATCACGAGTAACCTGTACAGCTAAATACGAAATAACATATAGCTACAAAGAGATGCAACACCCAACCGTTCATTGGCGTGTAGAATATCGCAGAGTACGAACATCAATAAAGGAATTACTGACAACATTAACGAAACCCGACTGTTGGGATTTTGAGCTCAATATCAAGTCCTTCGAATGAAGCTAAACATTGGTGGTCAAATCTATAACATCTAGAAGAAACGACAATTTCACGGCTACTTCGAGAACAACAAAACAAAGACAACTTTAGCTAAGTTCAATAAAAATAATTAAATAAAAGAAATCTAATTTCCAATTAAGTAAACAATTATCTTAAATTCTGCGAAATGTTAATACATATGTTCAAGCGAATTATTTATAATCCAAGCACTTCAAATTTTTATTCAATATACCGTACATTTTTTTTTGGATTTAATAAATTTTTTTTATTACTTCAAAACTTCTAGTAGGTAACCACATTTACTATAATTCATTAAGAGAATTTTTTTTTTCTCTCTTTCTCTTAGAAACAATATATATAAATAGTTCAACCCATAAATTCAAAATTAAGTTTTATCAAAGAATAACAAAACTAATGTTACAATAAAAGTCAAAGTGTCCAAGGTAATTAAACATCTTACAACCAATTACATTGTCTAACACCTTATCTATAAACCAGTTGCCTGACTCAGTCCATTCTGCGACTCTTACGCTGATTGTCGGGACGACAATCGACCTGAGGGGGAAGGTGTTACATCCCATAGAACTACCCTTAAATTTAATTAGAAATTATTAAAACATTTTTTTATTTTTAAAACAACGATAGTAAATTATAAAAAACTAAGTTTCAACTATTTCAAAGCTTTAATTCAAAATCAGTTCCATGCGATGTACCAAGTCAGCACTTATCAACATTTTTATTGCGAAAACTCTCAAATTGTACGAAAGTGTGAAGGAGAGACAGAGAAGGAAATAAATTAGGAATTTCATTGGCAAGCAGGCTAATGAACTTCTTGACGATTTTCTTGATGAATTCGAATACACGTCGAAGTTTGATTGGACGACCCATCTCCAATTGCCCGGACACAAGGTTATAAAAACAACCTGGAAGTCTAACAATCGCCTTTTGTCATAATAAGACAGCACCCGCAATAGTCGGCTCTGCTGGTCCACTGAGAAATTAGAATCAGTGTTAGAAAAATAAGTTATAAATTTTTAAGGTTTAGAAATTTAAACCATATTAATAATTAGCCTGGAGGCCTAATTCATTAATAATATTAAGATAATTAATCTTGTGTGATATCAAAATCTGTGGAACTTTACCTTGAAAGAAAAAGAAAAATACGTTTAACACAAATTCTATAAATAAAATATCTTGAGAGACAATTGTGCCGCTGACCAGAATATAACCTGTGTTCAAGCAATTGAGGAAGGAACCAATCATTCTTGCCACGGACTTTCTCACCGTGTAGTTTAAGGAGTCTGAGTATAGAAACGTCAGGACTATCAAATTGGAGTCAATCTCTTCTCTTTCTCTCCTAATTTTGTGAGTTATTTATACCAACGAAATTTATAGATTAAACTAATAGAAATTAAAGCGTAAATCAGCAAGTAAGGATGGTAAAATTATATAAATAATCTTAGTTAATACTTAGAAATTGATATAAGATCATATAACTATTTTTCTTCATAACAAATATAAATAATTGTTGTTAGACTATTATTTAGAATAAGAACCTAACAGTAAGATATAAGACAAAATCTTTAATTAAATAAAAACTAATTAAAATAAAGTTTGTGGATCATTTAATTTGTGAAAATATATATGATCCTTTTTCTTTTATAACTTAAATGTCTATATATATATATATATATATATATATATATGCATAACAAATATTCATAAATTTATAACTCGTGATTATGCACAAGTATTGTTAATATTATTATTAAGGCATTGATCATAACATTTAATTAAATACGAATTTTGGGTGTAATTATCGTTATATTATCATTTCATCTATTTCAGAAATTCGAAGTTTTGGTTACGCTTTGAAGTGTCACCTTGGTTACGCTCTAAAGTGTCACTTTGGTTACGTTCTTAAGCGTCACTTTGGTTACATTATTAAGTGTCACTTAGGTTACGTTCCTAAGCGTCACTTCGGTTACGCTCTAAAGTGTCACTTAGGTTAGGTTCCTAAGCGTCACTTTGGTTACGCTCTAAAGTATCACTTTGGTTACGTTCTTAAGTGTCACTTGGGTTACACTATTAGGCGTTACTTTGGTTACGTTCTTAAGCGACACTTTGGTTACGCTATTAAGCGTCACTTTGGTTACGCTTCAGGAATACGTGATTTCTGTTGCGCTAGGGAAACGTGACCATCAGTTACGCTCAAGTGAAAGTTACGTTAACTATTATACAGATAAATAAATGTTAAGAAACATAAGTTCTGATCAAAATTAGATCCAATTTAAATTTCTACAATCAATAAAGATCGAGAAAAATCAATTTCAGAATTATATTTGTGAGCATTCCAACGAGTTATTATTAAAACCAATACATCAGCAAGAGACAAGGTAAGTCTTGGGACGGTAGACTGGTTCCCAGCAAAAATAAATAATTTTTGTTAAGAACTCAACGACCGAAACTAGTCTGGTCGTAACATATCACAAGTAAGGTTTGCACATGATAAATATTATAATTTCTAGAATATTCTTGATATTAATAAATTATTAATTTGAAAAACTAAATATTTTTTCATTAATGACAAGTAACCTTTCAAATATAGTTAAAATAATATTGTAAATGTCAATCAAATAAAATTCTCATCAAAATGAATTTCAACACTATAATTACACAGGTCAACATTTGATCTACTAAGTATCAGCGGATGCGATTTGCGGGTCTTACAGTTTTTGGGGCCGCTGATTACAATGAGAGGGTCGGTTAGTGTCCATCACGTCAGGGTCAAGGTCATTTGAAGGTCAAATCGACAAGATTAATGCAAGAATATCTGAAAAAATTCAAGCACACGTATTTTAGGCTTCTGAGCCCAAATACGTCGTTAGTTGACCTTCAGCAGTTATCCTAAAGGTCAGTCTAGGTCATTTCAAGGTCATTCAGAGGGTTTCTGCGTTAAAAACGCCGAATACGAACCGAAAAATCTGAAAAAATTCATACGTCTATTTTCGAGGTCGAGGAGTCAAAATCCGAGGTCATTTGACCTTCTCCATCTCAGGGTCAAGGTCATTTTAAGGTCAAATCGACAAAATAAATGCAAGAATATTTGAAAAAATTCAAGCACATGTATTTTAGGCTTCTGAGCCCAAATACGTCGTTAGTTGACCTTCAGCAGTTATCCTAAAGGTCAGTCTAGGTCATTTCAAGGTCATTCAGAGGGTTTCTGCGTTAAAAACACCGAATACGAACCGAAAAATCTGAAAAAATTCATACGTTTATTTTCGAGGTCGAGGAGTCAAAATCCGAGGTCATTTGACCTTCTCCGTCTCAGGGTCAAGGTCATTTTAAAGTCAAATCGACAAAATAAATGCAAGAATATCTGAAAAAATTCAAGCACATGTATTTTAGGCTTCTGAGTCCAAATACGTTGTTAGTTGACCTTCAGCAGTTGTCCTAAAGGTCAGTCTAGGTCATTTCAAGGTCATTCAGAGGGTTTCTGCGTTAAAAACACCGAATACGAACCGAAAAATCTGAAAAAATTCATACGTCTATTTTCGAGGTCGAGGAGTCAAATCCGAGGTCATTTGACCTTCTCCATCTCAGGGTCAAGGTCATTTTAAGGTCAAATCGACAAAATAAATGCAAGAATATCTGAAAAAATTCAAGCACATGTATTTTGGGCCTGTAAATCCGAATATGTCGTTCGTTAATCTTCAGCTCTTATCCTCAATGTCATTCAAAATCATTTCAATGTCATCATAAGTTTATTTTAGTTATAAATACCATGTAGCCACGGTAACTTTTCCTATATTCATGGGCGAAGTCGGCCGGCTACTCTCTGTATTTCAGACTTAGCTTAGAGTAAACTCAGTTTTGTTTGAACATTTGTTTTTATTTTATTTCTGGTTGTTAAAATGTATGCTAATATTAAATGTGTGGTTGCACCCAGGGCACCTCCACGCGGTGACGGTGGGCAACGGAGTTGTCTCACTATCCGGCGAAGTCCCTGGGTAGAGGCTTTCATGCCGTCATGGCAACCACACGAAAATGCATTACGAGACAGGGCTTAGGAAACCCAGAATCGGCGGCTGGTCAGGGTGGGCAAGCGGGCCCGCAGCCGTCGTCATCATGCGACCGTAGCTCTACATTGGTGGAAAACTTGGCCAATGTAGAGTCAAATGCTACAAGTCAGATCTTTTGCAAAAATAATAGTCGTAACAGCTTTTGTGCAGTTTGTGGGGAGTATGTAGCAGCTGGTAAATTTACATTCACGGAAGCATTGCAAAAAAAATACAAAGAATGTTTTGCAACCCGAACTAATTCATTTAGTAATATATTCACTCCAGACGTTATTTGCAGTAGATGTCGAAATATCTTAAACAAAAAAACAAAACAGATATTTGATTCTCCAATGTTATGGAGAAAGTCATCAAACCATGAGTCTGATTGTTACTTTTGTTACAACGATGTCCATGGTCATAACCGCAATACTAAAAAACATATTACTTATGAAAGTGTAGCTTCAGTAACATTTCCTGTGCTCATTAATGCTGAAACTAGTGACAATCGTATGGATATAGATACTAGTGATCAAGAGGTTTTAACTGATGCAGATAGTTCCATAGACGATACAGCAATACGAGACCAATATTTGGACACCTCTCAAGAAGAAGAAGGAGAAATGTATTCTGAAAATATTTCATCAAGTTCCCAGGATGAGGAAAATAGAAATCAAGATAAATTTTCTCAAGATGAAGTAAGTGATCTTTGTCATGATTTGGGACTTTCAAAAGAAGGTTCTGAATTACTGGCTTCAAGGCTCAAAGAAAAAAATTGCTTAGCTCTTGGAACATATATTTCATTTTACCGTACGAGAGACAAACCGTTTCGAAAGTTTTTTACAAAAACAAGCAATCTGATTTACTGCAGTGATGTGAAAGGTTTGGTTGAAGAGTTTGACGTTGGATACGAACCTTCTGATTGGCGTCTGTTCATAGATTCGTCGACTAGAAGTTTGAAAGCTATTCTGCTACACAATGGAAACGTGTATGCCCCTTTACCTATTGCTCATTCTGTTATAATAAATGAAGAATATCATGATATGCATCTCTTATTACAAAAATTAAAGTATGATACACATAAATGAGAAATTTGTGGTGATTTAAAAATAACTACCATTTTGCTTGGCCTACAAAAAGGATTTACATCATATCCATGCTTTCTTTGTGAGTGGAATAGTAGAGCTCGGGACGAACATTACGTGAGAAAAGTCTGGCCTCCTAGAATAAATCTAATTCCAGGCGTAAAGAATGTTCAAAAAGAAAGTTTGATCCCTGCACATAAGGTTCTTCTTCCACCACTGCACATCAAATTAGGTCTCGCTAAGCAACTTGTTAAGGCCATGAGTAGAGAACAAAGTGATGCTTTCATGCATATTTTTCAAGTCCTCCCAAAACTCTCTGAAGCTAAAATAAATGAGGGTGTCTTTACGGGACCTCAGATAAGGGAACTGCTGAAGAACGAGGAATTTGAAAGACTAATGACAGATAAAGAAAAAGTTGCGTGGCAAAGTTTCAGAGAAGTGACAAAAAAATTTTTAGGAAATTACAAAGATCCTGATTATGAAAATATTGTTGCTACAATGCTGGATAGCTACAAAAAATTAGGATGCCTAATGAATTTTAAACTCCATTTCTTGCATTCTCATATCGATTACTTTCCTGATAACTTAGGGGACTTTAGTGAAGAGCAAGGTGAGAGGATGCATCAGGATCTAAAAGAATTTGAAATAAGATATCAAGGCGTTTGGGGAAGGAAAATGCTAGCAGACTATTGCTGGAGCTTAAAGAGGGAGTCGCATGTAACACAAAAAAGAAAATCAATTAAAAGGTCATTTTGCACCCAACGAAAACGCTTTCGAGCTGATGAATATATAATGCAGCAAACAAGTCATGCAGATACATATACGCACGATGACCTATAAATGTTCTTAAACCTCAGCTTATAGAGATCAACTGACTATACACATGAACTTTTAAAAAAATTTTGATGGCTACGTGGTATTTATAACTTAAATAAAATTATGATGACCTTGAAATGATTTTGAATGACATTGAGGATAAGAGCTGAAGATTAACGAACGACGTATTCGGATTTACAGGCCCAAAATACATGTGCTTGAATTTTTTCAGATATTCTTGCATTTATTTTGTCGATTTGACCTTAAAATGACCTTGACCCTGAGATGGAGAAGGTCAAATGACCTCGGATTTTGACTCCTCAACCTCGAAAATAGACGTATGAATTTTTTCAGATTTTCCGGTTCGTATTCGGTGTTTTTAACGCAGAAACCCTCTGAATGACCTTGAAATGACCTAGACTGACCTTTAGGATAACTGCTGAAGGTCAACTAACGACGTATTTGGACTCAGAAGCCTAAAATACATGTGCTTGAATTTTTTCAGATATTCTTGCATTAATCTTGTCGATTTGACCTTAAAATGGCCTTGACCCTGAGATGGAGAAGGTCAAATGACCTCGGATTTTGACTCATCGACCTCGAAAATAGACGTATGAATTTTTTCAGATTTTTCGGTTCGTAATCGGTGTTTTTAAAGCAGAAACCCTCTGAATGACCTTGAAATGACCTAGACTGACCTTTAGGATAACTGCTGAAGGTCAACTAACGACGTATTTGGACTCAGAAGCCTAAAATACATGTGCATGAATTTTTTTAGATTTTTTGCATTAATCTTGTCGATTTGACCTTCAAATGATCTTGACCTTGACGTGATGGAGACTAACCGACCCTCTCATTGTAATCAGCGGCCCCAAAAACTATAAGACCCGCAAATCGCATCCGCTGATACTTAGTAGATCAAATGTTGACCTGTGTTATTAAAATAAATATTTATATTTAACTACAATCTATTGTAATAATTATTTTTTTAATATATATATTAAAAAAATTATTTTATTTGATGAACAGTTATACAAATATTATATTTATAATTGTATGACTAAATTTATTAAATTAAAATTTTATTCGGTTATCATTCAGAGAATAAAGTATCAAAATTAGTTTTCATGAAATTATATTATTTAAAAAGTTACTTGTTATCAGTTTTTTATAAATAACATACTGTCACGGTATTCTACCGTGTTCGAATCTTGCGCGCTTAGGTAAGATCAACTGACACGCGCTCAGTCAGATACCTCGTATAAGTTACGTCAAGAAGCACGTAACTCGATGAGCAGCGCGCGCGCGAGGAGCAAGAAAGCCACGAGGCAAGACAGAACATTTCCGGCTGTTCATAAGCGCACACGTCGGCATATATATATTCCTGCCTTGTGCGAGAGACATTGTTTTAGCGGCCTACAAGCACGCATCATCGCCATAGCTTTCGGCTCTTATTTAAGTCTTAACTTAATAAACGCGTTGGTGTAGTGCCGCATATAGTTTTGGAGAAGAGGATAAAGGAAGATCGTTGCTAGAAGATCGTCATCACCTCCTGGTTGTACGTGCTGGTCTTGGCTGTCTTCTACGAGCCTCAGCGAACAGGTTGCGGCGTATCGCGTCTTTTGTTGGCCAACGACGGGATATTTCTAGCGTACGTATTTTGGTTGTCATAGAAGCTTCTACGCGTATTCGTAAGTTCATATTGTTATATCTATTTGGTTGAGATTTCTTTCCTCGAAGAAATCTTAACACAGAGAGTGCGCGCGTTCATTACAATATCTCAACGTAATTTAGTTCGCGTCGCGTCCCCCCCTTAGAATTATCTTTAATAAACTTTGTTCGTATTTTTTTATTTAAATATATTTTACTGTATCACTTTCTTACTTCTTTAATAAATTCGCATTAACCTAAAGACCTGAATCAATTTGCTTACCCCGACGCCTCCGCGGTCCTTATCTTTTATATCATATAATATATATATATCTTGGCGTAAAATAAGGAAAGCTGAACTACCGGCATCGCGTCTCTCGATCAGGTAAGAGAGAGAGAGAGAGAGAGACGCGCGGCAACGAGCTGACGGAAAAATACTCCGTCGCATATCAATCTAATATACTAACTAGCTCTATCGGAGTTTGTTGCATAATATTTAAAATATTTAGTATAATTTTCTGCAACTCCGTATATAGTAAAATTCATAATCTTAGCTAAAGTAAAATTTAAATAAAAGCTAATTCTTTTGTGCAACGTGTAGTAAATTACCGTTACAAAATGGCGCCCAATGTATAGATGCGTCAACGGGATCAGGTCTTTGCGCGTGATATAATAAAGCAAAATTTTCAAATGGCGTCGAGCAAGTAGCCGGCGTCGAAGTGAACAGGCTTCGCGTTGCTTTAAAATTTTTTGTATTAAAGATGGCGTTTGCCTACAGCAAAAATTAAGTACAACACGTGTTGAATAAAATTTTTTTCGTAAAACGAAATTATTATTACAGAAAATTTATCGAATTTAAAATTGAAAAATTCTTGTTTCTCTTTCCTTTTTGTGATTTTTTTTCGGAAATATAGTACAAAATTTTCTTTAAAAATTAAATTGCGTCCCCACGTGTCCCAGCAAAAATTTTCTTTTTCTCTCTAGATAACGCGCAAATATTGTCGACGTTGGTAAGACACAGAGTTCAAGAAATAAAAACTCTGCATGCTTTTGTTCGCTTTAAGTGAAAAAGCGAACAAGCATTTGAATTTATTTAAAATAAAAACGTGCGTTAAATATATAACCCTATTGCCGATTAGGTCGTTAGTCGTAGTTGCTTGACTTTAATGGTGAGAGAGAAATATTGATTTCAACTGTCGAGGAAGTTGAAATTAGATTAGTTAGTAACTGCCCTTTAATATAAAAGAATCTAACCTCACTAAGAGCATAAAATATAAATTTTTTTTTATATATATTTAATACAAACTTGAATTAAATAAAAGTTAAAATATATTTTTATAGATATATATTAAAGGGTCAGAAAATTTTTTGCTTCTCTTTCTTTCGTGTGTGCATGATTTAATAGAATTTAAAAGTTGTAATTTTGGTTACGAATTCTAAATTCTCTCTCATCAAAAATTGCCAACCCGTAGCGTGGCAATTGACCAGTGCAGTGTGTGTTGTAGAAAAAAGTTAAAAATTTCTCAAAGTTAACACTTTAAAATTTTTTTTCACCTTTTTACACTACACATTAAATACAAATGTATAATAAAGAAAAAAAATTGTCCTCACACAGTTAGGTGTGCGCTTTTAACTAAAGTTTAAAAACGCACAGGCTTTTGGATTTAGCCGCGTATTTTGAAGATTTTAATAGTTTTAACTGATTTTTTTTTTCGTAGTAAAAATTAAAATAACAAAGTTGAAATTTTTTTATATCGGTCAATTGACTAAAATATTATTAGTTATCGCGTTTAATAATTTAATCCAAAAACCAAAACATAAAAATATACTGTTCCGGAAAAAAAATTATATATACATATATTTTTTCGTTTTTCTTTGCATCGTATGTGCGCGGCTTAGATTCTAACCACACACATACGAACTCAAACATTATTTATTATACATATAGCGAATACACACACACTGCAAGCGTTTAATAGCGTACTTGCGTGCGATCAACTTCAAGATATAGTATATTTCAAGAAAGAAGATAAACCGATCCAAGATGGCTACGCAACAAAAGTCAGTCGACGAAAATCACAAAGCTACCGCTTTAAAAGTCCATAAATAGGCAGCATGTCTATCTGAAGATGACTTGTTAGAATCTCTTCAAGCATTGGAACTAAAGCAAGAAGGGTTATATTACGAACAGTCACATCGAATAGTACGATGGCTGCTAGGTAATTATACAGCAGTAGACTTTGAGGAATCAAGCTCTGCAGAAAACGAAATGGCGACACGACAACACCGCCTTTCGGTCAGGCAAGATTTCATAGAAAAGGCAATATTCGAAAAGACAGGGTCTACGATCTTGGACGAAAACACAGACCCAAACGAGGAGCACCCACTCACTGTATTACGTAATGATGAAACGGTGGTGAGAAATTTAAATACTACGTTGAGTAACGTTACGCAAAGCGAAATGCGCAACGATCAGGTACCACTGGAAACTCGCCAAGAACAACAAGGACAAGAAATAGCCGTAAATGTCTCGAATATACCGAAGGAATTACTAGACTACCTTACTACAATACATAACCAAGTAAAAGATGTGTCGTCTAAGGTAAAAGGAATGGCAACTACAGTGGATTCGCTATCACTAAAAGTGGAAGTGCTATCACAGCCTAAATCTTCGAGCACACAGCTGTTCGATCAGGCTACAGGTGAGGTAACACCTGGACGGGAAAACCTCCAAGGAAATAAAAGTACCGAACAGCGTGTCAACTTTCGTGATACATTTAGCGTACATTACGCTAACAGTAGCAGCCCATTAAATAACCAAGAAAATAACAATGCAAGCGCAAATGCACTAAGCTATGGACGCCGCAATAATTTATCAACTGGTACTACAGGTGCACGTACAGTCGAGGGGGGAGGGACCCCTCACACTGCAAACAGTGCGACGGTTAACGTTGATCAGAGCAGGCACAGTGATCGAACAGTAAACGCAAATAAAACCACAGACGTAGGTCATATAGTGCGCCGCTGGAACGTTACATTCTCGGGTGAACGAGGCCAAAGCATAGACCTCTTCTTAACGAGAGTCGAAGAGTGCAGAGCACTTGCTAAACTCAGTGAGAGCGACTTACTATCCTCGCTCTCCGAACTGCTAACAAGAGTTGCTGCTACTTGGTACAGGAATAAAAACACTCGTGGCAAACATGGGCTCAGTTTAAAGAAGCAGCATTACGTTGGTATGGCCACAGCAGACGCTTTCAACAAAGGTTGTTAGCAGAAGCTAACGCACGCACGCAAGGCAAACACGAGCCTGTGCGAGACTATATTACTTGCCTGCAGTCTATAGTCTTAAAGCAAGTGCCTTTGCCAGATATAAACCAACAGCTCGATCTACTACATCGTAACCTATTACCGGAAATTCAGAGAATGGTAAGAAGGGATGAAATAGTAGACATCGAATCATTATTGGAAAAAGCTGCAGAAGCTGAACTGACGCTTGAGGCAGAAAGGGTCTACAGACCACCGCCTCCGCCTGAACAGTCCTTATTACCTGATGTGGCTTACCGGCCAACGAGCAAGCCGAGAGACAGTAAGCCACAAGTAGCTGCCGTATCTGATAAGCAAGTATTTGCTGAGCAGTTAAATCTTGGGAAGGTACTAACCCAATTAGCGAAAGAAATGCGTGAACTTAGGAAGACTTTTGGAAAGCAGCAAAAACCCAACGAGGATAACGCACAAAAATCTATGCTGCCTAACGCATCGCGAGGAAATTCTCCTAAGAGACGGCAAAATTTTAATAGACCACCTCGTAAACCCAATCTAGGGCATAGTAACTCCGAGCAACAAAGCCAAGGCCAAAAAGAAAATGAGACCGAAAACTCAAGTAATGGTAAAACCAATGGAGGGAAACAAGGTGGTACAAAAAACCGAAATCCTAACCTCAATTGTTACCGTTGTGGGCTACCCGGCTACACACAATGGTCTTGCCCACAATGTGCGGGAAAAGGGCAAGGGAACAAGTAGACGAGGTACCTACTGTTCCTAACGAGGATTACGAGACCTCAGAACTCTCTACTAGAAAGATGGCCGAAGGAAAGTCACCGGAAACCCTAGTAGCAGAGCAGAGCAAGTCTCGCACTTGTCAAGCAGAGACAAGTGATCAGGAAGAACATCCGCAATCAGATATTGATGATGAAGCTCGATGGTGGCTCACGGTAGTGATCGGAGATTACCGTATAAGAGCCTTGTATGACCCAGGTGCATCACGCACGGTGATGAATTCTATAGGTTTGCAATTGGCAGCTGCATGTAATGTGCCTTTGATACCAGCTACGGGCAGATTCGCTAAAGTAGCAGATGGTAGATCATGCTCACTAGTAGGTTATGTTGACTTACCGTTTACTGTAGGCGGAGTTACAAAAACGATCCGTTCTGCAATTATGCCTAGTCTAGACGAAGAATGTTATCTAGGTGGCAATTTTATACGAGCATTTAAGGCTATCTTCGATCCATGCGAAAATAAACTTTCTTTCAAAGGCACAAATGTGAAAGTAAATTTAGAAATCGCTGCGCTCAGGCAATTATATGTTGCTAAATTAGGCTCAGTCGGTTTGGCTGACGTATCAGCGGCCGATCGCGCTCAGGTAAAAAGACTAGTTACAGAAATATTAGGAGAAGATGACACTCCTATTGGCTGTACGGACTGGATCGAACATGAAATCGATACAGGACCTGCTCGGCCAATTAAACAGAAGTATTACCCCGTGTCTAAGAAGGTCGAAGAGTGGATGCACGAACAGGTCAATGAAATGCTTACAGCAGACATTATTGAACCTTCAACGAGCGGTTGGTCAAGCCCGGTGGTTCGTGTTAAGAAACCCAATGGCAAGTTCAGATTTTGTATTGACTTTAGGAAAGTTAATGCGGTCACAAAACCTGATGCATATCCATTGCCAAGAATGGATGATATCTTGCGTAAACTGCAGAAAGCAAGATACATCTCTACAATGGGCTTGAGCAGTGCGTACCATCAAATTAGGATGAAAGAAAATTCACGTGCTCAAACGGCATTTACAGTGCCTGGCATGGGTCTCTTCCAGTTTAAACGTATGCCGTACGGCCTGAGCCACGCTGGCGCTACCTTCCAGCGATTGATCGACAAGGTTATAGGCCCAGAACTCGAGCCATATGCATTCTCATACCTGGATGATATAATCGTAGTAACCGAGACTTTTGCTGAACACATGAAATGGTTGAAGAAGGTATTACTCCGCATAAAGGCAGCAGGTCTCACGATCAGTCACGAAAAAAGCATATTCTGCAGAGAAGAGGTCAAATATCTGGGTGTTCTGGTGAATAGAGATGGGTTTAAGCCAGACCCAGAAAAGATAAAACCCATCATTGACTACCCAGCTCCTAAGAATTTAAAACAGCTGAGGCGTTTCATGGGTATGGCCTCGTGGTACAGGAAATTCTTGCAAAATTTCGCCACGTTAGCAGAGCCATTGACGAGGCTAACTAGAAAAGACTGCAGATATGCATGGTCAAGCGATCAGGAAATCGCTTTTGATCAAATAAAAGCCTTAATCGCATCTGCTCCGTTATTACATCGACCGCAGTTCGATTTGCAATTCGTTATACAGACAGATGCTAGCGACTCAGGCCTAGGAGCGGTACTTCTGCAAATAGTCAACGACGAAGAGCGAGTATTGGAATTCGCTAGTCGTACAATGTCCAGTGCAGAGCGAAACTACAGCGTAACAGAAAGAGAATGTCTAGCTGTTATATGGGCTGTCAAAAGGTTTCGCTGCTACATTGAAGGCTATGACTTTAAAGTCATAACCGATCATAGTAGTCTACGTTGGTTATGTAATTTACATAACCCAACGGGCAGGCTAGCGCGGTGGGCGTTGGAACTGCAAGGTTACTCTTACACTGTTGAGCACAGAAAAGGCGCATTGAATTATGTCCCTGATGCACTATCACGCATGCATGAAGATTCAATGGACGGTGACACTCATTTAAGTGCACTAAGTTGGGCGTCGCAAACCAATGATACATGGTATAAGTCTCTGCTTCAACAGGTAATGAGTAATCCGGAGGGCTATCCAAGATGGAAGATAGTTGGAGGTCAATTGTATCGCTATCTGCCGGACAGGTTCACTGAAACAACGATGGGAGACGATGACGCATGGAAACTCGTCGTTCCCAGCGAAAACAGAGCTGAAGTGCTGCGTGAATGTCACGACGAGCCGACAGCTGGCCACTTAGGTCGTGATAAAACAATAGCTCGCGCAAAACTGTACTATTACTGGCCATTTATAGAGAAAACTGTGGCACAGTATGTAAAGAGTTGCGAGATCTGCCAACAATGCAAGATAGAGCAAAAATTACCTGCAGGCTTAATGGGTAAAAGAGAAGTTACAGGCCCATGGAAAGTCGTTGCCGGTGACGTAACAGGTCCTTTCCCAAGGAGTAAACAAGGTTACGAATATGCTTTAATTTTTGAGGACGTATTTACAAAATGGGTGGAATGCATACCTATCAGAAAGGCAAATGCACCCACGATCCTAAAGGCACTAAGAGAAAGAATTATTCTAAGGTTTGGTGCGCCTGAGATCTTCTTATCTGATAATGGATCAGAATTCAGGAATCACATGATAGATAAATATCTAAATGAGATAGGTATTTGTCATAATACTACTCCAACGTACCACCCGCAGGCAAATCCGGTCGAAAGGATAAACCGGACAGTCAAAACCATGATTACAGCATTTATTAGCGAAAATCATCGCTCGTGGGATGAAAAGCTACCAGAAATTATGTTTGCATATAATACTGCAAAACAGAGTACGACTGGTACAAGTCCTGCAATGTTAAATTACGGTAGACAGCCAGTGCCTCCGAGCTCACTGAGAAGGAAAGAAGACAGTGCTGCCCGAGAAAACGAAAGGTTACAAGAAGTAACGAACTGGCAAGGGCGTGTAAGCAACTTACCTTTGCTACACGAACAGGTGGTAGATCGTGCACAGTCCGCGCAACAAAAGCAAGCAGAGGCATATGATATTCGTCGAAGAGAAGTAGAATATGACATTGGAGATTTAGTGTGGAAAAGGAATAAAATACTCTCTTCGGCTGCTCAGGGCATTGCAAGTAAGCTTGCGCCGAAGTTTGTAGGCCCATATGTAATCACGGCAAAATGTGGCTCCAACACATACAGACTGATAGATCAAGATAGTAATGCGTACGGCCCTGTTCATGTAGAGCAATTAAAACCATACATAGCAAGGCGAGAAGACGAAACACCATCTCAACCACCGTTGGACGAAACACGCGCGAATGAGACGATGAGCGACCCGTCTCCTGCGAGCGATGCGACTCCGTGTGCCGACGGAGATTCGGGCTCAGGTTACGTGCGGCCGCCTGCGAGCGGTAATACTCCCAAACTCGATAAACCGAATAGGAAGCGTGGTCGTCCGCGTAAAACAGCGATCGTTGTAACACGAACAGTAAAGCATATGCGTCAAGCTGAGCCCGAACCGATCAGGCGTAGGCGTGGTAGGCCAAAAGGTTCTACAAATGTAAAGAATAGCGAAAACGTAACCGACTTTTCACCGAGAAAAACGCGTGCGCAACGAATGAATACACAGTGATGAAATAAAAAGCGCATTAAACTTGCTTAAAGCATTAGCTGCACACCTTCCGCGCGCCAAGCAGAGCAGCAGAACCCGGTTATGCTGCGTCTGGCGGAGGGGTGTCACGGTATTCTACCGTGTTCGAATCTTGCGCGCTTAGGTAAGATCAACTGACACGCGCTCAGTCAGATACCTCGTATAAGTTACGTCAAGAAGCACGTAACTCGATGAGCAGCGCGCGCGCGAGGAGCAAGAAAGCCACGAGGCAAGACAGAACATTTCCGGCTGTTCATAAGCGCACACGTCGGCATATATATATTCCTGCCTTGTGCGAGAGACATTGTTTTAGCGGCCTACAAGCACGCATCATCGCCATAGCTTTCGGCTCTTATTTAAGTCTTAACTTAATAAACGCGTTGGTGTAGTGCCGCATATAGTTTTGGAGAAGAGGATAAAGGAAGATCGTTGCTAGAAGATCGTCATCACCTCCTGGTTGTACGTGCTGGTCTTGGCTGTCTTCTACGAGCCTCAGCGAACAGGTTGCGGCGTATCGCGTCTTTTGTTGGCCAACGACGGGATATTTCTAGCGTACGTATTTTGGTTGTCATAGAAGCTTCTACGCGTATTCGTAAGTTCATATTGTTATATCTATTTGGTTGAGATTTCTTTCCTCGAAGAAATCTTAACACAGAGAGTGCGCGCGTTCATTACAATATCTCAACGTAATTTAGTTCGCGTCGCGTCCCCCCCTTAGAATTATCTTTAATAAACTTTGTTCGTATTTTTTTTATTTAAATATATTTTACTGTATCACTTTCTTACTTCTTTAATAAATTCGCATTAACCTAAAGACCTGAATCAATTTGCTTACCCCGACGCCTCCGCGGTTCTTATCTTTTATATCATATAATATATATATATCTTGGCGTAAAATAAGGAAAGCTGAACTACCGGCATCGCGTCTCTCGATCAGGTAAGAGAGAGAGAGAGATAGAGAGACGCGCGGCAACGAGCTGACGGAAAAATACTCCGTCGCATATCAATCTAATATACTAACTAGCTCTATCGGAGTTTGTTGCATAATATTTAAAATATTTAGTATAATTTTCTGCAACTCCGTATATAGTAAAATTCATAATCTTAGCTAAAGTAAAATTTAAATAAAAGCTAATTCTTTTTTGCAACGTGTAGTAAATTACCGTTACAATACATTTAACTTTAATTACATTTTCATTTGTACACGTGTTAGTATTTAAATAAATTGTCATTTATATAAAAATTGCTAACAATTAAATATATTAAAATTACGTTTTAATATATTAAAATTATATTTACCTTAATTACATATTCATTTGTACACGTGTTTGTATTTAAATGAATTGTCATTTATATAAAAATTGTTAACAATTTAATATATTAAAATTACATTTTAATATATTAAAATTACATTTTAATATATTAAAATTACATTTTAATATATTAAAATTATATTTACCTCAATTACATATTCATTTGCACACGTGTTTGTATTTAAATGAATTGTCATTCATATAAAAATTGTTAACAATTAAATATATTAAAATTCATTTCATTAAAGCAATAATATTTTTAATGAGAAAAACATAGTAATATTTAAAATACATCAAATTACCTCATTTGAAAAATTATCATTACATGATATAAAAATATCTTTTTTAATATCGTTTGAACATAAATTTTATGAAATACAATTTTAAAAAATTATTTATTTGATATTGAATTTTTTTTAATAGTCAATTATAAAGATAGGAAAATATATGAAATATGAATAATTTTTTGTGTTTATGTCTATAATTATGAATTTATATTTATGACCTGTCTAAATAGAAGTAAAATTTCCCCTAAAAAAGTCAATATTTCAAAAGAAAATTTACTCATTATTTGCGAAACCCTTATTATAAATAAGGAAAAAAATAATATTCTGTAATATCACTCTAAAATTTGTTTTAAATATGATCATTGAAAGTACAATTATTTCATTATGTTGAATTTGTTGTCAAAGTTTGATTGTGTTTCACTATAAGAAGATATAAAAATTAACTGTCATATTTAACTGTCTTACCATTCTATTGCTAAATATCCATAAAAGAAATGTATTAACTTGTAGTATGTACCATGATGATTATTTATTTAAATTTTCAAATTATTCTAATCATTAGTTTTCAAGATATTGAGATTTCTGATTCCAAATAGAAAAATATTAGTAAACAATATTGGAACCCAAACTTCTCAATAACTAATGAATAGATTTATTCAAAAATTTAACTAAATAATCTTCGTGATGCATATCATATGTTAATGCATCTCTTTATTCAAAATTTTGAAATACAATGAAAATATAGTCAATATTTATCGGCGCAAGCGTACTGTCCATTTTACGTCTCCTTAAATAATATATACTTATGAGATTTACATAATATTTTATAAAAATTATTAGAATGATAATTATTTTAAACTATGAATAAAAAGATTAAAAAATTATTATTAAGTGATAATTTATAAATAATTTTATTATTTTATGAATTACATTTCCAACTTGAATAATTATCTTTATGTTAAAACTAAATTTAATTAGCATTCGATTCCAAAAGTTATTTAAAAAATTAACCATTATTCGAAGTTATTAAAAAGTTATTTATAAAAAGTATTCCCGTATCAAAATTTTAAAATTCTATAAATTAAATTTTTTATCCTTTACATTAGGGAATTAGTTTTGATGTTGAAATTTTCTCAACATATATATATATATATATATATATATATATATATATATATATATATATATATATATATATATATATATGACGTTTCACGTCAACTCACCTAACAAAAAAATAGAATTCGTCGAAAATCTGTGAAATTGTTCTATTTGATACCCAAAATATACAAAAAAAATTTTAGAGGTCCAGGTCAAAGGGGTCAGGATTTAAACGTGATGGAATTTTTCGAATTTTCCAAATTTTTTGCTAAATAAATATTTTAATGAATTTTTTCCTCAAAAACTATCAATTTTTCGTTAAAACTTAAAAGAATACTTTTTCTTGGGAATTAGATGTAGAATTCACCTGAATTTTTGCAAATTATAATATACTGATTTTTATGCTTACTTGATCGATTTAAACATACTATTTACTATATCTAAAAATCGAGCAGGTTAAATTGGCTTTTAAAGTCTTATTTTTTCGTTTTTTTATGAGGAAAAATATATGAAGCCTCTAGTTGGGCCGCCTTCTCAAAGTTACTTAATTGTGCAAAAAAGTCTGAATAAATCGTTATTTTGGATCAATGATGAGATTCGTGATTTTTTTCTGAAAAAGTATTGATTTGTGTGACAAATGTATCAAAATGTTTTTTATTGGAAATTGTATGTAAAATGTATGTAAATTTTTGTAAACCATTATTTGCTAAACATCACAAATTATAAATGAAATTTTGAAATTTTAAAATTTATTTTTTGTTAAATTTTTAGTATACATGGTTCATAATGTCTTAAATTACAATTTGTAAAAATATGTTCATATTCTACACATGATTTCCAATAAAAAACATTTTCATACATATGTCCCAAAAATCAATACTTTTTCAGAAAAAAAATCACAAATCTCATCATTGATCCAAAATAACGATTTTTTCAGACATTTCTGCACAATTAAGTAACTTTGAGAAGGCTGCCCAACTAGAGGCTTCGTATATTTTTTCCTCATAAAAAAAACGAAAAAAATAAGACTTTAAAGAGCCAACTTAACCTGCTCGATTTTTAGATATACTAAATAGTATGTTTAAATCGATCAAGTAAGCATAAAAATCAGTATATTATAATTTGCAAAAATTCAGGTGAATTCTACATCTTATTTCCAAGAAAAAGTATTTTATTAAGTTTTAACGAAAGATTGATAGTTTTTGAGGAAAATATTCATTAAAATATTTATTTAGCAAAAAATTTGGAAAATTCGAAAAATTCCATCACGCTTAAATCCTGACCCCTTTGACCTGGACCTCTAAAATTTTTTTTGTATATTTTGGGTATCAAATAGAACATTTTCACAGATTTACGACGAATTCTATTTTTTTGTTAGGTGAGTTGACGTGAAACATCCCATATATATATATGTATATATTATTATATATATTATCTTATGGTAAAATATTTTATCACCTTGTATAAAAATTATTTTTTTAAAGTAGAATAATACTGTGAATAAACAAATGATTATAAGAAAATATTGAAAACTGTAAATAACAATGAAAAAGCGTTAGGCTGGAGATAAATAATGATTGTTTATACATTTTTTAAATATAGATGCTGCAAATATCCGTAACTAACTGTAAATAAAGTGAAGAATACAATTATTAGAAATAACTCAAAATAATTTTCATTTTAGTTCTTTTTACAACAAACTTTTTTTAATGATTAAACATATATATATGTGGGACATTTCACACCAACTGGAAGAGCAGAAAAATAAAAATCTCTGAAACTCTAAGAATATATTCTTATTGTTACCCAAGAGACTAAAAAAAATTTTCAAGGATTTTGATTAGAAGGATCAAGAGCTATAGATCCTTAAAATTTGGGAATTTTTCAAAATTTTTAGAAAAGTCCCAACTTATTTATTTTTTTTCCTGAAAATCCTGATGTTTTAGAGAAAGAGATTCATAAGAATACTTCTTGTTGTAAATGAAGAGCAGAGTCAGCATGATTCTTTACAGAACCTGAATTTTGAAGTTTTCTATTAGTTCTTATATGGGTAAATCCACCGTAGTTTTAACTTTGCATGTGACTTTTTTTCAGCAATTTTTAAATAATTACTATTCTGTTACATTAAAACGCACATGGCTGTATTTGGCTTTGAATTGTCCGTTCTGAATCTAAGAAATATACTCCACTTTTTCGCAAAGCTACATTGAACGGCACTTTTAAAATTTTCTTAAAAGCATCAAAGTTTTTACAAAAAATCACGGTTTTTGCATAAATAGTATAAAAAGAAGTAAAATTTTTAAAGTCTTGATGAATTTTAGATCATGCTATTTAAATAATATTCAAAAAAACTGTGAGACTACTTTCTCAACTCAAAAACAAAAAATTTAAACCTAAGTAGAGTCACGTGCAATTTCAAATAAGTTTGATAATAGCGATTTTAATTTCAAGACAATATACATATTTTGAATTGTATTTACTGAGTTCTTCGATGTTGCACATGACTCTACTTAGGTTTAGATTTTTTGTTTTTTGATTAGGAAAATAGTTCTATAGTTTTTTTAAAGATAACTTGAACGGCATGATCTAAAATTCATCAAGACTTCAAAAATTTTACTTCTTTTTATACTATTTATGCAAAAACCGTGATTTTTCGTAAAAAATTTGATACTTTTTAGAAAATTTTGAAGGTGCCGTTCAATGTAGCTTTGCGAAAAAGTGGAGTATATTTCTTGGATTTAAAACGGACAATTTAAACTCAAATACAGTTATGTGCGTTTTAATGTAACAGAATAGTAATTATTTAAAAATTGCTTAAAAAAAGTCACATGCAAAGTTAAAACTACGGTGGATTTACCCATATGTATTACATGGTAATTGAAATTACTCATTGTTTGCCACTTCAGAAATTTCTTATCGCGGGCTTATTTTTTTCTATTTCACATGAACTTTAAAATGAATTTTTGATGATGTAAGTCAGAGCCATCAATTAGGAGTTATGATAGTTTAAAATATATATTTTCATTTATAATTTATTTTCTATATAAAAATTAATCATACATGAAAATACATTTATATTCAATATGAAAAGCAATTTCTGAAGTGGCAAACAATAAGTAATTTCAATTATCATGTAATACATGCAAGAACCAATTGAAAACTTCAAAATTAAGGTCTGTAAAAAATCATGCTAACTCTCCTTTTCATTTGCAACAAGAAGTATTTTTTTGAATTTTTCTCTGAAACATCAGGATTTTCATAAAAAAAATCATGAAGTTGGGACTTTTCCAAAAATTTTAAAAAATTTCCAAATTTCAAGGATCTATAGCTCTTTATTTTCTCAATCTAGATCATTGAAAATTTTTTTACATATTTTGGGTAACAGAAAGAATATATTCTCAGAGTTTTAGCTATTTTTATTTTTTTGCTCTTCCAGTTGATGTGAAATGTCCCATATATATATATATATATATATAAATGTATGACTGCCGAAAATAACCATTTTTTATCGTTTTATTATTTTTACAAATTTTATTATTATTTATTTATCATATAACAATTAATTCATAGCATTTTTCATAATTTCTTTTATTTTTCAGCTTTTAAAGTAAAAAGACAGTGAATTAAATTAGTTAATTTAACTTATTTAAAAGTTGAATTAATCAACAAATTTAAACTTTTGTGAATATCTTTGAAAAAAGTTCATTAAAAATGAATTAAAATTCTTAAAAAAATTTTAATTTTCAATAATGGTTTTGACTGAGCAAGATAAATTGATTGTTAAAGGACAGGGATTGTATAGTGGAATTGCTTTCATGTTAAGTGATATTTATATATTAGAATTTTATAATATTTCAAACCAGTGCACCTCATTTAACATGCAATTAACTTCACTAATTCAAAGACCACAATATATTAAATCAGTACCGATTGATGGAGAATGTGTACAGTTATTATTTTCCGGAAATTTGGAAAGGATCACAGGATTTGTGTGTATTATAATAATAAAGTAATTGTTATATATGAAAATTTAGATCTTGAATATCTACAAGATGAGCATAAGATTTATATAAACAGATTATTTCCAAACAAATCAGAATTGAGCATAGTATTCGAAACAGTACAATCACAAACAGATAATTATGATTGTGGCGTTTTTGCAATTGTTTTTGTTATTGCAATACTTTATAATCTAGGTCCATGTTATTTAAGATATGATATTTCTCAAATGCGATTACGTTTATCAAGAATTTTTAAAACGCAACAAATAATGATGTTTCTAGTTTTACAAAATTATAATAATGCAAATATTTATTACGATAATCCACCAGACATGATAAGGAGGAGTTTTTGTCATAAGCAACGTCTAAATCAAAAACCATTAAATTTAGATTTCACCGAGCTTGAACTATTAGAAAAAAACTTACAAATGCAGTTATTGGCAGAACAAAAAAAGATCATGGAAATGTATCGTAAACAAAAGAATTCGAATCATGAAACAATTTTGATGGAAATTGACAATGACATTTCAGATACAAATTTTTAAAAACCAGATAATGATATAATGGAAACCGATATTATCCACTTAAATTATAACGATAGTAAAATTAGCACACTTGAGATTGAATTGAATAAAAAAAAAAAATTACAAGAAACAGATGAAAAAGAAGCTTTATTTGTAACAGGACTGAGGGGCATGACGAAGCTGCCCAACGAGATTGCAATTCAAGGAAAAAATGAGTACTAATAAATTAGAACAAATACGTGCGAACAAGGCTTTACGTAAGAAAGAAGCTTATATAAAAATTAAAGAAAAAAACCAAAATAATATGAAGAAAAATTAGAGAATACTAAGATAACAAAATTGAAATTCAAGAAAAAAATGAGTATTGATCAATTGGTACAAATACGTGCGAATGAAGCTTTACGTAAAAAAAATGATGATATAAAAATTAAAGCTAAACAACCCAATAAATATAAAAAAAAATTTTAAAATACTAAAATAACAAAAATGAAATCGAAGATAAAAAAAACTGATAAAATGGAACAAATACGTACAAATAAAGCTACACGTAAGAAAAAAGCATACATCAAAATGAAAGAACAACCAAATAAATATAAAAAAAATTTAATATATTAAGATTTAAAAAATATAATCAATTGAAACTAGAATCAATTCAAAATCAATTAAATTGAAAAAATTGCATGAAAAAGAAAAATTACGCAAAAAAGAGACTTATAGAAAAGTTATTAGTGAACAATATAATAAATATGAGAGAATCGTACAAATTAAAAATCAAAAATTGGAAAATGTTGATATTATTAAGAAAACACAAGTAAAAAATGATTGTTACCAATTAAAAGAATCACGCACAAAGTGTAAACAAATAGAAATTGATGACAATGGAAATGTTAATAGTGATACTGCAATGAATAAACCAATCGATAAAAAAAAGCGAAAACATAAATATGATTTTTATCAATTGAAGATATTATTAAGGGCAAAGTAGAAGAAAAACTAAAGGAATGAAATAAAAAAGTATTAATTGAAAAAATTAAACCGAAATTGATTGATTGTATAGCAAATATGTATTTTGATGAAAATCTCATATCTGAAAATAACATTGGATCCATGACAAATACATGTGTTTATTGTGATGCGAAACATTTTGCTTATGAATATACTAAAAGTAACGATTTCTTCAATTGTTGTCATAAAGGTGAAGTAGAATTGTTAGAAAATCCTCCTCACCTAGAACAATGAAAGTTTTTAGCAACTGAATTAACGGAAGAAATTATTGATTTTCGACGAAATGTTAGGTTGTACAATGATGCTTCAGCATTCGCAAATTTCGGTGCCAATTTTGATACATTGCCGGGTAACGGACCACAAGTTATTATAATATGTGGACAAATTTACCATAATGTATATGCGTTACATCCTAATAAAAATGAAGCACGTAAATATGGACAATTATATATTTTAGATGATAAAATGGCAACGATTGAACGGAATAAGTTTAATATAAATTTAACATTATCAAAACATTTAGATATCTTGATAAGAGACATTAACCCTTATGCTAAAGCCTATAAAATGATGCCTAAAGTAGAAGAAGAAGAACTACAATGATGTGCAAAGATCTATTGTCCTCCAAGAACTGTTGCTATTTTTATTGTCCGCAATAATAATTTAGATAAAAATAGATATAATCTACCTACCTGTAATAAAGTTGCAATAGTATATGTTGGAGAAGACGATCTTCCTCTTATTGAACGTGATATTGTCATTTACTCTAAGTATGATAAACCAATTAGTATACCGACAATTAGCAAATATACAGATCCTATGACATATCTGCTTATTCATCCTAATGGCGGTTTTGGATGGATGCCAAATATGAAAAATAAATTTGGAAGATCTAATATTTCAAATTTGAAATTTCATAATTATAGATTTAGTGTTAGAAATGAATTTAATCCATTCTTTAATTTGGGGAAATTATCTCAACAGTTCATTGTCTTTGCATTTAAAAAAGTTAAAACCTCCAGATTATATTTCATACGAAAAAACCGAAAGTTATTAAGAAGTGATTGTTACAAAGGTGTTATGGACTATTTATATAACAAAAAAAATTAGATTCTTCAAAAATAGGAAAAATGGTAATATTATCGTCAAACTTTACAGAAAGTCCACGATTTTTAAAACAAAATAACGTTAACTCAATGACACTTGTAAATTATCATGGTGAACCTGACCTTTTTGTAACTATGACCTGTAATCTACATTGGAAAGAAATAACTTAAAACTTGGAAATTTATTAAATTTGTTCAACTGTACACTGCATTAAATATTTATTTAAATACTGTTATAAAAGTCATGATTGTGCATACTTTAAAATACATCAAGTAAGTGTGAATTTTCAATCAGAAAATAAAGACACTTTTCAAAATGACAATCGTGAAAATGTTGAATATTGTAACGTTTTTATTTCCCGCGGGTGGGAAATATTACGTCTTTACCTCCTATTGCCAGACGCTTCAGAGAGTGACCAGGGTTCGAGGCAGGAGGTCGGTTAGGACGGGCGGTGGCAAGATGAAAGATAGTAAACGTGTTGACACATTTCTTTATGCTAGGGAGTACCAGAGCTTTATTGTTCTCTAATACTCATATAATACAACGACGTATAACAATAATAGTGAAAAGTAATAAACTAACCTAATTTATATAAATCAAAATAACTAACCTAATATGTACGCGTCAAATAAAAAAATAAAGATTGAATTTAATGTAAGCCACTTGACGGCTTTTATACGCCTCTTGTTGGCGATAAAAATAAATGAAATCAAAAATAATAGAAATAACTTTTATCTTTAATAATAAGTCAACATAGACTAACGGCGGTTAACGGCCTGGAAGGTTTAATGAACAAAACAAAGTTATAATAATTATAATATTAATAAACTAATCTAATAACGGTGGGTGGACGACACCCTTAATGCGGCAACGCGGAATATGGCTGAAGGCCTGTGATTCTCTAATACGCGACAACCACACGTGGTTAGAGAAATCTTAGCTTGCCTCTTTCCGGCGGCGGCAATAGGTGGTAAGCACCCTTAATACTAACTTAATACTACGGTTATAGTAGGTGGAAAAACACCTTAAAGTTACTATGAACTAATCTTAGACAAAATGTCTTATATACGGATCGGCGCGGCGGCTCGGCGGTATATAACGGTTCGGTGGAAATCACCCTTAATATCAAATATTAGTTAATAATGAATTAATAAGAATTACTATTTACAAAACGGCCGGTACGGCGGCTCGGCAGTACAAACTAATATGATCTTATATTAAGTTAAACTAATCTAATATGTACGGGACGGGCGGTACGGCGGTACAGCGGTACGGCGGTGCGGAAGTGCATTGGCGGTTCTCTCGGTCGCATTTCATCTAAGCCAGCGAGCACACTCGGCAACGATTAATTGCGTCTCAAATTGCTTCTAATGGTTTGATACATTAGAGCGAGCGAGAGAGAGTGGCTTTTCTTATAAGGCATAGGAGCCTCATATAAGAAAGCCAGTACTGTATGCTGCTTTCTCTCTCTAGGCCAGCGAGCGCACTCGGCTAAGAGAGAGGGAGAGCACAGTGCCCAATGCCTCGACTCTTCGCTGAGCCTTAGCTCTTATATCTACCCGAGCTCGCTGTTCCTCTTGCGGAAGCAGCAAAAACTGACGGCACCTGGCGGTTGAGCCTGTTACTATCGTGCCTCGCGGGAGATTTGAATAACCTGTCTGCACGATTATGAATAATCGTTGCAATATGAATATGTCGAAACCCAACAATACATTAATACACGATATTTATGTCCACCTCAAGCAATGCACAGATCATGAGAATATCCTTTACATGTAATTTCACATACTATAAAACGTCTAAGCGTTCATGAAGAAAATCAACAAAACGTATTTTTTAAAAAAGGGAAAGAAGAAATGATCATGCAAAAAAATCTGGAAGCTACATTAACAGCATATTTTAAATTAAATAGAGAAGATTTTGAAGCACGAAATTACTTGTATTTAGAAATACCAAATTTGTATACATTTGATGAAAACTGAAAAAGTGGAATAAAAGAAAAAAAAAAGAAAACCAATACTTACTAGGAGAGTGTCACACCTGCGAATCACGGATTTTGCTCAAACTTTGGGATAAGTTTTCAGATGATAAAATATGGAAAAAGCTAAAGTTATAGTCATAAATACTCAATATTTCCCTAGTTACAGGCAATTAAAGAAAATCACTAAAAAAGTTACTAGATTTTTAAACGCATATAGTTCTTTAGCATTGATAGCTACAAGCTTGAAACTGTTTTTAAATGAAAGCTGAGCTCGAATCCTTTCGAATTAGTAGTTATAGCATGTCAAAATATTATTTTTTCCCAAAGTTATAGCATGATAAACATTGGACCTGATTTTTCTTTTAAAAATATTAATTAATAATGAAAGCTGAAATTAGGTCCAATCCTTATTACGCTCTAACTTTGAGAAAAAATAATATTTTGACATGCTATAAATACTAATTTGAAAGGATTTGAGCTCAGCTTTCATTTAAAAACAGTTTCAAGCTTGTAGCTATCAATGCTAAAGAACTATATGCGTTTAAAAAACTAGTGACTTTTTTAGTGATTTTTTTTAATTGCCTGTTACTAGGGAAATATTGAGTATTTATGACTATAACTTTAGCTTTTTCCATATTTTATCATCTAAAAACTTATCCCGAAGTTTAAGCAAAATCCGTGATCCGGAGGTATGACACTCTCCTAGTTAGTAGAATGTACGTAGTAAGTCCGAAAGGTAGAGAACGTTATTTTATTAGGTTATTACTATCACATGTTAAAGAATCCACATCTTTTGGAGCTTAGCGTACTGTTGATGATGTGATGTACAATTTGTTTTATGAGACAGCTAAGGCAAAACAATAATTAATGACGATGAAGAATGGGATGGATGTTTGGAAGAAGCATCTTCAACAGGATTCCTTTATTATCTTTATTAATTATTTGCTCTCATTTGCGTATTTCATAATCATATAAATGCACGAGATTTATATGAAAGATATAAAAATAACTTATACCATCCTAAATACGAAAAAAATATAGGTGAAAATCTTACATTGAATGTTATCAAAAATAATTTACAAGTCAATGGATTTTCTTCAAATGATTTTAATTTACCTAATATAAGCACATTTATAGAAGAAGATAATAATCAGACAATTTTAAATCATAATAATAGTATTCTTAATGAATTAGAAATGATAATAAATTCTTTAAATGATAAACAAAGGCAAATATTCAACTCTACTATAAAAAGTTTAAACAACCAAAGTAAAGAAAAATATATTTTTATAGATGGACCAGGTGGAAGTGGAAAAAGTTATTTACTTAACGTTTTAATAGTTTATTTTAAATATCATACTATACATTATTCATGTGTAGCTTGGACAGCTATAGCAGCGAATTCATTAGTCGATAAAAAAACCGTACATACAACATTTAAACTACCGTTAAGAGCCCGCTGGTTTAAATTAATTAATTAATAATGAAATTAACTTTGATGCTTTGTTTTAAAAAAAAGTTTGACGTACTTACAAAATCATAAGTGAAGCTAGAGAATTAATTTGTTCTCATTAAAAAAAAATATTGTCTTTTACTGTACAAGTTGCGGATAACTATTGATTTATAGTAATAACTACTACCCACACAGCATGAAATATTGCATCTTATAATATAAGATCATTACCAAAAGATTAGACACATTTAACAAACGCGGAGAACCGGAGAACCGGAGAGTCGGAGAACCGGAGAGTCGGAGAACCGGAGAAACGGAAAAAAAGTGGTTTCACTTTAATATAATATAAGATATATGAAATAAAACCGTTTCCAGAGGACCGTTTTTTGATTTTCGAATTATTTTTCGTGCATCTAATTACCCACACAGCATGAAATATTGCAGCGAAACTTTCACTGAAATATTGTGCTGAAATATTGTCACAAGATTGCAGCAATCTTGTCTTAACATTGCTAAGAGGTTTCATGAAACATTTCAGTGTGATATTACTGCAAACTTGCTACAAGGTTACAGAAAATAATTCAAGCAATATTGCAAAGAACCTTTCATGAAAGGTTGCAGCGAGGTTTCTGCAAGGTTTTATAAAACATTTCATGAAATATTGCAAGAAACCTTTCATGAAAGGTTGCAGCGAGGTTTCTGCAAGATATTAGAAACAATTCATGAAATATTGCAAAAAAACTTTCATGACATGTTTCAACGAGGTTTCCAGCAAGATTTAGAAAACATTTCATAGAATATTGCAAGAAACCTTTCATGAAAGATTGCAGCGAGGTTTCTGAAAGATTTTAGGAATATTTCATGAAATATTGCAAGAAACCTTTCATGAAAGGTTGCAGCGAGGTTTCTGCAAGATATTAGAAACAATTCATGAAATATTGCAAGAAAACTTTCATGACATGTTTCAACGAGGTTTCCAGCAAGATTTAGAAAACATTTCATAGAATATTGCAAGAAACCTTTCATGAAAGATTGCAGCGAGGTTTCTGAAAGATTTTAGGAATATTTCATGAAATATTGCAAGAAACCTTTTATAAAAGGTTGCATAGAGGTTCCCAGCAAAATTTAGAAAACATTTCATAAAATATTGCAAGGAACCTTTCATGAAAGGTAGCAGCAAGGTTTCTGCAAAATTTTAGAAATATTTCATGAAATTTCGCAAGAAACTTTTCATGAAAGATTGCAGCGAGGTTTCTGTAAGATTTTAGGAATATTTCATGAAATATTGCAAGAAAACTTTCACGAAAGGTTGCAGCGAGGTTTTCAGCACGATTTAGAAATTATTTCATGGAATATTGCAAGCAACCTTTCATGATAGGTGGCAGCGAGGTTTCTACAAGATTTTAGAAATATTTCATGAAATATTGCTAGAAACCTTTCATGAAAGGTTGCAGCGAGGTTTCTGTAAGATTTTAGAAACATTTCATGAAATATTGCAAGAAAACTTTCACGAAAGGTTGCAGCGAGGTTTCTGCGAGATTTTAGAAACATTTCATGAAATATTGCAAGAAAACTTTCACGACATGTTTCAGCAAGGTTTTCAGCAAAATTTAGAAAACATTCCATGAAATATTGCAAAAAACCTTTCATGGAAGGTTGCAGCAAGTTTTCTGCAATATTTTAGGAATATTTCATTAAATATTGCAAGAAACCTTTCATGAAAGGTTGCAGCGCGGTTTCTGTAAGAATTTAAAAACATTTCATGAAATATTGCAAGAAAACTTTTATTACATGTTTCAGCGGGATTTTCAGCAAGATTTAGACAACATTTCGATGGAATATTGCATCGAACTTTCTATGAAAGATTGCAGCGAGCTTTCTGCAAGATTTTAGAAACATTTTATAAAATATTGCAAGAAACCTTTCACGAAAGGTTGCAGCGAGGTTTCTGCAAGATTCTAAAAACATTTGATGAAATATTGCAAGAAACCTTTCACGAAAGGTTTCAGCGAGTTTTCCAGCAAGATGTTTGGGAACTTTTCATGGAATATTGCAATAAACCTTTCATGAAAGATTGCAGCGAGGTTCCTGCAAGATTTTAAAAACATTTTATAAAATATTGCAAGCAACCTTTCATGAAAGGTTTCAGTGAGGTTCCTAGCAAGATTTGGGGAACATTTTACGAAATATCGCAAGAGACCTTTGATGAAAGGTTGCAGCAAGGTTCGTGCAAGATTTTAGAAACATTTTACGAAATATTGCAAGATACCTTTTATGAAAGGTTTCAACAAGGTTTCCAGCAAAATTTGATGAATATTTTATGAAATATTACGAGGTATCTTTTGTTAAAAGTTGCAGTAAGATTTCTGCAAGGTTTTTGACAAGATTTCTAAGATATCACAAAAAATATTGCTATGTACATTTCGCCAATGGTTATTACCATATTTTTGGCAATCTTTATAAAATATTCCAGAAAAGCGTTTCATAAAAGGTATCAGCAAAGTTTCATGAATAATTTCAAAATGAAATTGCAGCAAATCTTTCATAAACAGTTTCAGCAATAATTCCGCAAGTTTTTATAAAAGATTCTAAGAGCAGTCCAGATTCGCTGTTCTTGCCTTATATTTGGTTTTCTGTTATTTACTCAAGTATTTATTGCTGTAGTTGTA
The DNA here is from genome assembly GCA_017163975.1 of Anastatus disparis. Lineage (NCBI taxonomy): Eukaryota > Metazoa > Arthropoda > Insecta > Hymenoptera > Eupelmidae > Anastatus > Anastatus disparis. The sequence goes on along the minus strand of JAFFSR010000401.1, from coordinate 2,455,167 downwards.
TTGTAAACGGGAAGTTGAGCGCAATAAGTATGCTATTATTATAAATATTTATGCGTAAGGTAAAAAAATCCATCGAATTGTTATTGAAAAAAGTAAAGAACGCATAAATATTAGAAACAAAACCTTTTATTTCAATATCCTCTATTTTTCTCAAAAACGATGCTGAGGAATTTTTTCTTCTTGTGCACAAATATTGATAATAATACTATTGCGCTCAACTGGTAATTTATAGATAGAGCGATTGATACTTAAGCAAATAAGAAAAACTTTATCACACAAGGATAGAAAATCCTGCCTACTAGTAAATATTACTGCAGTAAGCTTTTGGCAAGATTTAAGAAATATTTTACAAAATATTGCAGGAAACCATACGGAAAGGTATAAGCGTTGTTCGCGGCAAAATTTGGGAAAAATTTCATGAAATATTACGAGAAACCTTTCATGAAAGATTGCTGCAAGGTTTCTTGAAATGTTGCTGCGAGGTTTTCATAAAAGGTTGCAGCGAGGTTTCTACAAGATTTTAGAAATATTTCATGAAATATTGCTAGAAACCTTTCATGAAAGGTTGCAGCGAGGTTTCTGTAAGATTTTAGAAACATTTCATGAAATATTGCAAGAAAACTTTCACGAAAGGTTGCAGCGAGGTTTCTGCGAGATTTTAGAAACATTTCATGAAATATTGCAAGAAAACTTTCACGACATGTTTCAGCAAGGTTTTCAGCAAAATTTAGAAAACATTCCATGAAATATTGCAAAAAACCTTTCATGGAAGGTTGCAGCAAGTTTTCTGCAATATTTTAGGAATATTTCATTAAATATTGCAAGAAACCTTTCATGAAAGGTTGCAGCGCGGTTTCTGTAAGAATTTAAAAACATTTCATGAAATATTGCAAGAAAACTTTTATTACATGTTTCAGCGGGATTTTCAGCAAGATTTAGACAACATTTCGATGGAATATTGCATCGAACTTTCTATGAAAGATTGCAGCGAGCTTTCTGCAAGATTTTAGAAACATTTTATAAAATATTGCAAGAAACCTTTCACGAAAGGTTGCAGCGAGGTTTCTGCAAGATTCTAAAAACATTTGATGAAATATTGCAAGAAACCTTTCACGAAAGGTTTCAGCGAGTTTTCCAGCAAGATGTTTGGGAACTTTTCATGGAATATTGCAATAAACCTTTCATGAAAGATTGCAGCGAGGTTCCTGCAAGATTTTAAAAACATTTTATAAAATATTGCAAGCAACCTTTCATGAAAGGTTTCAGTGAGGTTCCTAGCAAGATTTGGGGAACATTTTACGAAATATCGCAAGAGACCTTTGATGAAAGGTTGCAGCAAGGTTCGTGCAAGATTTTAGAAACATTTTACGAAATATTGCAAGATACCTTTTATGAAAGGTTTCAACAAGGTTTCCAGCAAAATTTGATGAATATTTTATGAAATATTACGAGGTATCTTTTGTTAAAAGTTGCAGTAAGATTTCTGCAAGGTTTTTGACAAGATTTCTAAGATATCACAAAAAATATTGCTATGTACATTTCGCCAATGGTTATTACCATATTTTTGGCAATCTTTATAAAATATTCCAGAAAAGCGTTTCATAAAAGGTATCAGCAAAGTTTCATGAATAATTTCAAAATGAAATTGCAGCAAATCTTTCATAAACAGTTTCAGCAATAATTCCGCAAGTTTTTATAAAAGATTCTAAGAGCAGTCCAGATTCGCTGTTCTTGCCTTATATTTGGTTTTCTGTTATTTACTCAAGTATTTATTGCTGTAGTTGTATTGTAAACGGGAAGTTGAGCGCAATAAGTATGCTATTATTATAAATATTTATGCGTAAGGTAAAAAAATCCATCGAATTGTTATTGAAAAAAGTAAAGAACGCATAAATATTAGAAACAAAACCTTTTATTTCAATATCCTCTATTTTTCTCAAAAACGATGCTGAGGAATTTTTTCTTCTTGTGCACAAATATTGATAATAATACTATTGCGCTCAACTGGTAATTTATAGATAGAGCGATTGATACTTAAGCAAATAAGAAAAACTTTATCACACAAGGATAGAAAATCCTGCCTACTAGTAAATATTACTGCAGTAAGCTTTTGGCAAGATTTAAGAAATATTTTACAAAATATTGCAGGAAACCATACGGAAAGGTATAAGCGTTGTTCGCGGCAAAATTTGGGAAAAATTTCATGAAATATTACGAGAAACCTTTCATGAAAGATTGCTGCAAGGTTTCTTGAAATGTTGCTGCGAGGTTTTCATAAAAGGTTGCTGCGAGGTTTTTAGAAATATTTCAACCGGGTTCTAGCGCGGACATATAAATGTTGCTGCAATATCTCATAAAAGGTTGCTACTAGGTTTTCTGCAAGGTTACGGCGAGATTTTCTGAAAAATTGCTGTGTGGTTGCTTGAAATGTTTTTGCTATTTTTCCCGCAAGATTCCTGTGAGGTTTCTTGAAATGTTCCTGTATCATTTTCTGAAAGATTGCTGCGAGGTTTCCTGCAAGGTTGCGGCAAGGTGTTCTAAAAGATTGCTGCAAGGTTTCTTGAAATGTTTCTGTTACATTTCCTGAAATATTGCTGTGAGGTTTTCATGAAAGGTTGCTGCGAGGTTTTCTGAAAGATTGCTGCGAGGTTTTTAGAAATATTTCAACCGGGTTCCAGCGCGGACATATAAATGTTGCTGCAATCTTTCATGAAAGATTGCTGCGAAGTTTCGAAACTTTCATGAAACCTTGCAGCAACCTTGCAGCAATCTTTCATGCTGTGTGGGTAGTTTATCCAAAAATCTACATTTTTCGATTAGAGAACGATAGAGAGATACAACGTCCTCTTAAATATAACAGATTGTTCAACTTGTAATGTTAAGCCTAATTCTGCAGAAAGCAAACAAAGGGAACACAAATAATTATTTGGGATGAAACATCCGTGACTTCAAAATTTGCTTTCGAAGCAGTTGATCGTCTTTTTCAAGATTTATACAATGTGACCCAACCTTTTGGTGGTAAAACTGTAATTGCATCAGGAGATTTTAAGCAAACATTACCAATTGTTACGACATTGAAGCCGTATGAACATCATTGAAAATTCAGTTAAATTTCGTTTATTATGGCAGACTTCAGAGCCTAAAATATAGAGCTAAAGTAAATATAAGAATCAAAAAAATATTGAGCTTAAAAAAATATAGGGACCAAGAAAATATAATAATAAAAAAAATATTAGGCCCAAAAAAATGTTTTAAAAAAATATTGGGCTCAAAAAAATATAGATCCAAGAATACACAAGAATCAAAAAAATATGAGGTTCAAAGAAATATTGGGCCCAAAAAAATATAGAGCTCAAGAAAATATAAGATTCAAAAAAATATAGAGCTCAAGTAGAATAAGAATCAAAAAAATATTGGGATAAAAAAAATAAAAGAATCAGACAAACATTGGACCCGAAAAATATAGAGACCAAGAAAATATAATAATAAAAAAAATATAAACCCAAATAAAAGTTAAAAAACAATAAGGCTAAGAAAAATAAATGGCCCAAAAAAATTAGAGGCCCAAAAAAATGAGGCCCGAAGAATATAGGACTCGAAAAAAGTAGAGCCTAAAAAATATGAGGCCCAGATAAATATAGAGCTAAATAAAATATAGGGCCCAAAAAAATTATAGAACCCATGAAAATATAAATTTCAAAAAAATATAGGGCCAGAGAATATATAAAAATCGAAAAAATATTGGGCCCAAAAAATATAGAGCCCAAAAAAGTATAGAGACTAAAAAAATATTGGGCTTAAAAAAATTTTTGGGCTGAAACAAATATAAGGTCCAGAAAAATATTGAGCTAAATAAAATATAGGACCCAAAAAAATCATAGAACCCAAGAAAATATAAATAAAAAAAAAAATATTGGGCCCAAAAAATATAGGTCGTAAAAAAATATAAGACCCAAAAAAATATAAAGCTCAAAAAAATATAGAGCCCAAAAAATATTGGACCCAAATAAAAATAGGGCGCAAGAAAATATAAGGCCCAAAAAAATATTGGGCCCAAAAAAATATAAGCCCTAAAAAAATATGACCCAAAAAGATGCTTATGACTAATGAGGACTAATTATATAGAGCACAATAAAAAATTGCTTCTCTTATTACCAAAAGATTAGACACATTTAACAAATGCGGAGAACTGGAGAACCGGAGAAACGGAAAAAAAGTGGTTTCACATTAATATAATATAAGATAGGATTTATTTATGCACTTTTATTTGATTTATCAATACTATTTATGCGCTTATATTTTATTATATTGTTTTATTTACTTGATATGATGTGCGCTTTGAATATATTTATTTATTTGATATATTTATCTCCTTATTTGATTACACTTGCATATTGAATTTTATTATTTTTTTATTTTATTTGGATTATTTATATGCGCTTTGTATATTTTATTTTATTTATGTAATTTCAGTTTATATATTTCACTTACAATACCGGGCAATAATTCTGAGCAGGTTATCAAATTTTTGCTCCGATTTTGAAAAAGTGTATCTTCTTCAATTTTCATCCTAGAAAAAATTTAAAAAAAGATTTGGAAAGGACTTAAAAAATGCTATTTGCAGCTATTTTTACAAAAAATTTTTAATTATTTTCTGTCAAGTTTTAAGCAATAGAAAATAATCGCTAGTGAAGTAGTGATTTAATTTTAGTATGAAATTATAACTATTTATTATTAATAATAAAACATAATAAAGTATGAAATAACAAAAAGATTTATTTTGCAAAAATTATATCATAAAAATCCAAAGTTTTGAACCAGCGATTATTTTCTGCTTGCTATTAAAGTGTTTTTTACAACTGCAAAAGTATTAGATCGATAACTTCATATGCTTAAAACTTGACAAGAAATAATTAAAATTTTTTTTTTAAATAGCTGCGAATAGCATTTTTTAAGCCCTTTCCAAATCATTTTTCAAATTTTTTCTAGCTTAATTATTTAAAAAACTACAGCTGATTGAAGAAAAATGCAAAAAAAAACTTTTAAAATTGCCAAAGCGATTATATTTTTTTTATATATCGCTAAAAAAAACGTAAGTAAGCTTAAAAGAAAGCATTCAAAGAATACTTCAAAATGCTTTTTCTAAATTTTTTCTAGAATGAAAATTGAAGAATATACGCTTTTTGAAAGTCAGAGCAAAAATTTGATAACCTGCTCAGAATTATTGCCCGGTACTGTATGTTATTTCACTTTGTATATTTCATTTCATTTCACTTCATTTATTTTATTTATTTGCACTTTATATTTTATTTCATTTGTGTATTTTCACTATATATATTTTATTTTATTGCACTTTATTGTGCTTTTGAATTTATCTAGTTAGCTGCCCTTTATATATATTTGTTATTTCTCACTTCTGATTAAATATTATATTTTTATACTAATAATTTTCAAGTATATTTAATACGATCCTTCAATTAAAAATTTGTACTGGGACCAAAATGTTACGTCCTGGCTTTACACCAGGACAGAATTAATGATTGATTAATTATGTTGTTGTTGTTATGAGGGAAATATATTTTATTATAATATTAAATCAAAGAATAAAGTTTGATTTTAAAACGTTTAGTTTATAATTTAAGTCTAGTAGTAGGAAAGCTCTACCAATTTTAATTGGTATAAATCGTTCTCACGATTAAATATACCTAGATTGAAGGAAATATAGATCAAAATATAATTGTAAGAATCTTACCTTGATTCAGGTAAGCAGATACAAGCAGACAGTTAATAAGTACTCCTGATTTAATATTTTAAGTAGCAAAATTTACCTCACTCCTTACGTCGCTCGGTTGCATTTTCATATCTTATATTATTATATATAAATTTGCTACTTTCCTTGTCAATAGTATTTTAATATAAAATCTGTATTTAATTTCTTTTGAACTTTAAAAATTGAAATCATAAATATGTTGTTCGTTGTACTAAATTTAGCAACTATTTGTTAATCACTGATAAAATGATACTGTGTGTATGTGTATAAAATGAGTTTTTTTTTATCGAATCATATTTTATGTATGAATATAAAAATACTATATTAAGTATGAAATTTTGTTATGTGTTGGCACTTAAAAAACTGGTATTAAATTATAATTTATAATAATTGTTCTCATTTGAATTTATTTTACATTTATTTTTAAAAATGTATATTCCCATCGATAAGGAATATGAAAAAAAAAAATTAAAGCAAGCTATGAGTGTTTCAGAAAACAGAAGTAAAACCATTAATTAAATATATATTCTCTATTCCACACACACACACGCACACACACACACACACACACACACACGCACACGCGCGCGCGCGCGCATACCAATGACTCATTCACACTCTAATTATAATTCAATTTTGTTTAATATTATAATGTTAAAACGTAAAATTCATAAATTGAATTATCTGATGTTTGATCTAAAAAATAATTATGATAATTTTTAAAAATTCAAATCAATGAATTTTAATTTTAACGCTATTTTATATCAATCAATAAAAGTTATATCTTTCAATGTTCTAATTAATTAATTTATCAATTGTCAAGGAATGGAACTCCCTAATTGATAGGCTATTCAAAAAAACTTTATACGACGTATACAATTATTAGGATATTTCAATTTAGGGGCGAGGTTGTTAATAGTTTTAACTACGTAGACACAGCAAAGAGTCACACACAAATTGTATTTAAAGTATTTATTGTTTTAACAATACACTCCCTTTACAAAGCACACTCGTATAAAACACCAAGAATACAGATCTACGCTAATAAAGTCTGGAGGCTCTACGATGTGTCGCTCAACAAGGACTAACAGACCGACCGACGCATATACAGAAAGAGAGAAGCTAAGAGGGCGCTTCTGCCCACGGCAGCCTTCACAAAAACCCAAACGTAAAATATGCGCACACTCTTGACACTCCCTCCCGCATATTTAAAGAAAATTAAAAGAAAACCTCTGACCGACCATCACTCCCAATCACTTCTTCAAATTTTTACTTCCTGTAACAGAGAAACAATTTATAGATTATATAAAAACATTTTATATATTTAAGATTAATTTCATCAATTTAGCATGCAACTCGAACGATAAGGGCTTAGTCAATACATCCACTATTTGCTCTTTCGGAGCTAACCAATTTACTTTAACCAGATCTCTCGTGACACATTCTCGAACGTAATGCTCCTTGATCTCAGTCATATGTCTCAATTTTCCTCCTCCTCCAGTTTTAACACTTGCTTCCGCAGCTCGATTATCACACCATAAAGCCATGGGTGTGAACTCGTTCTTGAGAAATCTTTTTAAAGAGTTATATAAAGAAATGAGCTCCTGACAGCAGTCGCTCATGGCTACGTATTCAGCCTGACAAGTTGATAGAGCAACATACTGCTGTTTCTTCGCTCTCCAAACTACAGTGTCTCCATACAACTTTATTACGTACCCACTCGTTGTCAGAGATCCTTTACAATCTCCAAAACTCGCATCTGAAAAACCTTGTAGAGAGTCACCTTTACCAAAGTAATTTAAGCCTATATCTTTAGTGCCTTTCAGATATCTGAATACTCGTTCTAACATTTTCCATTCCTTTTCAGATGGGTTGATTTGATGTCGACTGAGAACATTCACTGCGTAAGCAATGTCCGGTCTGCAAGTGTTAGCCAAGTAGAGCAATGTACCAACAGCCTCTCGATAAGGTCGATTTGAACTATTTTCTGTGTTTATAATTGTGTTCAAATCCTCGTTTTCTTCGTGATCTTTTCTATCTCTGTTGGCTATTTGATTTGTGACCATAGGAGTCCTTTGAGGATGTTCCTTATCGAATCCAAACTTAATCAGCATCTTATCAATGTATTTCTCTTGTTTGATACTCAGATTCTTCGTTTCTCGATTTCTGTGTATCTCAAGTCCTAGAAATACTTTAGGTTCTCCGATGATCGTCATTTCAAACTCCTTCATTAATTTTTGCTTTATCTCGTTCAATTTTCCTATGTCGTTACTGACCAGCATCACATCGTCTACATAAAGCACAAGAATTAAAAGTCTGTTGTTTTCACACCAAGTAAATAGACATGGCTCATCGTCATAGGTTTTTAAATTAAGTTTGAGAGCGGTTGCACGAAATCTTTCGTTCCAGCACTTGGGACTGACTTTCAGTCCGTATAAAGCTTTTTCAAGTTTACACACTTTGTCTCGTCTCGTTTCTGCTGTGCAGTTTACTCCATCAGGAATCTCCATGTAAACTTCATTATTGAGAATGCCATTCAAGAACGCTGTTTTAACATCCATTTGACAGATGTCCATATTAAATCGATTTGCGATGGCTAGCACAGATCTAATTAAGGGCAGACGTGAAACTGGTGCGTAAGTTTCCTGCAGGTCATAAACATTCCTATCTTTAAAACCTCTGATAACAAGCCTAGCCTTGTAATTTGTGTTACCATCTGGGTCCTCCTTTTTCCTCAGAACCCATCTAGAATCAATGATGTTGGGTTTCTTTCCATTTCTCGTCTCTGGTCTATCAACTGTTCTCCAAACGTTGTTTTTATGAATGGAATTTAATTCGTCCTCGATAGCCTCCTTCCATCGTTGTTTATCAGTTGATGACATGGCTTCTTGATACGTGGCAGGGTCTCCATTTAGTTTAGCAATCAAAGCTGTAGTAGTTTCTTCAGTTAAAATTTCTTCATTAGTGATATTTTCCTTCACTTTCCTTGGACGACCTCTTCCTCTTTTAGGCACTCCCTCCGTTCTCGTTGTCTGATTCTCCTTTTCATTCTCGAATTCAGTAAACCATGTATCACGATTTACCTCGCTGTCCAGTGTCTCCCAGTTATTTAGTTCTCTACGTTTATACTTATCAGCAAAGACTAGCTTTTCGTTGAACCTGACGTCTCGACTCTCGTAGAACTTTCCTTCTTCAGGTTTGAACAAAACGTAGCCTGTTTCCTTGTATCCAACCAAGACAGTTCTACTTCCAATACCTCGAAAGTTAGGACCAGTTTTCCTTTGCACCTTCATGTAAGCTAGGCAGCCAAACCGTTTCAGTTGAGTGATGTCTATCTTGTGATAAGGAGCAAATTTCTCTAACGGTGACATCATATCATTTTGAAGCATGTGGCAATCTGTTATATGCGAACACAGCAGATCCCAGAGCCACATTGCCCATGCTTTCCGATATTTTAAAATTATAATCCTTGATATATTTATAAGTTTTCTGTAACTCCTTAAATCATTTAAGAAAAATGTCTTATCCATATCAAATCATCGTTCTTCTGTTAAGAGAAGTTATCTCGATATTCTCTGCAGACATGATTTCAAAATCTATCCTTTTAATTTCTATTGCCTCCTTTATAACACTTATTATTTTCACTATAGTGTCATTGAAATTTGAGTATAACTTAGCGCTTACGCATCTATACTCATTTCCTACAATTTTTATTATTTTCACTCATTTCTTCTTTATCTCTTGTAATTAAGTATGTTGTAGTTTGTTAAGATTGTATACTTATTATCAATCTTTTCTCCGAACGCAAATTCTATTAATCCATAGAATTTTATATTTGTACTCCAGTAATAAACATTTTATTTGACACATGACCACGTACATATCAATTGTCTCGTTATTTAAATATATACACAAGTACTGGTCCGTAAACTTTGACTTATGTAATAAATTATCTGTAGAGCATCTGCATAAAGGTATTATCTGATAAGATAAATTTTATATTGGTCAGCAGTGCCTAAACTCGTATTTACTCCCTCCGATCCTAAGTTCACGATGTTGTTTTGTTAACAAACTTAATCTCGTGAATATTCTCGTTAGAAATTTAAAATTAATTACAAACTCGTTAATTAATATCTCACATCAGAGTCAGCGAGAATTTTGACTTAATTTAAAACAGTCATTGATTATTTTCACGTTGTTTTAAATCGATTTTAATTTCAAGATCTTAAACTCATTTTTTTTTTCTTTTGATTTTAAGTTTTCATCGTTTCCATTGTAAGTCTTTTCTCTTACTCTTGGCTCCCAATTTTAAATCGTTAATATTTTTCTTAGTATTTCTCGTTTTGCTAAATCTCGTGATGTTTCTACTTTTGTTATTAAATTTAACTCGTTTCATTGAAATTTCGTTACTCGTTTTACTTATCCTCCCTTTAATAATTTTCAAGAATTAATTAACAATGTTGCGTTAACAATTTCATTTAAATTTATTTTTATATTTTCTTTATTTTTCTCGTCTTTTACGTTTTGAATAATCCTTTTCTGTATAATTGGTCATCCAGTTGCTCTTGTAACACAATGAAAATTGTTAACTAATTACTGTATATATATAAGTATCAACTATGAAAATCGATAGAATCTAAGTCCTTTAATCTGTAGTCTTAGCTGCTGTTACGTTGCTCGTCATGCATTCCAATCAGTTTTTGGTATTTCCGATATATTTATCAACTAGCCATTTTACCTTTGATACTTATTTTAATTCCTTTTTGACTTGTAAAATTAATCCAAAATATACTCGTTAATTTCTTTCTCAGGTTATATAGTGAACTATAAAATTATTTCTTTATAATCGCTGAAAAAGCATTTCTTTTTCATAATCCTATTTCTTCATTTATTTTAAAAACTCCTTATGGTAATCAGTGTCTATGTAGTTAATAATAATATCTCATGTTCGAACTGTATGATTTTCTACGACACTCTCCTTCAAATCATTTTTGAGCCGATGAGCCCATGTATTTCCATTAATTTGATCAATTGAAAATTAATTCTTATTGATCTCATCGATCTTATTGATCAATTCACGAGAAACAGATCTATTGATCAATTTTTGTTTTAAAAAAAAACTCCTTTAATTGTACTATAACGTTACAAGAATCGTACGTTAAGTTACTCTCGTCAAAGACTTTTATTCTGCTAGCACAAGCAGAGTTGTTTTCGATTTTTCAACTCGTTTAGTATCGATCTCCATAGAATTACAATAAATCGTACTAAATCAAACTCGGTTATCTCGTTATCAGATTTTCAATACTATTCTTATTTATGAAAGTATTTCATAAGAATTTATTATCAAATACGTCAATCTGAATTTTCAAGTTTTTGGACTCGATATACATAGTTGCCTTTGTTTTCTCCGTCTCCTTGCGACCAGCCTCAATTTAGTTCAATTTTAGATTACGACTTCTTTGCAGATGCCTCCTTTTCGAATACATAAACTTGAACCATGAAGGTGGCCATTTGATCCTTGATTTCTACAAAAGAATCGAAAATAAGACAGTTTTTATCGTTAATATTAACTTCGTTATGCACTCGTTTAGACAATGTTTCATTTTCATTTAAGAGAACTTCGAATTTGATAATGGCAATTTTCTATATATATTAAATTTCAATTTCTGTGGATCCTTTTAACATAGAAATAGTTGCCTGATTTATATCTTAGTTTACAATTAAAAACTGGTTATATACATCGTTTACCTTTTGGTCTTCGTTTCTCTTTGCGTCGTTGTTTGGTCTCGTTTTACTCCTTTATTCTCTCGTTCCGTTCTTCGTTCTATTCTTCATTTTCTCGTATCATTCCTCGTTCAATTCCTCATTTTCTCGTATCATTCCTCGTTCAATTCCTCATTTTCTCGTATCGCAGCTGCGTCTCGTTTTGAATAGGTCACGGCAGTAAGATACATAGAATGACAGACCCTTTTCTCGTTCCTAGGTAATTTCTCTCGTAAGTGCTGCCATCTACTCGTTAGGTGTGAACTCCTTTCCTGTCAATCAGTTATACAGTTAGAAATTCAGATATCACTGAACACAAGTACTATCTAAATTTAAACTGAAACTAAAATTTATTTAACTATGTATTCGTTATTCATCGTATTTAGCATAACTCTATTTAATAAATTTCACTGTCAAGACTCTGACATGCTGAACGCAAGCTTGTCAAACTCAGAACAGTTGAGATTTTTATTTGCATTATAAAGATTCTGATACGTTGGACACAAACATTATCAGTCTTTAAATGGTTGTAATTTTTAATTTCGTTGTTAAGATTCTAATATGCGGAACACTAGTATGATCAGTATCAAAACAACTGCAATTAAGTTAATTGTTAAGATTCTGGCATACCGAACACAAGTATGCAGTTTCAAAACGATCAAGATGATTGCTAATTTTAATTTTAATATAACAAACTCGAACTCGGTTACATTTCGTTTTAAAGTGGGCGCTGTTATATATTTTAATGATTTAAGCATAATTGCTTAAGTGTGTAAATTAAAATTATTTACAGCGCCACTGCCGACCTTTATGTTAACATTTCTATTTTTAAAAATCACGTGAAAATATTATTTTAATTTTTATTTAATTTAGTTATATGTATATGAAATACATATTATGAAATAAAAAATACTTGGATATAATGTATTTACAAATATCTACACATGTACTTAAGGTTTAGACTTGGCCAGAGTCCATCGTAAATATTGCTTTTTCGTTCTCGTCTGAGCAACGATTTTCTCGTTACTGCCATACTACTCCTTAGATTAAACAAAACTTCTAATAAAAGATTTTTATGTCTCGTTCTCGTTCTGTATATGAATTTAATAATTATTCATTTACATTTATGTGTATACATATACACGCATATATACGTATACATATGTATACTCGTACGTAAGTTCATATCTCGTATTCATTTACTGCTTATATTCGTGTCTGTACACATATAAGTTACAAACTCCTCGTATATACGTATATACTCGTCGCTCTCATATAAGTGACATAGTTATAGATTTATTTTGCACTGATTTATTTTAATTTAATTTATTTCACCACTCTATTTGTAATTTAATTTATTTTATATTAAATTTGGCATGCATTATTATTTAGACCTCGTTTGATTATATGTTTGTGCGTTTTTATATGCTATATGGCGTCCCATAACTATCATACAGCACACATATACAACTCATTCCTTACATCCCTCTCGTTCATCGTTATAGTCTCCATTTGCATTTCTTGTTTCTCGTTTCTTACTCGTGGCGACAAGTTCGTCGTGGCATCGTTCATCGCGAGCTTCTCTTTATGCGCCATCTTTCTTTCACGCGTGCGTTCCTCGTTCCTCGTTTCTCGTACAAGCGCGACATCGTTCTCGCGCGTGCTTGACGCCTCGCGCCATCTTTGCACTGTTCTTCTTTATCTATCTCTTTCTGTCTCTTTCCTTGATCGACGCAAATCCGCCATGTTGATTTGCCTCGAAACAAAGAATTTAGAGAGAACGTCAATTTCGAAAAAACCCAATTGACATCTCAGTTCCAATTTTAATACGAACTTCGTTTTGCTAACAATCATTTTTGATTTACGTATACATATACACATGTGCATGCACATCCATACATATACCAATGCACATGTGTGTCACGCTTATGGCTCTCTTCATTCCATGACACCGAGAACCGCGCACTAATTGTTTTACGCTTTCTCTTAGCAAAACAAAACTCCTCCTCACTCTCCTCTCTCGTATATAATGCATTTTTTCTTTTAATTTCTTACCTCGCTCCATCTCCCCTGTTGCCGGGCTTTGCGCAGTTGAAGCTTGCTGGGCCCATAACCTATTAGTATATTTCAATTTAGGGGCGAGGTTGTTAATAGTTTTAACTACGTAGACACAGCAAAGAGTCACACACAAATTGTATTTAAAGTATTTATTGTTTTAACAATACACTCCCTTTACAAAGCACACTCGTATAAAACACCAAGAATACAGATCTACGCTAATAAAGTCTGGAGGCTCTACGATGTATCGCTCAACAAGGACTGACAGACCGACCGACGCATATACAGAGAGAGAGAAGCTAAGAGGGCGCTTCTGCCCACGGCAGCCTTCACAAAAACCCAAACGTAAAATATGCGCACACTCTTGACAACAATACAATAAAATAAAATAATATATAATATAAAATAATTAATATTTTTAATTGATAATTATTTAATATATTTATTTTTTTTTCAATAATACACATATACAGAATAAACATATATAGATAGTTGTAAGATCAGGAATTAAGCGACTTTGACCCCCCCCCCCGCTGGCCCCCCTAGCCCTCCCTCGATATAGCCACTCCTCAAATTACATTGTAACTCTTCATTTTTTTTTCTTTGTTTGAAGTCGCTGTATTTCATGCTATTGTTGCGATGCTAATTAGCGACGGATGGTCGCCAGTGTGTTTCTGAACAAAGCACATGTGACGTACAATGGTGCTTGTATCATTTGGCCGAGAGCGGGAATCGAACTTGGAGCATTGAGAGTACGAATTCATCGCTCTACCGAATGAGCCACTGACGACCTCTATTTCTTCTTCTAAATTATTATTTACGTTATTTAAAATGAAAAGGCCCCCCTTTGCCCCTTCCCCTAAAACCTCACCCCCCCCCCCCTTTGATTTATGTGCCCCCCTCCCTCGGCTCTTGATCACACCTTTCTCTTACTTTGATATCCTGTTGTAATAATGAATATTAATCATTTTTATTTACATTTCATTATTGTGATTATAATTATAACTAATTTGTACTGCATGATTATAATTAAAACTAATAAATAATACAAAACTTCTTCTCTTAATAAAATGTAAGTCTAATATTACATTGCAATAATGAAAAAATGATATCTTCATTAATATTTTATTAATATGATTACAATTACGATTAATTGATAATATTCAGCTTCCTCTCTTCATTTACATTACTAATGTAAATATAGTGATATTCATATCTTTCACATTAACATTTGTCTTAACACATATCTTATTTACATTTATATAATTTATTTGCATTTGATTCGCATAAACTTAAATTTTTAGCAAAATATTGACTTAATTGTTGTTCTGTGATGTACAAGTATGCTATTGTGCTAAAAATTACTATTCCAATGAATTTATTGTTGGTTACCAGAGGCAACGAATTCATTGTTATACAAGAGGAATTATCATTCTTAACACAGTCTAATCATCTTTTATCTATTAGAAAACAGAATCAGAAATTCAGTTTTTAATAAACGTTATAGCTTTCACATAGAAAAGTATCGTCCCGATATTGATTGACAACAATTGAACCAAGCAAAGTCTATACCCAAGAATTTACATAATTATTTATATCAAAGTAAGAAATAAAAACTTATTTTTCGTGAATATTTTTTGCATTATTGTCACTTGCGTACATACACATACACAAGTGCACCTTTAACATACAAATACAGACATACATATACATACACATACACACATACACATACACACATACACATACATACATACACATAAACACATACACATACATACATACACATACATACATACACATACACATACACACTCTCCATCTCCATATTTCCTTCTCGTCTCTCCGTCTCCATATTTTCTCCCCGTCTCTCCGTTTCTGTCTCCCTGTCTTCGTCTCTCGTTTTCCATCTCTTTTACTCCGTCGCTCTGTCTCCGTCTCTCCGTCGGCGTCTCTCCATCTCCATCTCAATCTCTGTCTTTGTCTCTCCATCTCTACCTCTCCGTCTTTTTCATGCTTTTTCATCTACCTTCATCGTCTTTTCCACTACATCCCTCTGTCTCTGTTTCTTCCTCCCTATCTCTCCGATTCCGTCACTCCGTCTCCGTCCCTCCATCTCACCGTCTCTCGGTCTCTTCATGTTCGTCTCTCTATCTCCGTCTCTCCATCTCCATCCCTCCATCTCCGTCTCTCCATCTCCACCTCTCCGTCTCCGTCTCTCTGACACCGTTATTACTTTATTATATTACTTATATCTAATCTTATATTATATTGCTACCATTATATTTATGTAAAGAATTGAGCCTTTTTGTCCCGTCAATATCGTTTGCATAATTGTCGCATATATATGTACACTCACACACTTGCACCTACACCTATGCTCAAATACACATACACTCTAGCATATTCACATGCATACATAGACACATACACTTGCACACATACATATACACATATAGATATATGTGTATATATATATACATATATATGTATATATATATATATACAAAAAATAGTGAGCTATTGCTAGGAACTCTAGGAGCTATTGCTTCTCATATATATATATATATATATATATATATATATATATATATATATATATATAAAAGAATAGTGAGCTGTTGCTAGAAACAACGCGCTTGATTCTCATATATGTAGAAGCAATGTATTTCTTATATCGGTTGCTACTCTATTTTTTGCGTATAATGGCCTGAAGACAAATCATAATTGTGGCAGTTCTAACAAAGAATATAAATGCTTACATAGAAGTGTACTTTCAGGCTCGAATTTATAGACCCAACACGATTATTACTAAAACCTTATTCCGTCTTTGTCTCTCTAATGATTCAGTGATCTCTCGATACAAGAGATTGCGATATAAGAGATTTCGAGCGCTTTCTTCTAAATATGGGCGTGAGCCTAAGTATTTGCGTTATCCCACCACTATGAAAGTGAGAGAGACAGAATATACACGCATGTTGGATACAACTCACACAACAAAACAGTAGGTTTGAGTATCACTCTTGACTCAAGCGTGTTGGGGACTTTTTGTATGAAAGAATTTTCAAGAAAATTCCTCTCCTGAAGGCCCGTTGATTCTCTTGTATCCAGAGTCTACTGTAATACAAAAAGACAGATGATACGACCGTTACTTCAGTTATGTTTAAAAATCTTATTTTAGCGTGCAATAGGCGTAATTTGGCTGTAAATAGTAGCTTTATGACTCTAAAGAGATGATGATCTTTTAATTTTTGAATTTGGAACCTAATTAGAATCATTTAATTGTTCAAATCTACCGAGTTCGTGATTTATGGAGGACAGAAAACATGTTAGGTAGCTATATATAAATATATATATATATATATATGTATATATAGCTACCTAACATGTTTTAGTTAACGTTATCTGTCTAGTATTTGTCTCTGTTTTTCGGGTGTAGTGGACATAATTTGCCTATGGATACATTGAATAGTAGCTTTGAGACTCTAAAGAGATGACCAAGGTCATAAAAACATAAAATGCAGCAACGACGCAAAGTAGCTATGTAATAATTTTAGAATTATTTTATTTTTTTAATTGTTTTGTAACAGCATCCAAGTATTCCTAAAGTAATCATGCACATTTTCAATGTAATTTTTCACGTAGAATCCAATGAAGCTATTTTTTTTTTTCTTTAAAAATGATTTGTGAGTTGCTAGAGACCAATAATCGACAGAAAACCTATGAAAAAATGGTTTTTCGAGTTTTTCGCCATGGCGCCATGCCAGAATCGAATTTTTGGTCATCATAAACTTTATTTGTTTTTTAAAAATACAAATTTTAAGCCCAGAAACTTACTTGTAGCCCCTCCCAGAGCAAAGTTACGGAGATTTTATGATTTAAATGTTATTTTTAGGTTAGAAAAACTGCTTTCTAGGACTCGCAAAAAATCACAGTTGAAGAGAGTGCTAAGACCTAGTCATATGTTTTTCGCGGGATTAATATCATTCATCCTTCCAGATGAAAAAAAAATTTTATAAAAAAAGTGATTTTTAGGTTATGTTGAGGTTAGGGTATGTGTTAGGAAACTATAAATATAACAAAACCTAATCTTAATTACTATAAAAACAAGAAAAAATATTAGTTTTAAAATATATGAGGGAGGGCATTTCACCTATTTTAACGGGGGGTACTCTTTTCAACGAAAATAATCCCACTTTGAATAATGCAGCGAAGAAAATCTCCTATCAAAATATACGGCGAAAAGAATCCCTAGTGAAGAAATTATAACGGAAATAATCCTATATTGAAAAATACAGCGATGAAAATCTCTTATCAAAATATCCGGCGAAAAGAATCCCTCGTAAACAAGTTTTCAACGAAAATAATCCCACTTTGAAAAATGCGGCGAAGAATATCTATCATCAAAATATCCGGCAAAAAGAATCCCTCGTAGAAAAATTTTAACAAAAATAATTACACAATAAAAAATCCGGCGAAGAAAATCTCTCTTCAAAATATTCAGTGAAGAGAATCCCTCGTAAAAAATTTTCAAAAAAAAAAATCCCACTTTGAAAAATGCGGCGAAGAAATTTCATCATCAAAGTATACAGCAAATAGAATACATCGTAAAAAAATTTTAACGAATATAATCCCATAATAAAAAATGCAGCAAAGAAAAACTCTCTTCAAAATATGCAACAAAAAGAATGTCTTGTAAAAAAATTTTAACAAAAATAATCCCACTTTGAAAAATGCGGTGAAGAAAATCTCTCATCAAATTATTTAACGAAAAGAATTCCTCGTAAACAAATTTTAACGAATATAATCCCACATTGAAAAATGCAGCGAAGAAAATCTCTCTTCAGTATATGCGGTGAAAAGAATCCCTCGTGAAAAATTTGAACAAAAATAATACCACATTGAAAAATGCGGCTGATGAAAATCTCCTATCAAATTATTTAACGAAAAGAATTCCTCGTAAACAAATTTTAACGAAAATAATCCCATATAGTAAAGAAATTTTAACAAAAATAATCTTATATTGAAAAATACAGCGACGAAAATCTTATCAAAATATCCGGCGAAAAGAATCCCTCGTAAACAAATTATCAACGAAAATAATCCCACTTTGAAAAATGCGGCGAAGAAAATCTATCATCAAAATATCCGGCAAAAACAATCCCTCGTAAAAAAATGTTAACGAAAATAATTACACAATGAAAAATGCGGCGAAGAAAATCTCTCTTCAAAATATCCAGTGAAAAGAATCCCTCGTAAAAAATTTTTAACGAAAAAAATCCCACTTTGAAAAATGCGACGAAGAAAATTCATCATCAAAGTATCCAGCGAAAAGAATACCTCGTAAAAAAATTGTAACGAGAATAATCCCACAGTGAAAAATGCAACAAAGAAAAACTCACTTCAAAATATGCACTGAAAAGAATCCCTTGTAAGAAAATTTTAACGAAAATAATCTTACTTTGAAAAATGCGGCGAAGGAAAACTATCATTAAAATATCCGGCGAAAAGAATCCCTCGTAAACAAATTTTAACGATAATAATCCCACATAGAAAAATGCAGTGAAGAAAATCTCTCATCAAAATATTCGGGGAAAAGAATCTCTCAGAAACAAATTTTATCGAATATGATTCCACTTTAAAAAATGTGGCGAAGAAAATCTCATAAAAATATGCGGAGAAAAGGAAATTTTAGAATAAAAAATATAAATATTTCATATAAGAAAGAATTGATGTTTGTGTAAGAGAGATTTTTTTCCCAGCATATTTTGATGTGAGATTTTCTTTTCTTTCTACCGCATGTTTTAAAATGAAATTATTTTCGTTAAAATTTGTTTACGAGAGATTCTTTCCGCTGCATATTTTAATAAGAGATTTTCTTCTCTGCATTTTTCAATGTGGGATTATTTTCGTAAAAATTTTTTTACAAAGGATTCTTTCTGCCGCATATTTTGATAAGAGATTTTCTTCGACGCATTTTTCAACGTGGGATTGTTTTAGTTAAAATTTTCTTACGAGGAATTTTTTTCACCACATATTTTGATAAAAGATTTTCTTCACCGCATTTCTCAATATAGGATTATTTTCGTTGAAATTGGTTTACTAGGGATTCTTTTCGCCGTATATTTTGATAAGAGATTTTCTTCACCGCATTTTTCAATGTAGTATTATTTTTGTTAAAAGTTTTTACGAGGGATTTTTTTTGCCACATATTTTGAAGGGAGATTTTCTTCGACGCTTTTTTCATTGTGGGATTATTTTCGTTAAAAGTTTTTTACGAGGGATTCTTTTTGCTGGATATTTTGATGATAAATTTTCTTCGCCGCATTTTTCAAAGTGGGATTATTTTTGTTAAAAATTTTTTACGAGGGATTCTTTTCACTGGATATTTTGATGAGAGATTTTCTTAGCCGCATTTTTCAAAGTGGGATTATTTTTGTTAAAATTTTTTTACGAGGGATTCTTTTTGTTGCATATTTTGATGAGAGATTTTGTTCGCCGCATTTTTTAATATGGGATTATTTTCGTTAAAATTTGTTTACGAGGGATTCTTTTCACCGGATATTTTGATGATAGATTTTCTTCGCCCATTTTTCAAAGTGTGATTATTTTCTTAAAATTTTTTTACGAGGGATTCTTTTCGCCGCATATTTTGACATGAGATTCTTTTCTCCGCACTCTTTAGAGTGAAATTTTTTTTTTCTCGGTAGATAACATAATTGAGATTTTTTTCTGTTAGACCGGTGATATAACTGTCCATATTTTCGAGCTTCATTTTCAATAGGATGCAAAGCATAAACGTTGTGATATATTTGACTACAAATTCGGATTACTTATTGTTTCCTACTTGTTATTTTGTCAAAATTTGCACCAATACTTGCAACAGCTAAAGCATTGTTGTATGATCTAATATTTTCACGAAAATGAATACTATTTTCTGAAATTCCTGTAGCTAATTTTTTTAATTATTTTGGGTAAGTAGGATTATTTGGTAGTTCTAAATTTTATTATTATTTTGTGTTTATTCAAATGCAAAATGTTAAGCACTGCATTATTTAAATATGGAAATATTTAATATTAAAAGAAGGAAATACATTTTTTTTTCATCTTATATTTATGTTACGTCATAAAAACGTACCCTTCTGTTGGCAATTATTCAATTTCTTTTAAAAATATAAACATATACAGTTCCCGATTAATTTTTAGATTTTGATCGTATTGTTGTAGATGTTGAATAATTGACCTATCTTTTCTTTTTCGATTGCCTATTCTTCTGATATGCAATCTCCTGAGCACCGAGGTGTCACGTCATAAACGTATCTTTTTTATTAACATTGGTGAATCAAAATTCATCAGTTATTGAACAGTCGCATTATTTCATTATTAGGCGAAAGTAAGTAGATCATAAGAAAAGAATCGAAAAGTATATTTTGAAATTACCAAATGAATCCTAAAAACCATTACGAAACATATTATAAAAATTTAAAAAAATTATAAATTAAAATTTATGTAAAAGATAATAAATCTTATAAACAAATATGAGTATAAAAACCAAATTGAAATCATTAAACACGGACATTACCCCGGGTTTCTGATTGGTAACAAATTTACACTGCCCGTAAGTTCTTATATTTCAAAAGCAATTGCTAATCCTACATATACTTATATCGATTATTAAAATATATACGCGTATAAAAATCTATTGTATTAAAAGTGTTAAAAAAAGATATTAATAAACCTCGAGGATATATATATTTACATATTGTACCTATTTATTTGTCTGCCCATACCCAGCATCAATCTACTCAAAGGAGCACTAAAAGGTAAGAATAAATTATTATACGTATTTATTCAAATCATTAAATTATCTTTAATAATTGTCCAATAGTGAGAGCGATCCCTCTCAAATATTGGTGGAGCTTTCTCCACCACTAGATTACATACATCTTCTTATTATACTTATATTATTTAACTTTTACTACCTTGATATTAACTTAAACATTTTAAAATTAATCAAATTCATTCAATCTAACGTATTAAGTTTTATATTCAATTCAATTTATACGAATTTAAATTATTCAATCTGTCTATAAATTGAAGACTTCTAAGGAAAAAGGGCTCATCTTCAAAAATCATATTTTGAGTAAACTCAATTTAAAATTTTATGCTAGTATACTATTGAGATAAATTAACGAAATTTCTTAAAACTTGTATAGATTCAATGTACACTAATCAACAAATAATAAAGTATATTTTTTAATGTTAAAATGAAGCTCATATAATAAGTTTACAAAAAAGCAAAATGTTTGACATACGCCCTTTTTTCATTTAATAGGTTTCTGAATAATGAAAGCAGATCAAAATTTTTTTCGAATCCATACAGTGGACTCTCGATACAAGAGATCGCAAAATAAGAGAATCCAAGCTCTTTCCCCTAAATATAAGCGTGGGCTTAAGTATTCGTGTTCTCCCACCACTATGAAAGTGAGAGGGATAGAATATCAAACAGATATATCAAAATATAAACAAAGAAAATGTTTTGGAACTATAGTTAAATGAAATTAAATCTTTGAATAAAATTTTTCATTTGGGAAAACAATTTTTATGTTCTAATAAATAAATAAATTAAAAAGGGTGTAACTCGAAAAACGCCCTTTTATCATTTAATCACGTATGATATAGTATATTATAATACTTTATCTTTCAATATTTACCGTATTATAATACAATAATGTGTCAACATGATTAGTTAACACTAAAGAACATAAATGAATAATAAGCGAAAAAAGGGCGTATCTTGAGATACGCCCTTTTTCCTTAGAAGTCTTCAATTATCAATCAATTTAATATATACATTTACTAAATCATTCATTTTATTTAGTCCTGGTGAAAGCCAGGACCTAACATTTAATATTTACATAATGCATATTTACATTTTTAAGGGAGTTTTATGGTCACTATACAAGTCAAAGCAGATTATCCGTAGTTATCATTTGACTCATCAGATGTAAATATTACATCTGGCAATATTGCAACACTACATCTGTTGCATGCGTATTCGTTCGACAGTGTGTTGTTTTTCGGTCTTGCATTTATATGATCATTATATCATATATTGATGCAAAGTAATCACATTATATAATATTAGAAAAAAAATGATGATTGCAAATATTACCTGCAATAAGATCTTTTATGTTTACCGTAAGAATAAATTTACAGGTTTGATAGAGCTTTCAAAACATCATGAAAAAACGAATGTAAGAAAGTTACGAAGAATTTTAAAGTAACTAAAAAAATTGCTGATTATTTGGAAAAATTGCCAAATCTTTATACCAAAAAATAAGTATTGTATACATGATTATATTTTTTTAAGAAATTATTTATTTATATTTTTATCTGTACTATTAAATTATTCATTCAAGCTATTTTTATACAGCTTGTAAATACGTTAATAAATATTATTTTGTTACTTTTCTATCAAAATATTATTCATATTACTTTATGCATGTTTAATTTTTTTGATTAAGTTATTTATTACAAATGTAACTTTTATACACGTTCCAATTTTTCATTAAGAGCAGGCCAGATTCGCTGTCCTTGTCTAATTGAGATTTTTGTTATTCACTCAAGTATTATTCGATGTATCTCCAAATTGAAGGTTGAGCGAAATAGATATTATTATTATGAATATTTATGCACAAAAAAAATTTACCGCTTTGTTTTTGGAAAAAATAAGGAACGCTGAATTGAACGTTTATTTTTATAATATTTTTGCATTTCTTACTTTTCTCAAAAACAAAGCAGTAGAACTTTATTTTTTTGTGCATAAATATTCATAATAATAATATCTATTGCGCTCAACCTTTAATTCGCAGATACATCGATTAATATTTGAGTAAATAACAAAAAACTCAATCAGATAAGGACACCGAATCCAGCCTGCTCTTAAACCTATTGTTAAATTATAAAAATGTGATGATAAGTAAAAAATTGGGATTAGAAAATTATATAATGCCACTGCTATTGTAGAATAAATTCATACTCAAATGATTTGATATATCCATTATTTTATTTTAATTTTATTTAAAAATTTATATTTCATTATTCTAATTATCATCTTAGCATTTTATGCATAAATAACGCTTTTAATCGGCAGTTAGTATTTGCACTAATACTCCATATACATTACACTATTCAAATTTCAAAATTATTTATTACAACTCTCACAGATACTCAATGCCTATTTTTTGAACATTTATACTTTCTTAAAATATTTTTTAAGCTATTTAAAAAATTTGAATAATATCTGTTATCTGTAACTTTTCTCCTGTGTACCCTAACCTTCCAAAAATTTAATGTCGTTATCTTATATGTACCATGTACCAATATATCGAATTTTATTAAAATCTATTTGTTAATTCTATTACCAATAGAACTCTCTGAAGCTTCAACAATGATTCACGAAAAATAGAAAAATGTAATTAGAGTTTACATAAAAAAAATTTACGCATTAAAGATATTGGACACTTCTCCCAATCCAATATACTCGTTACATAATTTTTTGCAAAGACCTTTTCTTTCTGTGTCACTTTTGCATTCATTGTCTTAAAATAAAGATTTGCTGAAAATTAATTTTTTTTACTCATTAAAACTTTTTAGAACCATACAAATAAATTTTCCAAAATATGAACTTGATATATATAATAAATTCATATAACATAGTTGCAGAACAGTCTACTGAAAGAAAATTTTATAAAAATTTTATGAAAATTTTACCCAAAAACCTTTGATTGTTTCTCATTAATATGATAAAGACATGACGCTTTAATTGTGTAACTCTATGAATTCCACCACAAAAAAATAACTATAACAAAGAATAATATTAAACTAAAATATCAAATGCTCAAATATAGCAAATTTAATAATATATTTGTATTCAATTAAAAGTGCAATATTTAATCATTTGATATTTTAGATTCATAAAATTTTTATGCAGTTGTTTTTTGTGTTGAAATTCATAAAGTAATACTGTCATAGCGCCATTTCTTTATTACAACAATGAGAAAAAATGAAATATTGTTAGGTAGAAGTTTTTCTCAATGTTTTTTTTGAAAGTTTCTAAACTTATATGCAATGATGCTATGTTTATATTTTAAAAGAAGTTTGTTACATATATGAATTTATTACATATAAGAAGTTATATTTAATAAACAATTCAATAGTTCCATAGTAGTTTAAACAAAATAAAAAAAATTTCGTATGAATATTAAAAAATTTATAAATTATATACATTTAAATTATAAATATTTCCTTTTTAAATCGTTAAAAATAATATAAAACATATGATAACAATTACTATTGATTATTAATAATAAATTTTTTATGCATGTTTAAAAAAACTCGAGTAAGCGTTAAATAGTAACAAAACTTATTAAAAATAAATAACATACAAATTTAGGGATTTAGATAATATGGTATATTTGTTTTGTTTTATTAAAACTTTTTAAAAAATATAATTAATCAATTGATCTTTTGCAAATTATTATCTTTATAAGTATTTCATAATATTTTTGCGACCCTACGTCTTTTATCAACAGTTAGGGTTAGGTCAAGTGATATTTCTTTGAAAGAGAAATTTTCTTTTTGAGCACGGGAGGTGCCGACAGGAGGCGCGTGAGTCGTTTTGGCTGTAGTTAGAAGTGCTTGGCGAATGTATATACTTTCACCCAAGAGATAACGAAAAGTACTTTTAGCGTATGCAAAAGATAGACCAGTGACTTTAAAAGAATAAGGTTAATGTTTCATAGATCGCAATATCTTATAGTTTCAGATAAAAGAGTGTTATTAAATCCATATGATGTAATAGGTTCAATGGACATTGGCAATGGATAAAAATTAAGTCCATTATTTGCGTTGGGAACATTAGAAAAGGGTTTCAAAAATGACACGTTTAGAGCAACTTGATATACAGGTTTATATAATGTGACTTGCAAGGAGAGTGCATTGCATTTGGGTCTCGGATTTTCTTGCAGCTTTGGGATCTTTTTTCTTTCATAAAATCATTAAAAAAGCCGCGTCCGTTTGGTCCAACGCTCGATTTTTTCCGAGTTATAAGCAGTTTTGTCTGTTTTGTTGAAAAATTTGCATGTGCTTTCTAATTTTATAGTTTTCGAACTACTTATTCTTTAAGGTTTTTATTGATTGCATATTAAAGTTGAGATTTAAATCTTTTGATTACAAAAAAAAACGTGTCCAAAAAACTCAAGTTGTTAAAAACTTATGAAGAGATGAAAAATGAAATGAATTTCTGACTAAAATGTTGTATTTATTTTCTATGCATATTTTAAGCTAAATATTTACGCTATTTTTATTCCCTCACAACTTTCTAACAACTTGAGTTTTTTGGACACGTTTTTTTTTAATCGAAAGGTTTTAATCTCAACTTTAATATGCAATCAGTAAAAACCTTATAGAATAAGTAGTTCAAAAACTGTAAAATTATAAAGCAAATGCAAATTTTTCAACAAAACAGATAAAACTGCTCATAACTCGGAAAAAATCGAGCGTTGGACCGAACGGACGCGGCTTTTTTCATGATTTTATGTAAGGAAAAAGATCCCAGAGCTAGAAGAAAATCCGAGACCCAAATGCAATGCACTCTCCTTGTTAGAATTTTTTCTTATTTTCCAAACCTGTTTTGCTATTCACATGCAAAATTCCAAGAATTTTCGTAAAATTAATTAGATACGAACTTGGACATAAAAAAATGTTTTTTTGACACTCCGTGCGAGAAGCTCGATTTCACGCACGCTGTACAAAGTGACACGTGCGAAAATGGAGCTTTTCACACGTCGTGTCAAAAAATAGTGTTCGATACTCGTGCGAGAAAGTGATTTCTTACTCGTGTGGCGGTTTGCGCCCGAGCGAAGCGAGGGTGAAAAGGTCACACGAGTAAGAAATCACTTTCTCGCACGAGTATCGAACACTATTTTTTTAAAATCACCCATATATTATTCATAATCCGTAAGTTGAATCCTATTATAAAAGGGAGATAGCGATTAGTATCGAATTGATGTTCGTCTTAGAGCCAATTCAGAGCGTTATCAAAAAATTTCATTGGTGGATACAACGGAAAGACCAACGGAAGGAGAAACGAACTATAGAGAAACGAGAACAGATCCGACATTGTGTAGTCGGCAAAGAAGCCAACTTTACTTACTAGGAGAGTATCACCACTCCGGATCACGGATTTTTCTCAAACTTTGGGATAAGTTATCAAATGTCAAAATATGAAAGGAAAAAGAATTTTAGACACCAACGCTGAATATTTCCCTGGTTATAAGCAGTTAAAGAAAATCACTAAAAAAGTTACTAGATTTTTAAACGCAAATAGTTCCTTAGCATTGGTAGCTAGAAGCTTGAAACTTTTTTTAAATGAAAGCTAAGCTCAAATCATTTCGAAATAGTAGTTATAGCATGTCAAAATATTATTTTTTCCCAAAGTTATAGCGTAATAAACATTAGACCCGATTTCAGCTTTTGTTATTAATTAATGTTTTAAAAAGAAAAATCAGGTTCAATGTTTATCACGCTATAACATTGGGAAAAAATAACATTTTGACATGCTATAACTACTATTTCGAAAGGATTTGAGCTCAGCTTTCATTCAAAAAAAATTTTAAGCTTCTAGCTATTAATGCTAAGGAACTATATGCGTTTAAAAATCTAGTAACTTTTTTAGTGATTTTCTTTAACTGCCTATAACTGGGGAAATATTCAGCGTTGGTGTCTAAAATTCTGTTTTCTTTCATATTTTGACATTTGA
This sequence comes from Anastatus disparis, assembly GCA_017163975.1. Lineage (NCBI taxonomy): Eukaryota > Metazoa > Arthropoda > Insecta > Hymenoptera > Eupelmidae > Anastatus > Anastatus disparis. The sequence goes on along the minus strand of JAFFSR010000401.1, from coordinate 2,427,751 downwards.
AAACTCATCCTAAAGTTTGAACAAAATCCGTGAACCGGAGTTGTGATACTCTCCTAGTTAGTTGATTTATATCATCATCACAAAGCAAGATAGCAGCAGAATTCAAGTGAAAAAAGTTTATTTTTTTTTAAAAAACTCCCTTTTATAATAGGACTCCCTTTTATAATAGGATTATAAAAATATAAATTGCAATTTGTGTATGTATAAAATAGTTGTGAAAAATATTGAAATATAAGTTAAATATAAGTGACTGATGTGAAATACACGTAAAAACAAGTTACATTATAGGTTAGTGAAAAGATAAATTTTCTTATTCTGTCTTTATTAGTTATCAGCAAATTTAAAATAGAATAGATACATAAGATTTTTAGTTTTGTATTGTTTTTTTTTTAATAATAATAATTAACAATTTATTCAACTTTTAATAGAATAGTTTTAATAGAGTTTCAATTGCAAAGGCCATTTTTATTAAAATAATCAGTTTAATTAATGAGATTCATTGTAGTTCTAAAGCTTATAGTATATTTTTGATTTTATATAATTTAATTTTGAACAGAGAAAATATTAGGAATTTTTTATTTTATGATGTAATATTTTAAACAGATTACAAAAATTTATTTTCACAGGTGTTACATTTTATTTTATCAAAAGTGCTAAAGGTTGAAAAGTATTGAACGTTGACTATTTTTAAAGGATTACTAATTAGAGGAGAATAACAAGGAGTCATTCAATCAACAGAATTTTGAAGGACAATTTTAAAGGAGAATCTTGATAAAAAATTTTTAAAGCTGAAAAAAAATAGTCAAAATTTAGATTTTATTAACGAACAAAGAAATTGAATGTGATTATTTAATAAACAGAATTTCAAAGGAACAATTTTACAATCTTAAAGGACAATTTTAAAGGAGAATTTTACAATCTTAAAGGACAACTTTACACTTTTAAAGGAGAATTTGAAAGAAATTTTTAAAGTTTAAAAAAAGTAGTTAAAGTGTACAATTTTTAATGATTAAAGAAATTGAATATGATAAATTGAAAATTTTAATTCTAAACTTAAAAAGGAAAATTTTGAAAAATGATAAAAAGAAATCGATAAGTTCTATTTAATAATAAATTATATAAATCTCATGTGTTGTATGCGTTAAAGTTTATTTTATTCAAATATTAGTAACGTAGAAGTAAAAATTTATAAACCTACTGTTTTATATTTTTTTATGTAATAATTTATTATTGTATTTAATACATGGAATTATTAAAACAGAATTATTAAAATTCAGATCTTATTTATTGATTTATTGAATAATACCTCTACCTTCATTCCCTATATTGTATTGAATAGTTTTGTACTTCTTTTATATTTCATTTACCAATTTTTCACATTGTATCAATATTTTTTAATTATTTTATATTACATTTAATACATAAAATAATTCAAATTTGTCCATTTATTTTAAAGTATTATACCTTTACTCTATATACCGTACCTTATTAAATAAATATTTTTTTTTATATTTATCATTTCGAATATTAATTTTTTATTTTAAATGGGTCGTAAAAGAAAAGAAAAGTCTGAAGAAGAGATTCATGAATCTAAGATACGTAGGATAGAACAGGTAAGATTAAACCAACGTAACTACAGAAAAAGAGTATCAGATTCAAAGTTAAACGAAAATCACAATTTGGAATCAATTGTTGAAATCAATTCGGATAATATTAATGTTTCATTGGATGCAGAAGTTAATAGAGATTGTTTTCCAAGTACTTCCAATAATAACATTTTGATGCAAGATCTTGATTATGCAATCTCTGTAATTTATAAAGATCACTCTTATTTCAAACAAAATTGTAATGATGTTTAAAATAACTCATCTTTTGAAGTTCAGAGTACATTTTCTGGAATTATTCATGATCATTGTTATTTTAAAAAAGATATGTGCAAGACTCGTAATGATAATATAAATATTGTTTTAAATAATCATAATATAAATATGAAATCATATATTAATGAACACTTTCTAGGAGAAATGAATATTGAATGCAATCACTGTAAAGCAAAGCATTTTGAAAGTGAAAGGGTATCAAATAAAGGTAACTCTTTTAATGATTGTTGTAATCATGGAAATGTAATACTTGAATCTTCTCCAGAATTTCCTAATGATTTAAAAATTTATTTAATTCAGAACATTATATGTCCCGTCAATTTTTTCAGAATATTCGTCGTTATAATAATTTATTCGCTTTTGCATCTTTTAAAGCAAATTTAGTAAATTTTAATGACAGGCGTCCTGGTCCTTATTGCTTCAAAATACAAGGACAAATTTATTATCAAATTAATACTGCTTTGCAGCCAGAAATTAACGAAAAGCCGTCTTATGGACAACTTTATATTATCGATGCCAACGAAGCAATAGAACATCGTATGAACGCTTTTAATGCAGATGTACATTTTGATATTGTACGATTGATTGAAAATACTTTGCGTACATATAATATTTTTGCTTAGTCGTACGAAATGATGGGCGATGAATTAAAAAACCAAATGGATTGTCAATCAAACAATGAGTTACAATTAATTTTTTCTTTAAAACCAGGAGTAGATAGAAGACGTTACAATTTTCAAAGAACTAACGAAGTTGCTGCTATGTTTTCTACCACCACTGATGGAGAAATACCTGAAGCTTTCGTTGTTATACGCAATAAAAATACAAAAGAGTTGCAACAAGTAAGTACAATGGATCCAAATGTTGAACCATGGATTTATCCATTATTTTATCCTCATGGATCACGAGGATGGCATAAGGATTTGCAACGACAAGATGGTAAAAGTAGAATATCAAGAGCAGCGTATATAAAATATAAAATTGCAATTAGAGAAGATTTTAATGTTTTTATCAGAGGCCAGCGTTTATTTCAATAGTATTTAATTGATTCTTACGTTAAAATTGAGAAAGATCGCATAGAATACTGTAAATCTCATCAGGCACAATTACGAGTTGCATCTTACAAAGGTGTGATGGATTATTTAAAAAAAAGAAATCATGACATTGAAAATGCAAGAGTAGGAGAAATTCAAATTTTACCTTCTACTTTTGTTGGATCTCCGCATTATGTGTTACAATGCTATCACAATGCTATGACTCAAACACAAAAAAAAGGAAAACCAGATTTGTTCATTGCAATGACGTGCAACTCACGCTGGAAAGAAATAGAAAATAATTTATTACCAGGTCAACAACCATCTGATAGACCTGATCTTTCTACACGAGTATTCAATTTAAAAAAAAATGCCTTACTTGATTATATTATAAAAGATAAATTTTTTGGAGATGTAGCAGCATACATTTATGTGATTGAATTTCAAAAACGTAGCTTGCCTCATTGCCATATATTAATAACATTATCTCAGAAATTTAAAATCGATTCTACACAAAAAATTGATAGTTTTATATCTGCTGAAATACCTGATCCTCAATCTGATCCTGAACTGCATGATATTGTTATGAAAAATATGATACACGGACCTTGTGGAGATTGGTGCATGGTTAATAATAGATGCTCAAAAAAATATCCTAAATCATTTCAAATTGAAACTCTTATTGATGCTAATAATTATCCAATTTATCGCCGAAGAGATACTGGCAAAAAATACATATAATAATCGTTACGTAGTTCCTTATTGTCCAATATTATCTTTAATGTTTAATTGTCACATTAATGTTGAAATTTGTTCGAGTATACAGTCTATCAAATACTTGCATAAATATATATACAAAGGACACGATGCTGCAAATGTAATTATTACAAATGCATCTGATGATGTGGTTATTGAACATGATGACAGTTTGTAGAAACTCGATATGTTGGTCCAGCAGAAGCAGTTTGGAGGATTTTATCTAAACCCCTGCATGATAAGAGTCACGTTATCGTACGTTTACCACTACATCTTCCAGGTTTTCACAATTTAACAATTCACACTGGCCCTAATGAACAAGAAATGCATGATGCACTTGAACAAATAACAATGTTAATGGATTATTTTGCCCTTAATGAACGCGATACAGAAGCTCGTAATCATTTATACGTCAATATTCCCATATATTATGTATTTGAAACCCAAAAAATAGATGGTAAAAAAGAAAAAAAATGGGTAAAAAGGGAAAAATTTATAAATTGTATTGGGCGTATATACACCGTAAGTCCAACGCAAGTTGAATTATTTCATTTGAGAATTTTATTAATGAAAATTAAAGGAGCAACAAGCTTTGAAAGTTCAAGAACAGTAAATGGAAAAATTGAGGAAACTTTTACAGCGGCTTGCTTGGCTCATGGTTTTATTGAAAATGATCAAGAATGGGCTAATGCAATGAGAGAGGCCACAGTTTTTATAATGCCAAGACAGCTTCGAAATTTATTTGTACGGATATTAATGTATTGTAATCCATTAGAGCCAAACAAACTTTGGGAAGATTTTAAAGATTGTATGTCAGAAGATTTTATGCGAGATTATTCTAGAGAAAATGGTTATTTAAAAGCAATTATTAATATTCAATTTATACTTGAACGTGAAAGTAAATCGTTAGCCAATTTTCCATAACTTCAGTATTTAATGCAAATAATAAGTGAAAATAATTTAGAAAGTCATACTGATGAGATTAGTATTGAAGATTATTTAACCATTGGCTATCAACGGATGAATCAATTGAATGAAAGACAAAAAATAATAGCTGACAATGTTTTGAACGCTGTACTTAATGGTAACGATGATTCTTGTTTTTTTATTGATGGTCCAGGAGGTTCAGGGAAAACATTTTTATATGAAACCCTTTGGTATATTCTTAATGGTAATAGTAAAAATGTCTGTATGATGGCTTTTACTGGTATTGCAGCTACATTATTTCCAAAAGGCAAAACTGTACACAAAATATTTCAGTGACCTGTACCATTGCTCTCAGATTCTTCTTCAAATATTAAATTAGAACCACAAGAAGCTGCTCATTTAAAATCTACAGATGTATTTATTTGGGATGAAGCGCCTATGGCTCCAAGGTATGCTCTTGAAATTATGGATCGAAGTCTGTGTGATATTATAAACAACAATAAATTATTTGGTGGCAAAATCATTGTTTTAGGCGGTGATTTTAGGCAGCTACTTCCCGTAAAAGTTCATGGGACTCGTAGTGAAACAATTGATTCATCCATCAACCGCACTTTAAATTGGAATAAATTTAACAAATTTTTTCTAACACAAAATATGAGAGCTTTACCTGAAGAGATCCAATTTGCACAATTTTTACTTGATGTTGGAGATGGAAAATTAAATGATTTAAATGATTCATTAAATATAGATTACTTTCCTGCCAATTGTATTATACCACCTGACGTAGACGTAGTAGATGATATTTATGGTAATATTTTAGCGAAAAAGGAGTATCGAAAATCTATTAACTATGCTATTTTATCTGCGAGAAATGCTGATGTCAACGAAATAAACGAAAGAGTTGTTAATTTGTTCGATGAGGCAACAGAAAAAGTTTATACAAGTATAGATAGCACAGAAAATTGTGATAATACTGGATTTGATAATACATTATTAACAATTGAATATTTGAATACTTTATCTCCCCAATCACTTCCTCCCTACGAATTGAAATTAAGATTGAACTGTATTGTTATGGTTATTAGAAATCTAAATATTAGCGAAGGATTGTGCAATGGTACTAGATTACTAATATTAAGTTTATCTAACAATATATTAAAATGCGAAATATTGACTGGTGATAAAAAAGGAGAAATAGTACTTATAAATCGTATCACTTTGTACACATCTGAAAGTGATTATCCGTTCATTTTTAAGCGAAGACAATTTCCAATTAAAATTGCTTTTGCAATGACAATCAACAAAGCTCAAGGTCAAACATTTGAAAAAATTGGGATAGATTTAAGAAAAAAAGTTTTTAATCATGGTCAGCTTTACGTTGCTTTATCTCGAGTTCGTTCATGGAATTCATTAAGAATTTATTTAGATAAATCTAATAAAACAAATGTTAAGAATTACGTATTTAAAGAACTTTATTTGTAATGCACAGATTATCTTTTAACTATTGATATTTTACAATAATTTCTACTTATTTCTACTAAAAAATAATCTGTATAAATATAGTTGTAACTATTTTTTTTTATAATAGAAAAAATTCTGAACATCTAAACTTTTATTATTTTTTTCTCATCATAGATTTTTAAAATGATCGATTTTACACTTAAAATGGTTTAACAAATTTTTTCAATTTCTTCAAAAATCAAACTGCATCCAACAAAAATATCATTAATTTATATTTATTTTAATATTATCACATCATTGGAACAAGTCCTCTTTCATTTACTTTACAAATTTCGTTCCAAAGTATTTACAATTTTAACAAAAATATACGACTTGAAAAGATATTAACTTTTAATAAAACTAATTTTTTTGCAATATGTAACATAATAAAACATTTTTAGTTTCATATTAGACAATATAACACTTTATTACTTATTTTAAATTTGTAAACTTTTATTATCCTAAAAAATTAACATTAAACCATTAAATTATTTATTTTGAATAATTTTATTCAATTTCATTTTATTTCTGCATCATAGACATCAATTATTTAACTAAAACATAAATAAAAATTCTTTTCCACAGTTTTTTTGTAAAAAACAATTTTTTGAAAAATATTTTTGTGATAATTAAAAATATTATTATTTTAGATATGATATGAAAAAAAATAAAAATACGGATTGGTAAAACGGGAGGTTTTCGCACTACGTATCGACGTATCGCATCTCATACTAACAGGGGAGTTATTTTGTAAGTGTCTCACAAGCGACACAAGCTGTATTGACCAATCAGAGAGCTCCTTTAGGCCTCTAGGCCTATCAATCTCGTTCGCGGGATAGTTACTGAATACGGCCACAGATGTCGCTTTCTAAAAAGTTTCTTCAATTTAGATTCTAATGCCGGACATGCTGGAAAGTCTTCTTTACTTGTGAAACATAAACATAAAAAAAAAATTACGCCAAAAAACCTAACCTTTCATGTAAGTTACAATGTGATAAATATTTGCTTTTTATTATATTATTATTATATTATATTTTATTATTTTATTATTATTAAATTAAAGACATAAAATTGCTCTCTATCGTATACATGATAATTTTCATTATTTTGTTATATTTAAAATTTTATAGGATGTTAACTGCAAGTGATTTTACATCTAATGAAGATGTTGACAATATTCAAACAGGGGACACAACTGTGTAAGTTTCTCATTTTTCTTTACAAATATTTTATTTTATTTTTAAATTCTATATTTCAAATTATTATTTTCATAAGCAATATAAATATATTCATTAAGTATAGAAAGTTTACATTTCATTGATCTATGATACATTTTTGTTTGTTTCAGCGATATTGTAGGGTATGTTATGAAAGTAAATAACAACTTCCATTCTCCTCGCGATACTAAATTCCACAAATTTGTTATTAATAATGGTAATGGTAGAGAGGTGCAAGTGATAGCGTGGAATCGAAATACAAAATTATTACAACAAGTTAAGGAAATGGGTTCGGTAAGTGTTTAATGATTTATTCAAATATTTAATTGATAAATCATTACAATTTACTTATGTTTTATTTTATAGATTGTCTATATTGGTTCAGCCAAAGCTATTGAAATCAAAAACAAATTGTACAATAGTGGCAATATGCCTTATGAATTATTGATCAAAGATAATTCCACAATTGAAGTATTTGGTGCGTACCAAGAATTTACTGATTGTGTTTCAGAGGAAGTTACAATTGTTGAGGCATATAAAAAAATTAATAAAAAAATAAGTATGTACAATATTTACTTAATCCAATAATATCTTAAACTAATCATTTATTAAATATTGTTTTTTTTACAGAATTGGAAGCTATAATGAAATCCGAATTTAAAAAATACAAAAATAGAGATTTTGAGTATGTTGTGGCGTCAGTTACCGATACTATGCATAAATTGGAATTAAAAGTAAATTGTGATTGTTCAGCACTAAAATTGAAAAAAGGATGCTCAGTTCAACTCATTGGAATTGTAGAACAATTTCCTCCAGGACCACCAGTCATGAGGATTGATAAATTGAGTGACATCCAATTAATTGAACGAGAGAGAATTCCTTTTGTAGAGATATTAAAAGGATTCAAAAATAAGTTTTAATTTATTACAACTTGTGTAAATTGATAAATTATTGACATTTAAGAATTTTTTTAAAGTTAAACACTATTATTATAAGTACGTTCTATCAATTATTCATACAACTGGCAAGGTTATCAAATGTCGTGCTGCAATAGCTTGGGGGCCAAAGAAATCATTTTTTTTAGAAGTTATTGAAGTTGCTCCATCAAAAGCTAACGAAGTTAGAATAAAAATTAAAGCTGTTGCATTGTATCATGCTGATATGTATACTCTTAATAGATTGGATTTAGAAGGAATTTTTCCATGTGTTTTGGAATATGATGGTGCTAAAATAGTTAAAAGTGTTGGAGCTCGTGTCACTGAGTATAAGCCAGGTGATCATCTTATTCTGCTGTATATTCCACAATGTCGTAATTGTAAATTTTGAAAAATTTCCAAAAATCAATGTTAGTAAAATAAGGCTTCTTAACGACAAAGGAGAGATACTTGCTGGAACATAACGTTTTACATATAATAGAAAAATCATATGTAATTTTATGGGCTGCTCCAAGTTCTCTGAGTATTCAGAGGTTACCAATATATCCCTCGCAAAAATAGATCCATCTGCTTCATTTGACAAAGTTTATATGTTAGGTTGCGGTATTTTAATTGCTTACAAAGCTGCTTTAAATAATGCTAAAGTGAAACCAGGAAGTACATGTGCTATTTGAGGATTAGGAGCTGTTGGCTTAGCAGTTATTCTTAGGTGTAAAACTGCATATGCTTCTTGTATAATTGGTATAGATGTTAACCCAGTTTAATTTAAAAAAGCAAAGGTGTTTGATTGTACTCAATTGGTTGGTAACTGGTAGAACTTGGAAAGACACAGCTTTTAGAGGATGGAAGTCAAAAGATAGCGTACCTTAACTTGTACATGAATATGTTACTTAAAATTATGTTGGATGAATTTAGAACTCATAATTTACATTTTGATAAAATTAATGAAGGATTTGGATTATTGCATTCCGAAAATTATTTGAGAGCAGTTTCACATTTGATTAATTCACAAATATATTTGTTAGTATAAATTATGGACATATAATTTGATAAATAAATATATTTTGTTAATGAACATATTTTTTTACTTTGTAAAATGTTTGTAAATTTAATAAAAATTCTGAATAAAAAAAAACATTGAAAAAAAATATTAAAATCTTTTATTTATATATTTATTTTTTTGGCTGTATAAATATGTAATATAACAGGTGATTAATTTGTTTTGTATATCTAAATAATTATTATATAAATCAATGATGTTAATGAAATTAATAACAAAAAAAATTGATTACAATATTATTTTAATCTTGAACTTTATTTATTCAAATTAGTAACATATTATATAATTTTTATTGCGAATAATTAAAAATTTTATTTTGCCATCCAACAATTGTTCCTAATTAGCAAAATTTTTTTCTAATCATCACAATTATTAATACCAAGATTAAGGCGACTTCGGATTTTAGGTTAGGTTTTATTTTTGAGTTTACAAATTACTCTTTCAATATGTAAAATTTTTCAGATTTTTTGATTTTCCACCATTCTAGGGATTATAATAAATGGTTAAAAAAATATTTTAACTATTGATTATCAAACAATTTTTGTTACAAAAGTAAGATATATTTTAAGATTTGTCTTACTTAACATTTCAGATAAAAAATTTTATTTATTCTGAAATTAGTCTTCTCTTTTAGCATTTTTAACACTTGAAATATTGACTTTCCTAATAGGTAGACTCAGATCTATATTTATATTGAAAACGAGTATTTTTCAATATTTACATTTTGAGAAAAACTAACAGACTCAAATAAATAAACAATTTGAGTGTGTAACTAATAAATTCTTATAGTAGATATATTAAGAAATGTTTTAACAATAAAAAAAATCTTTTCAACTCTATGACTACTAATGTTCTTCGCTTTAAGTTGAAATGTCTTAAAACTACTGTTTTATATTGATTTGAAATAATAAAAATGAGAATCAATTTATCATTTGTAACCTAAAAGAAAATATTAAAATATTGATTATCAAACAATTTTTATTCCCAAAATAAGTTATTATATTTCAAGACTTATAACTTACTTGATATTTCAAATAAAAAAAAGCACATCCACTATCATATTGATCAGTCTAATTTCTTCTAAGCTTATTTTTCTATTTTATAATTTTTACTCTCCTAAAATATTAAATTTCATGTTTTAAATATAAATTTATATAATTATTATTTATATCAACAAAAAAAATTTACCTCTGTCAAATTATTACTTTCAATAAGGACTCTTTTTGGCATTTTAGTTCCCTTAAGTAGTTCTACTATTGTCTTCTTTTCTTGTGATGCAAAGTTCATGTCTGTTTTATTCTGGACCCATAAATAGGGGTATTGAGAATATTTTATTATACCTCTCATTTTTACATGAGCTCCTAAGCCAAAGTCACTCGTGTCACAAGTAACAGGCATTCTAACTCCTAATTTATATTTTTTGCAATCACTGATGCTTCCCTGGTTAATTTTAGAATTAGGAAGTGATGTCTGTTGAATGACATTTTTAATGTAAGCTGTTATCTCTAAAAATAAAATGGTAATAAATATATTATCTATATTAAAACAATATTTGATTAATTCATATAAAACATACCAACGATTCCTGTATATTTAACACAATCTTCGATTGTGGTTATTGAAATTTAAGTGTCAATGCTAGAAGGCTTATACCCTGGAGATTCTTTCAAGAGCCGAACAACAGTGTTCGACATTACTGTTAAATCAAATTTTCTTGTTCCTTTACTTAGAGTCGAATTTTTGTATTTGGCAAAGGCGCCATCAATATGCACTATCTGTAAATAATTGAAAATTGTTTTTTCAAATTTAATATTCATATGTATTACATAAATATCAACTTTAAATAAGATATATGGTTTGTAGTTACATTTCCAGGCATGATTTTGCTTTTTGTAGAATTGATGATAGATTCATCCCACACTAATATTTGAACTACATCATTATCTTTGTTTTTGATTGTGAACTTCATCAAATTTGATTTAATTTCAGCATCATCTACAATGCCTATTATTTCTCTGAAACGTATATGTAAATAATAAATGGTAAAAAAGTAATTATTATTAATATTTTGGTTATTTAAAAATAAAATCAAACAGCTTCTTATACAGTCTTTTCGTATAAAACAATTTCGTCTAACAAATCTTTATTGAACAATAAATTATCCAATTTGTCATTATCGTAATCATAATATTTTTCATCATTATCATCCAGTTGCGTAATTTTAGAATCATCCTGTTGCGTAATATTAGAATCTGTTGAATATACATATTTTTTAACCTTTTATTTGATAAGTATTATTTAATGAGTATATTCTATTTTAATTGCTTAAAAAAAATAATTGAATACTTACCCATACTCATAAAAAAGATCGGTAATTGATTTATCAATAGTAATTATTCTCTTTTAAAGATTTATTGATTCTTATTAAGTATATGCAAATACAATAAATTTACATGGCAAACAATACCAATTTCTTTTCTCTTTTGTTTCTCCTTTGTTATGCGAATTATATTGATTGTAATGAACAGCACGTTTCCGTTGTCACTTTACCATTCTGCTATCAATCAAGACGATCATGGAATATGAGGCCGGGTATACACTTGTACCATGTGAAAATGACTTTGCGACTTTGTGTCTGTGACTTGGACTTTTATTTACTAGCTCTAACGGAATTGTCAAAATTTCATTAGAGCTAGCCAATAAGGGTTCACGTCACAGGCACGAAGTCGCAAAGTCACTTTCACATGGTACAAGTCTGGACTCGGCCTAATACTAATTATTATACCGCTTATTTAACTTTAACAAAAAAATCCACGCGCGCGTTTCACGCACTAATCAATTTCTAGTCCTTATAAATATCGTTTATCTTGAATGCCATTTAGCAGTAAATTTGTTGTAGACAATTATATGTATACTAGCCAAACTTCGGCAGACGTTGCGTACCCTAGATGTTTTTTTGTCCACATAGGACAATATGCTGAATGATCAGCTATTGTAGAAAATTCAAGCCTAAAAATGAATTATATTCCTGGTTTACCTTCTCTCAATATTGGATTATTAAAATATCTCAGATAGGGGGTAAATAACCTTTTCCAAGGGATGTTTTGAAGAAATTTTTCATTACGTTTATTTTATTTCTTAATTTTATTAATACAATAATTTCTTTTAAGATTTGACAAATTTTAGAATTTTTATACTATAAGAGGTGTTATTTTTCTCTCATAAAAATAAGGACATGTAACCCTAATCAGAAAAATGATTACTTTTTTATTAACTATTACTTTTTTTACATAAAAAATAATATTTACTTCGTTCCATTAAAAAATTCGAAATAGTTTCCAAGAAATGTAGTAAAAACCGCTTTCAAGGGTGAACTTTAGAAGTGATTTTCACCTCTTACATCGCGAAATTAGCACAAATAAAAAGACACGTGTTAAATATTTTTCGATGTAATACAATATATAAAAAATAAAGAAAGCCAGTGAAATACACCTGGGGTGATTTTCATGTGAGACTGACGCAACAAAAAAAGAAAAAAAAAGTGTCCACCATCATATTCCAGCGTATTTTACGCTGAAGAGAAAAAAGAAAGGTGTCCTTTTTCCCGTCACGGAAACTGTATAAACTTACGCACTGTATATTGTTAATATATAAAAAATTATATTCTATAATACTATTAAATTTTAAATCATTAAACAGCTAAAATATTTGAGATATCATTCAGTTTTCTGAAATATTAATTTTCTTTAAATTAAAATAAATTCTAAAATAGATGATTTCGAGATGTCCCAAAGACTTTCTATACAACCAAAAGGCTAATCTTTAATTTAAAAAATTACTTTTTACTTCTTGAGATGATTCAGAAAATAATTGTTGTATTCGTAGTATTAAATGAACAAAATTTTTTTTTTAATACCATAGATACATTATCAAAATTTATGATGAATAGAAGTTTCCTGAACTAGTTGTTAATGTAATTGATAGATGAAACGTCATTCGATTACTTTGAAATTTTAAGAAGTATCTATTATATATTTTGATTTAAAATAGTTTAAGAGCAGAAATGATTTGCTTTCCTTATCAAATTGAGTTTTTTTTATCTGATTAAGTATTAACTGTTGTATTTGCAAATTAAGAATTAAGCGCAATTGATATTATCATTGTAAATATTTACACACGAAGAAAAAAAAATTCTATTGCATCGTTTTTAGAAATATTAAGGAAAGCTGAAGTAAGAGGTTATGTTTATATTTTCGAGTTCTTTACTTTTCTCAAAAACAGTACAATATAATTTTTTTCCAGGTGTACAAATATTTATAATAATAATAATATCTATTGTGTCCAACTATCAATTTGCAGATAGGACAGTTAATACTTGAGTAAATAACAAAAAGCACAATTAGATAAAGGCTAGGGAGCGGCGGTAGCACAGGGGCTAAGGCTCTTGGCTCGCGCTCTAGTGGACCGGGGATCGATTACCTGGGAAAATTTCGGGAAAATTTTTTCGGATTTATTCACGGGGAATTGAATCCGGAATCCATGAAAAACCAACTAAAAAGTCCCTCTGAGCAAAAAATGAATTATTAAAAAGTCCCATTGGACAAAAATAAAAACTATAAAAATTACCTGGTGATGGCCTAAGACAAGAAATCCAAAATAAGTGCTAAAGTCAAAAGGCCAATTAAATTAAAAGAAGAAGAAAAAGAAGATAAGGGCCACAAATTCGGCCTGCTCTTAATATGTAAGGATTATTAAATTATATAAATTACCCTATTATCGTCTTCATTGTTGTTTCAAGAGCTGCCCGTCCATATTTATTATCAATATTGAATTGTGAAAAATCACGAGTTTCGGTAGCTCGTCGATCTCCATGTGTGAGAGCTCCAAGACTTTCTAGTCTCTTAGCAACGATTGATGCAAATCTCCGTTCACCGGCTAAATCCGAAATAAGAAATATATATTCTGGCGCATTTACTTGATTTGAACGATGCGTTCTTCCAAATTGCTGAATTGCTCGATCAGCACTCCACGGCAGTTCTAAAGTTATGTGAACACGGCGCATTTGGTTTCTCACTCGTCTATCGCTTTGAAGCGATATGCCACTACTTGCAGCTTCAGATATTATGGCAACCATCTTCTCACCATTCATAAATCTACAAGTAAAGAAGATTTTATGTTGAATACATAGTTAAATGATTCATGTTTTAAAATATTTTACAATAATGAGTTTCTTAGATAATCGTAATCCATTCACAGATAAAAATCATTAACCATAATATTAATATAATAGCAATTGTTTTTTGGAAGTCATACTCGAATTTGGGACATAAATTTATATTTAATTGAATTATAAGAATTAAAAGATCTGGATTCTAATAAATTAAAATTTTCTAAGCTAACCAAAACAGGAACTATTGTTCAAATCATAGATTTTAATGAAACTGAGAGATATGAGTAATCTCATATTAAGAATATGTTCTTTTAAATATCATATTACATTAACCAAATTTTGAATTTAGCACTTTAGAATGCATTAAATTAATGATTAAGTTAACGTTCTCGACGTACATATTAAATGCCCTCTTTAAAGTGTTAATGTCATATACCATAAAAATAAAAAATAATCACGCTGTAAAATACAAAATAATGTGAGAAACATTGGAAAGGATGCTAAGAAAACTAAAGCAAAAAATCAAATGTCAATGAATGATTTCTTTTAAAAATCGGTGTAATATATTTACGGAAACATAAACAAAAAAACGTAAATGCATACGCATAAATACGTGCTTTTATCGTTGTTAGTAAGAAATAATTTTTCTAGGGTTTTCGGGGGTATATAAAAGCAATTACCAAAATATTTTCCATTAGTCGTAATCAACAAGATGTATAATATAAAAGAAAAAAGTTTACGCAAGTTAGTCACTGCTTTAGCGGCCCGATTAAGCTATGAAGATCGTCGGGTCGCTGCAAGGTGTAACAAGGTACGATGACATCGCATTAAACGAATGGCATGTGCCCATCTCAAAAGAGAGATGCGATTTGTTATGAGTTTTTGTGGTCCACGTGAAATTAGTCAATTGTTGAATAGAATAATAAAAAAGTCAAGATCTGCTCATGAAACGGCGGTGGAATTCATATTGAATCGTGGGTGGTAGGATTTACTGATTGTAATGGAAATGATGATTTCTCCTGAGGAATTACAAAGTAGGTTTTTTTTTCTTCTTTCATACTTATTTTAAAAATTTATTGTACATGCGGCTGATTCCGTTCAGATTCATGCAGGCCGTTACGGATCGAATTTTTTTTTGGCTGAAAACTATGTGAATGTGTTCTAATACTCAAGAGAAGATGTAGAAACCCCAAAATACGGCTTAAAAAATTTTTTTAACGACGCTATAGCCTATTATGTGTTAAATGTTGAAATAAAAGGTAAAAAAATAAAAATGGACCTTTGCATTTAAAATGCTCTATCTCCGTCAATTTTTGACTTTTCAAAACGAATTTCTTTTTAAAATATGAGAAATACAGTCTAGTTTTGAATGCCGTTCCGATTTTTTCTGATACGAGCTGATCCCTCTGGGTTATTCATGAAAAACTTAGAAAAAACGATTTTTTTTTAATGCAATTTTCTTAAAAACTATATATTTTTTTTTTTAATTTTTATACTAGCAAAAATACCTCGCTCCTAACGTCGCTCGGTTGAATTTCCATATATTATTATGTATAAATTAGCCAATTTTAAAATAAAAAAGAATTGCCGCAACTTATGAATTTTGATATTGTAGTTTTGTACTAAATTTAATTTTGATATTTTTATGAAAAAGATTAATTGAAGTTACAATGTGCATAAAAATTGTTTAAATACAACTTATATCATGATGAATTAATAATTTGTTCTACTAAATTGCATTAGAATCAATGAAAAAATATAATAGAAACTCATTCTTCTTAATCACGTGTTTCAATCACAAACCATGAAATAATCGAGAACAGTATTAGACGTTTACTAGAACTAATAACTGCACGGAAAAAGTAAAGAATTGTTAAAATAGGTTCTAAATCAAGTATATCTAATTCATGTACTAAGGTACTTGAAAAAAAGTTGCGATATAATTTCAAGTAGTACTATAGCTTGAATTTTAGGGACCAATGTTGGTACTATTATATTATGAAGTAAGAGCATAAATTTGCGATGCTAAGTGCCTTTTTAGTACTAAGACTGATATTCTGATGATTTCACCTACTCAATTCGAGGGCAATATTTCGCAGAAAATATAATTATTGACCTCTTTTCGGGCGGCTTTTCCTGTTACTAAAATTAAAAATTATTGAATATAGAATTATTGACATAATATATAACACTTTAAAATTACTAATAATTAATATTTTAATTCGTGATATTTAAGGAATAAAACGATACATGTTCATCTTCCATATTCCGTTTTAAAATAGTTACTTTTGAGTTTTAAATT
Organism: Anastatus disparis; assembly: GCA_017163975.1. Taxonomy (NCBI): domain Eukaryota; kingdom Metazoa; phylum Arthropoda; class Insecta; order Hymenoptera; family Eupelmidae; genus Anastatus; species Anastatus disparis. The sequence goes on along the minus strand of JAFFSR010000401.1, from coordinate 2,410,970 downwards.
AATTATTAGTAATTTAAAATTGATATATATATATATATTATATAATTTACAATATATCTATCAACTGTTGAAAATTGTTACACAATTTAATGGGTTTTACGTTAATAGATATTAATTATATTGAAGTTTTTTGCTCCTAACGTCGCTCGGTTGAATTTTCTTTTATTATATTATTCTGTATAAATGACTAATTTTAAGTAAATAAGAATTAATTAATTTAAGTTAATTTTGAGTACTAAATAAAATTGAAAATGATTTGATGAAATATAATATAAAAATATATGTATACATGTGCTTAAAGTAAGAAAGCGTATAAGTTATTCTATCAAATGACTATTTCTCACTCTACTTCCATAAGAAAAACAAAGATAGTACGATATTTGATATAAATAAACTATAGAGAACTGCGAACTGAGTAAGAACTATAATTTTTAGACCTTAATATATGACCATAAACTTGAATTATAAAATTAATTTTTACGTAAAATATGCTTAAAAAAATTTTGTGTTTATTTTTAATAAAAATATCTTCACAAATGTATTTTATATATATGAAATACGAAATTTAAATAAAAAAACTATAAGATTAAAATACACATTTTTGGGTAATTTTAAATTTGAATATTTCAAAATGATAAAATAACTATTTGCAATTACTTAACAATCCTTTTTGCTTTTTATATCTAATATAAAATTTTAATGAGATGCAAATATTACAAAGTGTATGTATCACAAGTAAGGTTTGCATATCATAAATATTATAATTTTTAGAAAATTTTTGATATTTATAAATTATTAATTTAAAAAATTAAATATTTTTTCATTGATGACAAGTAATCTTTCAAATATAGTTAAAATAATATTGTGAATGTCAATCAAATAACATTTTCATCAAAATAAATTTCAACGCTATAATTCTTAAAATAAACATTTTTATTTAACTACAATCTATTATAATAATTATTTTTTTAATATATATATTAAAAAAATAATTATTTTATTTGATGAACAGTTATATGAATATTATAAATTTATAATTGCATGACTAAATTTATTAAATTAAAATTTTATTTAGTTATCATTTAGAGAATAAAGTATTTTCGCCATACCCTGCCCTACGATAAACTACGATTTTCGTCTCGGCGCCAAAAAACAAAAATCATAGTTTCGACCCGGGTATGGCGAAAAATAGTATACACTCCACGGGAGGTAAAATGGCGACCCCATAGCACACATTTGCCACCCTAGCCTTTGGCTCGAGGTGGCAATTATATGTGCTATGGACTTGCTAATACTTTACCTCCCTAGGTGTGTAATATACTATTAAATAAGTTTTCATGAAAATATATTATTTCTATAGATAGATAGATAGATTATTTTATTTTGTAAAAAGAGTACAAAAAGGCGTGTAATACATGAAATAATAAGTAATACTTCTATATAAAGTATAGCACATAATAAGATAAGATATCACAGTCAATTATTAAAATTAATATATAATACTGTATCAGTAAGTCACCATATAAAAGTGATATAACAGACTATTCTAAATACACGCAGAAAACATGAATTACAATAAAAAACAGTCTTAAATATTTATCAGTCATAGAATTGAAATACATAATTTAAAAGAAGAATCACTGTCATGACATCAATAAAAATAAAATTGGACAATACTATAAAAATAAAATTAGACAATAAAATAACAAAGTAATAGTGAATGATTAAAAATAGAATAATAATAACATTTCAAGAATAAAAACTTAATACCGAAGATATCATGATTTCTAACGAAAACAGAACCACTCATTCTTTCCGCATACATTCATCCATCATTCACGCTAATAAATACATTTACACCTTAAGAGTCCGCTGTATCTCTGTCCTTTTCTAATTAAAAAATTGACTTTTTTCCCAAAATTAGCAGCAAGAGGCAAAAATAAAGAGATGGTTTCGATGTGTTTAATAAAATGTAATATTTTCTTTGATTAGTATGAATTAATTTTATTGCTTCGTTTTTAAGAAAAGTTGGAATAACTTAAAAAATTAGAAATTAGTGTAAAATAATAGGATTTTCAAGTTATTCCAACTTTTCTTGAAAATAAAGCGGTGGAATTAAATTATTCTTATCAGAGAAAATATTGCTTTCTATTACACGAATCGAAACCATCTCTTTATTTCTGCCTGAAGCTATTAGTTTTTATAAATTTTAAATAGATTCGGTAAAACAGGTAACTGTGTCGGTATACAGCTGACTCTTAAATCAATATATAGGACAAAACAAAATAAATTAACATAAAAATAAAAATACTTGAAATTAATTTCACTCGAGGTCGAGTAAGTACGTCCTCAAAGCCGACTTAAACCTGCCGATCGATGGAAGATTTTTTATATCAGCAGGCAGGGAGTTCCAAAAATGCGCACCTTGAACTTGAAAGGAATTTCTTCCAGTCTCAGTACACTGAAAAAAAAACCCGAAGCCAGTGCTGCAAAGTTAATCTGAGCGGTTGCATGCGAACAATATTCGAAGCGAGTGATTACAGAAAATCGTAATGTATGAATGCGTAACCATGTCGCTGTAAATAATTACGACTTTCTGTGTAAACGATTACGCTAATCCGAGCAGAGCGCCACAACTGTATTACGAGCACGCCTGCTCCGACTCTCCGGCATCGCGCGTGCAGAAAGCCGAAACCAAGCACTGCGGCAGAGCTGCGAGCACGCTCTCTTTGACTCTGCGGCATTTTCCATGCAGAAAGCCAAGACCAAGGGTAATGACAGAGTTACAGGCTCGCTCACTTTGAATTTCTGAACATCGACGTACCAAAAGCGAGGCCAAGCACTTTAAACGTTAAAAATTTACATTTAAAAAAGCAAAATTTCTTTTTCTTTTCTTTTTTTGTAAGTTTTAACACTTTATGTGAAATATAATTTATTTAAGTAAATTTCTATAATATTATAAAAATTAAATTTTATTTCATGAAATTTTGTTTAAAATGTTTCTTAACTTAAAAATTGATGTGATATTTTACTTTTACCATTTTTCGCCTGAGTATATTAATGTAATAATGTAAATTTATAATTTTGATTTATTTTTAATACCTTATTTGTGCGATTATTAGTGCTTTTATACCTTTGAATTGATTTTAACTTTATTTTAATCATTCGTATTTTTATAAATTCGTATTTTTATAAAGCTGATGATGAATAAAATGTACTCGTCAAGCGTAACGATTTCAGTTTCTCTTATAAATAGTAAAGTTACAATTCCAATAATTATGAAATTAAACTTAGATAATTCAAAGTAATTTACAAAAAATTTGTCTAGATATTTATAAGTAGTCATTTATTAAGTTATTTTTTATAAACTATATGATTGTATTCTTACAAATTTCGTATACGAATGTAGTTCTCTTGGTGTATAAGGGAAGATATGATATTCACAATAGATTTTTATGTCGTCTAATGGTATTATATATATATATATATATATATATATATATATATATATATATATATATATATATATATATATATATATATAATAGATATCATATATATATATACACATGATATCTGATAAAATATTCATTACGTTTTCTTCAAAATTTAATACATTTGGAGAAAAAATTATTATGATTAATTATTTTTTTTTTTTTTTTTTTTTAGAAAAAAGATTAATATATAAAGGATTTTGTCCTCTATATGATTAACCTTTTTATATGGTGAATTCGAGGGAGTCTAGCCCGGTACCCGTTTAACACATTACATCAGGCCAGACTGTCAGACCCACCATACCGAAAACTTTGACTACCGATGGATGGTCAAGCCACTTTTGTGACCAACAATCAACCGATACTCAATGAGGTCGGATTTTTGAAGAGTCGCGATATGGGTAGCACATACACTAATTTTCTTTCGAAAAAAAAGTCAGAGGTGCCTGACCAGGATTCGAACCCGCGCCCACCGCGTTGAAGGCAAGAGCTCTATCCGTTACGCCACCGCGCTCCTCCCACCGCGCTCCTCATTATGATTGATTATAAAATGATTATTTTTTATACTTTTTTATGAATTAAGAAGTTTTCAGTTATTTCCCCGTTGTCGCTAAAATTTAATTATTCTTTAAAAATAAAAAAAAAATTAGTTAAGAGGAGGTCACGTATCTCTGTCCTTTTCTAATCAAAGAAATGATTTTTTTACAAAAACTAATAACTTTATTAAAAAATGAAGAGAAAGCCGCATCTTGTATCAAAAAAAGCAATATTTTCTTTGATAAGAAAAAATTAATTTTATTGCTTCGTTCTCAAGAAAACCTTGAAAAACCAAATTGTCCACCCTAACCTCTATGATTTAAGTTTTTCAAGGTTTTCTTGAAAACGAAGCAATAAAATTTATTCTTTCTTATCAAAGAAAATATTGCTTTTTTATTACGAGATGCGGCTTTCTCTTCATTTTTTGCTAAAGTTATTAGTTTCTGTAAAAAACTTAATTCTTTGATTAGAAAAGGACAGAGATACGTGACCTCCTCTTAAGTCGTTAAATAATAAAATTTAGCAAAAACATTTTGGTTCGTTTTTGATCAATATGTTTACTTTTCAATTTAATAAATCTCATTTTACTTCAAAGCTACAAAAGAATTAATAAATGTACTTAGAACCGGTATATACTTTTTATATCGTTATAAACTTTAAGAAAGTATAAAATTACATTCATCCCTACTCAATTGAATAAATATTATATATATAATTTTATAATAAATATCATTTTCTTAAAAATACGTTAAAGAATTAACAAATGCAATTTAATAAGCTATATATATATATATATATATATATATATTATTTATAAAAGATAAAAGAAATAAGGGTGCTACTTTTTTGAAATTATTGAATTTAAAATTGGAACTACGACCCCAAAATCAATAGTAAATATCTTCCCTCTAACGCCAAGCAAACTCCATTTGTATACGAAATTTGTAACAATACAATAATATAGTTTATAAAGAATAAGTCAATAATGACTACTTATAAATACCTAAGAAATTTTTTTCAAATTACTTTGAACTTTCTGAGTTTCAATATGTCCTAATAAATCTATAAATGATTCTGTTCTAACGGGTAATCACATGTAATCGTTTAATAAACTATCAATACAAGGTTCAAATATTATTAACCACAAATTTTTCATATACTTTCAGCTTGTAACTTTATGATCCGTTGACTTTTTAATCGCTAATTTCAATGTAGCTTTTGTAGGGACCCTTAGAAAGTATAAAAAGTAATCTCCCCTGTCTGTAATCATATATAACATTTTTTTTAAACGTTGTAGAGATACAGGATAGATAAATTAATACTTCTGAAAGATCAAAAAATATTTTTTTTTATCCGTACATACATTTCAGCAAAATGGTTGAAAAAAAAATATTTTCTTTGACTCTCTGTTATTATAAAAAAAAATGTATATTTTTTCATAGATAAAAAGCAATAATAATAAAAAATATTATATTTGAATCTTATGAAAATATAAGCTATTCCTATCACATGGTAATATTGTTATTATATGTTTATTTCACTAAAAAATTGCTTTGTTAATCATAGAATACATTTTTGTTTACGTGTAAACATCATTTCTCTTATGAAAGCTAAGTTACCTTTTCTACGATAATTCCCCTGGCTCTAAACATTTAACTGTCACAGATGATAAGAAAAAAACTCACAAATGCATTTATTGGCAGAACAAAAAAAGATCATAAAAATGTATCGTAAACAAAAGAATTCGAATTATGAAACAATTTTGATGGAAATTGACAATGACATTTCAGATACAAATTTTTAACAACCAGATTATGATATAATGAGAATCGATGATATCCACTTGAATTATAACAATAATAAAATTAGCACAGTTGAGATCGAATTAAATGAAGAAAAAAAAGAATCAAAAGAAATAGATGAAAAAGAAGCTTTATTTGTAACAGGACTTAAGAGCATGACGAAGCTGCCTGCCTTCTAATAATATTTCCAATCCTAACTTATGAATAAACGATGCGTTCGATCGAGTTTTTTCGCTACAAAGTAAAAATTTGTAAGATCAAACTCTAGTGCGGACAACTCAAGAAATCCACCATAATATTATACATATAAGGTAATGATAAAAACTTTCAATGTATCGTATTTTATGGTTTGGTTTATTAAGTTTAATATCTAATTTCCAATCCAAGCTCATAAAAAAATAACAAGTTCAAACGATTTTTTAGTTTTACAAAAATGATTGTATTAATATAGCTTTAGTGCGGACAAGTCATTATATTTGATTAGTTTATGAATTTAAAAAGATATTTATGAAATAAAAAAAGTAAAACTCAATTGCTGCAGCTCTAACATGCCGTTAATAGAAAAATGATAACAGAACATTCACATAAATATAAAAAAATTTCAGAAAACGACATTATTATGATAATGCAAGAAAAAGAAAAGTAATGATAATTTAGAACTAAGACGTGTTTAAGAAACTTTACGTAAGAAACAAGCTTATTTGAAAATGAAAAAAGAACAACCAAATAAATATAAACAGAAATTAAAAAATACTAAGATAACAAAATGGCAATTCAAGGAAACAATGAGTACTGATAAATTGGAAATACGTGCGAATGAGGCTTTACGCAAAAAAGAAGCTTATATAGAAATTAAAGAAGAACAACCGAAAAAATATAAAGAAAAATTAGAAAATACTAAGATAACAAAATTGAAATTCAAGGAAACAATGAGTACTGACAAATTGGAACAAATACGTGCGAATGAGGCTTTACGTAAGAAAGAAGCTTTTATAAAAATTAAAGAAAGATAACCAGAAAAATATTTTAAAAAATTAGAAAACACTAAGATAAAAAAAATTCAAATTCAAAGAAAAAATAAGTATTGATGAATTGGAACAAATACGTGCAAATGAGGCTTCACTTGAGAAAGAAGCTTATATAAAAATCAAAGAAAAAATTCTAAATAAATATGAAGAGAAATAAAAAAATACTAATATAACAAAATTGAAATTTAAGGAAAAAATGAGTACTAATAAATTGGAACAAATACGTGCGAATGAAGCTTTACGTAAAATAGATTATATAAAAATTAAAGGGAAATAACCCAATAAATATAAAGAAAAATTAAAAAATACTAAAATAATAAAAATGAAATCAAAGATAAAAGAGGGTACTGATAAAATAGAACAAATACGTACAAATGAAGCTACACGTTAGGAAAAAGCTTACATAAAAATGAAAGAAGAACAACCAAATAAATATAAAAAAAATTAAAAATATTAAGATATAAAAAATAAAATAAAATTGGAAAATGCCGATATTATTAAGAACACAAGTAAAAAATGATTGTTACCAATTAAAAAAACCACGCACAAGGTGTAAACAAATAGAAATTGATGACAATAAACATGTTAATAATGATACAACAATAAATAAACCAATAGATAAAAAAAAGCGGAAACATAAATATGATTCTTATCAATTAAAGATATTATTTATTAAGCGTAAACGATTAAAAATTGAAGACAATAATTATAATGAAAATAACAGTAATAATAATTATAATAACAATCATAATATTGTATTAAACAAGTTATTGATAAAACAATAAAGGGCAAAGTAGGAAAAGAAGTAAAGAAATTAAATGAAAAAATATAAAACTGCAAAACTTGATTCAAAAGTGATTGGTTTTGAAGCAAATATATATTTCGATGAAAATCTCATATCTGAAAATAACATTGGTTCCATGGCAAATACATGTGTTTATTGTGATGCGAAATATTTTGCTTTCGAATATACTAAAAGTAACGATTTCTCCAATTGTTGTCATAAAGGTGAAGTAGAATTGTTAGAAAATCCTCCTCACCCAGAACAATTAAAGTTTTAAGCAACTAAATTAACGGAAGAAATTATTGATTTTCGACGAAATGTTAGGTTGTACAATGATGCTTCAGCGTTCGCGAATTTTGGTGCCAATTCTGATTCAATGCCGGGTAAAGGACCACAAGTTATTAGAATATGTAAACAAATTTACCATAATGTATATGCGTTACATCATAATAAAGATGAAGCACGTAAATATGGACAATCATATATTTTGGATAATGAAATGGCAACGATTGAACAGAATAAGTTGAATATAAATTTAACATTATTAAAACCTTAAGATATCTTGATAAGAGACATTAACCCTTATGCTAAAGCCTATAAAATGATGCATAAAGTAGAAGAAAATTAACTACAATGATGTGCGAAAATCTATTGTCCTCCAAAAACTGTTACTACGTCTATTATGCGCAATAATAATAAAGATAAAAATATATATAATCTACCTACCTGTAATGAAGTTGCAATAGTATATGTTGGAGAAGACGATCTTCCTCCTATGAACGTGATATTGTCATTTACTCTAAGTATGATAAACCGATTAGTATACCAACAATTAGCAAACATACAAATCCTATGACATATCTGCTTATTCATTCTAATGGTAGTTTTGGATAGATGCCAAATATGAAAAGTGAATTTGGAAAATCTAATATTTTAAATTTGAAATTTCATAATCATAGATTTAGTGTTAGAAATGAATTTAATCCATTTCTTAATTTGGGATAATTATCTCAACAGTTCATTGTTGATGCGTTTGAAAAAATTGAAACCTCCAGATTATATTTCATACGAAAAAACCAAAACGTATTGAGAAGTGATTGTTACAAAGGTCTTATGGACTATTTACATAACGAAAAAAAATTAGATTCTTCAAAAATTGGAAAAATGGTAATATTACCATCAAACTTTACAGGAAGTCCACGATTTTTAAAACAAAATTACATAGACTCAATGACACTTGTAAATTATTGTGGTAAACCTGACCTTTTTGTAACTATGACCTGTAATCCACATTCGAAAAAAATAACTGAAAACTTGGAAATTTATGAAAATGCAATAGATAGGCCAGATATTATAACAAAAGTATTTTATCAAAAAGTAGAAGAATTAAAAAATATAATAATAAAGAAGGTAATATTAGGAAAATGTATTGCATATAGTTATGTGATTGAATTTCAAAAACGAGGATTACCGCATATGCATATGTAAGTAACAACTTACTCTTGGATAAAAATGATTAATTTGATATTCCCGAAAAAGTTGATGGAATAATAAGTGCAGAAATCCCAAATAGAGATATTTATCCAAAATTATATAGTATTGTTAAACAATTTATGATACGCGGTCCCTGTAGTATGCAAATTATAAATTATCCGTGTATGGATAAAAATACGAATTTATGTACTGAAAATTTTCTAAGAAAAGTTATTAATACAACAACATTTAAATCCAATGGATATTTACTATACAAACGTAAAAATGATGGCATCAAAATAATTCTAAAAAATAAATTTACAGAAAGAATTGCAGATAATAGATTTGTTGTTCCTTATAATTCTCATTTATTATTGAAATTTAACGCACACATAAACGTAGAAGTTTGTTCCGCTGTACACTGCATTAAATATTTATTCAAATACTGTTATATCGATCATGATTGTGCATACATTAAAATACATCAAGTGAGTGTGGATTTTTAATCAGAAAATAAAGACACTTTTCATAATGACAATCGTGAAAATGTTGAATATAAATATGACGAAACCCAATAATACATTAATACACGATATTTATGTCCACCTCAAGCAATGCACAGATTATGAGAATAAACTTTACATGTTATTTCACATACTATAAAACTTCTAAGCGTTCATGAAGAAAATCAACAAAACGTATTTTTCAAAGAAGGAAAATAAGAAATGATCATGCAAAAAAATGTGGGAGCAACAATAACAGGATATTTTGAATTGAATAGAGAAGATTTTGAAGCACGAAATTACTTGTATTCAGAAATACCAAATTTTCATACATTTGATGAAAAACTAAAAATGTGGAATGAAAGAAAAAAAAAAGAAAACCAATACTTAGTAGAATGTACTTAGTAAGTCCAAAAGATAGAGACGTGATTTTATTAGGTTATTACTATTACATATTAAAGGAGCAACATCTTTTGAAGCTTTGCGTTCTGTTACTGTTGATGATGTGATGTACAATTCGTTTTATGAGGCAGCTAAGGCAAAACAATAATTAATGAAGATGAAGGATGGGATGGATGTTTGGAAAAAGCATCTTTAACAGAATTTCTTTATATTCTTTATGAATTATTTGCTTTCATTTGCGTTTTTCATAATCCTATAAATGCACGAGATTTATATGAAAAATATAAAAATAACTTATACCATCCTAAATACGAAAGAAATATAGGTGAAAATCTTGCATTGAATGTTATTAAAAATAATTTACAAGTCAATAGATTTTCTTCAAATAATTCTGATTTACCTAACATAAGCACATTTATAGAAGAAGATAATAATCAAACAATTTTAAATCATAATAATAATATTCTTAATAAATTAGAAATAAAAATAAATTCTTTAAATGATAAACAAAGGCTAATATTCAACTCTACTATAAAAAGTTCAAACAACTTAAGTAAAGAAAAATATATTTTTATAGATAGACCAGGTGGAAGTGAAAAAAGTTATTTACTTAACGTTTTAATAGTTTATTTTAAATATCATGCTGTACATTATTTATGTGTAGCTTGGACAGCTTCGGTAGCGAATTCATTAGTCGATGGAAAAATCATGCATACAACATCTAAACTACCGTTAAAAGGCCGCTGGATTAAATTAATTAATTAATAATGAAATTAATTTCGATGCTTTGTTTTTAAAAAAAGTTTGACATACTCACGCAATCATGAGTGAGGCTAGAGAATTCATTTGTTCTCATTAAAAAAAATATTGTTATTTACTGTACAAGTTGCGGACAACTATTGATTTCTAGTAATAACTACTAGTTTTTTCAAAAACCTACATTTTTGGAATAAAAAAAGATAGAGAGATACAATGTCTTCTTAAATATAACAGATTGTTCAACTTGTAATGTTAAGCCTAATTCTGCAGAAAGCAAACAAAGGGAACACAAATAATAATTTGGGATAAAATATCCATGATTCTAAAATTTGCTTTTGAAGCAGTTGATCGTCTTTTTCAAGATTTGTGCGATGTGAACAAACCTTTCGGTGGTAAAACTTTAATTGCATCAGAAGATTTCAGGCAAACATTACTAATTGTACGACATGGAAGCCGTATGAACATTATTGAAAATTCAGTTAAATTTCGTTTATCATGGTAGAATTTAGAGCCCGAAATATAGAGCGAAAGTAAATATAAGAATCAAAAAAATATTGAGCTTAAAAAAATATAGAGACCAAGAAAATATAATGATAAAAAAAAGATTAGGCCCAAAAAAATATGTTTTAAAAAAATATTGGGTTAAAAAAAATATAGAGCCAAGAATACATAAGAATCAAAAAAATATAAGATTCAAAGAAATATTGGGCCCAAAAAATATAGAGCTCAAGAAAATATAAGAATAAAAAAAATATAGAGCTCAAGTAAAATAAGAATTGAAAAAATATTGGGATGAAAAAAATAAAAGAATCAGACAAATATTGGACCCAAAAAATTGAGAGACCAAGAAAATAAAATAATAAAAAAAATATTGCGCCCAAAAATATGAGATTGAAAAAAATATAAACCCAAATAAAAATTAAAAAACAATAAGGCCCAGAAAAATATATAGCCCAAAAAATTAGAGGCCCCAAAAATGAGGCCCAAAGAATATAGGACTCGGAAAAAAGTATGGGCCGAAAAAAATGAGGCCCAAAGAAAATAAGACTCAAAAAAATGTAGAGCCTTAAAAACATAAGGCCCAGAAAAATATAGAGCTGTTATGACGGCATCAATTTTTGTCTATTTTTACGAAATTTTTATTTTTCATTTTTCTATTTTCAAAATTATTTTATTTCACTGAAAAAATTTTTATCTTTCGCAAATAATGCATTTACTTTCTCTTTGAAAAAATTATTTTCTTTTCCGTATACCTAAGTTTTTTTTATATATACATACAATTTTATCTTACTATAGACAAGCTTCGATTTCCACATAAGTTTCATGAAAACTTTCCATTTACCTTTTTTTATGAGGGTTTGTTGTTTCAGAGAAAACTTGGAAATTCAAAATTACTAAATCCTTAGCAGATGTATAAACATCATAAAAATGATATTAAGGTACTTTCCCATAATTTTAGAAACCGTTATTTTCATTTCTAAATATTATTTTCTTAAAATACTACTTTTTCTTTTTGCAATAAATATTTTATTCAACAATATGATTGTTGTTGCGAATTCAATTATATCACGCTTTTTAATAGCTCATGCTATTTTATGATTGAATTTTCAACAGTAATTATGTACATTATTTTTAATATTTTATACTACAATTTTATTATTTTATTCAACAATATGATTGTTGTTGCGAATTCAATTATATCACGCTTTTTAATAGCTCATGCTATTTTATGATTGAATTTTCAACAGTAACTATGTACTTTACTATTTCATTAAATATTCAATTAAAAGTTTATTGTTGCCAGACTAACTGTATACCGCTTTTTAATGGCTTATGCTATTTTACAGTTGGATTTGCAACAGTGATAATAAACAAATTAATGTTTTTCAACTTTCTTTAGAAACAAATAAAACCCACAAACCTTTTAATATAAGCAGGATGGATGAATAGATTTAATAAATAAAAAAAATATATTTTAAAAAGAAACAAAAAAAACAAAGGAATTTTATTTTTAAGTAATATGTTCTCTTATTATTAGGATAAAATATTAGTTTTAAGATTTTTTACGTAAATTTATAATTTTAATTTTTATGCGTTTTAATATAAAGTCATATTGCAATTTCCAACTAATGTTTTATCATATCTTTTATAAAAATTTGCAATATAACTTTATAAACTTAATTTTAATTATGATATGTATTTATGTTTTAATATTTTTCTATTTTACATTTTTCTATAAACTTATATTTTAATTTTAATATTTTTACTTTATACAAATTGCAATGCATATCTTTAAGTAAAAATACTTTTCTTTTAAACATTACTATTTTTATCTAACAATTCAAAGATGTAAAACTAGATTTTTAAGCTAAGCGTCCCGACGCCGTCTCAATTTGTAATTTTAAAATATGACGCGCAAATCAAGCGTCATACCGCCTTTTATTCTTTTAAGTGATTTCTTTTTCATTACATATTAATTATAAGCTAATAATATTACTTTGTTTATTCTATCTTTATTTTCTTTTATTAATTAAGTTACGTTTATTATATTTTTATGTTCTTTATATTTTAAAAATCTTTTATATTTTGCTTTCTCATAGAGGAAACATTGTATCAGTAAAAAAAATTTTTTCCTATTTTTTCATTAATTTGTACATATTTAGACTCAGGGAGTCGAAAAAAGTGGTTTCCAGAAAATGTCTGTATGTATGTGCGTGCGTGCGTGCGTGCGTGTGTGTGTGCGTGTGTGTGTGTGTGTGTGTGTGTGTGTGTGTGTGTGTGTGTGTGTGTGTGTGTGTGTGTGTGTGTGTGTGTGTGTGTGTGTGTGTGTGTGTGTGTGTGTGTGTGTGTGTGTGTGTGTGTGTGTGTGTGTGTGTGTGTGTGAGTATGTATTCAGTACGCCAATAAGATCTCGAGAACTACTCGATGGATTAACTTCAAATTTTGCATGCAATTTATTTTTTTGTCTAACTGGGGGGGAAGCTATTGAAAATTGATCTTCGTAGCTCAGTTTTTTTTAGAGCCATCTCAAGAATTTTAAAAAAATTTTGATTTTTCATTTTTTTGATATTTTACGTAAACTACTCGAAGAATTCTCTTGAAAATTTGAATGAACTTTATTTGCGACTGCCAAAAGAAGAAAAACTTTTACCAACTGATTTTCTTAGCGCACTTTTAATTTTAGAGCATTTTGAAAATTTAAAAAAAAATTTTTTTTTTTCATTTATTTTTTATTTTACGACAACCATTCGATAGATTTGCTTCTTAATTTGTATACAAGTTATTCGCTATTGTCTAAAGAAAACAAGCTTTGGAACACTTATTTTCTTAGCGTGGTTTTAATTTTAGAGCATTTTGAAAATTTTGGAAACAATCTCTATTTTTCATTTTTTTTCTATTACACAAAAACCATTCGATAGATTTGCTCGAAAATTTTTATGGAAATCATTTGCAATGGCCTAAATAAAACAAGCTTTGAAAAACTTATTTTCTCAGTGCAGTTTTAATTTTAGAGCATTTTGAAAATTTTCAATAAAATTTTTCTAATTTTTTTAATATTTTACGTAAACTACTCGATGAAGGAGCTTCAAATTATGTATGGGAATTATTTATGATTGTCAAAATAAAATGAACTTTTAAAAACTAATTTTCTTCAATTTTCTTAGCGCACATTTAATTTTAGAGCATTTTGAAAATTTTGAAAAATTTTTTTATTTTTAATTTCTTTTCTATTGCACAAAAATCACTCGATAAACTTGCTCAAAAATTTTCATGCAAATTATTTACTATTATCTGAATAAATCAAGCTTTGGAAAACTTATTTTCTCAGCGCAGTTTTAATTTTAGAGCATTTTGAAAATTTTGAATAGAATTTCACTTATTTTTTGGTATTTTACGTAAACTACTCGATGAAGTAGCTTAAAATTATGTATAGAAATTATTTACGATTGCCTAAATAAAATGAACTTTTGAAAACTGGTTTTCTTAGCGTAGTTGTAACGTTAAAGCGTTTTGAAAATTTTAAAACAATGTTTATTTTTCAATTATCTGGTATTTTTTGTAAACTATTCGATGAAAATGTTCCAAAATTTGTATGCAAGTTATTGGTTATAGTGTTAAGAAGACAAGCTTGGGAAAATTAATTTTATAAACGCATTTTTAATTTTAGAGCATCATAAAATCAGATTATGCAAATGGCAAAAGTAAGAAAGAGTAAAATTCATATAGTTTTCGTAGGTATTAAGACAGCCTTCAATACAGAGGATAGGGACATTTATATTAAAATCATATTTAAAAAAATAAAATCAAAATACTCTAACTCAATGCGCTCTATGAGAAAGCATTGCGCCAAAGCACTTGGCAGCGTTTTTATATTCTTTGTATTTGCGTGCGTATTTGACTTTTAATAATCATAATCAACTACGATTTTCTTTGTATTGATTTTTTTATAATAATTAAAATCATTTGAACAAATTAAACTCGACAAAATATTTTGCACAATTATTTTCTTGTATTTTTACGATTTTTCCTATTTCTTTTTAAAACTATTGTAAACAATGCGTGCGTTAATTAGTAATTTTATTATTATTAGTAATTAATATTATTTCTTAAGATTAATAACATTTTATATTTTTTTAACACATTTTGTAAAAGAAATGCTAACTTCTTGGAGAGAGAGAGAGAATCCGCAATAGCGACACATAGTGAGACTTTCCGCAAGTTGTGCCTTAAGGATAACCTTCAACACCAAATTTTCAGTTGTCCAAATATTTGGCACACCCACATCCAACTCAAATTCAAATTTTTCAAGTTGAGCGTCCCTTTTTGCTCCGCCCAACTTCCCTTTTTTGCAAATTTTCCTAACGGAGAAGCCCAATTTTCTCCCACCATAAAATTTTTCCTTTTCGCAAAACTCAGCTTATGGACTGAGTTGACCTTAGGCAGTCAGTTCTTCCTTGGGCATCAGAGCTGAACATTCAGCTCTCTTCAATTCTTGCTTCAAGTTGAAAGCACAAGGGCTTTCAACCTCATTGCTATTCTCCAAGATTCCAATTTCAAAATTCGCAACTTCAGTTTCAACTTCAACTTTAAGGAAAAGTTTTCAAATCTCTCTCTCTCAAAAGTAAGAATCTTCTGAATTATCAATTATTCGTTTTCCTAATTCCTTTCAATTTAGATTTCTATTTTATTTTTAAAAAAGGTACATTGCAAAAACTTTCATATTAAATTAGTAAAATTTCTTTCTTTAAAATTTGTAATAATTTTTTTTATTAATAAAGCATGAAATAATTTTAATTATGTTTGATTTTATTATTTATTTTTATTGAAAATAACATTTTATTTCTTTAATTATATTTGATTTTATTTACTTATTTACATATAAACATTTACTAACCTTAAAAAAATAATAAGCACGCCAAAAGGCAACGACAAAGTTGGAGCCTGGCAACATTATTTTAGATACTAACTAGGTAGGTATCATTATAGTGGCTTACCCTTCGCGTAAAAACAAAATTAAACTAGAATTTCGTGTTAGCACCAGGGTTGGTTTAGCGTTAATGTACGATCACAGTTCATGACTGTAACAGCGAGTAACAGCGCCACCGCGACTTGATTTTTAACTAACACTCGAGTTCGAAATTTAAATCCAAATCATTTTAACGTTATATTAATGAAAAATAAATTTTTTTCAACAAATAAAGATATGAATTAGGAAAAATCAAAGAAATATTTTATTTTGCAATATTAAATTACAATAAAAGTATCCGAATTTTAATTTTGAACTCGTGTGTTAGTTAAAAATCAAGTCGCGGTAGCGCTGTTACAGTCATGAACTGTGATCGTACATTAACGCTAAACCAACCCTGGTTAGCACCTAGTACCTAGGTGCTTCCACAGGCAAACTCGTCCGCCGCGAAATCGGAAAAGGCCAGTGCTTCCCATATCCTTTACTAAAATTTATATTTCCTATATCTTTCCTTTTCACTTTTCTATCCACCCGATTTCGAACCCCACTAAGCAAACCGCGCCCGGTCAAACACCGCAAAACCTATGTTGCGAAAGGGTTAATTCCCCGACGTAACATAGTTAAATAAAATATAGGACCCAAAAGAATTATAAAACCCATGAAAATATAAATTTAAAAAAAATATAGAGCTAGAGAATATATAAGAATCAAAAAAATATTTGGCCCAAAAAAATTAGAACCCAAGACAATATAAGGCCCAAAGAAAATAGCACTCAAAAAAAGTAGAGCCCAAAAAGTGTAAAGCCAAGGAAAATATAGAGCTAAATAAAATATAGGACCCAAAAAAATTATAGAATCTAAGAAAATATAAATTTCAAAAAAATATTGGGCCCAACAATATAGAGCACAGGAATATATAAGAATTGAATAAATATTAGGCCCAAAAAAATATAAAGCCCAAGAATGCTTAAGAATAGAAAAATATAGAGCTAAATAAAATATAGGACCCAAAAAAATTATAGAACTCAAGAAAATATAAATTAAAAAAAAATATTGGGGTCAAAAAAATATAGGGCGCAAGAAAATATAAGGCTCAAAAAAATATAAAGCCCCAAAAAATTTAAACCCAAAAAAATATAGGGTGCAAGAAAATATAAGACCCAAAAAAATATAAGACCCAAAAATATGCTTATGACTAATGAGGACTAATTATATAGAGCCCAATAAAAAATTGCTACTCTTATTACCAAAAGATTAGACACATTTAACAAATGCGGAGAACCGGAGAACCGGAGAACCGGAGAACTGGAGAACTGGAGAGCCGGAGAAATGGAAAATAAGTGGTTTCATTTTAATATAATATAGGATGTTTTCAAACGAAGAAAATGCTAACTTTTAGGATAGGTGAGAATATGCTATTATGCCTTATTTTATTTAAACAAGTTTTCGAACGTTTTTTTTATATTTTTCATTTTAAAGCATTGATACTATGGCACATCGTGCTATTTTTCCAACTATTACGTCTTCTTACAGTTCGTTAATGCTTTTATTTATTGATGTAATAAAAATATTAACAAAAATCTTCAAACTAACCTTCGATCAAATTTTTAAATCAATTAGAACCAATGTTATGACGATTTTAAATTTATAAAAATAGATGAATTTAAAAAATTTTTTTCAATTATAGAATATTAAAACCATATACTCTTCCAATAATTATGTTCTTTCACTAGTTGTTCACTGTTTTATTTATAAGTATATTGTTAGTGTTTGCAAAAACCTTCAGAATGAGCCATTGCTTAACTTTTTTTGGTGAATTAGAACAAAAGTTACAGCAATTTTAATTTTAAAAATGTGTTAAAAAATAACTACATCTATCAACATTCTCTTTTTAAATAAAGAAGAACTAGAAGTTTTCCAACAAACCATACAAGTTAAATGGCAAGAAAAAGCAAAAGAAGTTAAGAAAATACAAAGAATTGACTGCTGGAAAGCTGAACAAAATCTTGTGTTCACTTCTAGAACTTCATTACATGAATGGGAAAATGTGAATTTATAAATTCAAACTGAATAAATGATTATTTATTTTTGAACACATTTTTTAAATTAAAATTGCTATAACTTTTGTTCTAATTGACCAAAAAAGTTGATCAATGGCTTATTCTGAAGGTTTTTGCAAACACTAACAATATACTTATAAATAAAACAGTGAACAAATAGTGAAAGAGCATTATTATTGTAAGAATATATGGTCTTGATATTTTATAATTGCAAAAAATTTTTTTAATTCATTCATTTTCATAAACTTAAAATCGGCATAACTTTGGTTCTAATTGATCCAAAAACTTGATCAAAGGTTCATTCTGAAGATTTTTGTTAATATTTTTATCACATGAATAAATAAAAGCATAAACGGATCGTAAGAAGACGTAGTAGTTGAAAAAATGGCACGATGTGCCATAGTATCAATGCTTTAAAATGGAAAATATAAAAGAGCGTTCGAAAACTTGTTTAAAAAAAATAAGGCGAAATAGCATATTCTTACCTATTCTAAAAGTTAGCATATTTTACGTATAAAAAAATATAAAAATTAAAAAAAAATACAGTTTTTGAGAAAAATGCATTTAAAAAAAATCGTTTTTTCTAGGTTTTTCATTGATAACTCGGAGGGATCAACTCGCATCGCAAAATTCGGAACGGCATTTAAAACTAGACGGTATTTTTCATATTTTCAAAAGAAATTCGTTTTGAAAAGTCAAAAATTGACGGAGATAAAGCATTTTGAATACGGAGGTCCATTTTCATTTTTTTACTTTTTATTTTAATATTCAACACAAAATAGGCTATAGCATCGTAAAAAAAATTTTTAAGTCGTATTTCGGGGTTTCCGCATCTTCTCTTGAGTATTAGAACACATTCACATAGTTTTCAGCAAAAAAAAAATTCGATCCGTGACGGCCTGCATTAATCTGAATGGAATCAGCCATTATTTTAATTTTTATGTAAACGAAGACTATCGCTCCTGAACGATTTGCGTCGAAAAGAATTAAACTTCGATGTATGTTAAGGAAAACTATTATTTTGATTCTTATTTAAACGAAGACTATCATTTCTGAACGATTAGCGACGAAAAGAATTTAACTTTAATCTATTAAATGAATTGAACTTCAATTTATTAAATGAATTTAATTAATGTATTAGATTGAAGTTTAATTTTCTTTCGTCGCGAATCGTTCGGGAGTGATAGTCTTCATTTACATAAAAAATTTAAATAATATTTTTCGCCAACATACATCGTTTAGGAGTGATAATCTTCGTTCACATAAAAATCAAAATAAGAGTTTTCGTAAACATACATCGAAGTTCAATTCGTTTCGTCGCAAATCGTTCAGGAGTGATAGTATTCGTTTACATAAAAATTCAAATAATGGTTTTCGTCAACATTCATTGAAGTTTAATTCTTTTCGTCGCAAATCGTTAAGGCGTGATAGTCTTCGTTGACATAATAATTTAAATAATAGTTTTCGTTAACATACATTGAAATTTGATACTTTTCGTCGCAAATAGTTCAGGAGTGATAGTTTTCGTACGGTACGTCGATATATTCATTAACTATTTCAGGAGTCATAAATTTATAACCACAACTAATGTTATCAATATACGTGAGCATGAGGTAATCCACGTTTCTGAAATTCAACAACATAAACATAAGCAGCTACGAACCCAAAATAATTTTCTTTTGTAATTAATCGAATAAAATGTTCCTTTTTTAAATGAAAAACACGTATACATAACTCTGGCCTGCTGTCTTGGAAATAAATTTTCACAAATTTCACGCTATTGAGGGTTACAGGTCATCGTAATGAAAAGATCGGATTTACCTGTAACTCGTACGATTAACATTGTATCTTGATAATTTTGCATCAGATACCGAGGAGAACCCAAAAATGTAGATGGTAATATAAGCATTTTACTAACTTGACAGTTCAAATCATCGGCCGATTTATTTATATAATCAATTAATCCTTGATAAGAATCAGATCGCAATTGTTTTTGATTATTTTTACACCACTGAATTCTATCTTTCTCAACTTTAACGTAATTTTCAACTTACCATTATTGATATAATTGGCACCCATGTAAGATTGGATTAAATTCATCGGCTCAAATACCAATATTATATTTAATAAATGCATTACGAGTTATTCAAAAAATTTTCATTTCGTAATTTCCTAAATTGTCATTATCATTATTATCATCATTGCTGTCAACAGAATATCAATTGAAGCGTATAGCTGCAAAAGTAGTTATCTCCAAAAAAATTTTTTTCAAGAAATAACATTTTCTGCTGTACTTATACTTAAAAGTCAGTGTATTTTGCAATACACCATATTTTTTTCATTTCATAAAAAAAGACTATACCTATATTTTGGTCCCATATGATTTTCTCATGATAAATTTTAATGTTCTGTATACGAAAATGCAATAAAAATGAATTCGGAAAAAATGGAGATAGCCACCTTTGCAGCTACACGCTTCAATTAACATTTTTTTTCTTTAAATTTAAATTCTAACCGCCCTTGCCACACGGATAAGACAATGGATATATCATAGGTTTTACATTAACATCTAAAGAACTCAAAACTTGTAACGATTTTGAAATTTTATTACAAACAGTTACATATGATTCAGAAATATCACAATCAGCAATGGTAAAAAATACAACAGCAACTTCATTAGTTTGCTGAAAATTATACCGTCTTTTATCATATCCAGGTTCTAAAGTCAATAATAACCGTAATTCAGGCTCAACACCGTTCTCTGCAATATAAGAATTGATTTCCTATTTCATCATTTCATATGATTTAGCTAATATATTATGTTCGCGCATTAAACTTTCTATAACACTAAAAATATCGACATCGGTTCCGGGATTAGAAACATTTCGATAGTCAATTGCCTTCTGTAGATCGACAGTGAATAATTGACCATAAGCTGGATAATCGTTGCCTGATGGATACAATACTTCATTAATTTATTAACAAATCTGTCTATGAATTTTAAAGCAATAAGGAGCTCGTCCAACAGATAGCAAATTCACTAAATTGGCATTAAATGAGGCAAAAGAAAATAAACTATTATAATTTTCAATCCTTTCAAAAAATACAGAAGATTTTTTATGGGAACCATCAAATAAGAATTGCAATTCGTTAGGAAAATTATCAAAATTATTAGATGTAACAGAACCATGACTGCAACAATAGTTAAAAGAATTAACTTTTCTTCGAATTTTTTTATCAGAAAAATGCTGTGCGTTACAATATTTTCACACAACATTTAATGCTCCTAAATAATGCTCTAATTGATTGAATCGAACTTGACAACCGTTATGAACGGTGACATGATTTTGCATTTTATTATAATAGACATTATTTCCTCCAGAACTTAAATGACAACGATCTGCAAGAAGCACTTAACCTATGAAAGAACACGATGTAGAATTAATTTCTATTTCACGAATCCAATTATAATATCGTTCATTTCTCGCTGCAACGTTTAACCGACGTGTACTGGAAATCTTACCGGAAGTAGATGGACTCGGTTTAGAATTTTGTAATTAACAATAATTCATTTCAATTTATTTAAATCGATCTCTGTATCGTTTCTTCCGCTCAATCATCATAACACAACGTTCCTCAAAAGTACGTCTTGATCTAGATCTACTTCGACTTCGATTATTATCAATATCATTATTATTTCTAGAAGTTTCACTACGTTTCATATTTCATTTCTCGCAATGTCAGAAACACCGTCAAAATGATAATTGCACATATTGTAATCTTAATTATCTAATTGCATAAATAATGAATAATATAAAAAATTTTATATAATAATAATTTGTATCATTTACTGTAAATCATTTATAATTTACAATCTAAATTAAATAAAGTAGGATTTATTTTCAATTTGAATCATTGCGTTTGTTACAAATTCCAAAATTCTGAAGTCATTAATGTCCAATTTCTTGTATTTTATGTACTAATAATCATATTAAATTATAAGAATGCTAATAAATCATGATAATTCCATTCATCTAGTTCCATTTAATTTGGTTCCTTTATGCTGATTTTCTTATATCCAAAATTTCTTTGATCAAAAATTTATTAGTTATAACTTAATTTTTTAAGAATTCCTTTAAATGAAAATTAAATACAACAAATTTTTTTTAATTATAATTATATTCAAACTTCAATATTTAATTTAATAATTATTATAATTAACTTTAAATATAAACATAAATAAATAAAAATTCAATCAAAATAAAATGAAAAAAAAAATTTTTTAATAAATTACTTCAAATTGAATTATAGTAATACGATATTATATTCGATATATATAGAAAGGAAAAAAAAAGAAAAATGAAAAAGAAAAAACTCCTAATAAAAATTGATGAATAATTAAAATACTGAAACATATACATTATATTTCGCAATTCTTAAATATTTAATATAATAATAATATTAACACATTATAAATGACAAATATTATATATAAAAAAATTATTTTTTACTTACTTTAAAATTTTTTTTTAACTCTACTATCACAATCTATAACACTCTTTCTCCTTCTCTCACTCACTTACTCATATTCACACTCTCACGAACTTCATCAATAATAAATACACATACAATCACACATTAATATGTTTAAACGCATTCCATACTATAAATAATTAAGAACAAACTAATAACAAAAAACGAAATACTTAATACAAAATTGACTTCAACTGAAATTCAAATCTAACAACCCGCGACGCAGCGTCTACATCAGAGCTTCGCATAAAGAATGAAAAGATGCACCCTCCCTCTCCAGCTTTTTCGCTCACAATATTCCACTCTTAGACTCTCTCTCTCTCTCTCTCTCTCTCTCTCATATGAGTAAAGCTGATATGTTTTTATGTGCTACTCTTAATTTGTTATTTTTAACTAGTATTGCACTTCGTTTTGAGTGCATTTATTTTTCAGGCAGATGGGGATCCTGCTGGCTCCGCTTATTGCAGGCTTTTTTCAGTCAGGGATCCTTGAGTTTTGCCTTGAACTTGTGTGAATTGCTTAGCTGGTGCAGCTGCGGCCATCTTCCAAGACTGCCGCGTAAGTGACGGCTTTTGACTGGAAATTTGATAAGCACACTCCGTCAACGATAACTCAACTCAACTTCATCCTATCTATACTTTGCTGCCTGACGAGAGAGTTACTGGCCAGTAACTGTGACATTCTGCTTTTTCTATACAGTGTTTTTTGCTGGTTACCACTGTTATTACAAAAAGATTATTCTATCATAACATCACGTACTTTTATCTTATCAAGCCTGATACTGTCTTAACCTTTATTCTTCAGTGCTTTTACTGTATTATGTGCCTTTTTTATATATACATTTGCTTCGCACTGAGCCTATAACTTTTGGATCATATACATTAATTTGTGGGTGTGTTCGACAAGTGTTGATATTGGTTATGGACCTTGTGTGTGTGTGTGTGCGCGTGTTATCGGCTCTTGGTTCTTTCTCTTGGTCTCTTTGCGGATCTGCGCATGCCTGCTCTTTCTACGGTCACCTATGGGGTACACCAACATCTACACCTATTGCTTTACTGCTACGAATGTACTACTATATCTTGCGCAGACGATCGTATGGTTGCATATACTAGGCGCTTTTACTTTGTTTTGCGTTTGGTTCTCGTCCGCTAGTCGACTGACGCTTGGACTTATATAAGTGTATATTGGATTGCATTGCTTAGGCGCTTGCTTTAACATCACAGACTATTAAACGTACTGATTTTTTTCTTATTATCTTATGATGGCGGAAGGTGCTGCCTTTGGCGGGTGTTCTGGTTGCAACAAATCCTTTTCACAAAAATCAAAGAAGACATCTTGTCAAGAGTGCGTAAGAGACTTTCACTTGGTCGTTGCTAAGTTTCAGATGATCATTGACGGTGAGGTTAATCTTAAGGTCTGTGAATCTTGCAAAGCTGCTATTTTTGCTTCTATAAGAATGATGAGATCTCAATTCATAATGATGTCCTTCCTGATAATGCGTCAACGAGCTAGCAAAATACCTCTCGTCCTTCTGCACTTATGGGTGGTCTTACTGGGGTGGACGTAGTAGAAGCTTTCGGCGATTAATTCGTCATTGAGCAGCAGAATAAATCAAATGGTCTCTCAGCGGCTCCACTCTTTTTCGGATTCAGACATCAGCGGTATTGACACGGGCGGCTTACGTGATTATGAGGCTGTCGCCCTTGCTACTCTGAGAATTATTCGACCTGTTATCTCCTCATCTGAGATTTTATCCGCTATAGAGTTATGGTGTTTCGTGATGATGGTACATTTTCTGAAGAACCAGAACCTGTTGCAACTCGACCACTAAAGATGGTCGTTACACCAGCAACGCCCGCTTTGGTCAGGGACCTGATCCAATTGGATATTCGCAGGAGTGAGGTCAAGTCTACGGATTTGGACCAAAATTCATTAACAAAGGCTGGCTGTGCATTGCCTATCAAGGAGAGATCTGAGGTCTGGAAACGGAGCAAGGACTCTAAGATGGATTTTATTTTTTTCGTGAGGAGCGGCAACGTTTATATATGTAAGAAGGATGATAAACCAGTTGTCATCACCTCTATTGGAGATCTTGATTCTTTTTTAGGAGAGACATAACAGGTGACTATCTTTTTCTCAATGGTAACCATTTCTATCATTCGATTACTTTCCACAGTTAACATAATGCTTAACATCACTCAGCTCCTATCTCTTCATCTCCTTCTCATGCCTCAACATCTTCTCTTTTTAATTTGCCATATTAATGTTAATTTATTACGTGCACGTCATCAAAAATTCAACACTATCTCAATTCTCATTCCATTGTTCATATCTTTGCAATTTCTGAGACTAAATTGTCTTCTGGAATTGAATACCCTTTTCTGAACATCAATGATTACAAATTATTGCACCATGATCGAAATGGTCATAGGGAGGAATATCTTGATATGTTCATCAGTCGTTATCTGTCAACATTATCTGCTGCTCTACGACGAGCTGGTCCGGCAGGCCTGGACATCCCGAGTATATATTTTGTGATGTCTCTGTTAAAGGATGCAGTACTATTTTTGTGGCCGTCGTTTATCATCCTCTTAACGTCCCGTTTCTTGAAGGCAGTGACTTCAAAAGTAAACTTTCCAACATTATGCACAAGTTTTTTTCCAAAATAATTATAAGTGATTTCAATTGTGTTGAATTGTGATACCATTGTGTTCTTCTCAAAATCTGAGTCACTCTTTGCTGATGGCCATGACCTGATCGTTGCTACTCTTAAGATTCCGGTTCCTATAGTAGAGCAGTAGGAGAACACTTATCGTAATTACAAGAGCATTGATCTCCCTAATTTTCTCTCCTATGTTAATGGCTGCGACTGGTCTTCATTTTATTATAATACAGATATTGATACAGCACTTAACTTTCTCAATGCTAATCTTATATCATCCATTGATTTATTTGTGCCTTTAAAATTCGTTAAACCTTCAAGAAAATGCCAGCCTTGGTTTACTTCTCGTCACAGCTTACTTATCAGGGACCGTGACAAATTATATAGGCGCTTCAAACGCGCCATCCACTTGATCTTTATTATTATTGTCTTGCAAGAGATCCTGCTCATGATTTGATATCAAACGCAAAGCTCGATTATTATTACAAATTATTACAAAAGGTTAAAGAATCTCTTCAAGCCAAAATACTTTTGAAGGGAACTCAGACATCTTGGGATATCTATTAGCTTTGATAACACTGCTTCTCCCTTTTCAGCTGATAAACTAAACGCGTATTTTGCGGGGGTCTGCCGCGATCCGCTGGCCATGACTGTCTCTGACTTCTTATCCACTCTGCCTTCTGATGTAGCAGATGCCTTCTTCTTCTTGCCTGTCACTCTTGAGGAGGTGCATGGTGTGATTCGAAAAGGCTCTTCTCAGTCAAGTGGTGTTGATGACCTTTCTCAGTCCATTATCAGGGATACATTTCCTGTTATTAGACCTTATATCCTAAATATTTTTAATCTCTCTGTTGATGGTTCAGTCTTTCTGACTGTGTAAAAATTATCTTGTATCAAGGTACTCAATAAAGTGAACTTTCCTAAGACTTTGAGCGACCATCGCTCTATTGCCTTGCTTTGTTTTCTTTCCAAATCATTGAGAAGATTGGTTTATATACAGCTTCTTGACTTTATTGTGTCACATGGTCTCGCTAATCCGTATCAAACTAGTTTCCGTACTGAGCACAGAACCCAGACAGGTATTTTAAGGATCACTGATAATATTAAGATTGGTATTGATAGGAAGAAACTTACAGTTCTTCTCCTTTTTGACTTTAGTAAGGCCTTTGATAAAGTTAATCATGTGCTTCTTCTCAAGAAGCTTCTGCGCACTAGTTGCTTAAGTTCCATTATTGGGAGGATGGCTCGCTCCCATACAGTTATCGCATGAGGAGGCAATATGTCTTTCTACTGCCCTATCAACCTGTAAGCTCTTCAGGGTTCAGTCCTTAGTCCCCTCCCCTTTGCTGTTTATGTTAGTGATATTTCTCACGGTCTTGACGACCTGACTTCTTATGTGCTCTATGCTGATGATCTCCAGATGCATCTTCAGTGCCGCCCTGATGAACTTGAAATCTGTAAGAATGTTCTCAGCCAAGCTGCCGATTACCTGGTGAGTTGGGAATCTGAAAATCGACTTTCTGTTAATACCTCTGAAACTAAAGCTATCGTATTTGGATCACCAGTTAATATTGACTATATTCACTCCGAGATAAGCTATATAAACATTAACAACTCCGTGGTGTCTTTTGAGTCATCTGTAAAGAGTCTAAGGGTCTTCCTGGACTCTAAACTATCTTAGAAAAAGCAGGTTACTTCAATCTGTAGTCGGGCGAATTCTCCAATGTACTGTCTCAATTTTTTCAGAAGCAGTACTAACCTTCCTCTGCGCAAGCATTTAATCTTGTCTCTTTTGTCTCCTCTTATTGACTGTTGCTCAACTGCTATATTAAAAATTTCAGAGGAGCAAAATTTTTGTTAACAGCGTGTGGCTAATACAGGTATTCGGTACATTTTCGGGGTGAGAAAGATTGAACACATCTCACCATATAGGCGTTCCTTTGGATGGCTTTCCACTGAAGGGTCGTCGTCGTCTTTACCTTAGTTGTTGTCTTCTGTATCGAGTACTAAGAACGTAAGTTCCATCTTATATTTATAAAGATTTCAATATAAATATTGTCACTAGACTGGTCAGGAGTGAAATACTGCCTTTATCAGTGCCTCGATTCTCTACTAAAACGCTGCGCGAATCCTTTCATGTCACCTTAACTTACTTCTGGAACTCTCTGCCGAATTTCATACGTACCTCTATATCCATCTTATCCTTTAAGAACAAAGTTCACTTTTATATTTTCAACGATGGGAAAAAATTTTTTACTTTCTAACAAAAAATATTAATTTATTAAATAAATTTTTATTTTTCTACCTTATTTTTGGATTTTTCAACAACTTCTAGTCATTTGATTTCAAAATCCTCCATTCACGCGAGAATGATGCTAATTCTGAAGTTAAATCAGTTTGAAAAAGTCAGATTCATCCAGCGGTTCAGCTCAAATCTTATGGGGCAGAACCTGAAATTTTAAAAATTCAATATTAGAGAAAAACAGCTTTAAAGTTTTTAATTATTATATCTTAAAATTATCAATGCTATACTTATCTTTCATAAAATAATTCTTTTCTGGTATTTCTTATTTATATGAGCTAACAATATAAAAAAGAGATACCAGACAAGTGAACCTTGTCATCGACTAGATAAAGCTGAAATGCAAAAAGATATGTTATTAAAATAATCAATAATAATAATCTTTCTTATTATAAGATATTTTGTCAGTACTCACCCTTATTCACCAATAAAACTATGTATCTGTTGTAAGAATCAATACATAGTTATTTGTTACTCTGATGGCTGCTAGAATTACTTGTACTAACCTTGAATCAGCTGGAAACTAAGAAATAATATTTAATATAGAGTATTCATTTTATATTCTATTTTATAATTTAAATTCAAAATTAAGAAATAAAATTTAGATTAAAGATTTATATTTTAATTAATATTAAAGTTTATAAATAGAATTTATATCCAAATATGAAATAATAATTAGAATTATACACTTACATAAATTTAATATGCACCCGGTGTATAGAAATCCATCACACCTATTCGTACTTTTCTTTTCAGAGTATGTGCTTCTTTCGAATGAGACTAACTTGATCACTCTACATTGAATTATCTTCTATCATTCAAAGTCCTGACCCACTCGACAGATACATTTTCAAGTTCGATTTTCAATTTTTCCAACATCTTGAGAAAGTTATATCAAGATCAGCACTATTTGGGGAAGTCGATTTAAGTTATTTTTTAATCGACTTCAAAAAGGAGGAGGTTCTCAATTCGACTAAATTTTATTTTATTTTTTTTTTTTTTATGTCTCTTACCTCATAACTCCGTCATTTCTTAACCGATTCAAAAAAACTTTTTCTTATCTGATAGAGAATGTCTGCAAGAAGGTCCGATACGTGTTCTATAATTATTGGGCCAATATTCGGTTTGTATGACCCAATTATCAAATTAAGAAAACTGGGAGTTTTGTTTTCTCTCTCTCTCTCTCTCTCTCCCTCTCTCTCTCGCTCTCCCTCTCTTACCTAAGCTTCAATATGTATACATGCACACATAACGACACTGTGCCGTTGGGCCTTCTCTCTTTCCTCCTATACATTGCTTGGTGTAATGTACTAATGCATGCGTTATGAATTGATAATGGAAGTTAGGCATAATTAGTGGGTCTACCTATATTTGCGCTTTTAGTAGGGGGATACACTAAAAAATTTTTAACAAAAAACAAAACCAATTTCAAAAAAATGCACTAAACAGTTACAAAAAAAAATTTTTTTAACAAAAAACAAAACCGATTTCAAAAAAATGCACTAAAAAGTTACGAATAATTTATAATCTTTAATAATTATACGCATAGTACGCATCTAACTCAATACATGTGTTGCAAACATATTATAGATTATCTAATTATTTGTAAACAGCACAAACAAATTATATTATTGTTTAATTCACGAAAAAATATTATTGAAGTCGGCGTCAAATTCTACATCTGTGCAGAACGATTCAACAACTTGACGCTGACTTCGAAAATATTTTTTCGAGAATCAAACAATAATATAATTTGTTTGTGCTGTTTACAAATAATTAGATAATCTATAATATGTTTGCAACACATGTGTTGAGTTAGATGCGTACTATGCGTATAATTATTAAAGATTATAAATTATTTGTAACTTTTTAGTGCATTTTTTTGAAGTCGGTTTTGTTTTTTGTTAAAAAAATTTTTTTTAACAGCTGCAGATATACAACCTTTTGCCACTTGTTCATATAATTTTGTTATTTAACCATTTATAGCACTGAACGCTGACTGGGCAACTGGCTTTAATAAATCTATTGGACTACAAAAACTAGATAAACTTGCAAGTCCATGGCCAAGTGCACGAGTAGCAAGAACATTATATCTGTTAACTTTATACGTATTGTCCATAGCACTTTCTCTCTTGTTAGAGTTTACAGTTGCTTATGAATCACGAAAATCACAAGTCACATCAATTTGAAATCCTTATCCTCAAAAAGAGGTTTCAATAAATTTTATCTTATGATGGCACACACTGCAACACAATTTTTCTAACATAAAAGATAGAACGTTGATATCAACATTTCTATTTCTTGCCTTGGAACTTGAAAATTCTGTTCTTTTCAGTTTAGAAAAAGAAGTAAAGGGTCTACTTCTCTTAGCTTCAGGAGAATTTTTTTCACTCCTACCAAGAAATTTCCTTGGCTTTTTTTTTAGATCTTCCTGTAGATCGTTTTCTATCTTGATGTTGGTTAAGAAATCTGCCTCTTGCATCTCTTTCATCATTTGACATTTTTGAGGTTCGTATTCTTAATGTCAATTCGAGCTTTTTACATTTTAAATACACTTTCTATTTAGACAAACTTAGAATTTCAGGTGCACATGAAAAAATATGAAATAACTCGCGAACGTGTAATTTATTAAAAATTAATAATTTTACGTAAATTTAACCACAAAACCTATTAATAATTTTTTAAATGCACTTTAAATAAACAAACTTACTGCGAATTGACCATACAATTAGCTGAGACTGACTGTCATGTAGCGAAATGATACGAGCCGAAAGCGCGAACGCGCGAAATTCAAATTGATAAAAAATTACATGTATAACTATGGGCCACTCGTTTCCTCACAAAATCAAAACGGAATAAAATATGGATGTAAAATTTTTAGGACTTAAATCAAGATTAATATTTCGTTAAAATTAAAAAAATGAACTCTTTTTTTTTAAATAAACTTAAAAAAAATCAATAAAAATTTAAAAAATTTAATTTCAAATAATTCCTAAAAGTTTTTAAATTTGTAAAAATTATATCATTATAGACTTAATAAATAAAAAAACAATAAATCTCTTAAAAAAAACTTCTTGGAGATTAATTAATGATTTATGAATTATTGAATCAAGCATCAAAAAAATAAGTTCTTATAGTGTTTTAATAAGATTAGCTAAAAATTTGAGAAAAATCTCAAAATAACAAAATTAACAAAAAAATCAATTAAAAGTTTATCCTGCTAATTTCTTCATGAAAACGAAACTAAATGAGATAGGGTAAAAGAACTTATTGAAGCTTATTCTACAGTAAATTTCCTATAAAAAAAGCAATAAACCTATTTGATGGTGGGACCGGAAAAAAGGTGTTTTGTGCCCTTAAAGGAGATTGATTCGACGAAGATGTAAAAATTATTAAAATAGCATAAATAATGTGTTTTGTTACTACTGATTCTTTTCTAATCCTATTATTCTACCTTCTTTATTATTCAGCTTGTAAATAATTATAATAAAAACAAGAATTCTAAAGAGTATAAAAAATCTTAAAATATTTGAAAATTTTTAAATATTTCTAAATGTATTTTCTTTAACTTGAAATACTATAAAAATTGATCAATCACTATGGAAAATTTTAATATAAAAATCTACATTCCGGCTTCTAGATGAACTAAAATGCTGAAATTTTACAATGATGCTTTTTTAAGAATGCAACACCATATTTGAAAAGCAGCAAAAAGCACTTTTTCATAAGCGTATTAGAATACTCCGTGTACGGAGCTATTGAATTTTGAATATTACATTAAATTTTCCTTATAATTTATCAATTAGATTGTTTCTCATTTTGGTACCTAAACAAATTACAATGTTTAAGGTGATAGGAAACATGTTTAATACAGAATTACCGACATTGCAGTTTCCAGAATTTGTGATCTTTATTCAAAAATTTTCCAAAATATTTATATATTATGCTTTTTATAAATTAAAATAGAAGGCTTTAATGTGTAGATATATTTAGAAAATTTGGAAAACTCTAATGCTGGTACTTTACATGCCCTTAAATAACAATAACTTCAGTTCCAGACATCGTGAAAAATTACCCAACATAAAAAATTTAAGGTTTTAATACTAACTTCTTCTGTATATGGTAAACAAATGTTAAGAGTGTAATCGCTATGGCGGTTCCCATGTTAAAGCAATAAATTTGTTACTTTTTACAGAAACCGAAAATGCACGTAATAAACGAGCCGAATCAATTATTGATATATCTACTGGCTTTTTTAATACTATTTTTAAGGAATATTCTCGAAAAATTCCGTTCAATTTGGAGTTGATAGAAAAAAGTTCTACTGCTGCAAAGTAGGCAAATATTAAAAAAATCGCGTTACTTTAAACGACTGTATCGTGGTTTCTACTGATCATAAGAAGCTATCCAATATCGCAAATCGAAGCTCTTTTTATAAGAAAAAAAAGTTATTTTGAACAATATTAATTTAGATTTGCGATTTTAAAATTACAGAGCTTCCAAAATTGTCTATTTTTTGTTAAAAATACTTCATGTTTCCTTGGCTGTAGATTTTTTCTTTAATTTTAAGTAATCTGCTAAAATTTTTTCTTCAGAATATAGAAAATAGCAAAAAAATGCCGTCAGTTGAATTAAGATTGGCCAAGTTTTGAGCTTTTCAGAATACTTAAAAATTCGTAAAAAATGTGAGAAAAGGCCTTTTTTCAGACTTGACTAACCTTATGTGTGTGCATATTTATGTATCATATATTATACTTTTTGTTACTCACTTTTTGTAAAATTTCACAAATCAATATATATCTATTCATTTATCTATCTATATTTTGGGCTGAAATTTTGCATACGATCATTTTCTGGAAATCACTTTTTT
This sequence comes from Anastatus disparis, assembly GCA_017163975.1. NCBI lineage: Eukaryota > Metazoa > Arthropoda > Insecta > Hymenoptera > Eupelmidae > Anastatus > Anastatus disparis. The sequence continues at coordinate 2,378,294 of JAFFSR010000401.1, read as the reverse complement.
CAATTCCTTGTGTCCAAATATGTACAAATTAATAAAAAAATAGAGAAAATGTCTGTATGTGTATGTGATTGTGATTGTTAAGCCAATAAAATCTCGAAAACTACTCGATGGATTTGCTTGCAGTTTTGCATACAATTTATTTTTTGTCTTATTTGGGGGAAGCTATTAAAAATTGCGGCAATCTTCGCGCGTGCGGTAAAGACCTATTTTATGCACGTGTTATGTACCTTTTTTTTAACACAAGGTTCGGAAAATTCGATCATAATTCAAGAATATAATAATTCAGGAAACGATTGTGAAAAAATGTTTTGATTCGAAGAATATAAACTATCCTTGGAAGCATTATAAGATTATCATTATGAACAAAGAAAAATAGAATAGTAAACTAATAATTTAATAAAGAAAAGTTTAATAGTAAATTATTATTTTATCAAAGGAAAATAATATTATAACAAATGAAATAAAGTTGACTGTTCAGTATTATAAAAACGAGTACTTGAAGTTTTCGCGTAAGCATTGTAAGAAAATTAGTTGAACAAAGAAAAAATTATAGAAGAGTGGGGATACAAAAAACAAGTGCTAAATTCAATGTATTTGCAATTATAGTTTTAACGAGCGGTCAGTGATAGTTTACGTTCGCATCAAGAAGCATATTGTTTCATTTTATTTGACTACCAAATAAAAAAATTATATTACAACCAACAAATGATATTTTATAAACAAAGAAAAATAAAATAATAAAATAATTTTCTAATCAAAGAAAGAACATTATGATAGAAGTAAAGAAAGTTTTTAAATTTTATTACAGCTAAGGTAAATAATAATTTAAAAAACATAAAATAATAAATTAAAATTTTAAAAAAGATAAATAATATTATAACAAATAGAATAAATTTGTTATATGTTTAATATTATAAAAACGAGAATCTAATGTTTGCACGTAAGCATTGTAAGGGAATTATTTAAACAAAGAAAATGTATAGAAGAGTGGGAATATAAGAAGCAATTGTTCAACTCAATATATTTGAAATTATATTTTCATACGGGCAGTCAGTGATGGTTTACTTTCGCATCAAAAAGCGTTTTCGATTTGATTTCCGATGTCTCAATTCTATATCAAGAATGCCTGTTCACTGCACGAAAAATTAAGCGCGCGGAAAATTCTTTTATCAATCAAGAAATAAATTTTCTACACGCTTTTTAAATTTTCTGCACGCTTAATTTTTCGTGCGATAAACAGGCATTTTCGGTATGGAAATCAGGCACCAAAAAACGAATTTTCCGAACGCCATGTTAAAAAAATTTTTTTTTTCGATTGTCCATTTTTTTTTGTATTTTACGCAAACTACACAATGAATTCGCTCAAAAATTTGCATAGAAATCTTTTGCGACTGCCAAAAGAAAAGACACTTTTGAAACCTAATTTTCTTAGCGTAGTTCTAGTTTTAAAGCATTTTGATAATTTTGAAAAAATTTCTTATATTTATTACGCCAATTGAATATCGAAAAGTACTCGATAGATTTGCTTCTAGTTATACAATTTATTTTTTGCCTAGCTAGGGAAGGAGGGCAGCTATTGAAAATTGGTTTTAATAGCGTATTTTGGAACACGTAAGTAGCGCCAGACGTACTTTGAGACGCTCTGTACTTTTTTTACTTTTTTCTGCCGCAAGCTGCCTTCGGGCGTTTTTGTTTCAGGGTACTTGCAAGCGCCTTATTGCAAGACAGTGTCTGTTTCAAGTTTGTAAGCAGTGATGCAGTTCTTGCTTCGCTGATGTGAGTTTTTCTGGACCAGTGGGCTTTTTTGAGGTACGTGACAAACTGATTGTTTTTGAAGGAAAGGCGGTATTTTGGTGATTTTTAGAACACGCCAAGCGACAAAATTTTTGAAATTTGCCGCAAGAGGTCGCTATCATGGATCGATGTGCTATATGTAAGCAGCCGTCATCTGACATCTGTGGAACAAAGAGGCTGTATAATTGCTCAACTTGTCGCCAGCGCTTTCATGCTAGATGTATGACACGCATAAAATTAGTAGGCGCAGGTTACCACTATACCTGCAACAAATGTGTGAAGACAAAGAATGAAAGAGGCACCCCCTCCAGCTTACATGCTCATGATGCTAGCATTAATAGTAGCCAACTACTCGATGTCGGTAAGGCAGAGAAGAAGTCGCCCCTCAGCACATCGACTCCATCGAGAACTGACACGCAAATACCACCAGCTATCGTCACATAGGGGCAATCAACAACCAAGGAACTTCAGAAGGCTAGTAGCGCGGCGAAAAATAAGAAGACTAGCTTAAGTAACGTTTTTAATAATAATAATTTAATTCAACCTGCGCATAGTAAAGGTGGCGCTGCGCATGTTGCCCCCGCTGCCAATATAAAAAATGATAAAACAATAAATTCAACAAATAACAATGTAAAATTGAATAATAATGCTGACATCTCCATTTCTCAGGCTGCTTTGTCTGAAATAGAAGGAAATTTGTCTTGTAAGCTTGACTCGGTCTTAGGCGCTTTTGATCGGATCGGGAGTGTTGAGAGCAGCATAATGGGTATTAATGATGGCTTGCGAGGCATCTTAGATAAACTTAACAATCAGGACAAAGTAATAAAGAATTTTGAGGTAGTGCAGGCAAAGCTGCTTGATGAAAATATTAAATTAAGGGAGATAGTAGTTTGGAAAATAAATTGTCCACTCTAATTTAGAATTATGATAAGACTGATTTAAATTTAAATTCTAAAATTAATAGCCTTCAATCTACTATACAAGCTGAATTTAATGGAGTAGACAAAAATTTTCCAGAACTTGGGGTGGGGTTGGCATGCGTGGTGCAGACCGTCTCTGATCTCACAAGCGTGTAGAAGAGCGTGAAAATGTCTCACACACTGACACGAATTCAGAGGAAACAGTAGACGCTAACACACAAATTATCAACACAGAAATAGCAAAGGTTAATCATCAAAATACACAAAATTGTGGTATCGAGGGCAGTGATGGATTTCGAAGATGCTTATATGATATCCAACAGCCAACTTCAGAGTATATACTACAGAATAATATATTCTGCTTATACTCTAATTCTACGGTATACTCTGAAGTTGGCTAAAGGATATCCTAATATATAGATATACATAAATGTATAAAGCATCCTCGAAATCCATCACTGATCGAGGGTGGCTCATTGGTGATCTCCAGTGGACTGGACTGCTTAGCGGCTAATGTCCGACAGAAGGATTATGTTTGCTGTCTTTGGTACCATATTTCCGGACTTAATGCAGTCACACGTTTTGTCGGTCGTATGTTTGACATCGTCTGAATCTAGAAGCGGCGTGATCAGGGACGGTCCTCTCTCGCTGCTAGTCAGATTCTCCGAGGCCAGTCTAGTTAAAAACATATTGAATGGAAAAAGAAAAATTACTAGTTTCTCAACAGCAGACATTGATCTTTCTCGTTTTGCCAGTCTGTCTGCCATAAAAAACCATCATAAGGTTTTTATTAATGAATACCTTCAAAAAGATACATACAAAAATTTCGAAGATCTAAAGAATTATGCTAAGGTTGAAGGGATTAAATTTATTTAGCATAGAAGTGGCAGATTTCTGGCAAGATGGGCAAGAGGGGAGAGAGCATACACATTTGCTACCAAAGATGATATAGATGAAATTTCAAGTAGTTCAAATAATGTTATTTTAGACAAAAATTTCATTGCTGACAAATCTTGTGTGATTAGTGGCTGTTTAAATAAGGTTGACAATGTTGTTAAGATAGCTCCCAATGATGGATGTCCTGTTATTAAAAGTAAGTTAAATAATAATGAACTCTCTCCTCAATGACTAAGCCAGATCTCCTCGGTGAGTCGAAAAGGGAGAAGGGGTGCACTGCGAGCGGGCTTTTTAAATGTGACTTCTTTAAGGGCTCACATTGGACAGGTCCGTGAGCTTCTATGTGACGGCGATTCATATGATCTGTTTGAAGTGGCTTAGACCTGGCTGGGTCTGACTGTCTCGGATGACGTCATTCAGATAAAGGGGTATAAAATTTTTAGACAGGATAAAAACCTTCATGGAGGCGGGGTTGCCCTTCACGTCAAAGATAGTTTCAAATGTGAGATATTTGCTTTTTCGAATACCACAACTATAACTGCCAGTGGTAAGCCTGAAGTGCCTGAATATATTTTTTGTTCTGTTACAGCAGGCAACTCTGAATCTGTGTTGGTTTCCGTTATTTACCGTCCTCCTGTCATTTCCTTTACGAAAGATTCTGATCTAATTAATACGTTAGTAAGTTTGACTCCCTATTTTTCATTTAAGATTATAATGGGAGATCTGAATGCCGACCTTCTGCGAGAAAGCAGTGATGCGAAGTTTCTTAGTAAACTGTCCGCTGAGCTTTCGCTTCAGTTAGTCCAGCACGGTGCCACGCATATAACTCCATTGTCTCGCACATGGATAGACCTGATTTTTGTGGATGACAATGATACCATACTTAATGCATGTAACGTACCTGCGAAGTTTCATAGTCGGCACAATTTAATTAAAGTTTCTATAGCCTACAATGTTAGCAGTTTAGTGCAAGAACCGATTAAGTATCGAAATTGTAAAAATATTAGTGGAAAGTTATTATTAGAGTAATTGGCCAGCTATGGTTGGTCCAAATTGACAACTGATATAGTCGATCCTGAGTCTGCACTTGACTGCATTTGTGATAATCTCACTGCTGCTATTGAAAATTTAGCACCAGCGGAAATATTCAAATGTACGAAAAAGAAGCCACCATGGATGGATAGAGAGTTGTCACAGATGCAGCGCAGGAGGGATGCCACATATAGGCGATACAAACGGACAAACGACAATAAGTAATTTTCAAAATTTTTAATTTTACGTAAGGCGTTGGACGAGCAGATTGAGCGTGCAAGAAGTGAATACTATCATAACAGACTGTTCGCGGCTCTTGCAAGTGGTAATGTCTGGAAGGAGTTGAGAGTGCTGGGACTCTTATTCGGACCTCAAGGGGAGTTAAATGGATTTACTCCAGATGAGCTTAATGCGAACTTTGCTGGGGTGTCGGTTTCGCCACATGATAATTGTTAGGAACGCAAGAAGTTTCTTTCTAAATGCAGCGAAAATGGTTTCGCTTTTAAATCGATTAATATTAACGATGTTATTTTTGCAGTTTTTCACTTCTCATCGCAGGTTCGTGGGGAAGACAGCGTTCCGCAAAGTGTGATACTTAAAGCATTACCATTTATTGGTGAACATCTTGTGACTCTGTTCAATTCCTCTTTTGCTCGGGGGGTTTTCCCTGGCCTTTGGAAACAGGCACGTATTGTGCCATCAAAGAAGTGCTCTGCATCCAAATCGCCTAAAGACTTCAGGCCTATTGCTATTTTATGTTTTCTTTCAAAGGTACTTGAGAAGATCGCCCATGACCAATTGCAGGAGTACATTACTGCTAATAAAATACTTGACCCAATGCAGACTGCCTTCAAAAAGCACAACTCGACACAAACAGCTATTCTTAAATTAACTGATGACATAAGATCGGGTCTAGACAAGAAACTCCTCACGTTACTTTTACTTTTTGACTTTAGTAAGGCATTCGACACGATCTCTCCCTTCAAGTTACTTACTAGGCTTAGATCAATAAGGCTTTCCAGGGCTGCTCTCTTGTGAATTAACGCATATATATCAGAAAGGAAACAAATGGTTTCCACGCATTTGATCAAGGAATCGAGGTGGCTGACAATCAACCTTGAAGTTCCACAGGGTTCGGTACTAGGGCCTCTGTTGTTTTGTCTTTACATTAATGACGTACGTGACGCTCTTGACTCTGGTTGCGTCGAGCACCTACTCTATGCAGACGACCTGCAAATTTACACGCAAGTGCCTCGCGAGAATGTGGAAGAGGGTATTCTCACTCTACAGAGGGCGGCCAAAGCGGTGTCAGAGTTAGCTGCTGGTGTCTCTCTCATTTTGCATTCTCATAAAACCAAAGCAATCGTCTTTGGCAATAGTCGTTTTGTACATTTTTTTTATGTTGATAGGTCATGTACGATTGATCTTCAGGGAGGCATTGGTATACCTTTCTCTGACTCCGTGACGAATCTTGGTGTTGTGCTTGACCCTAAACTTTCATGGGTACCACACGTTGATATGATTACAAAAAAGTTTAATAGAGTTTTGTATGACCTGCGGTTTTTCCGTCGGTACACTACGAAGACTCTGCGTAAACAGCTCGCAACCGCCCTGCTGTTCGCACATCTTGACTATTGTTCAGTAGTTCTGCTCGATGCTTCTCAGGAGTTGAGAAGACAAATACAGAGATTACAAAATTCATGTGTGAGATATGTAATGGGTTTGAGAATGGGTGACCATGTCTCTTCTTATAGAACCGCGTTGGGTTAGCTGCGCACTGATTTGAGGAGACAGTATTTTTTAGCTGTGCTTATGTACAAAATCGTGCGCATGAATACTCCGGAGCATCTAGTGAGTCTTCACTAGATGTGTACCTGGGGCGGCTACTAGGGGAGAGGCTAAGGATTTTGCGGTGCCCTTTATGCGCACTGAGACTGGAAGGAATTCCTTCCAAGTTCAAGGTGTGCATTTTTGGAATTCACTACCTGCTGAAATTAAGTATCTTACATCTATCAGCAGGTTTAAGACGACAGTGATCGATCACTTTTTCTGATATCTGAATTAACGCTCTCATTAATTCTTTTCTTTTTTTCTTACTCCCTCTAGTTCCTTCTATTTCACATTAATACTCATTTTTACACTATTTTCATTTATCCCTCTCTCTCACTCTTTCTTTCCCTTCTTAATTTTTCTTAAATAAGAATTATATTTTTTACATTGAAATCATATCTTAAAAAATAAAATCAAATTACTCCAACACAATGGGCTCTATGAGAAAGTATTACACCAAAGCACTGGACAGCGTATTTGTAATATATAAAACTACTTTTCAGGAGGTCCATAGGAATTCGACTTACATTGGACCGATTGTATTCAAAAGAGCAGAAAAATCGAACTTTTTATGAGGTGCTGAATGAAAGAGATAGAGTAAGCGTCCTCATAAAATAGCTTGAAAATCGCTAGCAGTAAAAAATTAAAAATAATATGTAAGCATCAATTCTGAGCGATTTTTGCAAAAATACTGATTTCTAAATCTTTGAAGCTTATAAAAACAGCTAGATAATTATTGTATATATAGCAAGCTAACTTTTCACGTGTAATGCATCAAAAAATATTTTGTTAGAACGAAGAAATAGATACTTAATGTTACTTCTAGTCACTTTTACAAGTTTACTTGGTCGTAATATTTTTCTTTTTGTTCACAATAGAATATTTCTGATCAAGTTTTAAAAGCAGAATTGAGAGGCTGAATCCTTATCTTTTTGGCGTGGTCACGATGATTGAAAATCCTTTTTCTTGTCTGTACCACGGACGAAGTGCCTCTCTCTGGTTGCCTACTTCCTTTACGGATTAGGTAATTCAAATGATTTTTACAGAATTTAGTCGATTAACTATTCATTTATTTATTTTGAACTTTGTGGGATTAGTAAATGTTTCTACAAATATCTCTATATGTTGAGAAAAAGATCATTTATGTTTTAAACCTTGGCGCACTTCAATTTAGCGAAATTATAGATAAATCTCATGTTAATCAATAAATGATTTCACAAACTTCGGTTGACAAGTTGTTTATTCACTTTAGCTTAGCGAGATTGAAAAATATAAAACGTGCAGTTGTAAGATAAAGAATTTTTTATAATTATTTTTGTTGGTAAACTATTTGCTTATCTATTTTCATTTAGCGAAGCTGTAAATACGAGTCGCGCATTCGCAATAGAAAAAGATTCAAAGATATTTTTTTTTGATGATGAATTTAATTATAAGGATGAAACCTCGATAAGATTTAAATTAATGGATTTTATGAATACGAGTCGCGCAATAATAAGAAATGTTATTTTTTGTTAACAAATTTATTGTTGAAAAAAAAAATGAAATGTGTCCACCCGTGTTATCATAACTTTCTGATGTCAACTTTACTAATTTATTTATGGTCGGATTCATGCAGAAGTTGATTTCGCGAGAGGTAGTTGCAAGAAAGGTGTAAATCTAGAAAGAAAAATGGATATTTTTTCAAAACTTTGAAAGAGTTTCATTGGTCAGTTTGGCCGTGAGAAACTCTTCTAACGCTCGCATTTATTGATATAGGATATCTTCCTATCGCGCCTAAAAACGCTGAGGTAGCGTCTGCAGCTCGCAAACTTACAGGTTGTTTTTAAAACAATTGAAAAAATTTAAATTATTTCTCAATACAAAATATTCCTTATAAACTAAAAGATTCATTTTTTATTACAAGTATGTATGTTTATAAATGTTACTCAAAGAACAAATTGAAATTGTTTGATAAATGTTTACATATATATATATATATATATATATATATATATATATATCTCCCTATATTATATAGTTATATGAACCAAAATTCAGTCGGTGCCCCCCCACATCCCCCCACAGCCCCCCACATGATTTTTATTAATTAAATAACGTAAATTTACGTTATTTTATGTTATCGATCATTACCCCCCACGCCCCCCCACATCCCCCCATAAACCCCCACTAACCCCCTCTTGCCCCCACCCACAATCCCCCACAACCCCCCATAATCCCCCTTATAACCTTTTAGAACCATCAAATACTGGATAATATAGTTTTATATTTTTTATTATATTCTATTTATGTATAATATTACATAAAAATATAAAAATTTTAATTTTTTTTTTGTTGAAAAATCGAAAGTAGTTGAATAAAATTACAATTTATAATATTTAAAATGAAAAACATGTGCCTCATCAGATATCTTATTACCATTTTTTACATAGTTTATCTGAAATTAATAAATATAAATTTAAATTAATTCTATTACAATTCCTCAACACTATAATCAATTCATTTGTTGAAAACATAATGATTTTTAATAATTTGTTCATATTATAAATATTTTATTGTATTAAAATAAAAATAAGCATATAGTGTTGAGGATTCAGATTTCCACACCATCTTACATTATAAACCTTTAATAGTATTGATTTATACAACTTTTAAAATTAATTGATATTAATATTTATGTTTAAATTTATATAACTTTCAAGATTAATAACTATTTATATTTGTTTTACAAAGGTGTAGATCAAACAGATGATAATATTCATTTGAATTATTCAATAGAAATGTTAAATAACATAAGAGAAAGATTACCTCCACAGGAACTGAAATTAAAAGTAAATACCATAATTATGTTAATTCGAAATTTAAGTATAAAAAATGGATTATATAGTGAAACGCGATTAAAAATAACTAAATTATTCAAATATAACATAGAAGCACAAATAACTCTTTCACGTTGTAAAAATGTAAATAAAATATATATTCAAAATGAATCGAAAAACAGAGATATTGTACCTAACATAGTTTGGAAAGAAATATTAAAAAAATAATTTTATTATAATTTAACAAAAATTTAATGTTATTTAAATAAATTTTTTATAAATTATTTTATTAAATAAACTTTATTTTTTTCAGGTTATATTTATATTAATTATAAACATTAAAAATTTTTAATAATATATAAATAAAAAAAAAATGGAATGGAATCCAATTAATAATGTTGAAATTGACAATGTTAATGATCAACAAATGATTGAATGAAATCCATTTTGATGGAAAATTTAAATGATCAAATTGAAGAACATTTAAATTTTTAAGAAGAATATGAATATTATTTAGAAAGTCTAGATAATAATAGTTCAATAAACAATACAATAATTTCTGAATTAAATAACATTATTAATTCATATATAGAGAAAAATAATGAACAATTTGAATTTAAAAATTGGAATGAAGTACCAGAGTATTATAAATATTATGCGAATAAAATTATAAAATATAAAATAAATATATGCGAACCAATAGCAGAATATTACTTTAATCAAAGTCATGAAATTTATTCTAAATATTTATTAAGATTAGCTTACATTATTAATAAAATATGAAAAATTAAAATAAATCATAAATATTTCAATATATAATGATAAATTTAAAAAAAAATTTTAAACATTATCAATATTATTAAAAATAAAAAAAAAATAAAATATTTAAAAATTAACTAAAATATTTAAAAGTTATGATTATTTAAAATTTATAAATCGAAATTTTAATAAATAAATAATTTAACTACTAACAACAATAAATAAAAAAAACATATTCATAACTTTTATACAGGTAAATGTAATATAAGTAAGTATAAAATAATTTAAAATTATTTTATTTATTTATTTGTTATATAAATAACTAAATTTTAAATAAAATATGATATAATGATCATGTAATAATTTCATTTACAATATCATAATAAATTTATAAATTTTAGTATGAATTTTTGATATATCTCATAAAATGTTTAAAATGAGAAAAAAGATATAAAAAAGGAATTATAACAAAATAATCCTATAAATCTTATAAAACTCAAAATCATTACGATATATCAAATAATATACTAAATTATCAACGAAACTAAAAAAAAATGATTTAAAAATTTAAAAATGATTTAAATGTTTAATATATAATTATATTTATAGCACAACTGGGGGTTGGCGAGCAGTGCGAGCAGGGGTGTACCCCCCCTAGTATATATATATATATATATATACACACAGCTAATACAAGATTAATAAAAGAGAATTAGAGATAAAAAAAAAATTTTTATACATCCGTGATTATGCGGATGTAACACCCCCACCGTAAGAACGAAGCAATAAGATTTTCATTTTTCTGCTTTGGGGTTCCCAACAGTTTGAGCTTGATGTCTCGGATCGTTTTTCTTGATGGTGGCACAGAGTTGGATCTGCTGACTCCTCTTCTTGGCATGCTCAACGATTCCGTTGACCCTTTGTCTGTTCCGCGCACTGACGCTTTATCTTTCTTCGTACGTTCTGTTTTCGCCAAACTCGTCAGTAAGTGTGTTATTGAGTTGAAGATGGCTCAGAAGAGTCTTGTACTTTATTCGTACACCGTGTATAGTGTGCCCTCAGATCATCGTATCGAAGATTAGCTTGATTATTTGACATATTAGAATGATCATTAGTATCCCTGCCGAGATTTGACCAAATTTTTGTAACTTGTTCTACAATTTATTAAGTGTGGATTTTATTATTGTTTCCATCTCTTCAGGCATCAACAGGTTGTTAAACTTTGCAGATTGCGTTCTTGCTTTGCTGTCGTTGAGCCATCTAGCTATTGCTTCTGGCATTGCAGATTTTTCGGCTGGAAAGATCGAATGTTCGTGTAAATTTTCTAGATCTTCCGGTGTGTATATTCCGTTCTCTAAAACTTCTGGAATTCTGGTATGTTTCCAGATCAGCTGAACAAACAGTTACAAAAATTGCGATAGGTTTACCTCTGTTGCTGTAAAGTGAATTTCAAACCATTTTTCGCTGATTTTAAAGATACTTGGTATAAGCGTGTTGCAGTCTCTGGCTGCTCCTATTTGTGTTAGTACTTTACTGATAGGTTTGGCAAAGTAATCTTCGTCGTTGCAAACTACTGGTACTTCATCATCCATTGCACAAATCCATTTCCTTTATTCTGTAGGATCGTGGTACGCATTGAATGATGTAGACGACTTCTCCTGCTGCTATTGCTAAGTAAACTTATTTCTTCATAACCTTTAGGGCGAAAAGGTAAGGGTTCATAAACGCTAGAGGCAGAGCATTTTCTATGATTTGTCTTTCCAATAGACATCTGTGCAGAACTATGGCACAGTATAGCGATCCCAGTTGTTTATCAAGATGTCTCCCGAGATTCATTATTTTCGCATTAAAATATGCAGTCGGAATGATGTCTGATAGCACCAAGCTTTCTCGGGCTGTGAATGATTTGCCTGTTGTGATTTCTAAGATGGACAATTTTGATCGATCCGTTCTGATCAATTTATATCCACATAGTATCTCTTCTCCGATTTTGGTTAAACCAAAGTTTATTTTTCCTGTTGAGTTCCCAAAATGCATAACGGGAACATTCGAATAGTGATCAACCATAGGTGTCCCTGTACCTTTATAAAGGATGGTGAACTCATTGAATTTATACGTAGATCCCATTACTGAAGTCCAAAAAGTACAGCTTTCTTCCTCGTCAATGGATCTACCGCTGGTGTAGCTGCATCGAGTTCTGGTGTTTAGAATCACTACGTTTTACCTTTGTCTACGGTGACTTCGTAGTCTGTTGCTTTGATCTCTGGTTTTGCTGTTTTAACTACCTTTTTGTATTCATATCCGTTATCATTGTAAGTTGTGCCCTCACAATATCCATTCGCGTCCAACCTTCCAGCAACTGTAACAGTCGTTCTATTTGTGGTGTTTAGCAAAAGATTATTCATTATAGGGCGTCCACAACGATACTGGCCACATCTAACGAGATTTCCGCACGCTTCTCTTGTTGCCAGCTCCATAAATGTAGTGGAGCCTCCTTTTACCTTTAAATTGTGTGAGTGCATACCAAAATAGGTGATTTCCTGCTTTGCTTTGTTTATACTGATACACCTGCGGTTATCATATTGCGCAGTTATAGCTAATTGAAATTATAAGCATTTGTACCAAAGTCCGAAGATTAATTTCATGAATGCGTGATTAAATATCACGAGTTAATTGACCAATTTTGATTCAAGTTTTCTTATTTGTTATTACACAAAAAGGAAAAAAAAAATTGAATATGCATACATGTCACAAAGCAAGGAAATCAAAGAATAAAAATACGCAGATTCATGTTAATAATTGTTGTGTGTATTCACTTTAGGAAATTTTTAGTCAAATGTAGAGTTCTGATCATTGTTGATCGAACTTTTAGATCGTAGTCTTGTTAAGCGCAGTTTATTTGGATATACAATTTTAGTAATATTTTTAAAAGAAATCTTAATATTTCTATTGCTATCCAACATTTTGAGAAGTCTATGTAACCTAGTATACTGCGGTTGAAATTTACCCTTTCTAGGTTCTATTAATAGCATTACATGGTCATTAACTTAAAAATTACATTGGTTTTAATGTTCTATATTAATATAATATTACTTTGAACGTATTTTTAAGTTTATTAGATTTTTTCTGGATAGTTCGTGTATTTCTAACAATTTTGATCTTAATCTAATCAGATAGTCATAATAAGTATCGGTAGTATTTTCTCATAATACCACTCTCGCTGATGAAACACGAGCCATCTACCCGTATACGCATTCGTAAGGGGTGAGCTTCGTTCCTTCATGAACGCTGGTATTGTAAGAAAATGTCACACATTCACACCATTCATCCCATTGACGTATATTTAATACATAATTCATTAGCCATCCCTTTAAAGAATGATGCATTTGCTCAATAGATCCATTGAATTGAGGGTGAAATAAACTAATAAAATTTTTACCTTGGTCCGTCAGAAATAAGTTTGAAGATCCGTGAATGAAAACAAATCGTTTTAGAAACACTTCGACGATTGCCGTTGACATAATCAAATCTAAAGAAGCAGTTATACAAAATTTCGTTAGTAAATCTTGCATTGTTAGAATTAACATATTCCTATTTCTGGTCTTATCTAATGCGCCTACGATATCTTACGAAATTTTCTCGAAGCTAGAACCCGGTGCGTCTGTAAACACCATATGTTGTCTTACTTCATTTCTAGCAAGTGTTAATGAAATTTTGGATTTCCGCTTACATATTCAGCCAGAAGTCATGCTGTCGAATTCAGTTATACGTTTTCGTTATGCCTTTATGACCAATAATTGGCGATTCGTGAGTTTCACGTATTATTTCTTCACGCAAATCTACCTCTGGGACTTGTATCAGATTTTTACAGATTATTATTTAACTTTAGAAATCCGAAAATATATCTTCCGACAGATCAATAATTTCACTCCACGTGATATCGTCTATATGCTCTTTTTTTGAACTTCTCAAAGATACTAATGACGTTGTTTGACATACGTCTAGTAGTAAAAGAATAGCATCCTTGAAAATGTCTCCATCTGCCTGTATATGCAAATTTTCTTTGATTAGTAAAGCTATCAGAATCTTTTTGTCATTATCAATGACTTTTACTCTTGCAAGGGCAATATCTTGCAGGGGCGGAAGTCTTTGTTCTTCTTGCAAAAAGAATGCTCTTGAATCAAGAGGTTGATTTTTTTGTGTTATAAAGTATGTTAAATTGTCCATTGCAATGCGAAAATTATCTCCCGTTTCAATTATATTTCATGACAGTCAAGGTCGATTTGATTCGTCTCGATCAATCTGATACTTAACAGATAAAGAAGATTCATTATCCCTGGACGGATTTAAATGTTATCCGTCCCTGAGCGATTGATGATTCTCAGAAATATTTGTATTTTCGTTCATAGCATCGTCAATTGCGTAAGCGTCTTTGGATAATTTATTTGTTTTAGCTTCTAAAGATTTCTTAACGATGTCTAGCATTTGTGACAGTTCCTCGGCTGGTAGCTGATATCTGTCTTGCTTGATTTTAGTCAATTTCACGCTTGTTAGTATGCTGTCAAAAGGTATCTTGTCGTCATAGTCAAAAGAATATATATGCTCGTCTCCGTCTCGGCGCGTTAACCATCGTGTAGATATTACTTTATTGTTTGGTTTAATGTACTGTTTGCTTTGGCATAGATAAAAACTGTCCTTGTTGTTTTTCACAGCTAGAAAGTCATTCTTTTCAAACAGTATTTTAGTTGTGATTGACTCTATAGCGTTTACTTTATAGAATGGTTTTCTTTTGGTTTTCTCGAACGTTATCTTGACGATTTCTTTAGTTCTCAGTAAGCGTACGTTTTGCACTTCGCTATCCGGAAGATTACGTGATAGCGCATATCGGCCACGAAATTAATTTTTCCTGAAAGATATTTGATTGTAAAGTCAAATTTGTCTTTTAATTTGAAATACTATTTTTTTCATTCAGATGTGCAATCTTTGATTTCGTGCAGCCAAACGAAAGGTTGGTGATGAGTCATAAAGGTGAAATATCGACAAATCAGACAATAGTTGAATTGATAGCCTCAAAATCGCATTGCGAGAAGTTTCTTTCCGATAGTTTTATAATTCATCTTAGTTTTTGTAAACAATCAGCTTGCGTGAGCTACGGGTAAATCTGAATTCCCCTTCCAACGGAATAGGACACCACTGACCACGTAGTCTGAGACATCTATTATTACAAAGAATTTCTCGTCGAAGTTTGGATGTTGCAAGATTAGTTCATTAATTAGGCAGTTTTTGAGCGTCTCAAAAGCCATTTCATGTTTATCTGACCAATTAAAAGCTACTGCTTTCTTTAAAAGGTTTGTCAATGGCTTTGTTATCGTTGCAAAATTTGGAATAAAACGTCGATAATATCTGCACGGACCAAGAAATTGGCGTATTTCCTTGACATTTCGTGAACGAGGACATCTTTCCAAGACTTCCGTTTTATTTGAGTCTGGTCTCATGTCTCCATAACTGATCTCATGACCAAGAAATGTCACTAATGTTTTGTAAAATTAGTACTCTACGGGATTTCATTTTAGGATAAATTTCTTTAAGGTTTCTACAAACTCCAGAAATAATTCGTCTAGATCGACTAGATTTTTTGCAAACAGTATGACATTGTCAATATACCCTAACTTTCCTTTTCCCTTAAAGCTTAAATCTAACAGTTTATGCCCTAAAATTTTATTAGTTAATTCTTGAAAAGTACTTGCTGCTGTTCGAAATCCAAAAAGCATTCTTTTGAAGTAAAAGTGACCATAAGTAGTAGAAAAGGCTATTTTCTCTCGATATTCCTCTCTAATCATCACCTGATGGAAACCTAAATACATATCGACAACGATATAATAGCTAGCCTCACTAAACTGCTCGACTAAATGTATAATATATGAGATTGGATGTGGTTATGGCTTGATCTTCTTATTTAATTTGCGGAAGTCGACTACAATTCTCCATTGTGGCTTCCCGTCGACACCGTCTTTCTTTTTGACAATCCAAAGAGGGCTGTTAAAGGGCGATTCGCTTCTCTTGACCATATCCGACTCTAACAATTTACTTATTTGTTAGTAAACAATTTCTTGCAATTTCTGAGGTATTTGGTACTGTCTTACGTTCACTGGTTCTTCATCGCTAGTTTTAATTTTATGTTAGATTATGTCAGTGGCAGAGATGAGTTATTCCTTTAAATGGAAAACATCAACTGTTTTTTCAATGAGGTTCTGCAGCCTTGCTTCATTTTCTTCTGCTGTATGATTTTTAGGTATGTCATTTAATATACATTCTGTTCTGTTTTTGATAGTAGCATTGTACATTCGCTTCAAATTTTTATGTTTACAGCTTCAATTTGAACTTGTTGATTTGATAAACCAGATGATTTGTTCTTGTTATTCTTGTTTTTCTGACGTGCTGGCTTTGGTGATTTCGTATTCACTTTTTGTGAATTATTGGTCTCTTTCTCTTCTATATCTCCTCTACTCTTGACTCTGCTAGCGGCTATTTTCGCACTCTTACTCTCTCGATGATAAGCAGCACCTGGAATTTTTTAATTGTCTTTCGTAGAAGGTGGAACATATTTTTGATCTAACTCTTTTTGTTTCTCCCACCGTTGTCCATACTTCTCTAAATTATCGAAATCATATATCTTTTTTGTTGCCATATACCGTCGATATTCTGGCAATAAATTCTGATATGCGATCTCGAGTTGTCTCCTAATTGATGGAGGATACTTAAAATGGTCGACAATATACTTAAAATTAGAGAGGTGATTGCATATCTTCTCTCCTTTCCTTTGAGTTCTGGCTTTTAACTTATCTAACACATCCTCTTCATCCATAACTAGAATATACTGTCGTTTAAATACTTTTTTAAATCCTCTCCAATCTCGAATTCTCCTCTCAGCTATTTCCTACCAGCGACTTGCATCTTCCAAAAATATGTAGTGTAGTACTTTTAACCAATTTTTATCTGAGTAATCAGTACTCTTCTTGCACTTCTCTGAAAGTTTCAAAAAATCTTCTGCATTCTCTCGACCCGAAAATGTCAGGTGCCAAGATTGCAGAATTTTAAATTATTTAAAGTAATCTTTTTCTTTCTTTTTCCTTCGAGTCTTTTTCTTGGATCAAATAGGATAGTCAGATTCACTGCCACTTGTTGAACTATTGCTACTACTACTACTACTGCTACTCAGATCACTTAACTTATTTGTAGAATGTTTACGGTGTCTTCTGGTATGACTCTTATATCTCTTACCACTCGATATTTTTTGAATACCACCATGGGTCGATCTTAACATTGACGATTTGTTTGTAGGTACCTGACTTCTCTTACTCTTATTTGAGAAGCAAGTATCATCTCTGTCAGATTTCTGACACTTATGACAGCAACTTGTTTGATCTCTCTGTTGAAGTTCATCTTCCTTTTCTCTTGATTAGTTGTTTCTTTCTTGGTTGATTATCTCGTTTGCTCGTTGTTGGTCTTGACTCCGCTCTTCAACTTTTTTAATTAACTCGTTTCTCGACTCATCTCCAATAAGTTGAATATTATCATTTTTGTTATATCTCCTTCTCGTCACATTTTCCTCATATGACAACCTTGTTGTATCACTATATTTATTAATCCAACCCAAGATAGTATAGTCACTTATAGATAATGGATTGGATGCCTTTTTTCAGCCAGAGTGGTTTCAGGTGGCAATCCTGTTGAAGCATTAATTCCATATGTAGTAGACGTCATCTTAGGTAATGAATACGTTGAATGCAAATTAGTGCCACTTATAGATAACGTACTCGTTACAGTCGTAGTCGTTACTGTTACAGTGGTCACCAATGATGCCTGTGACAAGAATGAGATTGTCGTGACGTTGCACATCAGAGATAACCTCGTATTATCTTTACTTGGAAGCATAGACCTCCTTGTCTCGTCATCTCTAGCCCTCTCTAATTCTTCAGAGTCTTGTCCCGAAGCTGTCACTATTTGAGGCTGCATCTGTGTGTGTATGCCCAAATCACTTATATTTGGAAATACCGACTTTAATAATGAACCACCTTCGTCAACCTCAGGAAACCACAGAACTTTATCTACCCTAGCTTTTCGTAACTCTGCTCTATATAATCGCTCTCGAAGAGTTTTCTCTGATCCTTGAGTGTTAAGATCAAACTCATTCAACTCTTCATTTATTCTTTCAATGGGCCAATCTCTGATATCCTCGTATTCATTTCTCAATATCTCAGAACTACTAATCGGTCGTCTCAACTACTCTGAATAATCTTCCATACGGTCTGTTAATAATAACTTTTTATATTTTACTCTTCTTTATACTCAAATCTCGATAATCTTGACTTTTCTTAAAGACCTATTTTATTATTTGCTAGAAATTTCTTGAAAAGGGAAACAAGAATGATCAGAAACTAAATAAATTTATAGCAAAATAACCTAACAACCTCTAGAAACTTTAAATAGAGGTATAATTAGCAAAGGTACACGCTCCGCAGGGCAAAAAGGGTGGCTCGATAAATTTTTTTCTTATAATAATGATAAAAAAAATTTCTCCCTAATAGCAGGCAATTAAGGCAACTCAAATCTCGAAACTGGGGAGAATCTATTCTCCTTTAGGTATTCAAAAGGGACTTGATGATTTTGAGGTTATAGGTTAATGGACATTCACACACGAAAATCGCTTTTAATATATACACTTATCTCTAAACCATCTTCAAACACATTATAAAAAAACTAATATATAATACATATAGAATATATATTTAAAATATGTCAAATTTTACAAATTTATACTCTGGCAATTACCTTAGTATTTTATTTTTATCTAGAAGGCAAAATAAAAAATCTTGCTTAAAAATGAGACTTGAATCTTTTCATTTACGCTCTTCTTGAGTAAATGAATAATCTTGAGTATGTGTCAATTTAATACCTCTTCTCCATAAATAAAAATTTCTTAGTTAATTTCTTTTTAATAAATTAAAATTTAAAATTTTCTCTTCACTGGTTCTGTTTTATTAACCTACCCCTCTAATCTCGAAAATTAATCTCTTCTATTTTCTTAATTCTTTCTTTCTCAACTCTCGATAAAATTTATTTCAATTAGAAGAAAAAAAATCATTTTCTCAACTCTTGACTCCTTTCTCAACTCTCGATAAATTAAAAAAAAAATAACTTTCTCAGTTCTCGATTAATATCAACATTCTCAACTCCCGATAAATATCCAAAAATTTCCTCTCCATAATATAAAATAAATTTATTTTGATGAATAATTTTCTAGATGAGTAATTTTCTTGATAAATAATTTTCTTGATAAATAATTTTCTTGACTAGAAAATATTTCTCTTAAAACAAAAAAAAATATATTATCCTCTCTTATTAATAAAATATTTGAAGACCTCTTCTCTTGGTTTGGTTCTTTATAAGAGGGGTAAATCAGATAAAATATTTTGGAAATAAATAAACGTATATTCTTGCTAGAGGTAATGTCTGGAAGGAGTTAAAAGATATGGGACTCCTGTCCGGACCTCAAGGGGACTTGAATGGATTCACTCCAGATGAGCTTAATGCACATTTTGCAGGGGTGTCAGTCTCGCCACATGATGATACTGCGGAACGTAAAAGGATTCTTTCTGAGTGTAGTGAAAGTGGCTTTGCTTTTAAGCCAATTAATATTAATGATGTAATCCTTGCGATTTCGCATTTTTCGTCACAGGCTTGTGGCGAGGATGGCATCCCACAGAATGTGATACTTGAAGCACTACCGATTATTGGAGAGCATCTTGTGACTCTGTTCAATTCCTCTTTCGCGCGGGGGGTCTTCCCTTGCCTTTGGAAGCGTGCACGCATTGTACCTTTAAAGAAGTGCCCTGCACCTAAAATGCCTAGAGATTTTAGGCCCATAGCAATATTATGTTTTCTTTCAAAGGTTCTAGAGAAGATTGCCCACGACCAACTGCAGGAGTATATTATGACACACAAAATACTTGACTCTTTGCAGACTGGCTTCAGAAAGCATCATTCTATGCCGACTGCCATACTTAAACTTACAGATGACATAAGATCAGGTCTTGACAAGAAACTTGCCACGATATTACTTCTATTTGACTTTAGTAAGGCATCCGACACGATCTCTCCCTCCAAATTGCTTGCGAGGCTTAAATCAATAGGGTTTTCCAGGGCTGCACTCGACTGGGTTAGCTCCTATTTATCAGGTAGGAAGCAAATGATTTCCACACATTTAAAAGAGGATTCGGATTGGCTAACAACCAATCTAGGAGTTCCACAGGGTTCAGTGCTGAAGCCTCTGTTGTTTTGCCTTTACATTAATAACATCCGTGACACGCTCGACCCCTGTTTCGTTGAGCACATATTATATGCTGATGACCTCCAAATCTATACTCAGGTTCCTCATGAACATCTGGATGAAGGTATTCGTATTATGCAAAGGGCGGCCAGGGCGGTGTTGGGGTGGGCTGTCGATGCTTCTCTCACATTAAATGCAAGCAAAACTGAGGCGATCGTTTTTGGCAGTAGTCGATTTATTAATGACTTTTATGCTGGTGAGCCAAGAACGATTGAGCTTGAGGGAGGTGTCGACATATCTTTCTCTGATACCGTTACGAACCTTGGTGTTGTGCTTGACGCTAAGTTGTCATGGGAGCCGCACATTGATATGGTGACTAAAAAATTTAATAGGATAATATATAGTTCGCGGTTCTTTCGTCGGTACACCACTGAGGCCCTGCATAAGCAGCTCGCAGCCGCCTTGCTGTGTCCGCACCTCGACTACTGCTCAGTGGTTCTGCTCGATGCATTGCAGGGGTTAAGAAGACTATTACAAAGACTACAAAATTCATGTGTGAGATATGTATTAGGTGTAGGAATGGGCGATCATATCTCTCCTCATAGAGCTGCGCTTGGTTGGCTGCGTACTGATTCGAGGAGACAGTATTTTATGGCTGTACTTATGTACAAAATCATGCGCATGAATACTCCCGAGTATCTAGTGAGTCCCTTCACTAGATATGTACCTAGGGTAGCCACTAGGGGAGAGATTTAGGACTTCGCGGTGCCCTTCATGCGTACTGAGACTGGAAGAAATTCCTTTCAAGTTCAAGGTGCGCATTTTTGGAACTCCCTGCCTGCTGATATAAAAAATCTACCATCGCTCGGCAGGTTTAAGTCGGCTTTGAGGACGTACTTACTCGACCTCGAGTGAAATTAATTTTAAGTATTTTAATTTTTATGTTAATTTATTTTGTTTTTATCCTATATATAGATTTAAGGTGTAAATGTATTTATTAGCGTGAATGATGGAGAAATGTATGCGGAAAGAATGAGTGGTTCTGTTGTTATTAGAAGTCATGACATCTTCGGTATTAAGTTTTTATTCTTTAAATGTTATTATTATCTTATTTTTTAATTATTTACTATTACTTTGTTATTGTATTGTCCAATTTTATTTTCATATTATTGTCTAATTTTATTCTATAGTATTGTACAATTTCATTTTTATAGTATTGTCCAATTTCATTTTTATTGATGTTATGACAGTGATTCCTCTTTTAAATTATGTATTTTCATTCTATGACTGATAGATATTTAAGACTGTTTTTCATTGTAATTTATGTTTTCTGCGTGTATTTAGAATAGTCTGTGATATCACTTTTACATGGTGACTTACTGATACAGTATTAATTTTAATAATTAACTGTGATATCTTATCTTATTATGTGCAATACTTTATATAAAATTATTACTCAGTATTTCATGTATTACACGCCTTTTTGTACTCTTTTTACAAAATAAATTAATATTTATCTATCTATTATCTATATGTAAAAAAAACTGTAAATATATAAATATATGCGTGTGCGTGGAGATAAAAACTCTCTAAATTAAAAATCCACGCTACGCCGCCATTTTGAAAAACGCAAAATTTCTCTTTAACGGTTATTTTATACTTGAACAATCACCTAAAAATCTTCTCGACACTTTAAGCTATTAAAAATTTCTCTTTCGAAATTATAAAAAAAATTTTTTACTGATTTTTACCGGTTTTGACGAAACTTAAGACTTAGGGCGCCATTTGTAGAACTGTCTAAGTGACGTCTCTGGAAAAAGCGATCGTATTCTGCACCGTATTCGAAAGTAATTAATTTGTTAATAAATTCTTTGGCTGATCTTGTGTTGCCTGCATTGGTTTGCTGAGAAATAAGAGAGGGTGCTTGATGCATGTTGTTAACTTCTCTTATATTTTCTGTACTTGAGAAGAAAGAGCTATCTTTGTCTACCAGAATTTTTTTGTTGCAAGGCTGATAAGATTTTTGCATTGGTTCTAGATGTTTGCCATGTTATTTTTAGATCGATGTCAAAAATATTTGTATTAGATACTTCTATGCCAACATAGCCTCCGTCATTGACTGTCATGACGTTTCCTGCCGTTACGCTTTTTTCGTTAAAATTTATTTTCTTAATATAGCCATTGTTTGCAACAATAACTTAAATTCAAATCATCCTAGAATGTTCTAAATCTTTCTAATAAGTCTCGCGAGCCCCGTTTCGCGTACGTTACCGCAACCACGTTTTCTTAATCTTAGGCTTTACATATGCTTACGTGGCGCAGCGCTTCAGATAGCCACTCGAAAGAGACACTTTACTTCTCTTCGGGTTTTTTTTATACGCATACTAAGCTACTCGTGGCTCTTTTTACGCGTAATTAATAGCGTGTATTATAGTAATAATTGGAAGAGATTGTTAAATTATTAATTTCCTTTTAATTGTAATTGCAACTTCTGAAGCCTAAGAATAAAGAACTGTGATAATAGAATATAATTTAGCTTGACATTAATAGCGTGTATTATAGTAATAATTGGAAGAGATTGTTAAATTATTAATTTCCTTTTAATTGTAATTGCAACTTCTGAAGCCTAAGAATAAAGAACTGTGATAATAGAATATAATTTAGCTTGACATAAAACCAATGGTGTTATTCATTTTTCCTACTGTGCATGTGTTGTGTTATTTCTGCATGTTACGCGCATAACAATTATTAAAATCATAATTGAAATTAAAATAAAACGTAATAGAGTACACTGAATAAAAAATTTTCTAAAGCGCTAACATAAAAATTCGATCCTTCGAGCCGAATCATAAAAGTTTGTCTAGTCGAACCGGATCAGGAAAAATCGAATTTTTTAAGCGTTTTTGACGCTAAAATTATAAAGTGGTGTAGTTAAAGGCTATAAAAATCCAGTGCATTGTTCTGAAATGGGAAAACTGTATTCCTGTGAATTTTAAAGCATTAAAAGTGCATGAAAAAAGCGTGAAAATTTGATAGCGTCGTTTTTCCAATTTTAACGGCCTTTATGACGTCATTTCCGAAGAGAGAGAGAGAGAGAGAGAGAGAGAGAGAGAGAGAGAGAGAGAGAGAGAGAGAGAGAGAGACTTAGACTTAGCTATTTTATTTGGCCTTGGGGTAAAACCCTGTCTAGTACTTAGGAATCAATTTCAACATTGAAATATATTTTATAATAACATATAAATAGTCAAGTTGAAAAAAAAAATTTTCATCTAATACTAAACTCAAAATAACAACAATGCATCAGAAAATAAAACATTATAATGGCCATAAACAAAATCATTTACCAGGTGAGTTTTAATATTAATTATCGCAGCATAAAATTAGAAAAACTGATTAATAGCAATTTCAAATAAAGCGTAAAATAGATAGAATACATAGCAATAATCAACATTTAAGCTGTTATTTATTTTTCTTTTCTATTCCTCCTAACACCACATTGTTCTTTTATAACTTTTCTTCTCTAATATTTCTAATCCTTGTAGTTTGCATTGCGTTTTTTTTTTTACTTTTATTTTTTTCTCTCTTTATACAACGACTACACTTTTACACTTTTCTTCTTTTATCTATATTTCTCCACTTTTGTCCTTTCCTCTTTATTTCTTATTACTGCAGATATATTACGTTCCTTAACACTTATTTCAACGACATTTTAGCTTCACTTCTTTTATACCTTATACAACAAAGGCTCACAATGGCTGACCGGCGTCTATCTAACCTCCAAACATGCGTCTTCTTTTCGACAACTTTTTACTTATTTTAAGCTCTTCTTTTTCCAACTTTTTTATTTTTCATTATCCTCATAGTTTACCAATCTTATTTCCACACTTTATTTACTTCTTTTCTTCATTTTTCCTTACTTTTATCTACCTTCACCTGGAGCTCCCAAAACACGTCCGCTCGGTAGCGCGGCCACCAACCGAATCTCAACATTTAAGCTATTAACGATAGTAACAATTAACAATAAAATTAAAAAATTATAGTGAGTATAGATACTGCTACTAAAATTCAAATTTAAATTTGATTTATTTAAAATTCATAGCAAAAGAATATTGAAATTAAATCATTCAATTTCAAAAAATATCACATAATATCAAATAATTTCGACTGGAGTGTTATTCAGCAGACACCAGTCTCAAGCTGCCACAATTCGCATTCACTTGATAATAGACTATCATACAAGGAACGTTTGAAAGAGAGGGAAGCCTCAGGAGAAAAAGACTTCAGCGAGGATAACTCCTTGTTGAAATATTGAGCGAGTATTAAAGTGCAGTAGTACGTACAGTACAAAAAACAAACAATCTAGGAGGCAATCTCGATGATGAGCGCACTGATGCATCAACATGCTGCCTTATAAACTTCGATGCTAAATATGACGGTGAATTATGTGATATAACATTGTAAGTAAGAGACATCTTAAGATATAAGCGCCTATTTTTCACAGACAACCATCGATAAGGCGTAATCCTACTACGCCAGCCAATATAACCATGTACAAATAGGATACAAGCATTGAAGGCTCTATAGAGGTATAGGTTTTAAGTTTGAGGTATATCATCATAAGCAACAGCTGCGTAATCATAAAGCGGAAAAATTAGAGACTCTACTAATCGCTTCCTCGTATTGAAAGCCAGAGCATGTTTATAGAGATCTTAAAGTATCATGAATCTTCTGTACAGTGAAAGAAACATGCTTGGTCCGGTGCAGTGTGAAAGAAATCCATAAACCGAGATATTTTACAACAGAAAAATAAGGTATGATGGTATTTCCAACAGAAATAGAAGCGATAGAGATATGGTTATTCAAGTGTGGAATATATTTCTCACTGCCAATAAAGATGGCTTGAGTCTTGCCTGCGTTAAGAAGAAGCCCATTTTTCTCTGCCCACTTAATCACAGATGCAACATCATGGTTGATGAGATTAATCTCATATTTCAGATTAGATAGCAAAAAGGATTTGTAGATCTGTAAATCATCGACAAATAAAATATGTTTAGTAGATGTTGAAGCAAGTGAGACATCATTTATATAAATTAAAAACAACAGAAGGCCAAGCACACTACCTTGAGGAACACCTGCAGTCACCTGAGACCGGAGAGATGGTCGATGATTTTTATTAATAACAGAATAGGCACGACCTCTAAAGTGAGACGCAAACCATCTAATGACAATATCAGAGCAGTTCATCCAGCGAAGTTTGGTTAGCAGCCTATTATGAGAAAGCCTGTCAAAGGCCTTAGAAGAATCAAACAGAAGTAATAGAGTGATCATTCTTCGATCAATAGCAGACCTGCAATCATCAAGCAAATGTAGTAGTACAGTCTGTATACTATGACCCTTTCTAAAACCAGTCTGGTAACGATTAAGCAGAGAGTTTACCTCAAGGTGATTAGATAACTGCGTGTGCACGACCCTCTCAAGAACCTTGGAGACTTCACATAGTTTAAGGGGGGTCTTCCATTTTAACTTGTTTTGCCAATGGTAAAAGAAATGCCCTTTTTCAGATTTCAGGAAAACAGCCAAGAGCTAAAGAGTCGTTAACGATAGAGGCTAAATTTAAAGACACAGTCCCTTTAATCATCTTGAGCATATCAGCTGATATATGATCAGGACCAACCCCTTAGAGTTAGATAAATAAAGTAAGTTCTCAAGATAAAAGGAGTTCACTGAGACAAAGTTAAACACTGGTAGATCCACTCTAAGAGGAATAGCAAGAACCCTATCAACATCCGCATCAGTCAATGCTGGACTCTGAGAAGAGACAGAAGTATAGTGATTTAAGAGCACCAACGAAGAAAAATATTTGAGGAGAGACGGCTAAGTACTACTAACCAGGCCCAGTTTACATAATTTAAACCATTTGCTCTTAACTGTAGAAGCCGAAGAAAGTTTATCAGCGATATATTCATTTTTTAACTTGTAAGAGAATATGAAACCAATTTAAACTATCAGTTGAACTAGAATCAGGGAAACATGCAAGATTAGACAACAAGTTTAAAAAAGAACACAAATAAGAAAGACTCGCTGGAGGACAAGAGGAAAGACTAGAACCCACAGCAGCATTTAATGCTTCAATGCTACAGTTTGCGAAGTTTCTTGTAACAAATAATTTAGTAATCTTTTCAGACCTAGAAAGTTTCAGTTTAAGATTAATCAGATCATGACCATCAATGAAAGGAACAACAGACTTATTATATGATAATACTGAAAAGTTGTCGTTTACGACAAATAAGTCTAGCCAAGTATGAGATTCATGATCCGATGTAATAGCACGATGAGTGGCATCTGAAGGGACTATAGATAGAGAGAGAGAATCAAAAAAGGATCTAAGGGTATCAGACCCGTATAAAGATTTTAAAAGATTGACGTTGAAATCGTCAGTAATTAAAGTGTTATCAAATGATGGGTCAGAGTGGTGTAGAATCCGAGTACTGAAACAACTACGAATATAAGCACCAACACCGCCACCTATTTTACCTTTTTCATCATTGCGAAAAAACTCATAGCCATCGATATTAATGACCGAACTGGAGTCAAGATCAGTAAAAAGAGTCTCAGTAAAGATACCATAATTTTCTGATTTGCACTTCCATTCAACTTCATTAAAATGAGTCTTAATATGATTTACATTAGCATGAGAAATGGAAATAGAATTTCTTAAGGAACTATTATTTACATCCAAACTTAAATTTCTAAAAGACAAAACAATAGACGACACAGCCTGCGAGTCTTTAAAAACTCAATCATTCTTTTTCTCATTCGGCACTAATAAGGCCAAGTCAGACCCAGAAGCAATCAAAACAAACATTGAGTCTTTGGTAGCTCTCATGTAGACCTTCAGAGTAGTGACAAAAGGCCATTCATAATTTAACTCCCTTGAGGCACTCTTCGTTTTAGCCAACAGAGAGTAAACTTCTCTATAAAGCTCTTACAAAAACTTTAGAAGTCCAAAAATTCCACATCCGAAAATGCGAAATTTTTTATTTCTATTATCAAATGACTTAGAGTAAATTTTAACTCAACGTTATCTGAAAGTTCCTATGTATTCTTTCTTTATATCATCGAATTACTGTGAGTCAATTTCAACTTAACGGTATCTAGAAATTCCTAGATATTCTTTTTTTCCATCATCGAATTACTTAAAGTTAATTTCAACTCAACATGATCTAAGATAGTCTAAATATTTTTTCTCTCTATCATCAAATGACTTTGAGTTAATTTCGCCTCAACGGTATCTTGAAATTCCCAAATATCCTTTTTTTCTATTATCGAATTACTTTAAGTTAATTTCAAATTAACGGTATCTAGAAAGTCTTAGATATTCTTTCTTTTTATCATCAAATTTCGTTGAGTTAATTTCAACTTAACGGTATCTAGAAGTTCCTAGATCTTCTTTTTTTATATCATCAAAATACTTTGAATTAATTTTAACTTAAAGTTTTCCAGAAGTTTTAAGATATTCTTTTTTTCATCATAGAATTACTTTGAGTTAATTCTATCTCAACAGTATCTAGAATTTCTTAAGTATCCTTTCTCTATATCATCGAATGACTTTAAGTTAATTTTAACTTAACGGTATCCCGAAGTTTCTATATATTCTTTCATTGCATTATCAAATTACATTAAGTTAATTTCAAACTAGCGGTATCTCAAAGTTCCTAGATATTTTTTCTTTCTATCATCGAATTAATTTGAGTTAATTTTACATTAACGGTATCTAGAAGTCGCTAGATCTTTATTTATATCATCAAAATACTTTGAGTTGATATAGACTTAACAGTATCTACAAGTTCCTAGATATACTTTTTTCCATCATCGAATTACTTCGAGTTAATTTCAACTCAACAGTATCTAGAATTTTCAAATTATTTTTTTTTTTATTGAAATTTCACCTCAAGGGTATCTAGAAGTTCCTAGGTATTCTTTTTATCTATCATCGAATCACTTTCAATTTCAATTGAGCGCTATCTCGAATTCCATAGATATCCTTTATTTCTATATAAACTTGCAATTTTTTTTTTTTTGGTTGTTCCAATATTTGAAATAATAAAACAGACACTTTCGTTGATCTTTATGGAACAAAATTAGACTTTATTTGCTATATTTTTACAAGCAACGTTTCGTTGACATTAAAAAGTTTCTTAAAAAGTAATGAAAATATTATGTTTACTAAGGCAGATAAAGGCAATCGCACTATTGTGGTAGATAGAAATTTGTATAATGATAAGGTTTTTGATGCTCTAAATGACAATAAGTACTATCAACCAATGAATAAGAATCCTCTTAATAGTTAAAAAATAGTACTAAGAGACTAATTGAAAAATTAAAAAGTAAAAATATTTTAGAAAAAAATAGTATTTTTAATAAATTAAATTTTAATATTGATAACACTACACTCTCTCGAGCCTATGGTTTAATTAAATTACATAAAAACAATAAGCCTGTTAGAATAATTGTCTCTGCAGTTAACAGTCCGACATATTTTTTAGAAAAATGTATTGTAGAATTGTTCAATACTTGTATTCCGAAGCCTAATCATAATACAAAAAAATGTTTAGTACTTAAAAACGATCTAAAACAGATAAATGTATCAGAAATGTATGAATTAGCTTCGTTAGATGTTGTCGCATTATATGCTAATTTAGATAGAGGATTTATTGTTGACTGTGTGGCGAACAATTGGGACCTTATTAAAAAATCAGTTTCTCTCACTAAAGATAAATTCTTGGATATGATTATATTTTTGTTGAATTCTACTTTTTTTAAGTTCCAAGGAAAGTTTTTTAAACAAATTTTAGGTGCTCCTATGGGTGGTTGTTGTAGCCCTTGGTTTGCAGAGCTTTATATGGAATCAATAGAATTGAATTGCCTAGAAAAATTAAAGTCTAGTATTCTTTTCTACAGAAGATATGTTGATGACATTTTGATTGTTGTTAAAAAGGCAGATTTAGAATTGGTTCATAAATCTTTTGAAGACTCTAATAATTTTTTATCATTTACTGTTGAAAAATCAAATAGTGAAGGAGTTTTAAATTTCTTGGAACTTTCGTTAAAAATAACAAATAATGGAATACAGAGCAATTGGTATCGTAAAGACATTTCTTCAAATAGATATCTTAATTTTAAATCTCATCATCCAGATAATCAAAAAATTGGGGTGATTTACAATTTAACAGACAAAGCAATTCTTTTGTCAGATAAACAATTCCATATAGATAACATTCATGTTGTTAAGCAATTGTTAAGTAATAATAATTATCCTCAAGATTTTGTTAATAAATATATTAGAAAGAGGCTACTGAGGCATACAGATGATGTAACTTCTGTGCCGGTAGTTGTTTCTACTAGTAAACCAAGAATCATCTTACCTTATAACAAATATTTACATAAAGGTGTTAAAAATATTGTTAGTAGATATGAATGTGATCTTATTTATAAAAATGTTAACACGTTGAGAAATTTAATGACTTTAGGTAAAGATAAAATAAATAAAATAGAAAAAACAGGTGTAATTTACAAAATTGATTGTATGGATTGTAGCGCCTCTTATGTAGGTGAAACATCAAGAAAATTAAATACTAGAGTTAAAGAACATATTAATTGTACAAAAAATAACGATTTTAGATCTGTAATTGCGAATCATGTCTCACAAGAGAAACATGACATGAATTTTAAAAATGTAAAAATATTAGACTGTGAAAGTAATTGTAAACAAAGAAGATTTTTGGAAATGCTTTATATCCAGTTTTTCGATAATACTCTTAATAGAAAACAAGATACTGAATTCTTGTCTAATGACTATAAAAGTCTCATTGATTGTCTAAAGTAACATTGTTTTAAAGTTATAATTTAATAGTTAGGTATAATTGAGGTTCCCCACCTTTGCCGTTTTTAAATGTTTCCAGAACTGCGTTAATCATGTTGAAAGATAGATACCGGTTTGATTAGACTATATCGGCTTTATTGTTTCAGTTTCGCTTTTCATTAGTTGTACACACGTTGAGATTGACTTACAAATATATGACAAATTCTTTCTTATCGTTGTTAAGTATGAGAATATTTAGAATGCTAGTATTGTTAAAATTTAAAATTTATAGCTGTAATAGAACCAAGAAACAATTTTATTAATATATTTGAGAAAGAAATTTTTTATACACTTGAGGTTTGATACAGTGATAGTTTGATTTACCTTGTACAATATAGCTATAATTTGTGTATTTGATAATTGTCTTTTTTTCAGTTTGGTGCAATGAATGTTATGAATTCCAATTATTGTGTATTACATTTTGTCTCCATATGTTTTGCGAGTCTGTTATTGGTAATATAGATGAATTTAATAATAGATATAATTAAAAAGGTCAGTTTTAATACATAAATGTTAGTTTTTAAGTAAATTTAATCATAAGAAAATTGTTATTTTATAATTCCTACAATTGTCTTTAATAAATTTCTAGCCTGAAGAGGTTGACTTATAATGTCAACGAAACGTTGCTTGTAAAAATATAGCAAATAAAGTCTAATTTTGTTCCATAAAGATCAACGAAAGTGTCTGTTTTATTATCCTTTATTTCTATCAACGAATTGCTTTGAGTTAATTTTTCTTTAATATAGTGTCTAGAATTTCCTAGATACTTTTTTTTCTATCATCAATTTACTTTGAGATAATTTTGACTCAACGGTATCTAGAAGTTCCTATATATTTTTTTTTTCAATTATCGAATTACTTTGAGTTAATTTTGACTTTAAAGTATCTAGAATTTTCTAAATATTCTTTCTTTCTATTATTAAATGACTTTAAGTTAATTTTGACTTAACGGTGTCTAAAAGTTCCTAGATATTCTTTGTATGTATTATTGAATTACTTTGAGTTAAATTCAGCTTAATGGTATTTAGAAATTCCTAGATATTTTTTCTTTCTAACATCGAAATACTTTGAGTTCATTTCAACTTAACGGTATCTGGAATTTCCTGGATATTCTTTCTTTACATCATCGATTAACTATGAGTTAATTCCAACTCAACAGTATCTGGAATTTCCAAAATATTCCTTATTTTTATTATAGAATTACATTATGTTAATTTGAACTTAGTATTATCTAGAAATTCCTAGATATTCTTTATTTCAACTATCGAATGACTATGAGTTAATTTCCACTCAACGGTATCTAAAATTTCCTAGATATTCTTTCTATGTATTATCGAATTTCTTTGAGTTAATTTTAACCTAACGGTATCTAGAAGTTCCTACGTATTTTTTCTTCCTATCGTCGAATTACTTTAAGTTAATTTCAACTTAACGGTATTTAAAAATCCCAAAATATTCTTCCTTTCTATTGCTGAATGACTGTGAATTAATTTTACCTCAACGGTATCTAGAAGTTCCTAGATATTTTTTTTGCCTATCATCGAATTACTTTGAGTTAATTTTGACTTAACGATATCTAGAATTTCCTAAATATTCTTCCCTTCTATTATTGAATGACTTTGAGTTAATTTCTACTTAGCGGTATCTAAAATTACATAGATATTCTTTATTTCTATCAACGGATTACTTTGTGTGAATTTCTTCTTAACGGTATCTAGAATTTTCTAGATATTCTCTTTATGTATTATTGAATAACTTTTAGTTAATTACGACTTAACGGCATGTCGGAGCTGCAGCAATCGAGTTTTGCTTTTTTTATTTCATCAATATTTATTTAAATTCATAAATTAAACAAATATAATGACTTGTCCGCACTAAAGCTATATTAATACAATAATTTTTGTTAAAATAAAAAATCATTTAGACTTGTTATTTTTTTATGAGTTTGGATTGGAAATTAGATATCAAACTCGGCAAACCTAACCTTAAAATACGATACATTGAAAGTTTTTATTATAACTTTGTATGTATTATATTTTGGTGGATTTCTTGAGTAGTCCGCACTAGAGTTTAATCTTAGAAATTATTTCTTTAAAGCAAAAAAACTCGATTAAACGCATCATTTATTCATGAGTTAGGATTGGAAATATTATTATAAGGCGGGCAGCTTCGTCATGCTCTTAAAGGCATCTACACTTTCCTAAATATTCTTTCCTTCTATTATCAAATGACTTTGAGTTAATTTTAACTTAATGGTATCTAGGATATCCTAAATATTTATTCTTTTTATCATCAAATGACTTTAAGTTGATTCGAACCCAACGGTATCTAGAAATTTCTAGATATTATTTATTTCGAATATCGGATAACATTGATTAAATTTTAAAATTTAATTGAGTCAACTTAACGGTATCTTAGATTTTATATCTATTCTTTTTTTCCATAATCGAATTACATTGAGTTGATTTTATCTCAACGGTATCTAAAGGTTCCTAGATATTTTTCCTTTCTATCGTCGAATGACTTTGAGTTAATTTCGACTGAACGGTATCTAGAATTTCCTAAATATTCTTCCCTTCTATTATCGAATGACTTTGAGTTAATTTTAACTTAATGGTATCTAGGGTATCCTAGATATTTTTTCTTTCTATCATCACATGACTTCAAGTTAATTTGAACCTAACGGTATCTAGAATTTCCTAGATATTCTGTATTTCTAATATCGGATAACATTGATTAAGTTTTAACTTACCGGTATCCAAAAGTTTGTATATATTCTTTCTTGCACAATCGAATTACCTTGATTTCATCTCAACGGTATCTAGAGTTTTCTAGATATTCCTTTCATCTTTTTTCGAATAACTTTGAGTTCATTTTAACTTAAAGGTATATAGAAGGTCCTAGATATCGTTTCTTTCTATTATCGAATGGAGTTTATTTCAACTTAACAGTATCTAGAAGTTCCTAGATATTCTTATACAATTGAATTACTTTCAGTTAATTTCAACTCAACGGTATCTAAAATTTCCTACATATTCTTTCTATGTATTATCGAATTTCTTCGAGTTAATTTTAACATAACGGTATCTAGAAATTCCTAGATATTTTTTCTTCCTATTGTCGAATTACTTCGAGTTAATTTCGACTAAACGGTATCTAGAATTTCCTAAATATTCTTCCCTTCTATTATTGAATGACTTTGAGTTAATTTCGACTTAGCGGTATCTAGAATTACATAGATATTCTTTATTTCTATCAACAGATTACTTTGTGTGAATTTCTCCTTAACGGTATCTCGAATTTTGTAGATATTCTCTTCATGTATTATTGAATAACTTTTAGTTAATAACGACTTAAAGGTATCTAGAATTTCCTAAATATTGTTTCTTTCTATTGTCGAATGACTTTGAGTTAATTTTAATATAATGGTATCTAGGATATCCTAAATATTTTTTCATTCTATCATCAAATGACTTTGAGTTAATTCCAACCCAACGGTATCTAACATTTTCTAGATATTCTGTATTTCTAGTATCGGATAACATTGATTAAATTTTAATTGAACGGTATCTAAAATTTTTTATCTATTCTTTTTTTTCATAATCGAATTACTTTGAGTTAGTTTCGACTTGACGATATCTAGAATTTCCTAAAAATTCTTTCCTTCTATAACTGAATGACTTTGAGTTAATTTCGACTTAGCAGTATCTAGAATAACATAGATATTTTTTATTTCTAATATTGGATAACATTGATTAAATTTTAACTTAACGGTATCTTAAATTTTTTATCTATTTTTTTTCCATAATCGAATTACTTTAAGTTAATTTCATTTTAACGGTATCTAGAAGTTCCTAGATATTTTTTCTTCCTATCATCGAATTACTTCGAGTTAATTTCGACTAAACAGTATCTAGAATTTCCTAAATATTCTTCCCTTTTATTATCGAATGACTTTGAGTTAATTTTAACCTAATGCTATCTATGATATCCTAGATATTTTTTCTTCCTATCATCACATGACTTTAAGTTAATTTGAACCCAACGGTATTTAGAATTTTCTAGATATTCTGTATTTCTAATATCGGATAACATTGATTAAATTTTAACTTAACGGTATTCAAAAGTTTCTATATATTCTTTTTTCCATAATCGAATTACTTTGAGTTAATTTCATCTCAACGGTATCGAGAATTTTCTAGATTTACCTCTTATCTTTTATCGAATAACTTCGAGTTCATTTCAACTTAAAGGTATCTAGAAGGTCCTAGATATCCTTTCTTCTATTATCGAATGACTTTGAGTTTATTTCAACTAAACAGTATCTAGAAGTACCTAGATATTCTTTCTTTATACCATTGAATCACTTTGAGTTAATTTCAACTTAACGGTATCTAAAATTTCCTAAATATTGTTTTTATGTATTATTGAATTTCTTTGAGTTAATTTTAACATAACGGTATCTAGAAGTTCCTAGATATTTTTTCTTCCTATCATCAAATTACTTTGAGTTAATTTCGACTTAACGGTATCTAGAATTTCCTAAATATTCTTCTCTTCAATTATCGAATGACTTTGAGTTAATTTTGACTTAATGGTATCTAGGATATTCTAGATATTTTTTCTTCCTATCATCACATGACTTTAAGTTAATTTGAACCCAACGGTATATAGAATTTCCTAGATATTCTTTATTTCTAATATCGGATAACTTGACTAAATTTTAACTTAACGGTATTTAAAAGTTTTTATCCATTTTTTTTTTCTATAATTGAATTACTTTGAGTTAGTTTTATCTCAACGGCATCTAAAAGTTGCTTTATATTCTTTTTCTACATCTTTGGATCACTTTGGGTTAATTTCAACTTAGCGGTATCTAGAATCGCACATATATTCTTTATTTCTATCAACGGATAACTTTGAGTGAATTGCGACTTAAAGGTATCTAGAATTACACAGATATTCTTTATTTCTGTCAACGGATTACTTTGAGTGAATTTCCACCTAACGGTATCTAAAATTTTCTAGATATTCTCTTTATGTATTATTAAATAACTTTTAGTTAATTTCAACTTAACGGTATCTAGAATTTTCTAAATATTCTTTCTTTCTATTATTGAATGACTTCGAGTTAATTTTACCCTAACGGTATCTAGAATGTCTTAAATATTTCTTTTTCTATTATTGACTTACTTTGAGTCTATTTTAACTGGACGGTTTCTAGAATTTTTTAGATACTCTTTCTTTTCATCATAAAATTACTGAGTTTAATTCAGCTTAACGGTATCTTGAAGTTCCTAGATATTTCTTCTTTCTATCATCAAAATACTCTTACTAGAAGAGTATCACAACTCCGGATCACGAATTTTGCTCAAACTGTGTGATAAGTTTCCAAATGTCAAAATATCGAAGGAAACAGAATTTTAGACACCAGTGCTCAATATTTCCCTAGTTATAGGCAATTAAAGAAAATCACTAAAAAAGTTACTAGATTTCTAAACGCATATAGTTCTTTAGAATTGATAGCTAGAAGCTTAAAACTTTTTTTAAATGAAAGCTGAGCTCAAACCCTTTCGAATCCGTAGTTATAGCATGTCAAAATATTACTTTTTCCCAAAGTTATAGCGTGATAAACATTGGACCTGATTTTTCTTTTAAAACATTAATTAATAACAAAAGTTGAAATTGGGTCTAATGTTTATTACGCTATAACTTTGGGAAAAAATTATATTTTGACATGCTATAACTACTAATTCGAAAGGATTTGAGCTCAGCTTTCATTTAAAAAAAGTTTCCAACTTCTAGCTATCAATGCTAAGGAACTATATGCGTTTAAAAATCTAGTGACTTTTTTAGTGATTTTCTTTAATTGCCTATAACTAGAGAAATATTGAGCGTTAAAGTCTAAAATTCTATTTCTTTTCATATTTTGACATTTGAAAACTTATCACAAGGTTTGAGCAAAATCCGTGATCCGGAGACGTGATACTCTACTAGTTAGTTAATTTTAACTTAACGGTATCTGGAATTTCCTAGATATTCTTTCTTTACATCATCGAATTTCTTTGAGTTAATTGTAGCTCAACAGTATCTGGAATTTTTAAGATATTCCTTATTCTTACTATAGAATTACTTTGAGTTAATTTAAACTTAGTGGTATCTAGAATTTCCTAGACTATTTTTATTTCTACCATCGAATAACTCTGAGTTAGTTTCAACTCAGCGGTATCTAGAATTTCATAGATATCCTTTATTTCTATCAACGAATTATTTTGAGTTGATTTCCCCTTAACGGTATCTTGAATTTCCTAGATATTCTTTTTATGTATTTCGAATTATTTTGAGTTAATTTAAACACAACGGTATCTAGGAGTTCCTAGATATTCTTTTTTTTATGATCGAATTACTTTGAGTAAAATTCAACTCAACGGTATCTTGAATTTTCTGAATATTCTTTCTTTCTATCATTGAATGACTTTGAGTTAATTTTACTTTAACGGTATCTAGAATTTCCTAAATATTCTTTTTATCTATTATCGAATTACTTTGAGTTAATTTAAACTTAATGTTATCTAGAATTCCTCAGACATTCTTTATTTCTATTATCGAATGACTTTGAGTTAGTTTTAACTCAGCGGTATCTAGAATTTTATAGATAAACTTCATTTCTATCAACGGATTACTTCGAGATAATCACTTTCCCCTTAACGGTATCTAGTATTCTCCAGATATTCTTTCTATGTATATCGAATTACTTTGAGTTAATTTCATCTTAACGGTATCTAGAATTTTCTAAATATTCTTTCTTTTTATTATTGAATGACTTTAAGTCAATTTTACCTCAACGGTATTTAGAATTTCTTAAATATTCTTCTTTTCTATTATCGAATTACTTTGAGTTAATTTTAACTGAACGGTTTCTGGAATTTCCTAGATATTCTTGATTTCTATTATCAAATGACTTTGAGTTAATTTAAACCCAACGGTATCTAGAAGTTCCTATGTATTCTTTCTTTCCATCATCGAATTATTTTAAGTTAATTTTAACTCAGTATCTAGAATTTCCGAAATATTCCTTACCTTTATTATAGAATTATTTTGAGTTAATTTATACTCACTAGGAGAGTATCACATCTCCGGATCACGGATTTTGCTCTAACTTTGAGATAGGTTTCCAGATGTCAAAATATGGAAAAAGCCAGAGTTATAGACCCCAACGCTCAATATTTCTCTAGTTGCAGGCAATTAAGGAAAATCACTAAAAAAGTTACTAGATTTTCAAACGCTTATAATTCTTTAGCATTAATAGCTAGACGCTTGTAACTGTTTTTAAATGAAAGCTACGTTCAAATCCTTTCGAAAAAGCACCTATAGCATATCAAAATATTATATTTTCCCAAAGTTACAGCGTTATGAAAATTGTACTACATTTTAACATTTATCATTAATTAATATTCTTAAAAGGAAATTCAGCTCAAATTTTTATAACGCTGTTACTTTGAGAAAAAATAATATTTTGATATGCTATAGGTGCTTTTTCGAAAGGATTTGAACGTAGCTTTCATTTAAAAATAGTTACAAGCGTCTAGCTATTAATGTTAAAGAATTATAAGCGTTTGAAAATCTAGTAACTTTTTTAGTGATTTTCTTTAATTGCCTGCAACTAGAGAAATATTGAGCGTTGGGGTCTATAACTCTGGCTTTTTCCATATTTTGACATCTGGAAACCTATCTCAAAGTTAGAGCAAAATCCGTGATCCGGAGATGTGATACTCTCCTAGTCAGTGGTATCTAGAATTTCCTAGATATTATTCATTTCTATTATTAAATGACTTTGAGTTAATTTGAACTCAACGGTATTTAGAAGTCCCTAGATATTCTTTCTTTTTATTATCGAATTACTTTGAGTTAATCTAGACTTAACCGTATCTAGAATTTTCTAGATATTCTTCCTTTTTATTATCGAATGACTCTGAGTTAATTTTAACTTAATGGTATCTAGAATTTTCGAGATATTTTTTCTTTCTATCATCAAATGACTTTGAGTTACTTTTAACACAACGGTATCTAGAATTTCATAGGTATTCTTTTTTTTCTATTATCAAATATAACTGTTTCAAGTTAAGCAACATGTTACCAAAGATCGACAAAGAAACCAAGGAAGTCAATACTTTGCTATTGGATAAAAAAACTACGAGATGCTCTGATCACGGAGACAGCTGCAGCCACCAACGTCACAGCTGATTCGCACTTTATACAAGTTGAAATCGAAACAAGTTTGGAGTAATTGGAAACATATTGGAAGGATTTAGCAGCTGAGAATGTAATATTGGCCAAATTTGCTGTACAGCTTTCAGAAAGGTCGTGTTTCTCTACAGTTTACTTAAGCCAAGTACTAACAGGTTACTTCACTGCCAAATATTAGTACAAGAGACAACTTTGTCTTCATAAAGCTTCTCAAGGTTTTGGTTTAATCTTGCCTACGTTACGTGAACTTCAACCCGCACAGTTAAATCAAGCTTTCTCGGAAAAATTTAAACTACCTCATTTTAGTGGTAGTTAAGCTGACTGGGAGTCCTTTAAGGACAAATACTTTACTCTAGTAGTAGATGATGTAAGTATGGATCCTATTATTAAATTCAAAAGACATAAACCATTTGCAAGAGTAAGCTCTGCATCTTGTCAAAGGAGCCAAGGCTACAGCAGAAAATTCTAGTACTGCTTCGAGGATAAAAACTTTTCTAAAGCGGTAACAGCCATATTCTTCTTCATTATTGTTTAGCGGGAAACGTACGGTTGCAGTTGCAAGAGCAGATATTCTTTTAACATCTTTTAAATTTATGAATGGCAAGATTTCGTCCTCAAATATTAGTGCTTTTCAATAGAAATCAAGGCTTGCACTGCGCTGGTCGCAGAAGTTTGAACCTATAATTGCTTTTGCCTTCATTGGACAACCGTTGGCAACTAGAATAATCTCTGTTGAAGATCCACATATTTCGATGACGCACGTACCGGTCGAAGGTATATTGTTCTCTGATACCCCTCTTAACAGTGGCCGTTTTGATTCATCGACCATTACCTCGCCGTGAAGAACACCTATTTTGGCTGTGTTAGGTTGCGCATCTGAATCAACCATATCTATAAAATTATATAAAAACTGCAGGAATTCTACGATAACAATTGTCGTTGTTTTTTCTAAATTGATGGTGTAGACGTAATTTCTGTTATAATCGCGTTTACTGGACATGCTTCCTCGGTTGTCATTCCGGAAGCGCCCTTTACTGGAGCGCTTGTCTCGTTTTTTTTGTTGATGTTCCTTGACCCATTTTAAGTTACAGTATTCCTCTTTATATGACCTCTATTTTTGTAATATGTATATACTTTTGTCTGATGGTTGTTAATCTCACCTTTGCTCCGGTCATTCGATTGACCGTTAGGTGGATTGTATCTTCCTTGATTAAACGTGGTTGCTCGAGTCACATCTCTTGACGTTACAGTTGTGATTTTCATTTCTCGAGTTTACCTCGCAGATTATTTAGAGTTTCCGTAGGGGCAAAAACAGATTAGAGTCTATTGATAAATTCATTTAAAGTTCCGAAATCATTCTATTCGAATGCGATATATGTCTTTGCATTAATTTTTTAACAATTTTACTAATTCCTTTTCGAGATTTTGAAGAACTATTTGGGTTGCTCGTTGTCATAACCTGACGAACGGTATGAAATTCGTTCCGTCGAACTTCGGTATGCTATTCAAGGCCTCCTGAATATGAACTTAATATAAATTAAGCTTGGTGGCATAGTCCATGGATTCAATGGTTCTGCTAGATTGATGATTGCTAGATTGCTAATTCTGTTAGAAAACAAAAAAAAAACATCATACAAAAAATTATTGCAATTTATCAGATTCTATTGAATAATAATAATAATAATAATAATAATATTTTTGCACTTTACTTCACCCTACTTGATTTTCACTGTTGCACCGGAACGTGAAAAACAATAAAAAAGACAGCAAAAAAAACAAAAAAACTTCGTAAATTATTTGCAACACTTCAATTGAGTTAAAAGGGAAAGAGAGAAAAATGTTTCAATTTTGACAAATTCAGAGTAAGGATTGCGTATCCTTTCACAAAAAATATGCTCATCAGAGCGTCTTTTAGATTTTAAGTTAGGCGAAAAAAGAGAAAGAGAGAAAGATACAGTAAAAAAATTAGTTAAAAATATTGAAAATTAATTTAGTTTTTCAGAACGCGTTATTTACTTCTTTGTAAATCCTTTGAAAGGTAGAGAATAAAACAGTTTCTTTTTCAAAGATTATGACACTTTCCGAGATGCTAATTTTTCAAAGAAAAAAAAATGATTTTGAAGTAGATTAATTTAAAATTTTTATTTTAACCCAAACACACAAAAAAATTTATAAATTTTTAACTAAATAAATTTAAAATCACGTTCGCATAGATACAAAAAAAAACAAAGCAGGTGATCCACTTTTCGTTAGAGCAAGAAAGAGTAGCGAAAAATAACTAAAAATAAAGGTATAGCATTAGTCTTATCTTGCGCCTTGCATTAGATAAGGTGATTAAATGAAAATTGTTATAACAGAAAATGTTAGCTGTATAATTAGAAAGGAGTAGAATATGAAATAAATTTTTTTTTATCCGAAGTTAGATTCGTTTTTGCTTTCTCATAGAGAAAGCATTGTATCGATAAAAAAATTTTTTTTCAATTTTTTCATTAATTTGTACATATTTGAACTCGGTGAGTCGAAAAAAGTGGTTTCCAGAAAATGTCTGTATGTATGTGTGTGTGCGTGTGTGTGTGTGTGTGTGTGTGTGTGTGGGTGTGGGTGTATGTGTGGGTGTGGGTGTGGGTGTGAGTGTGGGTGGGTGTGGGTGTGGGTGTGGGTGTGGTGTCGGTGTGGGTGTGGGTGTGGGTGTGGGTGTCGGTGTGGGTGTCGGTGTGGGTGTGGGTGTGTGTGTGGGTGTCGGTGTGTGTGTGTGTGTGGGTGTGGGTGTGGGTGTGTGGGTGTGGGTGTGTAGGTGTGGGTGTGGGTGTGGGTGTGGGTGTGGGTGTGGGTGTGGGTGTGGGTGCGTGCGTGCGTGCGTGCGTGCGTGTGTGCGTGCGTGCGTGCGTGCGTGCGTGTGTGTGTGGGTGTGGGTGTGCGTGCGTGCGTGCGTGCGTGTGTGTGTGTGTGTGTGTGTGTGTGTGTGGATGTATGAATTCAGTTAGTAAACTGTATCTCGAGAACTACTCGATGGATTTGCTTCTAATTTTGCATGGAATTTAGTTTTATGACTAACTTGCTGGGAAGCTATTGATAGTTGGTTCTTCTAGCGTAGTTTTCATTTTAAAGTTTTTAAAAAAAAAAAAAAAAATATTCGATTTTTCGTTTTTTGGTTTTTTTTTGTTTACTACTCGATGAATTTGCTTCAAAATTTGCATGGAATTTATTTGTGATTGCCCGGATAAAATAAATTTTTAAAAACTGATTTTCTTAGCTTAGTTTTAATTTTAGAGCATTTTGAAATTAAAAAAAAAAATGTTTCTATTTATTAAGCCAATAAAATCTTAAAAACTACTCGATGGATTTACTTCAAATTTTACATACAATTCAATTTTTTGATGAACTGGTGCGGAAGCTATTGAGAATTGGTTTTCTTAGCGTAGTTTTTTTTTTAGAATCATTTTAAGAATTTTAAAAAAATTTCGATTTTTCATTTTTTTCTATTTTACGAAACCCATTTGATAGATTGGCTCGAAAATTTGTATGCAATTAATTCGCTACTGTCTGAAGAAAACAAGCTTTGGAAAACTAATTTTCTCAGCGCAGTTTTAATTTTAGAGCACTTTGAAAATTTAAAAAAAAATTTTTATTTTTCATTTATTTTCTTTTTTGCGTTAACCATACTATAAATTTTCTTCAAAATTTTTATACAATCAATTCGCTGTTGTCTGAAAAAAATAAGCTTTTAAAAACTAATTTTCTTAGTGTGGTTACAATTTTAGAGAATTTTAAAGATTTAAAAAAAAATTTCGATTCTTCTTTTCTTATTTTTTTTTATTCTACGTAAAGTACTCGATAGATTTGTTTTAAAATTTGCAGGGAAATTATTTGCGACTGCCAAAGGAAAGGAAATTTCCAAAAACTGATTTTCATAGCGTAGTTTTAATTTTAGAGCATTTTTAAAATTTTGAAAAAGAAATTTTGAAAAAAAAATGTTATTTATTTAACCAGTTAGATCTCGAAAATTACTTGATGGATTTGCTTCAAATTTTGTATACCATCTATGTTTTTGTATAACTAGGCGGGAAGCTATTGAAAAATTGTATTCATAGTGTATTTTTTTTTATAGAGCCATTTTAAGAATTTGAAAAAATTTTCGATTTTTAATTTTTTTTTTTGTATTTTACGTAAGTTTATTGATGAATTTGCTTTGAGATTTCCATGGGAATAATTTGCATCTGCTAAAAGAAGGATAACTTTTATAAACCGATCTTCTTAGCGTAGTTTTCATTTTAGAAAATTTTATAAATTTTCTTAAAAAATTTTCATATTTCAGTTTTCTTCCATTTTACGTAAAGTACTCGATAGATTTGCTCTAAAATTTGTATACAAGTTATTTGATACTGTCTTTATAAACCAAGTTTGAAAAAAATAATTTTCTTAGTGTAGCTTTTTGATCACTTCTTTTGATTTCTGAGTAACTCAAAAGAAAATTTATAATAGTACTACTGATTTAGATGTTGACTTGTATTATTACATTCAATTAAGTATTTAAATATAATCATTATTAAATATTATAAATTAAATTGTTTTTTAATAAATGGAAAAAATATTTGAAGAAGAAGAATGAATTTCGTTGTCATTGTTCTTTTAAAGTACAAATTTATTAATAAATATTAATGTTAGACAATTTTTTTATATTAAAATCAGATTTCAATAAATATAAAAAAAATAATGAAACTCAAAGAGCTCTATGAGAAAGCATTCCGCCAAAGCACTTAGCAGCGTTTTTTTATTTGTTAATTTATAAATAAATAAAATAAGAATCGAAAATATTCGTTCTGTGTTCATCTACGACAAGTTTTTCGTCTAGCTTTTCCGTACTATAAAGAACAGTTCAAACAATTTTTTTTTCAAATTAGCAAGGTATTATTAATTTTTATTTGCAATTTATTAACTTATAAATAAGTTAAAAAAAAAATTAAAATATGTGTTCTGTGTTCATCCAAGGCATGTATTTTGTCTAGCTTTTCTGCTATAGAAAACACTTTGAACAATTTATTTAATTCGTAAGGAGAGAAGAAGCAAATTGTTCATGATGTTAAGTTATTTTGTTAATATTGTTGGTTTTTTTATAGGAATATCTCACCGTCGCTGTCACCATTTGTTACGTCTAGTCACTTTTACAAGTTTTCTTGGTCGTAATATTTTTCTTTTTCTTTACAATGGGATATTTTTGATCGGTTTTAGTAGCAGGATAGAGAGGCTAAATCCTTACCCTTTTTGTGTAGTCACGATGATCGAAAATCCTTTTTCTTGTCTGTAGCACGGGCATAGTGCCACTCTCTGGTTGCCTGCTTTCTTTACGGGTTAGGTAATTCAAATGATTTCACAGAACTTAGTCGATTAACTATTTATTTATTTATTTTCAACTTCGCAGGATTAGTAAATATTTCTATAAATATCTCTGTATGTTAACAGAAAGATCATTTATGTTTAAAACCTTGGCCCACTTTAATTTAGCGAAATTATAGATAAATATCATGTAAATAAATAGATAGGTTCACAAACTTCAGTCGACAAGTTGTAAGATAAAAATTTTTTTATGATTATTTTTGTTGATAAACTATTTGCTTATTTATTTTTATTTAGCGGAGCTTTAAGTACGAGTCGCGCATTCACAAAAGAAAAAGATTCGAAGATATATATATTTTTTTTTTGTAACGTCTCATATCAATTTTAAATAAAATTAATAAATTTTAGAGAAATAATTTATAAATAATTAGATATTATTTAAAATATAGAATAATTTAAATAATATTTCGTAAAAATAAATTTAAATTATAATTAAAATTTTAATTATTGACATAGTCAAAAATATGAAATTAAAAGAACAGACCTATATTTATCAATAAGGGCTGATAATGAAGAAAACTTTCAAGATATGTATGTATAGATATAATAAAATAATTATAGAAATGGAATGTTCTATTTCTTTAAATGAAAAAGTATTATCAATATTTGATTGTTAATAATAAAATCTATTCGATGTAACTTTCTAATGGAATTCCTGATACATAAATAGAACATTCGATTCTTATAACAAATAAAAATATGATTATTCTATTTAAAGTTTGAAGATGGAAATTAAAATATAAAAGATTAGTTTTTATAGTTAAGGGGGTATATACATATTGGATACTAAGAAATAAAATATCATTTTCTTATTAATGTTTAAATTAAGTTTAAAATATTTAAAATATTACCACAAAGTAGACATAAATACCTTTATTTTAAGCCTTATTAGGCTTATTTTACTCC
Organism: Anastatus disparis; assembly: GCA_017163975.1. Taxonomy (NCBI): domain Eukaryota; kingdom Metazoa; phylum Arthropoda; class Insecta; order Hymenoptera; family Eupelmidae; genus Anastatus; species Anastatus disparis. The sequence continues at coordinate 2,333,447 of JAFFSR010000401.1, read as the reverse complement.
AGCCATGCTTCCATGATCATTCGATGAACCTTCGAATCCATAATTCCTGCACCGTGAGGTTTCTGATGACCTAATGAACTAATTTAACTTTACCAAACAGATTTGGCTTCAGTATTGATGTCATTCTTGCATGAATATAGGGATTTAAAATTAAATGACTAGAAGTGGTAAGAAAATCCAAAAATATTCAAGTTTATTTAAAAAATTGAGATTTTTTGTTAAAAAATTAGAAATTTTTCTTAAAAAGTCAAAAATTTTTGGTTTTTAAAAAATCACTACATTCAAACAAAAATGACATCAATACTGAAGCCAAATCCGTTTGGTAAAGTCAAATTAGTTCATTAAGTCATTAGAAAACTTACGGTGCAGGAATTATGGATTCGAAGGTTCATCGAATGATCATGGAAGTATGGCTGAAGTAAAATAAGTTTAATAGGGCGAAATAAAGGTATTTATGTCTACTTTGAGGTAGTATTTCAAATATTTAAACTTAATTTAAACATTAATGAGAAAATTATATTTTATTTTTTAGTGTCCAATATGTATACACCCCCTTAATAAATAATAAAATAAATTATTAAAAATAGTCTTTTGTAATTTAAAAGAAATATAATGTTTCTTTTACAAATATATTTATCTTAATTAAATGTTTCTTTCGCAAATATATAAAACAAATTTTATCGAATATTCTATTTCCAAATGTATGATTCTTTAGTAAGAATTGAAATTTCATAGAAGGTTTATGAAATGATATGAAACAGCGTTAATCCATTCAAGCTCTCCTATTCCCTCTTAGATGTTCGATCATGTAACATCTAAGATGGATTCTATCTTATATCGTCGGATTCTCGAATATAAGATCTTATTCTCTCATTCTTGATCCGATTCTCTACACTGTAATATGTAGAGACTAATCTATTACTTTTTAACCGACTTCAAAAAGGAGAAGGTTCTCAAATCAACTGAATTTTTTTTTTTTTTTTTTTTTTATGTCTGTTACCTCATAACTCCGTCATTTCTTAACCGATTCGAAAAAACTTTTTCTTATCTGATAGAGAATGTCTGCAGGAAGGTCCCATACGTGTCCTATAATTATTGGGCCAATATTCGGTTTGTATGACCCAATTATCAAATTAAGAAAAAAATCGGGTGGTTTGTTTTCTCATTTACCTCCCTTATACTTCGCCTTCTCTCTCTCTCTCTCTCTCTCTCTCTCTCTCCCTCCCTCCCTCCCTCCCTCCCTCCCTCTCTCCCTCTCTCCCTCCCTCCCTCCCTCCCTCCTCCCTCCTCTCCCTCTCTCTCTCTCTCTCTCTCTCTCTCTCTCTCTCTCTCTCTCTCTCTCTCTCTCTCTCTCTCTCTCTCTCTCTCTCTCTCTCTCTCTCTCTCTCTCTCTCTCTCTCTCTCTCTCTCTCTCTCTCTCTCTCTCTCTTACCTGAGCTTGAATATGTATACATGCACACATAACGACACTGTGCTGTTGAGCCTTCTTTCTTTTCTGCTATATATTGCTTGGTGGTGTACTAATGCATGCGTTATGAACTAATAATGAAAGTTTAATGTAATTAGTGGGTCTACCTATATTTGCGTTTTTAGTAAGGGGATTCACAAGAAGATAGAAAATAAAAATTTTTTAACAAAAACAAACAATTTAAAAAATTTTTAATAAATAAAAACCGACTTTAAAAGTATCGAATAAAAACAAAATTTTTCACAAAAAATAAAATTTTAAAAACATTGCACTGAAAAATGACAAATAAAAAATTTTTAACAAAAAAAAAAACCGACTCAAAAAATGCACTGAAAAGTAACAAATAATTTATTATCATTAGAAATCACACAAATAATTGGTAAAATACAATTTTAGAAGTCGGCGTCTAATTCTAAATCTGTGGTGCGTAAGCAGAACGACTTAGTCCATTTTTTCAAAAATAACGTTCACATTCATTGTTCAAAAATAACGTTTACATTTATTGTTAAAAAATAACGTTTACATTCATTAAGGAATTAGATGCCGACTTCTAAAATTGTATTTTACCAATTATTTGTATGATTTCTAAAGATAATAAATTATTTGTTACTTTTCAGTGCATTTTTTTAAGTCGGTTTTTTTTGTTAAAAATTTTTCTCAATTGATTGTTCATTTAAACAAATAATTATATATTTAAATATGATTAGTAACTAAAATATCCTTTGTTTATTTGACTGAAAAGATTTGGAAAATTATTTTTGCTTTATTTCTTTTATTATTTAAACATAATCTATCTCAATATACAATGAAACTTTAAAGAATAATTAATTTAATTTTTAGTTAAGAAATAATTTTACATATTGACTAATGTTAACAGTCCAAGAGATAATAAGACACGATCCACTTTTTACTGATCAGTCATCACATTTATTATTGCATTTTCAAAGTAAAAGTAATTCTTTATAACTAACCGATATTTAAATTCAATTTCTTATACACTGAATACAAAATTTATATGCCTATACCTTTTTCTTAGATGTATTAGTTACAAGATGAAAAACTAAAAATGCAATTCTACATATATGTTAGAACTTTTCGTTTAAATTCATGAGAATATTGTAACATATTATTTAATTGAAGTCTAACTGATTTTATCCACTAGGATATTGATTCACAAATTCCCTTATACCAATCTTCAACGTACTAAGATACAAAGAGACATGAGTTCAGTTATATATCACTATAAGTGTGACTATAAGAGAAAGTAAATTGAATATTGATATGTAACAATCTCTATTATATTTTGATTGTAATTATTTGTTTAAATTAATTGTAAGTTTTTATACATAATTACATATAATTATTGCTGTCACATAATTGGATTCATTGACAAATTTTAAGAAAATTTAAATTACAATAGCCAATTTCCATAGAATTATAATGTTTATTACTAATGTAAAACGCTGCCAAATGCTTTGGTGTAACGCTTCTTCATAGAGCTCATTGAATTAAAGTGATTTTATTTTATTTTTTTTAAATCCCATTTCAATGTAAAAAACATAATTTCTATTCAAAAAAAATTAGTAAGTGTGAGAGAATGATTAGGAAATAGGAAGAGAAAGTCAGAGATGGATAAAAATAGGGTAAAAATGAGGATCAATCCAAGACAAAAAGACAGAGAGGGAGTGAGGTCGTAAGAAAAGAGGTACTGAAAGCGTCGAATCAGAAATAAAAAAAAGTGATCGAAGAGCTACGCTTAGAAAATTATTTTTTTAAAGCTTGTTTTATAAAGACAATAGCAAATAACTTGTATACAAATTTTAGAACAAATCTATCGAGTAGCTTATGTAAAATAAATAAAGAATGAAAAAATAAATTCTTTTTCAAAATTCATAAAAATTTTTAAAAATTAAAACTATGTTAAGAAAATAGGTTTTTAAAAGTCATACTTTTTTGACAGATGCAAATGATTCTCATGCAAATTTCAAAGCAAATTCATCAAGTAATTTTCGTAAAATAAAAAAAAATGAAAAATCATAATGTTTTTTAAAATTCTTAAAATGACTCTATAGAAATAACTACTCTATGAAAACCAATTTTCAATAACTTCCCGCCTACTTATACAAAATAATAGATAGTATGCAAAATTTAAAGCAAATCCATCGAGTAATTTTCGAGATCTAATTGGCTAAGTAAATAACATTTTCTTTTCAAAATGCTCTAAAATTAATATTACACTATAAAAATCAATTCTTGATAATTTCCCTTCTTTTGGAAGCCGCAAATAATTTCCCTGCAAATTTCAGAACAAATCTAACGAGTATTTTACGTAAAATAGAAAAAAATAATAAATGAAAAATTAAAATTTTTAAAAAAATTTTTTAAATTCTCTAAAATTGTAACCACGCTAAGAAAATTAGTTTTCAAAAGCTTATTTTCTTCAGACGATAAATAAATACCATTTTCTTTTCAAAATTTTCAAAATGTTCTAAAATTAAAAATACGCTAGGGAAATCAATTTTTGAAAATTTCCTTTCCTTTGGCAGTCGCAAATAATTTCCCTGCAAATTTTAAAACAAATCTATCGAGTACTTTACGTAAAATAAAAAAAAATAAAAAAAGAAAAATCGAAATTTTTTAAAAAATCTTTAAAATTCTCTAAACTTGTAACCACGCTAAGAAAATAAGTTATTAATAGCTTATTTTTTTCAGGAAATAGCGAATTCATTGTATTAAAATTTTGGAGAAAATTTATTGTATGGTTTATGCAAAATAAAAGATAAATAAAAAATGAAAATTTTTTTGAAAATATTCAAAATGCTCTAAAATTAAAACTGCTCTGAGAAAATTAGTTTTATAAAGCTTGTTTTCTTCAGAAAGTAGCCAATAACTAGTATACGAATTTGTACGCAAATCTATCTAATCACTTTCGTAAAATAGAAAAAAAAATAAAAAATAAAAATTTTTTGAAAAATTTTTAAAATGCTCTAAAATTAAAACTACGCTAAGAAAATCAGTTTTCAAAAGTTTTCCTTCTTTTGGTAGTCAAAAATAAGTTCCATACAAATTTTAAAGCAAATTCTTTGAGTAGTTTACGTAAAATACAAAAAAAAATAAAAAATCGAAATTTTTTTAAAATTCTTAAAATGACTCTAGAAAAAAAATACGCTAAGAAAACCACACACGCGCACAGACATTTTCTGGAAACCACTTTAATTTATTGTAAATTTCAGCTAATTTATTGAGAATTTCAGCTAAAAATTTCATTTTTTAGCTAATCTCAGCTGATTTATTGAGAATTTTAGCTAAAAATTTAATATTTTAGCTAAGTTTAGCTAATTTATTGAGAATTTTAGCTATATTATATTAATTTTAGCTAAAATTTTAATTTTTTAGCTAAGTTCAGCTAATTTATTGAGAATTTTATTTGAAATTTTAATTTTTTTACTCAAAATTTGATAAATTAGGTCAGTTTGATTTAAATTATTATAAAATTTTTTTTTTTTATATTATAAAAGATTTTAGAAATTTTTAAAAAAGAAAATATTTGTTTATGCTAGATAAATGAAATAAGAATTGAGCCTTTAGAAGTTGGGAGGTGATTCTCGGAGCATAATGCGAAATAAAGATCGGTTGGAGATGGTGACCATAACAGCGTCTAATATGCGCTGTATAAATAAATATTTATACCATATGTTATATTTTATATTATGTGTACATTATTAATTGTTGAAATATAAAAAATGTATAAATGTATATAAGTATATGAATGTAAAATTATTACAAGGGATTATATACATCATGAAATCTATGTATTAAATTCAAAAGGGGGGTTGGCAAGCGAAGCGAGCAGGAGGGTATATATTATAAGAAAATTTAGTTGTCACCGCTGTCGCTGTCGCTACCGCTGTGTATAAGAATTCTATTTGTCCTTGGTTAGCTAGAATTTAGCTAGAATCTAGCCAAAATTAAGCTTAAAGTTAGCTGAAAATTAGCTAAAAGTTACCTAAAAGTTAACTAAAAAATTAGCTAAAATTTATATTAATTTTAAGCAATTTTAGGTAAATTTTGGTTTGATTTCAGCTGAATTTCAGCTGCATTTTAGATCTATTTATATTATATTCTCTCTATACTATTGAAAGTATATCGCCACAGTCGTCACTGTATTCGTCAGAAATGTACCCCTCATTTTTATTTAATACTATAATATAACATATACACGTAGCCCTCATAACACACAACATTTAATTATTAATTCTATCCTGATATAAAGCTAGAACTTCACAGATGATTAGATTCATTAAAAGATCATTGAAGATTTACCTCAAGAAAACTTTTAAATAATCAATATTATTTAGTATTTTAAATAAAAGTTATTGAAAAAATTGCAAATTCTTAAATATTTTTTTAAAGTTATAAAAGCAAGATGGGGGTTGGCGCGCTTGCGCGCAGGGGGCTTGTCCCCTAGTATTATTTTATTGCGATTATTTTTACTTTTTTTATTATAACTATTGTTATTTTCATTTATTTTTCGATTGAAAAATTCATTGGTATTGAATTCGGCTCCTGTAGCGTACTTTTTTTTCTTGCACTGTTTTACTCGGTTGCCGCTTGACCTGAATTGTTCTCATCGTGTTAGTTGTCTCCTGTATTCGTTTATGTATTAATTTATCAATATTATTTTTACATTTTCATTATTATTATTATTATTATTCTAGCTTTTATATTTTTTTTGAAAAATTCATTAATAATGAACTCTGTTCCTTCAGCTTATTTTTTTTTTCTTTCACTGTTTCATTCAGTAATTGATCAATATTATTTTTACTCCATTCTCATCATTATTATTTTAAATTTAATTTTTCTGTAACATTTATTGGTAATAAACTCGGTTCATTACACCGTATATTTAAAAATTTAATACCAATATATAAAACTATAGAAACATATATGAAAACTAATGAATTATGTTTATTTTAACTTGAACTCGTGTCTCTTTGTATCTCAGTACGTCGAAGATCAATATAAGGGATTTCGTAAATCAATATCGTAGTGAATGAAATCAGTTGGACTTAAATTGAATAATAATTAACAATATTTTCATGAATTTACACAAAAAGTTCTAACATATAAGTAGAAGTGAATTTTTAGTTTTTTATCTTGTAACTGATATATCTAAGTAAAAGGCATAGGCATATAAATTTTGTATTAAGTGTATAAGAAATTAAATTTAAATATTGGTTAGTTATAAATTTGAGTTACTTTTACTGTTAGAATGCAATAACAAATGTAATGAATTATTAGTACAAAGTGCATCGTGTCTTATTATCTCTTGGACTGTTAACATTATTTAATGTGTATAATTATTTCTTGACTAAAAGTGAAATTAATTATTCTTTGAAGTGTTATTGCATCTTGAGATAGACTATGTTTAAATTATGAAAGAAATAAAGCGAAAATAATTTTCCAAATCTTTTCAGTCAAATCAAAGGATATTTTAGTTACCAATCATGATTTTCAAGAAATTCAATGACATTCAATTTTTTTCCAATAAAAAAATCCATTCTGAATCTTATAAGAAAAGAATTTTACATATAGTTACCTAACACCATGTGTTATTAGAAATATTAGCAGTATTATATAACGAACAAAAATTTCTTTAAATTCAGTATTTGAGTAAATTTTTCATGTGCTACGGTGGCACATAATTTGTTAAATAAATCTCAAGGTTTGGTTCATTCTAAATCTTTCAGAAGATATTTTTTAATATATTTTAATATTTGTAAAGTATACAACTATTTCTATGAATACTTGCGAAGGGACATCTGCAACCGATGAGTACAAGTTAACACTAAAATCAGTAAATGTATCTAAAAATCATATTTTTCATTATTTTTATTTACATTTAAATTTTTTTAAAGAGATCGCTGTTTTGCACTACTTTGAAATTTATAGGCTGTATTACATATATTACCTACTTCGATGATTTTCTTGGACATGGGATTATAGTTCGAAACCTTGAAAAATGGTATTTCAATGCTTTAAATGACTTTAGCTCAGCAAATGGCTACATCAGCAGTTTCAAGTTAATTTTTTCTCATAATTTAGAATATTTTGAAGAAAAAAGTTTTTTTTAGTAATAAATTCCTAAAACGCAACCTGAGTAATTTAAGAGGCCGTCGGGTCCATATCGCCGCTACATATATGGTGGTGCTGCGGTCAGGTGATATAAATCTATTAAATATTTTGTATACAGCTATTTACAATTTTCCGAGACGACAATATACTTTTAATGTTGTCATTTCCTCTAGCCATACATATGTAGAATAATTATTAATATTAATCTTGTTTGAAAAGTCTAAAATATTGTTATAAAGCGAAAAATGCGGCGCGAGGTAAAGCCGACGTAAACATTAGTATACATCATTCTTTAATATTGCTCTCTCTGTCGCACTAAAGGAAGGTGCACGCATGTTTACATCGGTCCTACGTTGCATCGCATTTTTCACTTTATAACAATATTTTAGACTTTTCAAACAAGATAAGTATTAATAATTATTCTACATATACATGGCTAGAGGAAATGACAACATTAAAAGTATATTGTCGTCTCAGAAAATTGTAAATAGCTGTATAAAAAATATTTAATAGATTTCTCTCACCTGACCGTAGCACCACCCTATATGTAGCGGCGAAATAGACCCGACCGCCACTTAAACTTAAAATTAGTCAAAAATGTCAAAAATATGGTTTTTGCCCAACTTTAAAGCTTTATAGCTCTAAAAATATGTACTAAAGGAATCTAAAATTCTGAGTGGTTCATAATATGGAAAGCTACCATTTTACCAATTTTTAACGAAAAAAAATTTTTCGTCCTTCGATTTGACAGAGAATGGCTGATATATATGTGTATATATAGGTTAATAAATGGTACCTAAAAACTACTAAATCTATTTACTTAAAAATGACTTTAAACTGCGCCTATTTTCAAAAACCGTAATTTTTTAATTATTTTGAAAATTCTGCATATATTGACTTAGATTTAATTTTAGGAAAATTCTTACCGATATCTAATCATTTAGGCGCATTTGTGCAATCATAAATAAGCCCTAAGCACATTTCGGAATGAAAAATTAGATAATTTACCTCTTTGTAACTTGATAAACCTTATAAAAAAGTTGAAAAATATAAACAAATTTAAGTTTTATTATTTTTTGAATACCTTGTCATATTCAAACATATGATATATCGCTAAATTTTAAAAGTAGAGTTGAAAATCTTTTATTATTGTTTCTATTTGTGTTTCTAAACCTCCTAGAACCTGAGATGTGGTTATTTCTGAGATGGAGTCATGCGAAAAAATAAATAAGAATCACATCTATGAATCAAAATTTCAGTTTTTTAATTTTTCATATTCGTTACCGTATTCTAAAATTAATTGAACTAATATATTGCTGTATAAGAGTTTAAAAACCTTAAATTTTTTCATTATCCAGAATAAATTAAATATTTTAATTATCTAAACTCTTCGAGATCTTGTATTTTGCCAATTAAAATCATTTCGCCTGTTGTTTCACCTCAAAAACAGTTCGTCTAATTTATATGAACTAATTAAAGTTCGTGGATGGAAACGTCCCCTTAGGACCTAACGGGTTTATTTGTCAATCATCAATGAGATTTGAAAATCTTCAAAACTGCTCTACGTACTCTGCAACATGAGATAGCATTGACATGATGGGGCATGAGTGTTACACGAAATGTTTACTTTTATCATAGCCTTTAGTTAATTAATAAATTAAAATTTATTTTATATTGGATGGTTCCTACAAAAAAAACAAAAAAAAATTTCATTCCTAAATTAATCTATCAATTAATTAATTTGTTATTATACTTTAAGATATTATGCAAGATTTTGTATTATACCAGATCTGCGAACAACTACATTGTTTATCTTTATAGGATTATTATTATTATTATGAATAATATGTAATACAACTGTAATATAACTTAATCTACTGGGCTTTCTTTTTAAATCCTTACTATTTTTGTATTAGAATTAAAGTTAAAACTGTCTTAAAACTAATTAAGAAATAGAGCACTTTATTAACCTATCACAGTTATAACTTTAATTTGAAGGTTAGATTTGATCAGCTGATTTATACGGCCGCTGTTTATCGTCACCGCCATGTGATACTCCGTTTTAAATCCGGAGGGGCACGAGTATCACATGGCGGCCCTTTTTGATATTATTTTCATCACTATTTAATATTATTTAAAAAATAATTTCTTTAAAAACGAAAAGTGCAGGTATAAAGTACACTACTTGAAGTGTTTAATCAATAAATTTGGATACTGTAAGTGCTATGCAAGCATTTTGGAAAATGATTTAAAAATTATTCCAACCTTTTTTTCAACTTATATTTTTCATTTTATATCATCAAGTCATATAGATTTTTTTTTAAATAACTGGATGAATTCAAATTTTAAATGCATTATTAGAGCATTTTCATGAGCGTTGGCTTGACTAAATATGTTGATTTTTATAAAAATTAGCATAACAAACTAACCTGTCTGACATGAGAGAGCACATAGGTGTAAGAAAGAGAGCACGGTGGTATAAAAGAGAGCACGATGGTGTAACGGATAGAGTTCTTGCATTCAACGCAGTGGACATGGGTTCGAATCCTGGCCAAATACCTCTGACTTTTTTTCGAAAAAAAATTAGTTTATGTGCCATTTATATCGCGACTCTTAAAAAATCCGACCTCATTAGGTATCGGTTGATTGTTGGTCACAAAAGTGGCTAAACATCCATCGGTAGTCAAAGTTTCCGGTATGGTGTCAGACAGTCTAATCTAATGTAATGTGTTCAATGGGAACCAGGTTGGGTTCCCTTGATATCACCATATAAAAAAGATTAGTATCCTCATATATTAAGTTTTTTTTTAGAAAAAATAACCTGTCTGACATGGCATGCCCCACCTTTCCCTATATGTACGTAAAAAATTAAAAAGAACAAAAGGTTATACAAAAAAATGATCACGTCTGAATCGGAATTCAGATGTCTAAAAGAAATGAAGATCACCTAAACTACTTTACTAATACTTCAGGTCACTAACGAAATGTAGAAAACGATACAGGTTCATCTGACCATATCTAATTTTTCATAAATTAAATTTAAATTTGATAAAACATCTTTTATAAAATCTTAAAGTTGTAAATTTTATAAAACTTTAAAATACATGAATATTTACAATCGCAGATATTTTAAGTATCCAGTTTTGATAATACACCTTTACATTTTATACAATAAACAGTAATTATTTAATGAACAGACAATTCAATTTTGTGATTTTCAAAAATACGAATTATTTTTTAACATCTTTCTAGAACTATAAGTTATTTACTACGTTTATTTTTGTATTTTTGTGTGTTGATTTTTATAATAATTGATAATTTAAATATTGGCACGCTATAACATGCGTTATAATTACGCATATGCGCATGCGCTTTGGACAAAAAAGATCGTGGTATAGGTTGCGCTATTAAGTGAATACTTATACAGCGTCAAAACTTACTGAAAATGATAACATCCCCGCTACTTGCCCAATAACCAAACCTGAATAGACGACCGTAATTTTAATAAAGTAAAACAAATATTCAAGGTATTGAATCTGTGAACCAAGATTTTAGTTTTTAAAATGTTTTTAATTAAACAAAAATAAAGCTCCTTATTATTTTCTAACATAATTTCTATGAAGGAATGACAAAATAGTTTTATTATAACTCTAAGAAGCTCGAGTGATGTTTCTGTCATCAGAAACGACAGTACTTAAAAATTCTTGCTCTCATAATTTAATATAAAATTTTTTTAAGAAAAAAAGCACACGCAATTATTTTTTTTTCGTGAACAAATTCAATCTCATGCAAAGAAATTATTACATATACTTTTATTTTCAATTTTAGAATAAATAAGTACAAGAATTTTAAAGCACTAAAATTCATGATACCAAAAGTATTTCTTACATTTTTAGGACATTAAATAGAGTTTTCTGTTATTTTTTACCAGTATGATAGGTGAATTCAACGAGCCACGTATGGTGAATTGCAAAAACTTTCAACTTTGTTGTCACTTTTTCAAACAATTTGAAAAAAGTTACTATTTTATTATATTAATACGCACGAAACTCTATTTTGCCTCAGATTGTCCGTTTTGAATCTTGGACAAAAATTCATTTGTTTGGTGAGGCTATATTGAACAGTATCTTAAAAATTTTCTTAAGTGCCGTGTAGTATTAAAAGTTTTAAAGATTTCTTTATATAAAATTTATGATAGATAGTAAGAACTTTTAATTTTATATCTGTTTAAATATTTTAAGAGCGTAAATCTTAATGCTGAAATCTTGGGGCTCGCAGAATTTATACCTTCAATATTTATCTACCTTCAATCAAACATGTGATGTAGGAACATAATACAAGAAGAAATTTTGAAGTTTTCAAATTCTTATACCACAATATATTAGTTTAATTAATGTTAGAATACGGTATAGAATATGGAAAATTATGAAAATGAAATTTAGATTCATAGATGTGATTCTTATTTATTCTTTTGCATGACTCAAAATGACTGCATCTCAGGTTCTAGGAGGTTTAGAAACACAAATAGAAAAAGTAATAAAAGACCTTCAATTCTACTTTTAAAATTTAGCAATATATTATATGTTTGAATATGACAAGGTAATCAAAAAATATTAAAACTTAAATTTTTTCATATTTTTCAACTTTTTTATGAAGTTTATCATGTTACGAAAAGGTAAATCATTTAATTTTTGTATTTAAAATGTGCTGAGGACTTGTTCATGATTGCACAAATGTGCCTAAATGATTAGATACTAGTAAGAATTTCCCTGAAATTAAATCTATGTTAATACATGTAGAATTTTCAAAAAAATGACGAAATTACGGTTTTCAAAAAGTGACACGTCTTAAAGTCATTTTCAAGGTGACCTGTGGATAGATTTTGGAATTTTTGGGTACTATCAATTAACCTAAACCTTGGGAGTGAAGATTTTCAAAAATTTATAAATAAGTTACGCTTTGATATATATATATATATATATATATATATATATATATATATATATATATATATATATATATATATATATATATATATATACAGGGTGTTCAAAAAGTCCCGAACCCCCCCTGTAATTCAGAAAGTACAGGAGTCCCGGTCTTTTCGAACACCTTATATATATAATAAGTGACGCTCTAATAAATATATATGTGTAAGGCATCCTAATATTTTTTTAAAAGTTTGCACACGAGAGTCACCGATATATTTATTTATATATAGACACAAATCTCCCATACCCCATTTAGTTTCCACCCACTTATTTAATAACGTAAATTTACGTTATTTTATGCATATTTTTATAAAAAGGTGTCACCCTCCCCCCTACTTTTCTCTCCCACCCCTCTGTATCCTGACCATCATAATATTATTCACGTTAACTGAAATTATTAATTATTGTAGTTCGAAATTTCTTCTATTAGGACTCCTCAACATCATGAATACCGTTTTTTAAAAATATAATTATAATATTTAATAGTTTTATTAATATTATGTACATTATACTTTATAAAAATAAGAATAGGCATATAGTTTTGAGGGTATAGATTTCCACATCACTTTACATTTTGAACCTTTATAAACAATAAGTATTAATATTTAATTATTAAATGTAAGTTTATATGTCTGATTCCATTTACACTCATGCAGACCGTCACTGATCAAAACTTTTTCTTTTTCCAAGCGATAAAAATCCCTTCTAATATGTATATAAAAATATAATTTACCTCATAGCACGTTAAAAAAATTTTTCCTTTTTATAGCATACTTAGTATTGGATCTAAAAATGAAAATTGAAGAATTGAAAATAAACGTGAATTTTTAAATTAATATAGCTCCGTCAATTTTTTACTGTTTCTAACGTTTTTTTAACGAAAATTTGCGGGGTTCAATCTAGTTTTGAATGCCGTCTCGATTTTTGTGATATAAGTTGATACAACTGAGTTAATTCTAAAAAACCGAAAAAGGCGATTTTTCTCAAACGTGATTTTTTCAAAAACTGTGTGGAGGTGAGTTAGAGATAAGAGTATATTTTTAAAGCGATTTTCGCATGTGAGAGTTGACTGTCTTATTCACCTAAAAGAATTAAGTCCTTTCTGAATACCCAAAAACACTAGATTCTACCCGGTTTGGGCTGCCTCAGTTACCTGCTGTTACTGAGAAAAATTTTTCTCCATCTTCATTATAAGAATAAATAGGAACCAAATTCATTATAATCATTACAATCATTATAGAATTTATCGAGCTATCCTTTTGCCCTGCAGAAAGTGTATCTTTGCTAATTACACATCTATTTAAAGTTCCTATGGGTTGTGAATTCTTTTATTTCACTTCAAATCTATTTAGTTTCGGCTCTTCTTAGAAAAATGTCAAAACTCATGGACCAGACCATGTACACCTTATGTTTTTGAGGTGTCTGAATCAGAATCCGTAGTCTGTTTGAATCCATCACCTCAGAGTAAAGGTCATTTCAAGGTTAAATCTACAACTTGATGGGAACCATATTTTAACAGTATATGCACATGTTCTTGGGGTCGCTAAATTCGAATCCGTGGTCTGTTTTACCCCATTACCTCAGGATCAAGGTTATTTTAAGGTCAAATCTACAAAATTGATAGCAACCATATTTCATCAGTATATGAATATGTTTTTGGGGTCGCTGAATCCGAACCTGTGATCTATTCGACTCCATCACCTCAGAGTAAAGGTCATTTCAAGGTCAAGTCTACAAAATTTGCGTAAAACAAACCGAAATTCATGCCATTTATTTTTTCTTGCTATACTTTACATATTTCTCATCAAATTATCGGTGCAAAAGTTTCCTTTTACGTTTTTTCCCAGTAGTTTTACAATCTCTTTTTAACATCCAGCAGTAATCGTCCAGCATGCTAGTATTCTATCTACCTTGATAACATTCTCCATTACTTTAATGTCTTGGTGAAATCTGTTCTTTACTATAATCTCCACAGTTGTTAGAAAATCTATCCAAGTGATTGTGAAAAAAAAATGTAATTTGTAATTCATTAGGCGACCCATTTTCCCAAAGTTCTCAACCATTTTAGATACGATTTCTTTGTAATTTTGGCTTTTGCGATTACCCAAAAAGTTTTCAGTAACTTCCTTAAAGCTAAGCCATGCAGCTCTTTCAATGTTTGTTATGGAACTGATAAAATGATCATCAGGCATCATTTTTCTAATTTCTAGACCATCAAAAATACCTTCTTTCAATTTCGCATCTGATTTATTTGGAAATTTGCTTCCCAAGTATTAGATGCCCTGGGCATCTTTATCTGAAGTCTTTACGAATTGTTTCATCACACTAAGTCTTATACGTAATGGTGGAATGAGAACTTTGTTCGTGTCAACCAATATAGTAGGTATAAAGTTACTCTTTGCGACTTCGAGAGATTTTCTTTCAGGCCATTCTCTACTATCCTATAAGCACAAGAAAAATGGCACCTTTGTAAATCCAGACTGTTGTCCTAACAATATTCCAGAAACTTTCAGATCGCCACATATAAGCCATTTATGCTTGTCATACTGAATTTTTCGTAGTATAATTTTGAGATTGTCATATGTTTCTTCATTGTACTGGAGTGCGATATAGGAACTGAGGCATAGTGGTTGCTGTTGTGTAGTAATACAGCTTTTCAACTTTTGTTTGATGAATATATGAACAATCTCCTTTCTTCAATTTTATATAAATTAAGCTTAATTTTATTCATTAAACCTTTTACATCTTTGCAATATACTATTTGCTTCTCATTTAGTAAAAAGATACTCAAGTAGAATTGGCCAACTGATTGATGTCTTTTAAAGCCGAAGCTAAATGTTCTGCTCCATCTTTAGGTAAGTTAAGCTCTCTAACTTAGTTGTTTAGTTTATTTTGAGCCCACAACTTTATGTTTTTGTCTTTTTGACCAGCTGAAAGGAATCAGAATCATTATCATTATTTTGAGTTTCTTCATAACGATCGTTTTCATAGGATTCATCTTTTAAATCATTTTTATCTATAGCTTCTCCATCAATTGAAATTGGAATAAGCAGGTGGGTTCAGTGGTTGGACGTAATTTTGGTACTCTTCAATCATTAAAGTTTCATAGACATGCTCTATCTAGGCTGATCAGGAAAAACCTTGTCGAAGCTCTTATCTTTCCTATAATAGATTACTGTTGTGTAGTCTAAGACGACTTACCACAGACATTAAACATTAAACTCCATTGTGCACTGAATGCCTGCGTTAGATTTGTCTGTGGAAATATAGGCAGACAAGAAAGAGTTACGCCGTTTCGCCTGCAGTTGGGCTGGTTGTCGGTGAGCAGCAGGCGTTTATACTTCAAATCAGCTCTGGCACACTCTATAGTTTCTTATCAAAAGCCAAGCTATCTAGCCACTAAATTCGTTCGTGTAAATATTGATACAGTTGTCAAAACTTCGACTAGATTACCAGCTAGACTTCTCATCTGCCTTGTTGTTCGTGCTGCAGCTATGCTAAATTCTTTTGTTTACACAGCATCTAGTTTTATCAATGGAAATACCTCCATATTCACTAGTTTTGAATTAGGCCAAACGCAGCTTATAAAGTCTAAGCTATATAACAAATTCTTGCTTGATGATCGCACGGAGTGGATAGGTGAAACTGAGAGTCGTTGAGTCTATTTCTAAATTATAGTGCACTCTACTACACATTAAGTTCTGTAGACCTCCATCTGTTTACTCATTGTGTAATATGTGGATCAGATGAGTAC
This sequence comes from Anastatus disparis, assembly GCA_017163975.1. Taxonomy (NCBI): domain Eukaryota; kingdom Metazoa; phylum Arthropoda; class Insecta; order Hymenoptera; family Eupelmidae; genus Anastatus; species Anastatus disparis. The sequence goes on along the minus strand of JAFFSR010000401.1, from coordinate 2,317,099 downwards.
AGCTTTAAAATAAAGTGTAACAAACTTTTACTTTTATAATCTTAATTTTTGCTTTTATCACAGAGAGAAATCTCATATGAATATATACAAATTTTTACATTAGTTCTTACTTATTATATTTGCATAATATTTTATTTTGTTAATAACATTATGTATTACTTTTGGGTCATACGGGGTCGAACCCCACGATCTATAATAAATTATGAATCAAATAAAAAATCAATGCCGTCACAAGTCAGTGAGCCGGAATTCCATCTACCAGCTCATCGTGTACTGACGTGATAAAGTAGAGTTGGAAGAGAGAATGAGGAGAAGAGATGAATCTTTACCATTGAAGATTAATCCAAATAGTTAGGCAGACGAGTTCGAGTATGAGCTGCGTCTAGCTGCCGAAGAGGAAGAGCCTCCAAGAGGTGCAGATTCGAGAACATGAGAGAGAAGAAAAGAGATGAGAGAAGTCGAGGATCGATGGCTTCTTCCAACGGGACAAGCTACTCTAGAAGAGGTACTGGGAGGTTATAAAGAGGAGTCAACTCTTCTCATTACTATTACAAACCCTCCTGCTGGAATCTGAGATCCAGAAGAAAAGAAGAAAAAGGAAGAGGCAAAGATTATGGCGTTGGAGACCGTCTTGGCTATAATTGAGAATTTAGAGAGTAGTGAGTAGAGAGCGAATTGGAAAACATCCTACGGCAGCAGTACCCTCAATATTTTATATATAAACAATATTTTATAAATAAACAAGAGCACATAAGAAATTAGAGAATCATTTATGAAAAAATGGTCGCTTTAACCCACACTGCCTGCTTTACCTCGATTTACGGTACCTATGGAGAAACACTTTCACTTTATTACGGCGAGTCCTCCCTCTTAATTTTTGGTGAATTTAAAATAAAGTCAGTACAGGTTGTCAAATTGCTCGTTATATTTAGCGTCGGTTTCGCTGTCATTGTTAAATTTCCATTGTAAAATTTACATCTTTAACTATACGTTTTTAACTTAATTTTATATTTTATGTTTACAATTGTTAATTTGGTTTATAAATTAATTTGAGTTATAAGATTTTTATTTGATTCGAAACGAGTAATTTACACAATTGTACACTTCCCAAGTCAACAATTTTTGAGATATTGCGGGTCATAAGAGTGTTAAATTTCATTATTATAAATAAAGAGTGAAAATTATTTATTTTGACTTATTTTGTTCAAATTAACGAGGGTTAACTTAAATAAAATAAACGCAATTAATTCGAAATGAATAATTTATTATTAAAAAACACAAAGTCTTAATATATCTTGACTGCCCAACTGTCAAACACAGAATGAACGAACGCATCTTGCGTTCATCAAAGATACCCCACCTTAAAGCGGCACCTTTGGTCCTTGTTCCTTTTTATCAGTCTTATTATTTTCGTTTCTTAGCCGTTCAACTGGTCTTTTGACTTTCTCTCCTTCCAGTCTTTGTATTCGTATCTCATTTTCTCTGTCTTCTTATATAAAATTCACAAACCATGTATCTTAATCTGTTCATCAATTTGTTTCCAGTTTTGTATATCAATTGTTGCATATCTGTCCTTATAGACTAATTTTTCGTAGAATCGAAGATCTTTGCTTTCGTATAGTTTTCATAAAATCCATTGTCTCTGAATGTATTATTTGCAAAGGTTCAATCGTTCTATGCTTGACTGTCTTAAATGGCAATTTATTAAATTTTGCAATCATATACACTTGACAGTCTTTTAACGTATTATCAAATACAGCCCCTTTTCAAGTTTTGGTATTAGAAAATTTTAATTATGATTTTCTTAAATAATCAACTGAGATCTCACTTGATGATTTTCATATAGAAAAGTATCATGATAATAAGCAGCGAAAGGGGATATAGGAAAGACCCGAACGCGCGTTCGCAAGCGCGCAGCTACGCCCCTAATTTCGACAGCTAAGCGGCTACCAAGTGTAACGCATATGCTTTATAGTGTGTAATATCCCTACTCTGAGCCGGCGGAGTAGGAATATAGCGGCAAGCGCCGTAAATACGAAGTATCTTGCTTAATGGGAAGCTTGTGCTCCGCACTCTCATTCCATCATCGAGTCAATAAAGTTCGCTTAACTTTAATTCTTTGTACCTTTGTACTTTTCTTCTTATACAAGTTCAAAGGACAGCGAAAGAGCACAAATTACGTGCTCGGTACCTGTGTGAACTTGGATAAGATTATTGTTAAATATACGCGTGTAAAGTCCGCGGTTTTACTTAATAAATCTTAGTGATTTAATGTGTTGAATAACGTGTGTGAAGTGTTAGTGATTTTACCTTCACAGGTTAACGTATTAAGTTGAAATAGCCAAAAAGTCACATTTTGTATGCCTTGCATTTACGTGTTGATAGCAAAGCGTTGGCTTAGATCACACACGTCTTTGCAAGTGTCTAATTTAAATGATATTTAACCGATTGTCGCGTTTATCGAAGACAACGTGAAATGGCATTGAGAGGCATAAACAGATGTTTTCTCCTGTTACCTGCATCCTATTTTCCCTATCAAAAAATATAAAACTTATGAGTTAGATTGAACGTATGGACCCGAATCTGGTAAGCAAGACGTCTTGCCAGTGTACGGTCTAGTGAAATCTAACTCTCTTATGATTAATATTTAAAAGCAAAAGATATAACGAGTTTGTACGCGTAGCGGTTAAGCACGCGTTAAACTCGGGATATTAAAATATTCGGCATCCATCTTGACGTACTCGGACGCACGATTGACGTGAAAAACTTGAAATCGTGTCTGAGAGTGAGTCAAGGTATGATCTCGAAGTGTATGGTATTTCTAATCACCATACACGACTAACAAAAGTACGTTATATGCATATATGACGTCACACAACTGATGCATGGACCATATTTATTTTCTCTATCGCTTTTGTATTTTCAAGCTCACATTGAGATTCTTCACTGACTTCAATCTCATGTGATTTATAAATATTTCTGTCTGCAATCTAAATATTTTTCTTTTTTGACTGCCTGATTTTCTTCCTTTTCATTATATTGATTATTTCTTTCAATTTTTTATTCTTTATTCATTCTACTTGTCAGTACATATACAAGAACCTGCCTTTGTTTTAAATTATTTTCCATCGTGATTCAAATTTAATCAACCAATATGGTTGGTTATATATTGGTAAGGATGAAAGATTTTTATTTCAGTTTTCCGTGCAGAGTACTATGTCTAAAGTAATGAATTTTCTGTCAGTCGTATTTATTTACACGCTTCCTTCTCCCTCAGATTTAAGATATACGCTGCTGTCTTTATTTGCGCATTGAATTTCGTTCAGTTACTTAATGAATGTCTTGAAAATCAACTTTGAATTTGTCAAATATTTTGTCGCACCACTGTCAGCACTTTGTTCATTAGTCTTCTTGTTTCTAGATTTTTAATTGGTTAGAACTGCCTTCTTTTTGATATTTTCTTATGCTGTATTCTACATAATTTTCTTGTTTTCGTTTTTTGTCCAATTTCACTCATTTTTTAGTGTCATTGTTAATTGGATTAGTTATCTTACATTTGAATACTATCTGACCTGTACTTTCTTTACTTATATTATTATAACATTTTGATACATACCTTTTTTTTATCATTCTGTCTTGAGTGTTCCTGATGCTTTGGACATGGAGTCACGGGTAAATCTCAGACAGAAGAAATACTCCTTTATGCTAGTTCCCTGTCGCGGGCAGTCGCTGGCATATGCCTATAACAGTCGCATTCAAAACATCGCACTTTCTGTAACGCCCCTGACTAGGTCGTCATAGCTGTCGTTGGATGTTTGTCTTTTGTTTAGTGGCTTTCAACCTGCATAATAAGTAACTTTAGTTTATCATAAAATAACCCTTTCACCTCACACTTTCAGTCATAAAATTTATTCCTTCAACTTTATCTACTTTGCTTATAATAGCATTATAGAAGAAATCTCTTTTCTCTTCTTCAGACAACGAATTTCTTCAAATCTGTCTATGAAATTAGCTGCCTTTTCTTTCGCTGGATTATACTGTATGTTGTACAATTTTTTTTTGTGTACTAGATGGAGTTGCATCTACCTCGCTCGATTTAATTTGTTTAATTCTGTTCAACGATTCAACTAGATCTTTAATTTCCATAACTCTCGCATGATAGTCTTTATCTATTCTATTTATTAAAATATTACGAACTTTATATCTATGTTTTACATTTATACTTTTAGGTTAACTTTCATTTGCTACAGTAGTACTATCTACAACATACAATAAATCTAGCAAACTTAAATCAAACATTAAATAATCCAAAAATTTTTCAAATATAATTTGAGTCGTTAATTTATAATAGTTTTGCTGGTCCGTCTTTTCCAGTTAGTCCGGTTTTAATAGTTTTTGTCAACTGTTTAGAAATGTCTAAAATACTATCATTTTATTTATTAAGTCTTTTATTACCCTCTATTTGTATTAAACGCGATATTTTCATATTTCCGTATTTATTTACCGGTTCTAGGTGTTCCTCCGAGATTGTCGAGTTACCGAAATCTTCTGCATTAAGTGTATAATTTTCAAAATCATTGTTTACCTTATATGTCGTTTTGCTGTCTTTGGATTTATCTGTCCTTTTTGCCTCGTTACCTGTAGTCATTTTTTGTTTAAATTCCTCCCTCCCTCATCGTGTCCAGAGTTTGGTTGTTGAAGATTTGCATGGCATTTCTTTCTTTTATTATCAAAGTCATCAAATCGTCATCTCTTTTCTGCTCTATTCTTCTTCTCTTTTTTTTCATCTCTCTTGCTTTTTTCCATTTCTGCCTTAACTGAATCGAGCTTATCTATTATCTTGTTTGATTTGTCAGATACTTTTAGATCAAAGTTTTTATTATAATAATCGTGCTCAAAAATCTTACTTTCGTTGTCAATTTTTCTGTCATAATTTTCTATTTGTTTTATTGATGAAACAACAAAATGTTTATTTATAAATATTTCATTTTTAACTTTTTCATTTGATTTCAATATTATTAGTTTACCTGCCAATTTTACTTTAGTCGTTTCATTCGGTTTGTTTTCTGGCTCTGTCTTTAGTTCTGCCTTTTCAGTCGTATTGTAATGCCCATCTTTCTCTTCTCTGTCTGTAGCTCTATCTTTGCTCTTATTTTCATCTATTTTTTCCCGTCGTATACATATTTTTCCAATACATCATTCAATTTTACTATCACGCCTTTAATTTTTTTTTGTCTTTCCTTATCTATCGTTATTTGGCTTCATGTAGTTACATTAACTACAATTTTCACAGGGCCGTCTTCAAAACCGTCACTTTATTCTGCCTTTCGTTCTGTCTCGATATATAGCCCCTCCGTCTTCTCGGCCTTATTGCTGTCGTTAATTTTGTCTTTTCTCTTTTTCTTATCAGTCATAGTGTGGCCACCAGTTATACAATAGGGCATATGTAATCTGTCACCATCTCTGTAACTGTTCTTATCACCAGGTCAAATTTTCCACTCGTAACGTACTTCTCAACTATAAAGGAATAGTAAACCAATATAAATAAAATTCATATAATTTTGCTGAATACAAGCAAAACCAGATAATTTACATTAGAGCTAATTATATATATATATATATATATATTATAAGTTTAATAGACCGAACACAAGCCCTTTCATTTCAATATATCTATCGAAATATAGAGAATCAACTTAATGTACCGAACACAAGCAATATTAGGTAATTCATATTTATGATAATTAAAGAGAATCAATTTAACATGCCGAACACAAGCAATGTTAAATGACTCAAATTTTTTTATTATTTATATACATTTTTATTTTATATTTATAATTATACATATGTGCTATTATTCCCACACACAATATACTGAATAAAAGTATTATCATGTATGTAAGAGCAGCAATTATGATCGATCAATATTATTTTAAGACCTTGGATATTTTTGAAATTATTCACATACGTACTATTGTACGTTCAAGTTTGATTAACCCTTTCAGTCACGAATTATTTTCGCAAAAACACGTATTTTCTATCATACATTAATTTTTTAGATTTATTTACAATCATATATTCAAAATATATTATATGATACTTATAAAATGAACACTTATTTATATGAAAATGCAAAAAGAATAAAGATTAAACTCAAAGTGCGAATTAAACAATAAAAAAAAGAAAATGAGAAAGGGTGCCACGATAGTGGCTCCTGTGACTGAAAGGCTTAATAAAATTTTTAAAAATAGAATAATAATCATTCGATACTCAATTTGTATTTAATTTTTGTCATAGTTTTCAACACAATGCTGTCTTAGATAACTATCACATACATCTCCTCATGAGAATGCTTTCTTATAAATCATTTACAGTCTCTTAAGTTTTGAGAAACAACAATAGGCTTCTCTCCTCTGTACAATGATAATTTTAAAATAATATTTTAGATTGCATTATCATAGTATTACTCAAGTTTCTTATATGCGTATGTATATGTATCTGTATATATATTTTTAGTCGTACGAGCACTGTTATATATTCATATATGCTCATATACAGACATACGCCCAAATATATATACGTTCGTATTGGAACCGAGCAAAGCGTTGGAGAGGATATGGAAGTATATCGACGCTTGTGGGGTGGCCAAATAATGCATTAACGTCGGACGTTGCTGATAGATTTTGTATGCAAAATCGTGTTAATAATGGCTCAGGTTATTTATTACACAATAAATTGCAAAAAAAGCAGCTAAAATAGTAACCGCAACATTTACTCTTTTTCTGTAGCAAAATATAAATTTGATTGAAGGAAAAAATCGATGAACGCATTAAAAAGAATCCATTAAGTAATATAACCTATTCATTAGACTTAAAAAAAATATTTTATCATCACAAAATTTATGACTTAATTTTATAAATTTTTTATTTTCTTGTTATTATTTAATGATTTTTGATATTTAATATAACATCTCACTTATTTTTCAATCAAAATAATATTTATTATTTGTTATTGTTATCTATGAATTTCTACATAATCTAATTATCCTATGAATCTAACCTTTGAATCTGAATATTATTATTAAAATAATTATAATATTTACGTAATGCTTACTTTTTCAAGTATCTATATAAATTATAATAAACACTGTAAATGATAATTCGTAATTAAAACTAATATTTATTATCTAATTTCACTTCAATATTCTTTTTTCTTGTTCATTGCGTATACATTGCAGCTAAAAGGTTCTCAGTAAGTAGATATTTTTCAACCATCAGATGGTGTTACCTGTTCTGCACGGTTTCAATAGTCTTATCCATCATTCTTCAAGTTTATTAATTTTTATAGAAGTCTTATATATTTATTTAATTAATTTCTATTTTTATTTAAATCATTCTTTTTCTGTCTTTTTCTTTTTAATCGGTCTTTTGCATGCATTTACGTAAACTTCATTCTTGTCCGCTTTGATTTAGTTTGTTTCGCTCCACTTATTCCGTCTCTTTCTTAAGCTGTCATTTTTATCGCGATGATGCGCACATTCTTATACACATATTCACAAGTATATACTGTCTCTTTTGTTTATGCCATTGCTATTCGGTCATACATATATGCGTATACATATAAATATATATATTGTAGGTTTTGAGGACCTTTGATAGATACAACGTAGACTTTGGGGACCTTTTGAGAGAACGAGGACCAGGTCCTCAATCTCTCAATGTTATTTGTATATCTATATATATGAATTAAGGTTCTTACACGAAATAAGAAAAATTATTTCTTTAGGTGAAATTAAAAAATTCTTGTATATTTCGAAAAATTTGTTGTGAAATGACCTTAAGGTCCTTTATTTTAAGGGTTACATACATTTCTATAAGAAAGGAGGAATGATTTCTTTAGTTAAAAGATAGATAATTTTTGTAAAAAAAAAATGTACTGTGAAATGACCTCAAGGTCCCCAATCTCTACGTTACACACGTTTATATACATACACACATACATACAAATATGCCCGCGCGTTTATTTCCGTCTTTAATTAGTCACCATCTTTCTGTCTTTTTCTAGTTACACGCGCACGTCCTCACGCTCTTCTCATTATACATGGCGTCGATGCTTCTTCATCAACTCGCTTTGAGCCTAAGGCTGCCAAGTTTACACGCGTTCCTATCTACACATTCTACACATTTCTCGCAAGTTGAGCAATCGTTCTTCTTTCTACATGCATTTACACTTCGTATCTATACGTAAAAACGCGTTTTTTACGTTCATTTTTTATTAAAATGAAATTTTATCAGATCAAAGCAGCACCTATTTACGAAAAAATAATTTTCCCGTCTTTTCGCAAACATTTGCCTTTAATCGGCCCTTATTCGATTTTCCTTATTTTTTTTTTTATAAAATTTGTAAAAAAACACCCTTTGCAATCGTATGATGATTTTACTTTTCACTGTTGTTCAATCCGTCGTTTAATCCGTCGTTTCACTTAAGTCACCCTCGCGCTGTTTTTCTTTCTTTTTACTAGTAAGAACCCGCACTTCTCTGTTCTATAATATTTATTCTCTTATCAACTGTCGTGTTACTGGCGCTGTTTCTTCGTTCTGTGCTGCACGAAGCTCTGTCGCTCATGTTAGCCTTTTGTGTAATTTCTTTCACACACTGCCACTACACCATCACAATTACAGTACACACAACACAAAAAAGCGAGGAAAGCAGACAAGAAAAACGCTTTCAAAATTATACTTTTAATTAATAAAATCTATTATGAGCACAGTGATAGTGAACTGCTTCGAATCTTACAAGCCGCGAGAAAAGGTAAAATCGCTCTGGGCGCATAACCTGTTAAAATTAGCGAGGGTGAACTTGAATGAAATAAACGCAATTTATTTGTAATAAATAATTTAGTACAAAATAGACGCAATCCTAATACATATTGATTACTAAAGTGTCAAACACGGAATGAACAAACGCATCTCGCGTTCATTAAAGATACCCCGCATTACAGTGCCGCCACACACTGGACACACACGATTGAGCGTGTCTATATTTCTAACATATTTAATGTGTAAAATTTGTGTAATTAACTAACTTATGTGTTGTCTCAATTTATAATATTATTTATTATTGACTGGACCAACGGAGGTTTCGTTATTGTTATCTGCGGAAGTCTGACTTGAATCAACCTGAGAGAGTTCTTTGCAGACTTTTTTTATTCATATTCAGAGCTAAGATTAAAATAAGAATTTAAGTTCAAGAAATGATACTTCAGAGATTTTTAAAATAGAGTCTAGTATACGCAAGGAATAAGTAAACGTTCCCCCGTTACAATGGATAATTCTTTATTTAATATATTCTATTTTCACATAATATAACTCTTTGAAATAGTAAAACAGTTTGAAATCAGGAAATGATCCTTTATTAATTAATAAAATCTTTTGCAGTGGACAGTGTTAAGTAAGGAGCATTATTGCGAAAATATAGCTTATTTTAGAAAATTGACTTATCGATAACACTGTTGAAGGGGCCCAATGGAATGAATCCTTCAAAAGACTTTAATTTATACGTAAAAGAAAGTCATTCACGTTGAATCAAAATCCATCACCCGGGGGGTTGAGTGTCCCCTTGCAAATTAAATGAATGAATTTTAAAAATTACTAACGATTAATATTATAAGGATTTAATAGAAGTTGACATAAAATGTAAGCACAGCAAGTAAAATTGATCAATAATTTAATTATTATAAGTAGCAAATTTATATTGGGGGTTGGCGAGTTGTGCGGACAGGAGGTTATCCCCCTAGTGTATATATATATATATATATACACTAGGGGGGGTACCCCCCTGCTCGCTCTGCTCGCCAACCCCCATTGGTGATTATGCATATCTTACATATATTTTACCAATAAAAGAAAAATTAATCATTTATAAATCACATGATATATCTGAAAAACAAATAATAATTTAATTATGATTGTTTATACCTTATAAACTAAACGAGTTTCCACACCACCTTACATTTCAAACTAGTTATTATGATGAATTGCATTTATATATTTAATTTGATTGTATAAATTTTTTAATATTTAAATATAGATTTTAATTTAACTAATATATTTTAACTGTGTGAAATATGGAGGTAACGTTACGGCGCGTTAGATTTTTTGATTAGTGGAAACCCTCGCCAGGAGCCCTAAAAACCACTTTATTTTATAGATAATATTACATAGATTAGTTAAACATTTATAATATAATTTATTTTATGTATTGAATATGAATAAAAAAATAGTGATATCGTACAATATATAAGTGAAAAAATAACTTATTATTAATTAAATGATATTAATGATCAAAATTATAATAAATTTAAAACTATATAAAAATTTTTAAATAATTATTTGGTATAAAAATTTTATTAGTATTATATTTGATATATCATAATGTTTATTTATGTCTTAAGATTTATAGGATTATTTTGATATAATTCCTTTTTGATATCTTTTTGACTTATTTTTACATTTTTTAAGATATATCAATATTTTATACTAAAATTTAAAAATTTGTTTACTTTAATATTCAAAAATAAGTGATGTAATTATTATTAATATTCATAAGATCATTAAATCATTATATTATTTCAATGATTTTAATTTGTATATATATAAAATAAAATAATTTTGAAATATTAAACTTACTTTTTATTACTTACTTTTATAAATTTTGATCAAATATGTTCTTAATAATATTAACTAATCGTAATAAATATCTAAAATAAATTTGATAATTTTGTTTAATATAATATTCTGTTATTGGTTCACATATTTGAATTTTATATTCTATAATTTTATTAACGTAATATTTATAATATTCTGGTACTTTATTCCAATTATTGTATTCAACTTTTTCTTCATTCCCGCCAATATATGAATTAATAATATTATTTAATTGAGAAATTTCTGTATCCTCTGAAATATTATCATTTAAGCTTTCTAAATAATATTCATATTCTTCTTCATAATTTAAGTGGTCTTCAATTTGATTATTTAAATAATCCATTGAATGTTGATCGATAATATCATTTACTCCAACATCATTTCCAATTAAATTAAATATATGAATGCAATTCATCATAATAACTAGTTTGAAATGTAAGGTGGTTTGGAAACTCGATTGTTTATTTATATAAATAAACAATCATAATTAAATTACACAGGCCCACAAAATGAAAAAAAATGTCTGAACTTTTGACCGGACATACATATTCCCATGTATTTTTCGACGCTGAATCCGAATCTGTAATAAAAATATAGGGTTTTCCTACCTTTTCTCAGAGTTTTATTGAAAAAACCTCATTTTTTACGGTTTTTTTGCGGTTTTTCGAGTCTAGAAAAAACAAATCATGAGATACGGTTAATTGGACTTCAAAATCGAATTCTACGGGAAAAAATACACGGGAAACCATACCTTCAAATTTTTTTAACGCGATTCTAGTCCTCTGTATGGGGCTGAAAAGATGAGGAAATCGGTAAAAGTCGAAATTTTGCCTAAAATGGATTTAAACAATATTAAAATTTAATCATGCGTCTTTTGAAGAGTCGATAAACATTGGAAATACTATCCTGGGGTTTTTCAGATTGCTGATCATGAATTTGAAGTCAGTTTGTGTAAAAACTACTTCTAGAGGGCGGTGACAAGAACTGTATATGGTAAATTTATCGATTTTTTAAAAATTTTACGTCTGAAATACTAATTTTAGAGTCTTTCACAACATTGACTGTAAATTCAAGATATTAACTTAGCCTATTGTGTACGTTAAACTTAACATTTTGTCTATGTTTGTCTCTCTCTCTCTCTCTCTCTCTCTCTCTCTCTCTCTCTCTTCCGATGTTTTTTTTTAAATTGGCTTACGCTTACGTACACGTTTCTCTTCGAATGACCGATGTAGTGGATTTCTGACACGTTTTTGTCCTTTTTTCGCAGCTGTTTCTCTTTTTATCATCCAGCAGTAATCTGCTAACATGTTGATACCCCAGTTTCCTTGAAATCTACGTTCAAACTCCTTTAAATCTTGGTGAAATCGTTCACCATGCTCTTCACTAAAGTCTCCGTTATTTTCAGGAAACTGATCAACGTGTGAATCAAGAAAATGAAGTTTTAAGTTCATTAGACAACCCAATTTTTCAAAATTACGTACCATTCTTTTCACAATAGCTTTATAATTCGTGTCTTTGGCATTACCCAAAAATTTCGTCGATACCTCTTTAAAACTTAACCATGCTGCCTTTTCAACATCAGTCATGCTTTGTTCAAAGTTTTCGTCTCTAAATAAAGTTCGGATTTCAGGACCATCAAAAATACCTTCATTTAATTTAGCATCAGATTTATGGGGAAATACTTTGCTTATATATTGGAAGCATTGACCGTCCTTGTCCAAAGCTTTAACTAATTGCTTTATCAATCCAAGCTTTATATGCAGAGGCGGTATCAAAATTTTCGAAGGATTAACGAGTGGATCTTTTATAACATTCTGTTTTCCAGGTTCAAACGATTCTCTTGATGGCCAAATTTTCTTTTTATAGTGTTTTTCTCTATCTCTGCTATCAAACATGCATAAATAACATGGGTACTTCGTAAATCCAGATTGTTGTCCAAGTATCATAGATAAAATCTTTAAATCGCCACATATTTGCCATTTATGTTCTCTATATTTTATTTTCGTTAAAAGTAGTTCAAGATTGGAATACTCTTCTTTAAGTACTGTTGAATGTGCTAATGGTATAGGAGCATATTTATTTGTGATATTGAGGAGTACTGCTTTAAGGCTGCGCTTTGATGAATCAATGAATAGTCGCCAATTTTCAGGTTTGTATATGTTGGGTTTCAATTCATCAATAAGACCTTTCACGTCCGTGCAATAAACCATATTAGAATCATTCTTGAAATAATTTCTAAAGCGCTCTTCTCGATTACGATATGCACATACTTTAGTACCCTTTGTCAACATATTTCGTCTCTTAAACTCAGAAGCCATAAACTCTGATTGTTCCTTAGATAAACCACTCTTTCTAAATAAATCGTTCAGACTTTTTTGATCAAACTTTTCAACAGTTCGTTCTTCACCCTTAGGAATATACTCTTCATCACTATCCAGAGAATGTTCTTCAGGTGAACTTAGATCTTCTTCATTTGGTGTGTTTGTGTCAGAGACAATTTGATCTGTCAATTTTTTATTTATACTTATTCTGTTGTAAAACTGGGTACTGTTGTTTAGAAATGAATTCGGTTTCATTTTAAAGCTCCGTTCAGTTAATCACTGTTGTACACTGTCATTGATCTTAAAGCATTGTTTATAAACGAATGGGACTTATGATCTTTTTCCAAAGCTATATATATATATATATATATATATATATATATATATATATATCAGTACTCTATAAAGGGTACCTAAAAAAAACCTGCTGCTGCGAAGTATTGGTCACGATGACAACTGCCCTGAAAATGGGATGTGTAGAATGATTCGGTGTACTCAATACTTTGCAGTAACGAACCCAGCGAAGGCGCGCTGTCCTGCAGGGGAGCACTAGGATGTGAGAATGATGCCGTAGTGTGTCCGACGACGAGTTGACATTGTCCTCGTCAAAGTCGGAAAGCTCTCATACTTAGGCCTGGGGAGGTATGAGAGTTATCACCCCTAGGACGGCGGACTCACCTGCGATCGGAACAGGATTCCTAGTGTGTGGGGTTTAATTCAACAATATGGCTAATTCAAATTTTCAACCTTTTTTAAACTGCGTTGGTACATCCAATAACAGTTTTAACCATACGTGTAATGGATCTCAAGATAATTTCTGTTATGTATGTTCAGAATATATTGGACAACGAAACAAAAGAAAAATCACAGATAATATTAATTTTATCTATCAAAAATGTTTTGATATTGAGATTTCTCAACAGGATAAAATTTGGGTTCCTCATTATATATGTGCTTCATGTTATGCCATGATGAATCGATACAACACCAGTCAGGCTAGGTCCAAATTAAAATTTACTATACCTACAAAGTGGAAGGAACCAAAAGATGAAAATGATTGCTATTTTTGTTTAACAAAGATACAAGGTTTAGACAAGATACAGAAAAAAGGAATAGTATATCCTAATACTTCTAGTATAGAATTTCCATTCAAGAATTTTATAGATATTTTTGAAAATAAAGATTCGAGAGATAGTTTTACAACAGGCTTAGGGAATCTAAATGTGGATGAAAACTCGACAGATGAAACAACTGAAAATCTGATTGCCGCAGACGGAAGCTCATCAAATGAAGAAGATCTAAGTTCACCTGAAGAACATTCTCTGGATAGTGATGAAGAGTATATTCCTAAGGGTGAAGAACGAACTGTTGAAAAGTTTGATCAAAAAAGTCTGAACGATTTATTTAGAAAGAGTGGTTTATCTTTTATTACCTATCACACCACATGAATAGCATGTTCTTTGTGGACATTCTGACGCTCTATGTCCTACTCTTTGACATGTATAACATGGTCCATAGAATGGTGAACCTCCTGCTGGTGGTGTGCGCCTTTCTCCTTGCGGAGTTCTAGCTGCTCTATTATTACCCCATGGTCGCGACGAATAATTCCTATTGGCTGTGTTATTATCCCACCTTCTTTGCATTGGAGGTGTATTTGGTCGATATTGTCTCGGATTCGACCGAGCTTGTTGTGTCTGAGCCGTTGGATAATAGGTCTGCCTATAAGTACTTTCTATCGCATTCAGTGCAACATTATTAGCTGTTACTGTCGCATAGATCGTTGGTGGTCCTATAAATGGCTGGTCTGCTCTTGATTGAATTGGCTGTTCAGTGGGGATGCTCACGTTAATCTCTGTCGCTTGTACTGCTGCTATAGGCTCCTCCTTTACACTTGTTTTCTTCGTTTTGTTTTTCGCCTTCCGTTGTTCTCCACCTTTCCTTACACTCTTGTTTTCTACTTCTTCTTCGCTTTTGCTTTCTTGTTTCATAGCAGCCACTTTATTTTGTTTTATTGCACCTTTACACGCAGCTCCAGGTATTTTAGAAGACTCTTTTGGTGGTGGTGGTGTGTAGCGCTTATCTAAGTCTTTCTGTCGCTCTAATCGGTGTCCGTATTTCTCGATTGCGCTAAAGGAATCTATTGTTTTATCTGCCATATATTTTCTATATTTTGGCAGCAAATTACAACACACTACGTCTAATTGACTTCTGAGCGACGGTGGTCGCTTGAAGTGGCCAATTATTATTTTTACGCAATCGAGATAGTTGGTAATTAATTCTCCTCTTGCTAGTGTCCTTGCTCTCAATTCTTCCTAGATATCTACTTTATGTAATTCACCAACGAATCTATGTATAAAAGCTTTCTTAAATTCCTTCCAAGTACGAATCTCTTTTTCTGCGCCATCAAACCATCTGCTTGCTGATTGCGACAGGACTGAAGGTAGTGCATTAAGAATTTCTTCAGTTTTTAGTTCTGAATTCTTTTTGCACTTACCTAATCGTCTTATAAATTCTTCTGGACCTTCTTTGCCTTCACCTGAGAACTTCAGGTTCCAGTCTTTCAGAATTCTAACGCATCTCTCTCCACTACGTTTATGTGTACTCTTCTTACATTTACTCTTCTTTTTGTGTCTTCTGGTCGGCGCGTCGCTATCACTGCTGTATGTGTCCGAGTCTGACGGCCGTTTCTTACAATGACACCTCTTTTTCTTACTTGTATATTTATCTTTTGGCGGCGTAGGGTCCTCATCACTATCTCTAGATTCGTAACTTGAGCTCTCACTTGAAGTTTCATCTTCTTCTCTATAATCATGATGATCCGGTCTTCTATAATGACTGATTGTTGAGTTACTAGATGTTTCTGTACCTGATTTGCTACGTGTTGTCTCTCTCGTTAATTGTTCTGTAACTCTTCTTATTTTCTGTCGTAAACCCTTATCTATATTTGACTTCGTTCGCTCTCTTCTCTTAGGTGTTTCGCTGTTTAATCTACTTCTCTGCATCATTCCCAGTAAGTGCTCGTACGTTTCTTTCATTGCATTATCGGAATCCATTGGTCTTTGTTGATGTCGCGGTGGAGGTCTCTGCTGTCTACTAGCGTGCGCTATCTGTCTTGATGGTGTTGTTCTTCTATTAATATTCTCCGTTTCTTGGTTCTTGTTTCGCTCTTCTGTTATCTCTATTTGCTCATTATTTCTCGTTGTTTCGTTTTGAGCCTGTATTTCTGGGTTACTAGAATCCGGCGATATCATACTGCTTTGTGGAGTAGTTGTATATTGTGACACCATTGCCACTTCAAAGTCTGCTCTCTTCAAAAATTCTTGTAGCCCAGGTATCATAGCCAACTTAGCCATAGATGCTTTAAGGGTAATTGTTGTTCGTCCCAAGTTCGCTGAAGGTGTCGCATTTATTGGCAGAGGTATCATTTGTCCTGTTATGCTGGTGCTTGGGCTATAAATATCAATAACTCTTTTCTCCGAAACATCAAGCTCACTTTGTGAACTGGTTTCCCACGCCTCCGATTCGATAGCTTTTTCTTTTGATACTTTCTTGGGTGGTCGGCCTCTTTTTTTCCTAACGTCAACGTCTGGAACTTCTTCCATTATATTCAACGCTGCAGTGGTCGCTGGCATCTCTAATCCCCTTTCATCAATGAATGGATTCCATCCAACATCAATTTCTGGTTAACACTTACTAATGTTGTACCTTATCAGTCTTTCTTTCAAAATATCTATGTCTCCATGAGTACTGAGGTCCCTTTGGTCCAGTTGTTCTATTAACTCCTTTGGCTGCAGCGCTTTTATACACCTGGCTAATTTCCTCAGATCCCTATTTTCTTTAAGGAGACCTTTCCAACCTTGGCGCTGTTTGCTTGTGGTCGCGTCAATAGCAGCACAACGTTTTATTTTATTCTAATTTCTTGACGATAGAACCGAAATATAAGAAGAACAAAAACGGGTTACTAACGAGCTGGTTCGTGTCTCTAGATACTTCAAATAGAGACGAAAACGACACGAGCAAAGGTACACAACGATCTTAATTTTGATCGCCTTAAGGGTCGTATAGGGGTAACCGTGCTACCAGTGATAAAAAAAATAATGTGTATTTATATAAAAATATGGTATAATAAATGAAACAATCGTAGGTAGGAATTTTGAAATAAGGTTTTAAATATAAAATTTTTTTCTTATTTTACAATATATTGAATATCTCTTGACTTTTGAGTTTTAATACTATCTTAAAATATCTTCCTAAAAGAAATAACGCAAAGAAAAAAATTTGACTCTTTAGAGAAATTATATGTTGTAGCACTGGTAGCAACGATTGAATGTAGCTAAGGGTAACACCAGGACTTTTAAACCACCTCTTTTAAATTTTCGAGAAAAAAAACTACTACTTATGTAAATGACAGGATTTTTGCAATAATTATATCTAATGGAAATTAAATTATTTTATTTGTTATCCTGTAATTTGCTCACTTTAGGGACAAAATCGGTGCTCACTTGTGATTTACAATTTTACAAATTGCACCTATATCTAATATCTCTTAACAATCTGAGTCTTTAGATATATGAGCAGAAAAGAGATAAATACTTTTTATTTTATATTTATATATGTTAAAAATATTCAAAAAATATGTTTGCAATTATAAATAACGCACGCGCTAACACCTGTTCTTAATGCGCAATTTCTCTCACCTCTTTAAATAATTACACTCTCTTTCAAAACTTTGATTCTATTTTTCTCTATAAGTTTTCGCAGCAATTTTAAATCTTAATTTATACACAAAACTAACTATTTGTCAAACACTGAAACAGGTCTTCTGTTGGTTTTCTTTACGCAAAAGTCACCAAATTTGAAAATTTTTCGAACCTAACCTCAAAATTGCGTCGCGTCAAACCACGTAATTTTGTATTTAATCGCCCCACGTTGGGCGCCAGTCTGTTACGTGGCAAATTCCCCGAATCTCCGAGTGCATCCCCGAAGCCACGAACTTACCTGGGTTCACAAATTTATAGTTGATTTTAATTGAGCGCCAGTGAACCCTGCTCAGCTAGCTGGGTAGAGCAACTGCAGAATAGAATAGAATGAAGGGATAACTATATATGAAAGCATTAAACAAAACAAGATTTATATATTAGGAAAGGCTTTATACAGTTTAAAAGTCAGTCCAAAATGTTGAAATAAAAGATAAGGGAGTAAAAAAGGGAGTAAAGAAATATAAACTTAGATTATTCAACTATCAGCCTTGTCTATTTACTCAGCTAGTAGAGAATGGATTTCTTATCTTGATATTGCATGTAGATAATATTCTGCTAGTTTGCAATAATGAACAGATGCTTGAAAGAATTAAGACAAATTTAAAGAAAGAATTTAAAATCACAGAAATTTCCTAAGCTTAGAAATAAAGCAAGACAGAAAGAAAAGGATACTAAGCATTAAGCAAGAGGAATACATAAACAAAATGCTGAAGATGTTTAGTTTTGATTAATTACCTCCTCAATATATATTTATGGTAACCAATTAGGTAGACAATAGCAAGAGAAGACAGCGTGACGAAAATAATAAATCAATGCAAACAGGCCAAATATTGCCTATGCTGTTAATGTTCTAAGCATACAACAAATCAACTCCACTGAAGATGACTAACAGTCAGTTAAAAGAATATTTGGATACTTAAATGGAACGAAAGATTTTGAACTCAGGTATAAAGGATGAGACGACTGTTTACAAGTTGTAGAACAAAATTAAAACATATGACAGAAATAAAAGAACACTACGTAAAAGAGTGTATAGAAAGAAGTCTGATGAATTTCAGCTTGATTTTTTCTAAAAATCAGACAGCTAACGTATTTACAAAACCGCTGGTATTTTAACTGCCTGAACGACTGTCAAAGTTAATACTAAACGATTGATAAGACTGACAAAAATTTAATAACATATATGTACTAACACTCGTTTTATTTTAATATTCTTTTCTTTGTATGTATTACAGGTCCTGAATAAAACAACAAACGACAAAGCAAACAGCAGTCATCTTTAAATCAAGATTGAAAAACTTAAAATTCTATTTCTTTTATATATATTTATATATATATATATATATATATATATATATATATATATGTATTCTAATCATATATGTATTCTAATAAAAATTATTTATGTATAATAAACAACATCGAGCGTGGGAGGGAGTGTTAGAAATTTAGACACGCTTAATCGTGTATGTGTAATATGTAGCGCCGCCACAAGATTTGATGAACGCGAGATGCGTTCATTCCGTGTTTGACAGTTAGGCAATCAAAATATATTGAGACTTTGTGTTTTTTAATAATAAATTATTCATTACGAATTGATTGCGTTTATTTTATTCAATCCACCTTTCGCTAATTTTAACATTTGGTAATAAAAAAAATATTTTTCTATCAATAATATTCTATTATGATAATTACAATTATAATTAATTGATAATGGAAAGCTTCTTCATTCTATTTCATGTACACTCTGACTATCATTGTTTAATTAATATAACTACAATTACGACCAATTGATAATATAAAGCTTCCCCTCTGCATTTCCTTTACTCAGATAAAAATAGTGATGTTTTTATTTCTATACAAAAAAGCTTACAGATTCACACCAAAATTATATAATATTGATATACTTTTCTTTTCAAACACTTTTAATGCAGCCATATATTTATATATTTCGGACTCAAGCCCAAAAATTAAAAATGCAGAGAGAAAGTGTTTCTATTAAACTTTTTCCCTATTCACGAATGTAAAAATTTAGTTTTTTGTGAACTTTTGAATCTCGCGTTAAGATATCCTAAATTCTGATTTTATAATGATATTTTTTATTAAAATAAAATCGATATAAAATTTTAATTTCTTATGAACTTCTATATATTGCGTAAAAATATTTTTTCTTTTTATTTATCCTAATTCTATGACTTTATATCTTATAGGCCAGTCAAAATAGGATATTGTTCTGCCAAAATTAGTAACCAGCAACGACCTATGCGATCATTCAAAAGATAGTCCGTAGATGTTTACTTATATGTTTTGGACTAGCAACTATGATTTATTAATTAAATATTAACAAATTAGTGCAAAAAACGCGTTTTTTTTTGTTTTTTGCTAATAAAACGAAAACTATTTGACGAATCATCATGGTGTCGATGGGAAAGTTGTGAAGAATTAAATTACCAACAAAACGAGAGGTCAAATGATCTGATCGATTTATCAGAACCGAAGAAAATTCGGAAAAACCGGAAAATTTTTCATTTTTTAAAAAAATTTATAACTCTGTTGTTTATGAATATTAAGAGCTGAAATTTGGCACAGTAGTAGATAATTATATCTATTTTTAACATGCCAAAGGCAGATACTATCGGATAATTAGTTTCTGCGCAATTGCAATTTTTTTTTTTCGTCATTCTTCCCTTCTTTATATTACCGATTGAGAACGTCGTACATACATTTTCAAAACGGTTTTGAAAACTAGAAACAATATACGATTAAACGTTTATTCTAAGTTTTCATTAAAATTGTGTAAAAAGGGTGAAATATGCACTCAAACATCGACGTAAACGGTCGAGCGCGCGGTACACAGCAAAAAGTGGGGATGGAGGAGAAAGGATATATATAGATATACCAGCTTTCAACTGGCTTGTTCTTGGCGATTAATGCGATTAACAACTCCGAAATCTGAAAATACCTTTAGATTTCATTATTCGTGAAATCTGAATAGGATATCAGATTCCTCGGTAAAAAATGCCCGGTATAAAATAATTAAAAAAAAAAAACACTTTAATATAAGTGCATTAATCACCAAGAACAAGTCAGTTAAAAGCTGGTATATCTATACATATCCTTTCTCCTCCATCCCCACTTTTTGCTGTGTACCGCGCGCTCGACCGTTTACGTCGATGTTCGAGTGCATATTTCACCCTTTTTACACAATTTTAATGAAAACTTAGAATATACGTTTAATAGTATATTGTTTCTAGTTTTCAAAACCGTTTTAAAAATGTATGTACGACGTTCTCAATCGGTAATATAAAGAAGGGAAGAATACCGAAAAAAAAGATTGCAATTGCGCAGAAACTAATTATCCGATAGTACCTGCCTTTGGCATGATAAAAAAAGGATATAATTATCTACTACTGTGCCAAATTTCAGATCTTAATATTCATAAACAACAGAGTTATGAATTTTTTTTTAAAATGAAAAATTTTTCGGTTTTTCCGAATTTACTTCGGTTCTGATAAACCGATCAGATCGTTTGACCCCTCGTTTTGTTGGTAATTTAATTCCCTACAACATTCCCATTGACACCATGATGAATCGTCA
Organism: Anastatus disparis; assembly: GCA_017163975.1. Taxonomy (NCBI): domain Eukaryota; kingdom Metazoa; phylum Arthropoda; class Insecta; order Hymenoptera; family Eupelmidae; genus Anastatus; species Anastatus disparis. Next base: position 2,295,715 of record JAFFSR010000401.1, on the reverse strand, counting down.
AATAGTTTTCGTTTTATTAGCAAAAAACAAAAAAAAACGCATTTTTTTGCACTAATTTGTTAACAACTAATTAATAAATCATAGTTGCTAGTCCAAAACATATAAGTAAACATCTACGGAATATCTTTTAAATGATCGCATAGGTCGTTACTGGTTATTAATTTTGGCAAAATAAGACTTTTTTTCGGTCTATTGACTGGCCTATTATATTTTTATGTATCGATGTTTTCTATTGAACTTTTTCCACATTCCTAAATATAAAAATTAGATTCATTATGTCCTACTCTTCTATTAAGTTTAAAATTGAATGACAACAGCAATATTTGGGGAAGTTGGCGAGCGGAGCGAGCAGGAGGGAACCCCCTCCAGAATATATATATATATACAGTACTTTCCAAAAATTCCAGGCCGCGTGAATAACTTTAGAATGGATTGAGATATCGAATTGAAAATTTCAGGGGTTCAATAGAGTTACAAAACCTATTATTTAATAGAAAAAGTACCCAACCTCATCTCCCCCCAAAGGGACGGGGGCGGGGGGGGGGGTGAAAAATCCTAAATGGGATAGGGGGTCGAGTAATGTCTCTTTCGAAAGAGCTTTTCGAGACGAATAAAAGTCGAGATCGCAGAGGTCTCTGTTGTAATATGTAAATGTTGCGTCTTTCGTTTGTATGCGTATAGCCACCCGTCGGTAAATGCGAACTAAACCATACATACAATACAGCAAATCAGCTGAGAAAGAGAGGCTCTAGTCAAGCTTAGGCAGTCTGTTGAACAGAGTCTATCAAGCGCCATGTAGCGATAAAGATAAGCTCTTAACAATCGTCTGTGTAAAGTAAAACTAAGCCATTTATAACAATCTGGATTAATAATTACTGTACTTAACTTAATTTATAATACATATCAACCAATTTATTAATATTAATAAAATTGTTTTCTTTCTAATCCTGGAACATAAAACCTCTAATCCCAACATGGTAGCAGAGCGTGAATAAGAAGAAATAAAAGAAAGTGGTTCAAAAAAAACAAGAAACGTGGTCATTAAGGGAATGTAAAATACCGACATTACAGTTTTCAAAGCTTTTGATTCTTTATACGAAAGTTTTAAATATAACTCTAAATTGCATCCTTCTATTTTCATTAATAAAGAGCCTAATATAGAGATATTTTGCAAAATTTTTTAATAAAGATTAAACATTTGAGAAACTGCAATATCGGTAAGTATGTAGAAATTATATACCCTATTACATCCCTTTAATAAAAAATTATTGAATGATTTACCAGATAAATTAGAAAATAATAATATGAAATGTGCAAACTGTATTCAAAGTGAAATGGCTAATGTACCGTTTGAAAATAAAAAGACTAGATCTACTAAGATTTTAGAATTAATTCATACAGATTTAAATGGTCCATACAGCACAGCTGGTTATAGTGGAGAAAAATATTTCTTAACGTTTATAGATGATTATAGTAAATGTAGTGGAATTTATTGTATTAAAAGTAAAGCTGAAACAGCAGGATTTTTTATAGAATACGTAAATTAAGTTGAAAATCAATTTAATAAAAGAGTGAAAAAATTGCAATGTGATAATGGTAAAGAATATTTAAATCAAGAAATTTATAAATTCATTAAATATAAAGGAATTGAATTATTACCGTGTTCACATTAAGTTCATGAATTAAATGAAGTAGCGGAAAGATTTAATAGATCAGCCATGGATATAGGCAGATGTTTAGTAAGAGAAGCCAAGATACCTATAAGGTTTTGGCCAGAAGTAATAAAGACAGTTTCTTATTTAAAAAACCGTACAATAGCCAACACACATGAAAATAAAACTCCATACAAAATACTTTTAAAATCAAAACCTGATGTAAAACATTTGAAAATATATGGAAGCAAAGTTTTTTGTAGGGTACCAGAAGTATTGAGAAAAAATAAATGGGATGATAAAGCTAAATTAGGCATACCAGTAGGTTATACACATAATAGTTATAGAGTTTTAATTGATAATAAAGTCATTAATGCCAGACATGTTAAAGTAATTACAGCAGATAGAAAATTAATTCGTATTGAACAAACTGATGGAAACTACATTGAGTTAAATTTAGAAAATGAAAATAGTAAAAGTAAAATCAATTCTGAAAATGAAATAGATGAAAATGAAATAAATGATAATGGAAATCATGATAGTGAAAATTCGAATTCTAATAATAAAATAAATAATGATTCTGGCAAAGTAAATAAAAGATTTAAAAAACGAAAAGATAATTTAGAAGTTGAAAGAACTTTAACGAGAAAGAAAAGTCCTATAGAAAGATATAGTAACGAAAAAGATATTTATGTTATTTATGTAAACGCTAATGTACTGAATACATTCGAGAAGGTGATAAACTCCACAGAAAGCAAAGAATGGCAAAAAGCTATGGATTCTGAAATTAATAGTTTAAATAAAAATAAAACATGGACTATTGTAGATAAACCAAAAAATAAGTAAATAATTGATGTTAAATGGATATTTAAAAGAAAAGGGGATGGTTCATATGAAGCTACATTAGTAGTAAAAGGCTTTCAGCAAAAAGAATATTTAGAAAATGTATACTTTCCAGTAGGAAAAATGCAAACTTTAAAAATTTTGTTAATCTATTGTTGTGTAAATAATTTAGATATGGAACAAATGGACGTTGAGACAGCATTTCACAATGGTACAGTAAAATCAGAAGTTTATATTTATGAACCAAAAGGTTATGAAACTAGAGAGAATGAAGTGTGTAAATTACAAAAGGTTGTCTATAGTCTTAGAGAAAGTCCACGAGCATGGTATGAAACATTTATTAACTATGTTGAAAAATAAAATTTTGTTAGAAGCAATCATGACTATTGTTTATATGTAAATAACACAAGCAAATATCCTATATATATATATATATTGGTATTTTTTTATGATATTTTAATATGCCGTGAAGATAAAAGCAAGATCAAGGAAATAAAAACAAAATTAATGCAAAGATTTGTAATGAAAGATTCAGGTAAAATAACAGGATATAATGGAATGGATATTAATCATGATTAAGAAAAAGATGTAATGACTTTAAGTCAACAAAAATATATTGAATCATTGGCTGTGAAATATAATCTAAAAAATGCTAAACTTTATAAAACACCGATGAAAACAAGTTTAAAGCTTGATAAAGCAACTGAAATAGACAAAAGAATTAGTTATAGAAATTTAATAGGCGAACTTTTATACATTAGCACAGGGACAAGACCTGACATATCATACAGTGTAAATTATTTAAGTAGATATCAAAGTTGTTACAACAAAACACATTTTTAGTATGCTTCGAGAGTATTAAAATATTTATATCAAACTAAAGACTTAAAATTAACTAATAATAATGTAAACAAAGTAAAACTAGATTGTATGGTCGATTAAGATTACGCAGGTGATCATATTGACAGAAAATCCACAACAGGATTTGACATTAGAGTATTTGGTAATGTAGTCTATTGGAAAACTCATAAACAGAAAACTATTACAAAAAATTCAACTTTCGCTGAATACATTGCTAAGTCAAAAGCAGTGTCAGAAATATTATTTGTAAAAGATTGATTAAATGATGCATTTGAATTAAATATTGATAGACCAATTACAATTTATGAAGACAATTCTGGTGCGATAGCTATAGGTAAATTTGGTAATTCTACAAAAAATTCGAAGCACATTGAAGTGCAATATCACTATATTAATGAAAATTATGAAAACAGCGTAATAGATATTGTTAAAATTAAAACTGATGAAAATATAGCTGATATACTAACTAGAGGTCTATGCAAAGAAATATTTGTTAAAAACAGAAAAGAATCAAGATTAATTTAAAATAATTATAAAAGCATGTAAAAGCAAAATTGAATACAAAAAAAATAAAAGAAATAAAAGCCGCAAATTTAAGAAGGCGTGTTGTAATATGAAAATGTTGCGTCTTTCATTTGTATGCGTATAGCCATCCGTCGGTAAATGCGTACTTGACCATACATACGATACAGTAAATTAGATGAGAAAGAGAGGCTCTAGTCGAGCTCAGGCAGTCTGTTAAACAGAGTCTAGCAAGCGCCATGTAGTGATAAAGACAAGCTCTTTACAATCGTCTGTGTAAAGTAAAACGAAGCCATTTATAACAAACTAGATCAATAATTACTGTACTTAACATAATTTATAATATATATCAACCAATTTAATATCATTAATAAAAGTGTTTTCTTCCCAATCCCGGAACATAAAACCTCTATTCCCAACAGTCTCTACCAATTTTTTTTTACCGAGCTATGATCTTTTAAACATGTAGTTTCAGTGAAAGCAAGGTTCATGACAACAACTGTGGTAAAATCGGACATTAACATGGGCACTAGCATTCTTGCGTGTGTGTCATTTAAAGAATTTAATATCTGAAATATACCGCCAAGATGCAAGCATTAATATTCAAGTTCAAACAAAAAATAAATATTGTAAATTTTTCAGTTCAACCAAAAATTATTTTTAGTTGAATGTAAATCATCCAGTTGAAAAAAAGTATCATTGTTATGATCCTCAAAAAGTACATCTGATTCTGAAGTGCACGCGCACGCACTCTCGCACGCACTCACACACGCTCATACACACACACACACACACACACACACACACACACACACACACACACTCAAGAAGGCTAGTGCCCATGCTAATGGGCAACTATAAAATTATTTTTTTTAATCTTCTTTATACCTCTTAAAAGATCAAAATATTCTTGACTGTGCACAGATAAAAATATAGGTCTTAAGGCTACCTACTTGTAAAAAAAATTTGAGACAAAATAAAAATAGCTTTTTTGGGGAAAATTAATGTTTTACTTATTACAAAAAGTGCAATTACGCTTTTTTTTGTAAAGAAAAAATAAAAGAGAGTGAAATCAGAAGAGCATCCCCTATAGTATTGAATAAACATAAATTTATTTATAATAGCCAATATAAAGACAAAATAAAATTGAAAAAAAAAATTTTAATTTTTGATAATTGAAAATTTATGAGTAATTTTTTAACAGTGCATAGAAAATGCATTTTGATCACATCGAAAAACAAAAAAATTCGTATTCGCTTATTTTCAGAGTAGAATAATATAAAAAAACTCCTATGTTATTCGAAGACATAGATGCCTACATAATTCGAAATGGAATCGGTCGTTAATAAAATATATTAGATCAAGAATCTAGTGAATTGAGAAGAAAATCCTATATTATATTAAAGTGAAACAACATTTTTTTCTGTTCCTCCGGTTCTCCGCATTTGTTAAATGTGGCTAATCTTTTGGTGATGAGAGTAGCAATTTTTTATTGAACCCTATATAATTAGTACTCATTAGTCATGAGCATCTTTTTGGACCATATTTTTTTGGGCCTTATATTTTGTTGCGCCCTATATTTTTTGGGCCCAATATTTTTTTGGTCTCTATTTTTCTTTGGGCATTATATTTTATGGACCTTATATTTTCTTGGCCCCTATATCTTTTTAGGCCCAATATTTTTTTGATTTTTATATATTCTTGGGCCCAATGTTTCTTTTTAATTTATATTATCTTGGGTTCTATAATTTTTTTTGGCCCTATATTTTATTTAGCTCTATATTTTTCTGGGCCTCATATTTTTTTGGGTCCAATATGTTTTGGGCCCCTTTATTTTGGTCTCTATATTTCTTTGGGCCTTATATTTCCTAGGGCCCTAAATTTTTTTGGGCCCAATAATTTTTCGATTCTTATATATTCTTGGTCTCTGTATTTTTTTGGGCTTTATATTTTTTCCAACCATATATTTTCTTAGGCCCTATATTTTTTTGGGCTCAATATTTATTTGGACTCAATATTTTTTGTGCCCAATATTTTTTTAATTCTTATATATTCTTGGGCTCTTTATTTTTTTCGGCGCAATATTTTTTTGAATCTTACATTTTTATGGGCCGAATATTTTTTAGTTTTTATATTTACTTGGGTCCTATAATTTTTTTTGTCCTATATTGTATTTAGCTTCATATTTTTCTGGGCCTTATATATTTTTGGACCCTATATTTTTTTGGGCCTTGTATTTTTTTAGGCCCTATATTTTTTGGGCACAATATTTTTTCGGGCCCAATATTTCTTTTTAATTTATATTATCTTGAGTTCTAAAATTTTTTTTGGTCCTATATTTCATTTAGCTCTATATTTTTCTGGGCCTTATATATTTTGGGTCAAATATTTTTTTGGGCCCACTATTTTTTTAATTCTTATATTTTCTTGGGCTCTATATTTTTTTCAGCGCAATATTTTTTTTAATCTTATATTTTTCTAGACCCAATATTTTTTTTTTAGGTGAAACTTCTTCACCGTTGGTATACACTTCTCATAAGAGACGTATAAAGAATATTATACGGGAATGAATTGATTTCATGACGGTACATGCAACGGAACTAATGAAACGGAAGTGTATGTATATAGGAGGAGCGTCCGCGCCTCCTATATGTAAATCAAGGTACTAAATACGTATGAAGAAAAATTCGCGGGACTGACTTGATGTCAACCACACAGATATAGTATATATACCTAATGTATACATGTATACTATATATGCAATACAAATATATGAATCTGATCTGAATTAATAAAGAAAGCAATAGCACTCGTTTTCTTTTTTTCTTTCTTTCTCTATAATGTTTTATAAACCCCTCTCTTCCCTACATTTTTTGAATTGTATTTTTGTGAAATAAATACTATTAACAAAAATTTTATACACTATCTAATTTAAAATAGAATAAAATTAATTCCTTAAATAAATTAAATTATTTTAATTTAGTTTTATTTAATTTTATAATTATTTAGTTTAAGAATTATTTTAAAATTAAATAAAACAGTGATAGAACTTAAATAAACACTTATGAGTTCTATAACTTCGTAAAGAAGTTTCACTTCTGTCGGCCAGTCCCAAAGACTGCCACACCAGTTTTTTAATATTTTCTTGGGTTCTATAATTTTTTTTGGTCCTATATTTTATTTAGCTCTATATTTTTCTGGGCCTTATATTATTTTGGACCCTATATTTCTTTGGGTCCAATATTTTTTTGGGCCTCTTTTTATTTGGTCACTATATTTCTTTATGCATTATATTTTATGGGCCTAATATTTCCTTGGGCCCTATATTTTTTTGGATCCAATAATTTTTTGATTCTTATACATTCTTCGGCTCTATATTTTTTTTGTTCAATATTTTTTCAAATCTTTTATTTTTTTGGGCGTAATATTTTTTGGGCCTAATATTTATTTAATTCTTATATATTCTTGGGCTTTATATTTTTTTCGGTGCAACATTTTTTGAATCTTTTACTTTTTTGGCCTAATATTTTTTTGAATTTTTTATTTTTTTGGGCCCAATATTTCTTTTTAATTTATATTATCTTGGTTCCTATATTTTATTTAACTCTATATTTTTCTAGGCCTTATATTTTTTGAGCCCAATATTTTTTTGGTCTCTATATTTTCTGGCTTTATATTTTTTTCAACCTTATATTTTCTTGGGCCCTTTATTTTTTGTGCCCAATATTTTTTTGGACCCAATATTTTTCGAGCCCAATATTTTTTTAATTCTTATACATTCTTGGGCTCTAAATTTTTCCGGCGCAATACTTTTTTGAATCTTACATTTTTATATGCCCAATATTTTTTTTTCATATTTTTTTGGGTTCTATAATTTTTTTTTAGGCCCAATATTTTTTCAGGCCCTATTTTTTTTGGTCTTTATATTTCTTTGGACATTACATTTTATGGGCCTTATATTTCTTTGGGCCCTATATTTTTCTGGGCCTAATAATTTTTCGATTCTTATATATTCTTGGGCTCTATATTTTTTTGAGCCCAATGTCTTTTTTAATCTTCTATTTTATTGAGCCCAATATTTCGTTTTGATTTATATCACCTCGGGTTCTATAATTTTTTTGGGTCTTATATTTTATTTAGCTCTATATTTTTCTGGGCCCAATATTTTTTTGGGTTTTATATATTTTTTGGGCCTTATATTTTTTTAAGCTCTATATTTTTCGGGCCAATATTTTTTTGGTCTCTATATTTTTTTGGTCTATATTTTTTTGGGTTTTATATTTTTTTGGGCCTCATATTTTCTTAAGTACTATATTTTTTGGGCCCAATATTTTTTTTTATCTTCTATTTTTTTGAGCCCAATATTTCGTTTTAATTTATATCATCTCGGGTTCTATAATTTTTTTGGGTCTTATATTTTATTTAGCTCTATATTTTTCAGGGCCTAATATTTGTTTGGTCTATATATTTTGGGCTTTATATTTTTTCAAGCCCTATTATTTTGGGCTATATATTTTCTCAATCTCTATATTTTTTCGGGCCCAAAATGTTTTCGATTTTCATATATTTTTTAGGCCTAATTTTTTTTCAAAATTAAGACATTTTTAGGTTTTAAAAGTTTTTTGTGTCCTATTTTTTTTAGCTTTATTTTTCTGGGCCTTATATATTTCAGGCCCTTCATTTTTTTTAGTACTATTTTCTTTGGGTCTTATATTTTCTTGGGCTCTATTGTCACGTTATTCTACCGTGTTTGAATCTCGCGCGCTGTTGTAATTAAATTAGCTCGGTGTGCTGTGACGAGCGCCGTCATATGCTGGTATTGTAAGGCGAAGCCACGGTGGAGTAGACTTGATTCAACGGCCTCCAAGCGCGCAACTTGGACTAATCTCTCGGCTTTATCCGGATTTTAATTTGATTGATTCGCTGGTGTAGTATCGTACGTAGTTTTGTAAAAAAGGAAAAGGAGATGTCTGATCTAGAGAGACCCAAGCATCGTCTTCAGGCTGTGCTCAACTTATCTTGGCTGTCCACGACGCGTCGCAGCGACCTGGAGATTGTTTTTAGTTTGGCTGGATTCACGAGTCACAGCGATCAGGCGTGACATATATTGTCTTCGTTGGCCAACGTCAGTTGTCTTTTGCTAAACAGGATAAGAGGCCTCTGACACGATATTATAAGCTGCTTGTAAGATTTTGTTAGCCAGAAGTTTCTTGCCTCGAAGAAACTTCTGGTGTTGAAAGAATAAGCGTGCGTTCGAGCGTACGATATATTTTAGCTCGTGTCGCGTCCCCCGCTAGTACTAGCTCTTTCTAAAGAGAATTTTTTGTTATAATTAATATATTATTATATCCGTTAGTTTTTCTTATTTTATCATTCATAGTTTATTTCTTAATTTTGTATTTCTTATTACTTTCAATAAATTCACTCTAAATATAAAATCTTTATTTTATCTCTGCCGTATGTGCATATCCTATAATAAGCCTGTACCTGTTGCTTACCCCGACGCCTCCGCGGTCCTTATTTATTTTATTATAGTAAAATATATATATATATTTCCTATATAAAATATTGAATAGGTTCGACTAGGAGAGTTCAAACTCATATAAATAAGGAGAACTGTGCTAGCGGCATCGCGTCTCTCGATCAGGTAAGAGAGAGAGAGAGAGACACGCAGCAACGAGCTGATGGAAAAATACTCCGTCGCACATCAATTTAAGATACTAACTAGCTTCGCCAGAGTCTGTTGCTAATTTATCATATTTAATATAATTTTTAGCAGCTTCATATTCTAGCAAAAATTAATAGGTTTAGCTAAATTTAAATTGAATGAAAAAAATCTAATTTCTTTTGTAACGTGTAGTAAAAAACCGTTACAAAATGGCGCCCAATGAATAGTTGCATCAGCGGGATCAGGCTTTCTCGCGTTGTCGAATAAATAAAAAATTGCAAATGGCGTCGAGCGTGTAGTTGCCGTCAACGCAAACGGACTTTGCGTTTTCTTATAAGACTTTATAATAAAGATGGCGTTTTGACTGTAGCTGAAATTTAATATTTGAAGTAACACGTGAAAAATTTTTTTTTTCTCTTTTAACAATAAAATTATTTTTGTTTGTTAAAATAAAAGAGAATTAAATTTTTTTTTTTTTTGCTGGAAAATAATTTTGACAAAAAATTTTTTTTTTACGTAATTGATAAATTTAACAAAATTAAATAAAATTCGTTCTTCGTAGAATACATAACAAAAAATTTGTGAACAAAATCGCATATCATCGAAATTTCCTTTTCTTTGTAATTTTCTGTTACAAGTTGCGTCCCCACGTGTCCCAGCAAAAAATTTTTTTTTGTTTGTCTCTCTCTTTGTAGGTAATGCGCAGACGCGATTGACATAGCTTAGCGTAGATACAGAGATTAAAAAATATAACTCTGTATGTCGTCGTTCGCTTTATGAGAAAAAGCAAACAGGCAATTAGAATTTATTTAAAATAGAGACGTGCGCTATCATATATACCCCTTTTATCGATCAGGTCGTTAGTCATATTTCGTTGACTTATATAGATGAGAGAGAATATTAATTTCAGCTGGCGAGGAAGCTGAAATTAAATAAATTATTAACAATCCTTTAATGTAAAAATAATTCAATCTCAATAAGAGTAAAAATTTTCTTTTGTTGTAATTTATTAGTAAATCTAATTAAATAAAAATAAAAATAAAAATTTTTTTTCGTATATACATTAAAGGATCAGGAATTTTTTTTCGTGGTGAGGTTTAATAGAATTCAAACTACATATCCTTATTTACACATTATAAAATTTTTTTTGTGATATTAAATTCTCTCTCACCAAAGATTGCCAGCTTATAGCGAGGCAATCGATCGTCGCAGTGTGTGTGTTAAAGAAAATTTAGAAACTTCTCAAAGATTTCATTTAAAAAAAAAATTTTTTTTTCACCTTTTTTACACTACACATTAAATACAAATGTATAATAAAAAAATTGTCCTTACACAGGTAGGTGTGCGCTTTTAACTAAAGTTTAAAAACGCACAGGCTTTTGGATTTAGCCGCGTATTTCAAAGATTTTAGTGACAATTTTTAACTGATTTTCTTGTTGTAGTAAAAATTAAAATAACAGTGTTGGAAAATTTTGTTTTATATCGGTCAATTTATTAAAATATTATTAGTTATTGCATTTAATAAATAAATCCAAAAACCAAAACATAAAAATATATATATTTTTTAATTATATATACATATGTTTTATTGTTTTTTTTTACATCGTATGTATGCGGCTTAGTTTCTAACCACACATATACAAACTGAAATATTATTTATTATATATATATATAGCGAATACACACACACTGCAAGCATAGTAGCGTACTTGCATGCGATCAGGTTTAGATACAGATATAGTCAAGAAAGAAAAAAAACAAATTCAAGATGGCTAACATACCGTTAAGAGCAAGTGCTGATGCAGCTGAAAAATGGATAGGGTATATATCTGAGGAGGACTTAAGAATAACTCTACAAGAGTTAGGACTAAGAACAGACGGCTTTCATCACCAAAAAACCAATCGAGTAATAAATTGGTTAATTGGGAATTATTCGGCTGAAGAATTTGAGCAAACGAATTCCAACGATGATGAATTGACAATACGCCAACAGCGTCTAATAGTAAAAAAGGAATTTATAGAAAAAACAATATGTGAAAAGTCAGGGTCAACTATTTTTTACCCTAATGTGCAACACGATGAAGAACATGTTCTCAGCGTGCTCGAAAAAGATCATCAGATAAAGTTAAACCTACAGGAGACATTGAGAGAGGGAACAAACAAATCACGTTCTGGTGGACAGGCACCAGCATCCACCAACCCTCCAAATCAAGTTACCTAACAGGCAACAACAGTGATGCAAACAACGGATGGAACACCGTTTGTATTGCCAACTGAGATGATGCAATATCTTCAAAATATGCATATGCAAATAAAAACACTGACAGAGTCAGTAGTTGCCTTAACACAAAGAAAAGAGGAAACGCCAAATTTAAGATCATCTAGTACACGGATAGATGAACAGCAAAGCAACCAACAAGAAAAAAATAACGATCAGAGGCCGCCAACAAATACAAGAGTAAATTTCTAAGACACATTCAGGATATATAATAATACTGAGAATGGCACTCTGGCTGACGTACAGGCAGGCTTGGCTCCAACTGAACTTCTGGGAGTACGTACAGTCGGGAGGAGGGGACTCCTACTACGTCAAGCCCAATGCCGCAAATAAACGCAAATTTGCAAAATGATCGGACTAACAACGGTAATAGAACGTTAGATATTGGTCACATACTTCGCCGATGGAACGTAACATTCTCAGGCGAAAAAGGACAGAGCATAGATCTCTTCCTGACCAGGGAAGGAGAATGCAGAACATTAGCAAAAATGAGTGAGGGTGATCTGCTATCCTTTCTTTCAGAACTGTTATCAGACGTAGCAGCCGTGTGGTACAGCAACAATAAACATTCATGGAACACGTGGGCAGAATTTAAAGAAGCTGCTCTGTGTTGGTACGGACACAGTAGACGTTTCCAACAAAGACTGCAGTCTGAAGCGAATAGGCGTACGCAAGGCAAAGATGAACCTGTGCGTGATTATATGACCTGTCTACAGGCGGTCATATTAAAGCAAGTCCCATTACCAGATGTAGGACAACAGCTCGACCTGTTACATCGCAACCTCTTACCTGAGATTCAGCGCATGGTAAGAAGGGATAAGATTGTTGACGTAGAGTCACTACTAGAAAAAGCAGTCGAAGCTGAATTAACGATAGATGCAGAGAGAGCATATAGGCCTCCTCCTCAGTCAGAACATTCTTTATTACCTGACGTAGCTTGCCAGCAGGTTGCCGAGATAAAAGAAAAAACGCTGGCATCTGAAAAGTTTAACATAGCTAAAACGTTGATGCAAATAGTCTCTGAGTTGAATAAAATGTCTGAAAGGATGGACAGGCAACCAGCGGTTTCCAATATAAATCAGTCTGGACAAGCTTCGCCAAATACATCACGTAAAAATCAGCAGAAAAATCCACAGAATTCTAAGAGGCCTCCTCGTAAACCTAATCAAGGGCAAGGTAGCTCAGAACAAGAAAGTCAAAGTCAGAAAGGAAATCAGACTGAAAACCCAAATAAAGATAAACCTAACGAGGAAAATCAATAAGGTACGAGAAGTAGAAATCCTAACCTCAGTTGTTATCGCTGTGGGCTGCCTGGATGCACGCAATGGTCCTGTCTTCAATGTGCGGGAAAAGGACAAGGGAGCAAGTAGACGAGGTACCTGCTGTTCCCAGCGAAGATAACGAGACCTCAGGACTCTCTACTGAAGTGATAGACAAAAAATCACCTAAAATCACAGTAGAAGAGCAGAGCGAGTCTCGCACTTGTCAGGCAGAGACAAGTGAACAGGAAGTGCAACTGCAGTCACATATAGATGACGAAGCTCGATGGTGGCTCATGGTAGTGATCGGAGATTACCGTATAAGAGCATTATATGATCCAGGTGCGTTACGAACGGTTATGAATTCTACAGGTTCGCAGTTAGCAGCAGCCTGCAATGTGCCGTTAATACCAGCTGTGGGCAAATTTGCCAAAGTAGCAGATGGTAGACAATGCTCGATAGTAGGTTATGTTGACTTACCTTTTACAGTAGGCGGAGTTACGAAGACGATCCATTCTGCTATTATGCCTAGCTTAGATGAAGAATGTTATCTAGGTGGCAATTTTATACGAGCATTTAAAGCTACTTTCGATCCTTGCGAAAATAAATTCTCTTTCAAAGGAACAAATGTAAAAGTGAATTTAGAAATCTCAGCGCTTAAGCAGTTGTATGTTGTTAAGCTAGGATCAGTCGGTTCAGCTGACGTATCAGCATCCGATCGGGCTCGTGTAAAAAGTTTAGTTACAGAAATATTGGGAGAAGATGATACTTCTATGGGCTGCACAGATAAGATCGAACATGAGATCGATACAGGTTCTGCACGACCTATTAAACAGAAATATCATCCTGTTTCTAAAAACGTCGAAGAATGGATGCACGAGCAGGTTAATGAGATGCTAGCTGCAGATATAATTGAGCCTTCGATGAGCGGCTGGTCGAGCCCTGTAGTTCGAGTTAAGAAACCAAATGGCAAATTCAGGTTCTGTATTGACTTTAGAAAAGTCAATGCAGTTACGAAATCTGATGCATATCCATTGCCAAGAATGGATGATATCTTGCGTAAATTGCAGAAAGCACGATACATCTCTACAATGGATTTGAGCAGTGCTTATCATCAAATTAGGATAAAAGAAAATTCACGTGCTCAAACGGCATTTACGGTACCTGGCATGGGCCTTTACCAGTCTAAACGGATGCCGTACGGCCTTAGCCACGCTGGCGCCGCGTTTCAGCGATTAATCGATAAGGTTATAGGCCCAGAACTCGAGCCAATCGCATTTTCGTACCTAGATGATATTATCGTAGTGACCTAGACGTTCGCTGAACATATGAAATGGTTAAAGAGGGTATTACTGCGAATAAAAGCAGCAGGCCTCACGATCAGTCATGAAAAAAGTATATTCTGCTTAGAAGAGGTCAAATATCTCGGTGTTCTAGTAAATAGGGATGGATTTAAGCCTGACCCAGATAAGATAAGACCCATCGTTGAATACCCAGCTCCTAAAAATGTAAAGCAGCTGAGGTGTTTCATGGGCATGGCCTCGTGGTACAGGAAATTCTTGAAAAATTTCGCCACGTTAGCAGAGCCATTAACCAGACGCACTAGAAAAGACTGCAGATATGCATGGTCAAGCGATCAGGAAATCGCTTTTGACCAAATAAAAGCTTTAATCGCATCTGCTCCGTTATTGCATCGACCGCAGTTCGATTTGCAATTCGTTATACAGACAGATGCTAGTGACTCAGGCCTAGGAGCAGTACTTCTACAAGTAGTTAACGACGAAGAGAGAGTATTGGAATTCGCTAGTCGTACAATGTCCAGTGCAGAGCGAAACTACAGCGTAACAGAAAGAGAGTGTCTAGCTGCTATATGGGCTGTCAAAAAGTTTCGTTGTTACATTGAAGGTTATGACTTTAAGGTTGTAACTAATCATAGTAGTTTACGTTGGTTATGTAATTTACATAATCCAACGGGCAGGCTAGCGCGTTGGGCACTGGAGCTGCAAGGTTACTCTTACACTGTTGAGCACAGAAAAGGTGCATTGAATTATGTGCCTGATGCATTATCACGCATGCATGAAGATTCAGTAGAATATGACGCTCATTTAAGTGCACTAAGTTGGGCGTCACAAACAAACGATGTGTGGTATAAGCCTCTGCTTCAGCAGGTTATGAGTAACCCTAATGACTATCCAAGATGGAAGATAGTTGGAAGTCAATTGTACCGCTACGTACCGAACAGGTTTACTGAAGAAACGATGGGAGACGATAACGCATGGAAACTCGTTGTTCCCAGCGAAAATCGAGCAGAAGTACTGCATGAATGCCACGACGAGCCGACAGCTGGCCACTTAGGTCGTGATAAAACAGTGGCTCGCATAAAACAATATTATTACTGGCCAAACATAGAGAAAACAGTGGCACAGTATGTTAAGAGTTGCGAGATTCGCCAGCAATGTAAAGTAGAACAAAAATTACCTGCAGGCTTGATGGGCAAAAGAGAGATTATAGGCCCATGGAAGGTCGTTGCTGGTGACGTGACGGGTCCTTTTCCAAGGAGTAAACGTGGTTACGAATATGCAATAATCTTTGAAGATGTATTTACTAAATGGGTAAAGTGCATACCTATTAGAAAAGCGAATGCACCCACGATCTTAAAAGCACTGAAAGAAAGGATTGTTTTAAGGTTTGGTGCGCCTGAGATCTTCTTATCAGATAATGGATCAGAGTACTGGAATCAAGTACTAGATAAATATCCGAATGAAGCAGGCATTTGTCATAATACTACTCCTACGTATCATCCGCAGGCTAATCCGGTAGAAAGGATAAACCAGACAGTTAAAACCATGATTACAGCATTCATTGATGAAAATCATCGCTCATGTGACGAAAAGTTACCAGAGATTATATTTGCATATAACATTGCGAAACAGAGTACAACTGGTACAAGTCCTGCATTGTTAAATTATGGTAGACAGCCAGTACCTCCGAGCTCAATCAAAAGAAAAGAAGATGAAGCTGCTCAAGAAAACGAACGGTTACAAGAAGTAACGAACTAGCAAAATCGTGTAAGCAAATTACCTTTGCTACACGAACAGGTAGTGGATCGTGCACAGGCTGCACAACAGAAGCAAGCTGATGCATATGATCTCGGTCGAAGAGAAGTAGAATACAGCATTGGAGATTTAGTATGGAAAAGAAATAAAATACTCTCTTCGGCTGCTCAGGGTATTGCAAATAAGCTCGCACCTAAGTTCGTAGGCCCATATGTGATTTCAGCTAAATGTGGCCCTAACACGTACAGATTAATAGACCAAGATAGTAATGCTTACGGCCCCGTTAATGTAAAGCAACTAAAACCATACATAGCACGGCAAGAATACGAATCACCATCTCAACCACCGGTAGAGCCAACACATGCGAATAAGACGATGAGCGACCCGTCTCTTGCGAGCGATGCGACTCCGTGTGCCGACGGAGACTCAGGCTCAGGTTGCATGCGACCGCCTGCAAGCGGTGAAACTCCTAGACTCAAAAAACCGAATAGGAAACGAGGTCGTTTGCGTAAAACAGCCATCGTAGTAACTCGAACCGTAAAGCGTATGCATCAAGCTGAGCCCGAACCGATCAAGCGTAAGTGTGGTAGGCCAAAAGGTTCTACAAATGTACAGCGTATCAAAAATGTAATTGACTACTCGCCGAGAAAAACTAGAATGCGAACCTGTGCGAATAAAAAGTAACCACCTGAGAATACTAACAAACAGTCCTTTCTTCCTACTAACAGATGGATCCTTAACGTCGTAAAGGGATGGAAGACCTTATCGCCTTCCTAATCTCCAACACTGCAGACATGAAGGTTAGAGATTACCTGCTACCTTACGCAGAATTCTTGCAAGATCAGTCGGAGACTCAAAGGATCCAGCGGGAAGTAGAGAAGGAGAAGGAGAGAGATAGCCTTTCCACACTGACAATTGAGGAGATACCACGGGAGCCGTCGCCGATCAGGGTTAAGCCGACGCCCGAGTGGCAAGAGGTCGTAGAAGCCTCAAAACCCAGTGTGTCGCAGAGCCAACCGGCCTGCGACCCACTATCAGGCACAACGCCTTCCAAGGGAGAGCCATCATGAACACTGAGAATATATGTAATATAATTTGATTTTTTTTTGTAATTACTGACTACACCTTCCCCTTTCCCAAATCCTTCAGCGCGTTAACCAAGAACAGCAGAATATGGGTATGCTGCCTCTGGCGGAGGGGTGTCACGGTATTCCACCATGTTCGAATCTCGCACGCTGTTGTAATTAAATTAGCTCGGTGTGCTGTCACGAGCGCCGTCATATGCTGGTATTGTAAGGCGTCAATCGACGCGCACTAGAGTAAGAAGAAGCCGCGGTGGAGTAGACTTGATTCAACGGCCTACAAGCGCGCACCTTGAACTAATCTCTTGGCTTTATCCGGATTTTAATTTGATTGATTCGCTGGTGTAGTGTCGTACGTAGTTTTGTAAAAAAGGAAAAGGAGATCTCCGATCTAAAGAGACCCAAGCGTCGTCTTCAGGCTGTGCTCAACTTATCTTGGCTGTCCACGACGAGTCGCAGCGACCTGGAGATTGTTTTTAGTTTGGCTGGATTCACGAGTCGCAGCGATCAGGCATGACATATATTGTCTCCGTTGGCCAACGTCGGTTGTCTTTTGCTACACGGGATAAGAGGCCTCTACGCGATATTGTAAGTTGCTGATAAGATTTTGTTAGCCGGAAGTTTCTTGCCTCGAAGAAACTTCTGGTGTTGGAAGAATAAGCGTGCGTTCGAGCGTACGATATATTTTAGCTCGTGTCGCGTCCCCCCCTATTGCTAGCTCTTTCTAAAGTGAATTTTTTGTTATAATTAAAATATTATTATATCCGTTGGTTTTTCTTATTTTATCATTCATGATTTTGTATTTTTTATTACTTTCAATAAATTCACTCTAAATATAAAATCTTCATTTTATCTCTGCCGTATGTGCATATCATATAATAAGCCTGTACCTGTTGCTTACCCCGACGCCTCCGCGGTCCTTATTTATTTTATTATAGTAAAATATATATATTTTCTATATAAAATATTGAATAGGTTTAACTAGGAGAGTTAAACCTCATATAAATAAGGAAAACTGTGCTAGCGGCATCGCGTCTCTCGATCAGGTAAGAGAGAGAGAGAGAGAGAGAGAGACGCGCAGCAACGAGCTGATGAAAAAATACTCCATCGCACATCAATCTAACATACTAACTAGCTTTGCCGGAGTCTGTTGCTAGTTTGTCATATTTAATATAATTTTTAGCAGCTCCATATTCTAGCAAAAATTAATAAGTTTAGCTAAAGTTCAATTAAATAAAAAAGATCTAGTTTCTTTTGTAACGTGTCGTAAATAACCGTCACACTATATATTTTTGGGCTCAAAATTTTTTCGATTCTCATGTATTCTTGGGCTCTAAATTTCTTGTGCCCAATATTTTTTTTCAATTTATATTTTCTTGGGTTTGATAATTTTTTTGGGTCCTATATTTTATTAAGCTTTATATTTTTCTGGGCCTTATATTTTTTAGGCTCTACTTTTTCTAAGTCCCATTTTCTTTAGGCTTTATATTGTCTTGAGTCCTAATTTACTTTGGGCCTAATATTTTTGATTCTCATATATTCTTTTGCTCTTTATTTTTTTGGACCTAATATTTTTTAGGCCTAATACTTTTTTGAAATTTATGTTCTCTTGGATCTTATAAATTTTTTGGGTCCTATATTTTATTGAGGTTTATATTTTTTAGGCTTTACATTTTCTTGAGTCCTATTTTCTTTGGGCCTCATTTTTTTCGGCCTCTATTTTTGTGTTCCATGTTTTCATTGGTTCTATATTCCTTCAGGCCTTATATTTTTTTGTATTTACTTTTTTTCGAGTCCTATTTTCTTTGGGCCCCATTTTTTTGGGCCTCTAATTTTTATGGGCCTTATTTTTTTAAAACTTTTTTTTTGGGTATTATATTTTTCTGGAATCTATATTTTTTTTAATCTTATATTTTTTTGGGCGCAATATTTTTTTTATGATTATATTTGCTTGGTCTTTATATTTTTGTGGGCTTAACATTTGTCTAATTTTATATAATTTTTTAGGCCTCATATTTTTTTGATTCATATATTTACTCAGGCTCTATATTTTTTTTATTCTTATCTTTTCTTGGGCTCTATATTTTTGTGGGCCAAAAATTTTTTCGAATCTTTTATTTTTTTAGGCGCAGTATTTTTTTATTATTATATTTTCTTGGTCTCTATATTTTTTAGGCCCAATATTCGTCTGATTCTTTTATTCCTTTGATCCCAATATTTTTTTGATTCTTATTTTACTTAAGCTTTATATTTTTTTGAGTCTTATATTTTCTTGAATTCTATATTTTTTTGGGCCCAATATTTTTTGAATCTTATATTTTTTTGATTCTCATGTATTCTTGGCTCTATATTTTTTTAAGCCCTATATTTTTTTTATTCTTATATTTACTTCAACTCTTTATTTTGGGCTCTAAATTCTGCCATAATTAACGAAATTTAACTGAATTTTCAATAATGTTCATACGGCTTCCATGTCGTGCAATTGGTAATGTTTGCCTGAAATCTCCTGATACTATTAGTTTTACCACCGAAAAGTTGGTTCACATCGCATAAATCTTGAAAAAAATGATCAACTGCTTCAAAAGCAAACTTTGAAGTCATGGATATTTGATACCAAATAATTATTTATGTTCCCTTTAATTGTTAGCCTTCTGCAGAATTAGGCTTAACATTACAAGTTGTACAATCTGTTATATTTAACGGTAGTTTAAATGTTGTATGCACGGTTTTTCCATCAACTAATAAATTCGCTGCTATACCTGTTTAAGCCACACGTAAATAATGTAAAGTATTATATTTAAAATAAGCTATTAAAACATTAGGTAAATAATTTTTTACACTTTCACCTGGTCCATCTATAAAAATATATTTTCCTTTACTTTGGTTGTTTAAAATTTTTATAGTAGAGTTGAATATTTGCCTTTGTTTATCATTTAAAGAATTTATTTTTATTTCTAATTCATTAAGAATATTATATTATGATTTAAAATGGTTCAATTATTATCTTCTTCTATAAATGTGCTTATATTGGGTAAATTAAAATCGTTTGAAGGAAATTCATTAAATTGTAAATTATTTTTAATAACATTCAATGCAAGATTTTCACCTATATTTTCTTTGTATTTAGGATGGTATAACTTATCTTACTATTTTTCATATAAATCTCGTGCATTAATAGGATTATGAAAAACGCAAATAAAAGCAAATAATTCCTTAAGAATATGAAGGAATTCTGTTGTAGATGCTTCTTTCAAACATCTATTTCATTCTTCATCTTCATTAATTAATTGTTTTGCCTTGGCTGCCTCATAAAACGAATTGTACATCACATCATCAATAGTACGCAAAGCTTCAAAAGATGTGGCTCCTTTAACATGTAATAGTAATAACCTAAAGGAATAACATTCTCTATCTTTTGGACTCACTAAGTACATTCTACTAAGTATTGGTTTTCTTTTTTTTTATTCCACTTTTTCAGCTTTTCATCAAATGCATCAAAATTTCGTATTTCTGAATAAAAGTGATTTTGTGCTTTAAAATCTCTATTCAATTCAAAATATGCTGTTGATGTTGTTCCCACATTTTTTTGCAACATCATTTCTTGTTTTCCTTCTTTGAAAAATATGTTTTGTTGATTTTCTTTATGAACGCTTAGACGTTTTATGGTATGTGAAATAACATGTAAAGGATATTCTAATAATCTGTGCATTGCTTCAGTTGGACATAAATATCGTGTATTAATGTATTGTTGCATTTCGTCATATTTAATGCATTGAACAGTAGAACAAACTTCTACGTTTATGTGTGCATTAAATTTCAATAATAAGTAAGGATTATACGGAATAACAAATCCATTATCTAAATTTATTTTTGAGAATTATTTTGACGCCATCATTTTTACGTTTGTATAGTGGATATCCATTAGATTTAAATGTTGTTGTATTATTAAATTTTTTTGGAAAATTTTCAGTACATTGTTTCGTATTTTTATCCATACACGGATAATTTACATTTTGCATACTACAGGGACCGCGTATCATAAATTGTTTAACAATACTATATAATTTTGGATAATTATCTCTATTTGGGATTTCTACATTTATTATTTTCTCAACTTTTTCGGAAATGTCAAATTTATCATTTTTATCTAAGAGTAACAACATATGCATATGCGGTAGTCCTCGTTTTTGAAATTCAATTGCATAACTAAATGCAATACATTTTTCTCATATTCCCTTTTTTACTAATAAATTTTTGAATTCTTCTTCTTTTTGATAAAATACTTTTGTTATAATATCTGGTCTATCTATTGCATTTTCATAAATTTCCAAGTTTTCAGTTATTTCTTTCTAACGTGGGTTACAGGTCATAGTTACAAAAAGGTCAGGTTTACCATGATAATTTACAAGTGTAATTGAGTCATTGTAAATTTGTTTTAAAAATCGTAGACTTCCTGTAAAGTTTGGCATCTATTTAAAACCACCATTAGGATGAATAAGCGAATATGTCATAGGATCTGTATGTTTGCTAATTGTCGGTATACTAATTGGTTTATCATACTTACTAGAAGAGTATCAGATCTTCGGATCACGGATTTTGCTCAAACGTTGAAATAAGTTTTCAGATGTCAAAATATTAAAGGAAACGGAATTTCAGATCCCAACGCTCAATATTTCCCTAGTTACAGACAATTAAAGAAAATCATTAAAAAAGTTACTAGATTTTCAAACGCATGTAGTTCCTTAGCATTGATAGCTAGGAGCTTAAAACTTTTTTAAATGAAAGCTGAGCTCAAATCCTTTCGAAATAGTAGTTATAGCATGTCCAAATATTATTTTTTCCCAAAGTTGTAGCGTGATAAATATTGGACCTGATTTTTCTTTTTAAAACATTGATTAATAATAAAAGCTTAAATTGGGCCTTATGTTTATTACCCTATGACTTTGGAAAAAAATAATATTTTGACATGCTATAACTACTACTCCGAAAGGATTTGAGCTCAGCTTTCATTTGAAAAAAATTTAAAGCTCCTAGCTATCAATGCTAAGGAACTACATGTGTTTGAAA
The DNA here is from genome assembly GCA_017163975.1 of Anastatus disparis. Classification (NCBI taxonomy): domain Eukaryota; kingdom Metazoa; phylum Arthropoda; class Insecta; order Hymenoptera; family Eupelmidae; genus Anastatus; species Anastatus disparis. The sequence continues at coordinate 2,273,427 of JAFFSR010000401.1, read as the reverse complement.
ATCTAGTAACTTTTTTAGTGATTTTCTTTAATTGCTTGTAACTAGGGAAATATTGAGCGTTGGGATCTAAAATTCTGTTTCCTTTAATATTTTGACATCTGAAAACTTATTCCAACGTTTGAGCAAAATCCGTGATCCGAAGATCTGATACTCTCCTAGTTAGAGTAAATGACAATGTCACGTTCAAAAGGAGGAAGATCGTTTTCTTTAATATATACTATTGTAACTTCATTACAAGTATGTAGATTATATCTATTTTTATCTGAATTATTGTTGCGGACAATAGACATAGTAACAGTTCTTGGAGGAGAATAGATTTTTGTACATCGTTGTAGTTCTTCTTCTTCTACTTTATGCATCATTTTATAGGCTTTAGCATAAGGGTTAATGTCTCTTATCAAGATATCTAAGTGTTTTAATAATGTTAAATTTATATTAAACTTATTCCGTTCAATTGTTGCTATTTCATTATCTAAAATATATAATTGTCCATATTTACGTGCTTCATCTTTATTGAGATGTAACGTATATACATTATGGTAAATTTGTCAACATATTCTAATAACTTGTGGTCCTTTACCCAGCAATGTATGAAAATTGGCACCATAATTTGCGAATGCTAAAGCATTATTGTACAACCTAACATTTCATCAAGAATCAATAATTTTTTCCGTTAATTTAGTTGCTAAAAACTATAATTGTTCTGGATAAGGAGGATTTTCTAACGATTCTACTTTACTTTTATGACAACAATTGGAGAAGTCGTTACTTTTAGTATAGCCGAGAGCGAAATGTTTTGAATCACAATAAACACATGTATTTGTCATGGAACCAATGTTATTTTAAGATATGAGATTTTCATCGAAATATATATTCGCTATACAACCAATCAGTTTCGAATTAATTTTTTCAGTTAATATTTTTTCATTTAATTTCTTTCATTTTTTTCTACTTCACCCTTTATTGTTTTATCAATAACTTTGTTCAATACAATATTATGATTGTTATTATGATTATTATTATTGTAATTTTCATTATAATTATTGTCTTCAATTTTTAATTGTTTACTCTTAATGAATAATGTCTTTAATTTATAAAAATCATATTTATGTTTTCGCTTTTTTTGTTTTTTGGTAATTATGGTCCGATTTTGAAAAAGAAATTTGAAAAAGAATTTTGTTTCTATTTAAAAAAACGACCAATATTTATTAAATAGGTTATTTAATAAAAACAAAATTATATTGTCAAAATATTTATAATATAATATTATAGTATATTTCGGTACTAGTGCGATAAAGTGATTTTTTACTCGTGTGGCGGTTTGCGCCCGAACGAAGCGAGGGTGAAAAGGTCACACGAGTAAGAAATCACTTTCTCGCACAAGTATCGAACACTGTTTTTTGACACGACGTGTGAGAAGCTCCATTTTCGCACGTGTCACTTTGTACAGCGTGCGTGAAATCGAGCTTCTCGCACGGAGTGTCAAAAATAGTTTTTTTTACACTCTGCGCGAAAAGTAGGTACTTTTCTCCCTACCGGCAGAATAAAAAGCACCAACTATTCGCACCTCGTGTCAAAAAATCGTATATTCACCACGGGAATTAATTAAAAATGCCTTAAATCGTATGTTTGTCACCCTTGCCTTCGGCTCGGGTGACAATTACATACGATTTAAGACATTTTTTAAATTAATTCCCTTGGTGACTAATATACTATTTTATCAAATCTAGAATTGCAAGGTCAATTAGGCATATGTATAATGAACCTTACAATGTATTTTATTATAAATTATATCTTTTAAGGTTACTTTTAATTGTAAAACATTCTTCTGTTTAAAACAAACTAGCATTAAGTTCATAAAATTAAATACCTAATCTGTAATAATAAAAAAAGTTAAGAATTATTAGTATATTATATTCATTGATTCATCAATATAAATATTAAGTAAGTGTGAAAATATAATTATCATAATATGTCATTGATTTTGATAGTTTATTTTATAAGAAGATGTATTTTAAGGATAAAGAAATTTACAAAGATAAAAGGAATGATAAATATAGTAGTATTTTAAAAATTTTCATACGTTTGAAAATATTAGGTACTCAATTTTATAAAGTTAATATTGGTTTGTAACAAAAGAATGTTTTACTTTTGTACGTTTATAATTTATGAAAAATTTCAAATAATGAAAAGTTACCCTGAAAGATTTATTTATAATAAAATACATTGTGAGGTCCATTATACATATGCTTAATTAAACCCACAATTTTAGATTTGATAAAAAAACTATTAATATAATATTATAAATATTTTGACAATATAATTTCGTTTTTATTAAAAAACCTATTTAATAAAAATTGGTCGTTTTTTTTAATAAAAACAAAATTCTTCTTCAAATTTCTTCACCTAAACTTATAATTTTGCAAATAATTCGAAAAGATTTTTCATTTACAATCTTCATTATTTATAACAAATGTATACAAAACTTTCCAAAACTGATATCAAAGTTATTATTATTTTCACGCGCTACCCTAGATTAAAAAAAAGAAACATGTAAATCGGACCATAATTACCAGAGATATTGTTAGTTTTCATATACAATATGAATTTTAACTTTTGAAAATATTTTTCTGTTCTTACATGAAAAAAAGATACCACCGTGCACATGCGCGGTAGCCATTTATATACTCTGTTACCTGATATTCGCACTCAATGTAATGCGTAAAAAAATTTAGAAACGATGATATAAATAAAAACCACTTTGTATTCATTAATGCCGTTTTACCAATAAATAATTTATATTATAAACTGGCTATTTAACTTTCAAACGAGTTAAGATGTTTAAAAACAATGGCGCATTTGTTAGTCAAAGTCGAAGCCATGTTACTCTTTTCATTTTCACGATAGAAAACTTTAAAAAAATTCAAATTAAAGGTCTTGAACAGACTTTTCTTTTCCATTTTATAAAATTAATATATATCGAAAATTGGCTGAAATATATGAATTTATTTATAAGAATTAAAATTGTAAAATCGAAAAAACGCTAAAATATACTGCAAAAAAATAAAAAATTGAAATTTTTATAATCGTTTATGATAAAGGTATCCTACCATTACATGCTCAAGAAGTTTGACATATTTGTAATAATTATTGTTGACTTGGCATTAATTTGAATTTTCGATTTTTTTTCAATAAACAAACTAATCATTGCTCTTCTTACGGGCCGAAACAGATCGGCTTGGAGGAGGATTAAAGACAATAGGAAATCTTTCTTTTCCCAAAGTTTCATCAAATTTTGAATAAAATATCTGTCTTTAACTTTAATTTGAAAAATTATCCATTTTCTCGGGAACACTCCTTTTCCCGAGAAAATTTGAAAATTTTAGAAAATTGCACATCTATAGTCTTGAAGAAATTTAATTCTGAACAACTTTTGTTAAGAAAATTTTCTTCTAGAGTCAAAAGCAGCGCAGTTACAGAGGAAAAAAGAAAAAAAGTCGATTTTTTTATCTTAATTTGTTTATATAAATTTTTTCACAACGTTTTCAGATAGCACATCGATATTCTTATTATACATATTATCTACAATATATTTCTGCAAAAAACCGGCCTGTAGCACGTTTTGCAAAAAAATTGATTGAAATGAACTAATTTGACTGGACTATATCTTTACAATGGACTATTAAAAAAAAATTTAATATCGAATAAATAATTTTTTTAAATTGTATTTCATAAAATTTATATTCAAAGGATATTAAAAAAATAGTTTTATATCATGTAATGATAATTTTTCAAATGAGACAATTTGATATATTTTGAAAATTAATGTTTCTCTTATTAAAAATATTATTGCTTTAATGAAATGAATTTTAATATATTTAATTGTTCACAATTTTTATATAAATGACAATTCATTTCAATACAAACAAGTGTACAAATGAAAATGTAATTAAGGGTAAATGTATGTTATTTATTAAAAATTGTTAACAAGTAACTATTCAAATAACATATTTTCATGAAAACTAATCTAAATACTTTATTTTCTGAATGATAACTGAATAAAATTTTTATTTAATAAATTTAGTTATACAATTATCATCGTTAGATGTATACGGAGAGAAAAGATTGTATAATTGCTCTACCTGTCGCCAACGCTGTCATGCTAGATATATGACACGTATACAATCAGAAGGCACCGAACACCACTACATATGTAACAAATGCGTAAAGGCGAAGGATGAAAAGCGCGCTTCCTCTACTTTACGCGCGCTTGGCGTTAGCGATGTTGATAAGGCTCAGAAGTGACTGCTTCTCACTACATCGACTCCATCAAGGCTCGATATACAAGTACCACCGGTCATCACTCCACAGGGGCAAGCAACAACTAAGGCATTTCAGAAGGCCAGTGGCGCAGCGAATATATTATAAGTCTAGTTTAAGTATTATTTTAAATGACAAATCTATTAAAGCTACGCATAAAAGAGCTGGCGCTGCGCGTGGTGCCCCGCCGCTATACTTAAAAATAATAAATCGATTAAATCAATAGTTGATAATGAACGATTGAAAAATAATGATAATTTTATTTCTCAGGCTGCTTTGTCTGCACTTGAAGGCGCTTTTTCTCGTAAGCTTGACTCAATCCTGGGCGCTCCCCATCGGCTTCTGAATGTTGAGAGCAGTATAATGGGTATTGGTGATGGCTTGCGAGGCATTGTTGATAAACTCAATAGTCAAAATAGAATTATGAAGAATTTAGAAGCTGTGCAGGCAGGGCTGCTAAATAAAAATATTAAACTTAGGGAGAAAGTCAGTGATTTTGAGACTCAATTGTCCACTCTGGTTAAGAATTATGAAAAGATGAATTCAAATTTTAATTCTAAAATTGATAGCCTTCAATCTATCTAATATAAAGACTGAGTTTAATAGACTGGACAAGAATTTCTCGGATCTTGCGGCGGGGACGCCTTGCGTGGTGCATACCGTCTCTGATCTAAGTGTGCAAGAGCGTAAGAAAGAGCATGAAAGTATCCCACATACTAACACAACCTTAATTGAAGCGGTAGACACCAACACAAAAATTACTGGCACAAGAACAGAAAAGGTGTATTATAATCGAAATCAAAATAAACACAATTGTGGTCCCGAGGGTGACTTATTGGTGATTTCCAGTGGACTGGACAGCTTAGCGGCTAATGTTCGACCAGAAGATTCTGCTTCTGTTGTCCTTGGTACCATACTTCCGGACATAACACATTCACACATATTATCGGCTGTTTGTTTGACATCGCATGATTCTGGAAGCGGCGTGATCAGGGACGGTCTGGGGGGTCCCTCCTCGCTGCTAGTCAGACTCTCCAAGGCCAGTCTGGTCCAACAAATATTGAATGCAAAAAGAAAAATCACTAATTTCTCAACGGCAGATACTGATCTTACCCGTCTTGCCGGTTTGTCTGCCACAAAAAGCCACTACCTTTATAAATTAATATCTTCAAAAAGATATATATAAAAACTTCCAAGATTTAAAGAAATATGCAAAGGATAGAGGTATTGATTTTATATGGCATAAAAGTAGTAGATTTCTGGCAAGAAGGAAAAGAGGGGAGAGAGTATACACATTTACTACGAGGGATGATATAGATAAGATTTTGGATAGTTCGAATAATGCTATTTTAGATAAAAGTCCTGTTGCTGACAAATCTTGTGTAATAAGTGGATGCATAAATCATGTTGATAATGATTTTAAGGTAGTCTCCAATGATAAATGTTCTGTTATTAAGAGTAATGATGTCTCTCCCCAATGACTGGACCGGATCTCCTCGGGGACTCGAACAGGGAAAAGAGGTGCACTGCGAGCTGGTTTTTTGAATGTGACTTCATTAAGGGCTCACATTGAATAGGTGTGTGAGCTCCTGTGTGACTCCCATTCTTCGGTCTATTTGGAGTGGCTGAGACCTGGCTGGGACCGACTGTCTCGGACGACGTCATTCAGATTAGAGGGTATAAAATATTTAGGCAGGACAGAAACCTTCATGGAGGAGGAGTTGCCCTCTACGTTAAAAATAGTTTAAAATGTGATATATTAGCTTTTTCAAATACCACAACTACTACTACCAGTGGTAAACCAGAGGTACCTGAATATATCTTTTATTCCGTTAAAGCTGGTAGCTCTGAACCTGTGTTGGCTTCTGTTGTTTACCGTCCTCCTGCCATTTCGTTTACAACAAACTCTGATCTGATTGAATCCTTTATAAATTTAACTCCCGATTTCTCATTTAAAATTATAATGGGAGATCTATATGCCGATCTCCTACGAGAAGGCAGTGATGCGAAGTTTCTTAAAAAGCTGTCCGCTGAGTTTTCGTTTCAGTTGCTCCAGCACGGTGCCACGCATATTGCTCCATCGTCTAGCACATGGATTGACCTGATTTTTGTGGACGACAATGACACTATACTTGACGCACGTAACTTACCTGCGAACTTTCATGGTCGGCATAACTTATTTGACATCTCTATAGCCTACAATGTGAGCGTTTTAGAGCAAGAACCTATCAAGTATCGAGATTATAAAAATATCAGTGAAAAATTATTATTAGAGAAATTATCTGGCTGTAATTGGTCCTTATTGACAACTGGTACAGTTGACCCTGAGTCTGCACTTGACTGTATTCGCGACAATCTTGCTGCTGCTATTCAAAATTTAGCACCAGTAAAAATATTTAAATGTACGAAGAAGAAGACACTATGGATGGATAAAGAGTTGTCGCAGATGCAGCGCAGGAGTGATGCCACATATAGACGATACAAACGGACAAATGACAGTCAATATCTCTCTGAATTTCTACAGTTACGTGAGGCAGTGGACGAACAGACTAAACGCGCAAGAACTGAATATTACCATAGTAGACTGTTTGAGACTCTTGCAAACGGTATTGTCTGCAAGGAGTTAAGAGAGCTGAGACTCTTATCCGGACCTTAAGGGGGTTTGAATGGATTCACTCCAGATCAGCTTAATGTGCACTTTGCTGGGGTGTCGGTTTTACCACATGATAATGATGGGGAACGCAAGAAGATTCTTTCTGAATGCAGCGAAAACGGTTTCGCTTTTAAACCAATCGACATAAACGACGTTATTCTTGCAATTTTTCATTTTTCATCACAAGCTCGTGGTGAGGACGGCAAGGTGTGATACTTAAAGCATTGCCGTTTATTGGTGAACATCTTGTGACTCTGTTCAATTTCTCTTTTGCACGGGGGTCTTCCCTGGCCTTTGGAAGCGGGCACGTATTGTGCCATTAAAAAAGTGCTCTGAGCCTGAATCGCATAAGGATTTTAGGCCCATCGCGATTTTGTGTTTTTTTTCAAAGGTACTTGAGAAGATCGCCCATGACCAATTGCGGAAGTACATTACTGCAAATAAATTACTTGATCCAATGCAGACTGGATCTAGAAAGCAATACTCGACGCAGACAGCTATACTAAGATTAACTGACGACATAAGATCAGGTCTAGACAAAAAACTCGTCACGTTACTTTTGCTTTTTGACTTTAGTAAGGCATTCGACACGGTCTCTCCCTCCACATTACTTATAAGGCTGAGATCAATGGGGCTTTCCAGGGCTGCCCTCTTGTGGAATAACTCCTATATATCAGGGAGGGAACAAATAGTTTCCACGCGTTTAAATGAGGAATCGAGTTGGCTGACAACCAGCCTATGAGTTCCACAGGGTTCGGTACTGGGGCCTCTGTTATTTTGTCTTTACATTAATGACGTACGTGATGCTCTTGACTCTGGTTGTGTCGAGCACCTACTTTATGCGGATGACCTGCAAATTTACACGCAGGTGCCTCGCAAGAGTGTGGAGGAGGGTATTCTTATCCTACAGAGGGCGGCCAAAGCGGTATCGGGGTGGGCGGCTGGTGCCTCTCTCACTTCAAATGCTAATAAAACTAAGGCGATCATCTTCGGTGGCAGTTGTTTTGTAGATTCGTTTTATGCTGGAGGGCCCAAGACGATTGATCTTGAGGGAGGCATTAGTATACCCTTCTCTGGTTCCGTGATAAGTCTTGGTATTGTGCTTGACCCTAAACTTTCTTGGGAACCGAACACTGATATGATTACAAAAACGTTTAATAGAGTTTTATATACCCTACGGTTTTTCCGTCAGTACACCACCCACATCTTAATTATTGTTCAGTGATTTTGCTCGATGCTTCTCAGGGGTTGAGAAGACGAATACAGAGGTTACAAAATTCTTGTGTGAGATATGTATTAGATTTCAGAATGGAGGATCATGTCTCTCCTTATAGAGCCGCGAAGGGTTGGCTGCGCATTAATTCGAGGAGACAGTATTTCTTGGCTGTACTTATGTACAAAATCATGCGCATGAATACTCCGGAGCATCTAGTGGGTCTCTTCGTTAGATGTGTACCTAGGGCGGCTACTAGAGGAGAAATTGAGGACTTAGCAGTGCCCTTTATGCGTACTGAGACTGGCAGGAATTCCTTCCAAGTCCAAGGTGCGCATTTTTGGAACTCCGTACCTTAAGGTGTGAATGTATTTATTGTATGAATAGTTGGTAAGTAAATGTTTTCTTTTTATTTGATTTTATTGTATTGACTGCATTTCATGCTATTGTGTACGCTTTTTATTTTTATTTTATGTATTTTTATGTATTTTCATTTTTATTTTTTTTTTTAATTTTAATATTATGACTAATAGATAATTAATGCCTGTTTTTAATTTATTGTATTATTGCATGTATTGTTTTATAATTTTAATTATTCTTGTATTATCTGCGGTTTACCTGTAATATCTTTTCATTGTGACTTACTTTTCCAGTATTAATAGGGTTAGTCATTCGACTGTGATATCAACTTTAAGTGCAATATTTATTTGTAATCTTTGCGATGTGAGAATTTAGTTATAATTAAAATTTCAATAAATAAATTATTAATTAAGTTAATATAACTTTGCCCGTCCCCGCATGCAAAATTCGGTCTGTCAAAAAGAAAGAATCTTTAATTTCTTTGAGAGCGCCAGACAGACCTTCGGCTTACTCGTCGGCAGCATGAATCTCGGGCTGTCTTGGCTGGGAGGTGGGCGACCTCTGGTGTTAAATTTATTAAGTCGAAGTTGGGAGAGGTATGCACATACACGAAGAAAAATGACTATCACTGGTTTAAATTTTTAACACTTTAATCTAGAACTTAGTTTTAGTTTATTACAACAAAAGAAAATATAAGTTTTGTTTAATTTTCTATGAACGGTCTATTGATTTAATCTAACTTTATTTGTTAACTCGCGCACACTCATATCCCATACACCCAGTCAATATAAATTTCACAAAGTTCATTTATTTTATTCTTATTTAACACCTTTACTAAATTAAGGATTTACTATTCTTATAGTAGTAACAAAAAAATGAATTCACAGTATGGTCGACGTAAGCGACCTCGCTCTTCTTTCAACAATATGGCTACCAAAAGCCGCGCACGTATTTCTCTCTCTCTCTCTCTCTCTCACACACACTGATCCTCCGTGTCTATCAATTTGTTAATTTAATTACCAGTCAAAAAAAAATTAATAATTATTTAAACTTTTCATTCGAATTACTACTATAATTAATTTAATTTTACGGTCAAAGAAACCGTTAGACACGTGGTCAATTTTGCACTCCCGCACTCTCGAAATTTTATTATAATCTTGTAATAAAAAAAATCTTTAATTATGATTTCTGACGGTCTACAAATTTATTCTCAATTTATTTTAAATTTCTAGTCAACGCAGACTAGTTATAAGAGAATCTAATTTACAAGATGGCCGCTAAGGCCCGCGTCATGAAATGTGTTACGTAATACACACCACTATGTCCACCGATCTCAAATTTTATTTCCCGGCCAATCAAAAGAAAACTTATTATGGAAATTTCTTTAATATAATTAAATCAAAAGAAAATTTAACCGGTCAACGAAATCGTTGAACACGTGGTCAATTTTTGATTTCACTTTATCGGTCTACAAATTAAACTTATACAATCAATTTTTACGAATTTATAACTAAGCCTCGCAACAATTAATTTTTCTAATTTTACTATTTAACGCTGTCACAATCACTTTAATTTTGTTTAACACGCCCGCACTGAATCTACACTTTTTAGTCGGCGAGAGCCGTTAATTCACAATAATCGTAGTTAATTCGGACTACAGTCCATTCACCATTATAGAAGTCGTTGACGAGACGAAGGGAAGCTGGTCGACGATATCGGCAATGGCGGTTAGACTGGCTCGCTTTCTCTCTCTCTCTCGCTGTGTCTAGTCAGCTAGTCGACGCCGGCTACAAGGAACCGCAAAGGAATAAGGTCGATGAAATCCCCCTCTGGAAATCTATATCGTCACAGTCGACTCTGCTATTCTCTCAGCACGCTCCAGATCTCTGTACAGCTCCAAGACAACGCACGAAAAATATCCAGACTGAAATATTCTTCAAGTGATTAAAGAGAGATCCGACACGGCACGAAGACAGCAACCGAGTGAGTTGCACGATGGCCGCTTCCTTCGTCTCAAGTCCTCTTCCTTCTTCTTTACTATCTTCTGTCTTCTTCTATGTTCTTCTTATCCAATCCATAATTTCTTGTCTAATTTCTTATTTTTTTTCATTGGTTGATCTCGTTTCCGGTCTTCGAACACCAGTCTTTGACATGCGCGCCACCTTTAATGAGAGAGATTCAAGTCTCTTTGTATGCTTTTTCTTCGCTTCCTCTTTTATCTCTTTCGTATATATAAATTTTGAGAGAGAGAGAGTACAGACATGTAAAGGCCTTATATATATAGATATACTATAAAGATAAATATGTATGTCGACCGCGTGCCTCTTTAAGAGAAGGTCACGTATCTCTGTCCTTTTCTAATCAAAGAATTGAGTTTTTTACAGAAACTAATAACTTTAGCAGAAAATGAAGAGAAAGCCGCATCTCGTATCAAAAAAAGCAATATTTTCTTTGATAAGAAAGAATTAATTTTATTGCTTCGTTTCTAAGAAAACCTCGAAAAACTTAAATCATAGAGGTTAGGGTGGACAATTTGGTTTTTCAAGGTTTTCTTAGAAACGAAGCAATAAAATTAATTCTTTCTTATCAAAGAAAATATTGCTTTTTTTGATACGAGATGCGGCTTTCTCTTCATTTTTTGCTAAAGTTATTAGTTTTTGTAAAAAATCATTTTTTTGATTAGAAAAGGACAGAGATACGTGACCTCCTCTTAAGCAAAGAGAAAGAACTGGTGACACCCCTCTCTATGTACTTCTCATCTCTGTCTATTATATCTTGCCTCTCTTTTTTCCTGTGCGCGAGAAGACAGCGCGCCATCATTTCTAATTTATTCTTCTAGCCTGCTGATCTTTCTATCTCTTTTCTGCTTCTTGTCTCTTGAGTCTCCCTCTCTTTCTACATCTTCACTTTACCTACTGTCTACGTTAGTAGTACTGGAGCTCACACACACGGTTTGTGAATGTGTGCGTAATGGCTGTTGCGCGTCGTTCTCCTCGTGTGCCGGGAATTTTAAACAAACAAAAAAAATCTTTTTAATAATAACTTTATTTAATTTTTTTAAGATGCACCCAGGTCGGTGAGTGCACCGATGGTGTGCCTGAGTATGCGGGCGTAGTAGTAAAAATTTTTAATTGTTACAAGAAAATTTTATTGGGACGAACCACGTCACATCTTATATTGTATTACATGCCGTTTTGTATATTTATACAAATAAATAACTATCTAATCTAATCTAATCTAATTATAAATATATCATATTTATATAACTTCATCAAATGAAATTATTTTTTTACTATATATACATATATATATATATATATATATATATATATATATATATATATATATATATATAGGACGTTTCACGTCAACTTACCTAACAAAAAAATAGAATTCGTCGAAAATCTGTGAAAATGTTCTATTTGATACCCAAAATATACAAAAAAAATTGTAGAGGTCCAGGTCAAAGGGGTCAGGATTTAAACGTGATGGAATTTTTCGAATTTTCCAAATTTTTTGCTAAATAAATATTTTAATGAATTTTTTCCTTAAAAACTATCAATTTTTCGTAAAAACTTAATAGAATACTTTTTCTTCGAAATTAGATGTAGAATTCACCTGAATTTTTGCGAATTATAATCTACTGATTTTTATGCTTACTTGATCGATTTAAACATACTATTTAGTATATCTAAAAATCGAGCAGGTTAAATTAGCTTTTTCAATTCTTATTTTTTTTGTTTTTTTATGAGGAAAAAATATACGAAGCCCCCAGTTGGGCAGCCTTCTCAAAGTTACTTAATTGTGCAAAAATGTCTGAAAAAATCGTTATTTTGGATCAATGATGAGATTCGTGATTTTTTTTCTGAAAAAGTATTGATTTTTGGGACAAATGTATGAAAATGTTTTTTATTGGAAATCATGTGTAGAATATAAACATATTCTTACAAATTGTAATTTAAGACATTATGAACCATATATACTAAAAATTTAATAAAAAATAAATTTCAAAATTTCATTTATAATTTGTGATGTTTAGCAAATAATGGTTTACAAAAATTTACATACATTTTACATACAATTTCCAATAAAAAACATTTTCATACATTTGTCCCAAAAATCAATACTTTTTCAGAAAAAAAATCACGAATCTCATCATTGATCCAAAATAACGATTTATTCAGACTTTTTTGCACAATTAAGTAACTTTGAGAAGGCTGCCCAACTAGAGGCTTCGTATATTTTCTCCTCATAAAAAAACGAAAAAAATAAGACTCTAAAAAGCTAATTTAACCAGCTCGATTTTTAGATATACTAAATAGTATGTTTAAATCGATTAAGTAAGCATAAAAATCAGTAGATTATAATTTGCAAAGATTCAGGTGAATTCTACATCTAATTTTCAAGAAAAAGTATTCTATTAAGTTTTAACGAAAAATTGATAGTTTTTGAGGAAAAAATTCATTAAAATATTTATTTAGCAAAAAATTTGGAAAATTCTAAAAATTCCATCACGTTTAAATCCTGACCCCTTTGACCTCGACCTCTAAAATTTTTTTTGTATATTTTGGGTATCAAATAGAACATTTTCACAGATTTTCGACGAATTCTATTTTTTTGTTAGGTGAGTTGACGTGAAACGTCCCATATATATATATATATATATATATATATATATATTCATATATATATATATTCATATATATATATATATATATATATATATATATTGGAAAAATAATTATTACAATAGATTGTAGTTAAAAAAATGTTTATTTTAATAATTATAGCGTTTAAATTTATTTTGATGAAAATGTTATTTGATTGAAATTTACAGTATTATTTTAACTATATTTGAAAAGTTACTTGTCATCAATAATAAAATATTTAATTTTTTAAATTAATAATCTATTAATATTGTTACATGGGATTTTGGATACGCACTCCTATGGGGAGTGTGAGGATGCAAAAATAATTACAGAGAAAATTAATATGAAGTTGACTGTTATTTATTATAACCAAAAATACAGTGAGAGAGAGATTAGTTACTACTGTATTCTAGCGCGTCCGGCGATGGTCTGTCGCTCGTCGTCGTCTAAAACGACGATGTAAGTTGCCTGCGACGAAGTGCCGAATCAGCACTTCGCGCATCGTGCGACTCTTGGTCCGGAAACTCGGAGTCGCATTTCTCTGAGTTTCTACCTTATTTTATGATTTATACTATAATATACGTTGTTACGTGGCAAATTCCCCGGACCTCCGAGTGAATCCCCGACGCCACGAACTTACCTGGGTTCACAAATTTTATAATTATTTATAATTGAGCGCCAGTGAACCCTGCTCAGCTAGCTGTGTAGAGCAACTGCAGAGGGGGTCAATACTTACTGGCCTACCTCGGGTTGTAGGCTGGCTCTATAACGATCAGAGTGGTCCAAAAAAATCTCAATATAATTTATGATTTTAAAAAGAAAAATTAGGAAGTTAAAATTAACAATATTTAATGAATAAGGAGTAAAGTAAATTTTAAATTTAAGAAAAACTATTGATATTGAATGACTCTAATGATAATAAAAAAAACTATTGATATTATAATTAATTTTCTTTAACTTATAATTCTTGTTCTGAAAAGAGGAAAAAGGAAAAATAATCAGTTGACTCTCTATTTAAACTTTGATTTTAAACTTCTTATATTATTAATTTAAAAGAAATTTCACTATACATTACGAAAAAAAAAGAAACGCTGCTCTAATTGCCCTACTATAATTAGGTTGTGCGCGTTTGCGGAAAATCAAGAATTTATAATTCTACTACACGTGCAATCGATTTAATCACCTTTTAGGTTAACACCGTACAAAGAATAATTATTTGTAAATTAAATTACGCGTCGCTCGATTTCCTTACCGCGCAGTCGCACAACCTAACAAATTACAATTCACAATTCAATAAAATTTTAAGGAATTAATATTAATCGCTCGCACTACTCCGTATCAAATAATTGAGAACTTTAGATTTTATTTAATGGCTAACGTATAGCTATCTCACTCGCACAATTTCATAATGGTCGCCACGTCACTAATTTTGAATAATATACAGATTCACAATCAGAATTTAATAAAGCAGATTTAGTTAACTTTAAATATTAAAAATTTCTCATTTAGTTTATAACACAAAATGGCGTCGCGTCGCTGAGCATAAACGCCTTCGCACGTGGTTTTCTCTTTTCTCTCCTCTTTTATTTTTCACTTGTTTATTCTTATTAAGATATTTATTCGCACTTTCGTTAGACCGCACTGACTCTACGTATAAAGATAATGTTATAAGAAAAACAAAATTTATCTCTTAAGGAGAACCGAGAAAGGTATTGAGGAAAACCAACAGAATTAGAAAATACTATTTCTTACTTGCTAACCCGCTGGTAGAATTCCATTTACAGTTGCTTTGCTGCAGATTCCCTCTCAGTAGTCGAAAATGAAAAAAAAGAACGTGACGCTGGTCGAAGAAGAAGACAATGGCGTGGTCGAAAGAACGGAAACGATGTTGGTTCCAAGAGATGGTCGCACCCGGTCGTCGAGTCGTCGTCTCTGGAGATGTCTCACCGCAGCCTTCTTTCTTTCCCTTTATTTCTCCTTTTTCTTTTACCTAGCCCACGACTTCTCCGCTCTGGTTTCTCTTTTTCTTTTATCCTTAATCTCTCCGATATTCTCTCAAAAAAAAAAACAGATTTAGCACTACTATCAAGTGCACTCGAAGGCGGCTGATACACGAAGCTTAAGAAAAAAACTCTGCACGTGTGCTCCCAATGCCGGCTCAGTCAAGACTTACTTGTACGTGCGCTCTCGTTGACGGCTTATGCAAGAATCATTTTCTTTCAAGAAGAAGGAAATTACATTTCCCTTCGCTCTGTTGTCCATCTCTCTCGCACCTAGCTACTCTCCATTTTCTATCCTTATTTCTCGCCGCGTCTTAGTCTCTCTTTTGATCTCTTCAGTTATGAGTCGCTATCGACAGCTTAATCGACTCTTGGTCGCGGATCTTCTATCTCTATCGCTCTAGTAAAATTTGTACTGTATTCGAAGTTGCTATGTTGCTTCACGTAGTAGAAACATCGATTATCGAAGATTTCTACTCGTAGCTATTCCTCTTTGGTCGATTCCACATGTGTATGGCGCGACGTTGAAATATCTAAGTATGCGTATATATCTATAGGTATATATACACATTATCTCTATATATCTGTACATATCCCCTCTTCTTTCTCGAACTCAGCGGTTTCATGTCTTGTACGTTTTATTCTATTCTGTATATATATCTAATGTACAGACTGCTCCTCTTGTGTGTTGAGCCTGAATGCGTTTGTGCTATCTATCCTTCTCGCTCCTATGTAAATAACTATTAATTATTTCATTTTTATTTTTGGTTTTCCTCCATAGTTTTCTCGACTCTCCTTTACATCTGTTCCTTTCTTACGCTTGAGAAAAATCATTTTAAAAAAACATTACAAAAATAAAACATAACAATTATGAATAAAAAAATAAGTGCGCTCACTTGTTATAATTTCGCTTTTTATATTTAATTTAAATTACTCCTTGTGATGTATTTTATACATCACAACGTACAATATAATGTACGTAGCACGTCCGAGGCCGCGAGGCTTCGGCTCCCGAAGCCAAGAACGTACACATGAATACAATAATAAAAAAAATTATTAAAATTAAGTCCCTAAAGTGTAATTGGTACTTTTTGTGTACCTACACGAGCCGATGCCCGTCCTATCTTACAAAAATTTCTAGCTTTTTCTATTTGTTTTGTGTTGGTGTTGTGTTGTTTGCGTACTAATTTATTCTACTGTTTATTTTTAAATACTTTTTCATTTTAACTATGAATTTATGGTCTCTCTTTTTTTTTCAAAAAGATATATGACATTTATAATAGAATATTTTACAAAATTGTACAAAAATTAAAATGAATTTTGAATTATTAAATAATACAGCTTTAAATACAAAATTCATTATCTTTTTTTTCTAATGTTAAGAGATGTTTCTTCTGAAGATACACGTGCGCATCATGTTGCACTCTTGATAAAATAAGAAGCCTTTCACATCACGAAATGTACTCTCCCTCGGATGATATTTAATTTTATTTTAAAGTGATTTAAAGAACCTTCTACTTGTTTTTGTGTGGGTTTGAAGCAGGATTCGAACGTGGATTCAAACTCCTTTTTTGTTGAATTTTTCATGATAAAATTTGTACATGATTTTCAGTAATTGTATGATTTATCTGAAACAGAACTAACTTATTAGTGGAAAAGGGTCCCCCCTCTATTTCTAATTGTTTGACCGTCATTTATCTGTTTATTTTTTTTATTCTTCCTTCCTTATAAAATACTTCTTTTTTTTTTATTAAATTGATCACTGATTAATACTCTATCATGTATCCTCAAAGCTGCATCTTACAAAAAATTTATTTATTAACTCTATGTGTTCTCTTTGACGCTTTTGTTTATCTTTTTTTGCGTTAACATTATCGTTTAAGAAGCGTTGAGTCAACTAGAATATGGCCACGGTTTCGACCACGATTCGCTTGATAATCGCCTTTTTTTTTCTAAAATTTTAATTTGCTTCCAATATTTTCTATGTGTTATTATTTTAATTTTATAAGCAATGTTATTCAACTCAAAAAACTCATTGGATTTTCATTTTACTTCTTTTTCGAACAAATTTATAAAGGATACTTGCGTTCGATTCCCATGGGTTTTTGGGATATGTTCGGTTGTTAAGGTGATATATTTTTTTCAGATCTTAGTCCTTTAGCTGAGTTCTTAATAATTTATAATTATTATTAATATTCAACTTCTTTTATCACGAAGTTGATAACACATGCATATAATGGTTCGCTGTATTTAACAGACTTTTTTGCTTTTTTTTTTACTTTTATTTCCAATTTTTTTTTGCATGTTTTACTGATTAAACTATGCATGTCATGTTGCTTTATTTACAACATAGAGAAGATTTACTTCTCGTTATAATTTTTATTTACATTTTATTTATTCTTTTTCTTTGATCTCATGCATGTTATTACCTTATTTTTTTTATTCATTGTACTTTTATTTTCCGTAAGGGGTAAGGGGTAAAAGGATACTTATAGGGAATCTTAGGCGAGATCCTGCATTTCTTTTATAGTTGTTATTGTTAAGAATAGCGTAATTTTGTATTCTACTAAAACCATTCTCTTCTAGTAAATGTACTTATGAGTGAGTGTGTGTATTGCGCTGTGCATGATGCGGCGATGCGGGGTACTAGTTGTTGTACAAAGATGGCTAAGAATACAAGGTACGAGAGTAAGAGTCACGCACCATTTATATCGTAATTATCTCGATAATCCTAAAGTGTAGTTAAGAAAATGTTTATTCAGATTAATAAGAAATAAACTTAATAATAAATAAAAGTATTATTTATTTAATAAAAGTACCCACTTTTCTCAACATGGTAGCAGAACCTGGTTCTAAGTAAAGTGAGGTTATGTTCAAGCCACGTTTAACCGAAAAAGAAAAAATAAAAGTTGAAGAAACAAGTGAATTGAAATTTAAAAAAGGTTACTTACAAAAATTATTAGTGCAACAAATTGAAAGGATTTTAATATTAAAAGCTAAAATTTTTGAGAAAGAAAATACAAAGAAAATGTTTTGCAAAGAAGAAATAAAGTTTCAAGTTTTTGATGGGCGTGACTACAATATTTGGAAAAAAAGAATTTTATTATATTTAAAGTGGAAAAAGTGCGATGAACCAGCTATCAGAAGTAGATTGAATACTGAAAGTGAAACAGAGTGGAATGAGAAAAATTTAAAAGCCATGAATTACATATACTGTAGTATATCGAACGAACAACTGGAGTTCGTTGGTGAAGAAGATACGGCTATGGGAATATTAAAAAAATTCGATGATTTATATCAAAAAAAGTCAACAGCGCTACAAATCTGTATTAGGAAAAGACTAGACAGGATAAAACTAAAAGACTTTGAGGACTCAAGTACCTTTTTCTCAGAGTTTGAAAAGTTAGTTAACGAGTTAAAAAATGCTGGTGCACAAGTAAGTGAAAGAGAAAAGCTAGATTATATGCTTCAAACACTACCGGACTCACTTAGTTATATTGGTGACTTAATTGACTCTGTAAAAGATAGTGATCGTACTTGTGAATTTATAAAAAATAAAATTGATATGTAGGAAAAGCATGGACAAATAGAAAATAATAAAAAAAGATCAAGTGTATTAAAGGTGGAGTTTAAAGATATACTGTGTCACGGTTGTAATCAACGCGGTCATATAAGAAAAAATTGCCGAAATTTATGGCGACGTGGCATAGGGAGAGGCGGATCAAGTATAGCGCCACAATGGTCAGGAGGCGCACGCTATACACAGCAACAGCAACAATATCAATCATCAGAACTACCTCAGCAAAATAGGGGGCGTGGTAGTCGCGGATACACAAGAGGTTATGTACATCGAGGAAGAAGCTGGCAGCAACACCGTGAAGGACAACATAATGCGCGATATTCATGCAACGAAAGCTACGATGCTCAAGATTCTGGATGCTTTGTAACACAAGTAGAATGTGATGAAGTAAATGTGTATGCTAGCGATATGAATAGAATAGATTGGATATTGGATAGTGGGTGCTCAGATCATATCATTAACAATGATTCTTATTTTTCTCAATGTGTAAATTTACAAAAACCAATTAATGTAAAAGTAGGTGATGGTAGAATTTTGAAGGGGGCAAAAGTAGGTAAAGTAAAAACTTATTTTTTTGTAAATAATAAAAGAACTGAGATTACAATATCCAATGTATTCTACGTCAAAGAAATGGATAAAAATTTGATTAGTTACGCGAAAGTAACAGATAAGAATAAAATATTTTCAGAGGGCAAAATATAAAAAATTTTCAATAAGAAAAATAAAATTATTGCAGTCGCGTACAAGGAATTTGGTTTATATAAAATGAATAGTTATTTAGAGATTCGAACGGTTGATGTTAAAACTGTAGAAAAAATGACATTGAAAGAAAAATTTCACAAAATGTTGGGGCACGTGAATTTTAAATACTTAAATATTATGAGTAAAAAAGGGCTAGTTGAAGGTATACCAGAAAGTTTTAAGAATGAAATTCTAAAATGTGGAACTTGTGTCCAAAATAAAATGCACAATTTACCTTTTCTAAATAATCGTAGCGATACAAGTGACATTTTGGAATTAGTTCACACTGATTTAAATGGTCCCCATAATAATATAGGATATGATGGGTCTAAATATTTTTTGACATTTATAGACGATTACAGTTAATGCGCTTTGATATATACAATAAAGTCAAAACATGAAGTTTTTAATTGTTTCATAGATTATATAAACCAAGTTGAAAATCTTGCTGGTAAAAGAATAAAACGATTAAGGTGCGACAATGGTAAAGAGTATCTAAATAAAGAAATATTAAATTTAGTTAAAGAAAAGGGAATTCGTTTAGAGCCTTGTCCACCATACGTACATGAACTGAATGGAACTGCCGAGCGTTATAATAGAACAATAATGAATTCGGCTAGATGCCTACTATCTGATTCAAACTTAAATATTAAATATTGGCCTGAAATAGTCAAAGCTGCAGCTTATCTGAAAAATAGAATAATAACAAACAATTGTGAAAGTAAAACACCTTTTGAAATATTTTTTAAGAGAAAACCGAATATTTAAAATTTAAGAATATACGGCAGTAAGGTTTTTATAAGAATACCTGAGGTAAAAAGAAATTCAAAGTGGGCGAGCAAAGCCGATATTGGTATACTTGTAGGTTATGAACAAATGGGATACAGAGTTTTAATCAATAATAGAATAGTAATCGCAAGACATGTATATTTTGTAAACTAAAATGAAAAATTAGTAGGTTTTAAAGGTGATGATGAAACGGAAGGACCTATTATTGATGAAAACTCTGAATGTACTGAAATTAAAGGAAAAATTGATGATAAAAAAGAAACTGAAATAAAAGAAAAAGAAAAAAAGGAAAAATTGAATTATGAATGTGATGATTGTAAAGAAAACGAATTGAGGAGATCTGTTCGTAATAAAAGTAAACCAGAAAGATATGGTCAAGTAAATACCAATTATATATACGTAAATGTAGTTAGCGCTGATACTCCTACAACGTATGAAGAGGCGTTAAAAATAAATGATTATGATTTATGGAAAGAAGCCATGGATAGAGAGATAGGGTGTTTAATAAAAAATAAAACATGGCATATAGTAGAAAAACCAAAAAATAAAAAAGTCTTAGATCTTAAGAGGAGGTCACGTATCTCTGTCCTTTTCTAATCAAAGAATTGAGTCTTTTACAAAAACTAATAACTTTAGCAAAAAATGAAGAGAAAGCCGCATCTTGTATAAAAAAAAGCAATATTTTCTTTGATAAGAAAAAATTAATTTTATTGCTTCATTCTCAAGAAAACCTTGAAAAACCAAATTGTCCACCCTAACCTCTATGATTTAAGTTTTTCAAGGTTTTCTTTAAAACAAAGCAATAAAATTAATTCTTTCTTATCAAAGAAAATATTGCTTTTTTTGATACGAAATGCGGCTTTCTCTTCATTTTTTGCTAAAGTTATTAGTTTCTGTAAAAAACGCAATTCTTTGATTAGAAAAAGACAGAGATACGTGACCTCCTCTTAAGTGGGTTTTCACAAATAAATCTGATAACCGAAAAAAGGCGAGATTAGTAGTTCGTGGTTATCAACAAGAAGAAGTACTGAAAGATTTGTACTCCCCAGTAGCTAGAATTCAAACTTTAAAATTACTGTTATCTTATTGTTGTCAAAATGCTTTATTAATTGAACAAATGGATGTAGAAACAGCCTTTTTGAACGGTGTAGTAAAATCAGAAGTATTTGTAAAACAACCAATAGGTTATGATGATAAAAGTGACCGAGTATATAAATTGGATAAAGCTCTCTATGGCTTGCGAGAAAGTCCAAGAGTATGGTATGAGTGCTTTGATAAATATATAAAATACTTGGGATTTCTGAGAAGCAAAAGTGATTATTGCTTGTATATGAAATATGATAATAATGACACAATATACTTAATTCTTTTTATAGATGATTTATTAATTTGTGGGAGAAATGTAAATAAAATTAAGGAGATAAAAAATAATTTATCATGTAAGTTTGCAATGAAAGATTTAAGCGAAATTAAGACCTATTAAGGGATCAATATTGATTATAATTATACAGAAGGTGAAATGAAATTGAACCAAAGTGAGTATATTGAGTCATTGGCGAGAAAATATAATATTATAGATAGTAAATTAAATTATACACCTATGGAACAAAATTTAAGTTTAGAGCCAGCACAGTCAGCATCAGCTGATATCAAATTTAGAAACCTAATTGGAGCTTTACTATATATTAATTCTGGAACAAGACTAGATATTAGTTATAGTGTAAACTATTTAAGTCGCTTCCAAAATAATTACAATGATACTCACTATAAACATGCCTTAAAAATATTAAAATATCTATATTTAACAAAAGAATTACAATTGAATTATAAAAGAAATGTAAATGTTGAAATACTAGATTGCTTTGTAGATGCTGATTGGGCTGGAGATAAAGTAGATAGGAAATCTACTACCGGCTATTTAATAAGATTCTTTGAAAATGTTATTTATTGGAAAACAAAAAAACAAGGCAGCGTTACAAAATCGTCAACAGCCGCCGAATACGTAGCTTTGTCAGAAGCAGTAAGTGAGGTCAAAGTAGTAAAGAATCTGTTAGAAGATTTTAAAATAAAATCAGAAAAACCAATTAAAATTTACGAGAATAATTCAGGGGCTATTGCCATATCAAAATTTGGAAATTTAACAAAAAACTCCAAACACATTGAAGTACATTACCATTTTATAAATGAATGTTATGAAAAAGGAGAAATTGACATAATTAAAGTAAACTCAGAAAATAATGCAGCTGATATACTAACAAAAGCTCTAGGTAGAAATAAATTTGAAAAATTTAGATTCATTTTAAATATTTTGTAACTCTTTTATAAAATAAAAAAAATATTATATTGTAGCATCTTATATATTATCTTACATATTACCCTGTTATTGTAGAATCAAAATTAAGGAGGTGTGTTAAGAATAGCGTAATTTTGTATTCTACTAAAACCATTCTATTCTAGTAAATGTACTTATGAGTGAGTGTGTGTATTGCGCTGTGCATGATGCGGCGATGTGGGGTACTAGTTGTTGTACAAAGATGGCTAAGAAGATAAGGTACGAGAGTAAGAGTCACGCACCATATATATCGTAATTATCTCGATAATCCTAAAGTGTAGTTAAGAAAATGTTTATTCAGATTAATAAGAAATAAACTTAATAATAAATAAAAGTATTATTTATTTAATAAAAGTACCCACTTTTCTCAACAGTTATTATTATTTGAGTTGCCTAACTTTTGCTAATTTTACAATTTTGTTGATAATAACAATATTTTTATCACAATTATCCTCAAAAACAATTAGCTAATTTATTATTTTTATTTATGAGTAAAAAACTTTTCTTTTCTTTTGCGGCCAATTCTTTTCACGCTTTGCTTTACAACTGAATCTTATCTACTAATTATTTTTCTTATTTATTTTTGCTTTTATTCAAAAGATATTTGATTCTTTTTTTTGCTTATACAATATTTGTTGAAACGTCGCACCTTTAAGGGTATCTTATTATTCTCATTTCTTAATTTCAACCATTATTATTAATTTTCATTTTTTTATATATTTTCTATTTTCTTCTGTAAAATAAGCAGTGATCATCTGTCATTCTTTCTTTTTCCTCATCCGAAGGCCGCGGAAAAAGAAAAGTTTTCGTTGCATTCCATATTGAAAAATTAATTACTTGCTTTGTCTGTGAAAGGAGGAGGTGATTTTACTGTAGTTGCGCGCTTTATTTTGTCTACGTGAACCGTTTTTATCTTACTCGCGTTTTTTATTGTTACATTATGTTTCGCGTTATTTATCTCTATGATTTCGTACGGTCCCTCATATTGCGCGTCGTATTTACCCTTCTGCGGTTATTTTAGTAAGTAAACGCTCTCACCCTCTCGGAAATGTTTAGTGTTTAATTTCTTATCGTAGTAATATTTTGACCTGTATTTGGCCTGTACTAGGTTCATTGCCGCTAACGTTTGTAATTGAGAAAGGTTTTCTACCGTTTCTTTTAAATACTCATCATATGTTTGTAATTTTTCTTTCGGTGGAAAGCTTGATGGCATACGCGCTTTGTATCCGAACACTAGTTCGTAAGGGCTGTATCCTGTTGCTTCGTGTTTTGTACTGTTATATGCTAACTGGCATAAGTCTAGCCATTCGGCCCAATCTGCCTTTTCTTCCATATATGCTTTTAAATATTCTGTGACTGTATGGTGCATGCGTTCGATTCCTCCTTGACTTTGAGGATGATACGCAGTTGTACAATATTTTTCTATTTTAAATATCTCTGCAAATTCTTCTAGTAGATTATTTACGAAATTCCTGCCCTGATCTGTAATAATATCACATGGCGGCCCAAAATATGCCAATACTTTCCGTGTAAGGGCGTGTGCTACCTCCTCTGCGGCTGCATGCACCGTTTGTATTAAGATACAATATTTAGTTAGCCAGTCTTGTACTGTCAGCACATATCTATATCCTTCTTTTGTTTGTTTTAATGGCCCGTAAAAATCCATAGATAATTTTTGAAAGGCTTTTGCAGGTGTGTCTGTAATCAACATAGGCAGCCGTGTTTTAACCCGTACTAGTTTTATTGTTTGGCAATTTTCGCAGCCTAGAACGAATTGTCGCACGTCTGGTCTCATGTTTCTCCAATAATAATCTGCTGCTATTTTGCTATACGTTCTATTTATTCCTCTGTGCCCACCTATAGCTGCTTCATGATATTCTTTGAGTAATCTATATCTATCTTCTACCGGTGGCACTGGAATATTATTTTGGTAAAATACTGCTATCAAGGGTGTATTTGTAAATATTTCATTAAAGCTTTCTATGAAATATGTCCAGTCAGTAATTGAGAGCATTGCCAAATCTCTCACCACGCTAACGTAAGGAATTCCATATTGTAAAATTATTCTTTTCAAGTTTTTAATACATTTTTTAATATCTGTTCTTAATACTTTATCGTTTATATGTGCTTTAACGAATGCACAAAATATAAAATTATCTTTGTAGATAGATACATGTACCTCGCCGACTGCAAATTTTCCGCTTGATATTTCTTCCGGATTCATATATTGCCGCTCTATAAGTGCTTCAATTATTTCTGTATTTAAGTGAAAATCTGTTGAAATCGTATAAATTAAATTTTCTTTATATTTAAATGGGTGATCTCTTAATATTTTTAATTTACTAAATGGCTGTGGTACTTCGTCATCTAACAGAGCCCAAGGTGGTTTCTCGCGCGGCGGCCTTGCATTCTTCACAAGATAACGCTCGAGCGCATCACTTATCTTATGTGATTGACTCTTTTCTCTTTGCGCCAGTAAGTCTGTCGTAGGTGTAATAAGAGTACCTGGTTTGTTGATATTATTATCTCGTTGTTCGTTGTCGTTTTCGCTCGACGCTGTACTTCCTTCGTTTTCTTTATTATTTTGACGTCTTTTTACTATATTATTTTTCCTCGTATAAAGGTACGGCGTAAAATGCCTTCCTTTTAAATGTAAATGAATAAAATCGTTCGAACTATTTGCTTTGAAATGACAATATAGCGTTTCATCATAATCTGTTATAAAATGCACGCATATGTTTTGATTAAATTCACAAGAAAATATAAATATGCAATCTACATCGGCATGTCTTGCACGTGATGTTAATATAGCTTCTGCTGTTTGCGGATCTCCGCATGCGCTTAATGATATCGCATCGAATAATATGTCTCTTAATTCATTTGCGGACATTCCTAAATTGCATACTTTTATTACTGAATGAAAAAACAATTACCGTCTTTCGGTATATTGTCATCCTTTATCAAATCCAACCAGTGTTGTGCACACGGAGAGAAATGTATGATTAAATATAAACACAAACTTAATGAAAAATTACTATACTGTATAACATCGGAGAGACAAACTCGATATGTGTTAAATTTTAGTATATGTATATAGTAAAATTTCAAAGCATCAAATTTTACTATACTATATATCAAATTTTTCTATACCTTTTAGCAAATTTTACTACACTGCATATTAGATTTTATGAATATCATGTATTAAATATTATGAATATGAATTTTTTTTTAAATTCTAAAAATATTATTTTCCAATGCTCGTTGACGTTCTGAGAATTTTACTTGTGTTTTCAAATTCAGTTGAGGAAGAATTATTTTGTTTGTGTGTTATTGTTAGAAAGACACTTTTCGCAAATTATGAAACGCTCTTTTCGAAATTGTATATACTACATTTTTCCTAAATTACACACATTACAACAAGTTAATCGCACTCACACGCTACACCTAACGCATATTCTACCTAACGCGTATTATCACGAACGCGAAAATTATTTGTAAGCCTCTGTTTCAAATTCTCTTATATACCAACCAAGTACTTCTCTAACCGCTCGCAGGTTGAAAAAATTAGTCGCCACCTAGTGATTAAGCGCGGCAACAGCAGTCTCGTTGTGTCATTCTCTGTATTCATAATTTTTACGATACTGAATAGCAATTTTTGTGAGCGCGTATATCATAAACTCGTAGAAGTATAGTAAATTTTCATAAAAGTATGTTAAATTTCCTGCATATGTCGAGTTTGTCTCCACATTAGTGAAAAATATAGTAATTTTTAATTATATATTTTTCTCAGTACACATTCATCACTTGCATCATATACCTCAAATACACCTGCACCATCATTAAAAGAATTACTCCAACTTATTGGTCCATTTTCGTCATCGGTTTGTACTGTTTCTATTATATTCATATGCTCATTTTCTTCGTCAGTTTTTTCTTCTTCTTCAAGGTCTCGCGATTCAGTCTTACTTAAATTATTTCTATCTAGTTCTACGTCACTCTCACTCTCTTCCTGCTCCATGCTTTCGTCTTGCGATTCAGATTCACTGACGTCATGCTTATCTCTCTCACTTTCACTCTCACTTATAATTTCTTTCTCTTGATTTTTACTTGTATCTTGTACCTCAAACTCGTCCTCGAAGTATGAGTTTTTGTCTGATTCACTGCCAATAATTTCGACTTCAGAACTTATTCTTAATGATTTTTTCTCTTCATCTATTTCTGAGCTTATGTTTGGTACTAATTTGTAGTATTCTCTCGGCATTTGAGGTCGAACTTTTTCTCGCTCATTAAAATCTGTTTGATTTATTATTTCTTGAGGTACATTTCCTCTTAGTGCTTCCGCTACTTCTCCTGGTGTTTCTTCCCATATATTTATTTGTACACCTTCTCTACCATTAATCTCTCGTTCTTGCACATCAACTGAAAATCGAGCACGCATTTTTGCTATTATTTCTGGAATCAGATTTAATATACTTCCTCAGCTACTTTCTTTACTTTGCGAAGTGTATTGTGAATCATCCTGTGTCTCCTTCTCTTTTTCTATTTTGGTACCGTTGTATTGAGATGCTTTCAATTTTACATTTATTGTCTCTAATGGCGATTCTACGTCACAGCTGTTTCTATTATTTTTTAATATACTTTTATTTTTTGATATTTCGTTCTCTGGCTCATACGCATTCTTTTCTTTCCTTAATGACACTGCATGTGGCTTATCTACTGGTGTACTCGCTGCAAGGATTCCTTCTCGCATGTTTGTGCTTTTTCGCATATACGCGAGCTTACCGTCGTCTTGTGCTTGACTTATTATATTTTGAGCTTGAATTAATTTTTTCTTTCTATCTGCTTGACTTTTACGTGTTTTTAACGCTTTCTTATTTCGCCTTTTCCTTTTGTACGCCGATCTTTTCCAAGGGTCTTTCTTTCTTTTTGCATAATTCCAATTTTCTTGAGATCCGGTTATACTATTGATTTCTGACTCGTCACTTGTTTCTTTAATAAAGATTTTCTTTTTAGGATTATCATAAATTTCTGAACTTGAATCTTCTTCTTTAGTTTTATTCGCATTTTTATTTATTGCGCGTGTAATAAAAATTCTTGCACCGCATTCGTTTGCGTTTGGTTCCTGATTTTCTTGCTTATCTGCTAGTTGATACATTTCTGCACGTGGTAATTCAAGATTTTCTTCGCCGTCTGCAATTACTGGATTTCTAGAGATCCAGCTGCATTGTTTTTTCTTCCTGGCCTATACACAACGTCAAATGTATACCCTCGTAAGCTGCTTTTAATCTATTAAATCTCAAATCCGGCTTTGTACTTGTATGGAAATGTTTTAACGGCTCATAATCCGTAACTACTGTAAATTTCGTACCGTATAAATAAGGTCTAAATTGTTCTTTTCCGAAAACTACTGCCAACAATTCTTTGTCATATACAGTATATCTGAGTTCGCTTCCTTTTAAACATCGTGAGGCATATACACTAGGTCGATCTTCGCCGATTTTCCCTTGACTCAATATTGCGCCTATTACATAATCAGATGCATCCGTTGTTACTATAAATGGCCCGCTTAAGTTAGGCGCGGCCAACACAGGCTCTTCGCATAGCTTCTCACGTAACGTGTCAAATGCTATTTGATGTTCTTCTAGCCACAGAAATTTCTCTTTCTTTGAACTTAATTTATGTAACGGTCTTGCTATGCTTGCAAAATCTTTTATGAATCGACGATAATAACCAACAAAGCCTAAAAATGGTTTTACTTTCTTTTTACTTGTAGGTATAGGATAATCATGCACTGCTTCTATCTTTTTAGGGTCTGTTTTAATTTGCCCTTTTCCTACTATATGTCCTAATACCTTCGCCTCGCGTCTTAAAAATTGACATTTCTTTGGTTCTATTGTTAGATTTGCTTTCTCAATGCGTCTCAAAAATCTTTTAAATCTTACTGCATGTTGTTCTAAATTTTCTGCATGAATTATTACATCGTCTAGATAAATCTCTAATTCTGAACCTTGCAAGCCTTGTAACGCTAGAGCCATTGCTCTGCTAAAGGTCATGGGTGCTTCGCATAACCCCATAGCCATACGCTTGTATTGATATGTTCCCGATGGCCCTGAAAACGCAGTTTTATGCGCGTCTCTTGAATCAATCTTTACCTGATAATAGCCGTCCTTAAGGTCTACGGCGGTAATATAATTTGCTGACGCTAAATTTTCTAAGTTGTCACAAGTTAATGGCAGTGGATAGAAACTTCCCACAGTAATTTCATTTAGTTGACGAAAATCTGTCACCAAACGCCAGCGTTTCCTGCCTTGAGGGTCAGGTTTTTTGTTAACTATCCATGCTGGGCTACTATAACTCGACATAGATGGTTCTATAATATCTTTTTTCAGTAACTTCTCTATTTCTTGCTGCATAATATTTTTTAATGCTATCGGATATCTGCATGGTTTCACACGTATTGGCTCCTCATGAGTCGTTTTTATTTTATGTGTTAAAATATTTGTTGCTGGGAGCAACTCATCGTCTACACCGAAAACGAAGGGGTTCTCGGATATCAACTCTCTGACGTGCATTTTTTCTTCTGCGTTCAAATCTTCCAAGTCTAAAATACTCATTATTTTTTCAACTCTTTCTTTTATTTCACATGGAGTTTTATTTGCCATGCATCTGTCTACATATTTTATTTCAGCGTCAGCACTTTTTTTCTCTGAATTTTGTTGCGCGTACTCCGACATTGCGCGTCTAATTTTTTTGCAATCGGAAACTTCGTTTCCTTCGCGGTTGCCGTCCTCACCGGCATAAAAATTATTATCTTTTTTTATAACCTCGCATGGAAAAATTTCTATTTCTGGAGTCGGAATTTCAATATCTTTATGATTTGTATTTATACATACTGCGTATGCTCTACCATTTTTATTTTCTGTAATGAAATTTCCAAATAATATTCCAGGCCCTAAATTTTGAAGTGGCACCCAGCCTACTTCTACATCATTATTCATAACTTTTGCAGCAATAACGCGTCTCATTCTTGCGGGAATTTCCACTGTTTCCACCTGCTCAAAGGGAATCGATAATTTTATAAAATCAATGCACTTATGTACGGCATTTATATGTCCGTTGTGCTCACTAATAGTTTCCCAGCCTAGTAGCCCATCTATTTTTACAGGAAAGCTATCTGGGACAATATAGACCTCACACTGTAGTCCTTGAAGAGTCATATCTGCTCTTCCTAACGTATACATTTCTCCTGGTACGACGCCTGTAATCTCTAAAATATGCTGCCTATCTATACTTGTATTTTCATTTATACATTTGGCCTTTATTACGGAAATATCTGCTCCTGAATCAACATAAAATCTTGCACTATTTTCTTTTAAATTCCGACTTTCCAGTTTGACAATAGTCGAATTACGCCCCGCGCACGCAAGTTTCATGTTTATTGTGCGCCTAATTTTTACATGCTCATTATTACTATTATTTAATATATTTTGATTATTATTAATTAATTCCTGCCCGGCGCCTGAGGATTGCGGCGGACATTCTGCGAGTTTAAAGGCTCGTTTATTTTATTACCTTGATTATTCTCATTTATCTTTGCGTTCGAATCCCGTTCTCTATCCGGGTCGCGCGTTTGATTCTCGTTCCTGATATACTGATATCTCTCGCGACTATTGTCTCTACTACGACCTCTATTAAACCCTATATCATTTCTATGATCATTACGTGCATTATTATTATAACGCGGTTAACGAGTGCGTTATAACGCGGCGGTTCTTGCGCATTATAATTATATTCATTATTGCGTGAGTCATAGTTTCTGTTTCTATTGAACCCACTGTTAAATCTGCTATAATTATTTCTGTAATTACTATTAGCATTCACATTGCTATAATTATTATTAGAATTATTTCTGCCATAATTATTATCAAAATTTCTATTGTAATTATTACTATCAAAATTTCTATTGTAATTATTATTATTGAAATTTCTATTGTAATTATTATCATTGAAATTACTTCTGCTATAATTACTTCGCGGACCGTTCGTATAACTTTTGTTATCGTTTGACTGTTTTCTTTTACTATTATTAACATTTTGCGAATTATTTTTATTTTGTGCATGAATAATACCATTTTCGGCATCATTTCTTAGTGTTTGACACTCTGCCGTCGCGTGCCCCATCTTATCGCAATAAGCGCATTGTATTTTATCATATTTCTTCTTAATGCACCCGCCTTCTTCATGGCCTTCTTTGTCACAATAGCTACATTTAACTGCATTTGTACCTGTTTCTATTTTTACAGGCGTAGCTTGCATTGCTTTTATTTGTGCTTCATGCACTTTATTTGTATCTAATAACTGATGTTGATTTTGCGTCATTTGCATCATGTTATTAATATTTGGTTGAGACCATAATGACAATGATTGCGTATTTTGTGCTACCGAATTTACGGGTTGCAGGTCGTTTATAAATGAGTTTTGCATCTGTGCAAAAAGTCGAGTCTTTTGTTTATTTTCAAAATCAGCTGCAAGTTGTATAGCCTTTCTTAACGTTAGAGGTTTTTCGCAGCGAACTTGCACGTCTAAGGGTGAAGTTAGTCCAAACAAATAATATTGTAATGCATCTCTCTCTATTAGCTGCTTTTTTGCTAATCGATCTTGTAAGTTTAACATGGGCACCGTGTCGTAAATCACTAAAAGTCTATTCAATAAAGCTCGCGTCCGCGCGCCGTAATCTGATGCCGATTCGCCTTGTTGTTGCGTAATTATTTTTAATTGCATTGATAATTCTTCCATCACTGTTATATTATTATATTGCGCCTCTAAGTCTTTTATCAGCGCCTCAATAGACTCATATTGCATCAATCGCGCTGTCAAAATATCTGCCGCTTTTCCCGTGAGTTTCGTCGCTAACTCGTATATAATAAGAATTTGACAACCTGGCCCGAAACTATTTACTATGTTCCTTAACACAGAGCAAAATAGGGGTAATTTATCTAGGCTTCCGTCAAAATATGGTATTTACCTTATCGCTTGATGTAATGATAATTGAGGTATATTCTGAAAGTTTGCGCTTTGCATATTTAGCATAGGATTTATTTGTTGCGTATTTAATGCGTAGTTCGTATTTATCGATGAGTTTACTGGAAAATTTTGATTGACTTGCGTTAGTAATTTATTACACCACGGTTGTGGAATTTGTTGCGGAAAACTCGCGTAATTGTATGGTATCGAAGGATAACTTAACTGGTTCGGCCCCTGATTCGCGTACGGTAACCATGCTTCGTTGGTTTTTGGGCTTTCCTCTATTTTTGATTTTTGAGTCTCGGTTTCTCTTTTATTCCGTGGAAGTGTGCCGTTACTTAGTATGTTTCTATCTTTCGTAATATTTAATGATTCTTTTGGTAATTCGAAACCCTGAGACGCGGCTCTTTTGTATTTTTCGTTCAATTCTTTCATTTCTTTCTCTGACAAGTTAACTGTTAAATTTTCACCATATCTCGGAGTGTACATTGGTATGTATACCGTGTTTTGTGACGCGGTCGGAAATGATATTCTTTCGTTCCCGAATTCGGCTAAGATTTCTTCACTGCGCGAACCTCTAATAGGAGACAACGAACGTCCTCTACGTCTCGCTTTTTCGTCTTTTTTCGAAAATAAATTAATGAGTGACATGTTCGATAAATAAGATTTCACAATTTAACTTTTTCTTAAAATTTTTATTATTGCTTTTTAACTTACGCGTAAGAAAGTGAAGCGTTTACGTTTTCTTATGTGCGCTGATTTTTTTTTTTTTTTTGATTTACGGAAATTTATTAGTAATTAATGACAATATATGACATAAAAATGTTTGTATAAATCACGTTAATTATGAAATTATTATTAAAATTATTTTCTAATATTTAGACTATAAACTCCTTTTTTTTCTAACTATGGCAATAATTATTATTTTTTTCAGCACATGAATGATAAAAATTTATTTTATTTTACTTAGAACCCTAACGAAAATTAATAAACAAAAATATTTAATTTTTCCTTTTCACGTATGCACTTGTTTGAATTATTCTTTTTTTCCACAAAATTACTTATAATTTTTAAATATTTACTTATTACCGGTCGACACTGTTGGTTTTCGTAATTATATTCACGCACTAATCACTTTTATCTAACGATTAAAAAGATTATTTTTAGTGTGCTACACTACGCTTTGGGATACTTTACTTAATTTC
The DNA here is from genome assembly GCA_017163975.1 of Anastatus disparis. NCBI lineage: Eukaryota > Metazoa > Arthropoda > Insecta > Hymenoptera > Eupelmidae > Anastatus > Anastatus disparis. The sequence goes on along the minus strand of JAFFSR010000401.1, from coordinate 2,240,561 downwards.
TACCTACTTGTTACAGCAGAGAGTGAGCAGCAGAATAAACACTCTCATTTCTTCGGATAATATTCTCGGATGTCCTTCCTTCCTTCCTTCCTTCCTCCTTCTTCTTGTTCTATTTGCTAAAAATCTATTTGCTCGCTGTACTCAATTAATCAAATTACCTCTCTCTCTCTCTCTTTTTTTCTAAAAAACGCGCTTTAAGTTTATTTCTTAAAAAAAAATTTTATTTTTTTTCTAAAAACCTCACTGCGTATCCCACACCGCTGCCACCAAATGTTACGTGGGATTTTTGATACGCACTCCTATGGGGAGTGTGAGGATGCAAAAATAATTACAGAGAAAATTAATATGAAGTTGACTGTTATTTATTATAACCAAAAATACAGTGAGAGAGAGATTAGTTACTACTGTATTCTAGCGCGTCCGGCGATGGTCTGTCGCTCGTCGTCGTCTAAAACGACGATGTAAGTTGCCCGCGACGAAGTGCCAAATCAGCACTTCGCGCATCGTGCGACTCTTGGTCCGGAAACTCGGAGTCGCATTTCTCTGAGTTTCTACCTTATTTTATGTTTTATACTATAATATACGTACAATATAATGTACGTAGCAATATCAAGAATTCTCTAAAAATTATAATATTTATGATATGCATTTGTAATATTTGTATTTCATTAAAATTTTATATTAGATGCAAAAAAGATTGTTAAGTAATTGCAAATAGTTATTTTATTATTCTGAAATATTCAAATGCAAAATTAACGAAAAATGTGTATTTTAATCTTATGGTTTTTTTTATTTAAATTTCGTATTTTATATATATAAAATACATTTGTAAAGATATTTTTATTAGAAATTAACACAAAATTTTTTTTAAGCATGTTTCACGTAAAAATTAATTTTATAATTCAAATTCATGGTCATATATTAAGGTCTGGAAATTATAGTTGTTACTCAGTTTCCAGTTCTCAGTTTATTTATATCAAATATCGTACTATTTTTGTTTTTCTTATGGAAGTAGAGTGAGAAATAGTCACTTGATGGAATAAATTATACGCTTTTTTACTTCAAGTACATGTGTACATATATTTTTATATTATGTTTCATCAAATTATTTTTAATTTTATTCAGTACTCAAAATTAACTCAAATTAATTGATTCTCATTTACTTAAAATTAGTCATTTATACATAATAATATGTTAAAAGAAAATTCAACCGAGCGACGTTAGGAGCGAAAAACTTCAATATAATAAATACCTACTAATGTAAAACCCATTAATAGTGTAGGCGCCCAGAGGGTTTCGTATAAAGTTAGAGGTCCCACCAAGCGAGTAGGTGATTTATATGTATTTTAAGCTGCTGAATCTAAATTTGCAACTTGCTTTTCGCGCAAGTGGTCGAGTAATTTGTTATAAACAAATTAATTGTTTAAATGGCTATAGTTTATGAACTACAATAGATGTAGTAATTTTCTCTGTGAAAACTTGTTCTTTAATAAAAAAAATAAATAAAATCATTTCTGTTGCATGTCGATTCGATAATTAGAACCAGAGATATGGCAAATATATTGCTAAAAAACATAGAGACGTAGCGCAAGCGCGGAACGCCCTGGTAAAAAATCTTATAACTCGACTACTAATTAATATTTTTTGAAGTTCAACATGTGTTTGAAAAATGTCAGAGTCTCAGCTTTAATGATAAATTGTTATATATTACTTTTAAATGTTGATAAACAAGCTAGAATGATTCGAAGCAGAAAAAATTTTCAATTTTTCAGAATTGTGTTTGTTTATAACGAAATAATATAGGTTAGCAAACAAAATATTTCTATATTTTGCGAAATAATTCGTGACTGAAAGCGTTAAGCTGTAGCGCCAACTCCTTGCAATACGACATATGTGTGCAATATAGCGATCGCTTTCCTTATTAAAAATTCTTTTATTATAAAGTAAGTAATCTTATTCTTTTCTAATAACATTACTTTTGACTCTATTCTATATACTTTGTCATAATATTAATGATGTATAATACATGGAGATGAAGTAGATTTAGGGTTTTAAATAATCATTGATTTTTCGACTACAATATTAAACAATTTACTCAACTTATGGAGTATTTTTACATTTATTTTTTTTTTGCAATTGCAAAAAGAACAACAATCTATTTTATTCAAAAAATTTGTTTAACTTTCCGATTTATTAGAGTTATCTATTTTTAGCTGAATCCTTTTTTATTAAATTTTTATTTAATTTCCTAAAACAGAGTTAAAATTAATTTTATTACAAAAGAATGAAATTACTTACCTTATAATAAAAGAATTTTTTATAAGGAAAGCGATCGCCATATTGCACACATATGTCGTATTATATATGTCGCAAGGAGTTGGCGCTACAGCTTAAATTTGCGATATCTCAGGTTTTACTTACTTAAATTTAAAAAATCGGACAGATTCTTAAACTAGATGAAATTTTCTATCATTCTATATAAAAAATATAGAAATATTTTGTTCGCTAAACTATATTATCTTGTTATAAACAAACAAAATTCTGAAAAATTGAAAATATTTTCTGCTTCGAATCATTCTAGCTTGTTTATCAACATTTAAAAGTAATATATAACAATTTATCATTAAAGCTGAGACTCTGACATTTTTCAAACACATGTTGAACTTAAAAAAATATTAATTAGTAGTCAAGTTATAAGATTTTTTACCATCTCTGGTTCTAATTATCGAATCAACATGCAACAAAAACGATTTTTTTTTGTTTTTTTATTAAAGAACAAGTTTTCGCAGAGAATATTACTGCATCTATTGTAGTTCATAAACTATAGCCATTTAAACAATTAATTTGTTTATAACAAATTATTCGACCACTTGTGCAAAAAGCAAGTTGCGAATTTGGATTCAGCGGCTCAAAATACATATAAATCACCTACTTGCTTGGTGGGACCTCTTACTTCATACGAAACCCTCTGGGCGCCTAGACTATAAATTGTGTAAAAATTTTCCACAGTTGATAAATATAATGTAAATCATATAATATATATATATATATATATATATATATATATATATATATATATATATATATATATATATATATCAATTTTAAATGACTCATAATTAATTTAAAACTCAAAAGCAACTATTTTAAAACGGAATATGGAGGATAAACATGTATCGTTTTATTATATCACGAATTTGAATATTAATTATACGTAATTTCAAAGTGTTATATATTATGTAAATAATTCAATATTTAATAATTTTTAATTTCAATAACAGGAAAAGCCGCACGAAAAGAGATTAATAATCACATTTTCTGCGAAATATTGCCCTTGAATCGAATAGGTGAAATAGCAGTCTTAGTACCAAAAAAAAGACACTAAGAATCGCAAATTTATGCTCTTACTTCATAATATAATAGTGCCAACATTGGTCCCTGAAATTCAAGCTATAGTACTAATTGAATTTATATCGTCACTCTTTTTCAAGTACCTTAGTACATAAATTAGATATACTTGATTTAGAACCTATTTTAACAATACTTTCCTTTCCCCGTGCAGTTGTTAGTTCTATTAAACGTCAAATACTGTTTTCGATTATTTCATGGATCGTGATTGAAACACGTAATGAAAAAGAATGAATTCCTATCATATTTTTTCATTGATTCAAATGCAATTTAGTAGAACAAATTCTCAATTCATCATGATATAATTTGTATTTAAACAATTTTTATGCACATTGTAACTTTAATTAATCTTTTTTATAAAAATATAAAAATTTAATTCAGTACAAAACTACAATATCAAAATTCATAAGTTGCGGCAATTCTTTTTTATTTTAAAATTGGCTAATGTATTCGTAATAATATAATATATGAAAATTCAACCGAGCGACGTTAGGAGCGAGGTATTTTTTGCTAGTTATAAATTAAAATAAGATTATTTATACCTTTGTTTTTCTGTTAGGTTAAGAGTTTCCAGGGGTATATCCGTTTCCGATCTTGATTCATACTGAATTGTTCCATCTTCTGTTTGAATAATTCTTCCTTTCCGACCTGTCATTTCTGCTACATTTTCTGGACCACCCAATTCATCTATAAGTTGATCCAAAGTATTGGGAGGTAACTTTTCACCTAATTTTTCAATTTTAGTTAATAGTTCGTCTTTCATTGTACATGCTAGTTCAATAGCAACTTTAGAGGACGCTGAACTCAACATGATAGAAGAGGTAATTATTTCAGAGTCTGCTGATGTTTTGTTTTGTTGTTTACATCGATCTTCATAGGTATTTAATGTTAACATCGATTGAATTTTTTCCTGGTTACTTAAATGCTTCTTAAATAGTTTATTCTGTTTCTTAATTCCTTTTTGTTTTCTCCTATCCCATGGGTCTTTATAAAAAAACATATATTATCATAAGAATTTAGTTGTTTGGTTTCAAGTCATATTGATTTACTTTATCATTTGAAATATTAGTCTAATCTGCAATTCATTTCAATTCTATTAATAATTAATTCTATTTCAAGAAATCAGCTTAAACATACTTAAATTAAGAATCATTATGGAAATAAAAAAACTGTTTGAAAAGTCATTCAAATTTTATTTAAGATCATTACAAGATCAATCAATATTAATAAAGATACCAGACTGCGTATATGAAAATTGTTTTTTTGTTTCCATGTACTACTATTTATTCTAAATCAGTTCGTTTGAGAGGCTGCAACACTTTAAAATAAGATTTGATTCGCTTAGAAATAAGTAAATTCGTTTTCTGAACTTTTTAATGTACTTTCTTGCAAGAGCCCAAGTATTGTTGAAAAAGATTAAATTATGTTTGATTAGTAAAAAGTAAGAATCTTCTAAATGAAAGTAAGTATTTTAAGGTAATGTAAAATGAACACTACACCTGTACTTTGTAATATTTACCATCTTCTTGTCTGATTGCAAAATTTAAAAAAACGTGATAAATTAGCTTGTAGTATGTATTTTGGAAATTTTTCTGTTAAATTTTTATGTAAATCGATTAATTTATTATTGAGGATTTAGGATTTTAATATTTGAGGTTATCAATATAACAATTGTTACTGCAAACCGAAAATTTTTAATAACGATTACATGACTTCACTTTAAAATTAAATTCAATAATAATCATGATAATCACTACAAACTAATGTATTTATTTTTCTGAAATTTTGCAATAAAATTAAAAGATAGTCAATATTTCAGAGTACTGATGAAGTATCCGTTTCACATCACCTTATCGAGATGTAGAACGGATACTGAATCTGTTTGAATTTTGATAGACAGATAGGTAGATTGATAGATATATTTTTATTTTGTATTATATGTATAAAAAGAGCGTGTAATACACAATTGATTTAAAATAACCTAAAATGCATAAATAATATTGCACGGTCAAAATAGAATTACACATTATGATATCACAGTCTTAGGAAATAATAGAAATAATAATCATCATATATTATATTCAAGTGAAACCACTTTTTTCCGTTTTTCCGGTTCTTTCCATTTTTTTAATGTATCTAATCTTTTGGTAATAGTAGCCTCTTTTTATTGAGTCCTATATAATTAATACTCATTAGTCAAAAGCTTCTTTTTGGGCTTTATATTATTTTGGGCCCTATATTTTAATATCATCCCCATATGCAGCCGATTCAACAGCGAATCCTCATATGTAGTCGATTTAATAGCGCATCTCCCTATGCAGCCGATTCAGCAGTGCATCCCTATACGCAGCCGATTCAACAGCGAATCCTCATATACAGTCGATTCAATAGCACATTTCTATATGCAGTCGATTCAACTGCGCATCCCCATATGCAGCTGATCCAACAGCATATCAAACAATTAATTTTGATAACGTCAGTTAATATATGTTTTAGTAAATATCATATTTTTTATTATATATTTGGATTCAAGTATTACACGAGCTAAAACACATAAATATATACAATATTTCTTAAGAGTAGGTCGTATATCTCTATCCTTTTCTAACCAAAAAATTTATTTTTCTACAAAACTTAATAATTGTAGCATAAATTAAGAAGAAAGTACCATCTCGTATGATGAAAAACAATATTTTCTTTAAGGAGATGTTAAACGGACACTACACCTGTACTTATAGATATTAGCTTCCTTTCCATGTTATTGCTGAATTTCTAGAAAAGAAATGCATTAGCCTGTAGTATGTCCCATAATGATTATTTAGATAAATTTTCAAATAAATTCATTCATTAGTTTTTAAGATATTTGGATTCCAGTACAAAATTGAAAAATGTTAAGAGTCCGCTGTATCTCTGTCCTTGTCTAATTAAAAAATTGACTTTTTTCCCAAAATTAGCAACAAGGGGCAAAAATAAAGAGATGGTTTCGATGTGTTTAATAAAATGTAATATTTTCTTTGATTAGTATGAATTAATTTTATTGCTTCGTTTTTAAGAAAAGTTGGAATAACTTAAAAAATTAGAAATTAGTATCAAATAATGGGATTTTCAAAATATTCCAACTTTTCTTGAAAATAAAGCGGTGGAATTAAATTATTCTTATCAGAGAAAATATTGCTTTCTATTACACGAATCGAAACCATCTCTTTATTTCTGCCTGAAGCTATTAGTTTTTATAAAAAATAAATTTTAAATAGATTCGGTAAAACAGGTAACTGTGTCGGTATACAGCTAACTCTTAATAAATAATTTTGAAACCCAAAATTTTCAATAACTAATGAATGAATTTATTTAAAAATTCAACCGAATAATCTTCATGGTACATACTACAAGCTAATGCATTTTTTTATTGAAAATTTTGCAATAAAATGTAAAGATAGTAAATATTTATGAGTACAGGTGTAGTGTCCATTTTACATCCCCTTAAGAAGGGGCCGAACTATCTGTCTTTGTCTAATAGCATTTTTCATCATTTATGTAAACACTATTCGGTATAACAAGAAAAAAATAGCAGCCCCCGCTAGATATTAGTATAATAAGTAAATTTTGTAATAACAACCGAATTTTTTCACTGCGTAGTTTTTGAATAATTAGAGACCTACCAAAAAAAGATAGGTCATATTCTAGATTGCTAGTAGGTCTCTAATTAGTCAAAAACTATTCGGTAAAAAATTTGGTTGTTATTACAAAATTTACTAATTATACTAATATCTAGCGGGGGCTGCTATTTTTTTCTTGTTATACCGGATAGTGTTTACATAAATGATGAAAAACGCTATTAGACAAAGACAGATAGTTCGGCCCCTTCTTAAGGGGACGCTGTATCTCTCTATCCTTTTCTAATTGAAAAATGTAAATTTTTGGGAAAACTAGTTATTATTGATAGAAATTAAGGGTTGTCCGCAACTTCTATAGTGAAAAACAATATTTTGTCTGATGAGAGCAAATTAATTTTGTTGCTTTTTTTTCAAGTAAAGTTTGACATACTTACAAAATCCTAAATTAGGCTAGAGAATACGTTATTTAAGTATGTCAAACTTTACTTGAAAAAAAAGCAACAAAATTAATTTGCCCTCATCAGACAAATTATTGTTTTTCGCTATAGAAGTTGCGGACAACCCTTAATTTCTATCAATAATAACTAGTTTTCCCAAAAATTTACATTTTTTAATTAGAAAAGGATAGAGAGATCCAGCGTCCTCTTAATGAGGGAAAAAATTATTTTGATCGCTTCGTTTTTAAGAAAATTTTTAAAAACTGAATTGTCCATTCTAACCTTTATTTTTTAAGTTTTTAAAGGTTTTTTTCAAAACGAATCGATAATAATAATTTTTTCTCATCAAAGAAAATATTGCTTTTTATGATACAAGATGGGGCTATCTCCCTATTTTTTGCTATAATTAATAATTTTTCTAGAAAAATCAATTCTCTCTCTCTCTCTCTCTCCCTCCCTCCCTCCTTCTCTCTCTCTCTCTCTCTCTCTCTCTCTCTCTCCCTCTCTCCTCTCTCTCTCTCTCTCTCTCTCTCTCTCTCTCTCTCTCTCTCTCTCTCTCTCTCTCTCTCTCTCTCTCTAATGCCAACTCCATACGTGCTCATATTGAAATGATAAGACTCTTCTTGGCTTCTCGGCCCTATTTTCATGTGATAGCTGTAACAGAGACAAAACTGGGTCAGATTGTTTGTGACTCTCTTATCGCTTTGGATAATTATGTGCTCTTGCGGCGGGATCGAAACACCAGAGGTGGTGGTGTTGCTCTGTACATACATTCCTCCTTAAACTTTACACGGTTGTGTTCTTCTAATGGTAGCTGGTGTGGCAAGCCGGGTTTACCTGAATACCTCTTTTGTGAGGTTAAATCTCCTGATTTAGTCTCTCCTATTTTTGTCGGAGTGGTCTACAGGCCACCTCATGCACCGTTTTTAGCTGGCACTGATTTCGTTCCTGATTTGACATCATTCATGCATAGCTATAGTACTAAAATCATCATGGGCGATTTCAATACCAACATATCTGTTGATTCTGATGACTCTATGTTTCTGAAGGGTTTAATTAGGGAAAATTCACTATTCTCTGTGCCTTATGGTGCAACACATCATACTTCATCATCAGATACTTGCCTCGATCTATGTCTTGTGGATGAAAATGATTCTCTAATTGACTATTGGAAGACTGACGTCCCATTTATAGATGGACATGATCTAATTGCAGCCACTGTTAAGTATTCTCTCTCAAAGCCTATACTTAATGATTTCTCTTATCGAGACTATAAGGCTGTTGATGATGCCAAATTGCTGGATTATTTTTGTTCACTGAATTGTTCTGTATGTAGCGGTGATTCCTCTCTTCCTGCTCGCCTTGATTGTCTCTATGGACATCTAAATGAAGCAGTTTCCCTCTTTGTGCCTGTCAAAAGAGTTCGACAAGGTGTAAATCGTCGACCTTGGATTACTGCAGAGCATCATGGCTTGGTTCGTGAGAGGGATCGTCTTTATAGGCGCTATAAACGCACACGATTTCACTTCGATTTGCTGCAATATAGAGCTGCACGTGATCGTGCTCATGAGTGTATCGAGTCCTCTAAGCTTCTTTATTACTATGACCGACTTTCTGGTCTCACTGATTCTAGGCAAATTTGGAAGGAGCTTAGAAATCTTGGTATTTGCTCTAGTAGTAATGAGTCTCGTCACTCCTTTTCTTTGGATGAGCTAAATCATTATTTTGCTGGTGTTGCAACTGATCAATCAGTTACGTCGATTCCTGATTATCTGAGTACTTTGGCTGATGATGAACCATTTAAATTGATGTTTCGGTTTTCTGAAGTATCATTGAGTCAGGTTTGGGCATCGGTGTGTAGTTTTTCTTCGCAAGCTAGGGGTCCAGATGCTATTCCTCAGTCTTTTATCCTTTCGGCTTTCCCTGTAATTGGGCCTCTCTTGTGTCGCATCTTCAATGATTCGCTAAAGGATGAATTCTTTCCATCATGTTGGAAGCTATCTCTAATAAAGACTATAAATAAAGTCTCTTCTCCACAATCCATGAGTGACATTCGCCCTATTTCTCTGTTGTCCTTTTTATCCAAGGTTCTTGAGCGTCTTGTTCATCAGCAATTGTATGAGTACTTGGCTACTAGACGGCTGTTGGATCCTCGGCAGACTGGTTTTAGAACTGGGCATAGTGCTCAGACGGCATTGTTGAAGTTGACGGATGATATCAGGCTAAATATGGATAGACGGTATGTCACCATGCTCTTGCTGTTTGATTTCAGTAAGGCGTTTGACACTGTAAGTCATGCTATTTCACTTGGGAAGATGTCTTCGCTTGATATTTCCAGTTCAGTTATCAGGTGGTTTGCCTCTTATCTGTCATGTCGACAGCAGGCTGTCATTGATGAGAATGGTGTCGCATCTGATTATGTTCCTCTTAACACGGGAGTTCCACAGGGGTCTGTTTTGGGACCATTATTATTCTCAATTTATATAAATGATGTTGCTGTTGATTTTAATTCTAGTGTACAACACTTGATATATGCTGATGACTTGCAGGTGTATATTCATTTTCCTCTGAATAAGTTGGATGTTTTTACGTCCATTATGAGCGCTCATGCAAAGATTATCTCTGATTGGGCTTCCAGAAATCATCTTGAGCTGAATGTTGGTAAGACAAAGGCTATAATTATTGGCTCTTATTATTATATTAACATGCTGTCTTCCTTACCCACTACTGGCGTGCCAATAAATGGCACCACAATTAAGTTTGAATCTAATGTTCGCGATCTGGGGTTTGGTTGGACAATAAACTGAATTGGAAGGAGCACATCACCAAAGTTTGTAACAAATCTTTTACGCTGCTTTACAGATTAAATTACTTTAGGAAAAGCACTAATTTTGCTTTACGCAAGCATCTTGTTCAGACTTTGCTTTTTCCACTCATAGACTACTGTTGTCTTGTCTATTGTGATCTGTCGGCGGAACTGGACCTAAAGTTGCAGAGAGTCATCAACTCGGGTGTTCGATATGTGTATGGTATTGGCAGGCGAGAGCATGTTTCGGCTTATCGTTCTGCACTGTGCTGGTTATCTACCTCTGCTAGAAGGAAATACTTTATATCTGCTTTCCTATATAAAATGTTCTCATCTAATGAACCTACATATCTCTACTCTGGTTACATGTGGAACCAGTCTGTGAGAACGTTGAGGGGTGCTGTAAGACCATTAACTGTTCCTCCTGCTTCTACGGAATATTATAACGGATCCTTCTTGGTTACATCATCGTTTCTATGGAATGAGCTTCCCGTTTCTATCCGTAACTCTCAATCACTTTACTCATTTAAATCATTAGCATTTTCACACTACCTTTCCTTAGAGAATGGACCGCTGCCACTTCGATAACTATTAATATTAATATTGTTAACTATAATTGTAATTATTGTGATTTCTTATATGATCTATTTTTAAACATATTCTATTTTTATTTTACTATATTGTTAAAATTTTTACTTTTTTTCTGTTTATATTGAAACCTTATATTTATTTACTATATTGTAAAATTGTACAACATATTGTACATAAATAAACACCTATCTCTCTCTCTCTCTCTCTCTCTCTCTCGGCCGGTAAGTGTGAACACGCATCGCTTCTACTGCTCCTCTGTTTTTCACTTTTTAACATATTTTTGCACTCTGTCGAGTGAAATTTTTTTGCAGGAATTCGTCCTCTTGGAGTCCTTAGGCCTTTGCTTTATTTTATGCGCTTTGCTGCTGCATTTTTTGGGACTTCTGGACGTTTTCCTTGTTTGCGTTGCTGACACCGGCTGTCTTTTTATTTTTTGCTGCTGCTGCTGTTTTGACTGCTGTTTTTGCTGCTCCTGTCTTGCTGTTGGATCGGCTTGGTGCATTGTGGTGTGTGGTGGAGTGTTGTCATCCGTCTTAGCTGCATTATGCATTTTTTTCTGGTGTTGCTGCAACCAACCTAAAAATTTTTTTTTCTGGCGCAAAATCTATCTCCAACATACTGCCATTTTACATAAGTGGCTCCATCTTTTGGGCGATCTTCGTACTGGCACTGTCATTACCTAGTGGATAAATAATACGCAATAGATAACTACAGTAAACTTGCTGGCCGCAGTGCGTGTTTAATTACTCAGTTATTCAACCTATATTGTGCTGTTTTTCACTTGCAGTGAACGTTTGCCATTGTTGGGTTGTTTGATTACTAAAGATCAGTCAGGGAATTTATCAAACCAATATACTGCAATTTTGCATAAGTGGCTCCATCTCTTGGGTGATCTTCGTACTAGTACTGCCATTAACTAGTGGATAAATAGTGCGATACTGATAAATCTAGTTGCTCCACTGTTATCTGACCGTAAACGTGTCAGCTGCAGCGTGTGTTTTATTGCTCAATTTTTCAGCTATATTATTCAACTATATTGTACTGTTTTCGCTTGCGTCTGTTCTACATCATGCCTGTTCAGTGTGGTGTCTGCCAGAAGACTTTTTCACATACTTCCAAGCCACAAGTCTGTAATAGATGTAATAAATCCTTTCACAGTGGCTGCACCAAGTTGGTTATAGTTATGGATGAGGAAAATAAGAAAATTAAAGTATGCAATGGTTGCGTGGCCGCCGCGAATACTGCCTGTGTTCGCTCGCGATCCAGTTCAGTTGGATCTCTGCTTGATTATTCGGTCTCTTCTCCATCTCTGTCAAGGACGCCTACTCCCACACAACCTCCATCTGCTGTGCAATCGAGTGATGCTCTTGCTTCGATTCTTGAAAGAATTAGCAAATTGGATAATCTCCATGCTAAGCTTGACACTATGGACTCTAATATTGCTGCGGTTGGCTCTCTGGTTACATCGCTTGATAATAGATTTTCAGCGCTTGAGTCTCGTATGGACGTGATCACAGCTAAATTTGAGGAGCGTTTTACTGCGAATGAGGCTAGAATTTGTGCAAGTGAGGCTAGGCTTGACCGTGTCTGTAGTGAGCAGTTGGAGCTGAGGTCAAAAATTGATAATCTGTGTGCTGCTGAATCCAACTTATCATCTGTTGAGCCATTAACTGCCAGAATTCAGGAGTTGGACAGACGTAATGAGTCGTTATCGCGTGAGTGTGACGCTTTGAAGACCCAGCAATTGTGTCTTCGTAGATCTTCTGATTTGGTTATTGGTGGATTTGTGCCGGATGAGGTAAAGGATCTCAAAACTGCTGTCTTTGCTGTGCTGTCCATGCTTGATTCTTCCTTTTCTAAAGATGACATTGCATCGGTTCGACCACTTAAGCGTACTTCGATGGCTGTAACCGCTGATCAGAGTGTTGCTACTGATGCGGGGTCGGAGTCTGCGCGGAAGCAGGATCATCCATCTACTGTGCCTTTGCTTGTTACCATGAGGAGCACCTCATTGGCTCGTGCTGTGATTGATGCTAAAATAAAATTTGGAAAACTCCATTCTGCTAGGATAAGCGATTGTCTGTCTCCTGATATCAAGGTTGTTGAGTCCCTGACATCTGCTGTGATAAATATTAATGAGTATTTGCCTGCTTCCTTGCATCAGTTGAAGCTGCGGGTCTTGGCTAAGGCCAAGGATAAAAAATACAACTTCCTTACGTTTGTGAGGAGTGGCATGATATATGCAAGAAAGAAGAGGGATGACTTGCCTATTCGCATTGCCAATGATGCCGACCTTGAGGCTTTTTAGCAAGGATATCACTGATGACATCCGACGACGGAGCGACAAGCTGATGTGTGACGGTGTGAGGACGGTTTTCGGGTCTGCCACTTTAATGCCAACTCCATTCGTGCTCATATTGAAATGATAAGACTGTTCTTGGCGTTCTGCACTGTGCTGGTTATCTACCTCTGCTAGAAGGAAATACTTTACATCTACTTTCCTATATAAAATGTTCTCATCTAATGAACCTTCATATCTCTACTCTGGTTACATGTGGAACCAGTCGGTGAGAACGTCGAGGGGTACTGTAAGACCATTAACTGTTCCTCCTGCTTCTACGGAATATTATAACGGATCCTTCTTGGTTAAATCATCGTTTCTGTGGAATGAGCTTCCCGTTTCTATCCGTAACTCTCAATCGCTTTACTCATTTAAATCATTGGCATTTTCACACTGCCTTTCCTTGGAGAATGGACCGCTGCCACTGCGATAACTATTAATATTGATATTGTTAGCTATTATTATAATTATTGTGTTTTCTCATATAATCTATTTTTAAACGTATACTATTTTTATTTTACTAATTGTTAAAATTTTTTACTTTTTTCTGTTTTATATTGAAACTGTATATTTTTTACTATATTGTGAAATTGTACAACATATTGTACATTAATAAACACCTATCTATCTATCTATCTATCTCTCTCTCTCTCACTCCTGGCTTGATGGGACGTGCTGTTTGTCGCCCTGTATTTGAGGTGTTTTTTAATAGTGAAGGAAAAATATTTGTAATTAAGTTGTTATAAATCTAGATAGAGTGATTTCTGAGCATCATTATTATACAAGTTGGCTTTTTCCTAGTTGTTTTGAAGGAGCAAAATTACAGAGCAAAATTTTGAAGAAATCTCGCTGAAGCTAAAGAATAGGTTAGGCATGTTTGTTGCCGCGTGAGACGTAGCTGCGCCGACGCGTGTGAATTTTGGCGGTGCTTTTATACCTCTAAGGCTTCTCTACAGTTGTGCGGCGCGTGTATTTTGCATGCGCCCACGCGTGTAAGTAATCTTTTTTCACCTTTTTGGCCTTTTAATCTTACACATGATTGGAATTGCATACTAGTCTAGGCGCCGAGAGGGTTTCGTATGAAGTTAGAGGTCCCACCAAGCAAGTAGGTGATTTATCTGTATTTTGAGTCGCTGAAGAACCTGAGATATCGCAAATTTAAGCTGTAGCGCCAACTCCTTGCAATACGACATATGTGTGCAATATGACGATCGCTTTCCTTATTAAAAATTCTTTTATTATAAGGTAAGTAATTTCATTCTTTTGTAATAAAATTGATTTTAACTTGCTTGGTGGAACGTTTAACTTCATACGAAACCCTCTGGGCGCCTAGACTATACTGGCTTTTTATTTTCTACGCTTTCTTCTATCAAACTAACCTTGGTAGGGGTTTATCATCTGAGCCGTGCTGTTATTGTGGAAGCATCAACCTCTCTAAAAGCCACGTGCTGCTGAGTCGATTGTTGCTTGTAATTACTGAAGGCATTAACGTTTCCGTGCAGTACGCATTATAAATTCATGTGTGCTCACGGCGGTACGTATATTTCCTGTATATAGCCTTAACTTTGCATTGATATTTTGCAATCGTTAATCTTAGTTATATATTTTGAGGTTATATTTGCTGTGATTATACAATCAGCTGTGTTCCAAATTTTATGGTCAAAAGCGAAGGAAACGCTACTTTTTCATGCTGCTTTCCCACTTACTGATAATTACTTGCACTGACATCAATCATGAGGCTGCCTTTCCGCTTACTGACATTATATCTGGTGTTGAATATACTGTGAACTGAATACTATTATATTAAAGGCTTAACCGTTCCGTGCAGTGCGCATTAATATTAATGCGTACTCACGGTGGTACGTATTAATATTAATGCGCACCGTATTTTCATGTGGCCATACGCATTTGAGGTTAACTCTTGAGGGGAGCTATATGCTGGATTTGTCGACGGTAGCGCCATTCTTTGCATGAAGGAGTTGTAATGCTACTGCTATTTTTTAATGATATAGCAATCAGATATTCTTTATGTTTTGGTCATCTACTGTGCAAATTTTTCTGAAGTCAGCATAGTTTCCTACATCACCAACTCTAGCAGCGAAGTACTTTTCTCTCGACCAGTCAGGTCTTGACTATGCGTGTGGCCTCTGCACTCTCCCCATCCACTGAGCCACTGCTGAGGCGGCGTTGTGCTGAGGCGTCAATATCATCAGTCTCACACGCTGTTTCTAAAACGGTTGGAATTTCTCTCTCTCCTGAGTCACCATCCGCTTGTCCTCCTTTAAACGTTGCTCCTGCTTTCAACGATATGTCTAACTTGGCTGAAATTCATGAGAAGATTAAAAACGAATTAGCTTTGATTTGTGAGGAGCAGCATGATCTTCGTGCTCTGCTTAAACAGCATGAGGCTGAAATCAATGCCACCAAGTCGGACCTGGCTCTTATTCACAATGCTACTCAAACAGATGAGTGTGAGATTTTTATTTCAGGCATTCCTTTGTCGGTTGCTATTTCTGATCGTGATGCTCTGAACACTGTTTTCAGTGCCATTGGCTTCCAATTTAGCCAGGCATTTGTTGTCAGCATCCGCCAATGGTCACCAGCTGCTAGGCCTGATAATTCTGATGGTTCTAAAATGGATGTTGATCAGATGCAGGCTTTAGATACTGTAAATAATTCTAAATCCTCATCTTTTAATATACCATCTCATAAGTTTGCATTTAAATGTATTTTTGCTACCGTCAGAGGCTCTATCATGGCTGCAGCTGCAAAGCTGCGCTTTAAATCATGTCTTCAGCTTTTTGGTCTGGGTGGTGAGAACGATAAGGTATTTCTGAGAGCTTTGCGGCCCTAGGAGACTTTCGAACTGCTCAAGGCTGCTCATAAATTATCTCGTGAAAAAAACATCTCTAAACCATTCGTCAGGTCTCTAACAGTTTATATGAAAAGTTCCGCGAAGGCCAAACTTCGTGTCATCCATACTGTGACTGATTTTGCTTTTCTTTAATAATCTTCAAAAAAACTAACGGTGTCTAAGGTCTCATGTGACTGATTATAGTTCTAATTTTAATGCCTCCTTTCTGAGCAATAGTCTCAATACTGATTGTGGTTCTAACGCTGTAATTACTGCTCCTGTGTTGACTAAGCGCAAGGACAGTCTACTTGCTGCACATATTAATGTAAATAGACTCAAGTCACACTTCAATTTAGTAGAGGCTCAATGTATCGACAAAGGCTACGATCTTTTAGCTCTATCTGAAACTTTTCTGTCGGCACTTGATGATGATGTCATCTTATTAATTGCTGGTTATAATCTATTTCGATTGGACAGGGTTGGTAAGGCAGGGGGTGATGTTGCGGCATACATTCGTGAGGACTACAAGGTTACGGTCCTACATCATAATGAGCCTGAGTACTTGATGCTTGATATTGAGGTGTTTAATGAAAGGCTTCTTGAAGAAAAGATTGCTACGCCCTCTATTCTTGAATTATTGACGGAGCTTGTGAATAGCTCTCTCACCTTTTCTTATTTTCCAATAAATTGGAAAAGAGCTTTCATACTAACATTGGCAAAGTCTAAATCTGTTTCTTCACCAGATCAAACCCGACCTATTGCTAGACTTTGCAAGATTCCCAAGGTTTTTGAGAGGGTTGTTCACAAGCAGCTTTCACGGTTTCTTGAGTCAAATAATCTATTGAACGAACACCATTCTGGCTTCAGACAGGGGCACAACACCCAGACAGCTCTTCTCAATATTTTGGAAGATGATAGGCTGGCCATTGATAGGAGAAGGGTCACTGCTCTTGTTCTCTTTGACTTCTCCAAGGCTTTTGATATGGTGTCTCATAGACTGCTTCTCCTTAAACTGCGTGGTTTCAACTATTCTGACAGTGTAATAAAGTGGTTCGCCTCTTATCTTCGAGATGTATCGCAGTCTATAGGGGTGCTGGATCGTGATGCTACGCAATTCGGGATAAGTATTAATTCTGGTGTTCTACAGGGTAGTGTCTTGAGCCTATTGTTATTTTCTACATTTATTAATGATCTGCCTGAAGTTTTGAAGTATTCAAAATACATGTTGTACGCGGATAATCTTCAAATTTATCGTTCATTTTTTGCTTGAGGAGGAAATTTTCGTTATTAATTGTGATGTTGAGGTCATTGTCGCGTAGGCATCAGTCAATGGTCTCAAACTTAATTCCCTTAAAACTCAGGTTATTATTCTCGGTAGTGAGCAGTTCATTTCTAGGCTTAATGCATCTCGAATGTCACCCATCGTAGGAGTGGACAGCCTATTCTTTTCCCTAAACAAGTTAAAAGCCTGGGCTTGTGATTGAATCAGACTCTCAACTGTGAGAGGCAAGTAAATGCTATTGTTGGTAGAGTGCATGGAGTGCTTCATTCGCTAAGGTTTTATAGGCGTTCGCTTTCAAAGAAGCTCAGAAAGAGCCTTGTGGAATCGCTGATTTTTCCCTACTTCGACTATGCCTGTGTAGTCTACAACGATCTTTTTAATTATCAAAACCTAAAACTTCATAGGGCCCTCAATGCCTGTGTGAGGTTCGTTTATGATAGCATAGCTTTGCGCGAACGTGTGACTCCCTATAGGCTTAAGTTTGGTTGGCTCTCGGTCCTATCGAGGAGAAAGTATTTCACAATTTCGTTGGCATATTTTGTCATTTCTGGTCGCAGTCCGACTTTCTAAGCAAATCGGTTTGTCAGAGTTGACACTGGCTCTGCCATACGTTCTTGTGTACGTAGGCCGCCTAGAGTTCTCCTCTGTCCGCCCGTTCGTACAAGTGCCTTGCAGAACTCATTTACACATCTCACTTCAAATTTCATTAACGAGCTAGGTTCTGCGGCTATGATTCCAATATCCTTCGAGGTGGGTTCTATTAAGGCGGTTAAAAAGCACGCATTTGACTGGTTAATCGATGGAGAGCGAGGGGATCGGCGTAGAGGAGCAGCTGCTCTAGACTGAGCCCTAGTTGCTGTGGGATTACCAGCTGGCGTACGCAATTTAACTTAATTTTACTAAATTCAATTTTTGTTTAATCTTAAATTTTACATAAGCTTTCCTTAATTATTTTTTCATTGTTTTTTTTTTAATTTTGAAATTTTGTTGTTCATTGTTTTAATTACATTAATTTTTTTTTAATGCTAATTCTTAGTATTGTACTTGTTCAATCATACGGGGTACTACCCATGATTATTAAAATTTTTGTCAAATCAAATGAAATTAAATCTCTCACATACACACACATACCCACACACACACACAAAATAGTTACAAATCTCTATAAAAAGTTTTCAGAATTGGGATATTGCATAAAAATTTTTTTTTAAATTCATTATATCCGTCATTTAGAAAAAGAAAAAATAAAGGAAACGTATTTTTTCTTTTATCATAAAAATGAAAACTTAAAGAGATAGAGGCAGTTGAAAATTGATGTGACGTCACGAGTACAGGTGAACTCGTGACGTCATATACATTGGTGCTATATCTATATATATTAAAATTGTATTAACTTATACTGGCTATAACTTTTGCAATTCATCATATTTTAAAAAACGAAAAAATATGGGTTTTTTATTTTTTCGAATTCTATCTGACAGATATAATGCATTTTTTTATGCAAAGTCCCAATTGAACGATAAATACCTTTTATGAAATTTTATTTCACACAATTCCCTGACACACAAGATATAATTCTGTAGACAATATATTTTTATATTTACACACACTGACGCAAGATATAAATTTTGTATTCTGTATATTTTTTATATTCACACACGCGGGTGCACACATGCACATGAACATTTTATTTTCCACGCTATTAACTTACTTTCTCTCACTCTCTCATACACACACACACACACGCGCGCACGAAATTTAATTTTTACTTATTACTCACACAAGATATAATAATTAACACACATATATATATATATATATATATATATATATATATATATATATATATATATATTGTATGTATATATAAACTGCTTAAACACTAAATCAAAATACTTTATTTATACGCATATATACATATGCGTTATTTGATATTCACACAAATATATTGTCATTCTGGCAATGGATGACGTCCAATAAGCACTTAGGGTACAACCACAAGCCACAAGCTTCGCACCTTTTTCAGTGTCTTATGCCTTGTCTGTAAAAGCGCTTTGCGCAACCCTAACATATATCTTGGTATCGTCGCGGCCTATTGGCTGCAGGATTAGGGCGACGATGCCTCCTCGGTATGATCCGTTCCTGCCTTTCTTCTTTAATTCTCCTTAATCGGTGTTGAATCCGTCGCACAAATCGGTCTCGTTTCAGCTTTAATTTATGCAATTTCTTTCGATAAAAAAGTCTCACCATGTCCAACAAATGCTGCTGTCTAGACATCTCGACCCGGTTTTGTCTATAGAGCTTGATGAGATCTTCGGGTTCTATCTCTTCTAGCACCTTCTCTTCTTCTTCCTCCACGATGTTTTGTGGTACGATAAAATCAGGATCTTCTCTTTGATTCTGTATGGTCCCTGCATTGGACCAGTAGCCCGAATCTACTGATTCTGCATCTTCTTCATTATTTTCATTATTAACAACCTGGTGACATTGAGGTTGTTAAGGTTGTTGTCGTTCCTGTTCTTGCTGTTTTTGCTGTTATTTCCGTTCTTGCTGTTCTTGTTCACCTCCTTCTTCAACAGCTTGTTGCTCCATGATATATATATATATATATATATATATATATATATATATATCATTGACAACAAACCAATAATTTTCAAATATATTGGGCTGTCTCAAGTTAATATAGTTCACCAGTGGTACTACATTTATCACTACCAGCACCTCTATCGCTGAATCATTATGAGGGATGGCCGTCACTTGTACTTTAACGATCAACATTTTTATTATTAGAATTTAAATTATATGATTAGAAGAATTACACCCTAGAGGACCTGTCGACGAGGGTTGATAGCGGTCCCAAGTCCACGATCATAAAAAGTATAATTTCCACCCCAAAGACTCTTAGAATTGTCAAATATTTCGCACAGTAAAATTAATAATTTGACACTTTTTTCTCGTAGAAAAATTTGAACTGCTGTTTAAAGAATCATATTCTACGGTAAAGTTGAAATCATCAGCATTCAATTCGATATTTTTTAATTTCTAAGCCTCTTTTCACCATAAAAGTTGAAAATTAAGATTTATATTACAAATTTAAGACGCAAATTTGAAATTAGAAAAAACACATAATTTATAAAAAAAGTTTTTATTTTATCACTAACTCGGGTGCACTGTGCTGTTTTCCCTAAATAACCCAAACGTAGTGTGAAAAAATAATTTAATAAAAGAAGATCCGAGGTCGCTTAACTTTCTATAAGAAGTATCAGTAAAATGGAAAACGATGATATTATTTTGGAACATACGCTTAAAAGAAATGATAGAGGCTTTTATTACAATGAATTACATTAAATGAGCTGTTACAATTAGAATACTGATTTTTAGATTAGCATTGATAATTTTATTAATACAAGGTACATCTTGAGTAATGTTCATAGGTGCTACACGAGCAAAATGAAAAGTTTCCAAGGTTATTCAAGTACCAGGTCCTCTAATCCTTTGTGCAGCTAAAGCACCAACTGCAGTGACTGGTTCAATTTTTGCTTTCATATATTTTTTCTTGCTTGTATAAATAAATTCAAGAAGTTGTGACACAGTTAGACGTATAATATACCTGTAAACTGGGACATCTGGTTTAATATTTTGTCTAATCCTAGCAATTATAATTGCAACTGTTTTCAAAAATTGAGCTGATTCTTGCTGGAATTCTTAACTTACACAAGAATATTTCTCTGACTACTCAAGTAACGATACTTAAATTCTAAGTCATACTCTATATACTCAAGTTACGACTATGAATTCGAGCCATAGTTTCTGCGCGAATAGCTCTAATAAACTGATGCTGATAATAGTATATTATGTACCAAGGGTGCGAGATCGGAAAATTTGGCTCGAGTGCAAATTTGTGGCTCGAGAGAAGTGAGGGTCCCAAATTCACACAAGAGACATAATTTTCTATCGCGCCCATGCTGCATATACTATTTTTTAATCCGATAGAAGCTAAATAGTACTTTTCCGCCCGCTACAGCGGGCGCAAAATCACCGTTTTGCGCCCGGAGGGTTAAAAAATATTTTTATCGATTGCTACTTCATTAGCGATAATTTCAAAATTATAAAATTATGATGAGAATCGGCAATAAATTTACAAACAATTCCTATTGCTTTTTTTTTCTTTATCTTTAATCGTTTATTCTGCCAATAACACGTTACCTGCCATTTCTTTAAAGCTGTAATAATTATATTTTTTAGGAAAAAATAATAATACGCAGTTTTTTTATTTAAAATTGCAAAATTTGCAAACGATTCCGCAATTTATGGTGTATTTTTTATTATTGTGAAATTAAGTTCATTGCTGGGGCCGTATTTAGTAACTGTCTCGCGAACGAGGTAGACCTAAAGAAGCTCTGTGATTGGTCAATGCGACTTGTGTCGCTTGTGAGACACTTATAGAATAACCCCCTTGAGTCCATACATCTAAAAGATTCAAGTGATGAGTGTTGATTGTTCACTATAGATTCAAGCTTTATTTTGAAACTAAGATTCTATAAGTGTATATATAGGTTTGAATTTATATAGACCCAACTCAAATAACGATTGTTACTTAAGCCTTGCTCTGTCTTTGTCTTTCTCATAATAAGAAAAAGGTCAGCTGATAAACTGTTACTTGAGTTATGTTTATAAATTCAAACCTTAGTGGTAATAGTAAAACACAATGACAATTTCATGTTCTATTTTGTCCCTTTTATTTTAATGTGATAACTTGTATTTTTACTTTTAATATAGCAAATTATAAAATTTTATTTTATAAATCTTTAAAATCTAAGAAACTAAAATATTTAGGTTATTTATTAAATAAATGTACATGGAAATTTTTTAAATTAAATAAACATTGATGGAGCTAAATTGTTTTAGTAAAGTGAATGTGAACGCAAATGTAAATACAGAAAAACATGTTATCATACCTAAATAAAAAAGTGTGTTTTGGAAGTTTTGAGAAGTAAAGTTAGAAAAACTTCTGATATGTTAAGAAATATATATCTAGATAAAGATTATAATAATTTGTTTCAGAAGATTAGATTAATTTATTTTCAACTCCAATTAATTTGAAAAGTATACATTTTCTATGAAACTGTGCTGTTTTAGTTTATCTAATGATCAAGTGATATATCTATATTAGTTACATATTGCTTATTTATTTTTATGTAGCTCGTAATGATTATTCAAGATTTTGATTCAATTGATTATATTTCATAGATATAATGAAAATAATATTTTATGTACAGAATTAGTAAAAATATAATCAAGCAGAAAACAGATGAAACAGTCATGTCAACAAAGCTCAAGAAACAATGTTTGAATCCATTTAACCGCAAGGATTCTTGTAAAACTATTGGTTTAAGAAAAGCATCGACGAATATCATCAACTATTTAACTATTAAAGAAGGATCATGGTTATGCTCAGTTTGTAGGATAAAAGCACAAGCAAAAGTAAAAGAAGAAATTTCACAAACTGTCAAATGTAAATATCCTAGTTCTTAATTTTTATCATAACTTTGATATTTTATTTAATATTTTTTCCAGAAACATTTTTTATTGAATTAGTGTAGAAAGTAAATATTTTAGTTTTAGATAAATTTTTCAATTTTTGAAATTAATTGTTAAGTTTTACTTGCATGGAGCACATCTTAGATATGGGTCTTTAATCGGTCAATACTTGGTTATTATGACAGTGAGGTAGGTCAATTAAGCGACTTAAGATGAAAAATAGAATATTTTGTAAAATAAAAAATAATCAAGAAAACTATAAGTTATTATTATTTCATAACATTTTTAAAAATTTAGTGATTTAAAATAGCATTTATGCTCATAAGTTAATAATAGAATTATGATTTTTGATGAATCAAAAATAAAATTGTAGATTATTTCTTTAAATATTTAAATTAATGAAAAATATGATATGTCATTAATGATATAAAAAAGAGTGAAGATTTTAATGAAATTGATGAATAAAATCTTACTAGGAGAGTATCACATCTCCGGATCACGGATTTTGCTCTAACTTTGAGATAGGTTTTCAGATGTCAAAATATGGAAAAAGCCAGAGTTATAGACCCCAACGCTCAATATTTCTCTAGTTGCAGGCAATTAAAGAAAATCACTAAAAAAGTTACTAGATTTTTAAACGCTTATAATTCTTTAGCATTAATAGCTAGACGCTTGTAACTGTTTTTAAACGAAAGCTACGTTCAAATCCTTTTGAAAAAGCACCTATAGCATATTACAATATTATTTTTTTCCAAAGTTGCAGCGTTATGAAAATTGTACTACATTTTAACATTTATCATTAATTAATATTTTTAAAAGGAAATTCAGCTCAAATTCTTATAACGCTGTAACTTTGAGAAAAAATAATATTTTGATATGCTATAGGTGCTTTTTCAAAAGGATTTGAACGTAGCTTTCGTTTAAAAACAGTTACAAGCATCTAGCTATTAATGCTAAAGAATTATAAGCGTTTAAAAATCTAGTAACTTTTTTAGTGATTTTCTTTAATTGCCTGCAACTAGAGAAATATTGAGCGTTGGGGTCTATAACTCTGGCTTTTCCATATTTTGACATCTGAAAACCTAACTCAAAGTTAGAGCAAAATCCGTGATCCGGAGATGTGATACTCTCCTAGTTAGTATGCATAACTTGGACATATTTTCTGTGGGATACTAAAATTTAATTAAACTTACTTAGAAATATAATCATTGATTGAAAAAATTTTTCATTAAATATTTGGTTTCTTCCTGCAGGACTCCTGTTTGATATGGCACTAAACGTGTTTCAGAAGTTTTCTTTAAAGTTTGATTCTTGAGATATTCGTTTAACTTTATCTTTGTAATGTATACCTGTATTAAATGATAATAGAGTTTGTATTTATAAACTATAATCAATCTTCGAATATTAATTATGAATTTAAGTTTCAGTAAATATTTTAAATGACAAGCTCTATTCAAAAAAAGATTATAACATAGATTTTATTATTTTATATGTAATATTCAAAACCTATATCTGAGATTCATATCCTGGTTAATGTATTAACTTAAACCATCGTGGTGATACCTTTGCTCAGTGACGTAAAATATGGTAGACAGAGGTATAAATATGGTTTTCGCTATTTAAATTGTTCATAGATTCCATATAATTTATTTAATTTATATTGATATAGATATTATTTTGGTGCGAAATTTTCGTAGGAATTTAAATGTTAAGTTTTCAAAATCATAAAATTATATTAACGTATAAAAAATAGCAATTGTTGCATAAGCTTTTTCCATAAAGTTTTTGCATTTAATTTTTGGATTGTCCGATTTGTTCCCATATGACCACAGAGGGTTAATAAGTTATTATTAGTAAGCTAGGCAGATAGTATATTTGGTCTATTAAGGTAATTATCCCAGTGACTGCAAACTTAAGCATCTAGCGGAAACAAAACTAGTGTAAAATATGTTCCCTACTAACAAATCTCAAATGAGATCTCATGCCAAAATCTCATTTCACATTACTTTTTATTTTCGGATGTACGTATGGAATCACCGATTGGGGATTATTTTTGATAAATTCAGACTTAGAACATTTTTTCTAAAATTTGGACCCACTAAAATATTTCAAAATTTTTTAAGTCTGAATTTTTCAAAAATATTCTCCAATCAATGATTTTAAACATGTCAAAATCAAAAATATTGTAAAATGAGATTTTGGCATGAGATCTCATTTGAGATTTTCTAGTAGGGTTAATATCATATTTATATGTTATGAATCATTCATATTTTAAAACAAGGTGACGTACCAATAACTACTCAGCCTTTCAGTTTGTTACTGTACCGGTAGCTGCATGCGCGTTCAGTTTCCCGGCAATCATTTAAAATATTGTACCGTTACATAAACAATACAATTTTCGATAAATTATAAATTTTTACTATTAATTTAATGTTTTTAATTGATTCTAAACATTCCATATATTATATAAATTCTTGTATTACCAAAAAAAAATTGAAATTCAATAAATAATAAGCTTACGAGTTTACGTGTTACTCTTACCAGTATGGTTAAGAGATCATATGTAT
Source organism: Anastatus disparis (assembly GCA_017163975.1). Classification (NCBI taxonomy): domain Eukaryota; kingdom Metazoa; phylum Arthropoda; class Insecta; order Hymenoptera; family Eupelmidae; genus Anastatus; species Anastatus disparis. Next base: position 2,215,117 of record JAFFSR010000401.1, on the reverse strand, counting down.
TAGACTTTGAATCGTCATGCTACACTTCAAACAAATTTTTTCACTATCAAACGAAGAATTTTATATTATGATTGATATTATATATCAAACTTATTATTTGAAGAAATTGAAACGATTTCAAGTATTCAATAATTTTAACTATACAACTTAACGGGATGTCGGAGTTGTTAGAATCGATTTTTGCTTTTTTTATCTGATTGATATCTCTTTAAATTGACAATTAAGACAAATATAATGACCTGTCCGCGCTAAAGCTAGATTAATTCAATCATTTTTGTTAAAAAAAAATCACTTAGACTTGTTATTTTTTCACGAACTTTGAATGAAAATTAGATATAAAGCTCGATAAACCTAACCTCAAAATACTATACATTCAAAATTTGTTCATAACTTTTTATGTGTAATATTTTAATAAATTTCTTGAGTTGTCCGCACTCAGGATTAATTTTATAAATTTTCTTTCTGTAGTAAAAGAATATGATTTGATGCACCGTTTACTCATGAACTTTAAATAAAAATATTATTAGGAGGGGATGACTACGATATCCTCTTAAAGAATAAATTCATCTTATAGCAGTGTCCAGTTAGAGAGACACGTCCAGTCACTGGGATGTTTACCTTAAGCCTTAATAATAAAGTTCATAATTTATTTTTGTAATAAAAGTAAAATGATATTTTTCTATGAACATTTAGGTAATGAAAAAGTTTCCAAAAAGAAAAAGCGAACGCTAAGTCCAATAAATGAAAAAGTAAATATTATAAAAACAGTGAATACAAAAACTTTTGTTGCGAAACCATGCACTTCACAAATAGACAAAGTTCAGATGGCACAAGCTCTACTTTTCGATCTACACTTAGCTCGCAAAATACAGTAATGACACCTAATGAGACAGATTCTACTTCAAGATCATTAGACTCTACAGATATGTTACAATCATCATTATTTCATCATTCAAAGCAACAACTAGCCCGTGAAGATTTGTCAAGAAATCAAAGAATTCAAATACTGACCCTATTAACGCCAGACGGGACTTATGAAATCATTTTAGAAAATTTTAATGTCACTCAGAGAATGATAAAAGTAGCAAAATGTTTATGTAAGAACAAAGGAATTTTAAGTTCTTCAGATTTAAAAGAAGGTATGTTCATGCTGAAAGTGTACCTGATCCCATCAACATACTTACAATCAACTTCTTTCAATATTCAATAATATTTCGTCGGGTGAGAGGAATAATGTCCTCAATTTAAACGTGAAAAACTGAGTTTTTGAAATCAATAATTGGATTTCGTAAGTTTTTGATTGTTTTTCTAAAAAACATTTATTAAAACTTCTAAAATAATATATTTTGTTTACTTATGTATACGTCAATAAATGATTTAAAATTAAGTTTTTGATGTAAACACAATATATTATATGTTTAATATTTATTTATGTTTTTTTAGTCATCTTGTGTAAAATTAACGAAAAATTTTAAATCCCATTGCATTGCACTACAGTTTTCTAGTCAAGACACCACGCGGCGCTATGTGTCCTTTAGTCATGAACTATGAGCACAGAATCCTTCGGAAACCAACCCTGATTAGGACCTTCTTATGCGCAAAGCCGATTTAGGACGTTATTCCTCTCACCATTTCATAAAATTTTCGTCAGTGATATTTTCAGTGATTTTTATCTAAAAGTCGAGTTGCTTTAATCTTTACATATTTAATTTTAGAGGTTAATTTAATAACGTTTAAAAGCCCTTAAGGCGACCTCGGAGTTCAGGTTAGGTTTTACTGCAAATTTAGCTTAACCTCCAAAGTCACCTTAACTTATAAAAAAATTCCTTTTAATTTAGTAATATACATTTCTTGACATAAATTACTATTTCTTGTTCTATCGGTATTATATTTGAATGAATAAATTATTAATTCTATATATTTACTGTATTATAGGCCAAAATTTGAGTTCCCAAGCTGTTGAAACAGTCATAAAGTTTTATAGGAATAACGAAGTCAGTACATTAATGCCTGGAAAAAGAGATTTTATTGTAATCAATGATATCGAAGGGAATAAAGAAGAAATTCAAAAAAGATTACTGCTTGATTCATTAAGAGAACTTTATGCTGAGTTTAAAGATGAATATCCTGATTTGAAAATTGGTTTTTCACGTTTTGCATCGGTTCGACCACCTGAATGTGTTTTTGCCCAAAGCAGTGAAACACACTGTATGCGTATGTACTATTCATCAAAATGCTAAGCTATCTATCTTGGGTAATTATAGATTTCACAACCTTCAATTAAATGATGAAGTTAAAAGGAGTTTTTATTTATTCTTTATTAATAAATAATTCTTTTGATATATTCTAGGTTGCAGTTTGCAAAAATTGACATTTGGTTATGAATTTCTATTAAATGATTACAAAGATTGCATTAATTTCATCGTTTGCGAAGAATCATCTGTGGATTGTTTTCTTCAAAAATGTAATAAATGTTTTAGTATTGACAAACTAAAAAATTATTCAGTAAAAATTTTTTCACAAAATAAGGCTAATATCATTACTTTTAAACAATGGATGAATGCTCCGCAATGTACTCTAGAAACTATTACAAAAACTATTCCAGATTTCATAGATTATTTTTGTGATCAGATCTAGAAACTTAAAAATCATGATTTTATTTATAAGGAATAGTCAAAATATTTAAAAAATATAAAAGAGACATTGCAGGAAGGAGAATTTCTTTGGTTACTGGACTTCGCGGAAAACTATGCATTTATAGTTCAAGAAGCAGCCCAAGGATTCCACTGGAATAACAATCAAGCTACAATATTTACGTCCGTTATATACTATTGCAAAGAAAATAAATTAGAGCACAAAAATTTCATTATAACATCCGATAACCTTACCCACGGGCCATTATATTGAGAATCCAAATTACGGTAGATGTTTGAAAATGACAGAAAAACTTCAAAAGCTGCGTTTCTGCATACTATCATTAGTCCAGTCAAATTAGATTTTTTCATGTGAAAAATTTAACAGCAAACCGACTGCACAATTATGTAAAGTAGGTTTGTGGGAGTAAAATATCTAAAATGGCCCCAACAGATGTCCGTTTTTGTTTAAACAGTGTTTAAACATTGAAAATTGACATTTTTTCTCTTTATCTGCAAATATTTCTGGAGCTATAAAAGTTATCATATTGGTTCAATGAGATAAAATATAGGTTTTTTGAAGACCTTTAAAATGAATTTTTAATCATTTTGATTGCATTTATAGTTTCCGAGAAAAATGCAAAAAACCACGAAAAAGGGTTAAATTTTAAAAAATTCATAACTTTTTTAATTTAATGATTTAAGAATTGGGCTTGTGGCAATAAATAGTTCTTAATGTGCACAATAAGCATACGCAAGCAGAATCCTGTAGGAATTATAGTTTTTCCATGATAACACTTATAAGTTATAAACAATTAATTTTCAGTAGGCCACTCTATCTCACTTGATTAACTTTTTACAATGTTCAACATCGATTCTGGAAGTTTAGATATCCCTCTACAAAATGTATATTTCAGATTTTTGACTAAGTGATTAGAAAATCCTTAAAAATTTACTTAAACATTGGATCTTTCGCTTGGGCGCATGAATTAACGTTAGTAGTGGGGGAAACTAGGCAGCTAGGCATGCTAGGCAGACTACCCGTTATACATTTCCCCTTCGTTATGAGTTTCCCCTACTACTTACGTTAATTCATGCGCCCAGGCGAAAGATCCAATGTTTAAGTGAATTTTTAAGGACTTTCTAATGACTTAATCAAAAATCTGAAGTATACATTTTGTAGAGGGATATCTAAACTTTCAGAATCGATGTTGAACATTGTAAAAAGTTAATCGTGTGAGATAGAGTGGCCTACTGAAAATTAATTGTTTATAACTTATAAGTGTTATTATGGAAGAACTATACGTCCTACAGGATTCTGCTTGCGTATGCTTATTGTGCACATTAAGAACTATTTATTGCCACAAGCCCAATCCTTAAATCATTAAATTAAAAAAGTTATGAATTTTTTAAATTTAACCCTTTTTTGTGGTTTTTTGCATTTTTCTCGGAAACTATAAATGCAATCAAAATGATTAAAAATTCATTTTAAAGGTCTTCAAAAAACCTACATTTTATTTCATTATACCAATATGATAACTTTTATCGCTCCAGAAATATTTGCAGATAAAGAGAAAAAATGTCAATTTTCAATGTTTAAACATTGTTTAAACAAAAACGGACAACATCTGTTGGGGCCATTTTGGATATTTTACTCCCACAAACCTACTTTACATAATTGTGCAGTCAGTTTGCTGTTAAACTTTTTTGCAAATATCAGTCATTTTTTAGCTAAATTGATTGGGCTACATGGAATTTTCTGGAATTAAGGCTGTAGAGGTAACAATTTCTGTTCGACCACTCTAAAAACTTGACTTCGTCTGTATTTTTTACCGAGAAATTCAATTTTCATATTTACAAGGTAGAAAAAAAAGGTCGCTGTTGTATTTAAGGTTATTTTTGTCCTAAAAAGGTCCGAAAAGGGTCTTAAAAAGAGTTTGGTAGCCAATATAAAAATTTTTTTTAAAAATTAGCCAAATTTCTTAACAAAAAGATGTTATGACTTTTTTCGTTCAGAAGTACAGATTTCGCGTTATTTGAGATTAAAAAAGCCCTATTTTTGCGAAAATAACGTTTTCGGACAACTTTGAGCCCCTGTATCTCAGAGGCATTGACTCAGAATGATCTGAAAGAATACATGAAATTTCAGGCAACCAAAAAAAACATTCAGGCAAAGTTTGGAAGAATTCTATTTTTTTTTCATGTACACTTCACCTGGACACCCCCATATATATAAAGAGGGTGACTCATTTTAAATTCCCCACCCAAATATTCCGAATAAAAAGCATTTCCGAGAAAAACTTTTTAGACACAAGTTGTAAGGTTTGGGAGGATGACTATGATCATGACCATGATAATCATGGTCAGCATGAGTCAAGTTAACTTTTTCAGATGGAAACCCCTAACTTTGACTCCGAAAATGAAGATAGCGGAAAATTTTACGTCTATGTATGTCCTTAACCATGACTATGACCATGACCATCATGGTCAGCATTGGTCAAATCGATCTTTTCAAATGAGAACCTCTAATTTTGACCCCGGAAATGCTAAGAGCGGAAAATTTTGACCTCAAAGTATGTCCTTAACCATGACCATGACCATGATCATCATGGTCAGCATAGGTCAAGTTAATTTTTTCAAATGGGAACCCCTAACTCTGATTTCGGAAATAAAAAGAGCGGGAAATTTTACGTCCAAGTATGTCCATAACCATGACCATGATCATCATGGTCAGTATGGATCCAGTTAATTTTTTCAAACGGGAACCTCTATCATTGACTCTGGAAATAAAAAGAGTGGAAAATTTTCGTTCAAGTATGTCCTTAACCATGACCATGACCATGATGGTTAGCATGGTTTAAGATGATTTTTCAATATGGAAATATTGGCCCTACTGATGAAGCCAAGACCGGGAGGATTGCGACCGGTTAAGGCAAGACCGAGAGGATTCCGGCCGATTAATGCAAGAATCCTGGCCCAGCTGGTTAAGGCAAGACCAGGAGGATCGCGACCGGTTAAGGCAAGACTGGAAGGATTCTGGTCGATTAAGGCAAGAATTCTGGCCCAGCTGGTTAAGGCAAGACTGAGAGGATTCCGGCCGATTAAGGCAATTCTGGCCAAGCTGGTTAAGGCAAGACCGGGAGGATTACAGCCGATTAAGGTAAGAATCCTAGCCCAGCTGATTAAGGCAAGACCGGGAGTCTCTTAGCCAAGTTGATAATAGAATCACCAATTTTTTTTTATCTAATTCAATGTTTAAATATACTGCCATTATTATTGATGCATAGTTCGACTCTTCTTTGAAAGCTTCGAATAGTAGATGAGAGCACATGTTTGGGTATATTTTGGCAAACATTAATGATTCCTTGAATCATATTTCCTCTTGTAGTCGGGGCTTCTTCATACACAGTATTTTTCAAAAATTCCCATAGATAAAAATCAGGGCTCATGAGATCTGAAGATCGGGCGGGCCATTCAACATGATTGTCACCACGACCCATACCTATCCACTTATTGTGGTATGTTTAATTTACAAAATCTTGAACTATGTTACTTCTGTGAGCAGGTGCCCCATCATGTTGAAACCACATACGGCCTCTTGTTTCAAGATTAACATTCTCCAATAGATTTGGTAATTCATTAGTCAGAAAATCAAAATAATCATTACTTTTAACCGCCCCATCAAAAAATAGGATCCAATTAGCCATTAACGATACCACACCAAACCGTGAGACTCCACCTATTTTGGTTATCTATTGACATACGCCAATAAGGGTTGTGAATAGAATAATAGTGACAATTGTGTCGGTTTAGTTCACCTGTGTTATGAAAGGTCACTTCGTCCGAAAACATGACGTAATGAAAAAATTGTGGATGGTTTTGCAATCTTTTCCGTGGCCATTCACAAAATCGTAGCCTTTTCTGAAAATCATGTTTCATTAACTCTTAATGCTAAGGTATGTAGTATGGATGAAACCGATGCAGTTTTAAAATTCTTCTTGCAGTTTCTCTTGGAATCCCAGATTGCACAGCAATCTTTCTAGTTGAAATACGGGAGTTTAAATCAACCAAAGTAAGTACTACCAGGATTAGAAGGTCATTACTCCCGATCGTCATAGTTCTTCGACGTTGTCTCGCTCTTAGTGGTGCCTCCCGTTCACGCTGCTCTACGAATTGTTCTAAGGTCTGGATGATGATTTCTATCGGGGAACTGCTGTACGATAATTTATTCTGCATTCTCCTAAAATTAATAGGATATTTACAATTTTGCTTCTTGTATAATCAGGAATTTTATTTGTAAACCGATATACAAAGAGTCAATAAAATAAGCGAAAAAAGAATATTGTGAAGTATTTTCTGGAATAAAAATAACTGACGTTCTCGTATTGCGATGTTATTACGCTGCTGCCAGCGAAAACAATTATAGTAAAAAATTCACCACCAAAAATGTTTTATTCTTATAATTGCGTCGAAAATATAATTTCCAGAAAACTGCGGGGAAAAAAATGATAATTCAATAATGTATAAAAACAATTATTTTCGCCGCATAAAAGAAGAACCTAATTTTTTTCTTATTCCAACTTAAAACTTTTTTTTTCGCGGTAAATTATATGGACTAATTTTTTTCGACGCTCCGTATTGTACATGTATTGGAATATTTTTCAGACATTTTTAATTTTGTTCCCGGAGAAAAAATAAAGAGAAAGTATAAAAAATTGAAAAAATAGCGAAAAATTGAAACACCCTTAGTGTACAAAATTTTGAGTCTGACGAACTGAAATATTGAGGAAATTGGTTTTTCAGGTAGACAAACGAGTGTGCAAAGTTTGTCGTGGAAATATCGTAGAGTTATCAAATATTAGTTTATACAAAAATTAACGAGAATAACTTTGCAGCCAATTAAAATTTTTTATTTAAATTTAGATTAACTTTAGTTTATCATCTTTTATTTACGAGATCAAAATTAGGCGCTCCCGATTGAACATTTGATTTGTCCCTGAATGACTTTTCAGGTCACAGTCGAGGTCATATACGGAAGTAGAAAATACCGCGCTTTTTCAGGGTCAAAACTAAGCTTTCCTATCGGAAAAAATCAACTTGACCCATACTGACCATGATATTCATGGCAATGGTCTTGGTCAGGGTTATACAAGAGACGTGAAATTTTCCACTCTTTCCATTCTCGGGGTCAAAATAACGGATTTTCATTTAAAATACTCGATTTGACCCATGCTGACCAAGATGATCATGGTCATGGTCATGGTCATGGTTAAGGACATAGATGGACGTGAAATTTTTCGCTATACCATGTTCAAAGTCTAAATTAGGGGTTTTCATTTGAAAAAACTAACTTGACCAATGCTGACCGTGATGATCATGGTCATGGTCATAATCATGGTCATAGTTAAGGACATACTTAAACGTAAAATTTTCCGCTTTTTTGATTTCTAGAGTCAAAGTTAGGGTTTCCCGTTTGAAAAAATTATCTTGACCCATGCCGACAATGATAATCATGGCCATGGTCATGGTCATGGTCATGGTCACCAAAAGATGACTTTTTCTAAACCTTACAACTTTTGTTAAAAGAGTTTCCCTCAGAAATAATTTCTATTTGAAATATTTGCGTGGGACATTTAAAATAGGTCACCCTATATATATATATATATATATATATATATATATATATATATATATATATATATCGCCCTCTACATTTTAAATAGTATACAGGCTACGAGGTCATAAATAAATTTGTACACACAAACACACAGACACATGTATATATATATATATATATATATATATATATATATATATATATATATATATATATATATATATATATATATATATATATAAATATACAGGGTGTTCTAAAAGAATAGATTCCTTGAATAACTTTTCCGGATCCTCTTTTCCGAGAAAATGTCATAGACAAAAGTTGTCAGGTCTGATCCAAGGAATCAACAGAAGACCTTGTCTTTGACGTTAACATTATTTTTTTAAGTTATTTTTAGATCAAATTCTCTTTTTCAAATGGAAACCCCTAATTTCGACCCCGGAAATGAAGAGATCGCAAAATTTTACTTTCAGATACGTATTTGACCGTGGGTGCAAATTACCCCGTAGGGGTCACATTATGATGTATATTGAGCTACGGAATCCACTTCATAGGGCCACATTCGGAATAGTACCATATTTTGTCGCTAATTTATCGCTAATTTGTTGCTCTATCCCGGATTTTGTCGCTCCAGCCGTTTCCGAGAAACAATGGCTACCGTAGCTTAATATTAAGCTATGGCATCCACTACAGTAACTCAGGAACGGCTAGGGTTAGCAACTCCATTCTGGTTGCATAATTTGTCGCTTTTTTGTCGCTCTAAGACAGAATAGTTCGTAAGTTCCAAAACCTGACCCAGACCCGGATATGGCCATCGGGTCCAAGTGAAAATGTAAACTTTTTTTCTTTGTGTATCTGAAAAGTCATGCGATGTTTGATAGTTTGTTGCCAATTTGTCGCTGACATTCAATCCAACACTGTATTTTGTCGCTCCAGCCGTTTTCGAGAAACAATGGCTACCGTAGCTTAATATTAAGCTACGGCATCCACTGCAGTAACTCAATAACGGCTAAGGCTAGCAACTCCATTCTGGTTGCATAATTTGTCGCTTTTATGTCGCTCTAAGATAGGATAGTCCATAAGTCCCAAAACCTGACCCAGACCTGGATATGGCCATCGGGTCCAAGTGAAAATGTAAACTTTTTTTCTTTGTGTATCTAAAAAGTCATGCGATGTTTGATAGTTTGTTGCCAATTTGTCGCTGACATTCAATCCAACACTGTATTTTGTCGCTCCAGCCGTTTCCAAGAAACAATGGCTACCGTAGCCCAATATTAAGCTACGGCATCCACTACAGTAACTCAAGAACGGCTAGGGTTAGCAACTTTCATTCTGGTTGCATAATTTGTCGCTTTTTTGTCGCACTAAGATAGAATAGTTTGTAAGTCCCAAAACCTGACCCAGACCCGGATATGGCCATTGGGACCGAGTGAAAATGGAAACTTTTTTTCTTTGTGTATCTAAAAAGTCGTGCGATGTTTGATAGTTTGTTGCCAATTTGTCGCTGACATTTAATCCAACACTGGATTTTGTCGCTCCAGCCGTTTCCGAGAAACAATGGCTACCGTAGCTTAATATTAAGCTACGGCATCCACTACAGTAACTCAGGAACGGCTAGGGTTAGCAACTCCATTCTGGTTGCATAATTTGTCGCTTTTTTGTCGCTCTAAGATAGGATAGTCCATAAGTCCCAAAACCTGACCCAGACCCGGATATGGCCATTGGGACCGAGTGAAAATAAAAACTTTTTTTCTTAGTGTATCTAATAAGTCATGCGATGTTTCTAATACATCAAGTCATGCGATGCTTCTAATAAAGTAGCTATAGAAAATTTGTCACCTTCAATATCTTAACATCAGAGTAGAAAGAAAATTCTTTATGTGAAATGGATTTTAATTGGGATGCATTTGGGAATAAGTCGTTCTTGATAGTTGAAATAATTCAGACTGTGAGCGCAATTAAAAGATGTTTTTGATCTTACTGAGGCTTGAAGGATTTTGTTGCTCTAGTGATTCTTTGAACTAGACGCTCTAAATATATTTTTTTTTTTGTTTTTGGATTCAGATACGTCTGGAAATTTGTCGCTCATGATATTTAAATAAATTTAAACAGTATTTGTTAAAGCTACAACTATTTTGTCGCTCTAAAAATATATGGTTCCTAGTACGCTAAAATGATTTTTATGCAAATTTATGTGATTGAAATGCATTTAGGAATTTGTCGCTCTTAAAACTTAAAAAAATTATTACTTTAAACGCAATATAAAGATGATTCTAATACTACCGGAGCTTCAAGGATTTTCTCGCTCTAAAAATTTATGGTTCCTAGCACTATAAAATGATTTTTATACAAATTTTGTGATTTTCATGCATCTGGAAATTTGTCGCTCTTGAGATTGTTAACAATCAGAACTCTAAAAACTATAAAAAGATATTTCTAATATCACAGAAGCTGCAAAGAATTTGTTGCTTCTTAATTTATAGCATTTAAGAACATAGGAAATACTTTTATGCAAGTTTTTTGAATTGGAATGAATTAGAGAGTTAGTCGCTTGTAACGTTTGTAACTATTGAGACTTCTAATGCAATTAAAATATGTTTGTCACCTGACTGAAGCTTTACAAATTTTGTCGCTCTAGTAATTTTTTAATCAGCTAACTCTACTTATTTTTTATATCAGTTCTCCAATTTACATGCGTTTGGGAATGTGACGCTCATGATATTTAAATAAATTTAAACTATTGATTCAATAATAATATGATTTTAATTCAACAGAAGCTACAAGGATTTTGTTGCTCTAAAAATCTATGGTTCCTAGCACGCTAAAATAATTTTTATGGAAATTTTTGTGATTAAAATGCATCTAGGAATTCGTCGCTCTTCAAATTTGAAAAAATCAACACTTTGAACGCAATATAAAGATGATTCTGATACTAAAGGAGCTTCAAAGATTCTGTAGCTCTAAAAATTTATGGTTGCTAGCACTAAAAAATGATTTTTATACAAATTTTGTGATTTTCATGCATCTGGAAATTTGTCGCTCTTGAGATTGTTAACAATCAGAACTCTAAAAACCATAAAAAGATATTTCTAATATCACAGAAGCTGCAAAGAATTTGTTGCTTCTTAATTTATAGCATCCAAGAACATAGGAAATACTTTTATGCAAGTTTTTTGAATTGGAATGAATTAGAGAGTTAGTCGCTTGTAACGTTTGTAACTATTGAGACTTCTAATGCAATTAAAATATGTTTGTCACCTCACTGAAGCTTTAAGAATTTTGTCGCTCTAGTAATTCTTTAATTAGCCAACTCTAAATATTTTTTTATATAAGTTTCCGATTATAAATGCGTCTGGGAATTTGTCGCTCATGATATTCGAACAAATCACCTTTTAAAACGCAATATAAAGATGATTCTAATACTACAGAAGCTTCAAGGATTTTGTCGCTTTAAAAATTCATGGTTGCTAGCACTATACAATAATTTTAATGCAAATTTTGTGATTTTCATGCATCTGGGAATCTGTCGCTCTTGAAATTGTTAATTATCAGACCTTTGAAAATAAATAAAAGATATTTCTGATGTCTTAGAAGCCGAAAGAATTTTGTTGCTTCTTACTTTATAGCATCAAAGCACATGGGAAATGCTCTTATGCTAGTTTTTTGAATAGGAATAAATTAGAGAGTTAGTCGCTTTTGACATTTGTAATTATTAAGACTTTGATTTTAATTAAAAGATGTTTGTGACCTTACTGAAGAATTTTCCGCTCTAGTAATTTTTTAATCAGCTAACTTTAAATATTTTTTTTTCTATAAGTATTTAAACCGAAATGCTCTGGGAATTTGTTGCTTATGATATTTAAACAAACCATAACTTTAAAAGCAATAATAAGATGTTTCTGATACTACAGTAGCTGCAAATAATTTGTTGCTTCAGAATTCATTAAATTCAAGCACATTGGATATATTTTCATGCATGTTTCTTGAATTGAGATGATTTAGAGAGTTGGTCGCTCTTGATATTTGAAGCTATTATAACTTTGAGTGCAATTAAAAGATGTTTCTGACATTACTGTGGCTTAAAAGAGTTTGTCGTCCTCGTAATTCTTTGATCGGGTCATTTCAAATAATTTTTTATGCTAGTTTTTTAACTTAGATGCCTCTGGGAATTTGTCGCTCATGATATTTGAAAACAATAAAACTCTTAACGCCATGAAAAGATGATTCCGATACTATATCTTAAATACCTCGGACGCGAAATTACCTTCAGCTTAAATCGCCCTGCTCAATCTCAGCTGAAACGACAAACATGGTCCTAGATTCATTGTCCACCTGAATACGGTCAGAGGACATAAATAACTTATATATATACATGTAACTTGGGAGTAAGAAGGATGAATACAGGTAGGACTGAAGCGGTTATCCCTTGAGTGGTAGACGGTCGAGGGCACGCGAAGCGCACTCAAACGGACTGCTGCTCAAGCGACAAGCACTGTAGTCAAGCCAGAAATTAGAATACTTCGTACTCCTAAGTCACGTAGATAAGTTTATGTCGTTTTAGACCGTATGAGGAACTATAAAAATGATTTTTTAGAATTAATGATTTATATTTTTTTAAACATAAGTAATTAATTTTCACAATGAATTGCTTAACTTTTAAAATTTTTCCAAACAAAACATTCTCTAAAGTTAAGATTTAATAAGAATTCGTATGAGCATTTACGTATCTGATTACATACTCTTGTTTTTACTAACCTATGTATCGATGTTACTGGCGTAATGTACGACCATGCTGAGCGATATCTTGACGATATTCAATTGTCTAATATTTCCTTAGGGAGTATAGCTCTGTCAATACTTCCTATGGGAGTACTGACAGAGATAATATCGTCGGGATATTAGCATGAACGTGTGCAATGCATATACAAATTTAGTATGGGCTATAGGTATTCCACCGAATAAGACCTGCTATGACATAAATATATATATATTTATTTAATAGTATGTCGTATTCGGTAGAATACCCATGGAGCCTGCTAAATGGGTATTGGGGTGTTATACCGCCCTGTTTACAGCTAAAGTATATTCAGTTAGCAATACACTATACAATGGAGCATACAACTTTAAAATACTCTGTATTATGGACTATTATTGCATACGCCACACTGCATTCAAGTGTATTGGCAAATATCCTACAGGGTTGTTGAACAGCGTTCGGAAGAATACACTAAAATATGTTTTTGAAGGGTAGTAGAGTCAGCGCGCTGCTACAAGAAGGCAAACGTTCTCCATCCTGCTATAGTAAGAAAAAGACAGATAAAGAAGAGCGCAGTGAAAAGTAAACAAACAAGTTAAACTCTATAAGAGCTATAATTCTTCGTCGGCGTCTCTCTCTGTCGCATAGGCAGAAGTATAGCGGCACCGCTCAGTTCCTTACTCATGAGAATTCTTTAAATAAATAGTCTGAAATTGGATATTTTATCATGATGTTTTTTATTTGTGTTTAATCTATTTATAGCCCCTCATACGACCTACGATAACATAAAATCATCTACTCAACTTGGGCTAACGAAGAATGCATATGACCTCGAATAATGTTTTATAGCTTGAACAGCAGTCAGTCTCTGGCTAAAGCCCTCGACCGACTACTGCTCAAGCCAAAAACATTAGTCTCGCTCATATAAATCCTTCGTACGCCCAAGTTGGGTATATATATATATATATGTATATATATATTAGGGTGTCCCTTATTTACCAATGTTTTTTTTTTCGTTGTGCCGCCCCCTAGATCTTTAATTTATGCTAAAAAATGAAGATTCTACTCGGAAAAAGTGAGAAAAAGACGTTTTAAACCGTGCCTATTTCGCAAAACGAGATTTTAGTCCACGTATACGCATTATACTTAATCTAACGTATTTCATTCCTCTACTATGTTAAAAAAGAGCTTTAAACAGTTCGACTATTAGATTTTTTTTATGTAAAGTTTAGCATAAGAACGAAGTTTTACTTATTTTAGATCAAAACGTACATATAGTAAGGTAAGAGACACTTTTGCATTAATTAAGGTCAGTTTTTTAAATTATTTTTTGCTTTTTTGATTAATAATGAAAGTTATTTATGATTTGCCTGATTATTTTGAGTAATAATTTTCGAAAAATAGACATAAAAATTCACAACAATTATAAATTAACATATTTTGTACATTATGAAATTTCTAAGATTGTTTTCAAAAACAATTTTTACAATAGTTGGTTTAAGCGTATAATAATATTTTTTTTATAATATTAGGGGTAACCGGGGTAAATTGGACCCATGGGACAAACCAGACCAGCATTACTTTATATGAATATACGTAAATATTAGAAGATTAAAACTACATAAAAAAACTTTAGCAATAAAAGTAATTCAATGTAACAATATTAAAATCTTACTGGTCAAATAAAAATTTACTATATTTTTACATAAAGTGATGCCGGTCCGATTTCCCCGGGGGTCCGATTTACCCCGATTTCCCCTACCTTCGATGTATTCAAGTTTTTAATTAATTTATTAAAAAACTGTACGATTATGCTGACATTGATTCTTTAGTATCCAATGCTGCCTTAGAAAAGATCAAAAGGCATTTATGGTACTTAGCCCCTGAGGCAAGTGCTATTTCATTTTTTGATGATGCTTTATCTTTTGAAGTCAGATGTCAGATGGTTTTATCGTTAGAAAAAGACTTTTACACTGATGATTTACCTCCGAAAAAATACATAATTAATAATCCTACAGATTTAAAAAATTTTAAAATTCTAGAATTAGATCACTTTATAAATCGTCAATCACTCTTATTTTTTGATAGATTTAATATTAACAAAAACTTTTTGTACACTGATTGTAAGACTTGGTTTACTAATAATGATTATTTAAAAGGTTTAGAGATTGTTAAAAATTTACGTGTTGTAAATGATGCTGCTGAAAGAGCTGTAAAACTTACCGAAGATTATATAAACAGAACCAAGAATGAAGATCAGAAATTATTCTTGATACAAAATGTATGCCAATTTCGTAAAGATTTTGAAGATGCTAATAAGCAAACAATTGTAAAAAAAATAAAATTGCAGGAAAAAGATGATAATTGAAACTTTATCAAAACAACAAAAATTTTAATAAATTTTATTGCTTTATAATGACTATATTGTTTTTATTTAATATTATATATTTTTTGAGAATTTTGGTGAATTTTACGTACACGCCCATTCGCTTTTACGTGTTTCCGACATTTTGAAATATACAAAGTATGTTGATTCATTCGTTTTGTGAATTTTCATGTCTAATATTCTAAAAATTATTACTCAAAATAATCAGACAAATCATAAATAACATTCATTATTAATAAAAAACAAATAATCATTAAAAAAACTGACCTTAACTGATGTAAAAGTGTCTCTTACCTTACTATATATACGTTTTGATCTAAAATAAGTAAAACTTCGTTCTTATGCTAAATTTTACATAAAAAAAATCTAATAGTTGAACTGTTTAAAGCTCTTTTTTAACATAGTAGAGGAATGAAATACGTTAGATTAAGTATAACGCGTATACGTGGACTAAAATCTCGTTTTGCGAAATAGGCACGGTTTAAAACGTCTTTTTCTCACTTTTTCCGAGTAAAATCTTCATTTTTTAGCATAAATTAAAGATCCAGGGGCGGCACAACAAAAAAAAACATTGGTAAATAAGGGACACCCTAATATATATATATATATATATATATATATATATATATATATATATATATATATATATATATATATATATATATATATATATATTTGTATAAAATTTATGTAATGAAATAATTTCTTAATTAAAAGAAAATTATTTTCAATTAAAACAATATAAATATTTCTAAATATCCAAAAACTTGCTTTTTAAGATTGTAAATTTTTTTTTTATAATAATAGTACATTGTTAACCAAGATAGTAAAGTAGGTGATTCTTGCCCGAGCGAAGTAAGGACGACAATAAAGACGAGGGCAAAAATACCTTTACTTCCGTGGATAACATATTACTTTTTCATACGCGAAGGGCGTCCAATTAAACCACATTGAATATAAATTCATTAATAATACATAAAGTAACATCATTAAGAGCAGGTCGCATATCTCTGTCCTTTTCTAATCAAAGAATTTATTTTTTTGCAAGAACTAATAATTGTAGCAAAAAATAAGGAGATAGCCCCATCTTGTATCATAGAGAGCAATAATTTCTTTGATGAGGAAAAATTATTTTTATCGATTCGTTTTGAAGAAAACCTTGAAAAACTTAACAAATATAGGTTAGGATGGACAATTCAGTTTTTCAAGGTTTTCTTAAAAACGAAGCAATAAAAATAATTTTTTCTTATAAAAGAAAATCTAGCTTTTTATTATACGAGATGGGGCTTTCTTCTTATTTTTTGATACAATTATTAATTTCAGTGAAAAAATCAATTCTTTGATTAGAAAAGGACAGATATACTCGACCTCATAGATACTCGACCGAATAGATCATAAAATCAAAATGAAAATGTGAAAGTAAGACTCTGCCCATCAGTCCATGAACAAGTTCATCTATCCGCCCATCAAATCATCAACAAAATCATCTATCTACCCATCAATCCATTAACAAAATCATCTATCCACCCATTAACTCATCGACCAATTCATCTATCCACCCATCAGTCTATCAACCCATCGATACATCAACCTATCGACATATTTATTTATCGACCCATCTACATAATTATTTATCCGCCCATCGACCCATCGTCATATTCATCGATCCGCCCGACGAACCACTGAGTTGTCATTTCATCGCCCCATGAATCCACCCATGAATTCATTGAATCACGTACCTATTACTCAATTTATACATCGACTCATCTACCATTCAGTACTGCTCTAGGACACGAAAAGTAAATTTCTTATTGAAAATAGGGTAAAAATCAATCACGCTTATGAGAAAATTACTTTCTTGCCCTAGGGTAAAAAAGAGCTATTTCGGCCCCTAAGAATAGACATAAGAAATTGAATTTTACGCCCTGAGTATGAAAAAATAAATTTATATACATTATGAAACTTTTAAATTTATAACTTCGCTCTATTCGGCGATATTGTTTCATTTCAACCAATAAATACAGTCTTTCCATGATGACAGAGTTTATCCATAATTTTTGTAAAAGAGGAGATTTTTATTACTATGAACTAGTATTATGAGTAATATATCAATCTATTATTATTGTTATTGAAAATTAATAGTAGATCAAGTAAAAAAGAAGTGATTGTAATAACAAAAATTGTCACACCTTCTTTATATATAAATATATATATATATAAAGCGGGGTTCAATAAAAAAGAGCCACCCTTGAGAAAAAAAAGTACTAATTAAAAAATTTTGTATCTCAACAAATAAGGGTCGCACAGAACTCTACGACCACTCATTTCAAACGTATTTATAAGGACTTATCAATTGTGTATTGGCAATTTAATTTTAAGTACTTGTGGGAAATATTACGACTTAAAAATAGAAAAAAAAAAAAAATTTTTTATTCGCCTGTGTTTAAATTTGAATTATTTTTCGGAAAATGATGGTAGAAAAATTTTACACGGCCAGTTTTAGAGGTATTTTGCTTAACTTAAAATTTATATTTTATTTTTTTTTTTCTAGGTTCAAAACTGACCAAGATTAAGCGATTTTCGTTGAAAAAAAGAAGTGTAGTTTTGTATGTAGAATAACCTTAAATTTTATCAAAATTTTTTGTGCATTTTAATTTTTTTTTATATTGTTGCAGTACTCTTATACATATATATAAGAGTATGGTATACATGTATATGAGAATACCGCAACAATATCATAAAAATTAAAATGCACAAAAAAATTTTTAGAAAATTTAAAGTTATTCTACATACAAAAATACACTTTTGTTTCATTTGGCATTTTTCTATATCTCCTCTCATTAAGCAGATATCGGAAAAATAAAAAAGACCCTTTTTTTGACCAAAAATGGTCAATTTTGAACCTAGAAAAAAAATAAAATATAGAGTTCAAGTTAAGCAAAATACCTTTAAAAGTAGCCGTGTAAAATTTTTCTACCATCATTTTCCGAAATTTTCAAATTTAAACACAAGCGAATAAAAAAATTTTTTTTCTTTCTATTTTTAAGTCGTAATATTTCCAAGACAAGTACTTAAAATTAAATTACCAATACACCATTGAAAAGTCCTTACAAATACATTTGAAATAAGTGGTTATAGAGTTCTGTACGACCCTTATTTGTTAAGATACAAAATTTTTTAATTAGTACTTTTTTTCTCAAGGGTGACTCTTTTTTATTGAACCCCACTGTATGTAGATGTAAAAATAATTTTTCTCCTCTTGTGTAACGCCATCAATCAACATTGACGATCTTTATGTGTAACGCCATCAATCAACATTGACGATCTTTATGAAATAGCAAACTTTTTCCCGTCTCCAAATTTTTATTTTATTTTAACGACAGTTAATGACCAATTTTGCATTCAAAGTCTTAATAGTTACAAATGTCGCAAGCGACTTACTCTCTAATTCATTCCAATTCAATAAACTTGTATAAAAACTTTTCCTATGTACTTGGATGCCATTAATTAAGAAGCAACAAATCCCTTACAGCTTCTGTGATATTAGAAATATCTTTTTATTGTTTTTAAAGGTCTGATGGCTAACAATCTCAGAAGCGAAAAATTCCCAGATGCATGAAAATCACAAAATTTGTATGAAATCATTTTATAGTGCTAACAACCATAAATTTTTGGAGCGACAAAATCCTTGAAACTCCTGTAGTAGCAGAATCATTTTTATATTGCCTTTTAAGTGTTAATTTTTTCAAATTTTAAGAGCGACAAATTACTAGATGCATTTTAATAACAAAAATTTCCATAATAATTATTTTAGCGTGCTAAGAACCATAGATTTTTAGAGCGACAGAATCCTTGTAGCTTCTGTTGAATTAAAATCATATTATTATTGAATTAAAAGTTCAAATTTATTTAAATATCATGAGCGACGCATTCCCAAACGCATGTAAATTGAAGAAATGATAAAAAAAAAATATTTAGAGTTAGTAGATTAAAGAATTACTAGAGCGACTAAATCCTTAAGGCTTCGGTTAAGTGACAAACATCTTTTAATTGCATTCAAAGTCTTAATAGTTACAAATGTCACAAGCGGCTTACTCTTCAATTCATTCCTATTCAAAAAACTTGCACTAAAGTATTTTCTATGTTCTTGGATGCTATAAATGAAGAAGCAACAAATTCTTTGCAGCTTCTGTGATATTAGAAATATCTTTTTATGGTTTTTAGAGTTCTGATTGTTAACAATCTCAAGAGCGACAAATGCCCAGATGCATAAAAATCACAAAATTTGTATAAAAATCATTTCATAGTGCTAGCAACCATAAATTTTCAGAGCGACAAAATCCTTGAAGTTCCTGTAGTATCAGAATCCTCTTTATATTGCGTTTAAAGTGTTAATTTTTTCAAATTTCAAGAGCGACAAATTCCCAAATGCATGAAAATCACAAAATTTGTATGAAAATCATTTTATAGTGCCAGCAACCATAAATTTTTAGAGGACAAAATCCTTGAAGCTCCTGTAGTATCTTAATCATTTTTATATTGCATTTTAAGTGTTAATTTATTCAAATTTTAAGAGCGAAAAATTCCTAGATGCTTTTTATTAACAAAAATTTCCATAAAAATTATTCTAGCGTGCTAGGAATCATAGATTTTTAGAGGGACAAAAATCCTTGTAGCTTCTGTTAAATTAAAATTATATTTTTATTGAATTAAAAGTTTAAATTTATTTAAATATTATGAGCGACAAATTCCCGAACGCATGCAAATTAAAGATCTGATATAAAAAAATATTCAGAGTTAGCTGATTTAAGAATTACTAGAGCGACTAAATCCTTAAAGCTTCGGTAAAGTGACAAATATGTTTTAATTGCATTCAAAGTCTTAATAGTTACAAATGTTACAAGCGGTGAACTCTCTAATTCATTTCAATTGAAAAAAATTGCATAAAAGTATTTCCTATGTGCTTGGATGCTATAAATTATGAAGCAACGAATTCTTTGCAGCTTCTGTGATATCAGAAATATCTTTTTATGGTTTTTAGGGTTCTGATTGTTAACAATCTCAAGAGCGACAAATTCCCAGATGCATGAAAATCACAAAATTTGTATAAAAATCATTTTATAGTGCCAGCAACCATAAATTTTTAGAGGAGTAAATCCTTCAAGCTCCTGTAGTATCTGAATAATTTTTATATTGCCTTTTAGGCGCTAATTTTTTCAAATTTTAAGAGCGACAAATTCCTAGATGCTTTTTAGTAACAAAAATTTCCATAAAAATTATTTTAGCGTGCTAGGAACCATAGATTTTTAGAGGGACAAAAATCATTGTAGCTTCTGTTATATTAAAATCATATTTTTATTGAATTAAAAGTTTAAATTTACTTAAATATCATGAGCGACAAATTCCCAAACGCATGTATATTGAAGAACTGATATAACAAAATATTTGGAGTCAGCTAATTAAAGAATCACTAAAGCCACAAAATACTTAAAGCTTCAGTAAGGTGACAAACATCTTTTTATTGCATTCAAAGTCTCAATAGTTACAAATGTCACAAGCGGCTAAGTCTCTTATTCATTTCAATTCAAAAAACTTGCATAAAAGTATTTCCTATGTGCTTGGATGCTATAAATTAGGAAGCAACAAATCCTTTGAAGCTTCTGTGATATCAGAAATATCTTTTAATGGTTTTTAGAGTTCTGATTGTTAATAATCTCAAGAGCGAAAAATTGCCAGATGCATGAAAATCACAAAATTTGTATAAAAATCATTTTATAGTGCCAGCAACCATAAATTTTTAGAGGAGTAAATCCTTCAAGCTCCTGTAGTATCTGAATAATTTTTATATTGCCTTTTAGGCGCTAATTTTTTCAAATTTTAAGAGCGACAAATTCCTAGATGCTTTTTAGTAACAAAAATTTCCATAAAAATTATTTTAGCGTGCTAGGAACCATAGATTTTTAGAGGGACAAAAATCATTGTAGCTTCTGTTATATTAAAATCATATTTTTATTGAATTAAAAGTTTAAATTTACTTAAATATCATGAGCGACAAATTCCCAAACGCATGTATATTGAAGAACTGATATAACAAAATATTTGGAGTCAGCTAATTAAAGAATCACTAAAGCCACAAAATACTTAAAGCTTCAGTAAGGTGACAAACATCTTTTTATTGCATTCAAAGTCTCAATAGTTACAAATGTCACAAGCGGCTAAGTCTCTTATTCATTTCAATTCAAAAAACTTGCATAAAAGTATTTCCTATGTGCTTGGATGCTATAAATTAGGAAGCAACAAATCCTTTGAAGCTTCTGTGATATCAGAAATATCTTTTAATGGTTTTTAGAGTTCTGATTGTTAATAATCTCAAGAGCGAAAAATTGCCAGATGCATGAAAATCACAAAATTTGTATAAAAATCATTTTATAGTGCTAGCAACCATAAATTTTCAGAGCGACGAAATCCTTCAAGCTCCTGTAGTACCAGAATCATCTTTATATTGCGTTCAAAGTGTTAATTTTTTCAAATTTCAACAGCGACAAATTCCTAGATGCATTTCAATCACAAAAATTTCCATAAAAATTATTTTAGCGTACTAGGAATCATATATTTTTAGAGCGACAAAATACTTGTAGCTTTAATAAATTTTCTTTAAATTTATTGAAATATCATGAGCGACAAATTTCCAGACGTATCTGAATCCAAAAACAAAAAAAAGTATATATTTAGAGTGTCTAGTTCAAAGAATCACTAGAGCAACAAAATCCTCCAAGCCTCAGTAAGATCAAAAACATCTTTTAATTGCGCTCACAGTCTCAATAGTTTTAACTATCAAGAACGACTTATTCCCAAATGCATCCCAATTAAAATCCATTTCACATAAAGAATTTTCTTTCTGCTCTGATGTTAAGATATTGAAGTTGACCAATTTTCTATAGCTACTTGAGTATTAGAAACATCGCATGACTTATTAGATACATTAAGAAAAAAAGTTTTCATTTTCACTCGGTCCCAATGGCCATATCCGGGTCTGGGTCAGGTTTTGGGACTTACCAACTATTCTATCTTAGAGCGACAAAAAAGCGACAAATTATGCAACCAGAATGGAGTTGCTAACCCTAGCCGTTCCTGAGTTACTGTAGTGGATGCCGTAGCTTAATATTAAGCTACGGTAGCCATTGTTTCTCGGAAACGGCTGGAGCGACAAAATCCAGTGTTGGATTAAATGTCAGCGACAAATTAGCAACAAATTATCAAATATCGCACGACTTTTTAGATACACAAAGAAAAAAAGTTTCCATTTTCACTCGGTCCCAATGGCCATATCCGGGTCTGGGTCAGGTTTTGGGACTTACAAACTATTCTATCTTAGTGCGACAAAAAAGCGACAAATTATGCAACCAGAATGAAAGTTGCTAACCCTAGCCGTTCTTGAGTTACTGTAGTGGATGCCGTAGCTTAATATTAAGCTACGGTAGCCATTGTTTCTCGGAAACGGCTGGAGCGACAAAATCCAGTGTTGGATTAAATGTCAGCGACAAATTAGCAACAAATTATCAAATATCGCACGACTTTTTAGATACACAAAGAAAAAAAGTTTCCATTTTCACTCAGTCCCAATGGCCATATCCGGGTCTGGGTCAGGTTTTGGGACTCACAAACTATTCTATCTTAGTGCGACAAAAAAGCGACAAATTATGCAACCAGAATGAAAGTTGCTAACCCTAGCCGTTCTTGAGTTACTGTAGTGGATGCCGTAGCTTAATATTAGGCTACGGTAGCCATTGTTTCTCGGAAACGGCTGGAGCTACAAAACCTGGGATAGAGCAACAAATTAGCGACAAATTAGCGACAAAATATGGTACTTTTCCGAATGTGGCCCTATGAAGTGGATTCCGTAGCTTAATATGCATCACGTTATGGTCATTTAAGGTTTAGATGGAAAAATTATAGCTGATTGTGTTATAAGATAAATTACAGAACGCAGTCGTACAGTTCGGTTTAATATGGTCCAAGTAATTGACAGGTGACCTTAGCTTTGACCCTAAGGTTATTTTTAAAGGTTATTTCAAGGTCGAATTCCTAATTTTGAATGGGAACCGGTAGGGGTTTCTTCAAAAGTAGTTTTAACCCCGGAAATGAAGAGATCGGGAAATTTTACGTCCAGATTTTCACGTATTTGACTGTGGATCACAATTACCCCCTAGGGGTCACATAAAGGTCATTTGAAGTTTAGATAGGAAAATCGGAGCAGATCGCGTTATAAAATAGATTACAGAGCATAATCGTACAGTTTAGTTTGATATGGTCAAAGAAATTAACAGGTGACCTTGGCTTTTACCCCAAAGTTATTTCTTCAGGTTATTTCAAGCTTTATTTTTTTTTTGTGTTCGAAGATAAAATATAACTTTAGCATGTATATTTAAACTTCAGTAGGGTATATGTAGCTGATCTCAGTGTAACCAGAGTCACGACAAGGACGTGTCAGCTTTTGACTCGATTTTCTTTTTTTTTATTTTGAATTTTATTTTAATTTTATTTTTTTTCATTTTTTATTTTTAAACAATTTTGTTCGAATATATTTTTTTTTCCATTTTACTATAATTTTTTGTGATTTCATTTTCTAAGATTCGCTTTTTCTGTATATCAATCTTATTATATTCATAACTTTTGTATTTGATTTTTATAATGATGATAAGCAGAGTGTTATAGATTTAAATAAATTATCAAGTTTTTTCTGTATTTATTCTTTTTCTTTAAGTTTATGTTTAAACAGCCTTTCGTTTTCGACTTGACAGTAACCTAGACGATACTAAAATAATTGGACTGCACTTTGAATAACATCTTGGTCGATTAAAGCCGCCTCTTTAACAATACGACGCCGCAGTCTATCTAAATTTGTAAGTTATGACACATAAACTCTACTCTTTAAGTAGCCCTATAAAAAAATGTCGAGTGAAGACAGGTCAGGCGATCGTGCAGGCCATTCAATGGCGCCTCTTCTTTCTATCCATCGTCTATTAAAGACTTGAATTAAGTATGTGCGCACGTTTCGCGCATAGTGAAGTGCAGCACTATCTTGCTGAAAATAAATATTACCCAGCAATTGGATGTATAACTGGTATTATTTGGTTTTTTAACATTTCTTTATAAATTTCGGCATTCAAATTACCTTCAATAAAAAAAGCCTGATTGAAATATTATCAACCATACCTGCCTAAATATTCAACTTTTGAGGGTATTGCGTGTTCGCTTCCAACATCCAATGAGGAATATAATCTGATCAAAACCTACAGTTATGTCAATTTACTATTCCATTTAGTTGAAACGTAGCTACATCTGAAAATAAAATATTATTCAAAAAGTTCGGTGCAGTATTTATTCTATTTATCATTAACTCACAGAATTCTAGTCTACGATGAGGCTCGTCTTCATTCAATTCTTGAACCAAATGAATTTTGTATGGATGAAAGATATTCCTTCTCAATATTCGGTGTACAGAAATTATTCCAATTTCATGTTCAGCAGCCACACGACGGATAGATGTATGCTGGTTTTCAACAACAGACAATGCCACGTTCAACGAGACTTCTTCATTTGCTGGAGTTGCAGGTCTTTAAGATTCAGGTCAATCTTCAACAGTACCAGTTGTTTAAAGCATGGTATAGTTTTACTTACAATTGCCCTTAAAATACCTGTAACATTAACCCTGAAAGTATTATTGAACAAAGTTGCTACCTCGTTATGCGATCAATCTCTGTCTTCCCACTCCCTCATCATAAGAATAGTAATGCGATCACGTTTAGTTAGACGGTTAACTTTTTTCAAGGCAGCAATTGTAAAAAAAATTTGATTAGTTTAACTTAAATCAGTGCTTAAAAATTATGTAAAATAAAAAAAAATTTATAGTAGATAAATCAAGAAGTTCATAAGTTTCACCGAAATTACTTTAATTAAATAATAATGTATATATTTAATACAATAAAGTAACATTAAAAACGTACAAAGCTGTTATTATATTCGCTGGGAGCGTTTATGATTATTATTAGTCACGTGATATGTCCCCAAAACTTTGTAGGACGTTTTCTATTGAGTTAAATACAGACTGCATTATAATTTGATATTTTGCTAAAGTAATAAATTATTGATGTAAAATTGTGAAGAAGATAATTAAGTATTTGAATATTTGTTTATTTTTATTTGCAATAATTGCAATTAATAATCCTAAATCAATGTTGTTGTAATATGTAAATGTTGCGTCTTTCATTTGTATGCGTATAGCCATCCGTCGGTAAATGCGTACTCGACCATACATACGATACAGCAAATCAGCTGAAAAAGAGAGGCTCTAGTCAAGCTCAAGCAGTCTGTCGAACAGAGTCCAGCAAGCGCCATGTAGCAATAAAGACAAGCTCTTTACAATAGCATATGTAAAGTAAAGCTCAGCCATTTAGAAAAACGCTGCCAAGTGCTTTGGCGCAATGCTTTCTTATAGAGCGCATTGAGTTAGAGTATTTTGATTTTATTTTTTTAAATACGATTTTAATATAAATGTCCCTATCCTCTGTATTGAAGGCTGTCTTAATACCTACGAAAACTATATGAATTTTACTCTTTCTTACTTTTGCCATTTGCATAATGTGATTTTATGATGCTCTAAAATTAAAAATGCGTTTATAAAATTAATTTTCTCAAGCTTGTCTTTTTAACACTATAACCAATAACTTGCATACAAATTTTGGAACATTTTCATCAAATAGTTTACAAAAAATACCAAATAATTAAAAAATAAACATTGTTTTAAAATTTTCAAAACGCTTCAACGTTACAACTACGCCTAGAAAACCAGTTTTCAAAAGTTCATTTTATTTAGGCAATCTTAAATAATTTGTATACATAATTTTAAGCTACTTCATCGAGTAGTTTACGTAAAATACCAAAAAATAAGTGAAATTTTTTCCAAAATTTTCAAAATGCTCTAAAATTAAAACTACTCTAAGAAAATAAGTGTTCCAAAGTTTGTTTTCTTTAGACAATAGCAAATAACTTGCATACAAATTTAGAAGCAAATCTATCGAATGGTTGTCGTAAAATAAATAAATGAAAAAAAAAATATTTTTTCAAAATTTTCAAAATGCTCAAAAATTAAAAGTGCGCTAAGAAAATCAGTTGGTAAAAGTTTTTCTTCTTTTGGCAGTCGCAAATAATGTTCATACAAATTTTCAAGAAAATTCTTTGAGTAGTTTACGTAAGATATCAAAAAAATGAAAAATTAAAATTTTTTTAAAATTCTTAAAATGGCTCTAAAAAAAAACTGAGCTGAGAAGATCAATTTTCAACAGCTTCCCCCCCAGTTAGACAAAAAAATAAATTTTATGCAAAATTTGAAGTTAATCCATCGAGTAGTTCTCGAGATCTTATTGGCGTACTGAATACATACACACACACACATACACACACACACACACACACATACATACAGACATTTTCTGGAAACCACTTTTTTTGACTCCCTGAGTCTAAATATGTACTAATTAATGAAAAAATAGAAAAAAATTTTTTTTACCGATACAATGCTTTCTCTATGAGAAAGCAAAAGAAAGAACATTATTGTACTTAAGGTGGTTCGTGCGGTAAGAGAGAGAAAGCTAGCTGTGAGAGAAAGAGATAGCGCTCACATGATACAGTTGCGCATGCGCAGCAACGTAAATGTGAACGAAATATGCATCGTTTATCTAATAATTACATGTTCAAAACACTTTATCTCTTTAATAAAACGATGAATTTACGTGAATCTTGTTGGAAAATGTTTATTATTAGTTCCTTTATATATGTTTAAATTTTCAATTACAATTTGAATTTAGTTTATGAGATATTGCGATTAACAGCTACGAAATGTAAAAATTCCAATATATATAGATATACTTCCAATGTAATTTGTAAAACTTTGAACATCGATTAATCAAAAACGAAACGATGAAATGTTCTGAAATTTTAATATGATATTCACATTGCCTTCATTGAACTATACCTACAATTTCAAGAATATCTTGAAAAAACACGTTAGTCGCACGAACCACCTTAATATAATTAAGAATTTATATCAACCAGTTTAATATTATAAATAAAAGTGTTTTCTTTTCGATCCCGGAACACAAAACCTCTATTCCCAACATGGTAGCAAAGCGTGGTTGAAGGTATGCAAAGAAGAAAACGTGGTTAAAAAGAAAAAACAAGAAAACGTGGTTGAAAAAAAAGTAAGAAAACGTGGTTAATAAAATAGAAAAAACGTGGTTATTGAAGCACAAACGTGGTTGATTATTTAAATCAAAAAGATAACTAAAAGGCAAAAGTAAAGTGAAAAATATATAGAAAAGTGAAAATAAAATATTATTATTAATCAAGAAAAAGAAAAAAGAAGAAAATTAAGCAGAAAATACGTTCGATGCAAACGGATTAAAAATTAAAGCCACGTGGTCTCAAAAAGTCAGGTTAGAAGAAAATTATTTTGAGGTTAAAACAGAGCACGTGTTTGAAAGATAAAAGAAAAGAAAAAGAAAACAAGTGAATAAAAGGAAAAAAATAATAAATAATAAGAAGAAGATAGTGAATAATAATTTTGAAAAAATAGACTGTACGAGAAAATTAAAAAAGGTGACAAAATAAAAAGGTTACAAACGTGAATTCACTAAGGAAATTAATAAGATAATTAAAAGAAAATTTAATGAAACAGACAAAAGCTGAAATTATAGTGCTCAATAAAGAAGAACGAAATCGTCTAAGAAAAGTTTTCCTCAAAGAACTGAAAAAAGTGTTAAGTGCAGTAATAGAAATTGATAAAAATATAAAATTAGAAAAAGAAAGAGAAATGGCTAAGCAAGTAAAAATTGATGATGTTAATATTCCCATTTTTGATGGATGCAATTATTCAAGCTGGGAATTCAGATTGTTGAATATTTTAGAATATAAAGAATGTAAAAAGCAAGCAACAAGAGTATTAACAGCAGCAGATAATCAAGATGTTTGGGAGAAAGCAGATATAAAAGCTAAAAATATACTGATAAGCTCAATATCAGATAAGCAGTTAGAGTACATTAAAGAATGTAAAACAACATATGAAATGATGAGAAAGCTAGACAGCGTGTACTCAACAAAATCTACAGCTCTACAGATAATATGTAGAAGTAAATTAGAAGATGTAAAACTGAAGAATTATGACAAAGTTGAAGATTTTTTTGTAGATTTTGAACAAACCTGTAATAAGTCTAAAGCAGCTGGTGGAACTTTGAACGAGCAAGAAAAGCTAAGATATATAATAAAAGCACTGCCACCCAGTTACAGCTTTATTGATGACTTTATAGATGTCATACCAGAAGAGCAAAGGACAGAAGAATATGTAAAGTCCAAAATTCAGGAGAAAAATATGACAAGACCTAAAAGTGAAAGTAAAAGAAATGTCAACACTTTCAGCATAAAAACAAAAGGACAATGTTTTAATTGTGGGAAAGAAGGCTACAACAAGAAAGATTGTTGGAGAACACCACAATATAACCAAGGCAGAGGAACGTATACCAATCAAGGTAAAGGAGCCTATTACAACAGAGGTCGTGGTCAACGAGGAACAAGTCAGCCAAGAGAAGAATCTTCTAGTCAACGTAACAACAACCGCAATGCAGAATCATGGGTAACGATGGTAATGTTAAGTCCTGGCTTTCACCAGGACTAAATAAAAGTGTATGATTTTATTATGTTGAATATTTTTGTAAGATTTTAAATATGAATTTAAGTTAATTTAGAATAATTGAATTAATTATTAAATTATAATTATGAAAGATAAATATATGTATAATCTAGTGGTGAATTGAACTACACCAATATTTAATTGAGTAAACCGTTTCTCACAATTGAAATATATTGCAGGATATTTATTTAGAGTACTTGAATAGAGAATATATAAATTGAATATTCTTACCTTGATTGATTCAAGTAGATGAAGGCTGGATACAGACAAACAAAGAATAGATATAGGCACGATTAAAAATAAGACTCGAGTCGAATATAAGAAACTTTTAAGATATTTATTGACACTTGTAAAAATAATTAAATATTGAATACAATAACTTTATTTGAATTTGAATTTGAATTTGAATTTGAATTTGAACTACAGGATTTACGACTTGGTACCAACGATGATCCTGGGGTAGTGCCCACTGTCGTCAATTTCAGTCGGCTTTTATAATTTTTTTATCTTTGACATAATTTCATTAGGTAAAAGTGGATCTTGTTCTTCTTATAAATAATTTCAAAATGTGAGTTTGGTTTTGTAATTTTGAATCGAAGAATTTCGTTTGCTCAATATCAACTTTAAGTTTCTTTACTGCTTAGGTTAACACATTCTTTTATTGTTCGATGACCGTTTAATTAGTTCATCAATGTCATATTAATGAAAAGATATTTTAAAAATTGTAAATTAAAAAGTAATATAAAAGATACGTTGTGACGTGACAGTAAACCATAATGAGCTAAAAGAAACAGAAATTAATGAAAGTAAAAATGAAATAAACTGGCTTTTAAATAGTGGTTGTACTGACCATATAGTTAATAATGATAGTTATTTTAAAAAATTTATTGTATTAAAAGAACCAGTTAATGTAAAATTACCAGATGGAAAAATATTAAAAGCTACTAAAATAGGTAACATTATAACGTATTTTAAAACTTATTATTATGAAAAGAAAGTTGATCTTAAAAATGTCTATTATGTAAAAGAATTGAGTAGAAATTTGTTAAGTTTTTCTAAAATAACTGTAAATAACACAATTGTATCGAGAAATCAAACAGCAAAAATTTATAATAAAAATAGAGAATTAGTAGCTGTAGCAGAAAAAATAAATAATTTGTATTTAATGAAAAGCTTTATAGATAAATATAATGAAAATGTTTATGCAAATACGGTAAAATTAACAGATAAAGAAAAATGGCACAGAGCATTAGGCCATGTAAATTTTCAATATTTAAATAAATTAGTTAATGAAAAATTATTGAATGGTTTACCAGATAAATTAGAAAATAATAATATGGAATGTGCAAACTGTATTCAAAGTAAAATGGCTAATGTACCGTTTCAAAATAAAAAAACTAGGTCTACTGAGACTTTAGAATTAATTCATACAGATTTAAATGGTCCACACAGCACAGCTGGTTATGGTGGAGAAAGATATTTTTTAACGTTTATAGACGATTATAGTAAATGTAGTAGAGTTTATTGTATTAAAAGTAAATCTGAAACAGCAGGATGTTTTATGGAATATGTGAATTTAGTTGAAAATCAATTTAATAAAAGAGTAAAAAGCTACAATGTGATAATGGTAAATAGTATTTAAAACGAGAAATTTATAAATTTATCAAATACAAAGGAATTGAATTATTACCTTGTCCACCCTACGTCCATGAATTAAATGAAGTAGCGGAAAGATTTAATAGATCAGCTATGGACATAGGCAGATGTTTAGTACGAGAAGCCAAGATACCTATAAAGTATTGGCCAGAAGTAATGAAAACAGTTTCTTATTTAAAAAACCGTACTATAGCCAACACACATGAAAATAAAACTCCATACGGAATACTTTTAAAATCAAAACCTGATGTAAAACATTTGAAAATATATGGAAGCAAAGTTTTTGTAAGGGTACCAGAAGTATTAAGAAAAAGTAAAAGGGACGATAAAGCTTAATTAGGTACACTTGTACGTTATACACACAATGGTTATAGAGTTTAAATTGATAATAAAGTCATAAATGCCAGACATGTTAAAGTAATTGAAGAAGATACAGAATTAATTTGTACTGAACAAAATGATGAAAATTACATTGAATTAAATCTAGAAAATGAAAGTAGTAAAAGTAAAATAAATTCTGAAAATGAAAATGATAGAGAAATAAATGATAATGAAAATTATGATAGTGAAAACTCAAATTCTAATAATAAAATAAATAATGATTCTGGCAAAATAAATAAAAGATTTAAAAAACGAACAAATAATTTAGAAGTTGAAAGAACTTCAACGAGAAAGAAAAAGTCCTATAGAAAGATATGGTAACCCAATAACACATTATATTTATGTAAATTATGTAAACGCTAATGTACCGAATACATTCGAGGAGGCGATAAACTCCACAAAAAGTGAAGAATGGCAAAATGCTATGGATTCCGAAATTAATAGTTTAAATAAAAATAAAACATGGACTATTGTAGACAAACCTAAAGATAAGAAAATAATTGATGTTAAATGGATATTTAAAAGAAAAAGAGATAATTCTTATAAAGCTAGATTAGTAGTAAAAGGCTTTCAACAAAAAGAATATTTAGAAAATGTATACTCTCCAGTAGGAAAAATGCAAACTTTAAAAATTTTGTTAAGCTATTGTTGTGTAAATAATTTAGATATAGAACAAATGGACGTTGAGACAGCATTTCTCAATGGTACAGTAAAATCAGAAGTTTATATTTATGAACCAAAAGGCTATGAAACTGGAGAAAATAAAGTATGTAAACTCCAAAAGGCACTCTATGGTCTTAGAGAAAGTCCACGAGCATGGTATGAAACATTTAATAACTATGTTGAAAAATTAAATTTTGTTAGAAGCAATCATGACTATTGTTTATATGTAAATAACACAAGCAATGATCCTATATATATGTTGGTATTTGTAGATGATATTTTAATTTGCTGTAAAGATAAAAATAAGATCAAGGATATGAAAACAAAATTAATGCAAAGATTTGCAATGAAAGATTTAGGTAAAATAACAGGATATATTGGAATTGATATTAATCATGATAAAGAAAAAGGTGTAATGACTTTAAGTCAACAAAAATATATTGAATAATTGTCTGTGAAATATCATTTAGAAAATGCAAAGCTCTATGAAACTCCGATAGAGACAAGTTTAAAACTTGAACAAGCAGCTGAAATAGATGAAAGAATTAGTTATAGAAATTTAATAGGCGAACTTTTATACATTAGTACAGGGACAAGACCTGATATATCACATAGTGTTAATTATTTAAGTAGATACTAAAGTTGTTACAACGAAACACATTTTAAATATGCTTTGAAAGTGTTAAAATATTTATATAAAACTGAAGATTTAAAATTAACTTATTATAATAACATAAACAAAGAAAAATTAGATTGTATGGTCGATTCAGATTACGCAGGTGATCATATTGATAGGAAATACAGGATTCGTAATTAGAGTATATGGTAATGTAGTTTATTGGAAAACACATAAACAGAAAACTGTAACAAAAAATTCAGCTTTCGCTGAATACATTGCTATGTCAGAAGCGGTGACAGAAATATTATTTATAAAAGATTTGTTAAATGATGCATTTAAATTTAATATGGATAGAACAATTAAAATTTATGAAGATAATTCTGGTGCGATAGCCATAGGTAAATTTGGTAATCTAACAAAAAATTCAAAGCACATTGAAGTGCAATATCACTATATTAATGAAAATTATGAAAACGGTGTAATAGATATTTTAAAAATTGAAACTGATAAAAATATAGCCGATATACTAACTAAAGGTCTATGCAAAGAAAAATTTGTTAAAAATAGAAAAGAATTAAGATTAATTTAAAAACACGTAAAAGCGAAATTGAATATAAAATAAAAGAAATAAAAGCCGCAAATTTAAGGAGGCGTGTTGTAATATGTAAATGTTGCGTCTTTCATTTGTATGCGTATAACCATCCGTCGGTAAATGCGTACTCGAACATACATACGATACAGCAAATCAGCTGAGAAAGAGAGGCTCTAGTCAAGCTCAAGCAGTCTGTTGAACAGAGTCTAGCAAGCGCCATGTAGCAATAAAGACAAGCTCTTCACAATAGCATATGTAAAGTAAAGCTCAGCTATTTAGAAAAAGAAAGAACATTACTGTACTTAATATAATTGAGAATTTATATCTACCAGTTTAATATTATAAATAAAAGTGTTTTCTTTTCGATCCCGGAACACAAAACCTCTATTTCCAACAAATGTAAATTAAAATAATCATAAGATAATGGGGTTATGTTATCGTTAGAATAACGAAGATAGACGCTTGCGTCTACCTTCGTTGGTCAGAGTGAATACATTTTCATGAAACATATGATCAGATACGTATACACTTACGTATAAGTAAAAGTGAGGTTAACCGACTTTATCCTTTTGATTACATTGATCCATTTAATTATTTGATCCCACTTACTTTCTAATATGAAAAATAAAAAGAACTTTAATTTACTATTACTCTACGTGTTTTTACAATCGATTATACAGTAACAACCGTCATATGGCATTATTTTAAAATCTTTCCATTTACCTAATATACAAAACGTCCTATTTTTTTTTGACATGTTGCCACCATGAGAAGAACAGTCGACTTACATGCCCCCACTATGTAAACTCTCGGTGCAAATAAAATGCTATAATTCGAT
The DNA here is from genome assembly GCA_017163975.1 of Anastatus disparis. NCBI lineage: Eukaryota > Metazoa > Arthropoda > Insecta > Hymenoptera > Eupelmidae > Anastatus > Anastatus disparis. The sequence continues at coordinate 2,181,229 of JAFFSR010000401.1, read as the reverse complement.
AACAAAGAATACTGTGTATGTGTCTGTTTGTTTTTGTGTCTGTTTATCTGTGTGTGTGTGTGTGTGTGTGTGTGTGTGTGTGTGTGTGTGTGTGTGTGTGTGTGTGTGTGTGTGTGTGTGTGTGTGTGTGTGTGTGTGTGTGTGTGTGTGTGTGTGTGTGTGTGTGTGTGTGTGTGTGTGTGTCAGTGTTTGTGTATTTCATAATGCAATCTCCTCGCAGTTCCGTCTCTAAACTTAAAATGACCTTCATATGACCTCTTAGGGGTAATTGTAACCCACCGTCAAATACGTATCTGGACGTGAAATTTCCCGATCTCTTTATTTCCGGGGTCAAAATTAGGGGTTTCCATTCAAATATAAGAATTTGACCTTGAAATAACCTTGAACAATAACCTCAGGGTCAAAGCCAAGGTCACCTGTCGATTCCTGGGATCATATTAAACCAAACTGTACGACTGCGTTCTGTAATTTATCTTATGACACGATCTGCTTCAATTTTTCCATCTAAACTTCAAATGACCTTCATGTAACCCATACGGGGTAATTTTGACCCATGGTCAAATACGTACCTGAATGTAAAATTTCCTAATCTCTTCATTTCCGGGGTCAAAATTAGGGGTTTCCGTTCAAATATAAGAATTTGACTTTGAAATAACCTTGAACAATAGACTTAGGGTCAAAGCCAAGGTCACCTGTCAATTCCTTGGACCATATTAAACCAAACTGTACGACTGCGTTCTGTCATTTATCGTATAACATGATCTGCTTCAATTTTTCCATCTAAACTTCAAATGACCTTCATGTGATCCCTACGGGGTAATTTTGACCCACGGTCGAATACGTACCTGGACGTAAAATATCTGAATCTATTCATTTCCGGGGTGAAAAGTAGAGGTTTCCGTTTTAAAAAAAGAATTTGATCTTGAAATACCCTTGAAAAATAACTTTGGGCAAAGTTAAGGTCATCTGTTAATTTCTTGGATTAAACCTAAAAACTTTTGTCTAGAATATTTTCTTAGAAGATGCGATCCTAAAAAGTTATTCAGATGGATCCATTCTTTTGCAGCACCCTGTATATATATCGCCCATTCTTACAAGGAGAGTGTCAGGGTATTGGGACGCCGATCCTGCTCAAATTTTGGGAGATGATTTTAGATGTAGAAATATGAAAAAAGCCAAGGTACTAGACTCTAACGCTCAATATTTCTCTAGTTACAGGCAAATAAAGAAAATCACTATAAAAGTTACGAGATTTTTAAACGCTTATAATTCATTAGCATTGATAGCTAGAAGTCTGAACCTTTTTTTAAATGAAAGTTGAGCTCAAATCCTTTCGAATTATTACCTATAGCATCCCGAAATATTATTTTTTTCTAAAGTTATAGAAAAATAAATATTGAAACAAATTTTAGCATTTATTGTTAATTAATTGAAATTAATGTTACGAAGACGAACTTCAGGTCCAATTTTTATCCCTCTATAACTTTAGAAAAAAATAATATTTCGGGATGCTATAAGTGATAATTCGCAAGGATTTGAGCTCAACTTTCATTTAAAAAAGGTTCAGACTTCTAGCTATCAATGCTAATGAATTATAAGCGTTTGAAAATCTAGTAACTTTTATAGTGATTTTCTTTATTTACCTGTAACTAGAGAAATCTTGAGCGTTGGAGTCTAGTACCTTGGCTTTTTTCATATTTCTACATCCAAAATGATCTCCCAAAATTTGAGCAGGGGCGGCGTCCCAATACCCTGACACTCTCCTTGTTAGTCGAATAAAAAAACAAAAAATTTTTTTTTGCTAAAATTTGGTAAAAAGTTTTTTTTTCATATTATGAACTACAAAATATTCAAATTTTCGAGAAAAAATTAATTCAAAAGTGCTAATGTAGCCATTCGCTAAGCTAAAGTCATTTAAAGCATTGGAATACCACTTTTCAATGCTACGAACTATGATTTCATGTTCAAGAAAATCATCGAAGTAGGTGGTAAATGGGGATATCCACACAACTTTTAATCCTGGTAACAGGTCATATTGCAGCTGTTCCTGGGTTTACCGCATGATGCACATTATTCAAACTAGGTTCAAATCTTTTGTGCTATTTTGTAACTCTATTTCTGATGTATTTTGTAAATGTGCCACAAACGGCTCAGCAGATAATTCTATAAAACATCCATTTTTACACATAAAAAATTACCGTAATTTATCTTATGCGTAAATTTACTTTTTATAGAAATATCTGCTGGGCCGTTTGTGGCACATATACAAAATACATCAGAAATAGAGTTACAGGATAGCACAAAAGATTTCAACCTAGTTTGAATAATGTGCATCACGCGGTAAACCCAGGAACAGCTGTAATATGACCTGTTACTAGGATCAAAAGTTCTGTGGATATTTCCATATGTATAAATAAAGCCTATAAATTTTAGAGTGGTGCAAAACAACTATTCATTTTAAAAAATTGAAATGTTATAAAAATAATGAAAAATATGATTTTTAGCCACATTTACTTATTTTAATGTTAATTTGTACTCATCAGCAGATGTTCCTTCGCAAGCATTCATAGAAATAGTTGTACACTTTACAAATATTAAAATATATTAAAAAATATATTCTGAAAGATTTAGAGTGAACCAAACCTTGAGATTTTATTAACAAATCATGTGCCACTGTAGCACATAAAAAATATACTTAAATACTAAATTAAAAAAAATTTTTGTTTATTTCATAGTTCAAGGTTATATAATACTGCTAATATTTCCAATAACACATGGTGACAGGTAACTATATGTGAAATTCTTTTCTTATAAGATTCAGAATGGATTTTTTTATTAGAAGAAAATGGAATGTCATTGAATTTCTTGAAAATTATGATTGGTAACTAAAATATCTTTCGTTTATTTGACTGAAAAGTTTTGAAAAATTATTTTTGCTTTATTTCTTTCATAATTTAAATATAATCTTTCTCAAGATATAATAACAGTTTAAAGAAAAATTAATTTAATTTTTAGTCAAGAAATAATTTTACATATTAAATAATGTTGACAGTCCAAGAGATAATAAGACACGATCCACTTTGTACCGATAATTCATCACATTTGTTATTGAATTTTTACAGTAAAAGTAACTCAAATTTATAACTAACCAATAATTAAATTCAATTTCTTGTACACTAAATACAAAATTTATATGCATATACCTTTTTCTTAGATGTATCAGTTACAAGATGAAAAACTAAAAATGCACTTTTACGTATATGTGAACTTATTGTGTAAATTCATAAGAATATTGTTAATTTTTAGTCCAACTGATTTCATCTACTAGAATATTGATTCACAAATTACCTTATACTGATCTTTGACGTACTTTAATAGATACTTTAATCTTAACGAAACTGATTAAATGAAATTCAAGTTAGTGTGTGTTATATACTTAATCTATATAAGAACATTAACATTTACCTGTTATTTGCATCCATATTATAATATTCTTCACCTACAATGATATAAAAAGAATGTTCGCTTAAAAGGTTTTGAATATACTTAAAAAATCTGAATGTTATAATTCAAATATAGATTGTTAAATTTTTTTTGTACCATATATTTAAAAATTTAATACTAATATATAAAACTGTAAAAACATATATAAAAATTAATGAATTATGTTTCCATTAATAGAATTTACTGAACAAAAAAAAATTTACATTCCACATTGCCATCTTCAATTGGATTTCGTTTAATCAGTTTAGTTAAGATTAAAGTATCTACTGATGTTATTATTAAGTTCAGTTTTAGAAAATAATTAATTCTAATTTTTGTTACATTTTATTAATGTATTTAATTATTTTAATATTAGTAATAAACATTATATAATTCTATGAAAATTGGCTATCGTAATTTAAATTTTCTGAAAATTTGTCATTGAATCTAATGATGTGACAACAATAATTGTATGTAATTATGTATAAAAACTTAGAATTAATTTAAACGAATAATTGCAATCAACATATAATAGAGATTGATATACATCAATATTCAATTTACTTTTTCTTATACTCATCTTGGTGAAAAAAATCAGGTAATTCATCACCTAATTATTTTTATCAGGACAGTGATATATAACTGAACACATGTCTCTTTGTATCTCAGTACGTCGAAGATCAGAATAAGGCAATTTGTGAATCAATATCCTAGTGGATGAAACCAGTTGGACTTCAGTTGAATAATAATTAAGAAAATCCTCATGAATTTACACAACAAGTTCACATATAGGTAGAAGTGCATTTTTAGTATTTCATCTTGTAACTGATACATCTAGGAAAAAGGTATATGCATATAAATTTTTTATTCAGTGTATAAGAAATTGAATTTAAATATTGGTAAGTTATAAATTTGAGTTATTTTTACTGTAAAAATGCAATAACAATTGTAATGAATCATTGGTACAAAGTGGATCGTGTCTTATTATCTCTTCGACTGTCAACATTATTTAATATGTAAAATTATTTCTTGACTAAAAATTAAATTAATTATTCTTTTAAGTGTTATTGTATCTTGAAATGAAAAAATAAAGAAAAAATAATTTTCCAAACCTTTTCAGTCAAATAAACAAAGGATATTTTAATTACCAATCATAATTTTTAAGAAATTCAATGACATTCAATTTTTCTCTAATAGAAAAATCCATTCTGAATCTTATAAGAAAAGAATTTTACATATGTTACCTGTCACCATGTGTTATTGGAAATATTAGCAGTATTATATTATATATAACCTTGAACTATGGAATAAACAAAAATTGTTTTATATTCAGTATTTTAGTATATTTTTCATGTGCTACGGTGGCACATGATTTGTTAATAAAACCTAAAGGTTTGGTTCACTCTAAATCTTTTAGAAGATATTTTTTAATATATTATATTTGTGAAGTGTACAACTATTTTTATGAATTCTTGCGAAGGAACATCTGCCGATGAATACAAATTAACATTAAATCGAGTAAATGTAGCTAAAAATTACATTTTTCATTATTTTAATTACATTTAGATTTTTTAAAATGAATAGCCGTTTTGCACCACTTGAAAATTTATAGGCTATATTTATACATATACCACCTACTTCAATGATTTTCTTGAACATGGGATCATAGTTCGTAGCCTTGAAAAGTGGTATTCCAATGCTTTAAATGACTTTAGCTTAGCAAATGGCTACATTAGCACTTTATCAGTAATAAATTCCTACAACGCAACCCAACTGAGTAATTTAAGCTTAAAATGTCAAAAATATGGTTTTCCCCGAATTTAAAGCTTTGTAGCTCTAAAGATATTTAATCAAGGAATCTAAAAAAATTCTGAGTGGTTTATAATATAGTAAAGAACAATTTTACCAAATTTTATCAAAAAAAAAAATTATTGTCCATTGATTTGACAGAAAATGGGCGATATATATATAATTGCCGAAATAACTATTTTCAAACCGTCATATCATTTTTACAAAGTTTATCATAATTTTTTATCTTATTACAATTCATAGAATTTTTCATAATTTCTTATATTTTTCAGGTTTTAACAGAAGAAATACACTGAATTACATTGGTTTATATAACAGCAATCCTATTGTGAATATTTTTCGGAAAAATTCATTAAAAATAAATAAAAATTTTTAAAAGATTTTTATGTTTTAATAATGGGTTTGGCTGCGAAAGATGAATTGATTGTTCAAGGACAAGAATTGTATGATAGAATTGCTTTCATGCTAATTGATATTCATATTTTAGGATTAAAGAGGAGGTCACGTATCTCTGTCCTTTTCTAATCAAAGAAATGATTTTTTTACAAAAACTAATAACTTTATAAAAAAATGAAGAGAAAGCCGCATCTTGTATCAAAAAAAGCAATATTTTCTTTGATAAGAAAGAATTAATTTAATTGCTTCGTTTTCAAGAAAACCTTGAAAAACTTAAATCATAGAGGTTAGGGTCGACAATTTGGTTTTTCAAGGTTTTCTTGAAAACGAAGCAATAAAATTAATTTTTTTTATCAAAGAAAATATTGCTTTTTTTGATACAAAATGCGGCTTTCTCTTCATTTTTTGATAAAGCTATTAGTTTTTGTAAAAAAATCATTTCTTTGATTAAAAAAGGACAGAGATACGTGACCTCCTCTTAATTATATTCTAAAATTGGTGCACCTCATTTATTATGCAATCAACTTTACCAATTCAGAAACCTTAATATATTAATTCAGTGATGACTGCTGAAGAAGTATTGTTATCCGGAAATTTTGAAGACCAAGAAAATATTGGGCCCAAAAAAATAAGGTTCAGAAAAATATAGAGGCTAAAAAATATGAGAATAAAAAAAAGAAGGCCCCAACAATGGGCATTAAATAAAAATCTAGGGCCTAAAATAATATAAGTCCCAAAAAAATATGGCTCAAAGAAAGCTCTTAACTAATAGTACTAATCATATAGGACTCAATAAATATTGTTACTTTTATTACCAAAAGATAACACATTTAAAAAATGCGGAGAACCGAAGAAACGGAAAAAAGTGGTTACACATTAATATAATACAAGCGAAATTTACGTCGCTCCTAACGTCGAACAATCGCATTTTCATAAATTGCTACTATTATATTGGAGTAAAGAATTAAGACTTTTTTTTTACGTGAATATCTTTTGGTTTATGGCTTATGGGTTTATAGTTTATGGGTTAATATTTTATGGGTTTCTGGCTTATGGGTTTATAATTTATGGGTTCATGGGTTCATGGTTTCCGATTCAATAGTTTATGGGTTCATTGTTTACGGTTTATGGTTTATGGGTTTATGGTTTATAGGTATATGGTTTATGGGTTTGAGGTTCACGGATTTATTGTTTATAAATATATGGTTTATGGGTTTATAGTTTATAGTTTATGGGTTTATGGTTTAGGGGTTTATGGGTTTATAGTTTGTAGTTTATGGGTTTATGGTTTAGGGGTTTATGGATCATAAGTTTATTGTCTATTGGTTTATTGTTCATGGATTTATGGTTCAAGGGAGTATGGTTCATGAATTTATGGTTTATGGGTATATGGGTTCATGGGTATATAAGTTATTGGGTTATTAGGTTTACGGTTTATGGGTTTGTGGTTTATGGGTTTATGGTATATGGGTTTATGGTTTTTAGGTTTATGGTTAATGAATACATGATTAATGGGCTCATGGTTTATGGTTTTTTTAATTATTGCTTTATGAGTTTATGGTTTATAGTTAATGGGTTTATCATTCATAGTATTATATTTTATGGGTTTATGGTTTGTGATTCATGAATCTATGGGTTTACAGTTAATGGTTTTATGGGTTTATGGTTCATGGGCTTATGGGTTTATGGTTTATGGTTTTATGGCTCATTAATTTATGGGTTTGTGGTTTATGAGTTTATAGTTTATGGACTTATTGGTTTATGGTTTGTGATTCATGAATCTATGGGTTTACAGTTAATGGTTTTATGGGTTTATGGTTCATGGGCTTATGAATTTATGGTTTATGGTTTTATGGCTCATTAATTTATGGGGTTGTGGTTTATGAGTTTATAGTTTATGGACTTATTGGTTTATGGTTAATGTGTATATGGTTTATGGGTATATGGTTTTTGGGTATATGGTTTATGGGTTTATGGTTTAAAGTTTATGAGTTTATGGGTTCATGAGTTTATGGTATATAGATTTATGGAATATGGATTTATGGTTCATGGGTTGATAATTTATGGTTCATGGATTTATAGTTTATCGGTTATGGTTTATGAATTTATGGTTTATGGTTAATGGGTTTATGGTTTATGAGTTTATAGTTTATGGATTTATAAGTTTATGAGTTTATAGTTCATAGTTTATAAGTTTATGTTTTATGTATATATGGTTAATGATTTTACGGTTTATCGGTTTATGGTTTATAGGTTTATAATTTATGGGTTTATGGCTTATGGGTTTATGGGTTAATGGTTTATGGGTTTATGGTTTATGGGTTTATGGGTTTATGGTTTATGGGTTTATGGTTTATGGGTTTATTGTTCATGGATTTATGGTTCATGGGAGTATGGTTCATGAGTTTATGGTTTATAGGTATATGGGTTCATGGGTATATAAGTTATTGGGTTATTGGGTTTACGGTTTATGAGTTTGTGGTTTATGGGTTTATGGTTTACGGGTTTATGGTTTACGGGTTTATGGTTTATGGGTTTATGGTTTATGGGTTTATGGTTTTTAGGTTTATGGTTAATGAATACATGATTAATGGGCTCATGGTTTTTGGTTTTTTGGTTATTGGTTTATGAGTTTATGGTTTATAGTTAATGGGTTTATCATTTATAGTATTATATTTTATGGGTTTATGGTTTGTGATTCATGAATCTATGGGTTTTACGGTTAATGGTTTTATGGGTTGATGGTTCATGGGCTTATGGGTTTATGGTTTTATGGCTCATTAATTTATGGGTTTGTGGTTTATGAGTTTATAGTTTATGGACTTATTGGTTTATGGTTAATGTGTATATGGTTTATGGGTTTATGGTTTAAAGTTTTTGAGTTTATGGGTTCATGAGTTTATGGTATATAGATTTATGGTATATGGATTTATAGTTCATGGGTTGATAATTTATGGTTCATGGATTTATAGTTCATCGGTTATGGTTTATGAATTTATGGTTTATGGTTAATGGGTTTATGGTTTAAGAGTTTATAGTTTATGGATTTATAAGTTTATGAGTTTATAGTTCATAGTTTATAAGTTTATGTTTTATGTATATATGGTTAATGATTTTACGGTTTGTCGGTTTATGGTTTATGGGTTCATAATTTATGGGTTTATGGTTTATGGGCTTATGGGTTTATGGTTTATGGGTTTATGTTTTATGGGTTTATGGTTTATGGGTTTATGGTTTATGGGTTTATGGTTTATTGGTTTATGGTTTATGAGTTTGTGGTTTATGGGTTTATGGTTTACGGGTTTATGGTTTATGGGTTTATGGTTTATGGGTTTATGGTTTTTAGGTTTATGGTTAATGAATACATGATTAATGGGCTCATGGTTTTTGGTTTTTTTGGTTATTGGTTTATGAGTTTATGGTTTATAGTTAATGGGTTTATCATTTATAGTATTATATTTTATGGGTTTATGGTTTGTGATTTATGAATCTATGGGTTTACGGTTAATGGTTTTATGGGTTGATGGTTCATGGGCTTATGGGTTTATGGTTTTATGGCTCATTAATTTATGGGTTTGTGGTTTATGAGTTTATAGTTTATGGACTTATTGGTTTATGGTTAATGTGTATATGGTTTATGGGTATATGGTTTATGGGTTTATGGTTTAAAGTTTTTGAGTTTATGGGTTCATGAGTTTATGGTATATAGATTTATGGAATATGGATTTATGGTTCATGGGTTGATAATTTATGGTTCATGGATTTATAGTTTATCGGTTATGGTTTATGAATTTATGGTTTATGGTTAATGGGTTTATGGTTTATGAGTTTATAGTTTATGGATTTATAAGTTTATGAGTTTATAGTTCATAGTTTATAAGTTTATGTTTTATGTATATATGGTTAATGATTTTACGGTTTATCGGTTTATGGTTTATAGGTTTATAATTTATGGGTTTATGGTTTATGGGTTTATGGGTTAATGGTTTATGGGTTTATGGTTTATGGGTTTATGGGTTTATGGTTTATGGGTTTATGGTTTATGGGTTTATTGTTCATGGATTTATGGTTTATGGGAGTATGGTTCATGAGTTTATGGTTTATAGGTATATGGGTTCATGGGTATATAAGTTATTGGGTTATTGGGTTTACGGTTTATGAGTTTGTGGTTTATGGGTTTATGGTTTACGGGTTTATGGTTTACGGGTTTATGGTTTATGGGTTTATGGTTTATGGGTTTATGGTTTTTAGGTTTATGGTTAATGAATACATGATTAATGGGCTCATGGTTTTTGGTTTTTTTGGTTATTGGTTTATGAGTTTATGGTTTATAGTTAATGGGTTTATCATTTATAGTATTATATTTTATGGGTTTATGGTTTGTGATTCATGAATCTATGGGTTTACGGTTAATGGTTTTATGGGTTGATGGTTCATGGGCTTATGGGTTTATGGTTTTATGGCTCATTAATTTATGGGTTTGTGGTTTATGAGTTTATAGTTTATGGACTTATTGGTTTATGGTTAATGTGTATATGGTTTATGGGTTTATGGTTTAAAGTTTTTGAGTTTATGGGTTTATGAGTTTATGGTATATAGATTTATGGTATATGGATTTATAGTTCATGGGTTGATAATTTATGGTTCATGGATTTATAGTTCATCGGTTATGGTTTATGAATTTATGGTTTATGGTTAATGGGTTTATGGTTTAAGAGTTTATAGTTTATGGATTTATAAGTTTATGAGTTTATAGTTCATAGTTTATAAGTTTATGTTTTATGTATATATGGTTAATGATTTTACGGTTTATCGGTTTATGGTTTATGGGTTCATAATTTATGGGTTTATGGTTTATGGGCTTATGGGTTTATGGTTTATGGGTTTATGTTTTATGGGTTTATGGTTTATGGGTTTATGGTTTATGGGTTTATGGTTTATTGGTTTATGGTTTATGAGTTTGTGGTTTATGGGTTTATGGTTTACGGGTTTATGGTTTATGGGTTTATGGTTTATGGGTTTATGGTTTTTAGGTTTATGGTTAATGAATACATGATTAATGGGCTCATGGTTTTTGGTTTGTTTGGTTATTGGTTTATGAGTTTATGGTTTATAGTTAATGGGTTTATCATTTATAGTATTATATTTTATGGGTTTATGGTTTGTGATTTATGAATCTATGGGTTTACGGTTAATGGTTTTATGGGTTGATGGTTCATGGGCTTATGGGTTTATGGTTTTATGGCTCATTAATTTATGGGTTTGTGGTTTATGAGTTTATAGTTTATGGACTTATTGGTTTATGGTTAATGTGTATATGGTTTATGGGTATATGGTTTATGGGTTTATGGTTTAAAGTTTTTGAGTTTATGGGTTCATGAGTTTATGGTATATAGATTTATGGTATATGGATTTATAGTTCATGGGTAGATAATTTATGGTTCATGGATTTATAGTTTATCGGTTATGGTTTATGAATTTATGGTTTATGGTTAATGGGTTTATGGTTTAAGAGTTTATAGTTTATGGATTTATAAGTTTATGAGTTTATAGTTCATAGTTTATAAGTTTATGTTTTATGTATATATGGTTAATGATTTTACGGTTTATCGGTTTATGGTTTATGGGTTCATAATTTATGGGTTTATGGTTTATGGGCTTATGGGTTTATGGTTTATGGGTTTATGTTTTATGGGTTTATGGTTTATGGGTTTATGGTTTATGGGTTTATGGTTTATTGGTTTATGGTTTATGAGTTTGTGGTTTATGGGTTTATGGTTTACGGGTTTATGGTTTATGGGTTTGTGGTTTATGGGTTTATGGTTTTTAGGTTTATGGTTAATGAATACATGATTAATGGGCTCATGGTTTTTGGTTTTTTTGGTTATTGGTTTATGAGTTTATGGTTTATAGTTAATGGGTTTATCATTTATAGTATTATATTTTATGGGTTTATGGTTTGTGATTCATGAATCTATGGGTTTACGGTTAATGGTTTTATGGGTTGATGGTTCATGGGCTTATGGGTTTATGGTTTTATGGCTCATTAATTTATGGGTTTGTGGTTTATGAGTTTATAGTTTATGGACTTATTGGTTTATGGTTAATGTGTATATGGTTTATGGGTATATGGTTTATGGGTTTATGGTTTAAAGTTTTTGAGTTTATGGGTTCATGAGTTTATGGTATATAGATTTATGGTATATGGATTTATAGTTCATGGGTTGATAATTTATGGTTCATGGATTTATAGTTTATCGGTTATGGTTTATGAATTTATGGTTTATGGTTAATGGGTTTATGGTTTAAGAGTTTATAGTTTATGGATTTATAAGTTTATGAGTTTATAGTTCATAGTTTATAAGTTAATGTTTTATGTATATATGGTTAATGATTTTACGGTTTATCGGTTTATGGTTTATGGGTTCATAATTTATGGGTTTATGGTTTATGGGCTTATGGGTTTATGGTTTATGGGTTTATGGTTTATGGGTTTATGGTTTATTGGTTTATGGTTTATGAGTTTATGGTTTATGGGTTTATGGTTTATGGTTTATGGGTTTATGGTTTATGGGGTTATGGTTTATGGGGTTATGGTTTATGGGGTTATGGTTTATGGGGTTATGGTTTATGGGGTTATGGTTTATGGATAAATGGTTTATGGATAAATGGTTTATAGGTTCATGATTTATGGGTTTATGGTTTATAAGTTTATAGGTTTATATGTTTATAGTTTATGGTTTTTGGTTTACAACTCATGGGTTTATGGTTTATGGGTTTGTAGTTTATAGAGTTATGGTTCATGGGCATATATTTGTTAGTTTATGGATTTATAATTCATAAGTTCATAGTTTATGGGTTCATACTTTATGGATTCAATGTTTATGGGTTTATGGTTTATGTGTTTATAGTCTATAGGTTTATAGTTTATCGGTTTATGGTTTACGGATTCAAGGTTTAAGTATTTATGGTCAATGGGTTTATGGTTAACGGTTTCATAGTTTGTGGTTTATGGGTCTACGGTTTTTAGTTTATGGTTTATGGGTTAATAATTTTTGCGTTTATGGTTTATAGGTTTATGTTAGATGGGTTTATGGTTCATGGGTTTACGGTTTATATGTTTATCATTTATAGGTTTATGGTTTATATGTTTATCATTTATAGGTTTATGGTTTATAATTTTATAGCTTATGGGTATATAGTCTATGAGTTTATGGTTTATGGGTTCACGGTTTATAGATTCATGGTTTATGGTTTATAAGTTTATAGTCTATAGGTTTATAGTTTATCGGTTTATGGTTTACGGATTCAAGGTTTAAGTTTTTATGGTCAATGGGTTTATGGTTAACGGTTTCATAGTTTGTGGTTCATGGGTCTACGGTTTTTAGTTTATGGTTTATGGGTTTATGATTTTTGGGTTTATGGTTTATAGGTTTATGTTATATGGGTTTATGGTTTATATGTTTATCATTTATGGGTTTATGGTTTATGGATTCATGGTTTATGGTTTATAGGTTAATGGTTTTTAATTTCATAGCTTATGGGTACATAGTCTATGAGTTTATGGTTCATGGGTTCACGGTTTATAGATTCATGGTTTATGGTTTATAAGTTTATGGTTTAAAAGTTTATGGTGTATGTGTTTATGGTTTATGGGTCTATGGTTTATGGGCTTATGGTTCATGGGTTTATGATTTATTGGTTCATAGGTTTATTGTTTATGGATTTATGGTTCATGGGTTTATAATTTATGTATTTTTGGTTTATGGGTTAATAGTTGATGGATTTATGGTTTCTCATTTATAGTTTATGGTTTGTGGGTAATGGTTAACGGGTTTATGGTTCATGGGTTCATGTTTTATAGGTTAATGTTTTATGGGTTAATAGTTCAGAGGTTTATTGTTTATGGGTTTCTGGTCTAGGAATTTATAGGTTCGGGGTTTATGGGTTTATGGTTTATGGGTTAATGGTTCATGGTTCATGAGTTTCTAGATTATGAGTTTATGGTTCATGGGTTTATCGTTTACAGGTTTATGGTTAATGGCAATATGGTTAATGAGCTCATCGCTTACAGTTTTCTGCTCTATTGGTTTATTGGTTTATGGTTTATAGTTTATAGGTATATTATTTATAGTATTATGTTTCATGGGTTCATAGTTTGTAATTCATGAAGTTAACAGTTAATGGTTTTATGGGTTTATGGTTCATGGGCTTATGGGTTTATAGTTTATGGTTTCATGTTTCATTTATTTATCGGTTTATAAGTTTGCGGTTTATAGTTCATGGGTTCATGACCTATAGGTCTATGTTTAATGGGTTTATAGTTTATTGGTTTATGGTTTATAGGTTTATGTTTCCTATGTATATTAAGCTACGGAATCCCCTTCATAGGGCCACATTCGGCATAGTACCATATTTTGTCGCTAATTTGTCGCTAATTTGTTGCTCTATCCCGGATTTTGTCGCTTTAGCCGTTCCCGAGGAGCAATGGCTACCATAGCTTAATATTAAGCTACGGCATCCACTACAGTAACTCAGGAACGGCTAGGGTTAGCAACTTTATTCTGGTTGCATAATTTGTCGCTTTTTTGTCCCTCTAAGATAGAATAGTTCGTAAGTCCCAAAACCTGACCCAGACCCGGATATGGCCATTGGGACCGAGTAAAAATGGAATTTTTTTTCTTAATGTATCTAATAAGTCATGCAATGTTTTTAATACTAAAGTAGCTATAGAAAATTTGTCACCTTCAATATCTTAACATCAGAGCAGAAAGAAAATTCTTTATGTGAAATGGATTTTAATTGGGATGCATTTAAGAATAAGTCGTTCTTGATAATTAAAACCATTGAGACTGTGAGCGCAATTAAAAGATGTTTTCGATCTTACTGAGGCTTGAAGGATTTTCTTGCTCTAGTGATTCTTTGAACTAGACACTCTAAATATATTGTTTTTTCTTGTTTTTGGATTCAGATACGTCTGGAAATTTGTCACTCGTGATATTTAAATAAATTTAAACAGAATTTATCAAAGCTACAAGTATTTTGTCGCTCTAAAAATATATGATTCATAGTACGCTAAAATGATTTTTATACAAATTTTGTGATTTTTATGCATCTGGAAATTTGTCGCTCTTGGAATTTAAAAAAATTAACACTTTAAACGCAATATAAAGATGATTCTGATACTACAGGAGATTCAAGGATTTTGGCGCGCTGAAAATTTATGGTTGCTAGCACTATAAAATGATTTTTATACAAATTTTCTGATTTTCATGCATCTGGGAATTTGTCGCTCTTGAGATTGTTAACCATCAGAACTTTAAGAACCATAAAAATAAATTTCTGATATCACAGAAGCTGCAAAGAATTTGTTGCTTCTTATTTTATAGCATCCAAGAACAGAGGAAATACTTTTATGCAAGTTTTTTGAATTGGAATGAATTAGAGAGTTAGTCGCTTGTGACATTTGTAACTATTAAGACTTTAAATGCAATTAAAAGATGTTTGTCACGTTACTAAAGCTTCAAGGATTTTGTCGCTCGAGTAATTCTTTAATCAGCTAACTCTAAATATTTTTTCATATCAGTTCTTCAATTTACATGCGTTTGGGAATCCGTCGCTCATGATATTTAAATAAATTTAAACTTTCAATTTAATAAAAATATGATTTTAATTCAACAGAAGCTACAAGAATTTTGTCGCTCTAAAAATCTATGGTTCCTAGCACGCTAAAATAATTTTTATGGAAAACTTTGTGATTGAAATGCATCTAGGAATTTGTCGCTCTTGAAATTTGAAAAAATTAACCCTTAAAAGGCAATATAAAAATGATCCTGATACTACAGGAGCTTCAAGGATTTTGTTGCTCTGAAAATTTATGGTTGCTAGCACTATAAAATGATTTTTATACAAATTTTGTGATTTTCATGCATCTGGCAATTTTTCGCTCTTGAGATCGTTAGCCATCAGACCTTTAAAAACAATAAAAAGATATTTCTAATATCACAGAAGCTGTAAGGGATTTGTTGCTTCTTAATTAATGGCATCCAAGTACATAGGAAAAGTTTTTATACAAGTTTATTGAATTGAAATGAATTAGAGAGTACGTCGCTTGTGACATTTGTAACTATTAAGACTTTGAATGCGAAATTGGTCATTAACTGTCGTTAAAATAAAATAAAAATTTGGAGACGGGAAAAAATTTGCTATTTCATAAAGATCGTCAATGTCGATTGATGGCGTTACACAAGGAAAGAGGAGAAAAATTATTTTCACATCTACATACAGTGGGGTTCAATAATAAAGAGCCACCCTTGAGAAAAAAAGTACTAATTAAAAAATTTTGTATCTTAACAAATAAGGGTCGTACAGAACTCTATGACCACTCATTTTAAATGTATTTGTAAGGACTTTTTAATGGTGTATTGGTAATTCAATTTTGAGTACTTGTCTGTGGAATATTACGACTTAAAAATTGAAAAAAAAAAATTTTTATTTGCCTGTGTTTAAATTTGAAGTATTTTTCGGTAAATGGTGGTAGAAAAATTTTACACGGCTGCTTTTAAAGGTATTTTGCTTAACTTGAAATTTATATTTTATTTTTTTTCTAGGTTCAAAATTGACCATTTTTGGTTAAAAAAGGGTCTTTTTTATTTTTCTGATATCTGCTTAATGAGAGGAGATATAGAAAAATGCCAAATGAAACAAAAGTGTATTTTTGTATGTAGAATAACTTTAAATTTTCTAAAAATTTTTTTGTGCATTTTAATTTTTTTTATATTGTTGCGGTATTCTCATATACATGTATACCATACTCTTATATATATATGTATAAAAGTACTGCAACAATATAAAAAAAAATTAAAATGCACAAAAAATTTTGATAAAATTTAAGGTTATTCTACATACAAAAATACACTTCCTTTTTTCAACAAAAATCGCTAAATCTCGGTCAATGTTGAACCTAGAAAAAAAAATAAAATATAAATTTTAAGTTAAGCAAAATACCTTTAAAACTAGCCGTGAAAAATTTTTTTACCATCATTTTCCGAAAAATAATTCAAATTTAAACACAGGCGAATAAAAAAATTTTTTTTCTTTCTATTTTTAAGTCGTAATATTTCCAAGACAAGTACTTAAAATTAACTTGCCAATATACCATTGAAAAGTTCTTACAAATACGTTTAAAATGAGTGGTCGTAGAGTTCTGTACGACCCTTATTTGTTGAGATACAAAATTTTTTAATTAGTACTTTTTTTTCTCAAGGGTGGCTCTTTTTTATTGGACCCCGCTCTTTATATATATAGATATATATATATATATATATTTATATATAAAGAAGGTGTGACAATTTTTGTTATTACGATTACTTCTTTTTTACTTGATCTTCTATTAATTTTCAATAACAATAATAATGGATTGATATATTACTAATAATACTAGTTCATAGTAATAAAAATCTCCTCTTTTACAAAAATTATGGATAAACTCTGTCATCATGGAAAGACTGTATTTATTGGTTGAAATGAAACAATATCGCCAAATAGAGCGAAGTTATAAATTTAAAAGTTTCATAATGTATATAAATTTATTTTTTCATATTCAGGGCGTAAAATTCAATTTCTTATGTCTATTCTTAGGGGCTAAAATAGCTCTTTTTTACCCTAGGGCAAAAAAATAATTCTCTCATGAGCGTGATTGATTTTTACCCTATTTTCAATAAGAAATTTACTTTTCGTGTCCTAGAGCTGTACTGAATAGTAGATGAGTCGATGTATAAATTGAGTAATGGGTACGTGATTCAATGAATTCATGGGTGGATTCATGGGGCGATGAAATGACGACTCAATGGTTCGATGGGCGGATCGATAAATATGACGATGGGTCGATGGGCGGATTAATAATTATGTAGATGGGTCGATAAATAAATACGTCGATAGGTTGATGAATCGATGGGTTGATAGACTGATGGGTGGATAGATGAATTGGTCGATGAGCTGATGGGCGGATAGATGATTTTGTTAATGGATTGATGGGTGGATAGATAATTTTGTTGATGGATTGATGGGCGGATAGATGAACGTGTTGATGGACTGATGGGCAGTCTTACTTTCACATTTTCATTTTACGGAAGTAAAGGTATTTTTGCCCTCGTCTTTATTGTCGTCCTCACTTCGCTCGGGCAAGAATCACCTACTTTACTATCTCGGTTAACAATGTACTATTATTATAAAAAAAAAAATTTACAATCTTAAAAAGCAAGTTTTTGTATATTCAGAAATATTTATATTGTTTTAATTGAAAATTATTTTCTTTTAATTGAGAAATTATTTCATTACATAAATTTTATACAAATATATAAATATATATATACATATATATATATATATATATATATATATATACCCAACTTGGGCGTACGAAGGATTTATATGAGCGAGACTAATATTTTTGGTTTAAGCAGTAGTCGGTCGAGGGCTTTAGCCAGAGACTGACTGCTGTTCAAGCTATCAAACATTATTCGAGGTCATATGCATTCTTCGTTAGCCCAAGTTGGGTAGATGATTTTATGTTATCGTAGGTCGTATGAGGGGCTATAAATAGACAAATAAAAAACATCATGATAAAATATCAAATTTCAAACTATTTATTTAAAGAATTCTCATGAGTAAGGAACTGAGCGGTGCCGCTATACTTCTGCCTGTGCGACAGAGAGAGACGACGAGGAATTGTGGAAACGATCGAGCGACGCCGACGAAGAATTATAGCTCTTATAGAGTTTAACTTGTTTGTTTACTTTTCACTGCGCTCTTCTTTATCTGTCTTTGTCTTACTATAGCAGAGTGGAGAACGTTTGCCTTCTTGTAGCAGCGCGCTGACTCTACTACCCTTCAAAAACATATTTTAGTGTATTCTTCCGAACGCTGTTCAACAACCCTGTAGAATATTTGCCAATACACTTGAATGCAGTGTGGCGTATGCAATAATAAACCATAATACAGAGTATTTTAAAGTTGTATACTCCATTGTACAGTGTATTGCTAACTGAATATACTTTAGCTATAAACAGGGCGGTATAACACCCCGATACCCATTTAGCTAGCTCCATGGGTATTCTACCGAATACGACATACTATTAAATAAATATATATATATTTATGTCATAGCAGGCCGTATTTGGTGGAATACCTATAGCCCATACTAAATTTGTATATGCATTGCATACGTTCATGCTAATATTCCGACAATATTATCTCTGTCAATACTCCCTTAGGAAGTATTGACAGAGCTATACTCCCTAAGGAAATATTAGACAATTGAATGTCGTCAAGATATCGCTCAGCATGGTCGTACATTACGCCAGTAACATCGATACATAGGTTAGTGAAAACAAGAGTATGTAATCAGATACGTAAATGCTCATACAAATTCTTATTGAATCTTAACTTTAGAGAATGTTTTGTTTGAAAAAATTTTGAAAGTTAAGCAATTTATTGTAAAAATTAATTACTAATGTTTAAAAAAATATAAATCATTAATTCTAAAAAATCATTTTTATAGTTCCTCATACGGCCTAAAACGACATAAATTTATCTACGTGAGTTAGGAGTACGAAGTATTCTGATTCCTGGCTTGACTACAGTGCTTGTCGCTTGAGCAGCAGTCCGTCTCGAGCGCGCTTCGCGTGCCCTCGACCGTCTACCACTCAAGGGATAACTGCTTCAGTCCCACATGTATTCATCCTTCTTACTCCCAAGTTACATGTATATATATATAAGTTATTTATGTCCTTTGACCGTATTCAGGTAAGCAATGAATCGAGGACCATGTTTGTCGTTTTAGCTGAGATTGAGCAGAGCGATTTAAGCTGAAGGTAATTCCGCGTCCGAGGAATTTAAGATATAGTATCGGAATCATCCTTTCATGGCGTTAAGAGTTTTATTGTTTTTAAATATCATGAGCGACAAATTCCCAGAGGCATCTAAGTTAAAAAACTAGCATGAAAAATTATTTGAAATGACCCGATTCAAGAATTACGAGGACGACAAACTCTTTTAAGCCACAGTAATGTCAGAAACATCTTTTAATTGCACTCAAAGTTATAATAGCTTCAAATATCAAGAGCGACCAACTCTCTAAATCATCTTAATTCAAGAAACATGCATAAAAATATTTCCAATGTGCTTGAATTTAAAGATTTTTGGAGCAACAAATTATTTGTAGCTTCTGTAGTATCAGAAACATCTTATTATTGCTTTTAAAGTTATGGTTTGTTTAAATATCATAAGCAACAAATTCCCAGAGCATTTAGGTTCAAAAACTTATAAAAAAAAAATATTTAAAGTTAGCTGATTAAAAAATTACTAGAGCGGAAAATTCTTCAAGCTTCAGTAAAGTCCCAAACATCTTCTAATTAAAATCAAAGTGTTAATAATTACAAATGTCAAAAGCGACTGACTCTCTAATTTATTCTTATTTAAAAAACTTGCATTAGAGCATTTCCCATGTGCTTTGATGCTATAAAGTAAGAAGCAACAAAATCCTTGCAGCTTCTGAGATATCAGAAATATCTTTTATTTATTTTCAAAGGTCTGATAATTAACAATTTCAAAAGCAACAGATTCCCAGATGCATGAAAATCACAAAATTTGCATTAAAATTATTGTATAGTGCTAGAAACCATGAATTTTTAAGGCAGCAAAATCCTTGAAGCTTCTGTAGTATTAGAATCATCTTTATATTGCGTTTAAAAAGTTAATTTGTATGAATATCATGAGCGACAAATTCCCAGACGTATTTATAATCGAAAACTTATATAAAAAAATATTTAGAGTTGGCTAATTAAAGAATTACAAGAGCGACAAATTCTTCAAGCCTCAGGTGACAAACATCTTTCAATTGCATTCTAAATCTTAATAATCACAAATGTCACAAGCGACTAACTCTCCAATTTATTCCAATTCAAAAAACTTGTATAAAAGCTTTTCCTATGTACTTGGATGCTATTAATTAAGGAGCGACAAATGTTTTACAGCTTCTGTAATATTAGAAATATCTTTTTATTGTTTTGAAAGGTCTGATGGTAAACAATCTCAAGAGCGACAAATTTCCAGATGCATTAAAATCACAAAATTTGTATGAAATTCATTTTATAGAGCAAGGAACCGCAGATTTTAAGAGCGAAAAAATCCTTGAAGCTTCTGTTGTATCACAATCATATTTTTATTGCGTTTGAAGTTATGATTTGTCCAAATATCATGAGCGACAAATTCCCAGAGCATTTAGGTTCAAAGACTTATATAAAAAAAAAATATTTAAAGTTAGTTGATTAAAGAATTACTAGAGCGAAAAATTTTTCAAGCTTCAGTAAGGTCACAAACATCTTTTCATTCTATTCAAAGTCTTGATAGTTACAAATATCAGAAGCGACTAACTATCTCATTCATTCCAATTCAAAAAACTTGCATAAAATTATTTCGTATGTGCTTGAATTTAACGAATTAAGGAGCAACAAATTCTTTGCAGCTTCTGTAATATCAGAAATGAATTTTTATGGTTCTTAAAGTTCTGATTGTTAACAATTTCAAGAGCGGCAAATTCCCAGATGCATGAAAATCACAAAATTTGTATAAAAATCATTTTATAGTGCTAGGAACCATAAATTTTTAGAGGGACGAAATCCTTGAAGCTCCTGTAGTATCAGAATCATCTTTATATTGCGTTTAAAGTATTAATTTTTTCAAATTTTAAAAGCGAAAAATTCCTAAATGCATTTTAATCACAAAAATTTGCATAAAAATCATTTTAGCGTACTAGGAACCATATATTTTTAGAGCGACAAAATACTTGTAGCTTTAATAAATGCTGTTTAAATTTATTTAAATATCATGAGCGACAAATTTCCAGACGTATCTGAATCCAAAAACAAACAAAAAAAAATATATTTAGAGTGTCTCGTTCAAAGAATCACTAGAGCAACAAAATCCTTCAAGCCTCAGTAAGATCAAAAACATCTTTTAATTGCGCTCACAGTCTCAATGGTTTCAACTATCAAGAACGACTTATTTCCAAATGCATCCCAATTAAAATCCTTTTCACATAAAGAACTTTCTTTTTGCTCTGATGTTAAGATATTGAAGGTAACAAATTTTCTATAGCTACTTAAGTATTAGAAACATCGCATGACTTATTAGATACACTAAGAAAAAAAGTTTCCATTTTCACTCGGTCCCAATGGCCATATCCGGGTCTGGGTTAGGTTTTGGGACTTATGGACTATCCTATCTTAGAGCGACAAAAAAGCGACAAATTATGCAACCAGAATGGAGTTGCTAACCCTAGCCGTTCCTGAGTTACTGTAGTGGATGCCGTAGCCTAACATTAAGCTACGGTAGCCATTGTTTCTCGGAAACGGCTGGAGCCACAAAATCCAGTATTGGATTAAATGTCAGCGACAAATTAGCAACAAATTATCAAACATCGCATGACTTTTTAGATACACAAAGAAAAAAAGTTTCCATTCTCACTCAGGCCCAATGGCCATATCCGGGTCTGGGTCAGGTTTTGGGACTTACGATCTATTCTATCTTAGAGCGACAAAAAAGCGACAAATTATGCAACCAGAATGGAGTTGCTAACCCTAGCCGTTCCTGAGTTACTGTAGTGGATGCCGTAGCTTAATATTAAGCTACGGTAGTCATTGTTTCTCGGAAATGGCTGGAGCGACAAAATCCGGGATAGAGCAACAAATTAGCGACAAAATATGGTACTATTCCGAATGTGGCCCTATGAAGTGGATTCCGTAGTTTAATATACATACCTATTTTTGGCCCTTCAAACTAAAAAATCTCAAAAAATAAAACTTTTCAAAAATTGATATTTACTTGACTTAAAGATGATACAATTACCTTCAAAATCCATTTCGGAGCAATCAAAAAGCTTAAAAATTAGCGGAGTTATCATAAAAAAACCAATTGTACCTTTCCGGTAAAATTTTCGGAGCGCATAAATTCGTTTATTTTCGAGTATTTTAGATACATACATATAAATATTTTACAGCTTCTCTGAGTCTGTAAGGTATATAGCTTCTATTCTTTTCAGTTCCTATATGTATATTTTGTAAGTGGACACACACACATATATATATATATATATATATATATATATATATATATATATATATATATATATATATATATCATAAAAGTATAAACTCAGGTAGGAGAAAAGAAATGAGACTATGTAGCTTGCGACTACTTGCGGTGCTAATTGCAGTTGCAGAAAATTAGGATTATTTTGTAACTCGACATGTGGAACATGCTCTGGTGACAATTGTCTAAACTGTCCTCCGATTACAGATCCAGGAGAAGAAGAAGAAGTCGAAATTGATCATGAATAGAATTTAAAAAAATTTGTTTAAAATTTAAGTGAAATATTTGTATTTTTTTATTTTGTTCTTATAATTATAATAATAATAATTTTGAAGTTATGATAGTCTTATAATTTTAACCATAAATAGTCATTTTTAAATGTAAAATACTTAAATATATTTTAAATTATATAATAAGACATAAAAAATATATTATTAATAGAATGAAAGTTATAAAATTATTAAAAGTACTAAAGATTTGTTTTTTTGGCATTTTATCATCAAGGGTTGTTTTTAAGGGTTGAAATGTTACAATAAAATAAAAATCATTATAAACTGTGAAAAAATGTCTAATTTAATATAAATATGTCATTACAAAATAATTTACATGTTCAAAATTATTTCTTTCTATTTTTCATCATAAGGGGTATTTTTTAAGGGTTGAAATAATGTAATAAATTAAAAATTATATCATAAACTTAAAACGTTAATATTTTTCCATAATTGTATCATAAAAATATTTTTTAATGTTAAAAACTATATATGCTCTTTTTATTAAGTCAAAGGGGTGGTTTTTAAGAGTTGCAAAAATGCTTAATATCATTAATTATGTTCCACAATATTAAACAATACTTATTTTAGACATTCCAAGATTATTTTAATTATTTATAAGCGTAAATCGGCATTTTTACTATCTTTCAACTTTAAGGGTAGTTTTTACCCCTTTAAAGCAAAAAGCGCACCTCGCCGATATATAACTTTTGATCTGTAGGGTAATATAAGCCTAATCCTAAAGTTTTATGAAAATCGGTGCTAACCGAAAGAATGTCCAGGTTATACCCTATTTTTGCCTCCAATGACTGGACTATAATGAAGATTGATCATTTTTATTCACATTTTATTATTGTGATTATAATTATAACTAATTAGTATTGCATGATTCAAATTATAACTAATAGATAATACAAAACTTCTTCCCTCAATTACATGTGAGTTTGATATTACATTACAATAATGAAAAAATAATATCTTCATAATTATTATATTAATATGATTACAGTTACGATTAATTGATAATATTTATCTTATTTACAATTATATAATTTATTTGCACTTGATTCGTATAAAGTTAAATTTTTAGCAAAATCTGGACTTGATTGTTGTTCTGTGACATACAAGTAATATATAAAATCATGCTAATATATATATAATATATCGACGCCCCGTACGAAGAAAAGCACCGTTCAGAAATTCAAATGCAAATTAACATTGGGATTTCTAAACGGTGCTTTTCTTTGTACAGGACGTCGATATAAAGTAGGCTATTGTGCTAAAAATTACTATTTCAATGAATTTATTGTTGGTTACCAGAGGCAACGAATTCATTGTTGTACGCGATGAATTATCATTTTTAACACAGTCTCATCATCTTTTATTTATGAGGAATGAGAAGCAAAAATTCATTTTTTAATAAATGCTATAGCTTTTACGTAGAAAAAAATTGTCACTATATTGATTGACAACAATTAAACCTAGCAAAGTCTATACTCAAGAAACTTCATAATTATTTACGGCATAATTCAAAAACTTTTATAATATGTTGTTAAATTTAGCTCGACTGCAGTTCCAAAGAATAAATTTAAAAAAATACTGTTACTACTATTACATTAAAGTGAAAAATTGAGCCTTTTTTTACATGAATATCTTTTGCATTATTGTCACATACATAAATACACATACACATGTTCACTTTTAACATACACATATACACGTATCTATACACATACACTTACTTATATACACATACACACATGCACAATATCCATCACTTCATCTCCATGTCATCATATTTCCTTCCCATCTCTCCGTCTCTGTCTCTCCGTCTTCGTCTCTCCATTACACTGAAAAAAAGCCGATTGCACACGCTGCGGAGTCGATTGTTGTGAATGATTCAGACAACATTCGCAGCTATTAATAACGGAAAATCGCAATATAAGAGTGCGTAACAATATCGGAGCCAATCATTCCAACTTTCTGTATAAAAGATTACATTGATCGGAGCTGCGACTAAGCTGCGTTGTGACTCGCTACGGCTCTCCGAAGTCTACGGCACAGAAAGCTGAATCCACGCCCAGCGACTCAACTGCTTTGTCGCTTGCTACGGCTTTCCGTAGTCTACGGCACAGAAAGCTGAATCCGAACACAGCGATTTATTGTGTGGTCGCTCGCTTTGAAAGACGATCTCAAGCATTGCGACTACGCTTTGAACACACTTGCTTGATTAATAAATAACATTGAAAAAATGATAATTTTTACTTCCTTTTATATTTTTTTTTAATGTTCATGTAATTATGTAAATTCATAATTTCAAACTATTTTTAAAAATTTATAATTTATAAATACAGTTATTAATGCTTTAAGAGGCGGCCGTATAGTTCTGTCCTTGTCTAATCTTAATTTTCGTTATAATTAGTAAACTAAATATTTTTATACAAAAGTAAGGGCAGAGCCCAATAGATTTGAGGATGAATATACGATTCTATTCTATTAAAAATATAAAATTTTCATTAGTTTTCGAGTGAAGTCTGAAACGGAAAAAGAGTTGAACACTTCAATCAAATTTAACTCTTTTTCCGTTTCAGACTTCACTCGAAAACTAATGAAAATTTTATATTTTTTAATAGAATAGAATCGTCTGCTCATCCGTAAATCTATTGGGCTCTGCCTTTACTTTTGTATAAAAATATTTAATTTAGCCATAATAACGAAAATTTAGATTAGACAAGGACAGAACTATACGGCCTCCTCTTAATATCTTTGATTATTTTTTTTTTATTTTTAGAATTATTAGGACATATTTAAAGTTAAATAATTAAAAAAATATACTAATAAATCTATTAACAAATCTTAAAATAAAACAAATAAAAAATTAAGAAAGAAAACAAATTTTTTTGACAAACAATTTATGTGATTATGGATAATAACATTTATGAAGTTATTACTAAACATTAGATTGCCTTAATTATATTGTTCAAAATTCCATACGCAAGTTGTATTCACTTGCCGTAAAAGGGAAAATATTTACAGATGATTTTTATGCTATTTTAAATTCTTAATTAATTTTGGTGCATAATAAATAATTGATAAATATTTCCAAGTAAAAAATACTCAAAGCCTGGTAGAACTAAGATTTATTGGTAATATCGTCACTACATATTTATGGATGATATCTGATGAAAATGTATTTGTACGTTTTCTTCAAAACAAAGTGCGTTTGAAGAAAGAAAATCTTATGATTGATTAAAAATGACTGTTTTAAATACTTTTCCGCAATTCCAGGTGTTTTTAGAAATTTTCTTCGTTATCGCTGAAATTTATTCGTTCTTTATAAAAAAATATTAAGTCAAGTCATTAAATATCAAATCAACTCAGGCAGTTTTTGTGTATATTCAATAGTGATTTTTCACCTAACAGGTAAGTTGAAAAGTCTAAATATTGTCATTTAAAAAAATTCAATCATATTGTACACGTTATTTTCAACAAAAATAGTTCTATTATAATTTTACAATAGTTTGATACTTTTTAATAGAAAATTTATTAAAACATTAATTTAACCAAAAAATTTGAGTGAATAAAAATATTTCATTACTTTGAATTTTTAACCACAAAATTTTTATTTATATTTTGGAAACCAAATGGAACATATTCCCAGACTCATTGATTTTTATTATTTAGCTGTGCAAATTGATGTGAAATTTTTCGTATGTATATATATATATATATCTACAAGTTCTATGGATTTAATGTTATAACTAAGAGTATTATTTTATTATAATTTCATAAAATGGAATAAAATAATATATGAACGAAAATTATTTTAAATCAATTTTAAAGATATATTGGTACATCTTTAAAAGTTTAAACTTTAAATATCACTTTTTTCAAACAATTTTTAAACAGTGACTATTCTATTACATTAAAAAATACACAACTGTTTGCGAATAAATTATTCTTTCTCGAAACTATTAAACAAAACTCATTTTTTTAAAAGCTATATTGCACGGTACCTTGAAAATTTCATTAATAGTATCAAATATTTTCTAAAAATGATATGAATGGTTTTTGCATAAATGGTATGGAAAAGGCAAATTTTCGAAGGTTCTTTTATTAAAACTACGCAAATAATTTTTAAGAAAACAAAAACAAAAAATTTAAGATCAAGTCCAGTATATTCGTCTTTTTCTAATCAAAGAATTGTTTTTATTACAATAAATAATATAATCAAGGAAACGTTGAAAGACTCAAAATATATTTTATTTCTTATTTCTCATATTTCATTTATATACTGAATGTTTAAATTTAAATAAATAAAAATTGTTTAATTATTGTGATTTTAACTGTTAAGACGTGCGCATTTCGCAGTATCGAAGTCAGTATAACTTAACAGTTAATTTATTTTCTCATTGTATAAAATTGTGTAAAAATTCTTTCTTAATTTCAAACAAATATTTTATTAAAACTTTATTTTATGAATGTTATTACATTTATAATCAAAAATTTAGATTAGATTTTTTAATTAAAATCTATGTCTTATAATTATTTATATTATTTGTTCAAACAACATGAATATTTAGTACTGTACAACAACATATATTTTTAATTAAATGCTTTATATATTTGGTTTAGCAAAACATACGGTCGAATGACCAGTTACCGTTCCTTTAATGTTCAGGCAGATACATTTCATTCAATAAAACAAATCTCAAGGTGACTCAAGGTCTCAAATCTCGACCTCTCTTGTGGTTTAAATTATATTTAATGAAAGAACCTTCGAAAATTTGCTTTTTTCCATACCATTTATGCAAAAACCATTCATATCATTTTTAGAAAATATTTGATACTATTAATGAAATTTTCAAGGTACCGTGCAATATAGCTTTTTGAAAAATAAATTTTGTTCAACAGTTTCTAAAAAGAATAATTTATTCGCAAACAGTTGTGTATTTTTTAATGTAATAGAATAGTCACTGTTTAAAAATTGTTTGAAAAAAGTGATATTTAAAGTTTAAACTTTTAAAGATATACAGTCGACGATCTGAGTCCCGCCGCCTTCTCCCCTATCGACTCGCTCGTGCGTTACCCCCACTCGCTGACTAAAAGAATTTGTTTCCAAACATTCTGAGTCCCGCCGCTGCTCTATGCGACTTTTTAACTTGTAAAAATGGATTTATTAGTTTAATTTTTTTGTTTAGAATACAATAAACGTTTATTGAAATAAAAGGTAACAAAAAAATATTGTAATATTGCATAATTCTCATTTATATTTACTATAAAAAATATAAAAATTAAATTTTTTTATTTATAGGTAACATAAATTTAAAAATTAAAGAATATATTATTTATTGATGAACTAAATACTCATTGTTATTATGAAAATGAAATGAAATAAGATTTATTTTATCTTTTATTTATAAAGCAATCACATAAATTTCCAAATAAAAACATTTTATTAATTGATTAAATATATCTAGTTTCATTTCTATATTTTTTTGAGTAGATATAAATAAGAATTATGCAATATTGTATTATTTCTTTGTTACTTTTTATTTCAATAAACATTTGTTGTATTTTAAACAAAAAAATGAAATTAATAAACCCATTTTTACAAGTGAAAAAGTCGCATAGAGCAGCGGCGAGACTCAGAATGTTTGAAAAAAAATTATTTTAGTCAACGAGTGGGGGTAACGCACGAGTGAGTCGATGGAGGAGAAGGCGGCGGGACTCAGATTGTCGACTGTACCAATATATCTTTGAAATTTATTTAAAATAATTTTCGTTCATATATTATTTTATTCCATTTTATGAAATTATAATAAAATAATACTCTTAGTTATAACACTAAATCCATAGAACTTGTAGATATATATATATACATACGAAAAATTTCACATCAATTTGCACAGCTAAATAATAAAAATCAATGAGTCTGGGAATATGTTCCATTTGGTTTCCAAAATATAAATAAAAAATTTTGTGGTTAAAAATTCAAAGTAATGAAATATTTTTATTTACTCAAATTTTTTGGTTAAATTAATGTTTTAATAAATTTTCTATTAAGAGGCGGTCGTAACCATTCGCCGCTGTATACAGGATGGCGCTGCGGTCAGATGAGAGAAATATAGAAAATATTTTTTATTCAGCGATTTATAATTTATCGAGACAATAATATACTTCTAACGTTGTCAAAGGCACTAGCCATATATATGTAGAATTATTATTGATGCTAATATTGTTTGAAAAGTCTAAAATATTATCATAAAACGAAAAATGCGGCGCGTGGTAGAACCGATGTAAACATATAGGTATGTTTTCTAAGTGCGACAGAGAAAGTAATAGTAAAGAACGAAGTATACACATGCTCACGCCGGCTCTACTTCGCACTGCATTTTTCGTTTTATAACAATAGCTTAGACTTTTCAAACAATATTATCATCAATAATTATTCTACATATATATGGCTAGTGCCTTTGACAACGTTAGAAGTATATTATTGTCTCGATAAATTATAAATCGCTGAATAAAAAATATTTTATATTTTTCTCTCACCTGACCGCAGCGCCGCCAAGCGGCAAATGGTTCCTACCGCCTCTTAAAAAGTATCAAACTATTGTAAAAATATAATAGAACTATTTTTGTTGAAAATAACGTGTACAATATGATTGAATTTTTTTAAATGACAATATTTAGACTTTTTAACTTACCTGTTAGGTGAAAAATCACTATTGAATATACGCAAAAACTGCCTGAGTTGATTTGATATTTAATGACTTGACTTAATATTTTTTTATAAAGAACGAATAAATTTCAGCGATAACGAAGAAAATTTCTAAAAACACCTGGATTTGCGGAATAGTATATTACGATACGAGCGACTTAAATCACCTATTATTACACGGAGAGGTTAGGGCCCGAGCGTCAGCGAGGGTCCTAAACGCCGTGTAATAATAGGTGAATTTAAGTCGCGAGTATCGTATACTATTTTATAGCTCGAGTGATTTAAATCCGCCGCACTACATCTATACTCTCAAAATTCAATAATAAACAAAGGCTATGCACTCCACGAATGATAATTCATTAAAAAAACGAATTCTATATACTAGCAAAACTAGGCATTCTACGAATAATAAATCGTAAAAAAAAAGCGAAAACTGAAAAAAACAAAATTTAAGCACTTAGCGAATAATAAATAGAAAAAAAACTAAAAATATTATATAAAACATGAAATAACATTATTAAATTAATTCTGTAATAATAAAAATCTAAATTTCCTTTCATATATGTATTAGGGCCGTAGGAGCGACAATTGGTAACTTATGTATTGTATTAGCAGTTGCGTTTAGGGGAATCACAGACGCGACTGAGTCTTAGAGCGTCGAAATGACTACCTCTTCGCTTCATATGTTACACTGATATTAACTTTGATTTTACACGTATTTTACACGCTTATAATTGTTATTTATTTTGAAAAATATCGATATAAAAGAGTTGCAATAATCTACACTTTATTATTATCGATGAATAAACTTTTAAAAATAATCCAGATCTCAAAATATCGCTTATTATAAGTGCGTGTTTTAAGTGAATTCAGCATCATATTCATTATTGAACAGCGTAAAAATTTATCGTTTAACTCTTGGCTCAGCGGGATTTAAGTTCGGATTTAAATCACGCAGTGCTATAAAAGTATTTAAAACAGTCATTTTTAATCAATCATAAGATTTTCTTTCTTCAAACGCACTTTGTTTTGAAGAAAACGTACACATACATTTTTATCAGATATCATCCATAAATATATAGTGACGATATTACCAATAAATCTTAGTTCTACCAGGCTTCGAGTATTTTTTACTTGGAAATTTTTATCAATTATTTATTATGCATCAAAATTAATTAAGAATTTAAAATAGCATAAAAATCATCTGTAAATATTTTCCCTTTTACGGCAAGTGAATACAACTTGCGTATGAAATTTTGAACAATATAATTAAGGCAATCTAATGTTTAGTAATAACTTCATAAATGTTATTATCCATAATCACATAAATTGTTTGTCAAAAAAATTTATTTTCTTTCTTAATTTTTTATTTGTTTTATTTTAAGATTTGTTAATAGATTTATTAGTATATTTTTTTAATTATTTAACTTTAAATATGTCCTAATAATTCTAAAAATAAAAAAAAAATAATCAAAGATATTAAAGCATTAATAACTGTATTTATAAATTATAAATTTTTAAAAATAGTTTAAAATTATGAATTTACATAATTACATGAACATTAAAAAAAAATATAAAAGGAAGTAAAAATTATCATTTTTTCAATGTTATTTATTAATCAAGCAAGTGTGTTCAAAGCGTTGTCGTAATACTTGAGATCGTCTTTCAAAGCGAGCGACCACACAATAAATCGCTGTGTTCGGATTCAGCTGTCTGTGCCGTAGACTACGGAAAGCCGTAGCAAGCGATAAAGCAGTTTAGTCGCTGGGCTTGGATTCAGCTTTCTGTGCCGTAGACTACGGAGAGCCGTAGCGAGCCACAACGCAGCTTAGCCGCAGCTCCAATCAATGTAATCTTTTATACAGAAAGTTGGAATGATTGGCTCCGATATTGTTACGCACTCTTATATTGCGATTTTCCGTTATTAATAGCTGCGAATGTTGTCTGAATCATTCACAACAATCGACTCCGCAGCGTGTGCAATCGGCTTTTTTTTAGTGTACCGTCTCTCCGTTCTTTATCTCTTCTACTCCGTTGCTCCGTTTTCATCTCTCCATTACCGTCTCTCCCTCTATGTCTCTCCGTCTTCGTCTTTCCGTCTTCGTCTTTCCGTCTCTCCGCCTCCTTCTCCTTATCTTTGTCTCTTCGTCTCTGTCGCTCCGTCACCATCTCTCTGTCTCCGTTATTACTTTATTATATTACTTATATATAATCTTATATTATATTACCACCATTTTGATAATGTGGAAAATTAAGCCCTCTTTTCTACCAGAAATATTGTTTGCATAATTGTCACATATATATACACTCGCACACTTGCACCTACACATATGCACACATACACATACACATACGTATATTCACATGCATACACACACTCATACATATACACACATGCACATGTATATATATATATATATATATATATATATTTCCATTTACATTTTCATATATATATATGTCACATGAACACGTACACACATACAAATACACATATACACATACAGAACACTTGCCTCTCTATCTTTATCTTTTTGTCTCCGTCTCTCCATCTCCATCACTTCGTTTCTCTGTCTCCGTTTCTTTCTTTCCATCTCTCCGTTTCCATTTCTCCATCTTCGTCTCTTCATCTTTGTCTCTGTCTCTCCGTCTCCGTCCCTCCACCTATGTCTCTCCGCTTATGTCTCTTTGTCTCCGTTCCTAAGACTCCTTTTTTTCGTCTTTGTTTCTCTGTCTCTTTCTCTCCGTTTTCGTCTCTCCATCCTTCTGTCTATGTCTTTTCGTCTCCGCCTCCCCGTTTTCGTTTTTCCGTCTATGTCTCTCTGTTTCCGTCTCTCTGTCCCTTCGTCTCCGTCTCTGTGTCTTCGTCTCAACTTTTTTGTTCATGCGTCTCCGTTTTTTTATCTCCGTCCCTCTGTCTGGAAAACATGATTAAAAAGAATGAATTCCTATCATATTTTTTTTATTAATTTGATAAAATTGAGTAAAACAAGTTTTTAATTTATCATGATGATATGATTTGTATTTAAACAATTTTTATGCATATTAGGACTTTAATTAATCCTTTTTTTCAAATATATAAAAACTAAATTTTAAACAGAACTGCAATATAAAAATTTATAAATTTAGGTGAATTTTTTTACTTTAAAATTGGCTAATTTATACATATTAATATAATATATGGAAATTTAACCGAGCGACGTTAGGAGCAAGGTGAATGAAGATCATATAGACTAAAATCAAAAAGAAATTTCAGCAAAGAAAAGATTTTGGTCAGATATTTTATCATTAATTGATTCTTTAACTATTAAATTTTATGAAAAATGGGCTTTAGAAGAAATATTTATATAAGAACAAAAAAATGAACAAACTAACAGAAAAACTTATGTTTAAAACTTCAAATGAACTATGTTCAATGATGAACATTAAACTTTGTTTTTTTTAATGTTTATGTATTTAATCAGTAGTAATTTATTGAAATTTTAAGAATAATTATCAATCAGAATTTTTAATTATCTATATAAATAACATTTAAAATTTTTATTTCAGGATTTTTCATCGTTCTTCAGAAGTATTCGAAATTTTTATATTAAATAATTTCAATTCAGAAGTCTACATGAATTTATTATTTTCATAGAATGAATTTAACTATAGAAGAAAAATCAATTATAATAGGTGGAGATGAATATGCTGGGCAATCGAGTATGTTAAATGATAAACACATTAAAAAATTTAATCAAATTTTAAAAATTATACGAATTTTTCAATGCAGCCAACAATATTTTTACAAAGGCCCGAAAATATTAATCCAGTTCCATTAAATCAAGATTACATACAAATACTTTTCTTTGGAAATCGGCATTTTAATCACTGGATTTGTATCTATTATTTACAAAATGTCATTTATGTTTATAATAGTTTGAATAGTAATGGATTAAATGATGAACAAAAAATTTAGATCAATAAACTATTTTCAATTCGTGAAAACTTACAAATATGTTTTGAAAAAGTTTAATTAAGATTAATCCTTTTGATTGTGACATTTTTTCAACAGCGTTTGCAACAGTAATCGTTAATAATTTGTGTCTTTGTGAAATACAATTTGACATCGAACAAATGCGTGGACGTTTGCTGACTATGTATGAAACAAATTCAATTGTTACGTTTCCATTAGTAAAGAACAATTATACTAATATCAATTATAAAGCGATATCCAGAAATCAGCAAATCGTACATCACAAGGAACTGTCAACGATGAAATTAAATTTTTAAAATATAAATTTTGAATATCTTGAAGAAAAAAAGTTACAAGAATTGGCACTACAACAATTACATCTATTAGATAACATAAAATGTTTAGAGGCAACGAATTATAAACCAAAAACTTATCTACAAAAAATTTACCACAACAGTAATAAAAAAAAATATGAACAAACTAAAGAAAAAATTTTGAAAAGTCATTGTAAAAAAATTAAATACAACAACATTGAAGCTGCTTATCAGCAAATAATGAACTGCCATTCCAGATGACCAGAAAAAAATTTCCTGTAAAACTTGCTCATGCACTGACTATTAATAAGTCGGACAATCATTTAAAAAAGTAGGAGTGTATTTACCAACACTAATTCTCAGTCATGGGCAGTTATACTTGGCACTTTTAAGGACAACTCATATAAGAGAATTAAAAATATTATTAACAGAAAAATCAACAAAAGTTAAAAATGGAATGGTCTATACTAAAAACATCGTTTACAGAGAAATATTATAAGACCACAATACAAAAATTAAATATAATAAATAAAGGAACAAAATCAAACATATTTAAAAATCTAATGTAACATTAAATATAATAAAATTAAAAATTATGAAGTAGAATTAAGCGCTGTGTGATTAAAAATCGCGGCTGCTATTTTTAGTTCTGTGCCATTAAAAAAACGCGATAGCTTTTTCAAATACTGTGTAGTTAAAAAAAACGTGGCTGCTAATGTAAGTGCTGTGATGGAGAAAAATGCTAAAACTACTGTAAGCACTGTGTAACTAGAAATTCGCGACTGCTTTTCTAAGAGCTAAAAATGAAAATCGCACCAATTATTGTAAGCGCTGTGTAATTGAAAATTCGTGGCAGCAATTTTGAGCACTGAGTGGTTACAAAAACGCGGCTGCTATTGTAAGTGCTATGTGGTTAAAAAACACAGCAACTATTCTAAGCGCTGTGTAATAACAAATTCGTGGCTGCTGTTTTGAGCGCTGTGTGGTTAAAAAACGCGGCTGCTATTGTAAGCGCTGTGTAATTAACAATACACGGACGGATGCTATTTTCAGCGCTGAAAGAAAGAGACAAAGATGGAAGAACGAAGACAAAGAGACGGAAACGGAGGGAAGAAGCCGAAAAAACGGAGACGAAGACGGCAAGACGGAGACGAAAAGACGCAGACGAAAAGACGCAGACGAAGGGGAGAAGACAGAAAAACGAAGACGGAGAGATGGTAACGAAGGGACGGAGACGGAAAAACTAAGACGAAGAGACCGAGACAAAGAAAAGGCAACAGATAGATGGAGACAGAGGGACTGAGCCAGACACAAGGAGACGGAGAAACAGAAACTTACAGACGGAGACAGAAAGACGAAAATAGAGAGACAGAGCCATACAGACGAAGACGGAGAGACGTAGACAAAAAGACGGAGACAAAGAAACGGAGACGAAGGGAAGAAGACAGAAAACGGAGACTGAGAGACAGAGACAGACAGACGGAGAGACAGAGACCAAAAAACGAAGACAGAGAGACAGAGACGAAAAGACGGAGAGACAGAGACAAAGAGACGGGGAGACAGGGATGAAGAGACGGAGAGACAGCGACAGAGGGACAGAGACAGAAAAGAAAAGACGGAGACGAAGAGATGGTGACGGACAGACGGAGACGGAGACGAAGAAGCAGAGACGGAGAAACGGAGATGGAAAGATGGAAAGACGGAGAGACGGAGACCGAGAGACTGAGACAGACAGACGGATTTAGAGAAACGGAGACTTATAGACGGAGATGGAGAGACAAAGGCGGAGAGATGAAGACGAAAAGGCGGAGACGAAGATTGATTGATTGATTGAGCACTTTATTTCAGGTCGTGGGGTATAACCCCGTATGACCCATCTAAACTACAGAGAGATTACAAATAATAAAAATTGAAAAAATACATGAAAACGTAGTGATAATAAACAATATAAGATAATTATAATTATATCAGTAAATAAATAGTAAGCATTCGGTAGATAACAATAGATAACAAAATAAAATAAAGTATGTAAATGAATATAACACAAAAAAAAAAAAAAAAAAAAAAAAAAAAAAAAAAAAAAAAAAATAATAATAATGACTGGTAGTGATAATTCAGCTATATAGTATTAAATCATTTATATAGATAGCATAGTTCTTGATCTATTTATTAATCCACACCTCAAGTCAGCACTGATAAGTGTATACTACAAGCAAAATGAGTAAATTCATGTTTGAAAATCCTCATCGAGTAACCATTGCATTATGCCATTCAGTGCGCTCTTCACCAAGGAGTCGAACATACAGGTGATGTTTAATGACCTGTGTCCGCCCTGCTTCAAAATCAACAAATAAATCGACATTATTATTGATAAATGTAGATGAAGAATACACAAAAGAATTTAACATCGCTGCAGTACGAACAACTGGACAAATCAAAAGTCTTTGTGGAAGTCTTGAAGAAGATCTGACAATAGTGTCAATGTTAGCACGACGAAATTTAGAAGCCAAATAAGATGGATTTTGATACGTGACAACAGAGTGAGCTAACGTTGCCTTAAAATATAACCGTCTGTTTTGAACAGACAGCCACCCCAGTTCAAGACGATAGGGAGTAACCCTCTCACATCTCCCTATGTTGCCAAAGACAAACCTTACAGCTGCATTTAAAGCTCTGTGGAGTTTAATATTTAAGGTTTGCGGAATATCATCATAGACAATGCAACAGTAATCAATAATAGGAAAAATAAGAGCTTCAACCAATTCCTTTCTCAGACACTTGGACAAAGCATGTTTGTGAAATTTAAGTGACTGTAGAGTACCATAAATCCGACCTATGACTGAATTAACCTGTTTGTTCCAATTTAGGGTGCTAGTAATCCAAACACCAAGATTTTTCACAACACTAGAATAGGAAATTGGAATATTATTTACAAATATAGAAGGACAGGTCGAAGAATCAATCCGAGCTATGTACTGCTCACTACCCAAGAAAATTGCTTGCATTTTAGATGGATTTAGTGTTAGATGGTTGTCTTTAGCCCATTTCACCACAGAAGCTACCTCATGATTAAGAAAGGAGATTTCCTCATTTAGCATAGATGGAAGAAATGAATGGTAAACCTGAAGGTCATCAGCAAACAGAATGTGCTGGGCATTATTTAGGACCAGGGGTAGGTCATTGATATAAACAGAAAAAAGCAGAGGTCCCAACACACTACCCTGAGGAACACCAGCCGAACAAGACATCCAATCACCAACAGCACCTCCCGCATCCTGTACAGCATAACTTCTGTCTCGTAGATAGGATGCAAACCAACGGATAACCGCATCAGAGCAGTTAACAGAGCGAAGCTTACGAAGGAGCCTTGCATGAGGCACCGTATGGAATGCCTTTGAAAAATCGAACAAAAGTAGTAATGTAATCATTCTTTTGTCAATGGCCAAACGAGTATCTTCCAGGAGTTTCAAAAGAGCTGTCTGTGTACTGTTCGATTTACGAAAACCAGTTTGCAAGTTATTAAGTAAAGAGTGTGACTCAATGTGAGTATAAAGCTGAATATGAACAACCCTTTCCAAGACCTTGGAAATCTCACATAGTTTAGCTATGGGACGGGTCTAAGACAGAGAGTCAAGCTTAGATGACTTAGCCAATGGTAAGAAATAAGCGCGCTTCCAAGAAGCAGGAAAGGACCCAGAAGTTAAGGACAGGTTTATTAAGTCAGTCAAATGAGGAACAAGTGAGTTCTGAGAAAACTTTAACATGTCAGCTGATAAGCCATCAGGTCCAACTGATTTGGACGAAGCAAGATTAATTATCGATTTGACCGATGATTGATCAACCTGAGTAAACTCAAAGGTTGGCAAATCATGTCGAAGTGGGATAGCAAGTACCTCATTTATCTCATTGTTATTTAGAGGAGAAGAAAGCGATGAGATAGCTGTGTAATGAGTCAAAAGGGCCCTGGATGAAAAGTACTGGAGTGGTGATGGTAGAACTTTATTTGAAAGTCCAATTTTATGAAGAATAGACCAGCGGTTAGCCGAGTTTGCAGAAGAAGATAACCGATTAGCTATATACGTGTTTTTGGCTGTATCCAATGAATTAGAAACCTCACCCCTAAGACGTCTATAGCGAGCAATAGCGAGTGAGGAGCCAGAACGAGCTGCAGCTTTATAAGCACGATCACGTTCATGCATCTTTTTACGAATAACAGCAGAAACCCAAGGTTTCTTCCTAATATTAAGCTGACAAGATTTAAGTGGAGAACATATATCAAAGGACGAAACAAGGACAGATGACAACCTGGAAGCTAGATTATCAATATGAGAAGAGTTGAGGTTACAGTCAAAAAGACTATGGCTCCCTTGCGAATTAATTGAGAGATTTTGTGAAACCAGATTATTTAGGATATCACAGTTTAAATTTTTGAAATCTCTAAACAAAAAATTTCTACTTGTATTCTGAGGTTTAAATGCTCTGAACGATATACTAATGACATCATGACCCGCAATGAATGCAGCAGATGACTTAGTATAAGACTGCAATGAACTTTCGTCATTAATAATGAATAAGTCAATCCATGTGTGAGAGGAATATTCTGCAGTAAGAGTATGATGTGTGGGCTCAGACGGAACTAGAAAAAGAGCAAAAGAATCAACAGTAGAACGAAAAGTATCAGCAGTATAATTGTTGTTCATAAGATTAATATTAAAATCTCCTGTTATAACTACATTTTTGTATGAAGGAAGCATATTAGAGAGAGATTCAAAGAATTCATCTGAAAAAAGGGCCTTAGGCCGCAAGTATACGACTGCAAAAAGAAGTTTTTCAGAATCAATCGAGATTTCAGCAATGATGAATTCAGCAGTGTTGTTGAATAAAGGATCAGAATGGGATAAGATGTTAACTCTTAGGAAATCACGTGTATAAAAACCAACACCTCCACCGACTTTGCCCACTCTGTCTAATCTATAAAAATTGTAGTGATCAACAGAAATAATTGAACTGTCATCAAGTTCAGTCAGGAACGTTTCAGTGACTGCAAAAATATCGATCAAATTATCTGTTATATAAGATTCAACAATAGAAAAATGGGTTTTTAACCGATTGACATTAGCATGAGCAATTTTAATACCCTGGAAAAACTCAGTTTCTTTGATCTTTGGAGTTTCAATGGGAGAGATGGAGTTTAGAGTAAGATTGAAATTTGAATTTAGAAAAGACAAATTATCAGAGATTAAACTAGTTAAAACATTAGAGTGCGAGCTTTTGCTCATTGCAAGGGAGCCAAGAAGTCCCTATTTTTTAGCTAAAGGCTTTAAAGTTGCCAGTTGAGCCTCATTAGTTATAGGAACCAAAACGGAGTCTCTGGTAGGACGCATACAGACAACAAGATTACGAACAACTGGTCAAAGGTAATTAAGATCTTTGTAGACAGCCAAAGCTTTTTTAAGAAGTAAGTAAACTGGCTTTGGCCAAATTGGCCGGACGAAAACTTTGCTATTACCTTCGACATTAAACAATCTTGAAACAGAGAAATTTTGTAGCTTAGGCGATGCCTCAATGATACAATCTCGAACCGCATCAGAACTGAATTTGCCCACAAATGAGCGAAAGTTTTTAAGTTGCGAACCACCAAGCTGTTCAATCTCAATAGGCAAAGGAGGAAGCCACTCACGAGTATTCAGAAGAAAAGTCTCCTTATTACCAAGCCCAAGAGCCCCCAAGATTACTTTGACAATTTCTTCATTGCTGAGGGTTACAGAAAGAGGAATCCCTGAGAAGAGCACTTCGTAGGAATCATGCAAAATAGAGGGAGCAGCCGAAGAACACGAAGAAATATGCTCATCTAGGCGATCAGAAAGAGCCTGGTAACGCCTCTCAAGATCAGCAAAAGCCTGTCTGACCTCACTCACTTCAGTCCTAAGAGCACCAACCTCCGACAACAACTGACTACCAACAGAGATTTGGTGATCAAGTTTATTGTTCATGTCCCTAGCAAACGGCTGAAACCACTCTGGAACAGTCTTTGGATCATCAGTAGGCATGTTGTACGAGCAATGAGGCTCAGCTGAAGCCAATCGTAGTAAGAAAGAGGTAGCGCCTTGCGTCGAGTTGCCGCCCACAGCAATACAGCTATCTACGGATGAAGGGGAGGAGCCAGTATCAGAACAACAGCGTCGACGAGGAGAAGGCTCGAGTGGGTGGAGCGGTGAAACCACGCCCCTCTTTAGAGACCGTTGATTGGATGAATTAATATCGAATGGCTGAGGAGGCGGAGAGACTATATCTTCCGTATCGACCGAACGTACACCCTCGTCGGTATGTTTGCTCTTTCTTAATCTCTCGCCTTTACAACAAACAATTAAACAACTAGAGATGAACCACGTACTATCACAGCACCTAGTGTGATAGATAGACGTACAATTAGTACAAAGTAAAGAAGTATCCAATCTTGCAATAGGCAAATTACAAGCAGAGCAAAGCACCATAATCAAAGAGCACACAGTTCGACATTATACAATGTAAACTCACCTTGCAGCAACAGTATACTCAGCGACAAAAAATTGGTGGTGAGTGAAGAAAGTACCAACAATGTACGCTCCGGATAATGTAGACTCGTCGCTTTGATGGTAAACAGATGGTAATGCAGCACGAAAAATAACCTCAAAATCCGGAACACGTGGTTAACCTCAAAGATGATCCGTTCAGAAGAAATGATTAATAATAAGTAGCAGAGACTCCAAAATGCCTTGATTAATATATCAGATGAATCTCTGCATTTTTGGCTTGCAGTGGGTCTGAAACAAAAAGCCCGCAGGCAAAATATGCAGTTTCAATAGTCCAAATAAGCGGAGCAAGAAAAAAACGTGTGCGATTCTACTTACTGAGAGAGAGAGCATCAGGAGAGACTAAGACAGACAGACGGAGATGGAGAATCAAAGACTTACCGACAGAGACGAAGTGACGAAGACGGAGAAACGGAAACGAAAAGACGAAGACAAAGAAACGGAGATAAAGGAAAAAAGACGGGAAACGGAGACTGAGAGGCGGAGAGACGGTGACGAAGAGATGGATACGGAGAGACGGAGAAATGGAGACAGAAGGATGAAGAGTCGGAGGCGGAAACAAAGAAACGGGGAGAAAGAGACGTTAACAAAAGGAAGAAGTTGAAAAAACGGAAACTGAGAGCCGGAGACATAGAGATGGTGATGGAGAAACGGAAAGACGGAGACAGAGACAAAGAGACAGAGACGGAAGGATAGAGAGACGGAGACGGAGGAACGTAGACGGAGAAACGGAGATCGAGAGACTGAGACAGACAGACGGAGTTTGAGAAATGGAGACTTACAGACGGAGACGAAGAGACGGGGACAGAGAGACAAAGGCGGAGAGATGGTGATAGAGAGACGGAGACAGAGACGGAGAGACAGAGACGGAGATGGAAATACGCAGATGAAGGGAAGAAGACGAAAAAACGAAGACGGGGAGACGAAGACAGACGGACGGAGGGACAGAGATGGAGAGACAGAGACAGAGGGACGGAGACGGAAAGACAGAGAAGAAAAGACGGAGACGGAGAGAAAGAGACGATAAGACGGAGACGAAGAGATGGTGACGGAGTGACGGAGATGGAAGAACGGAGACGGAGGAACGGAGATGGAGAGCCGAAGACCGAGAGACTGAGACAGACAGATGGAGTTGGAGATACGGAAACTTATAGACAGAGTCGGAGAGATGGGGACGGAGAGACAAAGGCGGAGAGATGGTGACGGAGAGACGAAGACATAAACGGAGAGACAGAAACGGAGACGGAAATACGCAGATAAAGGGAAGGAGAAGGAAAAAGGAAGACGGAGGGACAGAGACAGACACACGGAGGGACAGAGGCGAAGGCGGAAACATGCAGATAAAGGGACGGAAACGGAGAGACGGAGACAGACAGACAGAGGGATAGAGACAGAGTGAAGGCGAAAAGACAGAGACGAAAAGACGGAGATGAAGTGATGGTGACGGAGAGACGGAGACGGAGAAACGGAGAAGGAAGGAAGAAGAGACGGAGACCGAGAGACTGAAATAGACAGACCGAGTTGGAAAAACGGAGACTTGCAGACGGAGATGAAAAAGCAAAACCGGAGAGACAAAGGCGGAGAGACGGAGACATAAAGGTGGAGACGAAGAGGTGGAAACGGAGAGACTGAGACGGACAGCCAGAGACGGAGAAACGGAGACTTATAGAAGGAGACAAAGAGACAAGGACGGAGAGACGGAGACGAAGACAAAGGGAAAAAGACGGAAATCGAAGAAAGAGATACGGGGACAGCCAGACGGAGAGACGAAGATAAGGAGACAGAGACGAAAAGACAGAGATAGAGAGATGGTGACGGAGAGATGGAGACAAAGAGACGGAGACGGAGAGACGAAGACGAAGGGACGGAGAGACGAAGACGAAGGGATGGAGAGACTGAGACTGAGGAACAAAGACCGTGGGACGGAGACGTAGAGACGGAGAAACGGAGACAGATACGCGGAAACGAAGATACGGAGACATATAAATGGAAACGGAGAAATGGAGATG
The DNA here is from genome assembly GCA_017163975.1 of Anastatus disparis. Classification (NCBI taxonomy): domain Eukaryota; kingdom Metazoa; phylum Arthropoda; class Insecta; order Hymenoptera; family Eupelmidae; genus Anastatus; species Anastatus disparis. The sequence continues at coordinate 2,138,547 of JAFFSR010000401.1, read as the reverse complement.
GAGACGGAGAAATGGAGATGGAGACGGAGAAATGGAGACAGATAGACGGAAATGGATAAACGGAGACGGATAAACGGAGACGGAGAGGCAGAGACGGAGACGGAGAGACGAAGACGGAAAGACGGAGACAGTGAGACGGGAACGGTGAGACGGAGACGGAGAGATGGATATTGTGTATGTGTGTATATGTATATGAGTAAGTGTACGTGTATGGATATGTGTATATGTGTGTGTGTATGTATGTATGTTGTACGTGTACGTTAAAGATGCACGTTTATATGTGTATATATGTATGTGACAATAATGCAAAAGATATTCACGTGAGAAAAAAAAGACTTAATTCTTCACTTTAATATAATAGAATAGTAATGAGAAAGATGTTTTTACAGCATTAAATATAATCATTTACTCTTTTCTTGACAATTTTTTAATGATTATATCGATGATAAATAATGCTTGTCTAACTTTTCAGCACTGTAATTATACACGATTTTACACAATCATACAATTTCCATGCAAAGAAGATCTCATCGTGCCTTGATTTGTTTTTAAATATTTCTCTGATTGTTGTTGCTGTTACTTCTACCAACGAAGATAGACGCTTATAGAAGCGTACTTCAAATGGGCGGACAGGGGCTCAAAATCTAAAGCTTATGTCCTCCAGCCACGTGGTGGCGCTACTAAAATGACATGTATTTCTATATCTATATATACTGATGTTTTCATATATATATAGATATACACGTAATGTTAAAGTGTCCTCCAAAAAGCTGGCCCCCAAAGTTAACCCAGAAGTACGCTTCTATAAACGTCTATCTTCGTTGCTTCTACTGCTGCTGCTGCTACTACTACTGCTCCATGAAAGAATTACCTGAACATAATCACAAAGTATCATTTCTCTATATTAAATTTGATCATGTTAACCTCCAAATCGTCAATACTTATCTGACATATACTTTCTTCATAATCACTTGATTTTTCAATACTATATTTTATTATTTTGGCCCTTTAATTTATGTTTTATTCAAAACTTTTCATTGAATATAAATTCCCAAATTACAAGATGGAGATAAAACAAACTTGTAATCATTAAAAATTTAAACTATAGAAAAACGGATACAACCAGACTGATGATGAAACGTCTGCTGAGACAATTTCAAATCAAACAACATAGCACCATCAGTTAGTTAAATTATTGATTTTTTTATTAACTGTGTTCTGGCTATGATATATACACAGTATGTTACTACTATGAATAAATTTAATGATTCAAGTTTCAAAACTCCCATGAGGCAAATACGCTTAGATTCGAATTCATAGATGCAACTCAAGTAATGATTGTTACTCAAACCTCATTCTTTATTTGTTTAATAAAATAAAGACAGATGATACAACCGTTACTTGAGTTTCGTTTATGAATCTGAACCTTTTTTTCTATAATGAGAGGACAAAGACAGAATAAGGTTTAAGTAACAATTGTTAATTAAGTCGAGTCTATGAATTCGAGCCTAAGAGTTTTTCCCGCATAGGAGTTTTGAAACTTGAATCATTAAATTTATTTTTAAAATTGATTTAAATTTAAGAATAACAATAAAAAAACCACACAGCAGACTACATATGCATAGTAAAAACATACTATGTATATATTACAGCCAGATCACAGCTGATGAAAATAGTATATTACGCAACGAGTGCGTAAAATATGTGATTATCGCACGAGTCGGTTTTGTCGCTCAAGCGCAGCGAGGGCGACAAATGAGACGAGTGCGATGATCACTTTACGCATTAGTTGCGTATATTATTTTTTCTAACAAGTGCGCAAAATTCTAAGAATGACAAACTTGCGTCTGTGATAGCATGTACAATCTTGTTCGAAGGCTATCAAGATTATAAAAGATAGCAGAGGTCGGGGCGCAGGACCGGGTCCAGGGGCGGGGTCCAGGGGCGGAGCCCCGTATTTTGATTTTGTATTATATTTACAAAAAGAGCCTGTAATACACAATGAAATTAAAATAACCTAACATATATAAATAATATAGCACGGTAAAAATAGAATACACAGTATGATATCACAGTCGTAGGAGATAATAGAAATAATAATACTATGACCGATTCCATCTCAAATCATGCAGACCGACTGCACCTATCTCTCCGAACTGCTTAACAATTTTTTATATTATTCTACTTTGAAAATAAGCGTATACGTATTTTTTTATTTTTCAATATCATCAAAAATGCAGTTTTTATGCACTTTTTAAAAATGACTTATAAATTTTCAATTCTCAAAAATCGAAAATTTTTTTTTTTTTTTTTAATCGTTTTTATCCCTGTAGTGATCTTTATAAATAAATTTAGGCTCGTTCAATGCTACAGAGGATGCTCTTTCAATTCCACCGTCTTTTATTTTTTTTAACAAAAAAACGGAAGTGCAATTGCACTTTTTGTAAAAAATGAAAAATGCATTTTTCTCAAAAAAGCCATTTTTTTTGTCTCAAATTTTTTTTATGGATAGGTGGCCTTAAGACCTATATTTTCATTGGTGTGGAATTTGGAATATTTTGGTTTAGTAAAAGATATAAAAAAAATTGAGAAAAAAATTTTCATATTTACATAAATGTAAATACGTCATAGATACAACAAATATTTCAGGAGTAAGCGCATTTCAGATATATATATATATATATATATATATATATATATATATATATATATTGTATATATATAGCTTTTATGCAACTCTATAACCATAGGTGTTGCGTGTATATATATATATATATATATATATATATAGTGCATAAATTTTGCATTAAGTATAAGAAATTATGTAAAAAAAAGTTCTATTTTTTTTTCCTTTCTTATGAGTTTTGGACTTTTTCTTATTGCGCACATTCTTCTTTGACGTAATTTTTCTTTTCTTTTTTTTCTCTTTATTTAATAATTTTGTGAAAGGATGAGCAGCAGTTCGAGCCATATACAATTTTTTCTTTGTCCCTACTTTTACTTTCCATACGTGGGTTTTTTGAATGCCGGCCAATTTAGGGGTCTTAAGCCACTCTTTTATTTTGCTTTGCCTAAAAACTTCAATATCTTCTTTTGGCAGTAAGATTAATTTAATAGCGTCAGTGTTAGGTTGAACTTTTTTTACAAAAGCATTTGCATCTTGTATTGATTCAACATGACAATTTTGAAGATTATGTCTGGTTGCATAGTGTTTTACTAATCCACCGACGCCATCAACCGCACCTTTCCCATGCCCCGTAGCTGAAAACAACCATTTTTGATTGTTAGAAGCTTTTTCCATGTAAACATGGAAAAGTAGAATAATATAAAAAATTTTTAAGCAGTTCGGAGAGATAGGTGCAGTCGGTCTGCATGATTTGAGATGGAATCGGTCCTATATTATATCAGTAAGTCAATAAAATAAATTAAAAGTGATATCATAGATAGAAAACTAAACAAAAATGAATACACACAATAAAAATAGATAATAGTATAATAAAAATCAGTCTCAAATACCTATCAGTCAAAATGAATTACATTAAAATCAAGCGTATAAAGAGCGCAGTTAAAACTACAACAAGAAATTATATAAGTATACAATAGTATGTAAGTCATGCTGATTAAAAATAAGTTCACTCATTCCATAAACACTCACTCCACGTTCATGCCAATAGATACTCCCAAACCTTAAATCTAAAAAAGGGACGTCACATAAATAAATAAATCAACTTATATGATATAGAAGAAAAAAAAACTGCTTAATCTAGGTCGAGCAAATACCTCCTCAGAGAGTCTTTAAACCTGCTGAGTGATGAAAGATATTTAACTTAAGTAAATATTTAAGTTTTCTCTCTCTAGTGCGTGGTGATTTGTTATGCTAGAGAGCGAAAACAGTTCTTGTTAAATGTCTCCGTCTCTTTCTCATGAAGTCCCCCTCTCATTATTTACGACCTGAAGTCTATCCTACTATGTCTATGTTTTGAACAACGGATGAAGAGAAAACCGTTAATAATCGAATGAAAATGGATATCGTACTCGAGTCTTGGGGACAATTAAGTGAATTATTAAAAAATAAGTCTTGAATTTTTAAATATAATATTTATTTATAAACTTCAGTATTCCATGATTAATATTCTATGTGTATGTGGTGTGCTTGCTTAAGGTGTAACTTTAAGGTTATGTGTGTGAATCATAGTTTATTGTACTCTCTTCCTTTTAATAAATCTCACAGTTTTACTTTTAGTTGTAGAGACATTACAATGTAAAATAAAACATATTAAATTGATTAATTGTTTCATTTATTTAACAATCTTAAATTATATGATCAGTCCTTAAGAAATTATTCCTCATTTGTTAACGCATGGTATTAAATTTGTTCTTGAAATTGAAAGTCAAAAAGAAGCAGTTATGTGACAAGTTTTCTGTCTAAACCTGACCTTGGTGATGGTGCTCTGTTGTTTGACTTTCAATTGTCCTGGTAGACGTTTCATCATCAGTCTGGTTGTATCGGTTTTTCTATAGTTTAAATTTTGAATATTTACAAGTTTGTTTTATCTCAATCTTGTAATTTAATAATTTATATTTAATTAAAAGTATTGAATTAAACATAAATTAAAGGGCCGAAATAATAAGAAAATAGTATTAAAAAATTAAGCAATTGTGTACAGATTATATCGACGGTGCTTACGAAGACTATGATCTTCAAACATTCGGTGAAGACAATAATTTCGACCATAGACGAGGAAAACTATTATTTTAATTTTTATGTAAACGAAGACTATCACTCCTGACCGATTTGTGACGAAAAGAATTGAGCTTCAATCTAATAGATTAATAAAATTCATCCAATAGATTGAAGTTTAATTCATCTAATAGATTGAAGTTCAATTTTTTTTATCGCAAATCATTCAGGAGTGATAGTCTTTGCTTACATGAAAATTAAAATAATACTTTTCGTCAACATACATTGAAGTTTAAGGGAAGACACAAGTAAAACACGAAAAAAATGAGGTTTTTTAGTTTTAATTTTTGATCCGTAGCACCTACAATGTTATCCATGCGTAATGTTATTCAAAATCATCTTAAGAATTTAAAAAAAAAAATTTCAGCTCGAAATATTAAAAACTGTGGGACTAGTTCCATTTTAACGACTGCTCGATTCAGTGATAAGTGAGGAAGCGTTAAAATGGAACTAGTCCCACAGTTTTTAATATTTCGAGCTGAAAATTTTTTCATAGATTCTTTAGATGATTTTGAACAACATTACGCATGGATAACATTGTAGGTGCTATGGATCAAACGTTAAAACTAAAAAACCTCATTTTTTTTGTGTTTTACTTGTGTCTCCCCTTAAAAGCAGACCGAACTATCTGTCTTTGTCTAATAGTTTTTCATCATTTATATAAACACCATCCGTTGTAGCAAGAAAAAAATAGTAGCCCCCGCTAGATATTAGTATAATAAGTAAATTTTGTAATAACAAGAAAATGATTTTATCGCGTAACTTTTGAATAATATAAGACCTAAGAACAAACTAAAATATAACCTATTTTTTTGGTAGGTATCGTATTATTCAAAATTACGCAATAAAATAATTTGATTGTTATTGCAAAATTTACTTATTATACTAATATCTAGCGGGGGCTACTATTTTTTTCATGCTACAACGGATGGTGTTTATATAAATGATGAAAAACGTTATTAGACAAAGACAGATAGTTCGGCCCCCTGTTAATTCTTTTCGTCGTAAATCGTTCAGGAGTAATAGTTTTTGTTTACATGAAAATTTAAATAATAGTTTTCGTCAACATTCATTGAAGATTAATTCTCTTTATCACAAACAGTTCAGGAGTGATAGTCTTTGTTTAAATAAAAATTTAAATAACAGTTTTCGTCAACATACATTGAAATTTAATACTTTACGTCGCAAATAGTTCAGGAGTGATAGTTTTCGTACAGCATGTTGATATGTCAGATAAGTATTGACCACTTGGAGGTTAACATGATTAAATTTATTATGAAGAAGTGATACTTTGTTATTATTTTCAGGTAATTCTTTCATAAATCAGTAGTAGTAGCAGCAGCAGCAGAAGTAACAGAAACAACAATTAGAAAAATATTTAAAAACAAGTCAGGCAAGACGAGATCTTTGCATGAAAATTGCATGTTTGTGTACAATCGTGTATAATTACAGTGCTAAAAAATCAGGCAAGCATTATTTATCATTGATACAATCATTAGAAAATCATCAAGAAAAGAATGAATGATTATATTTAATGCTGTAAAAAAATTTATCAAATTATTAGATAGTTTTATTAATCTTTAGATGGCCGGCATTTCAGAATGTCCAAAAGTGATACTTTTAAAAATTTTTCCATACAAAAAGTTCCCCATGGACTAGCAATGTGGGCCGACTTTGAGGTGATGCCGATCGGCATCACCCCGGCTGCCTGCAGGTTAATAGTTGAACTGTCGACTTTAGGGTGAGTTGATAATTTTATTGATTTTTTTTTTCTGAAAATGCTTAGTATCATTAAATATTATTTTTTGTCATCATTATAATATTATTTTGTTATGATAAATTCAATATTTAAATTGAATTGTATAAAAAATACTCTATAAACATGATTTGAGTCTCTTAAAGTTGTTTGAAAGCTTCAAAACTTATATGAAAAATGACTAGTATCGGCTTAATTTTACAAATTATTTCATATCTCTTGATTTAAGAAACTTATGAGCATGAAATTTCAACTAGTAGTTGATTGCAACTAATAGATCAATGAAAAATACTTGTCGAACCCATAGCTAGAATACTTTAATATTTCAGAAAAAAGCTTCTTATTAGTTTTTGAAGAAAAACAAAATTAATGTGCACTTGTTCATTTTTTGCAATTATTAATTTAATATTTAAATTAGAATAAAATACACTTTATAAACATAGTTCAAGTTTCTTAAAGTTTTTAAAAAGTATCTAAACTGGTTATTTGGAGAAATAACTCTAAGCGTAACCTTTAAGAATTATTTCATATCTCATATTTCTTCAGGAAAAATGAATCCTGCTTGATAATATATATTTTTAACTGTCATAGCTCCTTATTGATGGCTCCGGCTACCAAGATCCAAAATTTATTCTAAATTTTATATAAAATATAATTTTTCTTCATATTAAGAATACTAGTATCATTTATGTTAAAGTGAAAATTGTGTCCCATACTCTTACAATGTTTAAGGGGAGCAGACCTTTCCCTATTGAGTCTTATATGCGCACAATGTTTTTTAAATCTTATCCAAGTAAGATAAATTTCTTTATTCTAGTTAGAGGTAAAGTTCATAGAATAAATGAACATCGATGACATAGAGTACGGGCCACGTGGTAGATTCATTATTTTTTTCGTCAGAGCGAAGTTTTGACGGCTTAAACTGCGTCCTTTTTCAAGTTCTATAACATGAGAAAATACAACACAACATATATATATACAGGGTGGGCCAAAAGTACCGGAACGGCGAAATAACTCTGCGAGATTGTATTTTAGGAGAAAAAGCATAAAACAAAAGATAGAGGATATTGTCTTGGCTATTCGACGGTGATAATGACCATGACCTTGACCATAACCTTGAATGTCATTTCAAGGTCAAGCTAACTTCTTTAAATGGGAACCCATAATTTTCACCTCAGAAAAGAAAAGAGCGGAAAATTTTACGTCCGGATATGTATTTACCAAAAGAAGAAGAAGAATTTATTATCTTTTTTCTTGGGAACGTCCGTCAAAAGGGAAATATAAATGTGTCAAAACTGTGCATTTGTGCTAGTTAGTTTTATTTCTTTTCTTATTTTTTTATAAATATTTTACTGAACAAATTAACCTTTTTATTGGTTTTAAAAAAAGAATTTTCTTTTGGTTAATTAAATATCTTTATTTTTATTTAAAATAAGTGGACAAATCTATTTTTTTTCTTTGAGTCTATATTAAAGGAGAGAAAAATTTATGACAACCGAACAAAGGTCTCTCCCGAAGTGACTAATGTTCGGTTGGTGTAAATTTCTCTTATAAAATTAGAAATATTCGGTCTCTCGTGAAGTGACCAAAGATATTTCTAATTTTAATTCCTTTTCTTTTGAAAGAAACCAAGAAAATAAAAACTTATATAAAGACAAAAATAGAAAATTATTAAAAGAGGTAGAATATTTATATTTCAAAATAATTCAAAATTATTGACTATTTTGTCCTTTTTGATATAAAAATCAAATACTAACCGACAAGGAATATTAGAGTCTCTCGTGAAGTGACCGTAATATTAACTTGTTTGGTTAAGTTATAATTTCTTTTCTTTTAGATTTTAATAGATTATAAAAAAATCTTTTTTTTTTGTTGATGCAAAATTTCTTACTTTTAGAAAAGAATATAAGGTGAACTCCTTTTAGAAATAAAAAGATGTTATTTAAATTTAAAGTTATTTATTCAATTTAAAAAAAACTGTGATACAAAATTAACAAAATATTTTTTCGGATTTATTTATTATTAAAAATTTTAAATCTAAATCAAATCGAATTATGAAAGAAAAAGTAAAAATTTTTTTGAAAATCTTTTAAGTTACGATAAGTATGAATCTATTCTGATGGAAAATTCAAACAGTAAATCAAGATAAAAAAAATGAGAAAAATTTCTAAGTTAATTCGAGAAAATGAAATTCTAGAGCAAAAATCTAAGTTCCATCTCGAGAAGTGAACTCGAGCGAGAAAAATTATGGAGTGTGGTACATCGGTCGGTCAGGCCCTTTTTATACCTAAACAACTAACTCTGTAGCATGCTAATAGATAATCTACAAAATTATCTAACAATTTTCTCCAATTAGAGCCAATTGTTTTTCTAACGCTTTTTTACATGATTTCTATTGACCTTTGCTTTTCTTAAGAGGTCAGAGAGGGACCTTAAACCCTCCCAAAATTTGAACTTTGGCCTTGAGTAATGTGTAAGACAAAGAGAGAAACTAAGGTATAGAAGTTTTTCTTGCAGCAGAGGGGTATATCTGGAAAGATATGCCATCTCCCTTAGAGAAGCCCTATTTTGTCTCTTGATCTTTTACAATTTTCTTTAAATTGTTTAAAAATCATTATAAATCCTTATTAACTAATTACGGTCTAAATTAAATATATCAATAATATTGCAATTTAAATTCTCGTTAAAATGATATAAAATACGCCTATTTTTGCTAAAATATAACGGTTTAAACCAAAAAAAGTTGATATAATATTTCTTTTATTATTTGATTTTATTTGCAATATTATTCGACATATATGTAAAATTCTAGTTTCTTACGAATCGCCATTTGCTAATAGTTTTTATTTTTATTTATTTTAATTTTTTTTTCTTCTTTTGTCTTTTGTTCTATAAATTTTCTCTTAAATTAATTATAATTATTTCTATTGCTATTTAAAAAGAGGAACAATTGTGACCGAATAATAATAAGATCGAAAAAATCATTTTGTTTGAAAAGTTAAAATAAAGTTTTGAAAGTGAAGGAACGCTTGCAGGACTGTCCATCTAAAGAACCGAGGTTTATAGCTTACAGATGTGTATATTACAAGTGCATGCATCCTTAAAGAAATCAAGCGAAGAAGTTAAAAACAGAAATATTATTTGAGGCTAGAATTGTTTCCCTTTATTAACTTAATATTGTATATTATTTCCTTTTCTTTATATAAAAATAATAATTAAAAACAAATAAAAATTATTTATCGAAAACCTTTTACGCATCTAAATTTTTTAATATTAAAATTCGCTATAATGTGCGTATATTGATTAATTAACCTTAATTATTATTAAATCTATTTCTTTATGATTATGATTAAATGTATATTGTTTTTGTAAATATTTGGAATTAAAATTATAAAATTTCCGTCGCATAGAAAAGAAAAGTTTGGTTTTCGTTTCTATGTGACATGTGTATGCATATATATATATATATATATATATATATATATATATATATATATATATATATATATATATATATATATCATGAACGGTCTTCGTATCTGTTCGACGTAGGAATTTTTATAACTTTCAGCTGTACCGATAACTAAACGCTATATATAACTAAACATATATATATATATATATATATATATATATATATATATATATATATATATATATGTGTATATAGGTGCATATACACTTGCTGAGCTAGCCCGCCTACGATGCATTCGGCTCCTAAGTCTTTTATTGCTATTTGCTTCCCTTTTCTGGGGTTTTCCCTTTTATTAGTATTACTAAAAATTTCTTAAATTATAAAATAATTTCAAAAATTTTCTCATTAGATGTGTTTGACATTACATTATATAACAACAGCGGGAGAATAGTACATTACCTTACTAGTGAGCAAAATAGGTCATTCCCTCACGAGTCGTTTTGTTACTCGAGCGTAGCGAGAGTAACAAAAAAGACGAGTGGATGACCTATTTTGTCACGATTGGAATATAGAATTTTTCCCAATAAGGTGAGCGGAATCCGATTTTGGTGTCTGTTTTGATTGAGTGAGCAAAATACCACATTTCCTCACCAAATGGGGAATGTGGTATTTTGCTCACTCAGCAGTCGCGCGCAGGACGCCGTACAGTGTAGACGTGGGCAGTGGCGCTCTATCGCCTCGTTTAGTTTGCTACCTGTTTTGCACGCTGTATTTTGTGCTGGTGGTTTTTTGTGCGGGTGTGCCTTCGAGCTGCGTTTAGGGGCTAGAAGTGCACTTTTTGCGTATGTTTGGTGGTACGGATGGTGCGGATGCTCCGGTTGCCGGTGTCGGCAATGGGGCGTCGCAAAATCAAGAAGGTTCTCAAGCAGCCTTTAACGCTGTGCATAGTCGTGGATCGGGCTCGGTTGTCAGTGGCGACAATGGGTCTGCTCTCACTCAATTAGTTACAAACGAAGAGAATTTTAATTCTGGCGTTCAAGCCGTTGAAACGTCAAGAAACAGAGATAAGCTCTCCTATGCAAATGCTATCAGTAGAAGCTCACTACCTACATTTGAACAAACTGTCGTGTTAAATGCTATAGAGGGTTACACTAACGACCAATATATGGATCATTTTGAAAAAATCATGAACATCAAGAATTTGATTTACTTTTCAAACATTTCCGAGAATAGAGTCTATTTCACTCTAAATTCAGAGGAAGCGGCGAATGAAATTATAGGCAAAACAATAACAGTGAACAATAGCGCTTACACGTTCGCTCCATACGTGCCAGGAAGACTTGTACAAAATTATCGTAGAGTTGTTATTTCTAATATCTTGCCACAAATACCCAACGATATAGTTATTGATTATTTAAAGTCAATCAACATAATTACAAAAAGGGGTATAACTAACATCAGATCCTCCACAGCAAATGAATCTCGAAGTCACATATTTTCCCATAGGAGGCAGCTTTATGTTAAGGAAGAGGACTTTGAAAGAGTCCCAAATAAACTTAAAATTAACTATCAAAATATTAGTCATTGGATTTTCTTTGGTGCATAAAATATAAAATGCCACTATTGCAAAAATCAGGGACACATTGCTAAATTTTGTCCGGTACTCAAGGAGAATGAAGCCTCTAATACTGATGGCGCCATCACTCACATGATAAGCCAACAGTCTGATAAAGAAATCGTTACCCACAATAGCGTTGGTTCCCCACCACCTCCGAAAGATGGCGACTCTCTTGAATCTCAAAAACTTGATCAATCAAATAAGAACGATGCCCGCACGCATTTTACTATAGATAACACTCAAGCAGACGGTCTTAACATGGAAAATCCTCTAAATGATAAAAACAACTCCTCGTCAACTATCGCTGAGAACTCTTCTCATGAAATAATGGACGCACAGTTCTATGGTCTTAAAAGGTCTGCTCCTTCTACCACTAGTGGAAGCATCAACTCAGAACTTTCAGTAAACAATGAAAAAAGCAACCAGTTCAAAAACCCTTCACAGACGAATAAAACCTTAAAACCAGCCAAGAAAAAAACAAAAATTGTAGAAATAAATAGTGATGAAAATAGTGACCAAAGTCAATCCGAAGATATTGACGAGGATATAACTCCTCAGTTAGCTCCAGTCATAGATATGTGCAAAAATGCTAATTTTAACAATGTTCTTCAATACGATCAACTAGTTAAATTTCTTAAGAAAGTCAAATATCAACGTGAGGTCCTTAACATTAGTAAGGAATTCACGCAGCACACTCCTGCCCTAGTAGAGTGGCTGTATGTAGTAGAAGCCAAAATACTGGATATCAAACTTAAAAACCGTATTAAAAAACTTCTCAAAAGGCTTAACTCAGGATTACAAAATGAAGAAGAACATAGAGTCACACGTTCACAAAAAGGAAAATAATAATAACATATACATATCAAATATATCTATAAAATATTAACATGTAAAATAAAAATCTTAATATCTTGTTCTGGAATCTCAGGAGTTTAAATGCAAGAAGACTCGAATTAGAAAAAATGAAAATTGAATTTGACATCATCGTTGGAGTCGAGACTTGGCTGAAGCCAGATAAACCCGTAAATTTTACGGGATTCAATATACACAGATTCGATCGCCTAGATGTCACTGGTGGTGGCATCATATTTATTGTTAAAAAAGACATCGACTTCCAAGTTCTAAATACTACCTCATCAGAACCAGAAATTGAACTCGGAGGCATTAGGATTAATGCCAAAGATCACTCTTTTAATTTACTCGCATGCTACAAGCCACCTCATATACATCCCTCTCTAAGAGTACGGAACGAGATTATGAGCAACAGTGTAATATGTAGCGAGCCAACTATTTTTTTGGGAGATTTCAACTCGCACCATGTTGGCTGGAATTGCAGTTATAATGACAAGGATGGAATAAATTTATTGAATTCCCTTGATGGGAATGGTCTAATTATCCATAATGTCAAGACGTCCACACACATTGATCCTGCTCGGTGTAAAAAATCCAATATTGATTTAGTCATTTCAACCGCCTCTATATCGCATCAATCACAAGGTTTTTGACGATCCACACGGATCTGACCATTTCCCCATCTCCATCCAAGTTAGTATAGATCAAGTCATCTACGCTAGAAAGTCATTCAAATTATATTCTAAAAAAACAGATTGGCAAAAATGCAATGATACGCTTGACCAACAATACTCTGAATTTCATAATAGTGACTACATCAATTCGTCACCCATTAACAAATATAATTTCTGGATTAAAAAGATCAAGCATGCTATCACAAGTAACACACCTGCGAAGAAAAAAGTCGCCTCCTCCAAATTTCGTAACCCGGTCCCCTGGTGGGATGCAGAGTGCGATAAACTTAAAAGACTACGCAAAGCCACATTTAAGAAGTGGGAACTTTCTAGTCTTGCCTCTGATCACCAAAGCTACCTAAAAGCTGACCATACTCTAAGGAAAACCTCCAAGAAGAAAAAAAACAAAACTATAAACAATTCGCAGAGACTATTGATTTTCGGAAAAACGTCTCATATGTTTGGAACAAAACCAAAATTTTCAAAAACAAGTGGGTCAAAACACCCATAACTAGCCACGATAGGTCACTAGTGAAATCCCAAGCAGAGGTGGTAATGGACAAAATAGCCCCACAACTACAAGCCAATCATATTGAGCCTTCGATTCAATCGTTTAATAACAAAGACTCCTTCTTTGACGACCCTTTCGATTTTGCTGAATTCAATGTCGCCCTTGAATCTAGAAACAAACACTCCGGCTGCAGTCTGGACGGCATTGACTACTACACACTCACTAAGATTCCACTGAAGTATAAATTGGAATCGCTTGACATTTACAACCAGATGCAACAGGAAAATATCTACTTATCAAACTGGCAAGAATCCTTTGTACACTTCATCAGCAAACCAGACGGGTCAGGCCTTCGACCTATAGCTATGACATCGTGTCTTTGTAAGCTATATGAGCTCATGGTAAAAAACAGATTACAATGGTTCTGCGAGCACAACAACATTCTTCCAGCATCAAACTCAGGCTTTCGAAAAGGTAGATCCTGCTACGACAACTTAACAAACTTTCTTCTACATATCGACAACAACTTCAATAAGAACTGGGATACACTTGCAGCATTTTTAGACGTTCAGGAAGCGTTCGACAACGTCAACCCCCGGATCCTTCTTCGCAAACTAGAAGAGATTGGATGTTCTCGCACAGTACTTTACTTCGTACAACATCTTATAATCAAGCACTCAATCTACACTGAATATAATCTAGATTATCCGCGTTATGCTTATAAAGGTGTACCTCATTTACGTTAAGAATATCCATAAAAATATATCTAGATTCATACATATTTCCCAATTTGCTGACGACATTCTCCTCTACACAAGTTCATCATCATTGGAAAAAAAGTGCTACACAACTTGAAAAGGCCACAGAAAACATACGCAATAAATTATTTGAATTGGATCTCACTTTAAGCGTTAAAAAGACTAAACTAGTCCATTTCAACAACAAAAATATACCACCTGCGGACACACACATCACCATCAATAATGAAAACATTAAATCCACTGAATCCACCAGATTTCTAGGAGTTATCTTCGACTTTAAACTCAAGTTTGAGCAACAGGTCAAGACCATCGCCATTAAGTGTCAAAGAGCTCATCGAATTCTTAAATACCTATGCGGAACGTGGTGGGGTGCTCATCCCCAAACTTTATTAGTTCTTTACAAGAACTTCGTTCAAGCCACTATGGACTATGGATTATTTATTTACTATCCAAAATCAAAGGCTATGGCACAAACCATTGAAAAAATTCAGTATTCTTCTCTCAGGACCGTAATGGGATATCGTACATCTACACCCAAAAATGTTATCTTAGCTGAAACTAAGCTCACCTCTATGAGGGATCGGGCCTTATATTCAGGCTGCAACTATGTCACCAAAGCTCTCTCCAATAGATCTAATCCTGCATCCAATAAACATAAATCTATATTACATATAAAATAGAAAAAGTAAACGCAAAAAAAAGAGAATTATCTCTCAATGCATTTCCAAAGTTCTCACAGAAACCAACAAGACATTATATATAAGCCACCTCAATGAAATATATGCACATCCCTTCAAAGCTATGTACGATCAACCAAATACAGATTTTAGTCTTGGTAAATTAATTAAAAAAGTCAAAGATCCGGATCTGACGCTCGACCTATACTACTCCGATGACTCGATTTATAAAATTTTCACCGACGGCAGTAAAATTGCAGACTCCAAATCTGTGGGTTCCGCCTACATAACCGACGATGCTGGAAAAAGTAATATAACAAGCTCTAACCTGCACACTTCAATTTTTTCTGCCGAAGTCATCGCCATCAACACTGCGTTAGAATTTGCATCTCAATCCAAATATGATAAACATGTAATATTTTCCGACTCACTAAGCGTACTCCAAGCATTACAAAGCCATAAATCCACCACATTTAATCACCCTCTAATAGTTAAAGCAAGAAACAAAATATATCAAATAACGTCCAATAGTTCTCAAGATCAACCGTTACAATTTGTTTGGATTCCAGCATATATAGGCATCCAAGGCAATGAAAAGGCCGATAAATTAGCTGAAATGGCCACGAGCAGACCATCTGAAAACAACGAAGTGCCCTATACAGACTTTAGACAAACATGGAAAAAATCTGCCTATGACACATGCAAATCTAACATGGAAGATGGAATTTTAAAAGGAATTAAATACTTTAATAACTTCAACAATAATTCCAAACATCCTTGGTTCAAAGACAAAAATCTTCCCAGGCATGCAATAGTAACCATAAATCGTCTTAGAGCTGATCATTACAGCTCTGCTTCATCGATGGCCAGAAAAAATATCGTTTCCTTCCCAGCATGCACCTGCGGCCACGATTATCAAGATATAGAACACCTACTATGGGAATGCCCGCTCTACAGGGATCAACGTTACGACATGTTTAAAAGTTTCAAAGACGCTAAAATTATTGTTAATTGTGATATGACCATATTCTAAAGAACTTAAATTTAAATATTATTAAAATAGTTATAAATTTTCTTAAAAAGTGTAACTTAAATCTTTAGGCATATATTTGTAATCTTTAGTTATATATTTGTAATCTTTAGTTATATATTTGTAATCTTTAGTTATATATTTGTAATCTTTAGTTATATATTTGTAATCTTTAGTTATATATTTGTAATCTTTAGTTATATATTTGTAATCTTTAGTTATATATTTGTAATCTTTAGTTATATATTTGTAATCTTTAGTTATATATTTGTAATCTTTTAATGTATATATTTTTGTAATCTTTAGTTATATATTTGTAATCTTTAGTTATATATTTGTAATCTTTAGTTATATATTTGTAATCTTTAGTTATATATTTGTAATCTTTAGTTATATATTTGTAATCTTTAGTTATATATTTGTAATCTTTAGTTATATATTTGTAATCTTTAGTTATATATTTGTAATCTTTAGTTATATATTTGTAATCTTTAGTTATATATTTGTAATCTTTAGTTATATATTTGTAATCTTTAGTTATATATTTGTAATCTTTAGTTATATATTTGTAATCTTTAGTTATATATTTGTAATCTTTAGTTATATATTTGTAATCTTTAGTTATATATTTGTAATCTTTAGTTATATATTTGTAATCTTTAGTTATATATTTGTAATCTTTAAGTAAAAAATTTTTTGTAATATAAAATATAACTGTATGTACGAATTGTATATGGCCGTATGGACCTTGACTCAAGGCCTGGGTACGCCTTTATAATAAAAAAAAAAAAAAAAAAAATTTTGCTTACTCAAAACAGGCACCAAAAATCGGTTTGTGTTCACCACGTTGAGAAAAAGTATTTTTCTATTGCAAAACTTTATGTTAGTAATATTTTTCTTTCGTCTCGTTTTTCGAGTTAAGGAGGCTAACCCTTTATAAAAAGGATTTTAAAAACAATTCCAACAAAAGTATTAATTACGAGTATTTCATAAAAATTTTAAAAATCTAACTATATGAAAAAGAAAAAATACATATCGAATAATTTTTGTTTACCAACAAATGACAGGTAATAGAATTTTTTATGCAAAATCAAAATTTTTAAAAATTGTACATAGAGACAAATTTACTTTGTAAAACAAGCTAATCTCGAAATCTTTATTAAGTAAAAAAGCATATCTACGTAGATATGCTTTTTGTCTGCTTTCTTTATAATTTTAGGCATGAAATTTAACCATATTTGCAGTTTTTTAGGGGACCGCTCGAAAAAACTCATTTTTGACGTTACGGCCAGAAAGAGCACATGCGTTTTAGTTAAATAAATACTTATTTTTTTTAAAAAAATATCTTATAATAGCTAAATTGAGAGCAAAAACGTTTTATAGCGTTTTCTCCATTTTATCTAAAATGCAGATATTGCTTCTTTACATTTGCACGGCAGAGCTATGAACGTCCTTTTTTTGCTGGCATGGTATAGTGAGTTCGTATATGTCAGTGGTGTAGATTAGATGTTGTGACATAGTATAATATGATTTATTTAATTAAATAATAAAATTTGACCTTTACTTGGTTTTATAAAAATAGGATCATAATAATTTTAATTTAAATAAAGATTTCTTTTTGAACGATAAATTTTTATATAAAAAGGCCGGAAAGTATTGATACAAAATTATTTGGTCTATATAATAATATTTTTTGTTTTTAATCATTGTTCAAATTGATAAATACTATTTAATCTTTATTATTACTTTAAAAAAAAGTATATTTTGCGCGAATTAGCTAGCGTGAATTAGCTAGCAATTAAATTATAAACCAGTACACATTAACATTGAGCATTTTACCAACAAAATATTAATCTACGGGCCTGGCACGTTATTTTGTAGATATTTAGTAAAATTTAATATGTTTTAAAGTTCTTGAAAATAAAATGATAGTGCAATAAAATAGAGAATGCATATTTTTAAAAACGCATGAATAATTTTGAAGCTGATGGCAGCAAATTCTCAAATATAAGTTGTTAATGGCCCTTCTGCCAAGTTTTTAGAAATTTTCAATTAAATATGTCTCTCATAAAGAATAAAGTAAAAAATAGATATAACAGCAACTATAGTTCCTTAATGTTCATGTATTAATATTAACTCATAAATGAAATAAAATGTTGATCTGGTATATCTTTATTTTGATGTATATTATCATCGCTATCTTCATCTCAGTAATCACTTTTTTCAGAAATTATTTGGAAAAATTTTTCCAATCATTCATCTATCAAAAAGAATATAAATTGAGCATTTGATGAATTCTATATAATTCAAAAAATGAATTGAATACAGAAGTACTCGACGATTGCTTGATTAATTTCGAAACTTATTTTAACCAAAACTGTAAATATTTTATGAATTTCATATTATTCATATTATAAACTTCATATTAAAAAGAATGAATTAAATACGGAAGTACTCGACGATTGCTTGATTGACTTTAAAACTTTCTTAAGCAAAAACTAAAGATTAATCAAATAAAAAGTATAAACTTGATGTTGATATTTCAGTACTTTCGAAAACTGAAATAAAAAAAATATTATGTGTTGGGTAAAATAAAATATTTAGAAAAAAAGTTATAAAGAATACTATATTATTCAATACCTGAACTCGCCCAAAATATACTTTTTTAAAAGTAATAATAAAGATTAAATAGTATTTATCAATTTGAACAGTGATTAAAAACAAAAAATAACAGTTATAATATTCAAAAAATTTCAAGAAATTTGATAAAATTATAAAATAAAAAAATAGTTTAATGGTATTTTTATGAATTTTATATTATTTAGAAAAGTTGAAACATAAGAGCTTATTAATCAAGGTCAATTTCATTCCATTTTATTAAAAAGAATGAATTGAATACAGTAATACTCGACGATTACTTGATTGAATTCTAAACTTTCTTTAGCCAAAATTGTATATTTATTTAATAGTTTGAAAAAGTACTAAAAAAATATATATTATTCTAAAAGCGTGACGGAATTTCAAAGTACTTTAAAATAAAAAGACAGGATGAGGAATAAATATAACAAAGATTTTAAATTTAGTGTTTTGGAAAACACCCAAATAATATAAAGTATTTAGATTAATATATTCATCTGAAAAAGATTTTAAAAATTATTATATTAAATAGCACATAATTCATCATTATTCATATTAATATGATGAAAACAAAATACATTGTAGTTCGTAAGCAAATTTAATGAAAATAATAAAATTTAAATAATTCTTAAATATTTAATTTGTTAAATTAATATCCTTCAAAAGCACTTACAAGATGTTAGAGCTCCATCTCTTTTAGTTACAAAGAACTACACAGTTGGTGAAAAAAAGGATAATATTAAATTCTCAAAATTTACATTTTTCAGACCAAAAATGATCGAAGTGTCTTCCATGAATATGTTTCAATATATTATTGTTGAATACAGTAAAATGAAACTATTTTTATATTTAGACATTAATCAAAGTAATTAAAACGATTACTCAGTATAAAAATGTTAAGTTTAGAAAATTGAGCTTTTACTCATATGTTTTCACATTTTTATTACTAAAAGACATACCCACGTGAAACTATTGTGTTAAGTTTATATATAGCTTACTGGATATAGTTTGTATCTGAAAATGATTATATATAACTTTTGTATAACTCTATAAAACTAGATACAAAATATAACAAAAAATCTTTTTAAAATTTATAAAGAAATTATAGACGATTGAATATTCAAAACAAAAAAATTAGAAAGTGAAAAAATTTTGATGAAATGTTTAATTCAATTAAACATTTATGTTCAATTAATTTTTTTATGTTTAATTAATCGTAACACGATTTTTCAGTAGACGCTTGAATACATTAATTACAAATTAACGTAAATTTTTGTCACTTCCTGAAGATGATGTCCAAGTGACCTGGACAACCTCCAGGTCGACGAAACATCATTCAGAAAGTGCATCTAGTATTATAATTAAAATTAAAAAATTTTCTGTCACTTCCTGGAGATGATGTCCAGGTGGCCAGGATGGCCTCCAGGATCACGAAACATCATTCACGAGGAAACACATCTAGTATTATCATTGGAAATATATAAATTTTTGTCACTTTCTATAGATGATGTTTAGGTGAGCTGGAGGACCTTCAGGTCGACGAAACATCATTCACAAGAAAGTTTTTAGTTGATAATAAAAAAATCATACTATGTTAGAATTATAGAATACGTTTATACGAAAATATTATTTTAATTATAAGTATAAATAATTTCCGTATTCGTACCCTAACTCGCCGTCGATATATATATATATATATATATATATATATATATATATATATATATATATATATAGGGTAAATCTTTCATAATGTTAAAATTTCACCTGCAACAAATTAAAAAAAAAAAATACAGGCACACGTATAAAACTAATTTTCTCTGAATGTTGACGTATTATAATGAAAGAAAAAAATCGTGTTACTCACTTTTAAGGGTAGTCTTTTTAACAAACATCAAAAGACAGATTTTCGAGTAAATTTTTCATAGTGTTAAAATTTACTTTCAATAAATTAAAAAAATTGAAGACATGTATCAAATTTATTTTTTTAAATGTTGATATATTAAAATGATAATAAAAAAAAAAATCGCATTACTCACTTTTGAAGATAGCTTTTTTTAATATAAGACATTTAAATATATTCATTATTATCACACCCAGGTATAATATTTTACCTATCTCAGATCAGTTTTTAAGTATTTTGGGCTATAATAGATCATTTTCCATTGAGCTTTTTCATTTTTACATGTTTAATATGTTACAGAAAATATTTAAATACGCAATTTACATTAATAATTACAAAATTTTTTGTAATAAATAAAATATGCCAGAAATGGCAATTTTTTTGGAAAATTCATTTTTGGCGATTCGGGTATTAAAATTGAGTGATATTAGTTACCCAATGGCTTTTGGGATTCCTGATTACAAATCATAAGTGAGTGGAATATCAATTTATTTTTGCTAAAACTGTCAATCTTAGGGTATGAAATTTGACATAGATTTGTGTAGTTTATGTTTTCGAATAAAAATACTTATATTCCTTTTAACCAAATATTTTAGTTTATTTAATAAACATTAAATCTAAAAATTTTAAATTTAAAATCTAGAAATTTCAGTGATGATTCAACTCAACGTTCTAGGTGTAAGCTATTAAATACATACTAAAACTGAGCTTTTTAAAGTTTAAACTCTTTAGAATTAAAACATTGATAGAAACTAGGTAATCGATGTAAATTTGGAAAATTTAATAGCCGGGAAAAATTCAATGATTTCCAGAATACTCGAAATAATACTTCAAAAGCAACTTAAAGATTACATTGAGTATTATAAAATAGTAAATTACAAAGTTCACAACAGAGAAAAGATGAATCAAAGCTTAGGTTTTCATATTAGTGGATAAAAACCTATTTTCAAAAGTGAGTCACGTTTTTTAAGTATAATTTCAAACGAACAAAGAACTTTATCTACACTAGGCACACGTTCCTAATAAAAAAATTTCTCTTTGTGATTCTAAATATTACCTTTTGATGTAGTTTAAAATGTCACCGCTGAATAGTCTCTTTTACAGCATCGTATTTTCCAGAAAAAGTAAAATATATAAATTTTTGGTAACATTTTAATAACCTTTCAGAAAGTACTGTTGTTAACAGGCACACACCAATGCTCTTGATTTTCCAAAAGTATGTGTATAGATAAAGCTTTGGTGTGAATTTCAAATAAAAAAAGCAGTAGTCATTTTTTTTACAGCGGTAATTTATCATTTTACATGGCCTGGTAACATTTAAATTTCACAAAAAAAACCTCTTTTCCCCATCCGCCATAAAATGACACGTCTAATTATCATTAAAAATATAACAAAATTAGTTTCTAATAACTCAATAAATCAGTGAACATTTGCTAACAAGATGTGCTATCTCATATTTAGGAGAAATGACGCAGTAACATGATTTTCAAAAGTATGAAAGAATTACCCATATATATATATATATATATATATATATATATGTATATACTATAGCATGATATACTAACTCGAATACAAACCGCATGCACCATACTAACTACTATACTATAGCCGAAAAACATAAAAAATATGCTCATAGCTCTACTACAATATTAAAATGTGACGTCACTGGCTGGAAACAAAAATTGAAGGACTGATGACGAAGAAGAATTTTTATAACGCGAACATAGTACTTTGAAATTTTAGATTACGTTTTCTCGTGATTGATTAAATGGATCGTATTAAAACTTTTTTTAAATGAAAGATAATATAAAAATCTTTAAATATCAATTTCTATTTTTTAAATATTGGGTTTTATTTTAATAGGATTCAGTTTTAAAATTTTGAAAACTCTAATTCAAAGTATAAGAGAAGCGCCTCAACGTTTTTGTATTCGTACCTGAACTCGCCGTCGAGGCGCTA
Organism: Anastatus disparis; assembly: GCA_017163975.1. NCBI lineage: Eukaryota > Metazoa > Arthropoda > Insecta > Hymenoptera > Eupelmidae > Anastatus > Anastatus disparis. The sequence goes on along the minus strand of JAFFSR010000401.1, from coordinate 2,116,010 downwards.
CCGCGCCTCTTAATTTATGATTTGTGGCCGCTCAGCTGAATGTGTTGCTGCTTCATATTATTCATATGTAAAAAAACAATATAAATCGTACTGTATTTTACAACGAGAGGTCCCCATCTCCGAGAAACAGATTCGGCCGAAACTGTAGGACATGATTTTTTAATGAAAAAAATTAACCTGTGTTTTTTCTTTTCGTCGAATAGGCCCCCTAGACAAGGATATAGACATTTTTTCGAAAATACAGTAAAAAGGAGCCTTTATGAGAACTTGAATATCCAAACAACTAAGACTCTCTCAAAAAAATACTTAAAAAATTAAATAAAGTGCAAATTGAATGCTTTAACCTTTAGAGGACCGGTATTTGAGATTTGTGATCGCTCTAAGAAAGTGGTCCAAAAAGGTATCTGATATCACTAATTGACTTTGGGGTAAAGGTCGATCAGGGGTCACGCCGCTATAGTGATTTTCCGGTCCTCTTAAGGTTAATTTAAGCTCTGTTGCATTAAAAAAGCTTTAGTGTTTCAAAAGTTATGCTTTATTAAAAATTACTACATGTTTATTAATTTTTTAAGCATAAAAAATCATCAATTTTTTATGCTATTTCATTAGCAAATTTTAATTACGTGTAAATTTTAAAATACTAAAGCTTTTTTAATGCAACAAAGTTTAAATCATTTGATTTGCACTTCATTTAATCTTTTATAAGTTTTTTTGTAACAGTCTCAGTTGTTTGGATATTCAAGTTCTTATAAAGGCTCCTTTTTAATATATTTTCGACAAAATGTCTATATTTTTGTCAAGAAGGCCTATGTGACGAAAAGAAAAAACATGGGTTCATTTTTTTCATCAAAAAATCATATCCTGCAGTTTCAGCCGAATCCGTTTCCCGGAGGTAGGGACCTCTCCTTGTTAGTGTAAATAAGATTTTTTATTTTATATTGTTATGTACACATAATAAATACAAAATATTTTTAGGTTAATTGGCATCCTTTTATAAAATATGCAATTAATTTTTCTTAATGATGACTTTTATTTTAAAAAATTAGCGTTTGGATGAATGCAGTGTATGATAGAATTCGTTCATGACAACAATTGTTGAATTTAAAGATTTTTTAATTGTGAATTTATGGGAGTTACTGAATGAACAATATGAATCTTTATTCAGTGCATCAGTTCAGTTTGCGTGCAAGTGCTAAAATTAATCAAAATATATTTTTAAAATTGTATTAGTTATGGTCAAAAGTTTTTTATTATTTACTTTACAATATAGTTGCAGTAGAACCTATTTAAAAAAAGAATTGAGAGCGTATTATTGAAGCTACAGATTATATAGGTTTATTTAAATAAAATTCATATTTTTATTACATTTTTCAAGTCATTGCATGATTTCTTTTGTCTACATTGATACTGACTTAGTATATAAAAAAAAAGATATGTAAAAAATTGTTACACTTTTTACATAAGTGCATTTGCTATAATTTTCTACATAGTACTTCATACAATATAAAATTGAAGAAAAATTGTGTATTTTTCATTTATAAGTTAAATTGAGGAGAGTAATTATCTTTTATATACTTTATCAATTATATTTAAAAAAAAAGAAATCATGTATTTGATCATATCATTAAAAATTTAACATTTAATATTTATATTTAAATGTTAGATAATAAATCAAAAATATAATTTCTCAATCCTGTACTGTGTTAAGTGAAATAATATTTATTTTTTTCATGTTTACAATAAATAAATTGTTTTTTATAATGATAGTTAAAATTATTTAATTAAAAAGTTAAAAGGAATTGATTTTATTATTGATAATTTGTTTGAAATATACCATGAGAAGATGTATCAGAAACATCAGCGTCTACTTCTATAATATATTCAATCTACATTGCGTTGTTGCGCTGCGGCCGCTGAGCCGCTACGAGGCATTGCTCCCGCAACGGGAAAAAAAGGAGCCTATGTCTACATAAGAGCCATCAGTGGCTCTCTCGACTCGCACTTTTTGCCTGATTGTCCGTCTGTTAGCATGTACTGGAGAAGAACTTTGCATAATCAACGAATATAGACGCTTACAGAAGCGTACTCTTAAATGGGAAATTTCTGTCAAAAATGAGTTACCTAACTACTGAGGGCGCCACTAGATCCCATGTATTTTTATATCTATATATACATCAAATTTTTCATATGTATAGATATACAAACAATGTTAAAGTGTTACCCAGGTTTTTGGACGAAAAATTTAACCCAGAAGAATCCTTCTATAAGCGTCTTCTTTGGCATAATATAGTTGGTCTTTCCTTTTGCTTCACTGACTCTCTCGGAGATTACGTAAAGTCAAGTTCCTAACCCTTATCCTCGTGCACTAGGAGTATACTTTGCACGAATTCCTACCCTCTCTTTTGAAATTCACATGGAGAGATCCTTCTGCTGTATCCTCCTCCACTCTCTTGGAGATTAAATAGAGTGGGGTCTTCCACTAACTGTATACCAGAAGTATACTTTATACAGTCTTCACTTAATGTCGTGTATAAGGAGTCATACTTTGCACGACATCCTTCTTTTACATTTCAGCCACCGAACCGCCGTACCGTCCATTATAGGTCGCGTTTCACCTACTGTCGATACAGCAGGCTCCGTCGTTATCTACCGTAGTTAAGCGCTTTATTTATAATTATTAATTTTTGTTTGTCTTTTTCATTTGAATTATTATAGATAGCTATTGAACACCACGTGCTAGCTACCAGCAAGAAAGAGTACCAGAAAAATTTTATTTTTATTCCTTCACCGCACAAATTATAAGATTATTTACGAAAAAAATTTATTTTTGTTAATCAAAGTTAATTATTTATTCATGTACTCTTTCTAAATACTACCGGCGTTGTAATTATTTTTGAAGGTTTTGAGCCATTATTTTTCTTTATTTGCTTTTAAATAAATCTTCAAAAGAACCTTCATATAACAATAATAAGTCATAATACTTATTTACCAGTTTCCGCAGCACCCATTCTGCTTCCACCCCATCACTTGTTACTTAAAGATTAAGTTAGGTTTGTATTTTTTTAAGATTGTCAAGATTATAATTTCCTTACTAATTACACAGGCACACAAAAAAAATCGATGTCCATGGAGGCGACCTTTGGGGTTCTATGTTTTTTGGGTCGCTGATTCCAAATCGTTTGTCGGTTTATTCAGATCAGATCGCTTTCAAGGTCATTTGAAGGTCAAATGAAGAAAATATTGCTGAAAAAATCTGAAAAAATTCATACGTAGGTTTTTTAGCATGTTGAATCCGAATCCGGTGTCGGTTGACCTTCATGAGTTCAAGGCCAAGGTCATTTGAAGGTCTAATCAATAAAGTGATATTATAATAATTTGAAAATAAATCATATATACGTTTTAAAAGTCGTAGAATCTAAATCCTAGGTCATTTTGACCATATATAGTATTTTCAAGTTCATTGAAATGTAAAAATAACAACCCATACATCGAGTTTGATAGACCTTCATCAATTCACGTACAAGCTCATAATAAGATCAAAAAATTAAAAATACCTCATAAACAATTACGATAGACATATTTTTTTGTATCAACTTGTGTTCATGTTTTCTGCTCATACCGTACTCTCTTACTATCAAATGATCGACGTAACGGTTTTTTTTCGCTTTTTGCCTGTAGTTTTACACTCTCTGTTCAGTGACCAGCAGTAATCAGCCATCATAGCGACATTCCATCTGCTTTGATAGTGCTTTCCCATTTCTTTTATGTCTTGATGGAAGCGCTCTCCTTGCTCTTCACTGTAATCGCCCCAATTCTCTGGGAATCGATCCAAGTGATTACGCAGGAAGTGCAATTTGTATGAAATCAGGCATCCCATTTTTCCAAAGTTCTTAATCATTTCGGCTACTAAAACTTTATAATTTTCACTTCTTTTATTTCTTAAAAAGTTTTTCACAACTTCCTTAAAACTGAGCCATGCATCCCTTTTTTTACTGATCCTACCTGGGCGTATTTAAGATTATGTACATTTTTTTTATTATACCTACGCATATCGGTTTTACAGAAATCACAATCATCTTCGTGGGATGGCTCATTCCATTCTGTGGGTTTACTGAAGATCAATTTATAATCGTCTGTAGTTTCTTTCCAAATAGAAAGCATTCTGCGGAAGTTATTGCAAATACTATCAGGAGCCCAATCTCCCGAAACTATATCTGAATTAAAGCATTCTTTGAATATATTCCGAAAATTTTCGTTGAACGATCTTCGATCGTTTTTGTTTGAAATAAATGTTTCACAAATAAAGCAAACTGCGTTAACAACTTCCGGGCACACGTGTTTTGAAGATGAGGTTGAAGGTTTATTTAAACTTTTTCCATATTTTTATATATGAATTCGCTCGACAGGGATCCTGATCCGATTGCAGGTGAGTCCGCCGTCCTGGAGGTGATAACCCTTTTTCCTCTCCAGGGCTAAGTAAAAGGGCTTTTCGTCTTTGACGAGGACAATGTCAACTCGTCTACGAACATACTACGGCATCATTCTCACACCCTGTCAACCCCCTGTAAGACAGTGCGCTTCCACTGGTATCGATACCCCGACTAGCGTATGAGTGAATCATTCTACACATCTCCTTACGGGGCAGTTGTCATCGTCACACGACTAGTCGAGGCAACAGGTCAAAAACAATCGATTACATATATCAAAACATCTAGACATCCGCACATCCACATATCCATGCATCCGCAGATCCATACATGCACAAACGCAAACATTCACTTATAACCGTAAATACATGTGGACATTTATAAAAAATGTATTTTTTACCATATTAGGGCAAAAAGAACCCACTTCTTTTTTAAAGATATACTATTCTTATGGGTACAAAGCTTTCTCTTTCAAGAAATCTACAGCAACTAATATTAATAAGAAAGTACACTGCCTTACTTTCGAGAAAATCACAGCAGCTAATGTTGATAAAGATAAATTAATATTTCCAGTTTCTATATAGAAGAAAAACTAAAGATGATTCTAAATTAATTTTTTTTTAACATGTTTTCAATAGTACATCATTGATTTGACCTTCAAATGACCTTGCCCTTAAACTCATGAAGGTCAACCGACACCGGATTCGGATTCAGCATGCTCAAAAATCTACATTTAAATTTTTTCTGATTTTTTCAGCCTTTTTTCCTAATTTGACCTTCAAATGACCTCAGATGACCTTCAGATAACCAAATATGATCAAATCAACCTTGGATTTGGATTCAGCGACCCTCAAAACCTATATAAAAATTTTTCCAAATTTTTTCGAAGTTATTTTGTTGGTTTGACCTTCAAATGATCTTGGCCTTGAACTCATGAAGGTCAACCGATACCGGATTCGGATTCAACATGCTAAAAAACCTACGTATGAATTTTTCCAGATTTTTTCAGCTATATTTTTTTCATCTGACCTTCAAATGACCTTGGAAGCGATCTGATCTGAATAAACCGACGAACGATTTGGAATCACCGACCCAAAAAACATAGAACCCCAAAGGTTGCCTCCGTGGACATCGACTTTATTTTTTTGTGTGCCTGTGTTATTTTTAAATTCGATGCATGCGTTATTTTGATTATTAGGCAACTATTTATTTATTTGATTATTTAATTCCTTTTTTGACTAATAGGTTATTATTATTATTAATATTATTACTGTTATTATTGTTATTGTTATTGTCATTGTTATTATTGTTATTATTGTTATTATTGTTATTATTATTATTATTATTGTTATTATTGTTATTATTGTTATTATTATTGTTGTTATTGTTGTTACTGTTGTTATTGTTGTTATTGTTGTTATTGTTGTTATTATTGTTATTCTTGTTATTATTGTTATTATTGTTATTATTGTAATTATTGTTATTATTGTTATTATTGTTATTAGTGTTATTATTCTTATTATTCTTATTATTCTTATTATTCTTATTATTCTTATCATTCTTATCATTCTTATCATTCTTATCATTCTTATCATTCTTTTTATTCTTATTATTCTTATTATTCTTATTATTCTTATTATTCTTATTATTCTTATTATTCTTATTATTCTTATTATTCTTATTATTCTTATTATTTTTATTATTCTTATTATTCTTATTATTCTTATTATTCTTATTATTTTTATTATTCTTATTATTCTTATTATTCTTATTATTCTTATTATACTTATTATTCTTATTATTCTTATTATTCTTATTATTTTTATTATTCTTATTATTCTTATTATTATTCTCATTATTCTCATTATTCTCGTTATTCTCGTTATTCTCGTTATTCTCGTTATTCTCGTTATTCTCGTTATTCTCGTTACTCTCGTTACTCTCGCTATTATCGTTATTCTCGTTATTCTCGTTATTCTCGTTATTCTCGTTATTCTCGTTATTCTCGTTATTCTCGTTATTCTCGTTATTCTCGTTATTCTCGTTATTATCATTATCATTATCATTATCATTATCATTATCATTATCATTATCATTATCATTATCATTATCATTATCATTATCATTATCATTATCATTATCATTATCATTATCATTATCATTATCATTATCATTATCATTATCATTATCATTATCATTATCATTATCATTATCATTATCATTATCATTATCATTATCATTATCATTATCATTATTATTATTATTATTATTATTATTATTATTATTATTATTATGGGAGCAGACTTAGGGAGGCCTCCCAAGTCAGTATCAACTTCCAGGGTTTAAGAACCGCTCCTGGGCGTCTGCGTCGCAGCAATGCTCTTGGTAGCAATGCTATAACGTCGACGGCAAATCGGAAACTCTAGCCCGAGCAGTAATAACCTTGCAAAAAAACTAGACACCATCTGACCCATATGGTGATAAACCTGATTGGCTTTCGCTCTGTGTACGAGATAGGGGTGGTTTCCAGAATTATAAACCACGTTTTTTATGGAAAATGAGTGAGCATAAAATAGCAGTACCCTAAGTGAGCACTTCTTCACAGGAAAATCTCACCTCCACTTCCGATCAGGTGAAAGTCCCGGTTGGTAGAGCTGACTCCAAGGATTCTGGGGGAAGCCAATCTCACGCTGATCATATTATCGCAGGAGTGGGCAACCAGGCTCCGGTGACAATTACTACGACTGGACTCGCATAAAAACGAAAAATGACTACGCTGCAGGTACCGAGGATACAAAGTTGTAGTCAGAGAAGTATTGCTAGCGTCCAAAGTGTGAAAAGCACTTTTAGTAACGCGCCAAGATTTGAACAGAATGCTTTTCAGCAGGATATGGAGCATTGCAGCATTGCAGCATTCATGGAAGCAACGAGGGACCAAGGTCTGTGGATAAGAAAAATGAAATAAGAAGTAAAAGAGATGCAGGAAGTCCTGAAAAAGAACACGAACCTCAAGATCCGAACCGCAATTAAAAGGTTGCAAGTTTATTTAAAGCAGGCTGTTAAACAGCAGGAAGAACTGAAAATAAAAGCAAACGCTATCTAGAACGGAGTTGACCAAATTTATCGTTAACACAAGGAAAGGAAAACCGCGCAGAGGAGGATGCAAGCTAAACTTCAAAGGGACACCGTGATCGCGAGCATTAGTTCCAATAGGGGGCAAGGCAGTGCAGGCAACAGCCCAGAGGATGTGCGGCAGAAAAAAGAAAGACAAAAAAAGAGACATAGGGTGCTGCAAATGCGCAGTCTCTTCCGCAGATTGCGTCTTATAGCCAGCCGCGTCTTTCAGTTCCAAAGGCAAACTTACGGAAGACAGAGCAGTGGTTGTAAGAACATCACAAGGGTCCTCATACGCAGATATCCGTGCAAAACTCCGACAGGATATTAAGTCCCAGGAAAGAAGTACGGAGGTCCTAAGTGTTAGGCTAACAACCAAGGGAAACCTTTCGATCCAGATCTCGAAAGAGTCGGATAAAAGGGCCTTCGCTGACAAGGTCAAAGTTGTGATAGAGGGTATAGAAACCGTAAGCTTGGATGGGCGGAGGAGGACGATCGAGATTCGCGATCTTGACTAGTTGACAACGGAGGCCGAAGTACAGAAAGCTTCATGTAGGGTCCTGGGCTCCGAGCAAAGAGCTTGGAAGGTCATCATTCTCGGATCCGGTAGATTCAGATCTGAAATGGCAGCAGTCGTCCTTAAATAGACTGAGACAAGAGATATTTTAAATGTGTATTTTAATTTGTATTCAAATTGGATTCGTAAATTTCAGGATACAAAGATAAACTATGGTAATGAGATGTCATTAATGCCTAGGCTTTGGTCACAGGCAAGATCAGTGCAAGAGTCCCGGCAGGTCCACGCACTGCTACAAGTCCGAACAGACTCAGGAACCCGTCACACCGATGGCAGGATCCCCCCTGCTCTGCGATGACGCTTTGCGAAGTCGCTCGGCGGGCGTGGATTTCGTCGCTGAAGGTCTGGTTTGCACTTCAATCGATAGAGCAAAGAAAAGGCTATTTTAGACATTAATTCAGGGCTTAATAAAACCTACATAAAGTTGTTAAGGGTGATAAAAAAACATACCCTATACAAAATGTAACCAAAAAAAAAACGGTGGAAAATGCTGCAGAAGGCTGCAAAGTTGGCCAAAACGTGTTTTTTAATTCTTTGAAGCAACGTATACATTTTGAAAGGAAAAGTAATTAGTAAAAGTATAAAAAAACCTACAATTTAAGTGGTATCGCGATTATTTTCGTCAATTAGTTATTGCAAAAAAGCCAAAAAACCGATAAAAAATAGCCATTTCATGCATATTAATTATTTATTGCAAAAATAATTTTTTAAATATTTTTGAACTTTTGAAAGGAAGCCTTCATGAATACAAGCTGAAAGAGAGTTTGTAACAGCAAATTGGTTAGTTTGTTGCTGAGACATTCCCTATTATTTATCCCAACACGCATAATGTTTATAGCTATAATTTTTTTTGGATGAACATATTGAGTTGCATAAGAGCTCAAACTCTTCATGAAGGTTCAAATTTTCATATTCCATTAAAAGCAAATGAAGAAATTGAATCGCAATATTTTTTAAAACGCTTTAAAAAAAAGGTGTTTTTTTTATAAATAAATGAAGCTGGGGCTTTATTTATAACTTTTACAAATTTGCTATTGGATTATTTTTATAGGCCTCTAAGGCCAATAGGAGCCGAGATGAGATATTTTTTTAAAATCACAGCCACTTTGTTTATAACAATTAAGAAACGAATCAAGCGGCATTTGTAAGTTAAAAACTTATATTTTAAAAATCTATAGTTAGATTTTTAAAAATGCAACTCTTTATTATTAAAACTAAAATAATAATAACATACAAATAATAACGTCAAGGTGGGGGTCGTAGTGGGAATGCTTATATTTGCGCGTGAGAAAAGTTAACAAAAGACCCCATTCCAATGAAATTCGTGTAAATTAACCGTATCTCTGTAAATATAGGACCGATTTTGATGTTTCTTTTTTTAATCTGGGGTACCTTCAAATATTATGAATATTGGTGTAAATATTTTTCAAAAAAATTTTTTTAACAAAAAACAAAACCGACTTCAAAAAAATGCACTAAAAAGTTACAAATAATTTATAATCTTTAATAATTATACGCATAGTACGCATCTAACTCAGCTCATGTGTTGCAAACATATTATAGATTATCTAATTATTTGTAAACAGTTGTTGAATCGTTCTGCACAGATGTAGAATTTGACGCCGACTTCAATAATATTTTTTCGTGAATTAAACAATAATATAATTTGTTTGTGCTGTTTACAAATAATTAGATAATCTATAATATGTTTGCAACACATGTGTTGAGTTAGATGCGTACTATGCGTATAATTATTAAAGATTATAAATTATTTGTAACTTTTTAGTGCATTTTTTTGAAGTTGGTTTTGTTTTTTGTTAAAAAAATTTTTTTTTGTAACTGTTTAGTGCATTTTTTTGAAATTAGTTTTGTTTTTTGTTAAAAAATTTTTTAGTGTATCCCCCTACTAAAAGCGCAAATATAGGTAGACCCACTAATTATGCCTAACTTCCATTATCAATTCATAACGCATGCATTAGTACATTATACCAAGCAATGTATAGGAGGAAAGAGAGAAGGCCCAACGGCACAGTGTCGTTGTGTGTGCATGTATACATATTGAAGCTTTTTCGAAGTCGGCGTCAAGTTGTTGAATTGTTCTGCACAGATGTAGAATTTGACGCCGACTTCGAAAATATTTTTTTGTGAATTAAAAAAAAATATAATTTTTTGGTGCTGTTTACAAATGATTAGATAATCTATAAAAGGTTTGCTACACATGTGTTGAGTTAGATGCGTAGTATGCGTATAATTATTGAAGATCAAAAATTATTTGTAACTTTTCAGTGCATTTATTTGAAGTCGGCTTTGTTTTTTGTTAAAAAATTTTTTTTGTTGAAAAATTTTTATTTTTTATCTTTTAGTGAATCCCTTTACTAAAAACGCAAATATAGGTAGACCCACTAATTACATTAAACTTTCATTATTAATTCATAACGCATGCATTAGTACACCACCAAGCAATATATAGCAGGAAAGAAAGAAGGCTCAACAGCACAGTGTCGTTATGTGTGCATGTATACATATTCAAGCTCAGGTAAGAGAGAGAGAGAGAGAGAGAGAACAAAACTCCCAGTTTTCTTAATTTGAAGTTTTCTTAATTTGATAATTGGGTCATACAAATCGAATATTGGCCCAATAATTATAGGACACGTATGGGACCTTCCTGCAGACATTCTCTATCAGATAAGAAAAAGTTTTTTCGAATCGGTTAAGAAATGACGGAGTTATGAGGTAACAGACATTAAAAAAAAAAAAAAAAAAAAAAAAAAAAAAATTCAGTCGAATTGAGAACCTCCTCCTTTTTGAAGTCGGTTAAAAATAGGGTGTATTTAAGTTAAAACAACTGTACCTAATACGGGCATTTTAAACGCAAATGATTGTTGTGGTTCACTAAATCAATATTTTTAGACGTGTAGCATCTCATTTTAAAGCTATAAGAAAAAACTTTGAAATGAGATGTTATGAATTTTATTTTATTTATAACTTTTACGAATTTGCTATTTAAATATTCTTAGCCGACTTCGAAACAAAAATTAAAAAAAAAAAGAGAATTCTCCAAGGCCAATAGAAGCAGAGATAAGATTTTTTTTAAAGAAAGTCATAGCCACTTTGTTTATAACAATTAAAAAACGAATCAAGCGGCATTTGTTAGTTAAAGCCTTATATTTTAAAAATCTATAATTAGATTTTTTTAAATGCGACTCTTTATTATTAAAATTAAAATAATAATAACATACAAATAATAACGTCAAGGTGGGGGTCGTAGTGGGGATTCGTATGTTTGCGTGTGAGGAAAGTTAACGAAAGACCCCGTTCCAATGAAATTCGTAAAAATTAACCGCATCTCCGTAAATAATGGACCAATTTTGATGTATCTTTTTTTAATTTGAAGTACCTTGAAATATTATGAATATTGGTGTAAATATTTTTCAAAAATAGGGTGTATTTAAGTTAAAACAACTGTACCTAATACGGATACCTTAAACGCAAATAATTGTTGTGGCTCACTAAATCAATATTTTTAAGCGTGTAAGATCTCGTTTTAAAACTAAAAGAAAGAACTTTAAAATGAGATGGCATAAATTTTATTACGATCAATATTCACGAAATGCGCGCAGATTTACGTAAATATTGTAAATGAACTTACTTTATTATTCCTCATAATTATAACATTTGGATCCTGGAGACAAGTTTCATTAAAATATTTATTGATTTTATATTGTAACTAATTCTTATAATTTATTTATGGTTTCAATAAATCAAAAGATAACTGACTGCAAATATTTTCAAGGAATAATAAAAATTATTATCTCGATTTTTCTTTACATTTCTTTATTTATCATGTGAAAAAATTGTTTCATCATTAAATATATTTTTATTTTCTTTCTAAAATTAAACTTGTAAATTTTTAAGTAAGAAATATTTCTAAAAGAACACAAAAATTTGATAAATAAAAGGTAATCAGAAAATTTAAATTTGTGTTTAAATAAACATTGAATTTCAGCAGCAGCTTCTCATATATTAGATATTTTTAAGTTATTATTTCTAGCAATTATTCGATTTCAAATCTATGGACATGTTTAATTTCTATTGTAAGTACATATAAATACTTCTTTCTATGTTATCAAAAAAACTTTTAGCTATTAATAATGACAAATATTTTGCAAGTAATAATAAGAATCGTTTTGAAATCATCAACATTTTTTCTTTTTGACGTGGAAACATTATTTTATTATTAAAGATATTGAATATAAAGAATAAACGTTTATTTTTATGAAAATTAAAATTTACTAATATAAATTTACTGTATTTTATAATGAAATAAAAAATAAAAATAGTTCCAATTAAAAAGCAATTATCATTTTTCATAAAAATCATTTGCATTTTAGGTGTACGTATTAGGTACAGCTATTTAAACTTAAATACACCCTATTTTAAGAAAATATTTGCACAAATATTTATAATTTTTCAAGGTACCTCAGATTAAAAAAAAAAAAACATCGAAATCGGTCATTTACACAGGCCGACAAAAAAAAGATGTCTGTACTTTTGACCAGACATACTTTTTCTTACGTATTTTTTGACGTTGAATCTAAATCTGTTATGAGAAAATAGTTTTCTACAAGATATTTTGAAGATAATGAGGAAAAACACCATTTGTTGAGGTTTTTTAAGGGTTTTTTCGAAATCATAAAATAAAAAGAGCGGGAATAAAATCATTCTGACTTCAGAATTCAATTCTACAGAAAAAATACGTCAAAGACCATGTCTTAAATAATTTTTACAACTATTTTGTAACTCCTCATACGGAATTAAAAGGACTGAAAACGAAAAAAGCCTACATTCATTCTAAATTTGATTCGAAATCGATTTAAATTTGATTCCGTAACTTTATAACAGTTAGTAAGCATTATAAATGGTATTTTGGGGTTTTTCGAGGTCGCTGATCATGAATTTGATGTTAGATTTTTCAAGAGACCACTCCCAGGAGACGTTAACAAGTAACATATGGGATAGATTTAATGATTTTCTAGAAAATCTTTGATTTAAATACCATTTTGACGGTTTTCTGTGACGTGGTATATGGAAACAAGATTAACTTGGAATGTTGTATGTAAATTGGACTCAAAATTGATCATCAGTGACACTAGTGAGCCCCGGTGAGGTATTTTTAGTTAATTTTAAGATATTGTCGTATTAAATTGATTTTCGCTTACGTACACGTTTTTTATCGAATGATCAATGTAAAGGGTTTCTCGCACGTTTTTGTCCCCTTTTCAAAGTTGTACCTCTTTTTATCATCCAGCAGTAATCTGCCAACATATTTATACCCCACCTTCTTTGAAATCTGCGTTCAAATTCTTTTAAGACTTGGTGAAACCTTTCACTTTGCTTTCCACTAAAGTCATCGTTTCAGGAAATTGATTAATATGAGAATCAAGAAAATGAAGTATTAAGTTCATTAGGCAGCATAATTTCTAGAAACTAAGTACCATTCTTTTCATAATATTTATGTAATCTACATCTTTTGTGTTACCCAAAAATTTTGTTGACACTTCTTTAAAGCTTGACCATGCTGCTTCTTCCACATCATTCATACTTTTGTCAAAGTTTTCATCTCTAAATAAAATAGAGCAAAATTAAAGTATAAGTGAAATTAAAAAAGAAAATATAGTTAATCTTAGGTCCCACAAAAAGTATTTGTGGAAGCATCCGAGGATAAAAAATCGCGAGATAGTTTTACAACAGGTTTGGGTGCTCTAAATGTAGATGACGATTTGTCAATTCAAAGTAATGAATAAGAAACTGACAACAATGATAACGCAACAGATGAGAAGGATTCTTACAAGTCCGATAAATGTGAAGAAAAAAATGATGAAAAGTATATTCTTATTGGTAAAGTGTGAACTATTGAAAAATATGGTCAAGAAAGTCTCAACGATTTAATGATAAAGATTGAATTATCTAAAGAACAATCACATTTACTTACTTCAGACTTAAAGAGGAGAAATATGTTGACAAAAGGTACTAAAGTAATCATATACCGTAATCGAGAAGAAAGCTTCCGTAAATACTTCAAGGAAGATTCAAATCTAGTATACTGCACCAATGTAAAAGGACTGTGGGCACACACACAAATGTATGTATGTACACGGCACAAGTAAGTGCCACGCGCAACTAGCGGCGCGCAAGCGAGCGACATAGAGCGCTATGCGAGCGCTACAAGGAGAGCACGACTCTGTCGAGCAAGCAAGCACAGACCGTTCTCGATCCGCATCAAGTTAAGTACTATCTTGTCTTATACTCTCAGGTGAACCAAGCGTTGTGATAAAGAGTTGTAATGAAACTGCAATTATTTGTATTACAGCTTGGTGTTATTTTTTCTTGGATCTCTTTTTTATCCTCATCCTTGAGTGTCTAGGAGACCAAAGTGTGACTCCGACTACCGTTCGAGAGGAAGGTACAGCGCGGCAAAACAGTCCTAAGCGAAGCCGGTGATAGCCAACGAAGCGACGCCGAGCAGCCAGGCAGCCATTTTGGATGCGGAGACTCTTCGAAAAAGGTCAGAGTTTATATTTTCGCGAGCCGCGTTGTCAAGATAGTATTTTATATTTCTTATATGAACTTCAATTTTTTATGTAAGGAATTGCTCAGCGCGGTGGAGCAAATAAGATATAATAATTCAATAAGTAAATCGTCGTTTTTTAAAGAAAATAATATTAAGTAAAATAAAAAGAAATAAAATATATACATGCATAAAAGTGAGAAACTAAAGCTTTCTCCGGCTGTGCACGCGAGGGTTTTATCAGCCATTTTTTTGTTTGTTTCTTGGGTACATGAGCATCTTATGGTGGACGAGAATGTGACCACCCTCACAAAACGCGTTCCCTATAGTGGCACATAATCTGAAACCTTGAGGTTGTCCGGAGGCCGGTAGAGCCTAGTAATTTATAAGAGTGAAAATTTCGCGTACTTAGCGCGAGCACAGACCGGGGGGAGTGGTAGGAAATAAATTTCTCTCGTAAAAAAAAGTGCATGAAAAATAAAATATATTTATATATATATATATATATATATATATATATATATATATATGTATATATATATGTGTGGTATGCCTATAATAGTACGTTAGGTAGAAAAATTGTAACTCGATTGTGCGGGGAGTTTTCGAGAAGGAATTCGTAAATTTTAGAAACCGTTAGGACGCGTGAATCGAAAATTCGCGAAACAAAGAGCGTCAAGGTGGTTTGAGGTCAATGTTGTGTGAGCGAAAACATAACTAATTCGCGTTAAACTAAAGTCAAAGTTAAGTAAACACAAGGTGAGTAAGACCTTGAAAAGTAAATTTTAGACATTGTTTGTATGTTTCGTGATATTAAATAAGATTTAGAAATAATATTTATTTAAACGCACACAACATTTTAAGTTAAATTAAAGCAAAATTTTATTTTATTTCTTCTTCTTCTTCTTCTTAATATTTTATTGGCCTCTTGATTAGATGAGTACAATCTTAGGCCATCACCAGGTTTCATTATTTGATATTTTTAGTTTGCCCAGTGGGACTTTGTATAATTTTTGTGTTTTGCCCATTGGGACTTTTTTTTATATATTTTTGTGTTTTTCGGGTTTATTCCCTCGGAAAAACTTCGAAAATTATTTTTTTCTAATTTTTCCTAGGGAATCAAACCCCGGTCCACTGGGACGCAAGGTCAGTTGATTTTTACGACTGCACTTTTTCATCCCTTAGCGACGGAGCGCGTAAGTGTGTTCTGCGTACAAAGCACATGAAACAGAGGTGCTCGTTTGAAAAACAGCCGAGAGCGGGACTCGATCCCGGTTTCCCAAGAATACGAATCCAACGCTCCTACCGACTGTGCCACAGACCGGCTCATTTTATTTTATTTCATTTTGATAATAGCACTATACTGTACCTTAATTGTGCAATATTTTTTTCTAAATTTTATTTTTTATGATAGGCTCTCTACACCTATCAATTATTAATATTAGATTAAATTATTTAACTTTATTTTGTATTTTATATTTATTTTTTATTTTGGCTAGTTGACTACGAAAAATTGTACATATATTTATTTAATTTTATGTTAATTTATTCGCGTGTTGTCCATATATTTATTTTATTTATTGCATACGTCTCTGTTTTGTCCCTATTTTTATTTATTCTAGTCATTGAAGACTGGTATTATTTTATTCGTAGTACAGTTAATCGAGGGCAGTTAGCTTAGAGTATTCAATAGTTAAGTGCATAGAAACCTTGAACCACAAAATGGCGGATGACGCGAGTAACGTTAGTGAGATAAATAATGAGAAATACGTGTCTACTGTGCGCAGCAGTACGCCGAAAAGTAGTGATAAAGAAAATGACCGCGAAAAGTTTAGGAATCAAATTGACTATAATAGAATGTTTGCGTTCCCGGATACGGGTATTGTACAAAATGACAGTCATGATAACGCGTTAGCTAGAGAGACGCGAAAATTAGACGAATATTAAAAACGTAAGATATACGAATTAAGGAACGGTTATGAGAGTAACATTGAATTTTCAAAGAAACGTATAGAAGCATTAGAGGTTAACGATAACCAACAGAACGCGAAAGGTAAAGATATTAGATTAGAGTATCAACAATTAGTTCAAGGTAATTTTTTACAAACCCGGAAAATAAATTTCGCATTTTGGAAGCATGACCCAGAAACATGGTTTGAGTTATTTGAAAAGCAGATGACGCTGCAAAACGTGAGCGACGATAGTGTAGGCTTCATGCTATTAATTGGCAATCTAGATAGAGACGTGATTCTAGAAACAACAAATTTAATTTAAACTTTAAAACAAGGACAGCGATATGTATACTTGCTTAGTAAATACGGGCAATCGCAAGAAGATCGCTTTAACGGACTATTTAGGAAATGTCGCGCGCAAGGAGAGAAACCGTCCGATTTTTTAAGAGAAATGTTAGATGTAGCAGGCAGTAACATCAGACAGGAAGTAATTTTAAAAGCCTGGAAATTTAATTTACTACCAAAAATTAAAAAGTTCCTCGCGAGCGAAATTAATGTAATTAATGAAGCAGCCTTCGTGAAACATGCCGACGAAATTTATAAAAACGAATGTGAGGAAGAGGCCAGTAAAGTAGGTAATATAGGTGCAGTAGATCACGATATAGCTTATGTACATAAAGTAAATATCGACGCACAAATAGAAGCTATTCTAGGTAAGACAATCGATAAGGTAGGATCAAGATTCGATAGAAATAGATTAGATAATAAACGCAGGGTAAATAGTAAGAAAAACCGTAACAGAGTTATTTGTGAATCAAATGAGAAATATGGCAACAGGGCATACAGATGCACCAAACCATGTGATTGGATGCAGTATGGGCAGAGACATAGGTCAGTCTCCCCCATGAATAAAAGACATAATTATAGGCAGAAATCGCCTGCTAGAAATTTAGTTAGGAGTAATAGTGTAAACAAAGACAAACATTTATAGCACATTCATACTTATATTCATCATGCACATTATACTCAAGAGTGATTGAACTCCGTACGCATCATATGTCAAGTTTTTAACCTCGAGACTGCGATAGCAAACAATAACGTTATACATTCGCGAGAATGCGACGCATTAGAGGCGATTGAACTCTAAACTGCATCACATGCAAAATTCAATCAATCTTTTCCCCGAAATTATAAAAGTATCAATAATATCATACATAAGAAAGAATGCAACTGTCTTTAACCATAGTATAAAAACCCAAGAATTTTTAGCTCGCAAGCTTAATTTCATGCTTACCGTCTAAGGCTACGCTTCACCTAAAATTATTGTACTAAAGGTTAAGAAGGAGAAATAAAGATAAGTTCAATTCAACACACACATATATATATATATATACAAATTCTTTTATTCTTGGATACCTATCCTAAAGAACCAACGTCCTAAATTACAAAAATAAGTTACAATAACAATTAAAAATTCATAAAAATAATAAATCAAGTTTATTAAATAAAGTTTAATATACAAATTAATAAATTCAGTTCCAACGGTTAACATAAATTGGTGGCAGCGTAAGAGGATAGTGAAGCCAAGTGATAAAAAGTGATTAAATAAAACTCAGATTTCTTAAAATATTATCTCTCAGGAGAAAACGGAGGAGTTTAAAAATTAAAAGAAGCCAAGTAATAAAAGACAATTAAACAAAACTCCGATATCTCAGGATATCTTCCCTCAGGAGGAAACAGAGAGTTTTAAAAATCAAGAAAACTTATCTTTAATCTGGTGACAATAGCCTACACTCTCAGGAGTTAACTACCAGTAGTTGAAGGATTCATCAAGCTACGTCTGCATCCCCAGGGATAAAGAGAGGATCATCTCTACAATAAAAGAGGACTTCTGCACCACCAGCAATGAAGATATAACACAATGTGATCAAAAAGAACAAAATGTAGTGCAGGAATTACAACGGCAAAAGGAAAAAGCCGATGCTTTAGAAAAGCAATTGATCTTGTTGACAGAACAATTACAAATATTAAAAACTCAAATGACGGAAAACAAAAATCCACCACCGCTCCCAAGTGGGCCACCTGCAGGTAGGCACAATAACCCTAGATTAAATGTACTTCCAGGACTAACACGGGAACATCACCTATTAATACGCGAACTTTTAACAGAAATACGGGAGTATGATGGATCAACAGATGTTAGCGCATTTATTGATCAAATCATTCGCGCATCCAGACAACTTAGCTCTGGGCAAGAAATATCAGCGCTTATACGCAAAGTAATAGCCGTTAAGTTAAAAGGTAAAGCACAAGAAGTAGTTGAGAGAAATCAAGTCACTACAGCCGTGAAACTTAAAGAATGTTTAAATACACATTTCGGAAAATTGGAACTTGAGTATGACCAATTAGCCGAAATGCGTAATTCTATGCGGCAGAGAACAAATGAAAAGGTAGCAGACTACATACAAAGATATAATAACGTAAATCGGCGTATACAGATTTCAATAGATGGCTTAAATGACGATTTTAATGACATGCATAGAAGTTATAAAAATAAAAACGCAATTTCAAAATTCTTAAGAGGATTGTATCCAGAAAGCTTGCGCTTAGCTGTTCAATAAAATCGACCACACACTCTACCCATCGCCTATCAACAAGCTTTATACGAAGAAAAGCTCCGGAAAGAACGTAAAGAACTTTGAAACAGAAGTCACAACAAGCATGATGAGAGATATAGAAGAGATAAATATGAAAAATATTCGAGAGATAGAAGCCATTCAATGACTCAAGGAATCGCGAGAAACATTCGACACCCGATAAAAATTACACACGTGATAGAAGTTTTTCGCGTGATCGACAAGGAAATTATCGATCAGATAAAAAAGAAAGTAAACCTACATGCTCTCATTGTAATACATACGGTCATGATAAAGAACATGGTTTCAAACATCAAAATGCGCAAAGAGTAAATTTTCGCCTCAATGCCTCAAAGAGCAAAACGTATCTAGAGGATTCGGCGCCATGGTCGAAGACCCTACCCGACCGTCAGAACTATTGGGAGGATCAGGATTGCAAAAGATGGAATCTTTCCAACAGATGGAAAACACTGGCATCTTTGGATGCGAACCTCAGGAACAGGAGGAAAATTATTAAAATTCCTAGTAGACACAGGAGCAGGTATAACATTCATTAAAGACAAAGTATTGGATCTTAATGCTTGTAACCCTATGAAACAACGACCAGAAGAAAGACAAACAATACAGATAGTCAACGGAAATCACACAATGCTGGGTAAATGCAAATTGAATGTTTTTGGAAAAGATTTTATATATCATGTTTTAAGCAATAAAATACCCCTCAATGCGGATGGGCTGTTAATCCGAGGATGGCTACAAAATTATAAAGCATTGATAGATACAGAAAATTGAAACATAAGAATTTTCGATGCCGAAAATAACCATTTACAATTCACGTTTAATGAAAAACCTGTTTATGTAAATCAAGGGGTCAATCTTATAAAAAAAGATATAGATATACCAGATGGAGAATACATAATAACCGATCCAAAGGATATAATAACACCAGCAATATATACAGTAAGAAATAAAACTACAACGCTTAACATCGCTAATGAATCGGAAAAAGAAATGAAAGTAAATACTGAGATAGAGATAGATGAATTTCAAGAACAAAAACAAAATATTTATGAAACAATTTTTCTACAGAAACAAGTATTTAACAAACAAACATTTATGACAGAAAAGTATCATCGTGACATACTTATTATAGACAATACGCGTACATCACATTTACCGAGAGAACAGGCATTAGCAATACAAACATTAGTTAAAGAATATAATGATATCTTTCAACTAGAAGGAGATAATGCACCATCACTCAAGAATATGGATCACCGTATAGATTTCACAATAAATCAACCAGTTGTTTCAAAATTATATCGACACCCATTATCGTTACATAAGGAAATGGACAGACAAATAGAAAAATTTGAAAACGAAGGTATTTTAACAAAGTCGAATTCGCCTTTTGTATCACCTATTTGGTGTGTTCCAAAGAAAATTGATGCTTCAGGAATACAAAAATATAGAGTCTTAATAGACTTCAGAAAATTAAATGAATACACACTCCAAGACAACTACCCATTACCGTCAGTAAATGAGATCCTTGATCAGTTGGGAGGTATAAGATCCTGTTCTGCATTTGACTTAGCCTCAGGTTTTTATCAAGTACCGGTTTTACCAGAACACAGAGAGCGTACTGCATTTTCTACTCATAAAGGGCATTGGGAATTTAAACAAATGCCAATGGGCCTTAAAAACGCACCTGCTACATTTCAAAGGATAATGAATTTAAAATTACAAGGATTGATAGGCACTTTATGTTTCGTATATTTAGATGACATTATAGTACACTCAAAAACCTTTGTAAAACATTTGAAGAACTTACAGATTTTATTTGATCGACTTAGAATTGCAGGCTTAAAACTGCAACCCGATAAATGCGAATATGTAAAACCAGAAATTTAATATTTAGGACATCTCATCACAGAGAAAGGAGTATATCCTAACCCAAATAAATAAGAATGTATAAGAGATTATAAACAACCTTCCAATCAAGAGGAAATCAGACAATTTCTAGGATTATGTGGATGTTATAGAAAATTTATTAAAAATTACGGTAAAATCACAGCACCTCTTAACAAATTAATGAGTAAAAATGTCACTTTTAGCTTCGATGATAAATGCAATAAGGCTTTTGAAATATTAAAAGAGAAATTAACATCATCGCCTATATTAAAATATCCTAATTTGGAAGAAATGTTCATACTAACAACAGATGCAAGTAACGAAGGACTTGGTGCAATTCTTAGTCAAGGTGATTACAAGAAAGGAAAAGATTTACCATGCACCTATGCTTCAAGGACACTCAATCAAGCTGAAAAGAATTATTCAACAACCGAAAAGGAATTATTATCAGTAGTATGGGCAATGCGACATTTTAGACATTTTTTATATGGAAAACCTTTCATTTTAATAACAGATCATGCACCATTAGCAGGTCTTATAAAATCAAAATCACCAGAAATTGGATCTAGAATTTTTAAACTTTTGTTAAAAATCACAGACTTCCAACCTATAGTGGAATATAAAAAGGGCGAATTGAACACTAATGCTGATACTCTTAGCCGAGAATTTGTTGCAAAAAGAGAAAATCCACGAATAAAGTACGTTAATGCTATAGAAGGTGATATAATATACAACAAAACTGATAATCAAGACATGAAACAAGTTTTAAAGGAAATACTGTCTAAATACACAGAGGAAAAAATATTGGAACTCAGAGGTTTTAATAGAAAGAAATCCGTCGATGCTACAGATCATTTAAAAACTATAGCAGCCAAAAGAGGTATAAAAGAGATAACACTTGTATACTTTCGGATAGAAAAGGAACCTAAATATGGAAAGATAAAAAATAAAACAAGCATGTAAAGGAGACATTATACTAACTCCAAATGAAGAATTAATACGATCATTAATAAATTATTTACGTAGTCATTACCCTAATTATAAAGGAGAAATTATAGAATTAAGAAATTTTGACGACGCTTCGGCTCAAGATTTATTATCAAAACTTGCTCATTTTCCAAGAAGAATACGAATTAAGAGTCTAGCACAGACTCACGTGGATTGTGAAAAGACTAGGGAAACATTAATAGCAAGAGCCCATAGCGAAGCTCATTGGGCTTATGATAAAACTATGTTCCAGCTGCGTAAATATTGTTGGGAAACAAAAGCAGAAGAGGTTAGAAATTGAATCGACACCTGCGAATATTGTGCGGAAAGAAATTTTAACAGCAGATTTAAGGCTCCAGGCACTATCATAAACGCGCCAAAAGAAATCAACGAATTATGGTATATAGATCATGCTGAAGAAAAGGGAATAAAATTACTTTTTATTATAGAAGCGCTTTTACGATATGCTAAAGTTCATCAATTGAAAAATCTAGATCAACCTACGCAATCTATGGAAGATTTAATGAGTGAATGGGGAATACCAAAGAAAATAATAAGTGACAACGCAGCTACATTTACGACTAGGGCATTTCAAAATTTATTAGAAAAACATAAAATAGAATATATACCAACAACTCCATTACATCCACAATCAAACGGTATAGTAGGAAGGCTTATAGGGACCTTAAAGAAAAGAATAATTGGAGCAGTCTCAAACAATAAAAGCTTTTACCCAATTATTACTGCTTATAATAGAACAATACACCCTACTACAAAATATATACCTTATGAATTATTCTTTGGACGAATCTTACCGAAAGAAAATTGGAACCATGACAAGTCAAACTCACTAAATAAATGACTGGAAGAAAATATAAAGAAAGCAAAAGAAGCAAGAGAAAATATACAAAGACGAAAAGAAATGAATAAAAACACAGTAGATAACAGGCAAACTTCAAGAATCAACCCACAACCAGGGGATGGGGTAAATTTTAGAACACCGCGCAGATTTATAAGGCCAGCAATAATTCTCACAGTCAATAATGAAAGTCATACCGTTCAGCTTTTATTTAAAACTAAAATTCTCAGGCGACGTTTTAATGAGATCACGTTTATTTCGGATCCCTTCTTTGTTACAGATTAAGGCGATAATCATATTAAAAGTCATGTTGATTGATACATTTCATCACTGCAAAGCAGACATAGAAATTACACCAGCTAATATACCAGTATTACAGAAAAATTACGGAACTGCTTATGTGTTCGAAGATACTTGGACTATTGTTAACTACATAAATCTTATATCCCTCATACAAAATAAAATGGACATGCAAAACAGATTAATAAAAATTAAAGAACTATTTAATAATGTTCACTGTACTGCAAAAGATTTCATAATGCATCAAGAAAAACGTCTAAATGAAATATTCGCAAGGTTATCTTTATTTTTACGTTTAGAGCGCAACAGAAAGAAGAGAGGATTATTCAACTTTGTAGGAGCAGCCAGCAAATTCTTATTTGGTACTTCAAACTCTGATGATGCCGATTCTATAAATCAAGAGATAGACAAGCTATATAAACATACAGAAGACTTGCTAGTAGCAATTAAAAATCAAACATTGTATATGAAAGAGACCTTTGATTCATTTACAAAAGAATTCTATATATTTAAAGAAAATGGTCTACGAAGTTTATATAAAAAGCAGCAATACGATGATATGTTAATAACACCGACAATGAAAAATTATTTTTCAATATTACAAGTTATGACGTTTACATCATACATTAAGACAGACGGACTCGTAATAGTTACTAAATATCCCATTATCCACAATGATCCGTACAAAATCCTTAAATACGAACCTTTACCTATCTAAAGACGGTTTGGAAACACGGCAATATTAGACATAACCAATCAATAAGTACTAGCAACCTATGTCATATCAAAATATACGACCTCATCGAGTATAAATGATTGTAATCAACTTGGCAATGCAAAAATATGTAAACTACAAATTTTACCTAGGCTAATAGATTTATTATCCGCCTGCGATAGAATATTATTAAATGACACGAGCAAATGTAAAGAACATTATTTCTCTTTAACTCATGATTTTGTAAAGCGTATAGAAAATGATAAATTTTATATTGTACCTATAAAAGAGATGTTATTCAGCGTATTTTGTAAAAATTATAAAAAAGATATAACGATATCACAAGCTAGTATTGTAAAGCTTGATGGTAAATGTCTTATATCAAATACTGCATATTATTTACATACTTCACATGACTCTACTACATATACAACCACACTTTTAAACTTAACACTTAATAAACTATATGAAGATAATTTAAATATAACTCTCCCTTTATTGGCGTTTTCAGAACATGACCTCGGTAGTCTAAAAAGTCATGCTTACAACCTAGAACAGATACAAGACGAAATTGAAAGACTAACATTACAAAGACGAAATCATTCTTTTATTTCAACTGCAAGAGATTATCTTTATTATTCGGGATACGTAGCTCTCTCTATGATTGCAGCCTTTATCGGGTATAAGTTAAACATACACTAAGTAATAATAATAATCAGTTCTTATCTTTGGGCAAGATTAAATAATTTTTGCTGCTGTCACACTAAACGACTCGAACCTACAGTAACTTACAACCATTGTGCCAACATTACCACCGCTGCAAATGTTTCCTCAATACAACTTTCATTTGTCGATTACATATGTCATATTTGTTGATTACATATGTCTGTGTCGTGACGACATCTTCAATAGAGTTGTAAGGTACGGTGTTATGTTGTGGCTT
The DNA here is from genome assembly GCA_017163975.1 of Anastatus disparis. Taxonomy (NCBI): domain Eukaryota; kingdom Metazoa; phylum Arthropoda; class Insecta; order Hymenoptera; family Eupelmidae; genus Anastatus; species Anastatus disparis. The sequence continues at coordinate 2,091,021 of JAFFSR010000401.1, read as the reverse complement.
CTGCGAGCTGGTGTGTGTGTTGTTACTTGCTGCGACGTTAGCATAGATATAGATGGAGTGGTGTTTCTATGATTTTTTGCAGAAATGTTTTTGGTGCGATTTTCTTTTATATCTTGTACTATTGATTTAGCAAATTTTGTATAAGCGCAGCCACGATAATTGGCTGTGTGACCTTCTTGACAACAGTTGACACAGTATGGTGGTGATGATTTTTCTTTATTTGTTCTTCTGCAATGGCCAGGCTCATGATCTTCCTTGCATTTGACATAACGATACTTTAAATTACAGTTTATACTTGCATTTCCTACTCGCTGACATCTATGACATTGATAGAAATTTTTTTTCTTAAAGGTTTCTTATAGTACTTTAAGGTTGAGGATGTTTTTGATTGCGGTGATATTTTTTTGAATGCTATTTAAGTGGAGCTGAACTAATAAATGGGATTTTTGTGTACAATTCCCACTAACTCTAAGTTTTTCAATTTTTTTTATTTCTACATTCGGTATGTTCATATTAGTAAGTTCTGATTTTACTTCTTCATATATATCGTTTATTTCTTTCAAGACAACAAGCTTGCTCTTTTCGTTTTGTGCTGTGTATGTGAAAAATTGGGCATCTATTTTTTCAGATGCTCTTTGAGTTTAGTGTAGATTTCTATATCAGCTGCTATGATTGTCAGATTTGTCAGACTCTCCTCTACGAAGTCCTTTAAATAAAACTTTTTTTTATCGATTACTTGTGCAATGGCATTGATCAGTGATTTAGCTGAACTGTGTTTGCAATATATAGGCGGTGGCTTGATCCTTTTATTATTAGATTTATAATAATGAGAGTTGGTTGTTTGATCGTCTACTCCTGACTGAGTGCTATCCTTGTCTAGTACATTAAACATGTTAGATTTCATAGTATCGAATTTTCCTTGTTGCTGTGAACTTTTAGTTGTGGTGGCCGTTTCAACCAATTTTTTTGAGAAAATCCATTCATTGCTTTCTTTGTTGGGTACTCTGTCTTTGTCTTTTTGGTATTCAAGATTCTTATCTGATAAGTGAAATGATCTTTTTGCTAGTAAATTGGGCTAAACTGTACTTTGTCTTTTCAATCCAAATTCTTTAAAAGCTTTTTTAATTTGTTTATCCATGAAATTTGATGAAAAAGTAGATTTTTCAAATAATTTGGCTGTGGGTAGTTCGACCCCTTCCGCCATAATGTTTTGCGTTGGCTGCCTTTGCTTTGAGGTTACGGGAATGGATTCTTAGCTTTCTGACGCCATTTTTTGATATCTTGCTTTCGCAACTTCTTTTCACTCACTTATGTTTCTGTTAATACACAGAATACTTATAACTTAACGAAAACATGACGCTGAAGTACACAGTGATTGGCATGAATACACTTTCAGATGAAATTCGATAGATTTTATTAATATTAGGCGAAAATCGTAAAGGTATAGGACGAGCACACCGAGAACGATGCGCACGCTACCAATCCCCTGACGTAACTCCAAGGCAAATATATCAAGTAGTTTTCGAGATCCAGTTGGCTTACTGAATACACATACACATACATACAGACATTTTCTGGGAATCACTTTTTTCGACTCGCTGAGTCCAAATATACACAAATAAGTGCAAAAATAGAGGAATAATTTTCTTACTGATACAATGCTTTCTCTACGAGAAAGCAAAAAAGCTTAAGATAAAATCAAATCTTATATTAATAAAACTATATCTTTCTGTATTATCTTCAAATGTTAAATATTTTATTTTATATAAACATAAAAAATGAGTAAATTACACGCTTAATGATTATATAAAATTATTAGACAATGATTTGCGTGGAATGTTGATGTCTTTTGAGTATAGATAATTACTGTCTATTAGATATAGATAGATATTAATATACAATCATTAAATTATTTAATTAAAGTTTATTTTAGAAAAATAGGTGAATCGTGTGTTGACTATTACATAATAAACGTTAATTATGAATTCTTAACGGCTAAGCTATATAAGTAAGTATTTATTTTCTTACATAAAATTTAAAATATATTCTACAGAATTTAAAAATAAAAAGGCAGTTTAATGAGATAGAGAATGCATGATTTTACTAAAAATAATACAATAAAAATTGATATATTCGCCTGAATATCGAAAAGGCATGTCTATAATTATAAATTAATTAAAAATTTGATCTACTATTTCATTTTTATGGTAATTTTGATGTGTGCTATCATTGATATTGTTGTCTCAATAATTAATTTGATTTTCATGAATTGATGAGTCACAAGTCTGCATCATTTGCCAAGAGGCGAAGTTTTTTCTAAATATTCATCTATCGAAGAAAATATAAATTAACACGAGGTCGAGTATATCTGTCCTTTTCTAATCAAAAAATTGATTTTATTACAAAAACTAATAATTTTAGCAAAAGATAAAGAGAAAGCCGCATTTAATATAAAAAAGCAATATCTTTAATGATGAAAAATAATTAATTTTATTGCTTCGTTTCCAAAAAAACCTAGCATAACTTAAAACACAGAGTTTAGGGTAAACAATTTGGTTTTACAAAGTTTTCTTGAAATCGAAGCAATAAAATTAATTTATTTTTATTAGAAAATTTTGCTTTTCCTGATACGAGATACGGCTTTCTCTTTGTTTTTTCTAAAATTATTAGTTTTTGCTAAAAATAAATTATTTGATTAGAAAAGGACAGAGATATGTGTTCTCTTCTAAAGCATTTTATGAATTTTATATTCTAAAAAAATGAATCGAATACGAAAGTACTCGACGATTGCTTGATTGATTTCGAAACTTTCTTGAGTCAAAACTGTAGATAAATTAAATAAAAAATATGAACTTGACGACTATCTAATTGATTTCAGAATTTTCAAATACTGAAATTGAAAAGAATATAATTTATAGTATTTGGAAAAAAATATTCTTAAGAACACCGTACTATTGAAAATCTAAACTCGCCTAAAACATACTTATTTTAAAAAGTAATAGTAGTGATTAAATAGTATTTATCAGTTTGAAGAATGATTGAAAATAAAATAATAGATATAATATTGAAAAGGCTTCAAGAAATTTTCTAGGTCTTTTAGTTTATTAATTTAATAATAAATATTTACAAATATAGTAAAATTAAATAGTTAGAAAAATAGCTCAAAATAAAATACTAAATAAAATTTGTTAACATCGTTTACAGAGTTCCATACTATAGTAATTATTTCATAAAAATGTAAAAATACGGTTTTGTATCATACATAGTATAAATTATGATCAAATAATTTTTTGTATTACTCATAGTATTTTTATTTTCCCTTTATCATAAAAATGATATTTTTTATCACGGTGTTCGGAAAATTCGTTATTCGGTGCCTCATTTTTATACCGAAAATGTCTGTTAACCGCACGAAGAATTAAGTGCATGAAAATTTAAAAAGCGTGCAGAAAAATCATTTTTTGACACTCTGTGCGCGAAGCTCAATTTCGCACACGATTCACAAAGTGACATGTGCAAAAATTGAGCTTCTTACGCGTCTTGTCAAAAAATACAGTTCGATACTTGTGTAAGAAACTGATTTCTTACTCGAGGAGAAAATCAGTTTCACGCACTAGTATCGAAATATACTATATTGATTTATAATAGTACATAACGGAATGGGTATGGAAAGGCTTTATTTACGAAACGAGAAGTTTACGACCTGAGCAGAAGGTGAGGGTCGTAACGAGTTTTGTGAAAAAGCCTTTCCCTACTAGTTGCGTAGTGTATTTTTCGCCATAAGAGCCAAAAAGAGCAACGAAGTTGCGATTTTAGGGTTAGAATGGCGAAAATACCATTTCCTTCTTTATTAGGAAATTTTTTATATCACTCTTTGAATTATTGATATCTATTCAATTAAATATGCAATTATTATGAGATACTTTTTTTGCATCCTTAAGTTTTCTTCCCTTATATACATGTACATTTGATTTATAAAATTTATAAAAAAAGTAGTTACAAATATTTTTTCTTTAATATTTCAAAGCCTTATTTAAACTTTTTTTTGGTAAATCATTATTATACTATGATATTTATTTGGATTTTTATAATGTATTATAACAAAATAAAGTTAAATATTAAAAAAATCATATGAATACATAAAAACTAAATTAAATTAGGAACAATAAAAGTGTTGAGGATATTAATTAAAATAATATGGTATGATTGTAAGAAAACCTATATGAATATATATCACTTTATATTATAGAACGATTTTACTACCGCTGTCGATGCTGCTACCGTGTATTAAAATTCATTGTGGATGCATTTAGCTGGAATTCAGCTTGGATTTAGATAAAACTTAGCAAGACATAAACTAAAAGTCAGCCTTAAGTTAGCTAAAAGTTAGCTAAAATTAACCCTTTCAGAACCAATGTACATTACAATGTACATTGACATTTTTTGTTTTTTTTGAAATTGTGCAAAAGTGGCTTCAAATTTTGTAAAAAAAATATGTGTATTAGATTGAAGTGGACTATTTCCGATCTCAAACTGAGGGCCTAAGTTATTATATCTTTGATAGCAACTGAGAAAACTTGAAAAGAAAAAAAAAAAAAAAAAAATTTTTATTGCAAAAATTGCTTAATAAATGAACACTTATCATCGCTAAATGGTTATCAGAACTTTTCATGATGAAATAATAATTCCGTTCTGAAAGGGTTAAGGTAAATGTAGCTGAAACGCAGTTATAATTTTAATAACCCTGGTAGAAAAAAACCTGGATTTACGGTATCATTATGGTGTATTTTATGGTTCGCAACCATATTATGGCCCCAAACCCAGTCTTATTTTGACGGAATATGGCCAACTTATGGACTTGATAAGAAATACAAATTTTCATTTTAAAAAAATAATTTAAATTTTGGATTGATAATTAAGGAAATTATAATTTAGGATTATTAGAAAATGATTCATTTTACTTAATTATCATCATATATTAGTTATTTTTATAAATTATTTATTTTATAACTTATCTTTCATTAACTATTTGTTATAATTTTTTTATTTTTATAATTAACAATAACATATTTAAGTTTCATTTATAAAGTTATAGTTAATCTTCTGATATTATTTACAATTAATAACAATTACTTATCAATATATCACTCAAATAGACAAAGTTTATAAAAAACAATACAAACTTTATAGGTTATAATTCATGTCAAGAATAAATTTTGTATTAATGAAATATTAGTATTATTTAATATTAATTGTAGTTACACTCATAAAATATCAATTAATCAAGAACTTAAGGCATCGGACCTAAATTAAAGCCTAAAATAAAAATTAAACTTAAATGTCATAATAGTTTTTTTAAATAATATTATTTAAAAAAAGTTTTTTAATCTTAGACATTTAAATTACAAGACTTTGGCCCATAAATAATTTTAAATAATCTCATAAAATAATTGAAATCCTTTACTTTATTCGAACACTATATTAACATTAGTAGTAGTTAATAACAATATTAGCAAAGATAATGATAGTGGTCTAAAGCAGACTAATGATGGTGCTGATTCTTCCTCAGTACAGGCAGCTGTGTCTGCTTTGGAGAGCGCTCTATCCTGCAGGCTCGAGCTGATTCTAAATAATCTTAATCGACTTCCAGCTCTTGAGAGCCATATTATAGATACTGACAAGGTTCTGGAGGATATCGTGACTAAAATGGAGAGTCAAAATGAAATTATTAAGAATTAACATGCTGGGCAGACGCAGCTGCTAGAGGAGAATCGTAAACTCAGGGAAATAATAGGTACTTTAGAGAGGGAGTTGTTGTCTGCTCTAAATGGCATGCATAAAAAGTTTTTCAAATCTCTCACGACTAATTTTAATAATATGCAGGCATTTTTAGGTAATGAATTCAATGGAGTGGACAGCAACTTTTCTCAACTTATGATCGGGGTGGCTGAGGTAGTGCAGACCGTTAGTGATCTCACGGCCCAGGACGAACACTTAATCAACACCACCACCAACATTAACATTGATATGCCTGTAAATTCGAATATAACACAATCATTTAAACGTACAGATAGTAGCTCTCATAACACAAACACTGAAGCACCTGTCGATTCGAACGATGTACAAATAGTAAAAACACATATAGATAGTAGCACAGAGGCATCCTGTCATGCGGTAAAGAGGTGTGATTCTGGGAATAGTGTCTTGGTCATGTCAAGCCGACTGGACTGCTCTGCGGCTAATGTCGGGCTGGAGGATTATGCTTGCGCTGTTCTGGGAACCATACTTCCGACTTTTGAACGTTCAAATATTGTATCTGTTACTGAAATCTCTAATTCTGAAAATAAAAATAAGGACGGGATGTCTGCTGGGTGTGAGATCGTTGGCGGTCCGAGTGTTGCGTTCTCATTCTTGGTTAGACTTTCTGGGGATAACTTGGCGCAGAAGGTATTTATAGCTAGGCGTAGATTAACGAGTTTTTCGACAGCGGATCTGGATCCTTCTCTCCGCGGCAGTTTTTCTACCACCAAGCACCATTCTCAAATATATATAAATGATTATCTTGAAAAAGATAAATATATTAAATTTAAAAATCTTAAGTATGCTAGAGAAAAAGGTTGCAAGTTTGATTAGCATAGAGGTGGTAAATTTATGGTGAGAAGGGAGAGAGGGGAGAGAGTACACAGATTTGAAAGTGAACATGATTTAAATGAAATATTAAATACATCTAAATGCATTGTACAGAAAAATGCTAACGTAGCTGATATTGGAAAACACAATAAAGTTCTAACAAATAATGGATCTACTGATAATGATAAATTTAAACACACACAACACTCACAATAGTGGTATGAGCTCGAATCAAGAATTAATTAAAAATCATGCAATATCTTTAGATAGAGCCTCTCCCTAATGACTGTGCTGGTCTTCTTCGGAGAGTCGAATAGGAAGGAGGGGTGAACTGCGCGCGTGCTTCATGAATGTGACCTCTTTGAGGGCTGATATTAGGCAAGTGCGTAAACTTTTAAGTGATTATCATTTCTTACGATATATTTGGGGTTGCTGAGACTTGGCTGGGTCCGTCTGTATCGGATAACGTCATTGTGATCGGGGGGTAAGAAGTGTTTAGACAGGACAGAAACTTGCGTGGTGGAGGAGTTGCCTTGTATATTAAGAATGATCTTAAATGCACTATTTTGGCCACTTCGGAGACGCAAACTAGTAATAGTAGCGGTAAGCTGGAGGTGCCTGAATATATTTTCTGTTCTGTGCAAGTTGGCGGCTCCGAGCCCGTGCTAGCTTCTGTTATTTATTTTCCTCCTGTTGCTTCGTTTATTAGAGACTCTAACTTGTTAAATAATATAAGAAATTTTTGTTCGGACTATTCCCATAAAATTATAATAGGGGACTTGAATGCCGATCTCCTTAAAGAGAGCAGCGATGCCAAGTTTCCTAGTAAGCTGTCGGCTAAGCTTTCGTTACAGTTGGTCCAGCACGGTACTACACGTCATACTCCCACGTCTCACACGTGGATTGACCTGATCTTTGTCGATGACAACGACATGGTGCTTGATGCACGGAACCTACCGGCGAGCTTTCACAGTCGGTATAATTTGATTGACGTCTGTTTGCCTTGCAACACTATAACTTTAGATCAAAAACCTATCATGTATAGAAACTATAGAAATATTTGTCCAACTGCATTGGGAGAGAAACTTGCCGGCTGTGATTGCTCGCCGCTTATGACTGACACAGTTGACCCTGAACCTGCACTTGGTTGCCTCTGTGCCAATCTCACTACTGCAATCGAGGATTTAGCGCCGTCGAAAGCGTTCAAGCCTAATAAGAATAAGTTTTCATGGATGGATGAAGAATTGTCACGGATGCGGCGTAAAAGAGATGCTACATATCGTAGATACAAACGGATAGAGGACGAGCAGTATCTCCTTGAATTTCTGCGGTTGCGTAAAGTGATAGACGAACAAAGAAACCATGCTGAAACTGCTTATATTCACAATAGACTGTTTGATGCTCTTGCGGGTGGTAATGTCTGGAAGAAGTTGAGACAACTGGGACTGCTATCCGGACCTCAAGAGGATTTGAATGGATTCACTCCAAATGAGCTTGATGCGCAGTTTGCTCAGGTGTCAGTCTCGCCGCAGGAGGATAGTGAAGAGCGATTGAGAATTCTTTCTCAATGCAATGAAAGTGGGTTTACCTTTAAACCAATTAGTTTTAATGATGTTGTTCTTGCAATTTCACATTTTTCCTCACAGGCTTGTGGTGAGGATGGCATTCCGCAAAGCGTGATAGTGAAAGCTTCACCATTTATTAGTGAACATCTTGTGACTCTGTTCAACTCCTCTTTTGCACGGGGGGTCTTCCCTTGCCGTTGGAAGCAAGCACGTATTATACCATTGGAAAAGTGTGCTGCGCCTAAGCAACCGAAAGATTTTAGGCCTATAGCCATCTTATGTTTTCTTTCAAAGGTTCTTGAGAAGATCACCTATGACTAACTGCAGGAGTACATTATATTCAAAAAATTGCTTGATCTTATGCAGACAAGCTGCAGGAAAAACTATTCTACGCAGACTGCTGTACTTAAGCTTACAGACGATATAAGGTCAGATCTAGACCGAAAACTTGTCATGTTACTACTACTTTTTGACTTTCGTAAGGCATTCGACACGATCTCTACCTCCAAACTTCTTGCGAGGCTTAGATCGATGGGGTTTTCCAGGGCCGCACTCGGATGGATTAACTCCTATTTATCCGGTAAAAAACAAATGGTTTCCATGCGTTTAAAGGAGGAATCGCATTAACTAAAAACCAATCTAGAAGTACCTCAAGGTTCGGTGCGGGGGCCTCTGTTGTTTTGCCTTTACATAAATAACGTACGTGACGCACTGGACTCTGGTTACGTCGGACATCTGCTGTATGCGGATGATCCCCAAATTTATACACAGGTCCTTTAAGATGATGTGGATGAGGGGATTCGTATTTTACAGAGGGCGGCCAGGGCGGTGTCGGGGTGGGCTGCTGGTGTTTCTCTCACTTTGAATGCTAGTAAAACAAAGGCGATCGTCTTTGGAAATAATCGTTTCATTAAAAATTTTTACTCGGGTGAGCCAAGGACCTGGGGAGCGGTATCGGTATTCCTTTTTCTGACACTGTTACAAGCCTTGGTGTTGTACTAAACTCTAAACTGTCGTGGAAACCGCACATTAATATGTAGACTAAAAAATTTAATAGAGTGATTCATAGCCTGCGGTTTTTCCGTCGGTACGCCACTGAGGCTCTGCGTAAGCAATTCGCAACCACCCTGCTGTTCCCACATCTTGATTACTGCTCAGTGGTTTTGCTCGATGCTTCGCAGGAGTTACGAAGACGGCTACATATAATGCAAAATTTATGTATGAGATATGTATTAGGCGTGAGGATGGGTGATCACATCTCTCCCCATAGACATGCTTTGGGTTGGCTACGTACTGATTTGAGGAGACAGTATTTTATGGCTGTACTTATGTACAAAATCGTACGTATGAATACTCCTAAATATCTAATGGGTCTCTTCACTCGATATATACCCAGAGCGACCACTAGGGGTGAGATTAAAGATCTTGCGGTGCCCTCCATGCACGCTGAGACTGGAAGAAATTACCTTCGAGTTCAAGGTGCGCATTTTTGGAACTCCCTACCTGCTGATATTAAAAATCTTCTATCAATCAGCAGGTTTGAAGCCGCTCTGAGGAGGTATTTACTCGGCCTCGATTAAACAGTATTATTTTCGGACTATATCATATGTGTTAATTTATTATGTGATGTACCTTTTATAGATTTAGGGCATGATTGTATTTTTTGGCGTGATTGTAGGATGTGTGTGCATAGAGTGAATGATTATATTTTTATCAGCTTGACTTGTATATTACTGTACATTCAACCTTGTTCTGTGATTTTAATTTACTGTTTACTGCTGATATTTCGACTGCGCTCTTTACACGCTTGATTTTATGTAATTCTTTTGACTGATAGATATTTGAGACTGATTTTTAATTATATTATTTATACTCTTTGCGTGTATTCATTCGTGTTGTTTGTGATATCACTTTCATTTAATTTATTGACTTACTATTATAATATTATTATTTCTATTAAGTTTTATGACTGTGATATCATACTGTACTATTTTAATTTTATATATGCCAGGCTATTTTAAGTATTTCATGTATTTTAACTTTATTTGTAATTTTACACGCTGGTTTTGTAATTATAATACAAAATAAAACAATATTTTATCTAATCTAAAAACACTTGATTTTGGTGGTCGCTGCAAGCTTTCTCAGCCAATTTTCAATTAATTCAGACTTCAAAGTTTCCAGAAATCTTTAATTTATATATATTCACAAAATAACACTCTTATTTTTAAAAAAAGAGAAAAAATTTATAAGTTTCGTCTAAAAATTTGAAAATATTGGAACAAATAAATATTTTTGTGAATTTTATGCATTTAATTTAGTTTAATTCACTAAAACTTATCAAAAAATTCCTTTACTGTTATTTTTTTATACAAATGAATGGAAATGTGTAAGTAGAAGATCTCTGCAAATTTTGGAGTCAATTTGTTGGAAATTAACTGAGAAAGCTTACTACAATCACCAAATTAAAAAACTCACATTTTTGACTAATTGAAAGGATTTTAAGCATAGAATGAGATATTTTAAAATTATTCATAAACTTTGTAAATAAGTTAAGAATATTCTGTCTATTATAATATCAAGACAGATCCATGTAATGTGGCACTCAAAGTTCTATAATTTTGCAAATAATTTTAAAATGTCCTACTGTAACATAATGTCAATGTAAATCAATGTAATCTAGGTTGTCTAATAAAACATAACATTGAATTCTATAGTTTGAAAAGAAGTAGTCTGGTACGTATTATATGAAAGGACTCACCATAGATTAAATCAAATACGAAACAGCTTACCAACTTTTTTAAGCAAAATAACGGTACAATCTAAATTATATTTATATGCATTGATATCATGTTGGAGGAAGATATTTTAAAGCAATATACAAAGTATCGTAGCTTTGAGTACTATAGCTAAAAAAAATCTAATACGTACCACATTTCATTTGACATAGACTAAAAATCAAACTGGCCATCAAACATTTTAAAGTGATATTATAATTTCATTTTTACTTATTTCTTTTCTAGCATAATATCAATATAAATCTATATGTTGTGGATAATTTTACTTTGGAAAAATTGGTGAAAAGTTTCATTTTTGGTTTAGCTACAAACAAAACATTTCATAATATACATATTGAACTATTTCGAACTCGTTTCGAAAGTCTGGCACTTGAAGTTCTAAAATTTTACAAATAATTTTAAAGTGTCCTGCTGTAAAATAGTGTCAATGCAAATCAATAAGTTGTATTATATAACATGATATTGAGTTCTATAGTTTGAAAAGAAGTAGTCTGATACGTATCATATAAAAGAATTCATCATAGACTAACAATCAACTAACAAAACTTAAGAACCTCATTAACATGTCTATTGTCAAAATTTATAGTTAGGTTAAAACGTCGAATATAAAGTCATATCAGAAAATTAGGTTATAATAAAAAAAATTCATTTTTAATTAAAATCTGAAGAATAGTGAATGAAAAAAAGTAAAGAAAGTTCACAATTAAAGTTAAACTTGCTATAAATACAAGTTTATTGTAGTAGTACGCACAAATTACGCATTAGAATAAGTCCATAGAGGAAATGACCATATTTTTGCCGTGCAAATGAATAAATAAATCATTATAAGCATTTATTGTAAGCATTAAACTATGTCACCGATTTGGTTCCGACCGCCTCTTAAGCAAAGTATGATTATCCCGTGAATTTTACTTTAATTTCACTTGAATTAAGCATAAAATTAGCTAATTTTCAACTGAATTTAACTTTATTTTAACTAAATTTCAGCTGAATTTAACTTTATTTCAGCTAAAATTAAGGTAATTTTACTTAAATTCAGCACAAGTTTAGCTAACATTAGGGTAAAGTTTAGCTAACTGAATGATAATTTAAGATCAAGATAAATTTTACTTAATTTTAAGTTCAATTTAGCTAAAATTCAAATAAAATTAAGGTAGTTAACTTTCAGCTGAAATTATTTTTAGAGATAAAAATGAATTTATGCTTTTTTCTGTATAAGTGGATTAGGACTACGGGGGAAACCACTATAAAAAAAAGCGCACCATTTTACTTACCTCTTGGGTAGATAGATAGATACTATTTATTGTATATCATATTATTATACAAAGGGCGTGTAATACAATTCATAAATATAATATTAAGTATTGCACATAAACAATGAATAAATGTAAAAATATTGCACATAAAACAATGTATAAATATAAAATATTGCACATAAAACAATGTATAAATACAATATATTGCAATTGATATCACAGTCAGTTACTAAACCTAATAATACTGAATAAGTAAGTCACAACAAAAGAAGTGATATCACAGATATCAAAAAAAAAAAAAAAAAATATAGTAAAATACACGCAATCCTATAAATTAAAAGTCAGTCATACAATATCTATCAGTCATAGTATATAAAATTTTTAATTTAAAATACAAAATGAAAAATGATAAATAATGCAATAAAATAATAAAGCGTATGCAGTAGCACAAAAACGCAGTCAAGATAATAAAAACAAGTAGAGCATTCACTCACTAACCATTCAGCCAATAAATACAATCACACCTTAAGCCTATATAAGGGACGTCACATTATAATAAATTAACATATAAATAAAAAATAAAACTTTGTTTACTGAAGGTCGAGCAAGTACCCCCTCAGAGCCGACTTAAACCTGCTGAGCGATGGAAGATTCTTTATATCAGCAGGCAGGGAGTTCCAAAAATGCGCACCCTGAACCTGAAAGGAATTCCTTCCAGTCTCAGTACGCATGTAGGGCACCGCGAAATCCTTAATCTCTCCCCTAGTGGCTACCCTAGGTACATATCTAGTGAAGAGACCCACTAGATACTCGGGAGTATTCATGCGCACGATTTTGTACATAAGTACAGCCATAAAATACTGTCTCCTCGCATCAGTACGCAGCCAACCCAGGGTAGCGTGGAAAAGTAAAAAATTATTTATCCGAATCAATATCGAGCAGGGGGATATCCCCCCCCCCTTGATAAAAACACAAATTAATTGAATGATACGAAGATAATTCATCTCTTTCTTTGAAAAATTAAAGAAAAATGGAGAAAATAAACACGAAGTAAATAAAAATGATTAAATAATATTCATTTATGGAAATACAGTACCGCTCAAAAGTTCGTGAAAATTTTTTTTTCAACTCATTAATCATTTAATTTAAAATATCTCGAGGGCGTTTTAAAGATCAGACAAAATACTATTTTTTTGTCTCCTGCTAAATATTTTTATCTCTTTTTTTAACTCTATTTCTAATGATAGAAAAATATTTTATTTTTACGAATTTTTAAATTTTAATTAATCAAATGTTACTTTTTGAGAAATTGATAAAATTAAAAAATTCGAACGCAACTGAAAAGTAGAGTGAATTCCCTAAATCTTTATGTATAATGGTTTTTTTGTATCTATTTTCTGCGTGTAGCTAAAAATGCGCGAAAATGGAAAGTGCAAGAAAATCAGTTTTAGATATGAAAATATTTTCCAATGTAGTATTTTGTCTAACCTTTTAAAAGCCATCCGAATTTTTGAAATTTATCAAGTCATTTCCGAAATATCGCAGTTTAAAGTTGGTTTTCTAATAAAAAATTTTTTTCACGAACTTTTGAACGGTATTGTATACTTTTAACAAAATTATCACAAATTTTATCACAATTATTATGAATGATAGTATCCTTTTTTTGAACAAATTAAAGTTATTTACAAATTTGATTCTTCGTATGTATATACGGACTACAGATTTGAACACATGCTGAAATGTAAACAAAAATAGACTCGCGATATTGGAAAATATTATCATATCTAGAACTGATTTTATTGTACATTCCATTTTTGCGCATTTTTAGCTACACGCAGAAAATAGATACAAAAAAATCATTAAACATAAAGATTTGGGAAATTTACTCTACTTTTCAGTCGCGTTCGAATTTTTTAATTTTTCCTTAAAAAGTTACATTTAATTGATTAAAATTTAAAAATTCGTAAAAATAAAAAATTTTTCAATCATTAAAAATAGGGTTAAAAAAAAAGATGAAAATATTTAATAGAATATAAAAAAATAGTATTTTGTTTGATCTTTCAAACGCTGTCCGGATTTTTCAAATTCATTAAGCCCTTTCCAAAATATGACAGTTTAAAGTTGAGTTGAAAAAAAAAATTTTTTATGAACTTTTGAGCGGTACTGTATAAAAAATTTTCTAATAATTTATTATCAAACTTGATTCATCATGATGTTTGTTTTGAGTTTTAGGATTTGTAGGATTATTTTTTTGCAATTCCGTTTTATTATCCTTTTACTTTTTTTACGTCTTTTAAAATGTATTAAAAATTATGGGGGGTTGGCAGCAGAAGCAGGGTGGTACCCCTAATATATATATATATATATATATATATATATATATATATATATATATATATATATATATATATATACTATATATCTCTATATTATGAAACGATTTCGCCGTCGCTGTCGCTGCCGCCGTGTATAAGAATTCGATTTGTCCTTGGTTAGATAGAAATTAGCTAGAATCTAGCTGAAATTTAGCTAAAAGTAAGCTGAAAGTTAGCTAAAAGTTGGCTTAAATTTAGTTAAAAAATAACTGAGAGTTAGTTAAAAATTAGCTAAACTCAGATAAAATTATATAAAAGTTAGCTACATTAAATCAAAAGTTAGCTAAATTTAGTATTAAAATTAACTAAATTTATACAAAATTTAAATGGAAATTAGCTAAAATTGAGCTAAAATTTAGCTAAAATTTAAATTTATCCTTAGCAATTTTAAGTAACTTTTGGTTTGATTTTAGCTGAATTTTAGATCTATTTATATTATATTCTCTCCATACTATTAAAAGTATATCACCGCTGTCATCGCTGTCGTCGTCAAAAATATGCCCCTTATTGCTTTCTCATAGAGAAAGCATTGTATCAATAAAAAATTTTTTTTCTATTTTTTCATTAATTTGTACATATTTGGACTCAGGGAGTCGTAAAAAGTAGTTTGCAGAAAATGTCTGTATGTATGTGTGTGTCTGTATGATGTCAGTTAGTAAATTGTATCTCGAAAACTACTCGATGGATTTGCTTCTAATTTCGCATGAAATTTATTTTTTTGTCCAACTTGCTGGGAAGCTATTGATAATTGGTTCTTCTAGCGTAGTTTTTATTTTAGAGTCGTTTATAAAAAAAAAATTTCGATTTTTCATTTTTCTGTTTTTTTTGTTTACTACACGATGAATTTGCTTCAAAATTTGCATGAAAATTATTTGCAATTGCCCAAATAAAATAAATTTCTAAAAACTGATTTTCTTAGCTAAGTTTTAATTTTAGAGCATTTTGAAATTTTTGGAAAAAATGTTTATATTTATTTAGCCAATAAAATCTTAAAAACTACTCGATGAACTACCAAAAGAAGGATAATTTTTAAAAACTGATTTCCTTAGCGTAGTTTTAATTTTAGAAAATTTTTCCATTTGACGTAAAGTACTCGATAGATTTGCTCTAAAATTTGTATACAAGTTATTTGATACTGTCTTTATCAAACAAGTTTTTAAAAAATAATTCTTTTAGAGTAGCTTTTTGTTCACTTTTTTGATTTCTGATTTAACGCTTTCACTAACTCTTTTGAAAAATGAAATCAAATTACTCTAACTTAATGAGCTCTATGAGAAAGCATTGCGCCAAAGCACTTGGTAGCGTTTTTCGGAACTACATTACAGCGTTGAATTGAGCTGAATCTGAGCTTGCAATCAGCTTGGAAAAAACTAAATTAAGCTAAATTTAAGGTTTAAAATAACTGAAAATTAGCTGAATTAAGCTGAATTTAAGCTTGTAGTGAACTTGGTAATAGCTAATTTTATGTTTTGTATATAACGATATTAACATATAAGTTTAAGATTAATAGTAGATGAAGAATAGGTAATAATATATTTTTTACAATTAGCTTTTTATCCTGTAATCATCTTGAAGTTTAATCATAGTTCTTGGTTAGCTAGAATCTAGCTGAAATTTAGCTAAAAGTAAGCTAAAAGTAAGCTCAAAGTTAGCTAAAAGTTATTTTAAAAAATTGCAAATTCTTGGACATTTTTTTAAAGTTATAAAAGTAAGATGGGGGTTGGCGCACTTGCACGCAGGGGGCTTGCCCTCGAGTATATATATATATATATATATATATATATATATATATATATATATATATATATATATCCATATCCATAATTGATGCTTGTAGTGTGTGTATATATATATATATATATATATATATATATATACTACAAGCATTAATTGTAGTTCATTCAACGCACACTTCCACTTGTGTATATACATGCATATTCTTAAGCGGAATGGAAGAGAGGGAAAGAAAGAAAGAGAAGAAAGAATTTAGGTGTTTGTATGTTGATAGCAATAATGGCACCCTGTACCATATTCGTATATTCACGCTGGGTGACATTTCGGACTGTCGATTTTTATACATTTAGTACCCCTGCCGTAACGTCGCGTAAGAAGCATAGCTTCAAAAAAACTTTCACTCCAGTTTTATTTTGAAGTTATACTTTTTTTTTCATTTCTTCTATGTCGAAGGCGAAAAATTACTTTGAATGTAAAGGAACCACAGTTTTCTAATTTTAGATATTGTAAATGCTGCTAAATTGACCAATTAAATTTTTTACATTTTTGCATTTAGTATTATTTTATACCATAGCTTATTTATTATCCTCGATACAAATGATGAAAAAGTGATTTAAATGCAAGACAACTATGGTTTTTAATTTTAAACAGTATGGGGGTTGCTCTAGAACATTTTACATAGGTAGCGACCCTAGATATATTTGAAGCAAGACTAATGAAAATTGCTGCATCTGCACATTCCGTATATCTATGCGTCATCAAGACAATTTAGTAGTTAGCGATGCGAGGCATGAACTAACGCACGAGTGGAATCTTTCGATTGCGCAAGAGACCTGCATAAAACTGGGGTTGCTTTGGCTAAAACGAATTTTGGTGTTATTTCTACTGAAGATAGAAGTCAACCAGATATTGGCGCAATGAATTTAACACCAAACTAAAAGAGCTTCTCAAAGACGCAACAAATTGCTACGCTTTTTAGTTCTATGAGTACAAATTCTAAGGATCTGGAGTAGCATGTTGATTCATGGTTCAATGAGATCAGAAGTGTTGATGCTGCAGTAAAGTGTCAAAATGAGAGGATAGAATCCATGGAGAGGTAGAATCTTGAGACTGCAACCTTCTCATGCCATAAAACCACGTCCTATAGCGTCTCGAAGTTTGCATGTAGACCACATGAATGCAAATGTTAAGGAGCATATATCTCAAATAGTGGACTTATTTGTACATAAGTATTTTGATATTTTGTCAGTTTCTGAATGTTGGCTCACCTCTAGGAATTAATATATCCAGGATCGTAGTGTTGCTTATTATCTGCGAAGTAATATAAAATGGAAAATTCTTACTGCTCCTCAAATTGAAAGCATGAATGATACTGAATACCTCTTTTTTTCTAGGGACCATGTTTAAACTGAGTTTATTGTAACCTTCCAATGCTCTAACCAGTCATACTTTGGTGTTATCTTGGCTAGTGACTTTCTGACTGATAGCTTTTATGATTCTCATGTGCATAACCTAGTTTATAAAAGCTCACTATTTCTTGTGTCCTTTGAAGCAACACATCATAGAGAAAACAGTGATACGTGGCTTGATTTCATCATTATTGACTCAAAGAATAAAATAAAGTTAGTTGAACAATCATATGCATCTTTTATTAGCGGTCATAACTTTCTTATTGTAGATTATGCACTGGATGTTGCACCTATTACACCAGTTAAATTGTTTTCGATAAGTTTTCTTAATTTTAATATAAATGCATTTTCTCGTGATTTATAGTTGGGACTTAATGCAATTACAGATCAGCGAGACCATGAATGATATGCGAATGAGTTACCTGAGCGTTTCTCGTGGGGTTTCTGTCTTGACACTGGATACGCATGCGCTACTTATATAAAAAACACAGCACAGAACGCCTTTTCCTTAAATTTCAGCTCAGCTACGTTAGAGCTGTTGATATCCTGACAGACTGTATAAAAAGATTTAGCGCCTACGTAACCAATACTTGTATGGAAAATATAAAAAAAAGAGTCACTTAAGGTATCAGGCATGAGTTTAAGCCTGAAAAAAAAATCAAATTTAAATGTAGTCATAATTTTTCATTCTAAAATATCAATTAATAAAACTTGTTTCTACCTTAAATATATATTAAATATAAAACTTTGACCCAAGAATGATTCTAAAAAACCTCATCCAATGCTTAAAATTCTTTGGATTAGTCAAAGAATAGATTTTTTAAATTTTAGTATTTGCCGTAGACTTTCTCAGCTAATTTTTAATCAATTGACCGTTAATTGAAGTTATAATTTAAAAAAAAATAATTTAAAAGTTTAGTTTAAAAAAAGTTGATAAAAGTACATATTTTTGTGAATTATTCAATTTAACATTCACTTAAACTCATCTTATCAAAATTCCAGAACTTTTATTTTGTGAAGATATATAAATTGAAGATCTCTGAATATTTTGAGGTCAATTTGTTGAAAATTGGCTTAAAAAGTCTACGGCAAGTATCAAAATTTTAAAAATTAAGTTGTCGACTACTCAAAAGAATTTAACGGATGAGGTTTTTTAAAATTATTCATGGATTAAAGTTTTATATTTGATATATATTTAAGGTAAAAAGCAGTTTCATTAGTTTATATCATAGGAAAAAAAAATTATAACTACATTTGAATTTGATTTTTTTCAGGCTTAAACTCAGTCCTGATACCTTAATGCTGAACTTATCAGAGAAAATATTGCTTTTTATTATACAAGTTGCGGACAACTCTTGATTTCTATCAATAATCAGTAGTTTTTTCAAAAACCTACATTTTTAAATTAGAAAAGGATAGCGAGATCCAGCGTCCTAACTCGTGTGCATCGGGTATGGATGGAAGTGAAGCTTGAAATGATTCTGGAATCCCACTACGAGAAAATGACAGCTTTTTTGACTCTAAATTGATTACTGAGAGAAAGGTCCAGCGTGTATTATCATCTTATCTTCCGAAGGCTCGGAGCTGCAGTTAAGATGGCCTATCTCTTTCGTATTTTAAAAATATAGCTGCCACTATTATCCCATTTTTTATCGAAATATTGAACTTATCTTTCAAAATGTGTACTTATTTAACTCTTTAAAAGGAGTCGGTGGTAGTTGCGCATGCTGAGGTTTTATTTCCATCAGCAGCTTCTGAAACTAAATCTGTCGTCAATCTGCTATCTTTTGCCAAAGTATTTGACACCTTAATTGCACACAAGCTCTTTAATTATCTTGAAAATAACAGTTTATTGTCGCACTTTAAGTCTGGCTTCAAAGGTAATTTTAGCACTCAAACTGCACTGTTGAAAATTTCTAATGATATTCGAAGAGGAATTTATAAGGGTTTAGTAACCGTTATGCTCTTTTTAAAGTTAATACTTCTTTTGGCGCGCCTCGAAAATTTGCAGGGGATGAAAATCTAAGTTGCCGTCACGTTACATTTCATTACGTGTTGTGTACGTGTGACCCTATCTGTGCACGCACACACAACTAAGTTATAAGAATAACAGAGAAAAGAAACACTATACTATACCAAGAAATTTATATTCAAGCCTGATTTGAGCGAAAGAGAGAGAGAGAGAGTATAGCAAGCGAATACGCACTACACAAGCTATGTATATAGGAGGGGAGAGAGAAGGCACATCGTCACATCAGCGTATAAATCGTTGTGTATATGCTATTTGGGTATTGGGTTACTACATGAGCGTTTAGTATGTATGAAGCGCGCACTCATATGCAGATACATCTTTAACGGCCAATCAATGATTTTTATTCTCATGCGTTAATTATTAAAAACTTCCTGTATGTTTGTATTATGTATGTATGAGGGCTATATATATTTATATATATATATAGCGCTTCTTCAAAAAGTATTGTCTCTGATAGTCGCACAACAAATATTATAAAAACAAATTAAATTAGATACAAAATACTAAATTTTTATTTTAATTTTTTTTAATTAATGATTAGGAAAAAATTCAAATAAAAACCGAAAGAATTTTCAAAAAAATAATATTCATTACAAATGTTTTTTCTGTTACGAGAATTTTCTATAAAGTTACAAGTGATCGTATAAATTTTTAAGCATGTAAACAATCAAATTTAAATCAAAATTATTAAAATAATTCAAAATTTTTTTTTTAAATTTCTTTAAAAAACTAAAATTTATTTGTAGAAAAATGATAATATTTATAATAATATGTCAAACGTAATTGTTAATCAAATTTTCACTTTTGATGTTTCAGTTGTTTATAACTTTATTAAAAAGCATGAGAACAAAAAAAAATCAGAGTTGATTTTTTTATTTTTCTAAATTTTCTTCATTTTCGTTAAAATTTGTTAGTAATTATTGAAAAACATACAATAAAAAAAATTTTTTTTTATTTGAAATTTTTACAAATTTTAAAAGAGGATAAAAATAGAATGAAATTTTAGTAGTTTTTTTTATTTTTTTTGTATGACAAGTAGAACCAGAGATGATACTATTTGAATGAGCGCTTTTTATCTAAATTTTTATTTGTGAATTTCTGACGGTCTAAGGTTAGTTGTCATTAGGGGAACGTAGGCAAATCGCGAATTAGTTAGATTAGATATTGTTTATTTTGTATTATAATTACAAAAAAGCGTGAAAAATTACAAATAAAGTTGAAAAAATAGATAAAAATACTTTAAATAGCCTTGTACATATAAAATCAAAATAGTACAGTATGATATCACAGTCATAAAACATAATAGAGATAGTAATACTGTAATAGTAAGTCAATAAATTAAATAAAAGCGATATCACAGATAACACGAATAAATACATGCAAAAAGTATAAATAATATAGTTAAAAATCAGTCTCAATATCTATCAGTCAAAATAATTACATAAAATCAAGCGTGTAAAGAGCGCAGTCGAAATATCAGCAGTATACAGTAAGTTAAAATCACAGCATGTTGTGTTACGTTGAAACTCCAAAATTCCTTTCGCGCGCTTTTCATGTTTTGGCGCGCTATTAATTTTTATTTTTTTTTCTTTTTCTCTCTCTCGCGTGTCCAGTCGGCGCTCGCGTCGTTTTTCTCTTTTCGTGCGCCGGGAGTGGGGAGAGAGTCGGAGTTCGCGTCTCTGGACGGTTCTCAAGGCAGTAATCTCGTGCCTTTCCATACGAGAACATCTATTAGTCTAACGGTTGGCCAGCCGCCCTTCGCGAACCGCGTAGTAAGTGATTGTGTGCAAGATTTGTTTAGTGTGAGACATCATCTCAGGGGAGATTCGGTCGTGACAATTTAGCGATAACGCGGATTGTCACGGCATCAGTACAGCACTGCTCTAGTGCATCATAACGTCCGGACGGATAGACCAGTGGGTCTAATGGAGAAGCGAGATAATATCTCTCGGTGATAAGAGTCCATTATTTTTGGTTTTTTGTTGAGGCGTGCAGTGCGCTTATGCGGCAGCACGCGGTAGCAGACACAGCAAAGTTATCTACCAGAAACATACACACACACATATACACTTATATACATACAGCCACATCTACATATATTACACTGCTTTATGGGGAATTTCATATTGTGCTTCACCCTGTTCAATATTTAATATTTTGTTACTTATTTATCACAATAAAAATATTTGTTAAATATTTAAGTACTTTATTTGATTTACCCTCATAAATAAACCTCCAACCAACCATTAATTTCAATAAAGCTCAATTTTTTTTGTACTCAGTTCTCAAAGGGTTTCATAAACTGATTATTATTAGGTTAATTATCTTTTATTGTTAAAAAGCTAATTTTTCGATCATACATTTTGGTGCCTCCTGTGAGGTGAAGCACAATTGATTAATTCATTCACTCTACATGCAAAGCCGAAACAAAACAGATCATTCAGAACACTTTAACACAGAAAATTTATATTTGCGATCCAACGGACATCGTTTCCGGACATCGTCAACTGTCATACAACAAGTCAAGCAGAGGAGCATTTTTATCAGGGAAAGATAAGTAATTTCACATGTTATTTTTTTTTGTTAACTATATGAAATTCCGCTTCTCTTCGATCACCAACTGACACATTGTCTATATCTACATGATCCTTTCATAATCATTTCGTTAATTTATTTGAGTTAACACTTTTAAGTGTAGCTTACATGAAAATTGATCTTCTTTTAGTAGATCTACAACTAGTAGATTTAATACCACTTACTTTGAAATCGACTTAAAGCTAAACTCAATTCTTGTGTTTCAGTTTAGCTTGGTCTGATTATTGGATTTACCTTCTTCTTTTTCGAATATTGTTTTTATTACTTGTTAGCCGGATTTTATTGGCTTATTTTCTTCTATTGTTCTTCTGTCATTTTTTTCCCCTTTAATTAAAGTGAGTTTGAGTTCTGACTTTATCTCTATTGGGATACATCTTACTTCATAAATTTATGGTTGACTACGATCGATTTATCTTTCTTGGGACTTCGTTCTATTAAAAATTCGTGAAAATGGCTCCTTCAACTAAAGATCAACGTATCAATTTCATAGCGCAAAAGCGCACTGCTCTTCAGACCCAATTAACCGCACTGACAGCCTTTCTTGCAGAACCTTCGGTAAACGCGGTTACCGCTAAATTGCGTTTGACACGTTTAACCACATTATTACATGCATATGAGGATTCGCATGATGAATTAGTCTTGTTAGATCCAACAAACGCAGGAGTATCTTTATTAGAGGAGATTCAGAACGACTTTTATACAGTCGCAACACAGGTAGAGAATATGATGGTTTCAGAAGCTTCGCAATTTAATGGTACTACAGGAAATTCGACTTTCATTGAAAGGCAAAAATTACTTAAACTTCCAATAGCAAAATTGCCTGTGTTTAGAGGCGATCATAATGATTGGATGTCATTTTCAAACAAATTTGAGAGCATGGTCGATAAACGTGAGGATATCGATGATGTTGTTAAATTCCAGTATCTAGAAAGCTGCTTGCGTGATGAAGCAGCTAATAAAATTGCTCATTTGCCTACAAGTGCCGAGAGTTATCAGGCTGCTTGGACTCTTTTAAGAGAATCCTTCGAAAGGAAAAGAATCCTTATTTCAAAGCATCTCGACGCTATAATCGAAATACCTAAACTCATCTCAGCAACCCCTAGAAATCTTTCACAGATGGTTGATACTGTTAGGCAAAATTTGACTTCTTTAAAAACAACTTGGTGTTGAACCAGAGCCGCGTCTCATTATTCGTATACTCGAACGCGCGCTACCTTCTTCAACTCGCGAGAAATGGGAAGAAACTCTGAAGTTAGACGAAATGCCTTCATTAGACGAATTTTATTCGTTTATTAACAAGATTGTATTTCGCATGCATTCTTTAGAGGAAATTCCCATCAATTCTAAAACTCAGCTAGGTGGTAAACGTCGTAAGGATCAAACGATCCAGCCGTCAAAATCACGTAAAATTGAAAATGGAGAACGTCTTTTGATGACTAACACGCAAATCTCATGCTATCATTGTTCTCAAGGTCATCCTCTTTTCAAGTGTACAGCCTTTGAAAAATTGCCACTTTCTCAGCGGTGGGAAATAGTTAAAGCTAAGGGTTTGTGTCATAATTGTTCTAAAAAAACATCCTGGTAAATGCAGCCTTTCTCATTGCAAACATTGCGGTCGATCTCATCATTCCCTACTACACTCAACTTATCTTAGAGGCACATCCACAATACCGTCAACAAACGGCAATGCTCAAGCAGGTGCGAGAAATGCAAACTCTCAACCGACTCCATGACTATTGTCAAGCGTTTTAAAAATGTCTTCTGAGGTGCGACCATCTTTGATGATGAGCACCATCATTCGCATTAGAGATGTAAAAAATAGATTTGTTGAGGCACGAGCTCTTCTCGATACCTGCGCAACGACTCACTTGATTACTACTGAACTTGCAAGTAAGCTCAGACTACCTATTGAATCGTGCTCGACTCAGGTCGGTGCAGTAAACGAATTAAGTACGACAGCAAGAGGCAGAATAAAAATTTGTATACAGTCCACTGTAAGTGATTTTGAGAAATCACTTTATTGCTTAGTCATTGAAAAAATCACTGATTTTGAGCCAAGTGAAATTTTTCCACGTGCACACATCGATATTCCATCTAACTTATCTCTAGCTGACCCAAACTTCCATATCCCGAGACCTGTAGACATTTTGATCAGTGCCGGTACCACTGTATCATTACTTCAGTCTGGTCAAATCAAATTAACTCGTGATGACTCAGATTTGTTTTTGCAAAAAACTAAACTAGGTTGGGTAGTTGTTGGTGATCTCGAAAGTAATAGTAAATCACGGTTAGTTTCTTGCCATTTGATTAATTTGAGTAGGCAAATAGAACGATTTTGGGCTATAGAAGAGGTAGGTATGAGCGCAATCGTGTCTTCTGAAGACCGCTTGTGTGAACAGCATTATGCTAGACACGTTAAGCGTGAAGCGGATGGCCGATATGTGGTGCGTCTACCTTTTCGCAGCGACAACGAAGAATTAGGAGACTCTCGTGCGCAAACTCTTCGCAGATTTCATTCCTTACAAAGAAAATTAGATGCACACCCACAGCTCAAGACGGAATATTATAAGATCATGCAAGAATACATTGATTTAGGTCATATGTCTCTAGTTTCAAATGAATCTTCTTCTGGGTATTACATACCGCACCATGCTGTAACAAAGACCTCCAGCGCAACTACTAAGGTTCGTGTAGTCTTTGACGCATCGTCCAAAACTAGCAATGGTATATCACTAAACAATGCGTTGATGGTAGGTCCTACTATTCAAAACAAACTTTTTGAGCATTTGCTCAGGTTTCGCACACATAAATATGTTTTGACCGCAGACATCGAAAAGATGTATCGTCAAATACGTGTCCATCCCGATGATCACAAATATCAACGTATTTTTTGGTACCATGAAGGTAATATACGCGTTTTTAGTTTACATACCGTAACATTCGGAGTATCTTCGGCTCCTTTTCTTGCGATTCGCACGCTGCATCAGCTTGCAACTGACGAAGCGCACAAATTCCCCCGAGCAAGTGAAATTCTGAAACGCGATCTTTATGTTGACGATTTGCTCACGGGAGCCGAATCATTGGACGAAGTCTTAGAGATTCGCGATCAGGTTATTGAGTTATTAAAATGTGGTCGATTTAACATTCGTCAATGGGCCTCCAATCATCGGCACGCACTAGATAATATAGATGAGAAGGTATTCAGCTCTGAGATGATAACAATTGAGGATGCCGTTTTGAAAACACTCAGTGTTGCATGGAATTCAAAGCTCGATAAATTCATCCATACTGCAAAAAAAATCGATCTTGGAATTAGATTTACTAAGCGAATAATTCTTTCTGAAGTCGCTAAAATCTTCGATCCTTTAGGCTTGCTTGGTCCGATTGTCTTCAGTGCTAAGGTCATTATGCAGGATTGTTGGCGATTACGGGTAGGATGGGATGATTCAGTTTCGCAAGCGATAAGTTCAAGGTGGTCCGCTTTTATAAACCAGCTTAATGCTATGCCAGAGGTAGTTATTCCTCGACAACTACTTCTCGAGAATCCAAAAATTGTGGAGATGCATGGATTTTGTGATGCGAGCAAAAATGGATATGGCGCTTGTCTTTATGTTCGTTCGGTCGATTTTTCTGGAAAAATACTTGTGCGTCTTGCTTGTTCAAAATCTCGAGTCGCTCCAATCAAAGAAATTACGATTCCGCGCCTAGAGTTATGTGGCGCCTTGACTCTTGCTCGATTGTACAAGGAAGCATGTTCCGCGCTAAATCATTCAGATGCGCGCCTCGTGTTTTGGTCGGATTCCACTATAGTTTTACAATGGCTTAAAAAATCACCGCAGGTCTTAAACGTTTTTGAATCGAATCGCGTTCGAGAGATTCAAAATTCAGTAGCAAATGTAGAGTGGAGACATGTCAGAACGAAAGACAATCCAGCTGATGCACTATCACGTGGACAATTTCCCACGGAGTTCCGTCATAATCAAATGTGGTTTTCCGGTCCTTCATGGCTCAATAAAGATGAAAGCTTCTGGCCCAAAATCGATCTTCCTACTACTTCTAATCTTCCAGGTTTGAAAAGAAACGTACATCTTACAACCACTGGATGTATCTCATTTAAGGATTTTTCATCATACAAGACTTTAATCCACTCAGTTGCTTATTGTTTACGCTGGCGACCTTCTAATTTATTCTGGGGTAAAATCGACGTAGACGAAAAACTTGAAGCCGAACGAAGTATTTTGCGCATGATCCAGAGAGAACAATTTAACGCGGAGATAAAAGCCTTGTCCAAAACAAACAAAATAAAGAGTCCTAAAATAGCTTCACTTGATCCATTTTTAGATGATCATGGTTTGATTCGTGTAGGTGGGCGTTTGAAAAACGCTGATTTATTGGTAGATCAGAAATTTCCAATTCTCTTGCCGTCTTATCATCACGTGACTGATCTCATTATTCGAGAAACACACGAATTTGCGTATCATGCAGGTATTCAAAGCACACTCTTCACGATCCGCCATCGTTTCTGGCTTCTAGATGGCAAAAATCAAGTTCGGAAGATCGTACGAAAATGTGTTAGGTGTATTAGGCATCGTCCCACTCCCATACAATACAAGATGGCAAATTTGCCCACTCCCCGAGTACGAGTGGCAAATCCTTTGAACACACAGGAGTCGATTACTTTGGCCCAATGTACATCAAGGAAAAACGATTTAGAAATCGCAATAGTGTAAAGGTTTACGGATGTGTATTCATTTGTTTTGTGACTAAATTCGTTCACATAGAGATAGTGAGTGAATTGACTACGGCAGGTTTTTTAGGAGCGTTAAGACGTTTCATAGGTCGTCGGGGAATTCCGTATCACATGTATTCGGATAACGGGTTGAATTTTGTAGGTGCAAAAATGAGCTTCGAGAGTTATACCATCTGTTTGGTTCAAATCAATTTCAGACTGAAGTTGAGACTTTTTCTAGCAAAAGAAATATTCGTTGGCATTTTAACCCACCTGCATCTCCTCACTTTGGTGGTATATGGGAGGCAGCAGTTAAGTCGTTTAAACACCATCTTAAGCGCGTAATAGGTACAAAGTTGTTAAGTTTTGAAGAATTGAATACATTATCTATAGAAATCGAAGCTATCCTTAACTCGAGACCCATTTGTTCTATTTCCACAGATCCTAACGATCCCATTGCTTTGACTCCAGCTGATATTGTAGTTGGTCGTAAACTCACGGCACTACCAGAAGATAATCTCCTTTCTGTCCCCGAAAACCGTCTTTCATCCTGGAGATACATCACTCAGGTTCGACAACATTTTTGGAAGCGATGGCAACTCGAATACTTGAGTGAACTTCAGAAGAGACAGAAATGGTATAATGGCGAAAGTGAAGATGTTAAAGAAGGGTCTGTCGTTATCCTCATCGATAAGGACAAACCCAGCATGGTCTGGGAATTGGGTGTGATAGTCGAGGTATGTCCGGGGAGGGATGGAATCAAACGAGTTATCAAGGTTAAGACATCTAGAGGCATTTTCATGAGAAATCTCACATCTGTTTGTCCCCTACCAATTGAGGCATAGTCAAATTGTTCATGGTAAAATTTATATATAGACATCACGACACAGGAATGATTCAGCTCACTTCTTATTCGCAGCCGGGGGAGTGTGTTACGTTGAAACTCCAAAATTCCTTTCGCGCGCTTTTCATGTTTTGGCGCGCTATTAATTTTTATTTTTTTTTCTTTTTCTCTCTCTCGCGTGTCCAGTCGGCGCTCGCGTCGTTTTTCTCTTTTCGTGCGCCGGGAGTGGGGAGAGAGTCGGAGTTCGCGTCTCTGGACGGTTCTCAAGGCAGTAATCTCGTGCCTTTCCATACGAGAACATCTATTAGTCTAACGGTTGGCCAGCCGCCCTTCGCGAACCGCGTAGTAAGTGATTGTGTGCAAGATTTGTTTAGTGTGAGACATCATCTCAGGGGAGATTCGGTCGTGACAATTTAGCGATAACGCGGATTGTCACGGCATCAGTACAGCACTGCTCTAGTGCATCATAACGTCCGGACGGATAGACCAGTGGGTCTAATGGAGAAGCGAGATAATATCTCTCGGTGATAAGAGTCCATTATTTTTGGTTTTTTGTTGAGGCGTGCAGTGCGCTTATGCGGCAGCACGCGGTAGCAGACACAGCAAAGTTATCTACCAGAAACATACACACACACATATACACTTATATACATACAGCCACATCTACATATATTACACTGCTTTATGGGGAATTTCATATTGTGCTTCACCCTGTTCAATATTTAATATTTTGTTACTTATTTATCACAATAAAAATATTTGTTAAATATTTAAGTACTTTATTTGATTTACCCTCATAAATAAGACTCCAACCAACCATTAATTTCAATAAAGCTCAATTTTTTTTGTACTCAGTTCTCAAAGGGTTTCATAAACTGATTATTATTAGGTTAATTATCTTTTATTGTTAAAAAGCTAATTTTTCGATCATACATGTTGAATGTACAGTAATATACAAGTCAATCTGATAAAAATATAATCATTCACTCTATGCACACACATCCTACATACACGCCAATAAATACAATCATGCCTTAAATCTATAAAGGGTACATCACATAATAAATTAACGCATATGATATAGTCCGAAAATAATACTGTTTAATCGAGGTCGAGTAAAAACCTCCTCAGAGCGGCTTTAAACCTGCCGATTGATGGAAGATTTTTAATATCAGCAGGTAGGGAGTTCCAAAAATGCGCACCTTGAACTTGAAAGGAATTTCTTCCAGTCTCAGTGCGCATGAAGGGCACCGCAAGATCTTTAATCTCACCCCTAGTGGTCGCTCTGGGTATATATCTAGTGAAAAGACCCACTAGATATTCGGGAGTATTCATACGTACGATTTTGTACATAAGTACAGCCATAAAATACTGTCTCCTCGAATCAGTACGTAGCCAACCCAAAGCATGTCTATGGGGAGAGATGTGATCACCCATTCTCACGCCTAATACATATCTCACACATGAATTTTGCATTGTCTGTAGCCGTCTTCGTAACTCCTGCGAAGCATCGAGCAAAACCACTGAGCAATAATCAAGATGTGGAAACAGCAGGGCGGTTGCGAGCTGCTTACGCAGAGCCTCAGTGGTGTACCGACGGAAAAACCGCAGGCTATAAATCACTCTATTGAATTTTTTAGTCAGCATATTAATATGCGGTTCCCACGACAGTTTAGAGTCGAGTACAACACCAAGGCTCGTAACGGTGTCAGAGAAAGGAATACCGATACCGCTCCCTAGGTCAATCGTCCTTGGCTCACCCGAATAAAAACTTTTAATAAAACGATTACTTCCAAAGACGATCGCCTTTGTTTTACTAGCATTCAAAGTGAGAGAAACACCAGCAGCCCACCCCGACACCGCCCTGGCCGCCCTCTGTAAAATACGAATCCCCTCGTCCACATCATCATAAGGGACCTGTGTATAAATTTGAAGATCATCCGCATACAGCAGATGCCCGACGCAACCAGAGTCCAGTGCGTCACGTACGTCATTTATGTAAAGGCAAAACAACAGAGGCCCCAGCACCGAACCCTGAGGTACTCCTAGATTGGTTGTTAGCCAATTCGATTCCTCCTTCAAATGTGTGGAAACCATTTGTTTCCTACCTGATAAATAGGAGTTAATCCATCCGAGTGTGGCCCTGGATAACCCCATCGATCTAAGCCTCGCAAGAAGTTTGGAGGGAGAGATCGTGTCGAATGCCTTACTAAAGTCAAAAAGTAGCAGTAACGTGACAAGTTTCCTGTCTAGACCTGACCTTATATCGTCCGTAAGCTTAAGTACAGCAGTCTGCGTAGAATGGTTTTTCCTGAAGCCCGTCTGCATAGGATCGAGCAATTTTTTGGATGTAATGTACTCCTGCAGCTGGTCATGGGCGATCCTCTCAAGAACCTTTGAAAGAAAACATAAGATGGCTATAGGTCTAAAATCTTTTGGTTGCTTAGGTGCAGCACACTTTTTCAATGGTATAATACGTGCTTGCTTCCAACGGCAAGGGAAGACCCCCCGTGCAAAAGAGGAGTTGAACAGAGTCACAAGATGTTCACCAATAAATGGTAAAGCTTTAACTATCACGCTTTGCGGAATGCCATCCTCACCACAAGCCTGTGAGGAAAAATGTGAAATTGCAAGAACAACATCATTAAAACTAATTGGTTTAAAGGTAAACCCACTTTCATTGCATTGAGAAAGAATTCTCAATCGCTCTTCACTATCCTCCTGCGGCGAGACTGACACCCCAGCAAAGTGCGCATTAAGCTCATCCGGAGTGAATCCATTCAAATCCCCTTGAGGTCCGGATAGCAGTCCCAGGTCTCTCAACTCCTTCCAGACATTACCACCCGCAAGAGCATCAAACAGTCTATTGTGAATATAAGCAGTCTTAGCATGGTCCGTGCGTTCGTCTACCACCCTACGCAACCGCAGAAATTCAAGGAGATACTGCTTGTCCTCTGTCCGTTTGTATCTACGATATGTAGCATCTCTCTTACGCCGCATCCGTGACAATTCTTCATCTACCCATGGAAACTTATTCTTATTAGGCTTGAGCGCTTTCAACGGCGCCAAATTCTCGATTGCAGCAGTGAGATTGTCACAGAGGCAACCAAGTGCAGATTCAGGGTCAACCGCGTCAGTCATAAGCGGCGACCAATCACAGCCGGCAAGTTTCTCTCCCAATGCAGTTGGACAAATATTTTTATAGTTCCTATACATGATAGGTTTTTGATCAAAAGTTATAGTGTTGCAAGGCAAACAGACGTCAATTAAATTATGCCGACTGTGAAAGCTCGCCGGTAGGTTCCGTGCATCAAGCACCACGTCGTTGTCATCAACAAAGATCAGGTCAATCCACGTGTGAGACGTAGGAGTATGATGCGTAGCACCGTGCTGGACCAACCGTAACGAAAGCTCAGCCGACAGCTTACTAAGAAACTTACAAATAAAGTTTACAAATAAAATCTATGTCATCACGCTGCTTGGATCTAAAGTGTAGAATAGTCTTACGAATATTTTCCGTCATTGATTAATTGAAATTGCTGATAGATATACTAAAAAGTAAATTCTAATAACAATAACAATATATAATATATTAACAATAATAATATATTAACATGCTTACAGTAAAAATATTAATTTTCAAATGATTTATATTTAGTGCTCGATTCAAAGTTTTAAGAAAAACATTGACTAAACTGTAGTTTAGAACTGCAATTATAATTCACATACGCGCTGTGCATTTTTTTAATATTTTCAAAAAACTATGAAAAAAATATCAATTATGTTTTTGGCTATTATTAAATTAAGAGCAGGCTGAACTATCTGTCTTTGTCTAATAGAATTTTTCATCATTTATATAAACACCATCCGTTGTAGCATGAGAAAAATGTCCCCGCTAGATATTAGTATAATAAGTAAATTTTGTAATAACAATCGAATTATTTTATTGCGTAGTTTTTAAATAATATGAAATCTACAAACAAACTAAAATATAATCTATCTTTTTGGTAGGTCTCATATTATTAAAAAACTACGCAATAAATTATTTTGATTGTTATTACAAAATTTACTTATTATACTAATATCTAGCGGGGGCTACTATTTTTTTCATGCAGCGGATAGTGTTTGTACAAATGATGAAAAACGCTATTAGACAAAGACAGATAGTTCGGCCCCCTGTTAAGTTTTAAATTTGCATAAAAAAGATTATTATAATATGCAATTCCCATATTGAATATAATAATTATCATAAATCATTAAAAAATTCTAATAAATTAATTGTTTTTATATTTATTATCATTATATGCTTATTATTTAAACAATTTCTGTATGCTTCTATATAGCTTAGTAAGTATCAAATGTATTTAGGGGGCCTTCTCTTTACCCAGAACCACCATTATTCTACTTCATAAGTTGATAATTTATTGTGTGATACATATTTATTTAATATAAAATATATTTTTAAACAGAGCGTGACGGAAAATTGTTCATTTTATGAGAAGCAAGACTGTCACCAAACCAAAAGAAGTATTACACTTATTTCATCAATTCAATTCTGGGCGAGCTGAAATATTGTAAGGATATCTGTATGCTATTCGTTGATGATTAGCAGATATATGTGCAATGTAGGCCTTCTTATTTGGAGTGTGCAACATCTAGATAAAATCTTAATGCATTAGTGATTGTAAATTGATGGCGATTGCAAAAGGTTTATCGCTTGACGTCAGTGAAACTAAATGCATGTTGTTTGCTTTAGTTCAGAATCAAATGCGCATTAATAAGGATAACTTGTTCCCAGTTATAGTTGATGGTTCTGTTGTGTCGTTTATTTCGACGCTTAATAATCTTTTTAAGTAATTTTCTCAGAGGATCTTACATGGAATGCCCATATTTCACAGGTCCGCTCACGAGTCTATAGAATTTAATATCGTTTAGTGTAAAAAGGTCTGAAATTGCAACCTGATATTAAGACTTTATTGGCCACCTCATTGATTATGTCGCATTTCGACTATGCGTGCTTTGTTTTTGTTGATTCACCATAATATTTGGCTGTGAAACTCCAGCGATTGTGCAAGATTGCTGTGCATTTTATATTTGGCTTGACGCGAAATTTGGCATTGAAGCCGTTTTATAAACGTCTAAATTTGGAAGAATTATGAAAAAATGTATTATATTTGTTAGATATGATACGAAAAAATAATAGACCCATATTTTTTTTTTCGAAATATAATAAATTACAAGAGTTACAGCCAATATAAATTAATATAACTTTGATATATATCTGATAAAAATCCTCTATTTCTTCGAGTTTTCATTTAAAAAAATTTCGGGTATTTTATTTTTTTGTATTCCATCTGACGGATATAATACAATTTTTGATAATACTTCCTAATTGGTTGAGCTTGTAAAATCGACGGAAGTACTTTTTGGTCGTTCTTTTATATAAATTATTTACTGAATCCAGATCACTATATTTGTGTAATACCCAGATGTACAATTACTCTTTCACTTAAAAAGCCATAAAGTTTTGATACCTGTAACTATCTGCTTAAGAACATCGGTTCTAGCCTTTAAGACATCACTGTGTGACTATTTGTTGAATAGCGATAAACTTTATTAGAATTAGTTAATATAAAATAGGGATATTTTGTATGTAAGAAATCTTATATTGTTATTCTGTGTTCAATTGCTTGCCTTATTTATTTATTATACTTCTGTACACGCTTGCGTAATATTTGAATTTCTAATGCCGGTATCTTGCGTATGGTACTATTTTTATTTGTAAAGTGCTTATTATTTTTGTTATGATTTACTATATTTTGTATTTTTATGTTATTTGCCATATGGTCTAATCGGACTTCGGTATAATAAAACTTTTATCTACTAGCGCTATTGCTAATGCTAAGTTTAGAGATATGACAAAAAAGTCAAAGTATAATGAAATTCATTACTATTTTATAAATAAGTATTATGAAAAAAATGAAATCGACATTGTGAAGATTAGCTATGATAATAATATGGTGGATATGTGAACAAAATCTTTAGAATAAAATTTTTTTATAAAGTTTAGAAGCTGTTTAAACATTGTTTTACTCGTATGTAAAATATATAATAATCCAAAAATATTGCATATTAAAAATAGATGATGACAACGTACAGAAATATGTGAATAAAAACATACAAAATTAAGAAATTTTGTTATGATAGAAGTACAAGTAATGGACATTTATTCAGTAGAAGTTTATTCCTACTTTGTAATGCATTATGGATTGCAACCAATATGTTGACACCAACAATTTTGCAAGAGTGCCTACAATTGAACCAAAAAAGATTTTGGTTTGCTTGTGGGCACTTCACAAGATTAACAAAAAAAAACATTATTCTATTAGCCAGAATCGATTTTGTCCCTTCATTTTTTCGAAAATATAATAAAAAAGAGCATTTATAAGATCTTGAATAACCAAACAACTAAGACTCTTACAAAAAAAAATGTATAAAAAATAAAATAAAGTACAGATTAAATGCTTTAATTTAAGTTTTGTTGCATTAAAAAAGCTGGTGTGGTTCAAAAGTTGTGCCTGATTGAAAATTACTACATATTTGTTAAAATTTTTAGCGGGTAATATATCATCAATTTTTTACGCTATTTCATTAGCATATTTTATTCACCTGTAACTTTTGAATCACACAAGCTTTTTTGATGCAACAAAGCTTAAATTAAAGAATTTAATCTATACTTTATTTATTTTTCATACATTTTTTTGTAAGAGTCTTAGTTGTTTGGTTATTCAAGATCTTATAAAAGCTCCTTTTCATTATATTTTCAAAAAAAGGTCTATATCTCCGTCTATGGGGCGTATTCAAAGAAAAGAAAAAACACGGGCTCATTTTTTTTCATCAAAAAATCATATCCCGCAGTTTCAGCCAAATCCGTTTCCCGAAGGTCGGGTACTCTCCTTGACAGTGAAAAGTTAAAAGCCAAAAACAAAAGGGTGCCCACGATGAACCCTTTCTCATATTCCTGATGTACCATATGATAAATTCAAATGTAATTATATTGATAGTGGTTAGTTATAATAAATTAATATTAAATATATTTCTTATTATAAAAGATCTGCTTTCATCATTTCATTTAAATATATTATTTTTATTTGACAAATAATTTTTTTTAAATCTACTACGTAGATTTTTTTACATAGTAAGAAAACGTAGTGGGTTTTTAAGAACTATGTTACTAAGTTTTTTAAAAATTTTTCAAATTTTTGCAGAATTTCTAACAACGATTCCAAAATTTTTGAAAAATATTATTATAATTTTTCAGAAACTATTTTTGCTATTGTTTCATCGAAGATATTTTTAGATAAAAGAATTCAATACAAATTAATAACAAATTCAGATACTTTTTTATAACTTTGTAGAAAAGTTATTATTGTGTAAAAAAAACAGAAATTTTTCTAATAAAGCCAAATCAAAGCATACATTTTATATTTATTTTGTAGTGTGCTAGAATATTTATACTCACCAATATCTGAATCTTCATCAGCATCGAATGGGTTATAATCGGAACTAATATTGCTCATTTCATCATCTGATTTTATTTCTTCTTCACTTTCTGAATCACTTATTTTAGAATCCGAATCCAAACATTCTTTTCTATTTTTTTCTTTCTCTAAAAGTTCTTTATTAGAAGACCAACTACATAATTTTTTTGATGATTTTACCACTGTTTGACTAATTAATTTGCGTCTTTTATTATTCACAGAGCTACAAGGTTCTTCATCTATATTTTTTCTTTGGCAGTTATTAGTCTGAGACATGTTCAAACCAAGTACTTGATGTATATGATTTCGGTCAGGGGCAGGAAAATGTTTCTCAACCAAAGCTTGCAAGACTCCTCTGTAATTAAAAAATAAATGTACATATATATGTATGTATATATATATGTATATATATATTTATGTCCTCATAGGCCGTATTCGCATCATTATCTAGAGGGCATGCTCAATTGGTATTGGTTTTGCATATGCTTCCCGCACGCTGCTCGACTTTGTTTCAGTTGTATACGTAACTTGGGAGTACGAAAAATGAATACAGGCGAGACTAAAGCGAAAAGCACTTTAGTCAAGCCTGGATTCAGAATTCTTTGTGCTCCTAAGTTACGTAGATAAGTTTATGTCGTTCTAGGCCGTATGAGGAACTATAAAAACGATTTTTGAAAATAAATGATATATATTTTATTAAAAATAAGTAAATAATGTTATTATGCATATTTTAAATATTTTATTAAACTTTTTAAACTATTACAATATTAATATTTTTAAAATTAATAATGCATGTGTTATTATCACATAATTGATTCATCAATAATAACAATACATTTTAACTTCTACGTATAACTAACTTTTAGATAGATAAGCATTTATTCATATAAATATACAAAAAGGCCTTTTTGTATATTTATACGAATAAATGCTTATCTATCTAACTTTGAAAATTGAATTCTAACAATTAACTGTTCAACTTCGAAAATTTTTTCAAACGAAACATTCTTTAAAGTCAAGATTTTATATGAATTTCTATGAGCATTGACATATCTAATCACATTCTTTTGTTTTCACTGAGCTATGAATCGATGTCACTCGCGTTATATACGACCATGCTGAGCGATATGTCG
This sequence comes from Anastatus disparis, assembly GCA_017163975.1. NCBI lineage: Eukaryota > Metazoa > Arthropoda > Insecta > Hymenoptera > Eupelmidae > Anastatus > Anastatus disparis. The sequence goes on along the minus strand of JAFFSR010000401.1, from coordinate 2,054,380 downwards.
ACGATATTCAACTGTTCAATATTCCCTTAGGGAGTATAGATCTGTCAATACTCCCTTAGAGGAGAATATCATCGAGATATTAGCATGAACGTATGCAATGCCTATAAAAATTTAACATGGTCTATAGGTATTCCACTGAATACGGCCTGTCACGACACAAAAGATTTATATGTCCTCCTGAGACATATTGAGTTTCCATGTGTCTCAGAAGGAAAGAATCGATATAACGTCACTGATGCTATTATGTTTCATTCAATATAGGCAAAGAGCAATCATATTAAACACAGGTTAGTAAAAAAAAATGATTCACGCTTCGACAGAAGCTAAACTCATTACGAAATGTCAATCTAAGAAACAAAAGAGAAAATCAATAGAACTAAAATTAACTTTAAAAAGTATTAAAAAAACATTAATATTCAACTATTAAGTTATAGTTTCTCGTGCGATTTACTTTGGACATAAAATCATGTATGTCCTTTGGCCGTTTATTCAGGTAAAATCTGAATCTCAAACTATGTTAGCCACTTGAGTAACATATTTCACCTGAATACGGCCAAAGGAGATATATAACTAATATATACTAGTAGGGTATCCGCTACTCACTTTGTGCCCCAGTTTTGAATGAAATAAATTATATGAACATAATATGAAAAATAATTCCATATATTTATACAATATTATATTTGTTTGGTACTAAAAAAAACTTTGTTTCTTAAAAAAAAAGTTTGCTTGTTTTTATATAGCACCCGTAAAGTAATGAGCAGGGCACGTACAGTATCCATAATTTAATTTAACATGAAATTTAATATTTTCTTAATTTAATCATAATTTATTAAAAAATATAATTATTTAATAAATTATGATATTAAAAATTTACTTATTATATCTTATTAAATTAATTGCTAAAACTATTTCTTTATATGGACTATATATTATTATTATATCATAGGTATGTAAATCTTTGGAAAAAGTAGCTTTGATTTTCTTATTTAGTGTTATGCATCCATAATTTCACAGTCTTATCATTTTTTTTCAAATTATAAGCCAATAAATTTTTAAGTTTACATCTACTTAAGATAGAAAGAAATTTTATTATATACATGATTGTGCGAATCATATATACAAATATGATAAGTATAATAATATAACAAATATTGTAAATTATATAAAAATTGTAAAAGCTAAATTATTTCATTAGATAAATTAATACTTTTAATTGTGAATTTTCTATTATTGCTTATGTAAAATTTTATAAAAGATATAATATTATTACAATAATACAATTAATAGTATTTTAATGCCATTGATTCATTTTCAATTAATAAACAAGCACTAGCCAAAATGCTGTAGAATTAACATTCCACACAACTCGGGCATCTTATAACATAAGACCGCCTTAGTATAGAATCATTTCAGAATGAATTTATATGTATATACTTTGAATAAATTTACTATTAATAAATATAAGATAGGTAAGATTTTTTATGAATTCATGTCCAATCGACTTGTTGCGTATTTGGATGGCTTTATTGTTAATGAGCAGCATGGATTGACTAAGAATAGGTCCACTGTTTCTAATCTCAATATCTACTTAAATGATCTTATTGATTGTTTTCGACATGATAATGCGGTGGATGATTTCTATGCGGATCTTTCGAGGACTTTTGATACAGTAGACATCAATTTGTTATTGAAAAAGCTGAAGTCTTATGGTATTCAGGATAATGTCTTAAATTGGTTAGCATCTTATTTGTCACATCGTAAGCAAGTTGTTAAGATTAAGACCTTTTTATCTGGGGAAACTAGTGTTTTCTTTAGTAAGGGTCAAGGATATCATTTGGGTCCTTTACTCTTCCTTATTTTTATTAATGATGTCAAGAGCTGTATCAGGTGCTCTAGAGTTTTGTTGTTCACCGATGATATTAAAATATACATCTTCTTGCGATGCGCTGAGACTGCAGGATAATATTGCAAGTTTCAACAATTGATGTGTTGCCAATGGTCTTCTTTGTAATTCAGATAAGTTTCATGTCATCTCTTTCTCTAGGTCTTTTTACGTTAATTATAATTATCATCAACTGACTTTTGATTAACATTTGAATCATTTGGTTAGTGAGACTATAAAACTTATTCACTTTACTAAAAGATTTTCAAAAAATTCACTTAACCTGAGGCCTTTAGAACATTGTATTACATATATATCTACTCTACGTTGAGTTATGGTTCAGTTATCTGACGGCCTTATTTGGGTTATCAGATTGATACACTTCAGGTGTTGGTAGAAAGTTTTTGCGTTACGCTTCTTATAGATTAAACCGTCTTATGCGCTTTGATGATCACGATTATGGTCCTATACGTAAACTTTTGTCCATACCAACGATTGCTTCAAGTTTTGAGAGGAACGATTTAATTTTTGCGTTAAAGATAATTATAGACAAGATTAATTGCTGCGATTTGCTTAATAGATTTTGAGTTGTAATACCTTCAAGATCTTCAACATCTGTAACTATTCTTATGTTCCTATTCTATTTAATAATCATCTCTTGCATTCGCCCTCTATTATAATTCCTGATACGTTCAAAAAATGTAAAAGATCTTTTATATGATCATATCTCCACAACTTTTAATCTTTTGGTGATATGTCATTTTACAGCTGTCACTGGGTAGCGAATGATGTACACTATTCAAACTAGGTTCACACCTTTTGTACAATCTTGTTCCTCTATTTTTTATGTATATAGTGAATGTGCCACCAATGCTCCAGTAGATATTTCTATAAAACGTAAATTTTTACATGGATAAAAGTTCGGAAATTTTATCTTTAATTTTAGCTCTAATGTTAGTAAATTTTCTGGAGAAAACGATGGTGTAACTATCGTTTTAAAATTCTAAGTCCTTCTGCTCTTTTTAGCCGTTTTCCGAAGACACCTTTTTCACGCGCAGCAGGTGAGAGACGTTACATTCTAAATCTCGTTTTTAATTAACAAAAGTGATTATTCAAAAACTAATTATCCGATTAAGAGCAGGCCGGATTCGCTGTCCTTGTCTAATTGGCATTTTTGTTATTTACTCAAGTATTAATCGGTGTATCTGCAAATTGAAGGTTAAGCGCAATAGATATTATTATTACAAATATTTATGCACAAGAAAAAAAAAATCTATCGCTTTGTTTTTGAGAAAAGTAAGGAACGCGAAAATATTATAAACATAATCTTTTACTTCAGCGTTCCTTACTTTTCTCGAAAAAAAATCGGTAGATTTTTTTTTTCTTGTGCATAGATATTTATAATAATAATATCTATTGCGATCGACCTTTATTTTGAAGATACACCGATTAATACTTGAGTAAATAACAAACAACTCAATTGTTACTCGGTCGGTATCAGGTTCTACTCCGGCCTGCCGTTAAGTTGAAACTTTCAAGAGCTCTTCTTTATATTTTATTCTGTGTAAACTAACAAAATTTTCAAATTTTTATTGCAAAATATAAAAATTATTGCAAAAATAGTGGCAAAAAAACTGTTGTTCAAAAAAATAAGCACCAAATTAACAATTTTTTTTTTTAATTATCCTAGTTCACCGAGGATATACAAGTATAATCAACGAATATAGACGCTTATAGAAGCGTACTGTTAAATGGGAAATTTCTGCCAAAAATAAGTTACCCAGCTACTGAGGGCGCCACTAGATCCCATGTATTTTTATATCTATATGTATCAAATTTTTCATATGTATAGATATACAAACAATGTTAAAGTGTTACCCAGCGTTTTGGACGAAAAATTTAACCCAGAAATATCCTTCTACAAGCGTCTATCTTCTTTGGTATAATTAACTTTCCACATGAATTATTTCAGATCAAAATTGCGTCCTAGAGAACTTCCGCCAATTAAAACAAGGAACTTCGTTGTAGCCACTTTACAGCCATTATATTATTCAGAATGTAACAAAAAAAATTTTTTCCTATACTTTAAGGACCTATTATTAGTCCCAAAAAATTTCAAATTATTCCAATAATAACTTCTGCTAAAAATAAAATCTTGAATATGGCATTTTTTTTGCCTCTAATTGTATTTTACCCCCTAAATTAAAGCATTAAATCTGTACTTTATTAAGTTACCATAAAAATTTCATCAAATAATATTAATTATTTTATGAGATATTCTATTTGTTTATTAAAAAGAGGTTAAATGTACGTTAAAAATTTTACCCAAAAACGTCATGGTAGAGACTTTATGATAATCATATCATATTTAGATATTAACGTAGATTTTATGAATTTGATATGAAATCGTGTCCATTTCATTATCTTAAACCTAAATATGGCAAAAATAAAAAAGTAAATTTTTTTCTTAATGGTTTTTTTAATAGTTTTGCAACTAATAAAAATATCAATGAAGGGATTTGATATTCTTATTACTGGCAATTTCACGCAAATTTAAAAAAAAAAGAATGCTCTAGCTCAATTAGAAGCCGAAATAATTTTTTTTTTTTAAATTCGCCAATTGCTTATTTATAAGAATTGATATTTTTATTACAGCTAGTATAATACTTAAAGTTTATGATTCCATTATATTAGAGATGCAATAAACATTTTGCAATGTTAAAAATTAATATGAAAGTAATCAAGATTGTTACTAGTTAAACAGAGTCATCTTTCCTACCTTGCACGAAAATTGATCTGGCGAGTTATAATTTATGTTTCGATTAAAAATTCATTGTATCTCGGTTAATTATTGTCCAATTTCGACGTTTTTTTTTAAATCGAGGTAGCTCGTGAAAATAATAACAACTGTTGTATTTTTTTTTTTTTTTAAATTTTTTATTGAACAATAATTATTGCAAAAAAATAAATTTTTTCAACATATTTTTGTAATTATTCATTTTAGCAAAAAGCTTTAAGAATGAAGTTTGTTTGTCTTAAAAAAATTAACAATATTTTATTCTACTATTTTTATCATAAAATCAATATTTAGCCTGTTAAGTAAAAAATATTACAAATATTGACTTAATCGTTTGTAACAAGTTTGCTTTAATCGATCTTTATATATTTTTTTTCGTGCATCAGTTATAAGAAGTAGAATAATGACTAAATGAATAATTATTCATATTCACGTTATTCTTAAAACGTTATTCGCGAATAAACTTTTATCTTTCATTTATGCAATTAAATTATTCGCGGCATTCGTTATTAGTGATTTTGTATTCGTAATACAATATCTGCTATCTTTATTTGTCACGAAAATTTCTTAAATTATTATTGTATTTTAATTTATTGTGAAAATAAACTTAGTACTAAAGGAATGACGAGTCAGATGTTGCTTCTTCAATTGAGTGCTACATAAAGAGGTTATCACAGCTGTTTATAAAACGAAATCACACAGATAAGATACTCGTCGGTAAAGATATAACACTCAATAGAAGTAACAACTAATACTCAAGTAACGAACTTAAGTTTTGAGTCATACTTAATACTCAAGACACGACTATGAATTCGGGCTTTAGTGTACATGGGTATAGAATTGATGCACGTTATACAATTGATTTCTCATTATTTAGCGTGTAACTAGCTTAAGCTTTTAAGAGACCATTTGGATACATTTTAAACCTATTTGAAAAAATTATCCATTTAGATGCTTATAATACTAATCGTTTCATCTTTGTATTCAAGTCTAAGTATTCGCAATTACGCGTAAGGTAAAACATGTTAAAACGATCGCGCATACCAAGTTTAGAGGAAGTTGAGAGGAAAAAATTAAAAATGTCAACTACAACTTATCAAGAAATAGAAAAGATGATATCAAAGTAAGTTTAAAAGAAAGTTTAAGATAGTAAGTTTGAGTTTAAGAAAAATTGATACAATGTTTTAAAATTTAAAAACAAGTGAGAGTTGCGAAAATAAATTAATATAATATTTTACATCAAACTTAAACGAGTTTATTTATTTATTTATGTTTACTTATATTAAACTAACAATGTTCCAATTTTATAGTATTACCGTTAATGGGATGTCGAAGCTGCAGCAATCGAGTTTTGCTTTTTTTATTTTATCAATATCTTTTTAAATTAATAAATTAGACAAATATAATGACTTGTCCGCACTAAAGCTATATTAATACAATAATTTTTGTTAAAATAAAAAATCATTTAAATTTATTTTTTTATGAGCTTGGATTAGAAATTTGATATCAAACTTGACAAACCTAACCTTAAAATACGATACATTGAAAGTTTTTATTATACCTTTGTACGTATAATATTTTGGTGGATTTCTTGAGTTGTCCGCACTAGAGTTTAATCTTACAAATTTTTTCTTTGTAGCAAAAAACTCGATTAAACGCATCGTTTATTCATAAGTTAGGATTGAAAATATTATTAGAAGGCGGGCAGCTTCGTCATGTTCTTAAGGCACGTGTAGTAAACAAAAGCAGGATAATCAATTTCAAATCAGGAATATATCATATATGACTGAACACAAATAAACTGTAAATTTAACAGATAATTATAATCATACAGTCACGAAACTTATGAGTTTAAAGTAACTTTCAGAATTTCATCAACAAATTGTATAAACAATGACAATGAATAAGAAGCTAGTATAAACGTCTAAGGCACAATCTGTTTAAAATAATTTAAAAAGCTTTACTGATGAGTCCTAAATAAAAAAACTTGGATGAAACGTTGTTCTAATAACTAAATTTTCTAAGAATATGCTTTTGAGCATGCACACACTTTACAGAACAATAAAAGCACGTTCGAAAAAATATTAATTATGATTCAATTGATATCATGATCGTTGGAACAGAAAGACAAAGTCACCCTTTTCAACGTAATCGTCAACAACATAATCATAAACACAATAGTCACCGTCATCGTTAAAACTTTCTTATTATTATAAAAATAATTGACTTAAGGGGTAATATCGACTTATAAACAGAAAAACTGAGCCTTATTTAAAAAACTTACTGTAAAGTCGAAAACATTTTTTTTAATATGAGGTTTTGTACTAATGAAAGTATTATTCTTGAGGTATAAAAAACATATTTCACACACGTAGAAACACGTACGAAGCCAAGCACACATGCAAGAAAACACGTACAGACACGTACAATCACGTACAAACACTACAAACAAGTACAGACAAGTACAAACACGTAGAAAACCTACAAACACGTACACACACGTACACACACATGCACACACGCACTAACACGTACACACATGTAAAAACATGTACAAACACATACATGCACACACGCACAATCACTTACAGACACGTACGAACACGTAAAAACACGTACTCGAACATACACACATACAGACACACAAACAAACACTAGAAAACACGTACACACACGTAAAAACATGTACGAAAACGAACAAACACATACAAACACAAACGAACGTACAAACACGAACAAAAACATATACGCACGTACTAACACGTACGAACACGAACACACATGTACAAATACATACACAAACGTACAAACACACGTACAATCATGTAAAAGCACGTACACACATGTACAGACACTTAAAAACAGAGACACACGTAAAAACACGTATAAAAACGAACACACGTACAGACATGTATAATCACGCAAAAACACTTACAAACATGTACTAAAATGTAAACACATGTAGAAACACAAACGAAACGGTACACGCACATAGAATTGTGTACAAACACTTATAATGACGTAAAAACACGTACGGTCACGTTTCAACACGTACTTATACGCACACACACGTACAAATACGTACACACTCTAACAAACACGTACATACTCTAACAAACACGTACAAACACGTACATTCACGTACACACACGTATAAACACCAGCACACATGTACAAACACGTACAGATACGTAAAAACACAAACAAACACTTACATTAACACACATACATAAACACATGTACAAACACGTAAGAAAACGTACAAACACGTACAAAGACGAACAGAAACGTACACACACGTACAAACACTTACAAACAGGTACACAGGTAAAAACACGTACAAACACGAACAAACACGCATAGACACGTACACACACGAACAAACACGTACATATACGTACAAACACGTACAGGCACGTATAATCACGTAAAAACACGTATAAACATGTACAGAAACGTTAACACACGTACAAACACGAACGAACCCGTACACACACGTAAGATCACGAAAAATGATGTATAATCACGTATAAACACGTACCTATACGTACAAACACATATAAACTCGTATTAACACGCACAATGACGTACCAACATATACAAACACGTACACACACGTGAAAACACGTACTCATACGCACGAACACGTGTAAATTCATATAGTTACGTACAATTGTGTACAATACATACAGGCACGTACAAACATTTACAAACAAGCACAATCACGTACAAACACGTACACAAGAGTACAAACAAAAACAAACACGTACACACGTACAACAAGGTACAACCACGAACATGAATATACAGTCATGAACACATACGTACAAACACGTAAAGATACGTAAAAATACGTTAAAATTTGAATCATTTTTCGGAAAGTGATGTTAGAAAAATTTTACACCGCTAGGTTTAAAAGCATTTTGCTTAACTTGAAATTTTTTTTTTTTTTTTTCTAGGTTTAAAATTGACCAAGATTTAGCGATTTTTGTTCGAAAAAAGGGTTTTTATTTTTTCGATATCTGCTTATTGAGAGGAGATATAGAAAAATGCCAAATTAAAAAAAAAGTGTATTTTCGTATGTAGAATAACCTTAAATTTTCGAAAAATTATTTTTGCATTTCAATTTTTCTGATATTGTTGCGGTACTCTTATAAGAGTATGATATATATGTTTATGTCGTCGTAGGCCGTATTCGGTGGAATACCTATAGACCACGCTAAATTTGTATAGGCCTTGCATACGTTCATGCTAATATCTCGACGATATTCTCTCTGTCAATACTCCCTTAGGGAGTATTGACAGCTCTATACTCCCTAAGGGAGTATTGACAGATCGAGATATCACATAGCATGGCCGTATATGACGCGAGTGACATCGATTCGTAGGTTAGTGAAAACAAAAGAATGTCGTTAGATATGTCAATGTTCATACAAATTCATATAAAATCTTAACTTTACAGAATGTTTTGTTTGAACAAATTTTCAAAGTTAAACAATTAATAAGTAAAATAAATAAGTAAATAATGACATTATTTACTTTTTTTTAATAAAACATATATCATTAATTTTAAAAAATCATTTTTATAGTTCCTCATACGGCCTACCAACGACATAAACTTATCTACGTAACTTGGGAGTACGAAGGATTCTGAATCCGGGCTTGACTAAAGTGTTTGTCGCTTGTGCAGCAGTCAGTCTCGGGCACGCTTCGCGCGCCCTCGACCAACTGCTACTCAAGCGACAAACACTTTAGTCTCGCCTGTATTCATCCTTCGTACTCCCAAGTTACGTATATAACTAATATAAGAATACCATAACAATATTAAAAAACTTAAAATGCACAACAAATTTTGAGAAAATTTAAAGTTATTCTACATACAAAAATACACTTTTTTGTTTATTTGACATTTTTCTATATCTCCTCTCATTAAGCAGATATTCCAAAAATAAAAAAGACCCTTTTTTGAACGAAAATCGCAAAATCTTGGTCAATTTTGAACCTAGAAAAAAAATAAAAATAAATTTCAAGTTAAGCAAAATGCTTTTAAACCTAGCGGTGTAAAATTTTTCTAACATCACTTTCCGAAAAATAATTCAAATTTTAACACAGGCGAAAAAAAATTTTTTTTTTTCTATTTTTAAGTCGTAATATTTCTCAGACAAATACTCAAAATTGAATTGCCAATATACTAATAAAAAGTCCTTACAAATACATTTAAAATGAGTGGTCGTAGAGTTTTGTTTCAACCCTTATTTACTGAATTACAAAATTTTTTAATAAGTACTTATTTTCTCGAGGGTGGCTCCGTTTTATTGGACTCCACTGTACAAACACGTACATAGATATACACACATACACACACGTACATACACGTACATACACCTAAGAACACGTACACATACCTAAAAACAAGGACAAACACATACATACTCACACACACACACACACACACACACACACACACACACACACACACACACACATGTACAAACACGTTAAAACCCGTACACGCACTTACAAACACGTATATAAACGTGAAAAATCGTATTCATACGTACGAACACGTATAGACTTGTATAATCACGTACAATCACATACAGATACGTACAAACATTGAGAAACAGGTACAATCACGTAAAAACAGGTACACACAAGCACAAACACATAAAAACACGTACACACGTACGACCACAAGCACACACGTACAAACACGTACACACTCGTACAAATACGTACAAGCACGTACAAACACGTACATACACGTACAAGCACGTACACAAAAGTATAAACACATATAAACACGTACACACGTACGCACACGTATCATCACGTACAAACTCGTACAAACACGTACACAAGAGTACAAACAAAAACAAACACGTACACACGTACAACAAGGTACAACCACGAACATGAATATACAGTCATGAACACATACGTACAAACACGTAAAGATACGTAAAAATACGTTAAAATTTGAATCATTTTTCGGAAAGTGATGTTAGAAAAATTTTACACCGCTAGGTTTAAAAGCATTTTGCTTAACTTGAAATTTTTTTTTTTTTTTTTCTAGGTTTAAAATTGACCAAGATTTAGCGATTTTTGTTCGAAAAAAGGGTTTTTATTTTTTCGATATCTGCTTATTGAGAGGAGATATAGAAAAATGCCAAATTAAAAAAAAAGTGTATTTTCGTATGTAGAATAACCTTAAATTTTCGAAAAATTATTTTTGCATTTCAATTTTTCTGATATTGTTGCGGTACTCTTATAAGAGTATGATATATATGTTTATGTCGTCGTAGGCCGTATTCGGTGGAATACCTATAGACCACGCTAAATTTGTATAGGCCTTGCATACGTTCATGCTAATATCTCGACGATATTCTCTCTGTCAATACTCCCTTAGGGAGTATTGACAGCTCTATACTCCCTAAGGGAGTATTGACAGATCGAGATATCACATAGCATGGCCGTATATGACGCGAGTGACATCGATTCGTAGGTTAGTGAAAACAAAAGAATGTCGTTAGATATGTCAATGTTCATACAAATTCATATAAAATCTTAACTTTACAGAATGTTTTGTTTGAACAAATTTTCAAAGTTAAACAATTAATAAGTAAAATAAATAAGTAAATAATGACATTATTTACTTTTTTTAATAAAACATATATCATTAATTTTAAAAAATCATTTTTATAGTTCCTCATACGGCCTACCAACGACATAAACTTATCTACGTAACTTGGGAGTACGAAGGATTCTGAATCCAGGCTTGACTAAAGTGTTTGTCGCTTGAGCAGCAGTCAGTCTCGGGCACGCTTCGCGCGCCCTCGACCAACTGCTACTCAAGCGACAAACACTTTAGTCTCGCCTGTATTCATCCTTCGTACTCCCAAGTTACGTATATAACTAATATAAGAATACCATAACAATATTAAAAAACTTAAAATGCACAACAAATTTTGAGAAAATTTAAAGTTATTCTACATACAAAAATACACTTTTTTGTTTATTTGACATTTTTCTATATCTCCTCTCATTAAGCAGATATTCCAAAAATAAAAAAGACCCTTTTTTGAACGAAAATCGCAAAATCTTGGTCAATTTTGAACCTAGAAAAAAAAATAAAAAATAAATTTCAAGTTAAGCAAAATGCTTTTAAACCTAGCGGTGTAAAATTTTTCTAACATCACTTTCCGAAAAATAATTCAAATTTTAACACAGGCGAAAAAAAATTTTTTTTTTTCTATTTTTAAGTCGTAATATTTCTCAGACAAATACTCAAAATTGAATTGCCAATATACTAATAAAAAGTCCTTACAAATACATTTAAAATGAGTGGTCGTAGAGTTTTGTTTCAACCCTTATTTACTGAATTACAAAATTTTTTAATAAGTACTTATTTTCTCGAGGGTGGCTCCGTTTTATTGGACTCCACTGTACAAACACGTACATAGATATACACACATACACACACGTACATACACGTACATACACCTAAGAACACGTACACATACCTAAAAACAAGGACAAACACATACATACTCACACACACACACACACACACACACACACACACACACATGTACAAACACGTTAAAACCCGTACACGCACTTACAAACACGTATATAAACGTGAAAAATCGTATTCATACGTACGAACACGTATAGACTTGTATAATCACGTACAATCACATACAGATACGTACAAACATTGAGAAACAGGTACAATCACGTAAAAACAGGTACACACAAGCACAAACACATAAAAACACGTACACACGTACGACCACAAGCACACACGTACAAACACGTACACACTCGTACAAATACGTACAAGCACGTACAAACACGTACATACACGTACAAGCACGTACACAAAAGTATAAACACATATAAACACGTACACACGTACGCACACGTATCATCACGTACAAACTCGTACAAACACGTACACACAAGTAAAACACGTACAAACATGAATACACGTACACACACGCACAAACACGTACAAAAAGATGCACACGTACAAACAGGTACAGACAATTAAGAATACGTACAAACACGTACATAGACATATACTTAGATATGCACCCGTACAAACACGTACACACAAGTTTAAACACATACAAACATGGACACACGTACAAATACGTACACATATGTACGAACACGTACACACACGTAAAAACACTATAGAATATAAATATATTCGCAGAAGATAATAGCCAACATTTCAAAATTTTCCTTAACGTCGCAAAAACGTCACAACTACGTCACAGATGGATAAAAATTCCAAATTTGAAAATTCGAAACGCTCAAAAACGTTTAAAATAACGTTATAGCACATTTTTATTTATGCAATTGGAATTCTGCTGATGATAATATATATATATATATATATATATATATATATATATATATATATATATATATATATATATATGTATATATACATCTTCTGATTGTTATATGAAAAAATGTCATATCATGAGTTTATATGAATATTGAATATATTATAAGCAGATTTTTATTTTTGGAATTAAAGCATTTTAATATAATAGTATAGAGTGTAGATATATACATTAAGTTTCATTTTTCAATCTAGTTATAACAATATATGAACATATATACATACATATGTGTATCAGCAAATAAAAAATAATTAATCTAATATTTTAGAATTTTCTTTCAAAACAACTTTTATTTGGAACATTGAGTCCAACATCTTATTAATATTTGGTAAATTTGTCATGGTAGCATAAGAAAACATTCTCTTAACAGACGCAGGAGATGGTAGAAGCGTAGGGGAGATCCGGGACAAAAGTAACAGGGGTAAGAATTTACAAACAATTTTTAGCGACGCAAAGAGTCCTACAGGTTCTATAGTTGATACATTTAGTATAATTGTTTCTATTATGTAAGTATATTAAACACCTTGCAGTACATCACAGAAAAAAGCAGGCAACGTAGCAATTTTTTGCTACGTAGAAACTAGAAAATTATCACCTATTTAAATACTGTTCTGATTTCATTCAATGTAATTAATAAAATTATAATTATTTTATAATAATCTAGTTTAAAAATAATTTTGATAATCGCCTTAATATGTGAAGATTTATTTATAAATATTTTTTTAACGATATTTTAAAAAAATGTGTCCGCTGGGGCAAGTTTGAATACATCTTCGGGGCAAATATTAACAACGTTAATACGTAAGGATATATTAAAAAAAAATAACGAAATGTGGTAAATACAAATTAATTTAAATAAAAACTCTACTGAAATCTTCTTCATAATATTCTATAATGTTTCTAGTCATAATTTTTGTATAAAACAAAAATTGATATTATATTTACTTTTGAAAAAGATAAAAAATTCATTTTTATCATATTCTGTTAGAATTTTCTTTTCTATTATTTATTCGTTACCTAGATCTACATTGAAAAGTAAATAATTCTGGTTGACATTAATTGAATGCGCGTATTTATTATTAAATTGCATTATTATGGTAAAAAAATGTAATCTTTATATTTACCCCGGATGCGGAGCAAATATTAACAGGGAAACTTTTTTAATAAATTCTCTCCTAAAAAAATCTATGAATGGTTTTTTAATTTCTTGCACTAAATCATAGTGAAAGTAAATCACTAACATATACAATAGTCGAGATACTAAAAAATACATAGATTATAAATTAGGGATACTTTTTTAATGTTAATACTAGCCGCGGTCTCCCTGATCATATTGTAGAAAAAATTTTTTTATATCAGGATGAGCATATAAAATTTCTAAATCCGTACGTTTATCTTCAAAATATTTTAAAATCGCTATAATTACGTTATTTCTCGATTAAGAAAATGATATGTCATTGTCTTTAGATTGCAAGCCAAAGAGCTTCAGATTGTGTTTTAATGCAACTTATTTTCTTTTTTTTTCAACCTCATTTTCACCTAAGTGATTTTGTATTTTTTTCCACTGCTTTTAAAAATAAATCTTAAGGCGACTACGGAGGTTAGGCTAAATTTTCATTTCGTAGTTTACAAATTACGCTTTAAGTTCGTAAATTTCTTGGATTTGTAAGTTTTCCACCATTCTGTGGGTATCAAAAAATGGTGGAAAATTAAAAAATCCAAAAAATTTCATGTATTAAAAGCATGATTTGTAAACTAAAAAATAAAACCTAACCTAAATTCCGAAGTCGCCTTAAAGATAAACATGATGTTCAGACCCTATACAACGCAACCATCGTTTCTTGAAATAAGAATATGAGAAAGCTGCTATCGTTGATTTCGCATATCAATAAAGACTATAGTTTCTATATTTTTTAATACGTACAATTTGCAAAGTAAATGGAATAAAATTTAAAAAATTTTTAAGATAAATAATCTGAAAGTGAGTAAGATTTAGTTTCTAATAACTTTTACTTTAAAATTATACAAAGAAAATGTTCAATTTTCAATTTAAACATTTCATTTTAAGGTATCAGAACTGCGTTAATGGGCTCAAAAAACCGAAAATTTTTTTTGTTGCTATTGTTATAGTAAATTTACCGTAGTTTTATCTCCCGTTTGTCGTTTTCAAATATCTAATTTACAAGGAAGGTATCCAAACCCGAACTCACCGATTTTGATAATTCTTATACATGCTGTAGTACATTAAAAAAGCAAAAGATTGGTATTTTTTTTATCGGCGGAAAAACATATTTAAGGGGTAAAATCCACCCTCAAAGTTCACCCCCCAAAATTTTTTTTTTTTTCGAATAACTTTTCTTCTAGTCAATAGTTTTTAGTAAAACCAAGTGGGTAATAATCCTTATAAAAAGTAAAACAAACTCTGCTGTGTTTGACTTTTGGGGGTTGCAACCATGTATATTAAGCTACGGAATCCACTTCATAGGGCCACATTCGGAATAGTACCATATTTTGTCGCTAATTTGTTGCTCTATCCCGGATTTTGTCGCTCCAGCCGTTTCCGAGAAACAATGGCTACCGTAGCTTAATATTAAGCTACGGCATCCACTACAGTAACTCAGGAACGGCTAGGGTTAGCAACTCCATTCTGGTTGCATAATTTGTCGCTTTTTTGTCGCTCTAAGATAGAATAGTTTGTAAGTCCCAAAACCTGACCCAGACCCGGATATGGCCATTGGGCCCGAGTGAAAATAGAAACTTTTTTTCTTTGTGTATCTAAAAAGTCATGCGATGTTTGATTATTTGTTGCTAATTTGTCGCTGACATTTAATCCAACACTGAATTTTGTGGCTCCAGCCGTTTCCGAGAAACAATGGCTACCGTAGCTTAATATTAAGCTACGGCATCCTCTACAGTAACTCAGGAACGGCTAGGGTTAGCAACTCCATTCTGGTTGCATAATTTGTCGCTTTTTTGTCGCTCTAAGATAGAGATAGTCCATAAGTCCCAAAACCTGACCCAGACCCGGATATGGCCATTGGGACCGAGTGAAAATGGAAACTTTTTTTCTTAGTGTATCTAATAAGTCATGCGATGTTTCTAATACTCAAGTAGCTATAGAAAATTTGTCACCTTCAATATCTTAACATCAGAGCAGAAAGAAAATTCTTTATGTGAAAAGGATTTTAATTGGGATGCATTTGGGAATAAGTTGTTCTTGATAGTTAAAACCATTGAGACTGTGAGCGCAATTAAAAGATGTTTTTGATCTTACTGAGGCTTGAAGGATTTTCTTGCTCTAGTGATTCTTTGAACTAGACACTCTAAATATATTTTTTTGTTGTTTTTGGATTCAGATACGTCTGGAAATTTGTCGCTCATGATATTTAAATAAATTTAAACAGAATTTATTAAAGCTACAAGTATTTTGTCGCTCTAAAAATATATGGTTCCTAGTACGCTAAAATGATTTTTATGCAAATTTTTGTGATTAAAATGCATTTAGGAATTTGTCGCTCTTAAAATTTGAAAAAATTAATACTTTAAACGCAATATAAAGATGATTCTGATACTACAGGAGCTTTAAGGATTTTGTCGCTCTAAAAATTTATGGTTCCTAGCACTATAAAATGATTTTTATACAAATTTTGTGATTTTCATGCATCTGGGAATTTGTCGCTCTTGAGATTGTTAACCATCAGAACTTTAAAAACCATAAAAATACATTTCTGATATCACAGAAGCTGCAAAGAATTTGTTGCTTCTTAATTTATAGCATCCAAGCAGGGGCGGATTAAAGGGGGGGCTGAGTAGGGCTATAGCTCCGGGCCCCGGTTATCAGGGGGCCCCGAATAGAATAAGGTTATTGAAAAAATGTTTGCGAGTATTAAATTAAAAAAGTTTTTTTAGTTTGTAAAATTTATATAGTAAAGCGGGGTAAGATGCCATACAGGAAGAAAGTTTTTATATCTTAATTTAGTAAAGAATATTATAATCTATTAAATAAATATTAAAACTTTTGTATCGATGATCGCTATAAGTTTTTATATTTATTAAACAGATTGTTATGTTCTTAACTAAATTAAGATATAAAGATTTTTTCCCTTAAATATGATATCTTCCGCTTTAATATTCCGCTATCAATCGGTCGAGACAGAAATTAGAACTCGGATCATCGAGTTACGGACCCATCACTAAGCCACGAAAAACCTCAAAAATACAATTATGTTTGACAAAATATTCCAAATAATTAATAAATCCTTATAAAATAATGTAAATTTATTTTGATAAATGATTTTTTTATAAACATAATAGCAATTTTTAAAAGATTTTAAAAGAAAGTAAAAATTTGTTTATCATTATTTTATTCATATTTTGATCATAGATAATAAAAACATGGAATTTACTACTATTTAAAATAAGACTATTATTAAACAATTAAATCTCTTGTGAGTTTGAAAGGTCATTTTCAGTTTTAAAACGATTAAAAAATGTATTGCGAGCAAATATGCTAGATAAAAGATTATCGTCTTCAGCTAGATTTGGAAATAAATTACTTCGAAATTTAAGTTATGATTTAATTGATAGATCTGCCAATGATAAAGCAAAGAAAAAAGCTTTCAAAGTTTAATTATATGAATTTCAATTGAAATTTTTTATATTGATCATATGTTCTAGTTTTTAATACATAAAATGTTTAAAGATAATTAAAAATTTACTGACTAATTTATTGTAAGGTAAATGTATCTATTATTGGCCGTTTAGGGACGCGTGGAACATTTGATAAGATTATTATTAACATAAATTTCAAAAATGATTAAAATTTTTGGATATATAGACAAACGTTGATTTATTTGATTGTTGAAAATGAAAAAAAGT
Source organism: Anastatus disparis (assembly GCA_017163975.1). Lineage (NCBI taxonomy): Eukaryota > Metazoa > Arthropoda > Insecta > Hymenoptera > Eupelmidae > Anastatus > Anastatus disparis. Next base: position 2,036,400 of record JAFFSR010000401.1, on the reverse strand, counting down.
CATTTAATCAACAAAAATAGTGAAATAAACGTAAAAGTATTATCATTTCAAAGTACCAGTACTTAAACCAGCAAAATAATGATGTCCTAGTGTCCCAAAATACTGGTACGATTTATTGGCCACTTGTATATCCAAACATTTATAATTTTATATTTATTTTATAATATTTTTAATTATTTTATAGATAGTTATTTATGAAATAATTAAAAATTTACAATTAATTTACAATTAATTGATAGAATAAAAAATCAATTATTCAAGTGTATCAATTATAGTGCGCTTTAAGGTTAGGTTTGATATCATATGATTTTAGCTGTAGGTAGCCCCCTGCCAATTACTGAGACGTTGAATTGAGAACTGATTTATCAATACCGATAGATACTCACAAATTTTAATATAAAATATGTATAAAATTCATTTTTTTTTAATGTGAAATATATTTTAATGTACATAAATAATGTAGCAACTAATTTGATGTGCATAAAAAAATTCTATTACAATTTTATTTCCTTACTCGTGAACGCACTTTTCTTCATCAGTACGTAAGAAATACATGGACATTCGCCATATTTTGTTTCTTTAAGTAATTTAATGTATACAAAACAATAATTAACGGTAGTTCATAGTCTACTTTGCACTAAAATCTTAAAAATTAATATATTTTTTTATGCGGGCAAGTACTGGTCAGTGGCCAATGATAGGTACTTTTACCTTATCTGATTTATTTTAATAACTTTGAAAATATCATATAAAAATTAATAATTTCTTCTACTCTAAACAAATCTTTATTGCCTATTTGCACTTCTAATCTGTTACGTAGTTTTAAGAATATGGTTTAAAAAAGAAAGGTAATAAATTTGCTATCCACCAGAAGTCATAATTTACTTCTAAGTAGAAAAAATTATTTAAAATATAAACATTATTAAATTTTTTATATCGGAAAAACATTGTCTTTAAAGGGGCCCCGTTATGTTCATAGCCCAGGGCCCCACGGAACCTTAATCCGCCCCTGCATCCAAGCACATAGGAAATACTTTTATGCAAGTTTTTTAAATTAGAATGAATTAGAGAGTTAGTCGCTTGTGACATTTGTAACTATTAATACTTTGAATGCAATTAAAAGATGTTTGTCACCTTACTGAAGCTTTAAGAATTTTGTCGCTCTAGTAATTCTTTAATCAGCCGACTCTGAATATTTTTTTATATAAGTTTTTGAACATAAATGCGTCTGGGAATTCGTCGCTCATGATATTCGAACAAATCATAATTCTAAACGCAATAAAAATATGATTTTGATACAACAGAAGCTTCAAGGATTTTGTCGCTCTTCAAATCTACGGTTTCTAGATCTATAAAATGATTTCCATACAAATTTCGTGATTGTTATGCATCTGAAGATTTGTCGTTCTTGAGATTGACAAACATTAATACTTTTAACGCAATAAAAAGATATTTCTGATATCACAGTATCTGGAAAGAATTTGTTGCTCCTTAATTCATTAAATTCAAGCACATACGAAATAATTTTATGCAAGTTTTTTGAATTGGAATGAATGAGATAGTTAGTCGCTTCTGACATTTGTAACTATCAAGACTTTAAATAGAATGAAAAGATGTTTGTGACCTTACTGAAGCTTGAAAAATTTTTCGCTCTAGTAATTCTTTAATCAACTAACTCTAAATATTTTTTTTTATATAAGTCTTTGAACCTAAATGCTCTGGAAATTTGTCGCTCATGATATTTGGACGAATCATAACTTCAAACGCAATAAAAATATTATTCTGATACAACAGAAGCTTCAAGGATTTTTTCACTCTTAAAATCTCCGGTTCCTTGCTCTATAAAATGATTTCTACACAAATTTTGTGATTTTCATGCATCTGGAAATTTGTCGTTCTTGAGATTGTTAACCATCAGACCTTTCAAAACAATAAAAAGATATTTCTAATATTACAGAAGCTGTAAAACATTTGTCGCTCCTTAATTAATAGCATCCAAGTACATAGGAAAAGCTTTTATACAAGTTTTTTGAATTGGAATAAATTGGAGAGTTAGTAGCTTGTGACATTTGTAACTATTAAGATTTAGAATGCAATTAAAAGATGTTTGTCACCTGAGGCTTGAAGAATTTGTCGCTCTTGTAATTCTTTAATTAGCCAACTCTAAATATTTTTTATATAAATTTTCGATTATAAATGCGTCTGGGAATTTGTCTCTCATGATATTCGAACAAATGAACTTTTTAAACGCAATATAAAGATGATTCCAATACTACAGAAGCTTCAAGGATTTTGTCGCTTTAAAAATTCATGGTTTCTAGCACTATATAATAATTTTAATGCAAATTTTGTGATTTTCATGCATCTGGGAATCTGTCGCTCTTGAAATTGTTAATTATCAGACCTTTGAAAATAAATTAAAGATATTTCTGATATCTCAGAAGCTGCAAGGATTTTGTTGCTTCTTACTTTATAGTTTCGAAGCACGTGGGAAATGCTCTTATGCAAGTTTCTTAAATAGGAATAAATTAGAGAGTTAGTCGCTTTTGACATTTGTAATTATTAAGACTTTGATTTTATTTAAAAGATGTTTGTGACCTTACTGAAGCTTGAAGAATTTTCCGCTCTAGTAATTTTTTAATCAGCTAACTTTAAATATTTTTTTTTATAAGTTTTCAAACCTAAAAGCTCTGGGAATTTGTTGCTTATGATATTTAAACAAACCATAACTTTAAAAGCAATAATAAGATGTTTCTGATACTACAGTAGCTACAAATAATTTGTTGCTTCAAAAATCTTTAAATTCAAGCACATTGGAAATATTTTCATGCATTTTTTTTGAATTGAGATGATTTAGAGAGTTGGTCGCTCTTGATATTTGAAGCTCTTATAACTTTGAGTTCAATTAAAAGATGTTTCTGACATTACTGTGGCTTAAAAGAGTTTGTCGTCCTCGTAATTCTTTAATCAGGTCATTTCAAATAATTTTTTATGCTAGTTTTTAAACTTAGATGCCTCTGGGAATTTGTCGCTCATGATATTTAAGAACAATAAAACTCTTAACGCCATGAAAAGATGATTCCGATACTATATCTTAAATACCTCGGACGCGAAATTACCTTCAGCTTAAATCGCCCTGCTCAATCTCAGCTGAAACGACAAACATGGTCCTCGATTCATTGTCCACCTAAATACGGTCAAAGGACATAAATAAACTATATATATACATGTAACTTGGGAGTAAGAAGGATGAATACAGGTGGGACTGAAGCGGTTATCCCTTGAGTGGTAGTCGGTCGAGGGCACGCAAAGCGCGCTCGAGACGGACTGCTGTTCAAGCGACAAGCACTGTAGTCAAGCCAGGAATCAGAATACTTCGTACTCCTAAGTCACGTAGATAAATTTATGTCGTTTTAGGCCGTATGAGGAACTATAAAAATGATTTTTTAAAATTAATGATTTATATTTTTTTAAACATAAGAAATCAATTTTTACAACAAATTGCTTAACTTTTAAAATTTTTTCAAACAAAACATTCTCTAAAGTTAAGATTTAATAAGAATTTGTATGAGCATTTACGTATCTGATAACATACTCTTGTTTTCACTAACCTATGTATCGATGTTACTGGCGTAATGTACGACCATGCTGAGCGATATCTTGATGATATTCAATTGTCTAATATTTCCTTAGGGAGTATAGCTCTGTCAATACTTCCTAAGGGAGTATTGACAGAGATAATATCGTCGGAATATTAGCATGAACGTGTGCAATGCATATACAAATTTAGTATGGGCTATAGGTATTCCACCGAACGCGGCCTGCTATGACATAAATATATATATATTTATTTAATAGTATGTCGTATTCGGTAGAATACCCATGGAGCTAGCTAAATGGGTATTGGGGTGTTATACCGCCCTCTTTATAGCTAAAGTATATTCAGTTAGCAATACACTATACAATGGAGTATACAACTTTAAAATACTCTGTATTATGAAATATTATTGCATACGCCACACTGCATTCAAGTGTATTGGCAAATATTCTACAGGGTTGTTGAACAGCGTTCGGAAGAATACACTAAAATATGTTTTTGAAGGGTAGTAGAGTCAGCGCGCTGCTACAAGAAGGCAAACGTTCTCCACTCTGCTATAGTAAGACAAAGACAGATAAAGAAGAGCGCAGTGAAAAGTAAACAAACAAGTTAAACTCTATAAGAGCTATAATTCTTCGTCGGCGTCGCTCGATCGTTTCCACAATTCCTCGTCGTCTCTCTCTGTCGCACAGGCAGAAGTATAGCGGCACCGCTCAGTTCCTTACTCATGAGAATTCTTTAAATAAATAGTTTGAAATTTGATATTTTATCATGATGTTTTTTATTTGTCTATTTATAGCCCCTCATACGACCTACGATAACATAAAATCATCTACCCAACTTGGGCTAACGAAGAATGCATATGACCTCGAATAATGTTTGATAGCTTGAACAGCAGTCAGTCTCTGGCTAAAGCCCTCGACCGACTACTGCTTAAACCAAAAATATTAGTCTCGCTCATATAAATCCTTCGTACGCCCAAGTTGGGTATATATACATATATATATATATATTTGTATAAAATTTATGTAATAAAATAATTTCTCAATTAAAAGAAAATTATTTTCAATTAAAACAATATAAATATTTCTAAATATCCAAAAACTTGCTTTTTAAGATTGTAAATTTTTTTTTTATAATAATAGTACATTGTTAACCGGGATAATAAAATAGGTGATTCTTGCCCGAGCGAAGTGAGGACGACAATAAAGACGAGGGCAAAAATACCTTTACTTCCGTGGATAACATATTACTTTTCCATACACAAAGGGCGTCCAATTAAACCACATTGAATATAAATTCATTAATAATACATAAAGTAACATCATTAATAGATCATAAAATCAAAATGAAAATGTGAAAGTAAGACTCTGCCCATCAGTCCATCAACAAGTTCATCTATCCACCCATCAACTCATCGACTAATTCATCTATCCACCCATCAGTCTATCAACGCATCGATTCATCAACCTATCGACATATTTATTTATCGACCCATCTACATAATTATTAATCCGCCCATCGACCCATCGTCATATTTATCGATCCGCCCATCGAACCATTGAGTCGTCATTTCATCGCCCCATGAATCCACCCATGAATTCATTGAATCACGTACCCATTACTCAATTTATACATCGACTCATCTACCATTCAGTACAGCTCTAGGACACGAAAAGTAAATTTCTTATTTAAAATAGGGTAAAAATCAATCACGCTTATGAGAAAATTACTTTTTTGCCCTAGGGTAAAAAAGAGCTATTTTAGCCCCTAAGAATAGACATAAGAAATTGAATTTTACGCCCTGAGTATCAAAAAATAAATTTATATACATTATGAAACTTTTAAATTTATAGCTTCGCTCTATTCGGCGATATTGTTTCATTTCAACCAATAAATACAGTCTTTCCATGATGACAGAGTTTATCCATAATTTTTGTAAAAGAGGAGATTTTGATTACTATGAACTAGTATTATTAGTAATATATCAATCTATTATTATTGTTATTGAAAATTAATAGAAGATCAAGTAAAAAAGAAGTAATTGTAATAACAAAAATTGTCACACCTTCTTTATATATAAATATATATATATATATATATATATATATATATATATATATATATATATATATATAAAAAGCGGGGTCCAATAAAAAAGAGCCACCCTTGAGAAAAAAAAGTACTAATTAAAAAATTTTGTATCTCAACAAATAAGGGTCGTACAGAACTCTACGACCACTTATTTTAAACGTATTTGTAAGGACTTTTCAATGGTGTATTGGCAATTTAATTTTAAGTACTTGTCTGGGAAATATTACGACTTAAAAATAGAAAGAAAAAAAATTTTTTAATTCGCCTGTGTTTAAATTTGAATTATTTTTCGGAAAATGATGGTAGAAAAATTTTACACGGCTAGTTTTAAAGGTATTTTGCTTAACTTAAAATTTATATTTTTTTTTTTTCTAGGTTCAAAATTGACCGAGATTTAACGATTTTTGTTGAAAAAAGGAAGTGTATTTTTGTATGTAGAATAACCTTAAATTTTATAAAAATTTTTTGTGCATTTTAATTTTTTTTTATATTGTTGCAGTATTCTTATACATATATAAGAGTGTGGTATACATGTATATGAGAATACCGCAACAATATCAAAAAAATTACAATGCACAAAAAAATTTTTAGAAAAATTCAAAGTTATTCTACATACAAAAATACATTTTTGTTTCATTTGGCATTTTTCTATATCTCCACTCATTAAGCAGATATCAGAAAAATAAAAAAGACCCTTTTTGTTAACCAAAAATGGTCAATTTTGAACCTAGAAAAAAAATATAATATAAATTTCAAGTTAAGCAAAATACCTTTAAAAGTAGCCGTGTAAAATTTTTCTACCATCATTATCCGAAAAATGATTCAAATTTAAACACAGGCGAAAAAAATTTTTTTTTTCTATTTTTAAGTCGTAATATTTCCCAGACAAGTACTTAAAATTAAATTACCAATAAGCCATTAAAAAGTCCTTACAAATACATTTAAAATGAGTGGTCATAGAGTTCTGTACGACCCTTATTTGTTGAGATACAAAATTTTTTAATTAGTATTTTTTTTCTCAAGGGTGGCTCTTTTTTATTGAACCCCACTGTATGTAGATGTGAAAATATTTTTCCTCCTCTTTCCTTGTGTAACGCCATCAATCAACATTGACGATCTTTATGAAATAGCAAATTTTTTCCGTCTCCAAATTTTTATTTTATTTTAACAACAGTTAATGACCAATTTTGCATTCAAAGTCTTAATAGTTACAAATGTCACAAGCGACTAACTCTCTAATTCATTCCAATTCAAAAAACTTGCATAAAAGTATTTCCTCTCTTCTTGGATGCTATAAAATAAGAAGCAACAAATTCTTTGCAGCTTCTGTGATATCAGAAATGTATTTTTATGGTTTTTAAAGTTCTGATGGTTAACAATCTCAAGAGCGACAAATTCCCAGATGCATGAAAATCAGTAAATTTGTGTAAAAATCATTTTATAGTGCTAGCAACCATAAATTTTCAGCGCGACAAAATCCTTGAATCTCCTGTAGTATCAGAATCATCTTTATATTGCGTTTAAAGTGTTAAATTTTTCAAATTCCAAGAGCGACAAATTCCCAGATGCATAAAAATCAAATAATTTGTATAAAAATCATTTTATAGTGCCAGCAACCATAAATTTTTAGAGCGACAAAATCCTTGAAGCTCCTGTAGTATCAGAATCTTTTTTATAATTCCTTTTGAGTGTTAATTTTTTCAAATTTTAAAAGCGACAAATTCCTAGATGCATTTTTATAACAAAAATTTCCATGAAAATTATTTTAGCGTGCTAGGAACCATAGATTTTTAGAGCGACAAAATCCTTGTAGCTTCTGTTGAATTGAAATCATATTTTTATTGAATTGAAAGTTTAAATTTATTCAAATATCATGAGCGACAAATTCCCAAACGCATGTACATTGGAAAACTGATATAACAAAATATTTAGAGTTAGCTAATTAAAGAATCACTAGAGCGACAAAATACTTAAAGCTTCAGTAAGGTGACAAATATCTTTTAATTGCATTTAAAGTCTCAATAGTTACAAATGTCACAAGCGACTAACTCTCTAATTCATTTCAATTCAAAAAACTTGCATAAAAGTATTTCCTATGTGCTTGGATGCTATAAATTAAGAAGCAACAAATTCTTTGCAGCTTCTATGATATCAGAAATATCTTTTTATGGTTTTTAGAGTTCTGATTGTTAACAATCTCAAGAGCTACAAATTCCCAGATGCATGAAAATCACAAAATTCGTATAAAAATCATTTTATAGTGCTAGGAACCATAAATTGTTAGAGCGACAAAATCCTTGAAGCTCCTGTAGTATCAGAATTATCTTTATATTGCGTTGAAAGTATTAATTTTTTCAAATTTTAAGAGCGACAAATTCCTAAATGCATTTTAATCACAAAAATTTTCATAAAAATCATTTTAGCGTACTAGGAATCATATATTTTTAGAGCGACAAAATACTTGTAGCTTTAATAAATTCTGTTTAAATTTATTTAAATATCATGAGCGACAAATTTCCAGACGTATCTGAATCCAAAAACAAAAAAAAAATATATTTAGAGTATCTAGTTCAAAGAATCACTAGAGCAATAAAATCCTTCAAGCCTCAGTAAAATCAAAAACATCTTTTAATTGCGCTCACAGTCTCAATGGTTTTAACTATCAAGAACGACTTATTCCCAAATGCATCCCAATTAAAATCCATTTTGTATAAAGAATTTTCTTTCTTTTGTGATGTTAAGATATTGGAGGTGACAAATTCTCTATAGCTACTTTAGTATTAGAAACATCGCATGACTTATTAGATACATTAAGAAAAAAAATTCCATTTTCACTCGGTCCCAATGGCCATATCCGAGTCTGGGTCAGGTTTTGGGACTTACGAACTATTCTATCTTAGAGCGACAAAAAAGCGACAAAATATGCAACCAGAATGGAATTGCTAACCCTAACCGTTCCTGAGTTACTGTAGTGGATGCCGTAGCTTAATATTAAGCTACGGTAGCCATTGTTTCTCGGAAACGGCTGAAGCGACAATATCCGGGATAGAGCAACAAATTAGCGACAAATTAGCGACAAAATATGGTACTATTCCAAATGTGGCCCTATGAAGTGGATTCCGTAGCTTAATATACATGTCTGAATGCATTATGTATATCACCTGCCAAAATCTTCTTTGATTTAATTACAGTGGGACGTATGGTGGGAAGGAGAGTATATTGTGGGAGGAAAAGGAGGTTATTTATGACTGGTTGTCTACAGGCATTATTTATATTGATTCCCTATATTATACTTCAATTTAATATAGTGGGGGTATAATGGGAAGGGGGTATGGTGAGGGAGGGAGAGAAGGTTCACAATGTTTGATTGGTTGCCTAGATGCATCATCAATATCAAGCGTCAGTATTCTACTTTGATTTAATTAAAGTGTCAATATGACGGAGGAGGGGGTGTATTGGGGGAAGGGGGTATGGTGCGGGAGGAAGAGGAGGTTATTCATATTTGAATAGTTGTCTAGATGCATTATCTGTATCATGTGTCAATATTATACGTTGATTCAATTATGGTGGCTGTATGGTGGCGGGGAAGTTATGGTGGAGGAGGGAATATATTGGGGATGAAAGGTTATTTAAGTCTAATTATTTGTCTGTGTGCATTCTTTTTATTGCAAAATAAAAGATTTGGTTGACACGTCATTTCCTACAAGCGTTTATGCATTTAAATTGTGCTGTTTATACCTGTTTTATTCACAACTTCAGGGAGGAGGCAGAGAGGAGGGAAGGAAGAGTTTGAAGATCTCGTATTGGATGAATCGACTTTATGTTGAGTGTAGATAGAAACCCAAAAAGATTTCCAAACAAATTTCAAATCTTTCATGTCAAAAAATGTGGGTTGGAAACCGGTCTTATTGACGCTCCTCCTTTTTATCAATGATTTATTACATTCTTTCTTTCTCTCTTTTACTTTCACCCTGTCTCTCTCAATCTCTCTCTTGTATTATCCTTCTATTTCTGTTGGAAATATCATTATACCTTATTCTTTTGTCGTTAAGAATCTTGGTTTGTAGATCTCTTTCACATTGGACTAGAACAAGTAAGTCTCTTTTACCGTACGCAAGATACACGTTACTCTAACATCTTTAAAGTTTTATAAACATGCTCTGGCCTTAAATACAAGAGAAAAATTAGTTAAGTCTCTAATTTGTTTGCCTCTCGATTACGCAGCGGTCGCTTATGATGGTCTGCCTCAAACTGTGAACCTACGGTTGCATAGAGCCTTCAATGCCTGTATGCGATATGTTCATGGTCATATAGGCTGGCGTAGTAGAGTCAAGCCTTATAGACTGGATTATCGATGGTTGTCTGTGCAAAACAGATGTCTATATCTTAAGATGTTTCTTGCTTTCAATGTAAAAGCTCATAGTTTGCCGTCATATTTAGCTTCTAAGCTTGTAAAACAACATGTCGATGCATCAGTGCGTTCATCATCGAGACTGCCCCCTAGATTGCTCATCTGTTCAAATGTACGTACTGCTGCACTACAACACTCTTTTGCCTTCTCGGCAGCTAGCTACTTTAATAAGGAGTTATCCTCTTTGGAGTCTTTTTCTCCTAAGGCTTCCCTTTCTTTCAAACGTTCTTTGTATGATAGTCTTTTACTGAGTGAATACGAGTTGTGCCAACTTGAGACTTGTGCCAGCCGAATATCATTGCAGTTGAAATTTCTGAAATTTAAAGATACTGATGCCTGTAAATTAAATTAAATTTTAATTTTTTTTAGCAACATCTATAATCACTTGTTTATATTGATTATAATGTTATTATTGCTATTGGTATAGATGTTGATTACTGCTATGTATTCTATATGAAATTTTATTTATTTGTAACTGCGTTAAGCCTTACTTAGCTAATTCCATTAAAGCGTTTTTCATATTTTATATTGCAATATTAACATTAGCATTATAATAATTAAATTACTTTGTATATGGTTGTATATGATTCTTTAGTGCCAGACAGGGTTTATCCCCAAGGCCAAATAAATTAAGTGAAAGTCTAAGTCTCTCTCTCTCTCTCTCTCTTTGGCCTGCTCTGAGTTTATCTTAAGATTTATTATTGTTAATCATGTATTATATTCTCTTTTTGAGCCATACGAGGTTCAACCTCACAGTTAAATAAATTTATGTCTGCGTCTATATGTATTTCTACCTCTCTTACTCGCAAATATAATACACTTAAACTTACATAAATTTATATTTATACAAAATACTATATACTAAATTTGAACGCAAGAGAAAGTTCAACAGCAGCATTCCATAACGTGGGTATCTTATGACGTCGGATGTTCTTTTTTAGTATAAAGGAATATATAAATACTTTATATTTTCAATCAAATATAGAGTCAATAATCCAATAACTATAGAAGAATAAATTTATTAATCGAATTCCACTTGGTAAGCTTAAGTTCAGTAAACTATATATTCATGCATATGGTAATAGGCACAGTATAACAACAACAAAATATATTTTCTCTTCCGAGTACAATAATAGAAGCATAATGAAAAGAAGGAGAAGAAATAAGGAGAACATCAAAAGTCTAATTAAAAAAGTTCACTATTGTCATTCACTCATTCTCATTCCTTTCGTGTTTGAAACAAGTTCACTCTTTTTATTTTAATATTTTGTAAAAAGTCGAAATTCTTTTATTGATTTGTAGTGATAGTTCAGGAGCCAGTAACCGATTGAGGTTGATGATTTTCTCGTAACTAAAAATTTGTACGATGTTTGAAAAAGTTGTATCATTAAGCCTAGTGAACGTCAGCTTACCGACAATAGGTGAGATAGACCACAACAGCCTCCAAATCACGTAATAAAAAAATATTTTGTCATTTTCTCCCGATTAAAATTTGGTCAAATGATATTTAAAACTGTACTTTGATAGAAAAAAAACGCGTGTTGGATATAGCGTAGTGAATTGTACGTCAGCTCGACATGAACATGTAAAGAAATTTAATTTTCAGTGATTTTCTCTCACTTGAAAATTTATCAGATTATAGTTTAGATTAGATGTTATTTATTCCGTATTATATTCACAAAAAGAGCGTGTAATGCAATAAAATTACAAATAAAATCAAAATACATAAAATACTTGAAAGAGCTTTGCATATATAGAATAAAAATAGTACAGTATGATATCACAGTCATAAAACATAATTGAGATAATAATACTGTAATAGTAAGTCAATAAATTGAATAAAAGTGATGTCACAAATAGAAAATAGAACACGAATCAATACACGCAGTGTATGATATAATGTGTATATAATTAAAAATCAGTCTCAAATATCTATCAGTCAAAAGAATGACATAAAATCAAGCGTGTAAAGAGCGCAGTCAAAATATCAGCAGTATACAGTAAATTAAAATCACAGAACAAGGTTTCATGTACAGTAATATATAAGTCGAGCTGGTAAAAATATAATCATTCACTCTATACACACATCCAATAAATACAATCATGCCTTAAATCTACAAAAGGTACATCACATAATAAATTAACACATATGATATAGTCCGAAAATAACACTATTCAAATGAGGTCGAGTAAATACCTCCTCAGAGCGGCTTTGATCCTCTTGATTGATGGAAGATTTTTGATATCAGCAGGTAGGAAGTTCCAAAAATGCGCACCTTAAACTTGAAAGAAATTTCTTCCAGTCTCAGTGAGCATAAAGGGCACCGCAAAATCTTTAATCTCACCCCTAGTGGTCGCTCTGAATATATATCTAGTAAAAAGTCCTACTAAATATTCAGGAGAATTCATACGTACGATTTTGTACATAAGTACCGTCATAAAATACTGTCTCGTCAAATCAGTACGTAGCCAACCCAAAGCATGTCCATGGGGAGAGATGTAATCACTCAACCTCACGCCTAATACATATCCCAAACATGAATTTTGCATTGTCTGTAGCCGTCTTCGTAACTCCTGCGAAGCATCAAGCAAAACCACTCAGCAGTAATCGAGATGTGGGAACAGCAGGGCGGTTGCGAGTTCTTTACGTAGAGCTTTAGCGGAAAAACTGCAGGCTATAAATCACTCTTTTAAATTTTTCAGTCATCATATTAATATGCGGTTCCCACGACATTTTAGAGTCAAGTACAACACCAAGGTTAGTAACGGTGTCAGAGATAGGAATGCCGATACCACTCCCTAGGTCAACCGTCTTTTGCTCACCCAAACGAAAATTTTTAATCAAACGATTACTTCCAAAGACGATCGCCTTTGTTTTACTAGCATTCAAAGTGAGAGAAATACCAGCAGCCCACCCAGACACCGCCCTGGCCGCCCTCTGTAAAATACGAATCTCCTCATCCACATCATCATAAGAAACCTGTAAATATATTTAAAGGTCATCCGCATACAGCAGATGCCCGACGCCATCAGAGTTAAGTGCGTCCTGTACGTCATTTATGTAAAGGCAAAACAACAGAGGCTCCAGCACTGAACCCTGAGGTACTCTTTGGTTGTTAGCCAATTCGATTCCTCCTTTAAATGTGTGGAAACCATTTGTTTCCTACCTGATAAATAGAAGTTAATCCATCCGAGTGCAGCCCTAGAGAACCCCATTGATCTAAGCTTTGCAAGAAGTTTGAAGGGAGAGATCGTGTCAAATGCCTTACAAAAGTCAAAAAGTAGTAGTAACGTGACAAGTTTCCTGTCTAAACCTGACCTTATATTATCTGTAAGCTTAAGTACAGCAGTTTGCGTAGAATGGTTATTTCTAAAGCCCGTCTGCATAGGATCGAGCAATTTTCCGGATGTAATGTACTCCTGCAGTTGGTCATAGGCGATCTTCTCAAGAACCTTTAAAAGAAAACATAAGATAGCTATAGGCCTAAAATCTTTTGGCTGCTTAGGTGCAGCACACTTTTTCAATAGTATAATACCTGCTTGCTTCTGACGGCAAGGAAAGACCCTCCGTGCAAAAAAGGAATTAAACAAAGTCACAAGATGTTCACCAATAAATGGTAAGGTTTTAACTATCATGCTTTGCGGAATGCCATCCTCACTACGAGCCTGTGAGGAAAAATATGAAATTGCAAGAAAAGGATCATTAAAACTAATTGGTTCAAAGGTAAACCCACTTTTATTGCATTAAAAAAAAATTCTCAACCGCTCTTTACTATTCTCTTGCGGCGGGACTGATACCCCAGCTAAGTGCGCATCAAGCTTATTCGGAGTGAATCTATTCAAATCCCTTTGAAATCCGGATAGCAGTCCCAGGTCTCTCAACTCCTCCCAGACATTACTATCCGCATGAGCACCAAACAGTCTATTGTGAATATAAGCAGTTTTTGCATGGTTCCTCTGTTCATCTACCACCCTACACAACCGCAGAAACCCAAGGAGATACTTCTCGTCCTCTGTCCGTTTGTATCTACGGTATGTAGTATCTCTCTCACGCCGCATCTGCGACAATTCTTCATTTATCCATGGAAACTTATTCTTATTAGGCTTAAACGCTTTCAACAGCGCCGAATTCTGGATTGCAGTAGTGAGATTGTCAGAGAGGCAACCAAGTACAGATTTAGGAACAACTGTGTCAGTCATAAGCGGTGATCATTCGCAGCTGGCAAGTTTCTCTCTCAATGCAGTTGGACAAATATTTTTATAGTTTCTATACATGATAGGTTTTTGATTAAGAGTTATAATGTTGCAAGGCGAACACACGTCAATCAAATTATGCAGACTGTGAAAGCTCGCCGATAGCTTCCGTGCATCAAGCACCACGTCATCGACAAAAATCAGGTCAATCCACGTGTGAGACGTCGGAGTATAATGCATAGCACCGTGCTGGACCAACTGTAACGAAAGCTCAACCGACAGCTTACTAAGAAACTTGGCATCACTGCTCTCTCTAAGGCCATCGGCATTCAAATCCCCCACTATAATTTTATGGGAATAGTCCGAACAAAAATTTCTCAAATTATTTAATGAGTAAGAGTTTCTTATAAACAAAACAGCAGGAGGACGATAAATAACAGAAACTAGCACGGGCTTGGAGCTGCCAACTTGCACAGAACAGAAAATATATTCAGGCACCTCCGGCTTACCGCTACTATTACTAGTTTGCGTCACCGAAGTGGCCAAAATAGTGTATTTTAGATTATCCTTAATATACAAGCTCACTTCTCCACCACGCAAGTTTCTGTCCTGTCTAAACACTTTTTACCCCCTGACCTGAATGACGTCATCCGATGAAGACAGACCCAGCTAGGTCTCAGCAACTCCAAATATGTCGTAAGAATAATAACCACTTAGAAGTTTACACACTTGCCCAACATGAGCTCTCAAAGAGGTCGCAATCAGAAAGCACGCGCGCACTTCACCCCTTCTCCCTATTCGACTCTCTGAAGAGGATCGGCGCAGTCATTGAGAAGAGTCTTCATCTAAGGGTATTGCATGATTTTTAATTAATTCATGATTCGAGCTTATCCCACTATTTTGAGGTTTAAATTTATCATTATCAGTAGAACCATTATTTATTAGAACTTTATCGTGTTTCCCAATATCAGTTACGTTAACATTATTCTGTACTTTACATTTAGATTTATCTAATATTTCATTTAAATCATATTCACTCTTAAATTCGTGTACTCTCTCCCCTCTCCCTCCCCACCATAAATTTACCACCTCTATGCCAAACAAACTTGAAACCTTTCCCTTTAGCATATTTTTAAAGATTTTCAAATTTAATATATTTAAGTTTTCCAAGATACTCATTTATATATATTTGAAAATGGTGCTTGGTGGCAGAAAAACTGCCGAAGAGAGAGGGATCCAGATTCATTGTTGAAAAACCCGTAAATCTACGCCTAGACATAAACACCTTTTGCGCCAAGTCATCTTCAGAAAGTCCAACCAACAATAAGAATTCAAAACTCGGAGCGCCAACGATTTCACGCCCTGCAGACATCCTGTCCTTATTTTTATTTTCAGAATTAGAGATTTCAGTAACAGATACAATTTTTGAACGTTTAAAAGTCGGAAGTATGGTTCCCAGAACAGCGCAAGCATAATCCTCCAGCCCGACATTAGCCGTAGAGCAGTCTAGTCCGCTGGACATCACCAAGACACTATTCCTGGAATCACACCTCTTCCCAGCATGACAGGATGCCTTTCTGCTACTACCCGTATGTATTTTTACTATTTGTACATCGTTGGAATCAACAGGTTCTTCAGTGTTTGTGTTATGAGAGCTACTATCTGTACGTTTAAATGATTGTTTTATATTCGAATTCACAGGCATTTCAGTGTTAGTGTTGGTGTTGGTGTTGAATGAGTGTTCGTCCTGGGTCGTGAGATCATTAACGGTCTGCACTACCTCAGCCACCCGTAAAAAAAGACAGAGCCGAAGCAGCGTCTCAGTGAATACTTACGGGCTGAGAGGAGATTATAAGTTCACGTGATATTTTGAATAAATAAAAACGTCAGCTGGCTGTATGTATGATAATGAAAGATTTTAGCTGATGCAGTGAAGGGTATAACGCAGGAGCTAGCGTAGGCGTCGCACGACTATTTAAATACACTAGCTGACGAGTTTTTTTACTAGCATATTATCAGCTGATTGTTTTCACTATATCAAGTATTGTACTAATAATCATCTGACAAATTTTCAATTGATAGGAACTGTAAACCTATTAAGGACCCAATAGCCGAATTATCAAATAAAAATTTTTTTTCTTAATTCAGAAATTTTTTTTTTAGGTATGTTTCTTGCCACTCCCAGAATCGAATAAGTAATAAGTGAGTTTTTCTTTGACTGTAGTTGTTAGATTTAGCGAGTTGTCGAAGAGCTGGCAGCGTCGCGTTTATTTAAATGTAACTACTGCGCTGATTTATGTGACACGCTGATACTTATGATATTTATATTTTAGAAAAACTTGAATCTGAATTGAAAAAAGAAGATTATTTATTCGAATTCGTTGCATCTTACCAAAATTGCGTTATAAATGAAATTGAAAAGAGATTCCTCTTAGAAATTCTTTCACAGATTTCAAAAACGTTTTATCGAGAGAATCACTTAAAAAGTTTGCAAAAGAGAAAATAAGCTTTGATTTGTTGGTAAGTAAATATAAAAATGATAGAGGAAAAAAAATAAAATTGCTTTCCCAAAAAAATAGATAGTTAACGTTCCTGAATTACCAAAAATAAAAAAAATTACTAACCAAAGTTATAGAATGTTTAAAAAATCATGTGTAAGTTTTCACAAAATTTTGTAAATGCAAATATATAGAATGTAAAACGTTTAATACGAAGAAAGGTTTTATTAATTAATCAAAGGATAATTTAATTGATCAATAGATGAGTTTTATTGTTCATAAAAAATAAAGCATTTGTAAAAGCTGTATTTATTAAGCTGATTATTTGAAAAAAATATATGTTGATATAATATTAAAAAATAATTAATTTAATTTTTAGGTTAAGCTTTAGTTCGAATTCAGTTTTTTTTACATGTTAATAAACGTATTTATTAATTTATAAATATCGCTATAATAATGTATTAAAATATAAAAATAAAATGATTATAGTTAGTTAACTCATTATTTTATTAATTTATCTGTCATATTTAATCAATAATAATCTATTCGTTATATTTAATAAATTTCTCAACTTAAGTATCGCAAATCAAAAATTCAGTGTGTTCGCATTTGACTGTCTCTTGCGCAGCGTTGCCAGCTCTCTTTTCTGCTGTTAGACTAGTTAACAAAAGTTATATTTTTTTTACTTCTTTTAACTCTAAATACCAAACCAAACATGAAAAAATTCTAAATTGAAAAAAAAATAATGCTTTAACCTTTTTTTATTAACTTTTTAAGAACCGTTTTTTGTAATATAATAAAACGTATTCTAACAAACTACTTGGCTTATCTTTCTTATGTTACATTTACAAACTTTAAACTCAAATATCTAGACTTTGGTACGTGGAAAGTTTCTGGAATTTCAACAGTAATTGTAGGACATCATTAAAAAGTTGTATTCCTAATTTCATTACAATCCTAAGAAAATCAATTTTTAGATAACATAACTTAAATGTAACTACTCATTAAATTTTAATAAAATACTTTTCTCGCACTCAGAGCGCAAAATACTATTTTGACCAGCTGTTGTGAGGGAGCAAAATACCTCTTTGCCTCCCTAGGGAGCAAAATGAATTCGAACTTTTAACAGGCTCGATAATGTAACCCGATATTTTTATACATCAGTCAGTGTGTGTAACTCGATGCTTTTTATACATCAGTTAAGTGCTTCACTTAGAATGGTCAATTCTGCGAATTGTAAATTCCCCGAATTACAAGTCAGGGGTGAACAAATTCCTCGAAAAAGTTCACATATATCAGTAGCAACTTTCAGTCTATTTAGCATTGATTTTTTCGAGTATTATTTATGTAATATTTAATCTTGCACGTTGCATCGAAGACATTTTCATATCCTTATAATATCAGCCAAGTATTCAATGCCGAATCGTAAATTCTTGGAATTACAAGTTAGCGATGGACGATTTCACGAAAAATGTTAAATTTGAATAAATCAAAATTTAATTTAATTTTTAATGTATTATAAGAAAAATATATATATAGTATTGAAAACTTGTCTAACTGAGATTTTTGTTATTTACTCAAGTATTAAACGGTGAATCTGCAAATTAAAAGCTGAGCGCAATAGATATTATTATTACAAATATTTATGCACAAGAAGAAAAAAATCTATCGCTTTGTTTTTGAGAAAAGTAAGTAACGCGAAAATATTATAAACATAAACTTTCACTTTGGCGTTACTTACTTTTCTCAAAAACAAATCGGTAGATTTTTTTTTACTTGTGCATAGATGTTCATAATAATAATATCTATTGCGCTCAGCTTTTAATTTGCAGATTCACCGTTTAATACTTGAGTAAATAACAAACAACTCAATTGTTACTCGGTCAATATCAGGTTCTACTCTGGCCTGCCGTTAATGGTTTTATTAATTTTATTTTTATATTAGTAATATTATGTATTTTTTTGGAGGCGGGGCGCTGCCCCCGAACCCCTGCAGGGGCTTCGCCCCCTGCACCCCACCGGGGCTCCGCCCCTGGACCCCGTCCTGCGCCCCGACCTCGACTACCTCTTACGATCTTGATAGCCTTCGAACAAGATTGTACATGCTATCACAGAAGCAAGTTTGTCATTCTTAGAATTTTGCGCGCTTGTTAGAAAAATAATATTTTTGATGCTCTTCGCGTGAGAAAATAGTATGTGCAACGCGGGAGCATATAGGTGTTTGTCGACTCGTGCGATTTGTCGCTCTCGCTACGCTCGAGCGACAAACACGCACTCGTCGGCAAACACCTATTTTGCTCCCTTGTTGCACAATGTACTATTATAATAAAAATTCTAATTATTCTTAATAAATTTATTTAAAAATTTAATTCTTTTATAACAAAATGCGTTTTTCTGTTTTGGTGTTGCTAAATCCAAATCTAGAATCAGTTTAACTTCACAAGGTCAGGATTAAGGTCACCTCGAGGTCAAATCTACAAAATTAATGAAATCCCAATTTTCAGCAGTGCATTCTTATGTTTTTAGTGCCACTGAATCCAAACCTTAAATCAGTTTAACCTCAGAAGGTCAGGATCAAGATCATCTCAAGATCCTATATGAAAAATTAATGAAATCTCAATTTTCAACCATGTATTTTCTTAGTGTCGTTGATTCCTATTCTGGAATCAGTTTGACTTAACAAGGTCAGGATCAAGGTCATCTCGAAGTCAAACCTGCGAAATTTACGAAATCCCAATTCAGCAGTCAATTCTCATGTCTTTGGTGTCACTGAATCTAAATCTAAAGTCAGTTTAAACCTACAAGGTCTGGGTCAAAGTTATCTTGAGGTTGAACGTGCAAAATTAACGAGATCCCAATCTTCAGCAGTGCATTCTTATGTTTTTGTGGCTGCTGAATTCGATTCTAGAATCAATTTGACCCGACAAGGTAAGAGTCAAGATCATCTGAAGGTCAAATCTGTAAAATTAACGAATTCCCAATTTTTAGAAGGGAATTCTTATGTTTTTGGGGTCGCTGAATCCGGATCTAAAGTTAGTTTGACTCCGCAAGGTTAGGATAAGGGTCATCTTGAGGTCAAATCTGCAAAGTTAATGAAACCCCAATTTTTAGCAGTGCATTTTTATGTTTTTGGGGTCACTGCATCTGGATCTGGAGTTATCTTGATCCCACAAGATCAGGGTCAAAGGCATTTTAAGGTCAAATCATCACTAGTACAAGTTTATGCAAAGTTTGATAAGTATTTTAATTACGAGCTATTCAATTTATTTTTTATTACTATACCTTACACGTTTATTAGCAAATGATTGATGCAAAGATTACCCTTTGATAGCGCTTCTTCATTATTTTGATATCTTGATGGAAACGTCCTCTCTGTTTCTAACTATGATTTTTAGAGTTATAAGAAAAAGCATCTAAATGATTGTGTGAAAAATGTAATTTATAATTCATTTAACAACCCATTTTGTTAAAGTTCTCTACTATTCTTTATACAATTACTTCAAAATTTTGGCTTTTGCGATTACCCAGAAAGTCTTCAGCAACTTCTTTAAGGTTAAGCCATGCAGCTTACTATCCTGTAAGCACAAGAAACATGGTTTCTTCGTAAATCCAGATTGCTGTCGTAACAACATTCCAAGAACATTCGAATCACCACATATACGCTATTTATATTTGTCATACTGAATTTCCATAGTATAATTTCGAGACTATCGTATGCTTCCTTAACTGTAGTGGAGTGTGCTATTGGAACCGAAGCATAATAGATGGTAGTGTGTATTAATACAGCTTTTAAACTTCTAGTCGATGGATTTATGAGCATCTCCATTCTCAATGGACAGCCTCTCGAGAAGATCGAGCTCCTCAACGTTCATCGATTTTTCTATAGGTCTTCTTAAAAATATGACTTCAGCGTATTTCACTTTTGTTTTCAATTTACTATCAATTCCAAAAAATTTGGTGTTCCAGAAATAACAATCTTCTTTTCTATTATCTTGATACCATTGCATTGAGCTATTAAATTTAACATTGTCATCAATTTTCGTTTTATTCCATTTAGTAAGAATTTGACGACACTGTTCGCAGATGCTATTTGGAATCTACGTTTCTATAACAACATTTGTTTCTAATTTGAAGCAAATTTTGTGAATGTTTTTAAGATTTTCAGTAAATGGTCTTCAAAATTTACCAAAACAACCTAAAATTTCTCCAAAACAAAAAAAATTACAATTTTTTGGACCATTATTTCCTTGAGAAATGAGAGGTAATTGCTCCATAATTTTCAGTATAGGCCCCGCACGTTAAGGATCTTGGTCTGATCGCAGTTGAGTCCACTGTCCTGAAGGTGATGACTCTTATACCTCTCCAGAACAAAGTATAAAAGCTTTCCAACCTCGAAGAGGACAACGTTAACTCGTCGTTGGACACACTACAGCATTGACCTCACACCCCAAAGTTCTCCTGCAAGGCAGTGGGCTTCTACTGGCATTGTTACTTCGACAAGTTTATGAGCGGTTTATTTCACATATCCCTATTTAGGGTAGTGTCACTGTCACAGTATTTATCGAGGCAGCAAGTAAATGCTACTTTGTCAAAAATATATTTTTTTTAATTTTTACCATTCATTTTTCCAAACATTTATACAGCCTAAAAATAAATGCTAACTTTCTATAAAATTCTTCAAAAATATTTTAAAAAATTCAAATGCATTTTGAAGTTGCATGATGTAAAGATCACACTAATATGAGGAAATTGAACATACGGCATTTGAACATACGGCATTCTCGAGATTATATTACGAAAACTCAGTATGATAAGCATAAATGGTGTACATGTGGTGATTGAAATGTTTCTGGAATGTTGTTACTATCACAATCTGGATTTACGAAGACATCATGTTTCTTGTGCTAGTAGACATCGTGTTTCTTGTGCTAGTGGACATCGTGCAAAGTACTATACAAATCACAAATGGCGAGAAAGAAAATCTCTCATAGTGGAAAAGAACGACGTAATAAATACTCCATTGGTTGACCCAAAAAAAGTTCCAATCCCACCAATACACATAAAACTTGGTGTGATGAAACTATTCGCAAAGGCTTTAGATAAAAAAGGCCGGTGTTTCGAATACTTGGGAAGCAAGCTTTTAGGAAAATCAGATGCAAAATTGAAGGAACATATTTTAAATAATCCTCAAATTTTAAAAATGATGGCCGATGACCAATTCATTACTACCAGAACTGAGTCTAGATTTGGATTCATCGACACCAAAAAAGTAAAAATGCACTGCTAATAGTTGGCATTTCATTAAGAGAACGTTGGATCTCTCTATTCTTTTCCAATTGATAAATTTAGGTTTTTAGAAAAAATAGTAATTGTTGACAGAAATTAAGAGTTGTCCGCAACTTTTACAATAAAAAGCAATATTTTTTCTGATAAGGACAAATTAATTTTGATGCTTTGTCATCAACAAAAGTTTGACATACTAAAGTTAGGCGAGAGAATATGATGATTAAGAGGAGGTCACGTATCTCCGTCCGCTTCTAATCAAAGAATTAATTTTTTGCGAAAATTAATAACTTTAGCAAGAAATGGAAGGAAAGTCACATCTCATATCAAAAAGCAAACTTTTCTTTAATAAGAAAGAATTGATTTTTATTGTTTCGTTTTCAAGAAAACCTTGATAAACCAAACTGTTTACCCTAACCTCTATGTTTCAAGTTTTTGAAGGTTTTCTTGAAAACGAAGAGATAAAATCAATTCTCTCACATAAATGAAAATATTGCTTTTTTTTATATGAGATGCAGCTTTCTTTTAATTTTTTGCTAAGATTATTAGTTTTTGTAAAAAAATCAATTCTTTGATTAAAAAAGGACAGATATACTCGACCTGCTCTTAAGTATATCAAACTTTTTTTTAAAACAAATCAACAAAATTAATTTGTTCTTATCAGATAAGATATTGCTTTTTACTGTACAAGTTGCGAACAACTCTTAATTTCTATCAATAATCACTAGTTTTTCCAAAAACCTACATTTTATAAGTAAAAAGGATGGAGAGATCTAGTGGCCTCTTAATTTTACAGATTTGACCATGAGATCACCTTGACCCTGATCTTATGGGGTCAAACTAACTCCAGATCCGGATTTAGCGACCCCAAAAACATAAGAATGCACGACTAAAAATTGAGATTTCATTAATTTTGCAGATTTGACCTCAATATGACCCTTACCCTAACCTTACGGAGTCAAACTAACTTTAGATCCGGATTCAGCGACCCCAAAAACATAAGAATGCCCTGCTAAAAATTAAAAATTCGTTAATTTTACAGATTTGACCTTCAGATGACCTTGACTCTGACCTTATCGGGTCAAACTGATTCTAGATTCGGATTCAACGATACTAAAAACAAGAATGCACTGTTAAAAATTAGGATTTCGTTAATTTTTCTGGTTTGGCCTTGAGATGACCTTTACCTTGACGTGATGGGGTTAAGCTGACCCCGGATGCGGATTAATGCTTTTTCTCTTGTTGCTACGGCATGTGTATATATGATGGTTTTGTGAACAGTGTGTGACTGTGACATAAATCGCTCAACATCATCACTTCAGTGTGTTAATTGCAGTACGCTGTATCATTCATCTTGCTGTAATTCTATTTACAAGAAGGAGAATATCCAACCTACGGAAAATGGATTTAGCTGAAATTGCAAAATATGATTTTTTGATGAAAAAAGTGATACCGTGACTTTCTTTTCCTTTGAATAGGCCCCATAGACGGATATATAGACATTTTTGAGATCTTGAAAAACCAAGAACTAAGACTCTTACAAAAAATGTGCATTAAATGAAATAAATTACAGGTCAAATGCTTTAATTTAAACTTTACTGCATTAGAAAAGCTTTTGTAGTTCAAAAGTTGTACCTAATTAAAAATGACTAGATATTGGTTAATATTTTCAGCGTGTAATCTATGATCAATTTTTTACGCTATTTCATTAACATATTTTAATTGCCTGTAACTTTTGAAGTACAGAAGCTTTCTCCATACAAGAAAGCTCAAATTAAAGCATTTGACCTGTAATTTATTTTATCTTCCAGAGATTTTTTTGTAAGAATCTTAGTTGTTTGGTTATTCAAAATCTTATAAATGCTTCTTTTTGTATTTAAAAAAAATCTCTATATCTTGGCCTACGGGACCTATTAAAAAAAAAGGGTTCATTTTTATTCATCAAAAAATCATATTTGTAGCCGACTCCGTTTTCCAATTGTACATGTACTTTAGTACATGTAAATGAAATGCATACTGTCGAATCATCTAGCGACATAGTATAAGAGCACAAGCTCATAACACAAGCGACAGCGTCGCAGGTGGGAAAGAGAGGTGTTGCTTTTCCGAACACTTCTCTAGAGACTCTGCTACGTAGATGTTGCCCTAGTATCGAGGATACCTCCTCTTTCTCCGATCATTAATCGTTATTAGGCGGACCATTTACGCATCTTATAGAAGCTATTACAGATTATAGATCTTTATTTTCAAAACTTTCTGACTTGGTAACTGGTGCTGCTATGAGTACAAACACAAAGGCAAAAGCTGATGATATTCCTTCACCGTGGTTTACGATTTTTGAGACTCAGATTATGGCGATTATTGATGGTTTTACTAATGATGTGAGAGTTCTGTCAACGAGACTCACTAATATTGAGTCTACTCTAAAAGGAGGTAAAGGAGGATTATGCGAGCAATCCCCGCTGCCTTGATAGCCCCATCACAAGAACCAAAACACTGCTTTCTATGCTTTTTAAAGACTCTTGCAAGTTGTTTGTCTCTGGCATACAAGCGTAAGGTGATTGTCTTAATATTAAAAATTTCTTAAAGATTCTGAATCCAATGAGACTCAAAATTGATAAATTTAATTTCTTTAGTACTCGTAAATAGTTACCTAAGGCAGTTTATGATGATGAGGCTATGAAAGAGGTTAACACTAACTCTGTGGTTAAACAGTGCTTATCTGACCTTTTACGTGGCCGTATTGTTGAGTCTGCTTCTGGACTATGAGAATTTTTCGCCAGCGTATTTTTAATTGTGGTGGTAACTCTAAAATTCTTATACATACTCTTTGACTTAAGGAGGTCTATATTTTGTTAATCAAAACTAAAGCTGCTACTAAAAATCTAAATTGTTAATAGTTATTTGCAAAGAATTTTCGAGTCCACATAAAATGCACGCAAAAGATTTAGGACCGATTCTGATTGCTATCAAAGCTGATCTATGCTTTTTATCTCGTAATGAAAAATGAATTTTTTGTGACTCGCAGGTTTTGGCGTCAGTTGTTTCGTCCCTGAGTCTTATAAGTTATAGTTCATTAGGTAATTGTTTATTTACTGCCCATGCAAATGTCAATAGAATGGAAACACGCTCCAATTTAGTCAAACATTAATGCAAATTAAAAAATTATGATATTTTTGCTGTTACCGAGACTTTTTTTCAGTTTTGGACTCTCGTTTTGTTGTAAGCATCAATGGTTATAAATTTTTCTGTATGGACAGGCAGGGCAAGATTGTTGGTGAAGTTAGGGCTTATGTTTGCAATTGTTTTAAAAATAATATTCTGCATCATCGCTCCTGAGTTTCTATTGCTGTATGTAAATAATGGTGTGAATACTATTTTATGCTACATAGTTTACATTAGACCTACGGCCTCTTTAATGGATAATTTCTTCAATGCATCATTCAACCACATTCATAATTATAAACATATTATAAACACAGAATATTTCAATATCAACTTGCTTAAATATTCTTATTCGTCAGATGCTTTTGAATCTTATTTTGAATCATTTTCACTGTTTCTGGTACCATGTGAGGCTACTCATCACATTTTAACTTCTTGTAATTATTCTCGCACCTAGTTGGATTTGTTTGAAATCAATGATAAATCTGTACTATAATCCTATGAGAAATTAACAATGCCTTTTATAGCTGGTCATGACTCGATCGAATTAATCTTTTTAAATCTTTATACAACAGAAAACTACTACTAAGTCCTTGGTGACTAGAAATTTCAAAAATTGCAACCTTAATGTCTTGATCGGTTATTAGTGATAGTTTTTCTTTGTTTTTTTTGTAATATGTGAAGTAAAATAAAATATTTACATAAAAATAATATAAAAATAATATTTACATTTAAATAGGAAGTAGAAATATCTTGAATTATTGAAAGAATCATGTACATGTTTAGGAAATACTTACTAGGAGAGGCCCAGGCCTCCGGATTACGGATTTTGCTCAAACTTAGGGATAAGTTTCTAGGTGTCAAAATATGAAGAAAACCAGATTTTTGGACCCTAACGCTAAAAATTTCCCTAGTTATAGGTAATTAAAGAAAATCACTGAAAAAGTTACTAGATTTCCAAACGCTTATAGCTCTTTAGCATTAACAGTTAGAAGCTTAAAACCATTTTCAAATGAAAGCTAACCTCAAATACTTTCGAAATAGTGTTTGTAGAATATCAAAATATTATTTTTTCCCAACGTTACAGCGTTATAAGATTTTGACATGAATTTCCTTTTAAAAACATTAATTAATAATGAATGCTAAAATGTAGTACAATTTTTATAACACTGTAGCTATGGGAAAAAATAATATTTTAATATGCTGTAGGTGCTATTTCGAAAGGATTTGAGCTCAGCTTTCATTTAAAAACAATTACAAGTGTCTAGTTGTTAATGCTAAAGAACTATTAGGTTCATAACCTATCCTCAGTAAACATACCACCTTACATTTATTCTACATTACATTTAGGTAATAAATTTAATTTCGTTACTGAAGTAAATGAAGAAAGTTTTCTGGAGTTTTTCAAAAGTTTAAATGAAAATTTTAATTTTGATAATTTTAATAACAACAAACTAAAAGCCCAATTGCTAGATTGTTTAGAAAAAGTCAATGATAATTTTCATTTAGATGTAATTGACAAAATTATTGTTAGTAACATTAAGAAATGTTCTCAGTTTTTAAATTCTAACAAAAATGTAATGATCAGTAAAGCTGATAAACGTGGTGCTTTGGTTATTATTGACAAAAACGACTACGTTAGTAAAGTGGAGAATAGCCTAAACGGCTCAACTATGTATGAAACTGTAGATTATTGTCCTTTAAATAAATTAGTTGAAAAAACAGATAGTCTTATAAGTAAACCTAACAAAAGTAATTTATCTGGCGATAATAAATAATACTTCAATTCTGTCAAGGACAAGTGCAACCTAGCTAGATGGTATGGTTTAGTTAAAATACACAAACCGGGTAGGTCTATGTGGTTAATGATATCAGCTGTTGGTTCTCCTGGAACTTACTTTCTAACTAAATGGCTCTCAAATTTTTTGCATAATAATTTACCGATTTTTTTCTATAACGTAAAAAATAGTTCAGATCTGCTAAAGTCTATTGATGATTTTATAATATCACCAGGATTTTATCTTGTAAGTTTTGATGTTATTTCTCTGTTTAATAATATATATTTTGATGCGGTTAATAGAGCAATCGAGTATAGATGGCATCTGGTATCATTAATAATAAATCTATCTTTAGATGAATTTTTGGAAATAATAGAGTTTATTATGAAGAATAATTTCTTTATTTTTAATAATAAAGACAGAAATTTGGCTCAGCTATGGGCAGTCCGGTTAGTCCAGCTCCCGCTGATTTAGAAATACGAGATATTTTTGAAATTTTATTCGCGACTTGTCCTTGGCCTATTTCATTTAAAAAAATATATTTTGATGACGTGATTGCTTGTGTTCCTGTTGATAAAGTACAAGGAATTTTAGAATTTTCAAATTACATTGATAATTATATACAATTTATTATATTAAAACTCCTAATAATAACTGTATTAATTTTTTGGATGTTTCACTTTATTAAAACAAAAGAGAAGAGATTTCTACTGATTGGTACCACAAATCTACAAATGATGCTTTATATTTGAATTTTTTATCACACACTCTAACATCATAAAAAAGAGGTATTATTTTTTCACTTGTAGATAAAGTATAAAGCTTTCAGATCCGGCTTTTCATGATGAGAACCTTAAGTATGTTTTGTTGGCTTTTTGAGCAAATAATTTGCCGCTTAATTTTAATTATAAAGAAATTAAAAAACGTTCATATCAAATGAATCGAATAAAATGTTGCTTAATATAAAATGAATGAATCAAGTATGAACTTTATTGTTTTACCATATATAAAGAGCATAGAAATGGCAGTCAAAAAAATTGTTTACAAATATAACATCAATGTGATTTTCTGTACTACTGATAATTTGAGTTTTATGAACAATTTAGGTAAGGATCCTATTAATAAGATGTATAAATTAAACTGTGTTTATAAATTTGTTTGTAAAGGTTGTCCCAGTTGTTATATTAGACAATTTGGTAGATTATTAATAACGCGTATATCGGAGCACAAAAATGATTGTAAAAAGAAAAAAAAAGGTCTTCATTATTCACACATATGCTGTAAACAGGACATTTGATTTTAATCACAAATCTATCCCAATTTTAGATCAAGAAAACTCCTATTTCAAAAAGCTCATTTTGGAGATAATTTTCATTAAAAAAAATAAATTGTAAATAGAATCTTTGATACACAGAAATTATCTTATGCATTTAAACCATACATCAATTATCATTCACTTTAAATTTGAGTTTATTGAGTTGGCTATATAGTGTTTTAGTTGAGTTGTCAAGCGAATTGTATTACGTTTAGACTTAGTCGTTATA
The DNA here is from genome assembly GCA_017163975.1 of Anastatus disparis. Lineage (NCBI taxonomy): Eukaryota > Metazoa > Arthropoda > Insecta > Hymenoptera > Eupelmidae > Anastatus > Anastatus disparis. Next base: position 2,007,835 of record JAFFSR010000401.1, on the reverse strand, counting down.
GTGATGTCTCGTCGAACATATAGCTGACTTGCTGCCTAGCAGAAACATTTTGACATGTGTTTTGTTACACGAATTTTATAAAGTTTTACTGCATCACTTATACCTGCGTTAAATTTCTCTTTGTAATTTTTTAAAATGTTTTTTTATAATGGTTTTTATATTAGTAGTTTTGCTATTGTGCAAATACGTTTTCTTTTACTTAGTTTTTAGTACTTGAAAAGGGCTGCTATAAGCGTAGCCGAAACGTCGTTTACAAAATAAATTGTTTCAGCAGCATCGCCAGTTGTTTATTCTTATTTTTTCATAACCTTGATTTGCTGTTGATGCATGCAATTACCATATTAAAGATAAAATTTAATAATTGCGATAAGTCATACATAGGACAATCCAGCAGAACGTTAGAAAGTAGAATCAAAGAACATATATCGGATTGTAAAAATAAAAGAGAAGAAACGGCATTAGTAGAACATATGAAATTAACTGGACACAATTTTAAGTTGAATATTAACAAGGTTAAAGTTTTAGATAATAAAAATTCATATTGTAAACGAATTATGTCAGGAATGATGTACATATGTAAGTTTAATAACGTAAATTTGATACATGATACTTAAAATTTGAAACCTGTATTTTTAAAATACATACATAAACTATTATAGTTGTTGTGTTTGATCATTGGTTTGCATATGTATTGGTAGTAATGATATTGTATATGTATAATGGATTAATAAGAGCGCTTGTCTTTGCGTCCATCAATATTGTTCAGTCGTCGTTCACATGTCATGAGGAGTTGATCATATTAAGAAAGTCATATATGATGAAAAAAGTTATTGAATTTGATTAATTGTTCGTTTTTACAATTTGTGAAAAAATGTATGATGCATCATAATATGTTATGAGATACGCAAGAAAATTTAATTTATTTTTTTCAATTGGTTTTAGATATTATTGTATTGATTTAATTTCTTTTTACATTTAAGTTTTGAATGAGACCTATACCAATGTAAATATTTTATTGTTTTCAGTTTACTTGAAAAGAGTTACTAAATTGTAACTAAAGCGACGTATTGTTCATATAAAGTAAATAATTTTTTTGGGCAGTACAGCCAGTCTACTTATATCAATGTTTTTACTAATTATTACTTACTGTCAGTTGAATCATATTATAAATTTAAGAAATAGACATTAGGCTGCAATTTATGGCTTTGTTTAAATCAACGTTTGTTTATTCTTAATAAGCCTCACATGATTTTCATTTTTAACCATATGGATGAATTACAAATTATTTTGAATGAGGAATGCTGCACCAGTACTTTGCGTATCTTGAAAAAAGCTGAAATAGCGTTTAGACATGAATTAAGGTTATATGTACATAGCTTTTATAATTTGCTCAAAGATATGAAAGAATCTAGAAACTATTTCAATAAGGAATTATCTTTATTACAGTCTTTCTTCCCTGAAACCTCTTCTTCATTAAAGCGATCCTTGTATGAAAAGCTTCTTCTGAATGAGTGTGAGTCGTAATAACGAGAATGAAGTGCTGACTGAAAGTCTGAGCAGTCACAATTATTGGCAATGCAGTAGTATTTACCTGTTTTTTTGTTTTGTGCCAGATATTATTAATATTAGTTATAAAAAAAAATTAGATACAGTTTTCATAGTTAATTAGCTATATTAACTTTTTACTTTTATTATTATTGTTTCATTGATTAGCAATTTCAATTCCATCTTAGTTTTTAATATTGTTTACATCATTTAAGGAAGCAAAATTTTGTTTTGCTGTTATGCTATTTTTCAAGTAATAAATTTTCATGCTCATTGTGATTTTCTTACTCGTTATTACCTAATTGTTATACGTCATTGTATTATTGTTTTTGTGCAAGACAGGATTAGACCCTAAGGCCGAATAAAAAATTTTAAGTCTAAGTCTCTCTGTAAGTATAGCCACAAGTGTTTTTACACTGCTCCATTTTATTCACTATATGATACTGTATAATTTATACCCGGGCATTTTTCTTACAGAGACTTTCAAGGTAATTTTCAAGATAATTTTCACTATCTGTAGAAAAAAAATAGATCGTTTTTCATCTGCAATCTTCGCTTCGCTGTTGATGTTATTTTTGCCATAAGACGACGTACGGGTTTTCAGGTAAGACAGCAATGGTTATCTTATCTGGCGCTATTTATATGATTTGAAGTTGGTATTACTGGTGGCGGAGTGTTTTATCTCTATAAGACTGGCAGTACGTGACCAATTTGGTGCAACAATTTTTAAATGCATGCTAAAGATATAAATGTGTTTTATTATCACAAATATATTAGCGAACGCTATAAGCGTTTCGCGCATGCAGAAGAATGTGCGATTGAATTATCCTTCGGCATAACAAATCGATGTTTCTAAACGATTTTAAAGTGTATACAAATAGTACAAAATGAATATTTATAGAAAAAAACCGATTTGACAGTCGTGGGGATTGGCCGACAGAAGCTACGCTTCCACTATATATATATCTTTCTATATTATATAGTTATATATAAAAAAAAACCTCCTCATCTACCCCTCATTTTTCCTCCCCCTCTTTTTAGTTATATAAAAAAAAACCTCCTCATCTACCCCTCATTTTTCCTCCCCCTCTTTTGTATGCTTAAAACATCACAATCCACCCCTCAAAATAACGTGAAAATCTGTCTAGAAATGATCTTTTTTGAGAAAAAAAAAACACCCCTCTACTACCCAAGTCACCCCTCTACTACCCAAGTCTCCCCTCTTGCTACTCCTCGAACGTCACTCACCCGCCCCTCAGATAATTTAGCTAAATTTACCTTATTTTATCAATGTATTTGTTACTCATTCTCTATACTACTACTATCAATCTTTCCACTACTACCCCATCACTCCTACCCCTCATTTTTTTTTCTCCTCCAAAAAAATCAAAAGTCACCCCTCAAAATAACGTAAAAATGTCTCTTTAAATGTCTTTAAAAAAAAAAAAAAAAAAGATTTCCCCCTCTACCCCAGTCACCCCTCTCCTACCCAAGTCTACCCCTCAGTCCAGAAATCACCCCCTCACTACCAAAGTCACCCCTCTTGCTACCCCTCATGTCCCTAATACACTATTCATAATCATTTAGTGTTTATTTTTATATCATTAATTGAATATTTAAATTTTACCAATATTTTTTTAAAAAACCTTCTTGTTTGATGACTCCAATACTTTAGAGACCAAATTTGGTTATGAAAAATATTGGTATTTAGTTATCTTAAATATATTGATTCTTTTTTTTATTTTTAAACGTCAATTATTTATTTAAAATATAAACTATTAAGAAAAAAGTTTTTTAATATTATATTTATGAAATACTTGCTTAAGGCTATATAATGGAATATATATTTAATACATAGTTAATAATATTATAAATTATTGATATAATTATTTCTTAACTATCAAATAATAACTACGTTCGTTAGACAACTTTCCACACCACCCATACTGAGACAAAAAAAAATAAAAAATTTCTACTTTCAACATTTAAGCTTACTTTTTTTTGGGTCCAAGCTGTATTTGCCTAAAAGTAAAGCACATTTTACTTTGTCTTGATTGTCTTGGTCAGAAAAACTTATTAAAAAATTTCCTACATCTAAAAGATTCTTCTTTCAAGTTAGCTTAAATTTGTTTTCTTGTTGTCTTGAGTTTATCTTGTGAAAGTTTTAAGTAGAAGTTTTTATTTTTTTTATCAGTTTAACGAGGTATTGTCAATGGCGCGTTGGTTTTTTTTTTTGTTTATAAAGAAAAATTAAACAATAAAAGTGGTACCCTTCGCCAGTAGCCCTACATAACCACTTTTAAAATAATATAAATTTAAAAAATTTTTTCACATTTCTTTAAATGTCAAAAGTAAAAATGTTATTGTAAGTTTTTTATTAATTAAAAAGATAAAAATTATAATAATTATTAATTCATTTATCTATAAAAAAGTAAAAATAAAAATTATATTGTTAATGTAAAATTTTATCTTTTATACTCTTTATACAAATAAATAAAGTTTTATGATTTTTATTTTATTTTTCTCTAATATTTTCAATATTTTAAGGAATATATTTATATCCTTTTCGTTTGTTTATATTTAAACAGTTATAATATAAATTATATAACAAATTATAAATTTTTTATATAAAGAGTGTGATATTAATTTTTTAATATTTAAATAAACAATTTAATTAAATTAAATTCTTTAAAAAACGATTTTATATAAATTTATAATATATTTTTAATATATTTATTTTAAAATTATAACTCTATTTGTTATGATTTTCTTACCTATTTTATTGTTTTTAATATATATTTAAATCAATCTAAACTAAAATAAATCATAATTAATTAATTTATAAAGAAATATTAAATAATAAGTATTTTAAATTTTAATTATATATTATTTTAAAATATAATATTAAAAAATAAACTTAATATAAACTAATTATAATATAATAAAAAAATATATTTATCTAAAATTTTAAAGATTTGCGAACTTATGAAAATTTAACTTATAATACTTATAAAGAAACTGCTCTTGGAATGAATTTAATAGAACACGAAAAACAAATTTATTATATTTTTGAAGAAGCATGCCATGTTATGTTACCAGTACAATTACGTAAATTTTTTGCATGTTTTTTATTATGTGAAAATATTCAAGGTAACATTATTTGGGAAAAATATAAAAAATTTTTTATTAAAGATTTTAAAGAAAATAAAGAAAACAAAGCTTTATCCCATATTAATCAAATATTAAATTCAGAACAAATGTCATGTAAAAATTTTGGTTCACCTGAACCAAATAAAAACTATATCGAGGAAAACGAAGAAATTAAAGATAAAATTATAATTTTTAGTAAAAAAAAATTTGATAAAATGTATAAACAATTGAATAACGATCAAAAACATATTTTTGAACAAATAATAAATAATAATCATAAAATTTTTTTCATAGATGGACCAGAAGGTTCTGGAAAAACATTTTTATATAAAACATTAATATATTATTTTATAACAATAAAAAAAAAATTCTTATCAATGGCTTGGACAGGTATTGCTTCAATTTTACTACCAAAAAATTTAACCAGTCACCGAACTTTTAGATTACCGTTAGACTTAAACAATATTTAAAGTGCATTTTTAAAGAGTACCCCCCATTAAGATAGGTAAAATGCCCCCCATCACGGAATTCAAATTTTCGTCCAAAATTAGTTAGTGTTTGCTCAAAAATGAAATTTTAAACTGCGACCTGCTACCCCTCCCCCTCCAGTGCTCCTAACCTCAAAAAAACGTGTTTTTTTTAAAATAATTTTTTTTGGCACCTTATTGACGGTTAAGAAATTTGAAAAAAATTGAGCATATTCTATATAAAAATGCGCATTTACTGTAATTTTTTCAGCTATTTTTGACGTCAAAAACTAACCTAAAAACAATAAAATATTCTTAAAATTGCTCTAAAAACTTTGAAAAAAGGGGTGCCGCTTCAAAAATTTGTGGAAAGTTGAAGATTTGCATCCTTAATCTGCCCTATTTTGCCCAGATTTTTTGGAGTGGTGCGCCATATTTAAAAGTCGAAAAACCCTGTTTTTTAGCTATTTTTTTATCAATTTTTTGCTTTTTTGCTTCGTCAGTAATAGTTACAACAAAACTAATGGCACCGTCGGATTCTACGCCAAAAAATACATAAAAAATATGCAAAATACTCCGTTCTAATTCACCGATTTACATGCATTTTCATAATGCAGAACTTTATTAGAAATTATTGCTTCAAGTACACAAAATTTTAGATATTCGAACGACTTTGAAAGGCATGCAAATTATATTTATGATGAATTGGGTTGATATAAACGACAATTGACCGCTTTGAATGCATTTTCATAATGCAGAGCCAGGGCTACAAATGTTTACAAAGCCGAGTAAGTAACTAGTAAATGGTCAGACCATTTACCACTTACTGGTGAAGAACTAATAGATGATCGGACCAATTAGTAATTACTAAGTGTGCATATGGTAAATGGTCAGACAATATGCCCATTACCCATTAGGGTAACTGGAAAATGGTAAAACCATTTACCAGTTACTTTCTCTATAACTGGTGAATGGTCAGACTATTTACCAGTCTTTTGACCATTTTAAATAAAAAACCGTAAATAGTTTTTCATTTGAATTTGAAAACCATTTATGGTTTCTTATTTGAAACTGGCGAGTAACTAGTAAATGGTCCGACTATTCACCATTTATAGAGCAACAAACTGATAAACGGTCGATCTGATTACCAGTTCTCCAGCAGTAACTGGTAAATGATCGGACCATTTACCAGTTATACACCCAGTACCTGCCAACTGGTCCAACCATTTACTAATTCTTCATCAGCAACTGAAAATTAAGGCAATTTAACAACTAACCAAAATACATATAACAAATATATTTTTTTTTTCTTAGTAGAAGCGTGATTAGGGTAGATCCCGAAAGGTTCCTAATGGGAAACCACCCTCGAGGTAGAAGTACTGCGAATTACACAAAAGCTTGATGGTGGGCATAAAAGGGTGCCTTTAAGGCTGCTCTTTTCCGTGTGTTGTGTAGCAAATCGGTTGTAAACCGACAGGGAATAGGCCCTTTTTTTCTTTGTTTCAGGTGTTGGGAAGCTTGACGCAATTATTAATGTTATATTCATGAAATAGTATCTGTATGTAAAAAAAAAATAATATTTTGTGTCCTATCCAAAAACAATTGTTTTGTGAAACGTGTTATAAGAATCTATAAGAACATCCTTGGGCTGATCAATTGAAGAAAGTAAAAAATCAAAACGAAGAAGGCAAGATTATTTCTCGCTTTAGTAATTCTTTCGTGATCTAATAATGATAATAATATATAAATAGAATTAATATAGAGTTATTTCTTCTTCCATTAAATGATGTTCTAGATCATAAAGTTTAATTAAAATACATTTTTTATATATATCTAATAAAGTTTACAAAATAAATCTTGCCATTCGATAAAAGACGTTATATAAATGGTACCACTGGCAGGACTCACATAGGAATATTTGACAATGGAAGTTAAAGGATAAAATAATATAAATATGAAAAAGAAATTTTCTTATCAAATAATCTAGGTATTTAGCGACGGAAAAAAAACCGAATTGAGAAAATTTTTGTGTTTACTTCATGGTTAGAAAATCCGAATTTTATCGAGGAAACGGTTGCCACAAAGAAAAGGTATAAAAGTTATATACAAAGGAAACAGGAAGGAAGAATCAGAGCTCTCGAAGAAAAGCTAGAATGCTCAATTGATACGGTCAATCAGAACTTCGACGTCATCAAATCGGGTTTCTATCACTTAAATAGGGAAATCGAGGAGCAGTTTAAAGTTTTTGATTGAAAATTCAGTGTGATTGCTAGAAAATTGAAGTTTAGGGAAATCGTATTTACTCTTGGAAGAAAAATTTGAAGACTACGACGACGTAGAAAAATTTTTTTCATAAGAAAACTAACGTTCTCAAGAAAAACCAAGAGAAAATTGTCGACTAGTTAATCCAGTGGGACATCCTGAGAAAAAAAGCAGGTTAGAAAAAATTCGTTTTTAGAATCTCTGTTTGTGCGGGTTTTGGGTGAAAATCATGAAGTAATTCGATACATTCACGATCGTCATTCGTTTTTCTATAACTTCATTTGTCATTAAAACTTACTAACACAGTGCGTTCGGTAATCGAGAACACCTATAATAATTAAAGATGACAAATAAAAAAGATAAACGTGGTGCTGGTGGTCGTGGTCGTTATAAGGATTCATTTTCTGAATCTTCCCCGCGAGGATTTGAAAAAAGAGTTAATTAAGGAAACCAAATTCCTGTGGATTCAATTGTCGATGAAAATCGAACAAAAAGATTATATACACTGATCGAACAGTGTAAAGAATTAGAAATTATTAGCCAACTTCTTGAAAAAAGTCGAACCAATAGGCTAATGACCGAACGAAATGTGGAAGATACCCACGTTTCTTCAGGGGGTTTGATTTAGATAAAGAAACCCGGTAGTTAGAAGATGAGGTTTAAACATTGAAAAATCATCTTCTGGGTTGCCAACGAAGAGAGAATCTTCAAAGAGAAATTCTTCAAGATAAAGAAGTATCTATGAAAATTGTGCAGCAGAAAATGCGACAAGGTGCAGGATCACCATATATAGCAAAACGAAGTTTTGAGAGGCCAGATGTATCGTTAGCTGCAGATAAAAAACCAAAAGAGCATACAAAAGTTACCTTGGATAATTTAAAACTTAATATTAAAGAGCTGACACTCACATGCAAAATTTTAGTGTCATACAATTTTACTTTTTCTTTTCAATAAACAAGAAAAGAAGCTTAGCTTCATGCATTTTGTTGTTTCTTCTCTTTTTTTTCTTTCGCAATTTCGCTCCCAGGCAAAACTACGCTATCATTTTTAAATTTACGTTGAATGAATTTTTTTTATTTAATTTCATTCTGTTTACCGAATTTTAATTTTATTAAAACAAGAAAAACGCGCTATCTTTAACTCGCGTCTAAGCAATAAAAGCCGCCCGTTTTTGCGTCATTCTCCCCCTTGAGATTCACAATAAAAAATTTCAGAAAAACTCTCTAAGGTCAAATACCCAATTTCGGATAGTTTAAGGTTACATGTAACATATATGGTAATGAAAAAATAAATTTTATCGTGCGATTTTAATTAAAATGATTAGAATTATCATAAAACTTGTAAATTATGAAACAATCACAATATTATAAGATATTTTAATAATTAATTACTTATTATCGTTATTAATGTATCATGCTAAAATGACCTCAAATCCTGCCAGTTAAAAAGCAGAATACCTCAATTTTGGTTAGTTACTTACCCCAATTTCTGATAGCCACATAATTATGCATTATTTAAATGTTTCAAATAAATAAAATGATACATGATACTTGAATAAATAAAATAGTTATTTCGACAACGTGTTAAATAAATAATTTTTATTATTTTAACTAAATAAATACATAATTTATCATAAATTTTAAGGACATAAAATATATGAAAATCAAAAACACAAAGTAAAAAATAAGCATGTACAGAAAGATTCAAGACCAACATTTTAGATTTTATCAGCTGTATTAATATTAATCTTTTTTAAGTTTTTTAATTTCAGATTTCAATTTCTCTAAACGTAACTACTTTTTTTTAGCTTACATTATCTTTTTTTCTTCGTCTTTTTCTTGTTTTATTTTTACTTTTTCTAGCTTCATTCTTTCCTTTTTAATTTTTACCTTTTCTGCTTGTTTTTTTAAAATCCTTTTTTTTGTTCACATTCTCTCCAAGCAACTGATGTTGCTAGAGGATTTTTTATCTGTTTGCATCGTTTTTTATTATGCCCCTTAGATAATGATTCTTCTGGCCAAAAGAAAGTAGTTTTAAGAACATCTGATATCGAATTAATGTAAGCTACAATATAATATTTTATTTTTATAAAATTTAAAAATGATTGACGTGATTAATAATATTGACAAAAATTAATCATACCGTTTTTATTTGGTGAAGTGTTCTCATTCAATTGCGAATAATCATTTTTCAGACCTTTAAGAACTGATGTACTTTGAGTTAATGTAAGATCAAAAGGTTGAATAGCTTCTTCAGAGATTTTTTAATAATTATATCGATTGATTTTTCTGTACATTCTTCAAAAGGTTCACTTTTTTTTGCAGACTCACCAATCAATGTTTCGATAAAGTCTGTTTCATCGATAGTGAATTGAAAATCTGAATTTGAAGCTTAAGTTTTCTCTTCCATGTTCGTACATTCAATACTATCTTTTAATATACTAATATCTAAATTACTTAAATCTGAACTATTAATGCTTATAGGAGAACGTATACTAGGTTCCTGAACTATTAAATTATTGTCTGTAGATAACTTAACAAAACTAACGTCATTGGAATTAAAGTTACAATCAAAGGATTCTTTATTAGACATAACTTCAACCTACAATTTATAAATATGGAAATATATTATTATTTATAATTTAATACAATTGTGTATCTATGAATGTTAATAAAAATAAAATGACTGATTCCATTCAGATTCATGCAGGCCGTCACTGATTGAATTTTTTTTTCTCTTTTAAGTGATAAAAATACCTTCCAATATGTACATGAAGATAAAATTTACGTCATAGAACGCTTGAGAATATGTTTTTTCCTCGCTACAGCGTATTTAGTGTTAAGTGTAAAAATGAAAATGAACCTCAATTTTCAAATTGCCGTAGCTCCGTCAATTTTTGACCTTTTTGGACGTTCTTTTAATGAAAATGTGCGAAATTTAGTCTAGTTTTAAATGCTGTTTCGATTTTTGTAATACGAGTTGATCTCTTTGAGTTATTCATGAAAAACCGAAAAAAAGCTATTTTTTTCAAACGCAATTTTGTCAAAAACTATATATTTAGAACCGAAGTTATGATGATTTTAAGTTTATAAAAATAGAAATTTTTTTTGTTGATAATTAAAATTTTTTATACAGTTTGAATTTTGCGCCCACGATTTAAATTTACTTTGTAGGGAATGACATATGCCACCGCTAGATGGCGACGATTCACTTTTTGCATTTTCATTAACGACTTGACGCATTCAGGCATATAAGACAAGTGAGATAAAAAATAAAATTGTCTTACAGAAATTTTTTTTTACTCTGTCAAAGAACTAATTAATAATAATGGCATCACTCGTTGTTAAGAGTAAGTGCAAGGATTTGAAAGAAAGGCACAAAAAAGTTATTTATTTTCTCCACCTCTTGATAAAAATTCTGTACTTCGATTTACCTCAACGTTCCAGCCACCAGAGGTAATATTTGGTCTTTGAGCATAAGAAAAATTTCGTCCTCTCTGCCATTGGTTCGGCAAAAAATTATTATGAGGCTGCGGAAAGGAGTTTGAATTTCCCATCAGACGGGCTAATAATAAGTGATTCATTACTGGGTGTTCCTTTTTATGGGGACAAATTATTATATTTTTTCTGTCTCTACAATATTTACGCGTCATACGTCTTTTAACGAATTTCCTCTTTTATTTTCTTCTCTGCGCACCTCTCCTTCCTCTTACATACTATTTGCAAATTCCTGCTCGTTCTCTATTGCGTTTCCCCTAGCTTCTTCTAAACTTACAGGAGTCCCTATGAGAGTACGTATTTTCTAGCGCAATCCTCTTAGAAAATACTTTATGCAATCTTTTTCTAATTTCTGTTCGAAATCGCTTATGTCATTAATGCAATTCTCTTTTCTTGCAGTAAACAATATTTCTTTTTCTATTTCGCGCAAACGATTTAAAAGACGATTACGTTTTCCCTTGTCTTTTGTTTTATTTTTGCTAAATCTCCCATCCATTCATGATAAGTTTCTGCTGATCCAAAAATATTTTCTAAATATTCTACAACTTAAATTAAATTTTTGAAGCTGCATCCCCTGACGGAATTTAACGCATCCCCATATAATTTGATTCTAATTAATTTAGTTGATTCTCCTTCTACATGGCTAGGTAAAATAGCTTGCGCTTTCATGCATCCATCTAGGAATTCTGAAATAGGACTATTTTTGCCATTAAAACACGGAATAACATTAAGGGCATCCTTTAAGGATAACCCACGAATTTGCAGTTGTGTCATTTTTATTGCGATATCTCGCGAATTCTATAAACTATTTAGAAATTTGATTCGTTTCTTCATTTGAGGGAGCAAAAGAATTGGTTTTGTCCTCTAAATTTTCATGTTCTTTTTGCCCGTTTGATTTTACTATGGTAAGCGCAACTACCGAGTTACAAGAATTGTTCTCTTCTTTCTCTAACTCGTTATTCTCATTTTCCACAAGGGAATCTTGTTCGTTTTTCACGAACTTCTGTATCTTCTCTTTTACTAAATTTAAAATTTTTAAAAACCGAATCCTTTATTTATGGTTTCATTTAATTCTGTGATATGTTCGGGGCTTTGAAAATAATTATTAATTATTTCGTCTTCAAAGCTTACGTTCAAGTGTTCTTTAACGTGTTCGACCGCGACTCCCGGGGGTAAATTTAATAAGGCTCCATCTTTAAATATTGCCGGTAATCTAAGATTAGGTTTAGTACTGAAGGGTGTGCTACAACCTATTGCTAAAGGCTGAATATAAGATGTTTTATTTAAAAATTTCAACTGCGCGGGTCTAAGATTAATTTTTTTATAATTAACAGGAATATTTTCTTTATTTTTATTTTTACTACCTCCCTTCGTTTCGTCCTCACTGCTATCTGATTCATTTATTTTATCTCTATATTGCCTAAATTTTAAGCCTAACGCTTTATACACGTCCTACCTTGATTTAAATCCCAGTAATTTTCTTACCTCTAAATAATTTATTTGCAAGAAAATAGTCAAGTCTTTTCTGATTGTAAGATATTCTTCAATCTTTTTATCTACTTGTCATGGATGCTTTAACGCTTTCACTGCTTCAGTGATTTCTACGTTTTTATTTGTTTAATTGTTCAATCAAAGTTTCTGCAAATATACCTTCTTCACGCATGTCCCCAAAAACATCGCTCTTACTGCTCATTTCATATTAATTTCAATTATATTGCGATCAACAACGTAATTTATCAACGATTCCGCGTATTTACTCAATTTTATTCGCATACATGGTTGATATTTAATAAAAACTCTTACAATCATTCCTGCCATCAGAATAAGATTATATGGGTATATAATATATAGGTATTATATAGGTATTATATAGGTACCATGCAAATAATTCTACTTCTTTTTTACCATTTACAAATGTACTTTCTTCCAACTTTAAATGTTTCACATATTCAATTTTCATTGTAATTTCGACAAACTTAAATTGGATAAAAATGAACGACAATTCATTTTTATCCAATTTAAGGTAGTTCTATAGACACTCTCAACTCAGTAAAAAAAATTTATGAGCATGTATAAAATACATTTTAAAACATTTAAGAAAAGCTCTCCTATCTTTTTTTGCATTTAACTGAGTTTTGTAATGCTGGAGCTTATAAAAGGCTCTATTGATAGGAACTTGATGGAACTTTAATTAAGTTAATAAAATTCAATTTATAATTAAATATGGACGTTTTGTGAAACAGTAACTATTTACAATTTGATTTAAAGTTAATCAAAAAATTTTAAAAATAAAGTTTTAACATAATTTTCATATTTTAAGGGTATAGGGTAAATGTGGGCACTGGTGTCACTGCCCCAACTACTGTCAATTTTTATTAAACATATTCTTTTTAATATTTTTTTAATGCTTAACTTCGGAAAAATAAATCTTAAAGTAATTTTATTATTGAATATTCATAAAAAAAACATTTCAATTAAAAAAAAATAATTTCATTTTAATACTTCTTTCGATCTTTAAACTTTCTACTTCAGAAAAAATTCTGATAATTTAGTATTTTGTCATTTTGATGCTTTTAAAAAAAATTAATATTAATTAATTTGTTATATATTTTATAGTAAAAATTATCAATTACAATAAAGGGTCATTCTAAAATTAAAAAAAAAGTTTTCAAATGTTAGTAATAGAATAATCAATATTCGTATTTAGCGCCTCTGTATTATACTCCTGACGTATTATACTCATGTAAGTTTTGTTAACGCGCTACATTATTGCTCCTGCCTCGTGGCATGTTCGCGCTCACTTCCGTTGCGATACTTGAAGAGTAAAGATCTCTGTAATATTGTAAAAGAGCTTTATTCTGTATTAAGTAAATTAGAATCTCTTTGTATGTTAAATAAAGTGTTTCTGTATAAATCGTATCTGCTCATTGTTTTAACCTAACAAGGGTTATGGGCCCAGGTGCTGTCGTAAAATAAAATAATAAAATAATTGTCGCACAGACCACGTGCTCAAATTTGAGGTTAACTTGTGTACAAGTGAAAGAAGAAAAAGTTTTTTTTTGTTTCTTGTATTTAGCTAAGTAAAATGACAAACATTGTAAATTCTACAAGAATAGAACTATTAACTAAAGACAATTACGACACGTGGTGTATTCAAGTGCAGGCTTTGTTAATAAAGCATGATGAATGGGGTTACGTAGCAGGTACGATTGTTAAGCCGAGCGCAAAGTCAGGAGAGACTGAACCGACTGCTGCGCAATTGATTTGGGTACAAAACGACCTAAAGGCCAAGTCAGATTTAATTTTATCGATAAGTCCCTCCGAACTGCAAAATGTGCGAGGCTGTGATACATCGCAGGAAGTCTGGGAAAAGCTGAAAAAAGAGTATGCATCAAAGGGCCCTGCCCGTAAAGCTACGCTTCTTAAGCATTTAATGCTGCATAAGTTAAAAGAAGATGGCGATGTACGACTACACATACTGAAATTTTTTGAAGCTGTTGATAAACTCACGTTGATGAATATAAGTATTAACAAGGACCTATTAGCTATCATGTTGTTATATAGTTTACCGCCGTCATACGAAAATTTTCGCTGTGCTATAGAAACGCGCGACGAGTTGCCAGAACCCGAGACTTTGAAAATTAAAATAATTGAAGAAAGTGAATCACGTCAGCAAAGTCGAGAAAGTGTAAATACGTCTGGCGCATTAGCGGCCAAATACAGAAGCAACATTCAAGGCATGTATAAAGGAGGACCAAGTTTAAGTAATACTGGAAATTGGAATCAACGTTACAACTTAGGTGCTGGAAATTCTCAAAGCAATAACAACAAACCGTTTAAATTTAAGTATTCTGATTTAGTTTTGTGGCATTATAGGTTAGGCCATCTCAACTATAAGGATATTAGTAAGACTTTTAGTAAGACTAAAGCGTCTGTTATTAACAAAGGTGGTAATGTGAAGTTATTAGCAAAGAGAATGGGTGATTTATATTACATATGCCCAATCACTGAACAATGTAATAACGTATTAAAGAATAAGTATTCTGATTTAGTTTTGTGGCATTATAGGTTAGGCCATCTCAACTATAAGGATATGTACATTCTGATTAAACGTGGACTGATACACGTAGATAAGCCTATTCAAACCCCATCTTCAACAAGCTGCTCGACGTGTCTGCAAGGAAAAATTACGGTACAACCCTTTCCTAAGAGAGAACAGCTGTCAAACAACAAGCTTGAAATTGTTCATGCTGACGTATGGGGACCAAGCAGGGCTGCATCTCAAGGAGGAGCTAAATACTTCGTTGTATTTACAGATGACTGTACTCGTTGGGGTGAAATCTATTTTATGTCAAATTATATACGTAATCGATGCCCTACCAAGGCATTATATTTAAAAATTCCTTTTGAAGAGTGGACTGGCAGGAAGGTTAACTTAAAACATTTAAGAGTGTTCGGCACTGATGTTGTCATCTTGGACAAAACTCCAAACAAAGATAAATTTTCACCAAGAGGACTTCAAGGAAAGTTTGTAGGTTACTCTGAAACGTCGAAAGCCTACAGAATATGGTTAAAAAATGAGCACAAGATAGTAGTTGCTCGGGATGTCAAATTCTTAAGTAAATTTGACGACAAGGGGGAGCACATATGCTCAGATCGAAAGTTCAATCTTGAAATTAATGGATCAACCGGTCTCGAGTGGAAGGATGCTATTCTTGTAGAAATATCAGGCTTAATTGAAAATGATGTTTGGGATGTTGTTGAAAGGCCCAAGAGCCACAACGTTATTGGTTGTCGAACGGTATTAACAAATAAATTCGGTCCAAATGGAGAATTGATTAAAAGAAAGGCACGCGTTGTCGCTCAAGGATTCTCTCAGAGACCAAATATAGACTATAAAGAGACTTTTGCACCTGTTGCCCGATTAAGTTCTTTAAGAATGGTTATGGCCATATCTGCAAGGTTTGATTTGCGCATTCATCAAATTGATATAGAAGCTGCCTATCTAAATGGTAACATTCAGGAAGAGCTATACATGGAACTACCTAAGTTACTAAAAGAAATGTTAAAACGTATAATAGAAGAAGGTCAGGAAAATAATCACCTTGTCGTACGTGCTAGGAAGATGTTAATGGATTTAAAAATTAACGACCCCGTTTGTAGATTAAAACGAGCACTCTATGGTTTACGACAAGCAGGTCGAGAATGGAATAAAACGATAGACCTCAAACTGAGAGAAATGAGTTTGCAGCCTACGGCAGCTGATCCATGCGTCTATTGGTTACAAGAAGAGAACAACATGGTATTAGTTTAAGTTGTATACATACTCATATTGAGGGGGAGTGTTAGTAATAGAATAATCAATATTCGTATTTAGCGCCTCTGTATTATACTCCTGACGTATTATACTCATGTAAGTTTTGTTAACGCGCTACATTATTGCTCCTGCCTCGTGGCATGTTCGCGCTCACTTCCGTTGCGATACTTGAAGAGTAAAGATCTCTGTAATATTGTAAAAGAGCTTTATTCTGTATTAAGTAAATTAGAATCTCTTTGTATGTTAAATAAAGTGTTTCTGTATAAATCGTATCTGCTCATTGTTTTAACCTAACATCAAATGTAATTTTCATTCTATTGAAATAATAAATTAACAAATTAGTAATTTGCGCACGTTTTTTAATATTTATATGAAGCAGCTTTCATATAAAAAAAGAGAAGCAAATTTATTTTTTTGAATTGCTATATTTGATGCTTTGAAAATTGGTCTGCGATAAAAACGTCAGTAATGCCCCCTTTTACCCTAGTTAAAAGAAAACTGTTCTATTTAAAACATCCTTAAAATAAGAAAATTTTAAATATTTTGTTAAATTTTCTTTTTGCCTTATTATTTTATTTTTAATGAAAATTCTTTTTTCCTTTTACTATTTTAACTTAAACTGCTTCTGAAAAATTGCAATGTATGGTTTTAATTACTTGCTCCCTAACTATACTGCGTTTTAAAATAAGAATTTTACTCATTTTTTTTATTTTAAAATTATTATTTTAATATATTACACGATAATATATATTTAAAAAATTTGTCAAACATGGAAATTAATAATCCTTTGTCTTTCAAATATCCATCGTTAAAAATTTTCTCCCATTTTAACTAATTTCCAGCATAGGTTTTTTATAAAAATTTTATGTCACAGTATAATATCTTCATAGTTATTTTTATATGTTTTACACAATAAATTGCTTTCAAAACACAGCAAATATTTCAATTAACCACAACATTATAATTTTACCATTGTTATAATTTTATTATTTTCTTTAAATTATTTAATATACAGCAGAACTACCTTAAGAGGCGGTCGGGTCTATTCGCCGCTACATATAGGGTGGCGCTGCGGTCAGGTGAGAGAAATCTATTAAATATTTTTTATACAGCTGTTTACAATTTCCTGAGACGACAATATACTTTTAATGTTGTCATTTCCTCTAGCCATCTATATGTAGAATAATTATTAATACTTATCTTGTTTGAAAAGTCTAAAATATTGTTATAAAGCGAAAAATGCGATGCAACGTAGGACCGATGTGAACATGCGTGCACCTTCCCTTAGTGCGACAGAAAGAGCAATACTAAAGAATGATGTTTGCTAATGTTTACATCGGCTCTACCTCGCGCCGCATTTTTTGCTTTATAATAATATTTTAGACTTTTCAAACAAGATTAATATTAATAATTATTCTACATATATATGGCTAAAGGAAATGACAAGATTAAAAGTATATTACTGTTTCAGTAAATTTTAAATTGCTGTATAAATATATTTTATATTTTTCTCTCACCTGACCGCAGCACCACCAGGCAGCGAATGGTTCCGACCGCCTCTTAAGGAGAGGTAAAACGGACAATACACTTGTACTCATAAATATTAACTTTCTCATAAATATTCCCAGAAAAAAAATGCATCAGCTTTTAGTATGTGACATGATAAATATTTAGTTAAATTTTCAAATAAATTCATTCATTAGTTTTCAAGATATTTGAATTCTTGGTAGAAAATCGAAAAATTTTATTAAATGATATTGGTATCCAAAATTCTCAATAGCTAATGAATAAATTTAACTGAATTATCTTTATGGTGCATACTATAAACTAAAGCATTTCTTTACTGAAAATTCCGCAATAAAATGGAAAGATAACCAACATTTATGAGTATAGGTGTATCGTCCATTTTACATCCCCTTAATATAATATTTAAGTTTATTTAATTCACTTCTTATAGAAAAAAAAATTTTATGTCACACGTTATTAAAAATTTTGTTTTGAACAACATTTTTAATTAAACTTTATCTCTCTCTTTTCTTATTCCCTCCTTTTATCAAGTGCCGAGTTACAAGTATTTAAATATGAAATTAAAATTTGTTTATAATGTATTTCTTAAAAATAAAATCTTTATCCTTAGCATGATTATAAAAATTTCCTTTTTAGACGAAAAAAATATTTGGTTTAATTTATGCCGATGTACTTGTTTTTAACCGACTTCAAAAAGGAGGAGGTTCGACTAAATTTTTTTTTTTTTTATGTTTGTTACCTCATAACTCCGTCATTTCTTAACCGATTCGAAAAAACTTTTTCTTATCTGATAGAGAATGTCTGCAGGAAGGTCCCATACGTGTCCTATAATTATTGGGCCAATGTTCGGTTTGTATGACCCAATTATCAAATTAAGAAAAAAACCGGGTGTTTTGTTTTCTCATTTACCTCCCTTATACTTCGCCTTCTCTCTCTCTCCATTTCCATCTCCCTCTCCCTCTTCCTCCCTCCCTCTTCCTCCCTCCCTCCCTCCCTCCCTCCCTCTCTCTCTCTCTCTCTCTCTCTCTCTCTCCTCCCTCCCTTCCACTCTCTCCCTCTCTCTCTCTGTCTCTCTCTCTCTTACCTGAGCTTGAATATGTATACATGCACACATAACGACACTGTGCTGTTGAGCCTTCTTTCTTTCCTGCTATATATTGCTTGGTGGTGTACTAATGCATGCGTTATGAATTAATAATGAAAGTTTAATGTAATTAATGGGTCTACCTATATTTGCGTTTTTAGTAAGGGGATTCACTAGAAGATAGAAAATAAAAATTTTTTAACAAAAACAAACAATTTAAAAAATTTTTAATAAATAAAATCGTTGAAATTCTTTTACACTCCTTCTATGTTATCTTTACAGTTTTCTATGGAGGCGTTTATCGTTGTTAGTCTTATCGCTTATTCTAAGCTTGCCGCCTGCCCACATCTTCTTTTATATCTTATTCAGCTTGTACTTCTTATTTTCGACGATTTATTGGGCCACCGAGCCTTGATCTTCATTAAGATTTAAAAAAAAAAATCAGTATCGCATTTGTCTATAGTCAGGTAGCAGACTTAACCGACGGAAAATTAGTAAATAGAAAGAAACCATTTCATAAGAACATTGCAGTTAGGAAGATAAACAGTGAAACTAATTTCGATGCCAGCCTAAAATGAATTCGTTCATGTCTCTTAGGAATACACACACAAAAATTAATGCAAATGATACTTGATACTGGAAATGAGCAGACGTGGATTCCACTATATCAAGAAAAATCATTTGAGTTTGTCTCGAACAAAGCAGGGATGCCAAAGACAGATCGGGTCGGAAAAGGGCCAATCACTTCTGGAAGGTTCCTTAATACGCATGTGATGTACTAAGTACATGAAAAAACTGGTTTGTCAGTAGGAGCCTACGAGAAGTCCGCATTAAGCTCAAGAGAAAATTTTCAGGATATTTTTTGTTTGGAATTAGAAAAGGTTTATACAGACATATAAATATTAGTGTTGACTAATGATGCACCATGTCAAAAGGCGCATCAGTTCCAATCAAAATACCTGAACAGGAAGCTGGAGAGGGAAAGACTTAACAAAGTAAGATCATTTCTTGTCAATTAAAAATAAACGAAAAAGCGCTTGCCTGAGTTTTCAAGCGTAGCATCAGAGGTAAGAAACAGTTTGTAATAGATTCTTAAGGTTAAGAACTATTTATCAAGGTCATTACATCACAAAAGGCGCAGATTTTGCCACATATTCCTTAACAAACATCGGACATTTTGTTCAAGGACGAAAGTTTTTTCTTTAACTTTAATGGAGGGACTATGCACCGGTCCTAAAATCGGTAGTTACAATTAAAACGAAATAAAAAAAGTTTTCGTTAATCATCTACCGCTCGATCAGTAGAAAAAGTTTGTCTTGTAGTTTTTTGTTGATATAAAAAGAATTATGTATGAAAAAATTCCATTTAATTAGATAATAATTAGGAAACTACAAATAGAATTTTATGATGACTAAAAATAGTTCATTAACAACATTTTTTAAAATATTTATTTATTTTTTTTTAATTGAAAAGCACGCCGTGGACCAATTTACGTGTCCCAGCCTCGAACGCACGGCACACGGGTAGCGCGCGCCACCTCTTGTCCAATTTGATAGGAGGGAGTAAGATAGAAAGGGATGCAACTTGACGGCGTCACTACTCTTTTACATTTGACGATATATTTTATTTTGACTCAATTAAAACATGAAATTGAATAAAAAACACAGTAAAAAATGAGGGAAATGCATCGTTATGTTAAATAATAATAGTAAATACCTAAGTTGAGTACTAGTTTTAAATGGAAAATAAAAAATAAATTAAATTAAAGAAAATTCCAACGTCAAGTGTTAAAGGGATTTCAACCACTAATAAAAGTTACTAGCATCTAGATATTTTTTTTATGATCAATATTGCATGATAATGACATGAATTAAATATATAAAGATAAATAGACTAAATTAAATTAAATTTGAATAAAATAATAAAAAATAAGTATGATTAACATTTACTTCAATTTATATTATGCGAAAGAGATGTTTTATCTGAGTTACTAGTATTTCAAAATTGGTATACATGTGCAAAGGACAACACAGAGCCTATATGTAGAAGAGTCGCACACGCCTTCTTGAGAATCTGTATAGATAAATCAGATATCTATTTTATAATGGCGAATAAAACTCGCTGCATGAGACACTCTCGCTCTCTTATTCGCATCTCCAGCTCCAGATAGTTTTCTTTTTTAGATGAAAGTCAGAACCATTAAGGAAGTCTTTGTAGCTGCCATCGTAAGTATCCAGCAAAGCAAGATGGCTTTTCCAGGTGGTTACATTCCAACCCAGAAACAATGTGTGATCGTCATGTGTAGTGCCGTTGTTTGAAGAAACGTGTTTGAAAATTCTTTTTCTTTTTGTTTCTTTTATTGATTTCTTCTTTGATTAAAATTTCGTGAAATGTAGAAACATTCAGAAATAATCAGTTAAACGTGAATTTATAGGGTTAGTCTATAGAAATAGACTAACCCTATAAATTCACGTTTAACTGATTATTTTTCAGATGGCAATAGTTTTTTTTACGTGATGAGTGCGCGATTTAACAACTAATGTTAAATCGCGAATCCCTGATACGCATTTTTTCTATTTTGTTTTATTAAAATCTGTCTACTCCTTCAAAAGTTAGACAATTTTTGTTTGCAAAAAGGTGTAAAAATTAAAAAAAATAACTTTGTTTTTTTTAACTGATTTTATCATATTATAAGTGATGTCGACAGAAAGAGATCAATATTATTTTTTTTACATGCATTAATAGAAATATAAATATAAAAAAATGTTGTGTAGATTGTAACATTAACATCAATCTTAATATGGTAAGGTCAGTTGAAAATATGTTACTAGCAGCATAAATATGATTATGAGGCCCAGAAACGTAAGAGAGAGCCAACTGGTGTAGTTCGGAGCAGTTAGTAGCCTTTCAGAAGGTTGTCGACGACTCTGGTTGAAAAAAAATCAGTGCTAGACATAAGACAAAGACCGTAAACACGAATAAAAACAGCACCGTCAGACCGGAAAACCAAAAAGTACAGAAAGACCGACGTGAACGAAAAAAAAGGACTGGCCGCGGGGGGTCCGGGTACTTCGTACGCAGAATCCTTACGGAAACTGAAATAGTTCCTCCATCCTGACGTGGCTAAACAGGTGCAGGGTTTGACGTAAGACAAAGGACGACAGAATGCTGTTGAAAATACGATGCAAGAAAGAAGACCGACTGAGCTTGAGATTCTCGATCTGGACTGTGTTGCAGAGGTATAGGACAGATAAGACGCCATAAAACGCGAAACAGGGACGGTGCGGGACACGAAGCCGCATATCTTCTGTTCCAACGAACAGGACATTTGTATGGCTGTCTGCGGTGTGGAGGAGAGCATAGCTCAAATCTTGCTTCGGGAAGGCCGAATTAAAATTGAATGGACGAACTGCCGTATACGGACGAGTCTGATGGTACCAAGATGTTATATCTGTTTCAGTTTTGGACACAAGCGACAAGAATGCAAAGGTATGGACAGAAGAGGACTTTGTCGCAAGTGCGGTCTACCTGGACACATTAGCAGAGCCTGCACTAAGCTGGGCCCGTCGTGTTATTTTTGCAAAAAAGCTGGGCTCACGGGATCTACTCGTGTGCCGGGCTCTGGAATATGTGCCATATTTGGGGCCGAGTTGGAAAAGCGAAGAAAGCTGACCACGACATGACTGTGACGCTGTAACAGGGGATTTAAGAAAAGGAAAAATCCTTCTCAAATCTCTCGGGCATCGGCAATAAAATAAATAATTAGACATATAATAATTAAGGTCCGATTCGATTGAGATCAACAAAACTGTAATAATGCAAGCATTTAAGCGCTTGGCACTTAGCCCAATCAATTTAGCTGAAAAATGTCTGATATTTGTAAAAAAGTTTAACAGCAAACCAACTGTACAGTTATGTAAAGTAGGTTTGTGGGAGTGAAATATCCAAAATGGCCCCAACAGATGTTGTCCGTTTTTGTTTAAACAATGTTTAAACATTGAAAATTGCCATTTTTTCCCTTTAATTGCAATTATTTCTAGAGCCGTAAAAGCTATCATAATGGCCCAATGAAATAAAATGTAGGTTTTTAAAAGATCTTTAAAATCAATTTTTAATCATTGTGATTGCATTTATAGTTCCCGAGAAAAATGCGAAAAACCATTAAAAATGCTTAAAATTTCAAAAATTCATAACTTTTTTAATTTTATGATTTAAGAGCTGGCCCTGTGGGAATAAATTGTTTTTAATATATACAATAAGCATACGCAAGCAGAATTCTGTAGGACTAATAGTTTTTTCATAATATCAATTACAAGTTATAAACAAATAATTTTTAATAGGCCATTCTATCTCACACGATCAACTTTTTAAAGTTTTTAACATCGATTCTGAAAGTTTAGATATCCCTCTACAAAATGTATATTTCAGATTTTTTATTAATTCGTTATAAACACCTTAAAAATTCATTTAAACATTGGGTCTTGCGCTCGGAAGCCTGAAATAAAGTTAGTAGTGGGGGAACAAGCGGGATATCTGCTGTGCGCCTGCAACATGTTAGACAGGCTACCCTACTTACGCTTCCCCTTGGCTTGAGTTCCCCCACTAATAACTTTATTCAGGCGTCCGAGCGCGAGACGCAATGTTTAAATGAATTTTTAAGGACTTTATAAAGAATTAATGAAAAATCTGAAATATACATTTTGTAGAGGGATATCTAAACTTTCAGAATCGATGTTAAAAACTTTAAAAAGTTGATCGTGTGAGATAGAATGGCCTATTAAAAATTATTTGTTTATAACTTGTAATTGATATGATGAAAAAACTATTAGTCCTACAGAATTCTGCTTGCGTATGCTTATTGTGCATATTAAAAACAATTTATTCCCACAGGACCAGCTCCTAAGAGCATGACGAAGCTGTCCGCCTTCTAATAATATTTCCAATCTTAACTTATGAATAAACGATGCGTTTAATCGAGTTTCTTTGCTACAAAGCAAAAATTTGTAAGATTAAACTCTAGTGCGGACAACTCAAGAAATCCACCAAAATATTATACATACAAAGTTATAATAAAAACTTTCAATATGTCGTATTTTAAGGTTAGGTTTGTCGAGTTTGATATCTAATTTCCAATTCAAGCTCATAAAAAAATAAAAAGTCCAAATGATTTTTTATTTTAACAAAAATTATTGTATAAATATAGCTTTAGTGCGGACAAGTCATTATAGTTGTTTAATTTAAGAATTTAAAAAGATATTGATAAAATAAAAAAAGCAAAACTCGATTGCTGCAGCTCCGACATGCCGTTAAATCATAAAATTAAAAAAGTTATGAATTTTTGAAATTTTAAGCATTTTTAGCGGTTTTTAGCATTTTTTTCGGGAACTATAAATGCAATCACAATGAAAAAATTGATTTTAAAGATCTTTTAAAAACCTACATTTTATCTCATTGGGCCATTATGATAGCTTTTACGGCTCTAGAAATATTTGCAATTAAAGGGAAAAAATGGCAATTTTCAATGTTTAAACATTGTTTAAACAAAAACGGACAACATCTGTTGGGACCATTTTGGATATTTTACTCCCACAAACCTACTTTATATAATTGTGCAGTTGGTTTGCTGTTAAACTTTTTTACATGAAAAAATCTAATTTGATTGGCCTAACTGTAAAAATGCAAGAAAGAAAGCAGTGCCTCTCCCTTATTTTACTTTAGGGATTTTTATATGTTTAAGTGATTAAATTTTTCTCTTTGTTAAGACCGAACTTGGTTCGGTCGTTGAGTTCACAAAAATTATTTATTTTTGCTAGGAACCAGCTTCTCGTCCCGGGACTTACTTTCTTCACTCTATTTATTAAAATGATACAAATATATAAATATACACTAAAGCGTATGTAATTATTTAAGTTTTTATAAATAAATTCAAATTCATATTCAATTAATATTTTAATTAAATCTTTTCATTAGTTTTAATATTATTATAAACATTTATTGTATTGAAGGCTTTAAACATATTATAAATAATGCAAGTTACGCGGTTGCGCTAAGTTACGCCATTGCGTGATTGTCAACTGCGTCACATATGGTTTGACTTGCTCTGTGAAGATAATGTTCGAGTCCTTGCGCCAAGTTACAACGTTGCGATCTTCCACTAGCAGTGTCACATCTAGTCGACCGCTATGTGTTATTAACGTTCGCCCGTCTTTATTGTTGTGCTCAGTTACGTGCGTTACGATCTTGCTACTGTACTATACTTGACTCTACTCGCTATACGTAGCTGATTCGATGTGCCAGTTACGATGTTGCGATTACTAGATATGTAACACCAATTTTTGAAGTGGCAAACAATGAATAATTTCAATTACTATGTAATACATATAAGGACCAATAGAAAATTTAATAATTCAGATCTGTTAAAAATCATGCGAACTCTCTTCATTCACGACAAAAAGTATTCTTATAAATTTCTCTCTAAAACATCAGGATTTTCAGAAAAAATAAAAGAGGCGCGCCTCGAAAATTCGCTGGGCATAAAAATCCAAGTTGCCGTCACGTTACATTTCAATATGTGTTATAATACGTGTGACCCTATCTGTGCGCGCATACACAGCTAAGTTATAAGAATAAGAGAGAGAGGGAACACCATACTATACCAAGTAATGTATATTCAAGCCTGGTTTTGGAGAGAGAGAGACAGACAGAGAGAGAGAGAGAGACAGTAAAGCAAGCAAATACGCACCACACAAGCTAAGTATAGGGGGGGAGAGAGAAGGCACATCGGCACTTCAACGTACAAATCGTTGAGTATACGGTGTTTGGGTATTGAGTTATTTGCTTAGTTAATGATTTTATTTACATATATATTTAGGTCTTATATCGCTTGTGTACATAAACATTGACGCAACTTATACGTGCATAAAATTATATTTTATACTTATTGTTAAAAATATGCACGCTCAGTACATCGTATGTAAGGTAGCGCCATCTATTATATGAAGACACCGCAAGTCGACTAACGTTTCTTTAGAGTCAGTCCATGGATATCGGTTGAATAGAACAGATCGTGTTACTGGATATAATACTATATATTTGTATCTTATTAAATAAAGATTTTTTATTCTTATATAAATTAAAACTCGAGTACTTATTTCATTATATTGCAATATATTTAAAAGGTTATGGGCACCAGCTCACTTAATGTGCGCGTAAATAATGAATAATTAAAAGCTTCTAAAAACGTGCAGTGACTTTTCGGAGTGTTGTTGAAAGGTTTTTGTGTGTGCCCGAAGTGCAGGACAGTTTAATCTCTCTTCGGTAACAAAAGAAAAGGTGAATGCACGAGAGCAGGCACAACGACAGGAAAGCGATCGCAGTACAAAGGGGGGTAAGAAAGAAAATATGTTCATTGGTGCCAGCGATTAATTACACGAGTGAATTTAAAAAATCTTGGAGTGGCGAGTAATGATCGGCTCACGGTAAAATAAATATATCCAAAAGAGATATATAAATTCAAGCCGCAAAAATATATATCTATATACACTGCTGCCAAGCTACTTTTACCCCCCTTCGCCTAAAATCGACTTATCTAAAAAGTTTTATAACTCTGGAAAAAATGGTCGCAGCCTGAAAATTCCAACGGGATTCGAAAGATTATTGGAAATTCTTTCAAAAACCATTGGTTTGATATGAAAAAAACATTTTTTTCTTATCTCTTATTCTTGTTTAAACAGAAATTTTTTTTAACTTTGTTTTGACTTTGTAAAATAGTGTTCAATTTTAGTACAAATCGTTACATTAATACAAAACTAAATAGAATTTAAAGCTTATATTTCGACGATGAAAATGCAATGTCGAAAGTCTCGATTTGACGTTTTAAACCGGAGTTATAAGATTTTATATTAAAAATAAGGCTTTTTTCGATGTATAAATATCTCTGAATTTAAGAGGAATAGAAAAATTTTTCACAGAGAAAAAATGTTCCTTTTTGTCCAAATAATAATAATATATAATAAAAATCGTTTACGCGAGTGAAATTTTTTGTGTAACGACCGGCATGCAGTGGATTGAAAATTAGGAAAACAATGATTTATCGATTGAAGCGCGATACTTGTATAAAAATGAAAAACTGCAGGAAGACAAGCAATTTGAGAAAGAACAATAAGAATACTCATAAGTGAATAATGAATTTTTAATGTTTCGAAACAATAGTGAAAAGTCTTTTTTATTAATAAAATATTTTAAGAATGTTAAAATTTGATAGAATGAATGCATAGAAACGGACGCGTTTCTACAAGTTCATATAGGTGTATGCATAGCGTGATTTTCAATTTCAAGAAACCGAAAGACTGGGATGCACACAAAAATGGCGGCTACGAATGAGAGCAAGAAAGACAATGAGAGTAAGACTCTTATCAAACGGAGAAGAAGTGCTCGCGCATGCAAGGAAGACGGAACAACAGTGTCTATTGTACGATACGAGTGAATACGTGTATATACGTGTACGAACGTAAAGACTAGCTAGCAAAATGACAGCGCGCCAGTGTATGTAAAATAATACATATATACGTATACATATGTGCTTAACAAAAATTACGGAAAAGATGATGCCATGCTATGCACTCTACAAATAAAAAGACAGCGATAAATTAAAATAAAAATTAAACATAAACGTTTATAATAAATTAAAATTAAAAACATAGAAATAAATTAAAATGAATAAAATAGACAAGTACGACTGAATAAAATTTATAACCGAAGGAACGAATGAATGCATAAGTGTATAGTTATGTGCATACATATGAATATTAGTATACGCACGATTTAATACACGTACATGTATAAATTCAAGAACAGAAAACAATGTAGATAGTACGACGACAGTATGTGATCACAAACGAAAGTGTGTATATACAATAAACGATAAATAAAATAAAACACATTTGACTGAAGTTACATATATACGTATGTGCGCATGAGCATGTATATAAAAATATAAAATATTAGAATGAAATTTTATGCACAGATGAGACAAGTCTACTATTATTCTTGAAGACACAAGAAGCCATCAATGACTTTAGATGGCAGCATGCTAAGGAGAAGGGGCATGCAACCGTCAGGGACGACTGTATAGTTTTTGTGACAGAATCTGAAAGGCAGAACAGACTGGGTACAAAACAAAATTAATCAAAATTATTTAATCAAGCTTGTATCTATGAATACATATAACATAAAGTGCACTATATATATTATATGGAAAAATACGTTTAAAATTGAATTTATTTTTTTTAATATAAATATGTTAAAAATTAATATTAAATTTTTCTTGTTGAATTCGCACATATAATATTACTTGTATTCTGTATATTGTGTGTGTGAAAGACAGCATATAAATTTAAATAAATATTAACTGGTCGAAATTGAGGAAAATTAAGAGAGTTATAGCTTGTGTTCGGCATATCGCTCTGAGTTTATAACCTCAAAAATTAAACTTCACTGATATAGCTTGTGTTCGGCATATCATTCTGAGTCTATAATCTTTAAAAAAAAATTGAAATCGATTAATATTGCTTGCGTTCAGTATATTAATTGGATTTTACGCTGGAATTATTATAGAGTTTAGAGAATTATTGATGAACTGATATTCGGTATTATCTTGAATTTCAATGAATTTATTTTTAATAAATAATGTTTAAAATTAATGAAACTAAATTTTGAATCAATTGATATTACTTGTGTTTGGCATGTCGAATTGATTTTTCTCTGAAATTATCATAAATGTTTAAAGAACTATTAATGAACTAATGTTCGGTATCATGTTCAATTTTAATTAACTTGTGCTCCAAAAACAATTTTTTTATTTAATTAAACTTAATTTTGAATTAATTGATACTGCTTGTGTTTGGCGTATTAAATTGACTTGAATATTAAATGTTCATTTGTTTTTCAGATAACCGATATGTAACCAGCTAGATCTGCAAACAAATTAACAGGAACGACTGTAATAAGATAAAAGGAACGAGATTCGATAGTAAAAGAGAAAGTAGAAATTATTATAAATTTGACAAAGGAGGATTTCAGAAAAGAAATATAAAAATCAAATCTAGTTTTAAGGATGATATGTCTAATTATCAGAAGAGCTATTACATGAAAGTTAATGAGAAATAATAAATTCGAGATATCCGTATAAGTAATTAATATAAATAACGAAAAGTCGGGCGTATCGTTATTAGTGAAATTTATATCTGACAGTGGAGCAACAAAACACACTTGATAAATTCAAAATTAATTTTTAGAACATTAACTAAACAATCAAATTAAACATAATTCATGGATGAAGACACTAATTCAAATATTGAATCGGAGGGAGAAGGAAGTATGAACATTAATACGACTGATAATAAATGATAAAAAAAAAAATTTTAAATAAAGTAATTTAATAAAAATTTGCTATTTTTGCGAAAATTTGCAAATTCAAGATTAAACATCTATTTAGAAAATAAAATTATAGACATAAGCGACCCATTTTCAAATGAGTCCCTTTTAATAGAAATTTATGAGAAATCATACTGTAGTTATTAAATTTGAAATTGACAATGAGACAGAAAATAATAATTTAGAACAAAGGCAGATTACAGCTTATTTAAGGCGACTTCGGTTTTTAGGTTAGGTTTTATTTTTGAGTTTACAAATTACTCTTTCAATATATAACATTTTTCAGGTTTTTTAATTTTCCACAATTCTACGGATTATAATAAATGATGAAAAATTAAAAAATCCAAAAAATTTTAGAAACTGAAAGAGTAATTTGTAAACTACAAAATGAAATCCAACCAAACTTCCGTAGTCGCCTTAATGATAAGAGAAAAAGCAAAAAGACAGATAATGAAGACTGTCAAATTAATAAATTTGAAGAAAATCAATTAACTGCAAATAAGGAAAAATTCTTGGATTTTGAAAGCACAATTTTTGATGGGATAATATACAGTTCAAACAAAGGAGAAATTAGTGAAGAACCCGATTGTGAACTCTTAAAACGACAGATAAGAGAGGCTCAAATATCAATGCCATATTATAACACATCTGAATGCGCGACACATCAGTTAACCACTTAAGGGCACAAAACATTTTTTTCCGGTCCCACCATCGAATTTGAGTTTATTGCTTTTTTTCCATAGAAAATTTACTGTAGAATAAACTTCAAACAGTTTTTTTACCCTATCTCATTTAGTTTCGTTTTTATGAAGAAATTAGTAGGATAAACTTTTAATTGATTTTTTGTTAATTTTGCTATTTTGAGATTTTTCTCGAATTTTTTTAGCTAATCTTATTAGAACACTATAAGAAATTATTTTTTTATTGCTTGATTCAAAAATTCATAAATTATTAATTATTCTCTAAAAAGTTTTTTTTAAGAAATTTAATTTTTTTTTTATTTATTAAGTCTATAATGATATAATTTTTACAAATTTAAAAAATTTTAAGAATTATTTTAAATTATATTTTTTAAATTTTTATTGATTTTTTTAGGTTTAATTAAAAAAAAAGAGTTTATTTTTTTTAATTTTAACAAAATATTTATCTTGATTTAAGTTCTAAAAAGTTTTACATCGATATTTTATTCCGTTTTGATTTTGTAAGGAAACGAGTGACACATACTTATTCATGTAATTTTTATCAATTTGAATATCGCGCGTTTGTGCTTTCGGCTCGTATCATTTCGCTACATTACAGTCAGTCTCAACTGATTGTATGGTCAGTTTGCAGTTAATTTATTTATTTAAAGTGCATTTAAAAAATTATTAGTAGGCTTTGTGGTTTAATTTACATCAAATTATTAATTTTTAATAAATTACACGTTGGCGAGTTATTTCGTATTTTTTTATATGTGCCTGAAATTCTACGTTTATCTAAATAGAAAGTGTTTTTAAAGCGTTAAAAGCTTGAATTGACATTAAGATTACTAACCTCAAAAATGTCGAATAATCAAAGAGATACAAGAGGCAGATTTGTTAACCAACATCAAGATAGAAAACGATCTACAGGGAGATCTAAAAAGAGGCCAAGGAAATTTCTTGGTAGGAGTGTAATGAATTCTCCTGAAGCTGAGTGAAGTAGATCCTCTACTTCTTTTTCTAAACTGAAAAGAACAGAATTTTCAAGTTACAGGACAAAAATAGAAATGTTGATATCAACGTTATATCTTCTATGTTGAAAAAATTGTGTTGCAGTGTGTGCCATCATAAGATAAAATTTATTGAAACCTCTTTTCGAGGATAAGGATTCAAAATTAATATGACTTGTGATTTTTGTGATGAATAAGCAACTGTAAACTCTAACAAGAGAGAGAGTGCTATGGACAATACGTATAAAGTTAACGGATATAATGTTCTTGCTGCTCGTGCACTTGGCCATGGATTTGCAAGTTTGTCTAGTTTTTGAAGTTTAATAGAGTTATCAAAGCCAGTTGCCCAGTCAGCATTCAGTGCTATAAATGCTTAAGTAACAAAAGTATACGAACAAGTGACAAAAGGTGCTACATCTGAAGTTGTTAAAAAATAACTTGAATCGATTTCCCCAAATAGTGCTGATCTTGATATAACTTTCTCAAGTTATTAGAGAAATTAAACATCGAACTTGGAAATGTATCTGTCGAGTGGGCCAAGACTTTAAATGATAGAAGATAACTCAATGTAGAGTGATCAAGTTAGTCTCATTCGAAAGAAGTACACACTCTGAAAAGAAAAGTACGAATAGGTGCGATGGATTTCTATACACCGGGTGCATATTAAATTCATGTAAGTGT
This sequence comes from Anastatus disparis, assembly GCA_017163975.1. Taxonomy (NCBI): domain Eukaryota; kingdom Metazoa; phylum Arthropoda; class Insecta; order Hymenoptera; family Eupelmidae; genus Anastatus; species Anastatus disparis. The sequence goes on along the minus strand of JAFFSR010000401.1, from coordinate 1,976,181 downwards.
ATAATTCTAATTATTATTACATATTTGGATATAAATTTTATTTATAAATTTTAATATTAATTAAAATATAAATTTTAAATCTAAATTTTATTTTTTAATTTTGGATTTGAATTATAAAATAAAATATAAAAAGATTACTCCATATTAAATATTATTTCTTAGTTTCCAGCTGATTCAAGGTTAGTGCGAGTAATTCTAACAACCATCAGAGTAACAAATAATTATGTATTTGTTTATTCTTACAATAAATACATAGTTTCATTGGTGAATAAGGGTGAGTACTGACAATTTATCTTATAATAGGAAAGATTATTATTATTGATTATTTTAATAACTTATATCTTTTTGCATTTTAGCTTTATCTAGTCGATAACAAGGTTCTCTTGTCTGGTATCTCTTTTTTATATTGTTAGCTAATATAAATAAGAAATACCAGGAAAGAATTATTTCATGAAAGATAAGTATAGCATTTTATATTATAACAAACTTTAAAGCTGTTTTTCTCAAATATTGAATTCTTAAAATTTTAGGTGCTGTCCCGTAAGATTTGAGCTGAACCGCTGGATGGATCTGACTTTTCAAAACTGACTCAACTTCAGTATCAGCATAATTCTCTCGTGAATGAAGGGTTTTGAAACCAAATGATTAGAAGTTATTAAAAAATCAAAAAATAAGGTAGAAATATTGAAATTTATTAAATACATTGATATTTTTTGTTGATAAGTAAACAATTTTTTGTGTTTCAGGCATTTCCCTATTCACGCGATAATGGTAAGAATACTGAAGCTAAATATGTTAAGGAAAGCCATTTTTATCCAGCGGTTCAGCTTAAACCTTACGGAGGAGCAATTATAAGAACAAGAATTGATCGAATAAATTTAAATACTATTTTCATTATATAAGAATTAGGTCAAATCTAATTAATACATAACTTTTTTACTTGCAGGTGGTAAAGGTGTTTTGTGCCCTTAAAGGTATTAAAATTAAAATTTTTCTAAAATTATAACTCTTAAAGAAACTAAGTTTAACAAAACAATCGCAGATTGCAAAATATGTATGATTGCAAAGTTTAATAAATTGCCCGTGATGATAGTTAGGCAGAAAATGACCAAACCTCTACAAATAATACATTTATACACGATGGTTATCAATATTCAATCTATTCATCCGAAAAGACAGACACAAAAAGAGACAAATGTAAAAGACGGAAAATTATGAAGACAGATACATAGTTTGTAGATTTTGATGAAAAAGACACAGAAATATAAAGAACGGAGGCAGAGAAAATAAAACGAACAGTAGAACGACCAAAAAAGAATCAAAACAGAGAAATGAAGATTTACAAGAAATAGAAGAGCAGAAAAAAAAGACCAGTTAAATGACCGAGAAAAACCAAAATCAACGCACATATAAGACAGATGAAAAAATACACACATAACTGGCAGAAATAAATAGCGACCCAAGCACCATACATGGAACTCATGAAATCTAAAGAAAAGAAGAAATAGACTGAGCCATTAATCAAGAATTCAAATCTATGTATAAGAATGACTGGTAGATAATCTAACGTCAGCAGGGATGGAAAAAGTCCTAGCATAATCGACTGATGAGATTTACAAGTAAACTATGCACGACTGTTTTTGATAAGATCAATATTAGCAATATTGAAAAAATTGAATTTGAAAAAAAAATATGTCAAACGGATGAAGAAATCAAGAAAACCAAACTAGAAAAAGCACTGTATAGCCTAAAAATAAACCTAGTGTTGGAAAGAAAAGGTTTAAAGTGATAGAAAAACTATAGACAGAAACCATTTAACGATGAGCCATGTTTATTTACCAAGTATGACAAAAACGGTTTTATGATTCTGATTCTCTATGTAAATAACAGTCTATTAATATGTGACAGTTTAAGTATGTTAGAAAGGATGAAATCTGACTTGAAACAAAAATTTGAAACGACAGATAGTGGAGAGCTCAAGAGTTTCTTGAGCTTAAAATTAAAAGAAACAGACAGAAAGAACTACAAAGTATAAAGCAAGAAGACTATTTCAACAGAATACCGACAAAAATTTGGTTATGATCAAGTACACTCTCTACGAGTACTTATGATAACAAACCAGGTAGTTAATCGAAAGAGAAAAGACTGACGAGATAAAGGACAGAAAATCAATGCAATAGATCTTATAGAAAAGCAATGGACACATTGATGGGTTTGGCAAAAGCAAGCAGTCCAGACTTTATTTATGCTGTAAATGTTTTGAACAGATATCAAATAAATGTAACAGAAAGCGACTGGTAAATGGTCTAATGAGCCTTCAGATATTAGAAAGAAATCAAACACTTTGAATTTAAGCATAAGGCACAAGATGACTGCTCACAAGGATTTCCAGATGCAAGCTTCAGAGACTGCAAATGTTCTCTTACAACAAATGACGTGAGCATATAGAAAGAGACAAGTGGCATTATTCAACTGCCAGATAGAATATGTCACAATGAGTGAGTGTGCTCAAGAATTAATATCATTATGCTTGATATCAAAGGAGTTGCTATAACGAGAGTTGTCACCTATGATACTTTGGTGCGATAATGAAACAGCCGAATCAAATGTAAAGACAGGAAGTAAAAACTAAGATATATGACAGAAAGTAAAGAACATGTTGTAAATAAGTGTGTGATGAGAGGTTTAATAAATGTCAGCTGGATCTCCTCTAAAAATCAAATAGTCAATGTGTTTACGAAACCATTGCCCTTTGAAATGCATAAAGACTGTTAAAATTAACACTTAATGACTGATACGACTGATTTTAATATTGCACTAATATTTAAATAATATCACTAATCAATTAAATTTGTGTGTATTTTAGATTCTAGGTAAAATAATGCATAGAGGATGGCAAGTTCTACCGAGGAATAAAATTGATCGAATACATTAATCGAAACGTTCATTTTGTTTGTTGAAACGACAGTTCATTTATATTATTTAATTTTATTTTCGATCTGAGCGTGAGAGGGAGTGTTAAAAATATGCACGCTTAGTACATCGTATGTAAGGTAGCGCCATCTATTATATGTAAACGCTGTGAGTCGACTAACGTTTCTTCAGAGTCAGTCTATGGATATCGGTTGAATAGAACAGACTGTGTTACTTGATATAATACTATATATTTGTATCTTATTAAATAAAGCCGTTTATTCTTATATAAATTAAAACTCGAGTACTTATTTTATTTTATTGCAATATATTTAAAACTTAATTATCAATTAGAATGAATAAGTCGGTAATTCATTATACGCAGGTAAATCGAAAAATCTTACGATGCATTTTTTTCTTTCTATTTTCAAATTAAGAGGACGCTGGATCTCTCTATCCTTTTCTAATTAAAAAATGTAAATTTTTGGGAAAACTAGTTATTATTGATAGAAATTAAGGGTTGTCCGCAACTTCTATAGTGAAAAACAATATTTTGTCTGATGAGAGCAAATTAATTTTATTGCTTTTTTTTCAAGTAAAGTTTGACATACTTAAATAACGTATTCTCTAGCTTAATTTAGGATTTTTTAAGTATGTCAAACTTTACTTGAAAAAAAAGCAACAAAATTAATTTGCTCTCATCAGACAAAATATTGTTTTTCACTATAGAAGTTGCGGACAACCCTTAATTTCTATCAATAATAACTAGTTTTCCCAAAAATTTACATTTTTCAATTAGAAAAGGATAGAGAGATACAGTCCCCTTAAATAAAAATATAATTATTTTAACATAATTACATTTCATTTATTTGAATATATTGTTTACTTATCTACGAAATTGTTTCAAATTAAATATATGGCGTATTAAAAATAATGTTGAGTCTGTTAGTAGTCGATGAATTTAATTAATTTTCAGGTTATATGAAAGTTGAATAATTTCTCTGACTGGCAATTTACTATCTCATTAACATGTTTCTTATTCGAAGTATTATTTGTTCAATTTTTTTATTATTATGAAGGCTTGTTCTAAAATATTGTTAGTTGTACAAGTATACTCGCATATATAAACATATACTTACATGTGCGCTTGTATGTACACGCATATATATATATATATGTATATATATAAAGATTTATTCTATTTCTTTTTAATGGTTGATTATGAGCAACAAAAAAATTGCTGTTTTATTTAAACAATTGTATTTTGTTAGGTTCGATAATCAACTCATTAATTTCAAAGAAGCTTAAATTATAAGTAAGTTTAGTTTGATGAATATGTAAAAGATTTAATATAAATTTGTTCTAGGTAAAAGAAAATTTTTATCCTAATTATTCAATTTACTAGGACAAAAAAATAAAAATATAAAAGCAATAATTTATTATTTAATGGAATAAAAATAATAATTAATAAAAATTTAGCATATTTACTGAATTTAATTAGATTATATATTAACCTGATCATTTTACTTTGACACTTCAAAAATAAGTGTCATTAAAATTATAAAGTTTTCCACTATATATATTTATATAATGAAATGTAGTTTTAGCTAAGTATTAGATTAATTTCGGTAGATTAATTTTTAATTGGAATCTAACAATAAATGAAATATTTTGTCAATTTGATTAACAAAATATTTAATTTATATAAATAAAATTTTATGCATTATTTATAAACCTTACTCAAATTAAATATTTACCGGATTTTAGTAAAGGTATTTCTTTACATTTATTTTTTTTACTTTACATTTAGAATCCAAAAAGAAAAATTTTGAAACAATAGATTTATTAAAATAAGAAGAGTAGCATAAGCTGGAAGTTCGAAGAATATCGACTCCGAGCTTCCAAGCTTAAAGTCCCACGTTACGCGAAGTGCTGAATCGGCACTTCGTCGCAAACAATCTACCTCATCGCTTTAGGCGGTGACGAGAGCTGGACAATCGTCGGATTCACTCACAGTAAGACTTAGTTGTTCTTTCTCTGATTGTTTAGTCATAAAACTAAGTCTAAATGATACCAAGTTCATTTATTTTTTGTGACCTCGACTCTCCATAGGAGAAGTCAGGTAAGATAAACTCCACGTAACAATATGTATATAGATATATAAACACACTGTTAATAATATATGTATGAAATCTAATGCGAATGTACTGAAAGAAAATTTCTCGTGCATGCAGTAGAAAAAACAATTTGATGTGAATCAAAATATATAATACTAGCATCCCCCGTCTCGGCTTCGCCCGCGCAATAGTTGGGCAGAAGTCGGTAGATATAGAAATAGAATCTCAAAAACTATTATTTATTAAATCGTACTCTTACGAAACTTCGGCATCCCTACTGAAAAAAATAACATGAGATCTCATGTGAGATCACACACGAGATCTAACATGAGATCTCACGATTGAAAATGAAACGAGATCTCATATGAGAACTCATATGAGATCTCACGTGAGATCTCATGTACCGCAAAATTTTATTTTTCCTGATGCCCGATCTCACGTGAGATCTCATGTGAGATCTCATGTGCGAAAAGTATAATTTTTCCCGATACCCGATCTCACATAAGATCTCACATGAGATCTCATAATATGAGATCTCGTGTGAACTAAAATAAAATTTTTTTGGACATGAGATCTCATGTGAGATCTCACGTGAGATCTCATGTGCAAAAAAATTTGATTTTTTCCTACACTTATTGTTGTAATTAATGTCAACAAATATAAAATCTAAATTTTGGTCTATGATTCAATTTATTTATATATTATATATATTAATAAAATTACGATTAAATGATTCTGCACTACATCTACAAAACAATCGTTATCTAAAGCATGCTATTATGGAATATGGTTTTAAACTATATTCGAGCGTAATTATACTTGGCGATTGAATAATAATAGAAACAAAATTTTTACGAAGATTTAGACGTTATTTACAAGTAATATTTAAGATACTAGTCACTACAATTATGCATATCGCCTTTTACACTCGAGAAGGCCATCACTTTTCAGTGAGGTCTGGAGCCATGACGTTCGTATACAAAGGTTTGTACAGAATTTGTTTATTCAAAAAATGAGATACTTATTTCATATCACAGATGAAATCATGTATACGAGGCTCGGGGTCAGTTCACTGACTAATGACAGTTTTTCTAATCAATAGGTAGTGTCGTTCTATGACGCACGCTGCATCTGGTTCAGATTTACGGTATAACACGTCTTACCAATTGTTACACAATTTGCATGTCGCCGTAAAAACAGCTGCAGCTTCATTTATGTCTTAGAACATTATGACAAACTACCTTCAATGAACTGACAGTGACTTGATACTTATTATCTTTTTTTTATCATACTAATAAATTATTTTTACATATCATTTACAATAGCGTCTTGTAGATTTAAATATTATAGGTTTTTCTGACTCAAGAATTATTGATTTTACTTTTATTTTAAAGTAGTATCGCAATCTTATTGCTTCTTTCCATGATTCAGTCATGAATCTACCGTAATCTGAACAATTTCAAAATCGCGCTCGAATATAATTTCAAACCATGATATATAATCATATTCATACAGACTATTTACATGGTTTTCATAATAAGAATTATATTTGTATGCAATGTAAGTCTAAACGTTAAAAGTAAGGTAATACACATATTTTAGTATTATACTATTTTACATGTTAAAGGTCAGTTTCAGACGAGGTTTTAGACATTTTTTACTGATTGAAAGTAGCTAAAAAAGTAATTTAATTTCTTTTTAATAAAAATACATATCATAATTGCTTTCACTTGTGAATATCTATTCATTTTATCGTATGAGAAACGGAAGTGTGTACATTAGTCAAAATTCTTTTCTAGCTATTTTCGATCAGTAAAGTAAGTCGGAAGCTGATCCGTAATTGGAAAGTGACGCCATGAAATACCATGCAAAAACGAAAATTAGAACTACTAACCCCGGGCAAGATACGTTGGGTCATATAGCTCTACTAAATTTATTGAATATGATGATGTTCTAGTGTGCGAATACGTATTTATAATATTAGTGTAATTATATAAATTGAAGGCATGGTGATGCTTCCCCCTTCTGATAATATTTCTGATCCAAGTTTATGTTTCACTTCAATAAAAAAATTAGTAGGATTCAACTTGAGTACGAACAACTAAAGAAATCTACCAAATACTTAAAAAGTTATGTACAAATTAGCAATTTATAGTATTTCGTGGTTAGGTTTGGCAACTTTGATATATTATTTGCGATTCAAGTTCATAAAAAAATAACCGCTTTAAAGGATTTTTTTATTTTAACTAAAATAATGGTATTAATATAGCTAATGTCAAAATTTGTCAAAATTTAAAGAACAAGCCGAAAAAAATAAAAAAGTAATAAATATCTTTTTCAAATTTTTTAAATTGAATAAAATATATAAGAGATCCCATGTGAGATTACATATGAGATCGCACACGAGATTGCATATGAGATGTCACGTGAAATCGCCTATGAGATCGCATATGAAATCGAATGTATATTCGTTAAATTTTTAAAATAAAATAAATATATGTGCGATCTGACATGAGATCTCACATACATTTATTTTATTTTCAAAATTCAACGAATATATATGAGATTTCATAGACGATTTCATATGAGATCTCACATGAGAATTCATACAATATTTTCAGTAGGTATGATTTTTCTCGGATTGTTCTTTAAATTTAAACATATTTACACTCTTCCGATTCTCATTTATTTAAAATAAGTTCATACCTATAAGTAGAATAGGTGGTAGCGCAGGGACTAAGGCTCTTGGCTCATGCTGTAGTAGACCAAAGTTTAATCCCCGGGGAAATTTTGGAAAAATTTTTCTGAATTTTTCTCTGTAAAATAGAACTAGGAGACCACACTGAAAAACTTTTCGTACGAAAACACTATGATGAAAAGCAAAAAGTGTTTTGGCACGAACGTATTAATGCTCTAGTTTACGAATGTTCGTAGTTATTCAGCACGAAGATCGTAGTGCATGAGCTGCAGAAAACGGTACAAGTAAAACCCTCTGACGCTCAAAGTTAAGGGCTATGAATTTCGTAGAATATATGATCGATACTAATATCATATGTGTATACTTTGAATTTCGTAGCTCAGCACTATGAGCTTCGTAGTAAAATCACACGAACATTCAAAACTCGAAAAGAGAGTCGAGTGCGGCTCTCCCACTCCTTCACACAAAAAGCAAATGAGGGGAAAAGATAAAACTCACGCTTTATGAGAAAAACTGCCTCGATTGAAATGGCGTTCTTTAATAACATATGTATTATTTATATATAGATATAAAATGAAAAATATATTTTAATGTTTTACGCAATCTAAGTGTAAAAAAAATTTAAATAAGCATTTTGAAAAGCCAATAATTCAAAGAAATTATTTAATCTATTTGTTAAAATTATTCTAATTATTGTGTCAGCCAAATTTTGCTAAAAATAAAATGTTAAGAAATATTTTTATTGTTAATCTATAGTTCTATTATATTTTTAGCATAATAAATATAACTTAATATTTTGTAAATATTTATTTCGTTTGAATGAAATTAAAATTATATTTACATTAAAACTTCTTAACAATACTATTAGTTTTAGTTTTTATATAAGAATAATTTGATGTAAAGATATATTTGTTATATTCTATTGAAGATAATAGTATATACAAGTAAGCAAATATTCTATAACTACATTAATAGTAAATATAATAGAAAATTTTTTAGTAAAGTTTTGTGTTCCTCAAAATAACGGAATGGAAACTGTTAAAAAATTGTTTAAAAACAGTGACATTAAAAGTTAAAAGTTCTAGAGAATTACTCAAATAAGCGATACTAAAAAAAGAATTTTATAAAACTAAAAAAATTTCTATTATATTTACTATCAATGTAATTATAAAATATTTGCTTACATCTATATACTATTATCTTCAATAGAATTATAACAAATATATCTTTACATCAAATTATTATTATATAAAAACTAAAACCAATAGCATTGTTAAGAAGTTTTAATGTGAATATAATTTAAATTTCATTCAAACGAAATAAATATTTACAAAAAATTAAGTTATATTTATTATGCTAAAAATATAATAGAACTATAGATTAACAATAAAAATATTTCTTAATATTTTATTATTAGGAAAATTTGCCTGACACAATAATTAAAATAATTTTAACAAATAGATTAAATAATTTCTTTGAATTATTGGCTGTTCAAAATGCTTGTTTAAATTTTTTTTACACTTGAATTGCGTAAAATATTAAGATATATTTTTAATTTTATATCTATATATAAATAATATATATGTTATTAAAGAACGCCATTTCAATCGAGGCAGTTTTTCTCATAAAGCGTGAGTTTTATCTTTTCCCCTCATTTGCTTTTTGTATGAAGGAGTGGGAGAGCCGCACTCGACTCTCTTTTCGAGTTTTGAATGTTCGTGTGATTTTACTACGAAGCTCATAGTGCTGAGCTACGAAATTCAAAGTATACACATATGATATTAGTATCAATCATATATTCTACGGAATTCATAGCCCTCAACTTTGAGCGTCAAAGGGTTTTACTTGTACCGTTTTCTACAGCTCATGCACTACGATCTTCGTGCTGAATAACTACGAATATTCGTAAACTAGAGCATCAATACGTTCGTGCCAAAACACTTTTTGCTTTTCATCATAGTGTTTCCGTACGAAAAGTTTTTCAGTGCAAGAAAAAGCAATTACAAATTTTCCCAGGCCTATAAAAATTACATGAGTAAGGTGAAATCACGGGTCTCAGTCCACAGCGATCAAGAGACCCACTGGCAATAAAATAGAGGAGAAGATGATATCTCCAATGTGGTTCCCTAGTGGAAATATAAAATGTGCATCACTTATTGAAATAGTTTAAAATTAGTCAAAACTGTTTGAAAATGTTTAAAACTGTTTAAAACTATTCAAAATAGTTTATAAATGTGAAATTTGGGACATTTAAAACAGTTATAAACAGTTTTAAACATTTTTGAGCAGTATTGAACAATACAGAATAATTTAAAACTGAAGTGAACATTTTCTCGTATATATTATATACATTTTAATATATATAAGAAAATTTTTACAAACACAAAATTATGAGACATTGTTTGAAATCATGTCAAACTTTTTAAAACTTTTTAAAACTGTTTAAAACTGTTCAAGTTAATAAAAAATAGTTCATATTGATTTAAAATTGTTTCAAATATTTTGAATATTTAAAATAATCTACAACTTTTTAACATAAAAAATTCAAAACTATTAAACACCGTTTGAAATCATTTCGAACTTATCAAAACTTTTTGAAAGTGTTTAAAAATGTTCAAAACTGTTCATAACTGTTTTGAATGTCCTAAATTTTGCACTTATAAACAGTTTCAAACAGTTTTAAACAGTTTTAAACATTTTTAAATATTTTATATTTCCGCTAGGGATCACAAACAATTCCGATATTTATTCATATGAAAAAAAAACGAAATTTATTTTTAAACTATATTTGATCGATAAAGCAAACCCTTAAGAATTTTGTTTTATAATAGGTCATTTATTTTTGTCCTTTTTTAATCTTAATCTCAACTTTATTATATATTGTGTCATGAAACGAATTTTCAAATTAGTGTTATTCAAAAACTAAATAATAATAAAAAGATATAATATTTTTATAAATTATTAATTTTTTCAATAATATAGCATAAAAGAAAAGAATAATTGGACATTAGTGATATTAGATATTAAAAGAAAACAGGCACGTTTGTTCTAAATTGATCCTAGAGCAGGTGGCTCATCTTTGTCCTTTCATATTAACGAAATGAAATTTCATTTTTAACTGCAAAATGTTTAAAAAAAAATAGGAAGCCTTATTTTCCACCATGAAAATAGTTATTATACATTGTTTTGAAATGATATTAAATTAGTATGTTTAAATGTTCTTTTTATCACGGAATTTCACGCAAAATTTGTCACTACACAGCATAAAAAGTTTTTTTAACTTTAAAGAAAGTGTTTTTGAATATAAGAAATACGGTGCAAAGAAATGAATTTCTTTGAGTCAAAGAAGAATCATTTTTAAATTAATAAAATAATTTTTAAAATAAAAAAAAAACCTTGAAATATTCTTTTTCTTCGTAAAATATTATATTCGAAAAAAACAATGTTCGAATTCAGAAAAATATCTTATTAACTTTAAGAAATTAGTTACTTCCAAAATAGTATTGAAAGTCAGTAAAACTTTCTTAAAAATAATGCTATATTTTTTGATTGAAAAAATGTAATATTTATTTAGAATAATTTTTATATAAAAATGAAAAAAATATCTTACATCAAATAATTTCTTGATCCTAAGACATCATTTTTAAATTAAACAAATTAGTTCATGACTTCCATAAACCTATCTCTTTTCAACAATAGAATGTTTGTTGATGCAAAAAAGCGATGTAATAGATTACATTTCTTTACATTACAAAGAGGATTTTGAATTGAAAAAAAAAACAATTGTCAGAATGAAGAAAATATAACTAAAAAACTTAAAAAATTTTCTCATTTCAATAAAGTAATTATTATTTTGATTAAAAACGTACATTACAGTAAAAAAAATTTCACAACAATTATTTATAAACATAATTACAAAAAATAAATTTTAATTAGAATCATTATTTAACTGTTTTAAAGAAATACTTCTTTGAATAAAAAAATAATTCTTTGAATCAAAAGAGTTTCAGTAATTAAAAAAAAATTAAAATTTATATTGCAGAAAAAAAACTTAAATTTGTTGAAACATTTATTTGAATTAATATTTTTAATTTACTTGTAACAAATTATTTCTATGCTTAAAAGTGATGTTTCATTTTTTCAGAATAATATTTTTCTACAAAAAAATATTTTTTAGGCTTGAAAAATTCAGATATATTTTTAAAGAAAGATAATATTTATTTAATGTATAGTTACTTCCATTTGGTCCGCAGAAAATAATTAATACGCAATACTTTTTATATGCATAAAAATATTTTATTATAGGAAAAAAATTTTATTTCAATTATTTAACTCAATTTTTATTTTGACATTACGAGATATAAATTTAAAATAGAATTATCAATTTCCAGTATAAGATATTGTTAAGTTCAAGAAATATCTTATGTATGTTGAGAAATATTTTATTGATATTTAAAAATTTTATTTTCACTGACGGAATAAATGATATTGATAAAAAAAATATTTTACCGATTGCCCGAAAGAATATATTCGATACAATAAAATTTTTTTCGATACTAATATATTTTTTTCCAGTGTAGCTATTAACGAGATCAAATAACGGTTGTATCATCTGTCTTTTATTCTTATCATGGAGAGACAAAGACATAATTAGGTTCAAGTAACAACCGCTACTTGAGTTAGGTCTATGAATAGGGGCCTAAGATCGTCTATGATAATAAAAATTTATATGGTTGGAATATATATTCAGAATAGATTAAATTAAAAATATTATTCTCTTCATTAAGAAATAATAAGTTGATTAAAAGAATATTTTTTTCTCATTTATCTTTTAGTCTATTTTCAATTATAATTAATTTTATTAAAAACGAAGCAATTTATTTTGACATATTTTAACAATGAAAATAATACTTCTAATTTATGTAGAAATAATACTTTGAATCATATTTAAAAGTATTATAAAAATAATTTCAATTTATAAAATTCATAGTAAAGGATTAAATATGTTCATCTTACCTTCCAAAAATGAAATGTTGGCTCTCGAATATTCGCTTTTGTGACTCGAAGGACTACAGTGAATTTGACAGTGGTGATTTTTAACGAAGTAAAATCCGTTATTATCAAAGTCCTCACAATCGTCCGGCACAAAAGACACAAGAGTATCTTTTTTTTTTGTACTTTTCTAATACATCGGCTTTGTTCCAGATGCTTCTCGGGGTTGCACACGCCGTATTCGTAAAATTTATATATATATATATATATATATATATATATATATATATATATATATATATATATATATATATTCATGGGACGTTTCACGTCAACTCACCTAACAAAAAAATAGAATTCGTCGAACATCTGTGAAAATGTTCTATTTGATACCCAAAATATACAAAAAAAATTTTAGAGATCGAGGTCAAAGGGGTCAGGATTTAAACGTGATAGAATTTTTCGAATTTTCCAAATTTTTCGCTAAATAAATATTTTAATGAATTTTTTCCTCAAAAACTATCAATTTTTCGTTAAAACTTATTAGAATACTTTTTCTTGGAAATTAGATATAGAATTCACCTGAATTTTTGCAAATTATAATATACTGATTTTTATGCTTACTTGATCGATTTAAACATACTATTTAGTATATCTAAAAATCGAGCAGGTTAAATTGGCTTTTCAAAGTCTTATTTTTTTTGTTTTTTTATGAGCACAAAATATACGAAGCCTCCAGTTGGGCAGCCTTCTTAAAGTTACTTAATTGTGCAAAAATGTCTGAAAAAATCGCTATTTTGGATCAATGATGAGATTCGTGATTTTTTTTCTGATAAAGTATTGATTTTTGGGACAAACGTATGAAAATGTTTTTTATTGGAAATTGTATGTAAAATGTATGTTAATTTTTGTAAATTATTATTTGCTAAACATCACAAATTATAAATGAAATTTTGAAATTTTAAAATTTATTTTTTGTTAAATTTTTAGTATATATGGTTCATAATGTCTTAAATTACAATTTGTAAAAATATGTTTATATTCTACACATGATTTCCAATAAAAAACATTTATATACATTTGTCCCAAAAATCAATACTTTTTCAGAAAAAAAATCACAAATCTCATCATTGATCCAAAATAACGATTTTTTCAGACATTTTTGCACAATTAAGTAACTTTAAGAAGGCTGCCCAACTGGAGGCTTCGTATATTTTTTCCTCATAAACAAAAAAAATAAGACTTTAAAAAGCCAATTTAACCTACTCGATTTTTATATATACTTAATAGTATTTTTAAGAGCAAGACGAAGCTGTCCGCCTTCTAATAATATTTCCAATCTTAACTTATGAATAAACGATGCGTTTGATTGAGTTTTTTTGCTATATAGAAAAAATTTGTAAGATTAAACTCTAGTGCGGACAACTCAAGAAAACCACCAAAATATTATACACTCAAAGTTATAATAAAAACTTTCAATATATCGTATTTTAAGGTTAGGTTTGTCGAGTTTGATATCTAATTTCCAATCCAAGCTCATAAAAAAATAACAAATCCAAATGATATTTTATTTTAACAAAAATTATTGAATTAATATAACTTTAGTGCATACAAGTCATTATATTTGTTTAATTTAAGAATTTAAAAAGATATCGATATAATAAAAAAAGCAAAACTCGATTGCTGCAGCTCCAACATGCCGTTGAATCGATCAAGTAAGCATAAAAATCAGTATATTATAATTTGCAAAAATTCAGGTGAATTCTACATCTAATTTCCAAGAAAAAGTATTCTATTAAGTTTTAACGAAAAATTGATAGTTTTTGAGGAAAAAATTCATTAAAATATTTATTTAGTAAAAAATTTGGAAAATTCGAAAAATTCCATCACGTTTAAATCCTGACACCTTTGACCTCGATCTCTAAAATTTTTTTTGTATATTTTGGGTAGTAAATAGAACAAATTCACAGATTTTCGACGAATTCTATTTTTTTGTTAGGTGAGTTGACGTGAAACGTCCCATATATATAAATATATATATATATATATATATATATATATATATATATATATATATCACATGACATTTGGATCAAAGCCGATGTATTACTAATGTATTTATATATATATATATATATATATATATATATATATATATATATATATATATGTATTGCATCATATGGATGCGTTTACAGACTTTTCATTGTCTTGCTTACAAAATTACGTTCGCATACAAATGGCTGTGTTAAACACGCTTTTTGAAGTTGCGTACCAGTGATGCTTAGTATATTGCTGTGTCCGAAAATCTACTGCACATACTGGGGGTTTCTTTATAGATAAGCTGTATCGACCAATCAGAAAGCTTCTTTAGAGCTATTTAACGCGTGATAAATTTTGTGAACAGGGCGTGCGCAACCCCGAGAAGCATTTGGAACAAAGCCGATGTATAAGAAAAGTACGGAAAAAAGATACTCTTGCGTCTTTTGTGTCAGACGATTGTGAGGACTTTGATAATAACGGATTTCACTTCGTTAAAAATAATCACCGTCAACTTCACTGTAATCCTTCGAGTCGCAAAGGCGAATATTTGAGAGCCAACATTTTATTTCTTGCAGGTAAGATAAAAATATTTCAACCTTTACTATGAATTATATAAATTGAAATTATTTTCATTATTTAAGAGGCCGCTGCATCTCTGTCCTTTTATAATTAAAAAATTGACTTTTTTCCAAAAATTAGTAACAAGAGACAAAAATAAATAGATGGTTTCGATGTGTTTAATAAAATGTAATATTTTCTTTGATTAGTATAAATTAATTTTATTGCTTCGTTTTTAAGAGAAGTTGGAATAACTTAAAAAATTAGAAATTAGTGTCAAATAATGGGATTTTCAAGTTATTCCAACTTTTCTTGAAAATAAAGCGGTGGAATTAAATTATTCTTATCAGAGAAAATATTTCTTTCTATTACACGAATCGAAACCATCTCTTTATTTTTGCCTAAAGCTATTAGTTTTTATAAAAAATAAATTTTAAATAGATTCGGTAAAACAGGTAACTGTGTCGGTATACGGCTGACTCTTAAATAAGATTAAAAGTATTATTTCGAGATAAATTAAAAGTATTATTTTCATTGTTAAAATATGTTAGAATAAATTGCTCCGTTTTTAATAAAATTTATTATAATTAAAAATAGACTAAAAAATAAATAAGAGAAAATTTTTTTTAATCAACTTATTATTTCTTAATGGAAAAAATAGTATTTATTATTTAATCTACTTTGAATATATATTCCAACCATATAAATTTTCATTATCATAGACGATCTTAGACTCCTATTCATATACCTAACTCAAGTAGCGGTTGTTACTTGAACCTAGTTTTGTCTTTGTCGCTCCATGATGAGAATAAATGATAGATGATAAAACCGTTACTTGAGATCTAATAGCTACACTGGAAAAATAATTTCTTCGTAACGAAAGAAATTTTATTGTATCGAATAGATTCTTTCTGGTTATCGGTGAAATACTTTTTATATTAATATCATTTATTCCGTCAGTGAAAATAACATTTCCAAATATAAATGAAATATTACTCAACATACATAAGATATTTCTTAAACTTAAAAATATCTCATACTGGAAATTATTAATTTTATTTTAAATTAATATTTCGTAATAAAAATAAAATTTTTTTCCTCCAATAAAATATTTTTATGCATATAAAAAATATTTCGAATTAATTAATTTCTTTGTACCAAATATTGGCCAGGGGGAATTTTTAATTGGTTTCTCCTGGTCTCCTAGTTCTATTTCACAGAGAAAAATTCAGAAAAATTTTTCCAAAATTTTCCCGGAGATTAAACCCCGGTCTACTACAGCATGAGCCAAGGGTCTTAGTCCCTTCGCTACCACCGATTCCACTTATAGGTAGATAGATGTAGATAGATATTATTTTATTTTGTAAAAGAGTACAAAAACGTGTAATACAATTTGTAAATATAGAAACAATAAATATTGCACAAAAAGTATAAATGTTGGTGATATGGTTTAATAAAATAAAACAACAAGATTAGAATCGTAACATTCTTTAATATGTGTCAAATTATATGAACACTCTTTATATGTGAGAACAGTCGTTAACACTCTTTAGGAAAAGGGAAAACTTTCTAATAAAGCGCACAGCAAAGACTAAATACCAAAGCTAAGACAAAACGGCAGCTATGGTCAAGTTTGGAGACGAGGAGAGGAGGGGAAACCAAGATGCTTTATATTATATATATAGTACATAGGTGCATGGGCGCACTTATATTCTAACACTCCCTCCCGACCATGCTCCTTTGGTTTTATTAACGTGAGACTTTAAAATATATTTTGACATATAAATTGCGTATAAAATTACAAAATACTGTTGACATTTAAATAACAAAAATTTATTTTAATTTTAATTTTAAGACAAGATTAATAGGAATTTTATTTTTCTATTTGAATTTTTGAGTTGTAGTGTTTCCTTTTCTTGAATTTACCCATCTTTTTGATTCACGTCTTCAATATTGCTTGTTTTTATTCTCTGAAACAAATAAATAAATTAAATCACTCTTTACACATCTTTAATCGTTGTAAACCAATCTCTACAAGTCAATCACTCTTTACACGTCTTTGGTTATTGTAATCAAGTCAACCACTCTTCACACATTTTTAATTCTGTTTAGAATTTTATCAGTTAAATTCTTATGTACACTGAAGGGCTTAGTAAAAATATCAGCTTTTGTTCTTTTGAGAGAATCCAGCACACCATGACTAAATCTCTTTAAAGCATTATTTTACATAATGCTCTCTTACTTCCGTCATGTGTCGAATTTTATTCCAACCAGTTATCTTTGCACTTACACCTGCTGCCTTGTTATTACACCATAATTTCATAGGATGAAAAGACTTGTCTAGCATTATGGTTATTGATTTGTTTGATGCAGTTAGTTCTTGACAAGTTTCACTCGTAGCGACAGACTCAGCTTGACAAGCAGATAGAGCCACATAAGATTGCTTGTGCGTACGTCAAGTGATTGCATTACCAAATAACTAAATAACATGTCCACACGTGATTAAAGTCAAAACTACAATCGGCAAAACTTGCATTAGCAAATGCTTATAAATCATTTCTATTTGCACGATAACAAAGAGTCAATTGTTTCATCCCTTCAAATATCTGAAAATTATTCTCATCATTTTTCATTCATTCATATAGTAAAGTTTGGTTGATGTATGCTTAGTAGATTTGTTGCATGAGAAATATCAGGTCGTATTGCAACAGCTGAGTATAACAACGAACCAATAGCTTTTCAGTAAGGTGCGGAAACAATCGTTACTGTTTTCAAATGTTCATCTTCTCTGTCTCTTCTCTCTTTGTTAATAACCTGTGTGGTTACGAGAATTATTCTTTGCAAATACATCTCTTCGAATTTAAATGTCTTCAGCAATTGGTCTATATATTTTGTTGATAAGAATTCTTTAGGTTTACTTAAGTCGTTCATTGAAAATTCCTCTTTGAGTTTGGATTTTATATCATTCATTTTTCTTATGGTCGTTGCTTGTGAGAAGGATGTCGTCTACATAAAGTAATAATATGACCATATTTTCCATTTCTTCAGATAAATAGCCAATTTCAGACTGTAAAGTGCCCTTTTCAGTTTGCATACTTAAGATTTCTTCATTTTATATTTCTATATTCTTTATTGCTTATTCGCAGTACATTCGGAATTTCCGTGTAGGTTTCTTCACTTGTGATTCCATTTAAGAATACTGATTGATAAATGTCTAAGTTATATTTATTTGCCACAGCTAATAATGTTTTCACTATTGGAGGTCTTGATACAGACGTATATGTTTTTCTTAGGTTATAGTTTATATATATATATCTTTATCTTTAAATGCTTTTATAACTAATTGAGCTTTATGCTTTCTTTGACCATCTTCTCCACTCTTAAAGATCCATCTAGAATCTATAATATTGAGTTTTATACCGTCTTTTATCTTCTTGATCTATTCACAATTTTTCGTTGTTTTTCCTGTTATTGACACATCATTGTTTTTCGATGACATCTTGCCTCTTTATTTATTCGAAAAATATCAATACTTCTCTGAATGACATTAAGTCTTCAATAATCTTCGCTAATAAAGAAAAAAAAACTTCATTAACAATCCTTTAATTGCCACATCTTTCATGTTTAGCTGTTTTGGATAAGTTTAATAAGACTTAAAACATGCTTAAGGCGAGAAGTGTATCTGAAAAGCTATTATCGACCAACAAAACTTCTTTTTCAAAAATATCTTTATTTTTTTTGTTGCTTCTCTTTTTTTTTTTTTTTTTTTTTTTTTCTCCTCCGTTTTTAATCCTTTTTACGAATTCTTCACAGTCCTTCTTCAATCAGGTAAATCATTTCATTTTTCATTGTCATTGGGCCAAATCATTACGCAGTCTTTATTATATTTCAAATTTCACATCTTTACTCTCATTAAATTTATCTCCCTCCGGTTTTTAGGAAGAGATATCCAATTTTTGCATATTCAATAAAAATCATTCTTCTACCCCGCTTTCGAAATTTTGATTCTACTTTTCTTTGAACTTTTATGTACACTAGATACACTGGGACTGGGATAACTGGCCGCTGTATAACTTGCCGCAAGAGTCTTTTCTCCTCCGTACGCAAACAAACATCGGCTCCCACTACCTCTTATACGTATATATCTTGACCACGCCTCTTCGCCTAAAGTATAAGAGAGAAAGAGAAAGATATAGCGCGCTTGTCAATAGAGGGGTTTCACAGTAACTGGCCTTTTCTGAGAATTTTGTTTCCCTAGAGCCCCGTGCGCGGCAAGTTATCGAGGTCCCACTGTAATTAAAACATCTGATTTGACTAATGTCATAATTCTTTCAGAATTTTTACATGAATATAATCAAGTCGTTTGTTTCATGAGGCGTTCTTTATATATGGCTGCTTTTTAACTTAAATTTCACATATTTTTAGGTGATTTTTGATTATATATGTGTAGGCTTTTACTCTTCTTTTGTTTTTATTATTTAATCAAATCTTTCTGCAGTTTCATTATATTGAGGCGTGTCTGGACAATCTAAAACTGAGCTTCTATTAATTCAAAACTTTAATAGTAATTTCTTCGGCAAATTTCATATTTTGATAGGTACTTAAAAACACATCTTTTTATCTTCACAGAGTATGAATATCGTCGTGTAACGATAACCTTTGAGATGAGTTGTTGAAGTGATTGATTTCGCAATATCAGCATGTATAATCTGCAATTCTTTCGTAGTACAAGTTCTTAAATTTATTTTGTAATTGTGTGAATTTCGCATTCTTGTATAGCTTCATGAAAAATAGGACTTTCCATGTCCTTCGAATGAAGCTACTTTCTTTCAAATTCTTTAAATAGAGTGATAACACACGATCTGATTTTACGTAACATAGCATAGCTTTGTTTAATATTGATTCTCTTGATGTATTTGAATTAAACATTGCTTCTTTCTGTAATAATTCAATTTTGGCCAATTCATTAAATTAGTGTTCGACCTTTGATCGTATTTCAATATAGTTTATACTGATACATGAATATATTGTTAAATTTGATAACACCTTGAATTTTTTTTTTTGTTCAATTCTTTTAAAACTTTCCTCATTTATCATTTGCGTTGTCTTTTCCTTTCCTGGTCCACTCTCTTTACCTTAATAACTTTCTATAGAGATATCAAATGAATCAATAGAAATTTAGAAATTATAAATGTCGATTTTCTTTAAGATAGTATTTCTGGCGAAATATGTATTCATTTTTAATCCTTTTGAGCTAACAACGCTAGCTGTATTTACATTGATCCTTTTAGGTGCTTTAAAATTTTCTTCAAATTTTATTTTTATATTCTTTTCACTCTTGAATTCCTTTAATATTGTTCCCTGGAAAGATTCTTCATAGGCTTGTATTATCAATGATTCATTCAACGCAGGATCAAAATGTCCATTATTTTTATAATTTAAGTATATGTTAAGTTCTTGTTCAATAAACTTTCTAAGAAAGATAAAGTTTTCTATCAAATCTTCAGCACAAAGAACATTATTAATTTTGTAAATACTGCTATCATTTACTTAAATTTCTACTGCCTCTAAGCTTGATTTTATGTCATCGGTTCGATATTCTTTATTTTTATTGATCTGTTATTTTCTTCAACTTCAACTTTAAGATTTTTCATATATATTGGAGTTGGCCTTCTTTGCATTGTTGTATTTGGATTTATCATTGCATGTTTTTATTTTATCTATTTTCCTTGTATATGAAAATTTTTCTTTCTGTCCGATTTAAATTGCTCTTTTTCGTGACAAACCTACCAGTTTGTGTTTCCTTTAAGCAATTCAAAGCAACTTGGTAACATTACATAATAGCAAAGCTATTGTCGTTATAGCATTTTGATTTCACTCTTCATTAGACAACTCCTTCTATAATGTTCTCGATCTTTATAATCATAACATCTTGCATCGTTGAGGTCAATCCTAGCTTGAGAGAACTATCTATAGAGAGCCATTACCTTTATCACATGTTCAAATTTCAGGTTGTATAATATAACTGATCCTAACTGAAGTCTTTTTTTATTATATTGTTAATCACAAACTGTACGGCCTGAACTTCAGGCAGTGTAGTGATAGCGATGTTATAGGAAGCATTATATTTTTCTTCTTTTGACATTTGATCAGCGTGTCAGAAAATTTCGTTTCATTGAACAATCTTCTTGAATCCATCCTAACATTTAAATGTTTTTTTTTCGTAAGAAGTCTGTCCTATGCATGGCTACTATCTAATTGAACCTGTTGCTTTTTTTTCTCATATCGTTTTAACCTTTGTTTTAACTCTTTCTCACATCATTTTAATTCTTTCTCATATTAGTGCTTTTTGCAGTTATTTTTCAGTTGATTGAAGACATCCAATTGTTCGTTGAGTTTGTTATATTTCAATCTTTCAAATTTTTCTTCTAATAATTGTCAATATCTGTGATAACTGCGATTGAATAGACTCATTGCATTTTGAATACTGTGAGATACTTGATTATTTTCAATCGAATCTTGTGCCACTGTTGTTTAATTCTTTTACGTCCTGAACTCCATCTTGAGTCTGTGATTCTGTCAAATCTTCGTAATTCTCTCCAATAACTTCGTGTATATTACACGTATCTAAACCAAGTCGTGTCAAAACTGATCTTAATCTCTTTAAAAGCACTCGTTGTTTGATCATGTTACTCCCATGATTCATGCTTTATTGCCTTTAGTATACCTTTTGTTGATTTAATGCTTTTGCAAGCGTATTCTTGAAATCTGTTATGGAAGCTGCGAATTGTTTTGTGAACTTTATTGTAGTTTCACACAAATTCATTATATCCTTAAGAATTTTGTTATATCGTATAATTTCTGCATCATACTCGTTACCTGAAACTTTAGACACCATAAGTTTCGGTTTATCTCTTTAAATAAACTCTCTTTTACTTTGCTGCTTTTACACTCATACTGTTCTTACTTCACTCACACATGCACGTGCCACTCTTCAACACTCTTAATGCAGAATTTCATACCGTCTTACTGATCCTATACTGTTCTTTAATTTCAATGTGACTTAATTATAATATCAGTATATCTCTTTTACCTGTCATTGTAATATTAAAATTAATATTTGTGTTGTTATTGTCACCGTGGATATCATTAGGACAATCCTTGATATCATGTTTCCAGCTTCCTGAACAGATTTTCCTTCTTGTTGGATTGTGGCTTCCTTAATCTCAATCCTCTTTTTCTCCTCTGCGCGTCTTTGAAGTCTGTCATTTACGAGCTTCCACCCACTTTCTTTCGTTGCAGGTCGATCTGTAAAGCAGCAATAGAGATTAAGTATAAAGCCTTGCTACTGAACTTATTGACCGAACATCAAGTACAATAAATTCGTAACAGGTAATTAGATTTGTGTTTGAACACAAAATCACAAGCCCAATCACCCTAGTCTCTTACATACAGGTAATACGCACAGCATTCACCTGTATGCAATTGACCCAACAAGGTATCGGTGTCTTAATATATATATACACACATATATATACATGTGCATACACGTAGGTATATACACACACAATGTATATACCTGTCAGCTGACTCATTTGTTCTTTACTCCTATTATAATGAATTTATCAATAAAGGGAGTAAAGACGTAATTACTAGCTAGATTTTTAATATGTATATATATTTTTAATTGAAATAAATTTATTTTACTCGAGTACTCTCATTTACCAACCTACTGATCGTAATAAACTGAATAGTATTTTCAGTGGCTTCGATAAATAAATCTTCGCCTTAAAATCTCATTTTTTCTGAAATAATATGTAAAAAATTCATTATTTAAAGTTATTTTATGCGCATAAATTTTTAAGATTATTTGACACTCTTTAAAAATACACTCGTACATTCTTAAATACAGTCGTACACTCTTTAAAAATAAATAATAATAATTTGAATTATTATTATTCATAACTGCAGTTTTATGATTTATCATATTTATATATATGTACATACATGTTTACATATATACACACATGCCATTTACATATTTATTTTATGTATTTTTAATTAACACTCTTTATGGCATAAGCACATCTTATGTATTTTAAAACTCTCGTTATCTTGGGGCATTAGTTGTACAAATTATAATTTGTATAACTAAATTTTTAGAAAATAATGTTTTTTTTTTTTATTTTAGTGTACAACGTACAATATGTATTCACATCGTATATTATTTTCTTTTAGGGCCCTTTTTTTATGACAGTATAGCCATTGAAGCTCATATTTGACCTGCCGTTTAAGCACGGGCCTGCAAGCCGGGAAAAACCCAGACCTTTTCGTTCGCTTTACAGTTCGTTCTTAGGCACCACATGTTTACATCCAAGCAATATTTTGCCTAGATGTAAACTTATGACTCACGTTTTTGCTTTTTCTTTTTACAAATACAATACACTCTTTGACCGTCTTTATAAAAAAATTTCTATTTCGTTCTTTCGTTTTCTCTCCTTTTATTGCATGTTCAAAGCGTCCTGACGCTTTCCTCTTTTTTTCTTTTTCTTTATTTTCTTATTATAATTATTCTTTGGATTCATATTATAAGTTAATTAGATAGATTTTAACACTCATAATATTTTCAACGTTCTTGCATTATATGGATAAGGAGAGAAAAGACAAGAATGAATAAAATTATTGAAACATATCATATAAACACTCGTACACGTCTTTATAAAATTATATGCATAAATATAATTTTACTTACTTTCAATTTCAGCTTGTTCTGCCATTGTTATAATATAAATTATCCTTTTTATTATTATAAAACACTCTTTAATTCACTCGTTATGTTGTTTTCTTTTTTTTTTGTTATTTTAAATGGCAATTTTTCCTTATTTATTTATGCACTCACTAGGATGCGTGAATATAAAACAATTTCTAATTTGTTATAAATATTTGCAAAGATATCACTTGTTATTCGCGCAGTTAAAGCGTGTCCTGGGCGCATAACCTGTTGGTGATATGGTTTAATAAAATAAAACAACAAGATTAGAATTGTAACATTCTTTAATATGTGTCAAATTATATGAACACTCTTTATATGTGAGAACAGTCGTTAACACTCTTTAGGAAAAGGGAAAACTTTCTAATAAAGCGCACAGCAAAGACTAAATACCAAAGCTAAGACAAAACGGCAGCTATGGTCAAGTTTGGAGACGAGGAGAGGAGGGGAAACCAAGATGCTTTATATTATATATATAGTACATAGGTGCATGGGCGCACTTATATTCTAACAATAAATATATATGTAAATGTTAATATTGCACAATTAATATCCCAGTCAGTCAAAAAATCTAATAATACTGAATAAGTATGTCACAAACTAAAATAAATTAAAGTGATATCACAAAGTAATCATAAAATACACGCAATATAAATAAAAATAATCATATAAATAAAAATCAGTCATACAATATCTATCAGTCACAATATTAAAATTTAAAAGGATTAAATTTAATACATAATAAAATAAAATAACAAGCGTACGCAATAGCATGAAACGCAGTCAAGAATAAAATCAAATAAAAACTCTCACTCACTAACCATTCAGCCAACACTCATACAACAAATACACTCACACCTTAAACCTATATAGAGGACGTTACAAAAATAAATTAAATAAATAAACATAAATTAACATAAATTAATAGTAAAAAGTATTAATCTAGGTCGAGCATGTACCCTCTCACCGCTGATTTGAACCTACTGAAAGATGGAAGATGTTTAATCTCAGCAGGCTGGGAGTTCCAAAAATGCGCACCTTGAACTTGGAAGGAATTCCTGCCAACCTCAGTACGCATAAAGGGCACCGCTAGATCCCTGATTTCTCCCCTAGTAGCCACCCTGGATACACATCTAGTAAAGAGACCCATTAGATGCTCCGGAGTATTCATAGGTATGAACTTAATTTAAATAAGAGTGAATCTGAAGAGTGTAAATATGTTTAAATATAAAGAACAATCCGAGAAAAATCACACCTACTAAAAATATTGTATGAACTCTCATGTGAAATCTCATATATATTCGTTGAATTTTGAAAATAAAATAAATATATGTGAGATCTCATGTCAGATCGCACATATATTTTTTTTATTTTAAAAATTTAACGAATATACATTGGATTTCATATGCGATCTCATAGGCGATTTCATGTGACATCTCATATGCAGTCTCGTGTGCGATGTCATGTGTGATCTCACATAGGATCTCTTATATATTTTATTCAATTTAAAAAATTTGAAAAAGATATTTATTACTTTTTTATTTTTTTCGGCTTGTTCTTTAAAATTTGATAAATTTTGACATTAGCTATATTAACACCATTATTTTAGTTAAAATAAAAAATCCTTTTGAGCTGTTAATTTTTTATAAACTCAGATCGCAAATTAGACATCAAAGTTGACAAAACTAACCTCAAAATACTATAAATTGAAAACTTGTATATAACTTTTCAAATATAAGATTTCGGTAGATTTCTTTAGTTGTCCGCACTCAAGTTGAATCCTACTACTTTTTTTTTTGAAGTGAAAAAAACCGATTAAATTCTCCATTTACTCATAAAGTGGGATAACAAATATTATCACAAGGGGGAGCTTCATTATGCCCTCAATGTATTTAATTACATTAATATTATAAATATGTATTCAAATACAGAACATCATCATATTCGATAAATTTAGTGGAGCCACAAGACCCAATGCATCTTGCCCGGGGTTAGTATTCCTTATTTTAGCCACTTCATTTAATTTGAATTGTATTTCATGGCGTCACTTTCCACTTCGGATCAGCTTTCGACTAACTTTACCGATCGAAAATAGCTAAAAAAGATATTTTGTTTTTATTTATTTTTTTGGCTTATTCTTTGAGTTTGGACAAATTTACGCACTTTCGATTCTCATTTGTTAAAATAAATAGATATTTACAAGTGAAAAAATTTTGATATGTATTTTTATCAAAAATAAACGAAATTACTTATTTATCTACTTTCTATGGGTAAAAAAGGTCTATACCTCATCTTCAAGAGTAAGCTGGAGCAAATGTGGTCACCGACCGAGAGGTAAAAATATTATTTAATCATAAATTAAATAATGATACTGTTTTCAAAAGGAATTGCTATCGAGCTGAATTTTTTATTCATACATGATTGTATAATAGATGTTTTTTTCATAATATTCATCATATTTTAAACAAAAAGTAAGTAACCGTACTTACAGTTTAATAAACAATTGTAGTATAGAATTATTTAATTTTTAAATTTTCCTTTAATTATTTTGGTGAGTGCAATAGAGAAATAAATTTCGTGAATGTATTTGAAATTTTAATGCATTCCATTACGTTTAGTAGGAGAAAATTAAACAACGGATGTTCGATTCTCGGTCAGTATCGAATCTGCTTCGACCTGCTCTTAACGAATAGCATAATAATAAGATCAATTTATCATCTCACTTCTAATGTTTGGACTTAAATTGCATGCGAATATAATTCTTACTATGGAAACTATGTGAATAGTCTGTATGAATATGATTATATATCATGGTTTATAATTATATTCGAGCACGATTTTGAAATTTTTCAGATTACGGTAGATTCACGACTGAATTATGAAAAAAAGCAATAAGATTGCGATAATACCCTAAAATAAAAGTAAAATCAATAATTTTTGAGTCAGAAAAACCTATATTATTTAAATCTATAAGACGCTATTGTAAATGATATGTAAAAATAATTTATCAGTATGATAAAAAAAAGATAATAAGTACTTAATCACTGTCAGTTCATTGAAGGTAGTTTTTCATAATGTTCTAAGACATAAATGAAGCTGCAACTGTTTTTACGGCGACATGCAAATTGTGTAACAATTGGTAAGACGTGTTATGCCGTAAATCTGAACCAGATGCAGCGTGCGTCATAGAACGACACTACCTATTGATTAAAAAAACTGTCTTTAACCAGTGAACTGACCCCGAGCCTCGTATACATGATTTCGTCTGTGATATGAAAAAAGTATCTCAATTTTTGAATACACAAATTCTGTACAAACCTTTGTATACGAACGGCATCGCTCCAGACCTCACTGAAAAGTGACGGCCTTCTCGAGTGTAAAAGGCGATATGCATAATTGTAGTGACTTGTATCTTAAATATTACTTGTAAATAACGTCTAAATCTTCGTGAAAAATTTTTTTCTATTATTATTTAATCGCCAAGTATAATTACGCTCGAATATAGTTTAAAACCATAATCTATAATAGCATGCTTTAGATAACGATTGTTTTGTAGATGTAGTGTAGAATCATTTAATCGTAATTTTATCAATATATATAATATATAAATAAATTGAATTATAGACCAAAATTTAGATTTTATATTTGTTGACATTAATTACAACTATAAGTTTAGGAAAAAATAAAATTTTTTGGACATGAGATCTCATGTGAGATCTCACGTGAGATCTCATATCCAAAAAAATTTTATTTTAGTTCACACGAGATCTCATATGAGATCTCATGTGAGATCTTATGTGAGATCGGGTATCGGGAAAAATTATACTTTTCGCGCATGAGATTTCACATGAGATCTCATATGAGTTCTCATATGAGATCTCGTTTCATTTTCAATCGTGAGATCTCATGTTAGATCTCTTGTGTGATCTCACATGACATCTCACGTGAGATCTCATGTCATTTTTTTCAGTAGGGATACACAACATTTTTTGTTTGTGAACCATGTGATAATAGAATGAACTTTCATTTAAAATAATTTTTTTTGTAGAAAAAATAAGCATTGAATTTTTTTTTTATTTTTTTATATATGTTCAATTTAGTACCAATAAGTCAAAAAATATATTTAAATTGACGATAGAAAATTTTTTTAGCAAATCAAAATCGTGAAAGAGATATTTATTAATGAATATGAATGTTCAACAATAATAGGGAATAAGTGCAATAAAAATTTATTGCTGATAAGCTGTTCGCATTATCCTCGCGATATAAGTACCTATCCGTGCTAATCTAGTAGAGTGAGCGGCAAAACAGGTCGCCACCTATTGAGAAGTGAACGAAGTGTCATTTTTAATAAAAAAAGTTATTAAAATTAAAGTGGCATGAAAAAAGTACAAAATAATTTAATTTTTATCTTTAAAAATGACCAAAAATGAAATCAATTAAAAAATTTTTGAAAAATAATTACATTAAAAAAAATTTTTTTTCCCATAATTATGTCGATTTTAGTAAACATAAACTAAAAATGACAATTAAACCTTCAGCACTTATTTATTTAAAAATAACAAAAATCTAAAATGAGATTAAAAAATTTTTGAAAAATAATGACATTAAAAAATTTTTTTCTTCTTCCATAACTATATCAATTGTAGTAAATATAAACTAAAAATGACAATTCAACCTTCAGCACTTATTTATTGAAAAATGGCAAAAATATGAAATCAAAATAAAAACATTTTTAAAAAAATGATTTCATTGAAAAAAATTTTTTTTATTGAATATGTAAATTTTTGTTCAAACTAAAAATGACAATTTAACCTTAAGCATTTTTTCTTGAATGAAATCGGTAAATATATATAATATTGAAAAAATGTATTTTTTCCGAAAATTTGCTGAAATATTTGTTTGAAAATATCACAGGATGATAAAATTAACGTTATTTGCAATTGTGTTAATAAATGAAAAAATTTTTTTTTTCATATTATTAATGATTAAAAAAGTTGAAAAAAAATTTATTTGTATAAAAATGGTTAAGTTTTGTAAACATCAAATTTCTTGAAAAATCTATGAGAAATTGTATTTTGAATAAAATTAACGTGATTTGAAAGCGGGTCAAATATCTTATATTTTTTGTTAATATATTTGGAATAAAACATTTAGAAAAAATAGCAAATTATATATAGTTATTTGTTATTTTTAAAATTATTTAATTAACCATGAAGGGTTAAATTCTCATGTATGAGCCAATAAATATTTGAGGAATAAGAAATTTCCTTGAATAAGATATCAAATTTTTTCTAAAGTTAAAAAAATTGTCTAATTTTTTATTCTGCCTAATAGAATAGGAAAATATTTCATTAAATAATCCGAGGTAATATTACTCTGTGATTAGAGAATAAGCAATAAAAATTTATTGTGTTGAAGTTACGGAATATCATAGGTGTATAAGTATTTCTACCGTACCAGTTTAATAAGGTGAAAGACAAAATCGGTCGCCACCTATTGGGCAATCAAGGAAAGTAGCAAGGATAGAGCATGTTGACCGCAGAACGCCGAAAAAAGTAGTCCCTATTCCCTACGCGTTAAGGTCTAGGTCTATAATTATTTTATTGCAATTATTGATTAAAAAAGTAATTATTTATATAGCCTATGATACTCGTCACATTATTAAGAATTTAAATTTAAAATTTGAAAACGATCGGTTCAGTAGTTTTTGAGATAATTGAGAACATTCACACAAACGCTGTCCTTTTATATAATAGTAAGATTTTTATCTATATGAATCAATAATGTTCATAATTTTCAAAACTAATTAAGAATTTAAATTTAAAATTTGAAAACGATCGGTTCAGTAGTTTTTGAGATAATTGAGAACATTCACATAAACGCTGTCCTTTTATATAATAGTAAGATTTTTATCTATATGAATCAATAATGTTCATAATTTTCAAAACTATTATTTCATTATTTTGGGAAACAAATTGTTAAAGACGCTGAGCATCCGAAAGTACTTTCATGTGTATATATATATATATATATTTGTCAATTTGATTAACAAAATATTTAATTTATATAAATACAATTTTGTGCATTATTTACAAACCTTACTCAAGTTGAATATTTATACACACACACATATACATACATATATAAATCTGCAAAATAATTTATTTCTAACGTATATGAATGCTTTTGAAATAGAAGTATATCGACTTAGGTTATTAAAATTGAAAATAATATTGAATATTTAGAAAATTTGCAACAATCATTCACTGGCCTCCTTTTTTTAAAAAAGTTTTAAGGAATTTTCAAGTTAAAATATTTAATGAACAAATCAATGCCCTCTAGTATATCCTTTTTTCCCTTTTTTATTTTTGAAGTTAATACTTCTTTTGGCGCGCCTCGGAAATTCGCTGGTCATAAAAATCCAAGTTGTCGCGTTACATTTCAATGTGTGTTATGTACGTGTGACCCTATCTGTGCGCGCATACACAACTAAGTTATAAGAATAAGAGAGAGAGGGAACACTATACTATACCAAGTAATGTATATTCAAGCCTGGTTTAGAGAGAGAGAGAGTATAGCAAGCGAATACGCACCACACAAGCTAAGTATAAAAGGGGAGAGAGAAGGCACATCGGCACATCAACGTACAAATCGTTGTGTGTATGCTGTTTGGGTATTGAGTTACCACATGAGCGTTCAGTATGTATAAAGCACGCATCTGAATTTCTTCTTTCTTTCTTTATCTTTTATTGGCCTTTGGACTTTTCGTCATGGGCCATCATCAATTTTTTTTGTTCCGAGGAACTCTCTATTTTGTATTTTTTTTTTTTTTTTTGCGTTCTTTGGGTTCTTTTCTCCACGGAAAACTACGAAAATTGTTTTTCCTAATTTTCCCAGGGAGTCAAACCCTGATCCGCTAGGACACAAGCCAGCTGCCTTAAGCAACTGAGTTACTTTTCGTCCTTTAACGATGGAGCTCGAAAGTGTGTTCATAAGAACAAAGCACATGTAACAGAGGTGCTTGCTTGAAAAACAGCCGCGAGCGGGATTCGATCCACGGTCCCCCGAGAATACGAATCCAATGCTCTTACCGACTGTGCCACAGCCCGGCTCTTGCATCTGAATTTCATCTTGTGAATTTCTAATGGTAGACTGAGGTTAGTTGTCAGTAGGGGAACGTAGGCACATCGCGAATAAGTTTACAAATAAAAGCCATGTCATCACGCTGCTTAGACCTACAGTGTAGAATAGTCTTTCGAATATTTTTCATTATTGATTATTTAAAATTGGTGGTAGATATACTGAAAAGCTAAATTCTAATATTTTAACATGCTTACAGTAAAATTATGAATTTTTAAATGATTTATATTTAGAGCTCGATTCAAAGTTTCAAGGAAAACATAGACTAATCTATAGTTTAGAACTGCAATTCTAATTCACATACGCACTGTGCATTTTTTAAATATTTTAAAAAAACTATGAAAAAAAATATTAAATAGATTTTTGGCTATTATTAGTCAAGTTTTAAATTTTCATAAAAAAGATTATTATAATATGCAATTCCCATATTGAATATAATAATTATCATATAGTACTATAAGTTTTTATATATACTATGATTAATTTAAATAT
Source organism: Anastatus disparis (assembly GCA_017163975.1). Classification (NCBI taxonomy): domain Eukaryota; kingdom Metazoa; phylum Arthropoda; class Insecta; order Hymenoptera; family Eupelmidae; genus Anastatus; species Anastatus disparis. The sequence continues at coordinate 1,944,455 of JAFFSR010000401.1, read as the reverse complement.
TTAGTTAAATGTTCAACTATTTTCATTTCCGATACTGTTTTTTATATTCATCGAATTTAGCTTTTTATATTTACAGTATATTATGATGTACAAATATAATAAGAATAATAAATTTTGTTGAAATTAATAAAAGATGCTTATTTTTCAACGTCATAATTTTGATTATTGATTAATAGTTTATTTGCTGACTTAGAAATTTGTTACTTATTTCAGGTAATTGACCCTTGTAGTGTATGCATGATATATGACAGTCATTGTACTACATGAAATATTTAAGAGTTCTTTATGTTTTTAACCTATGATTTGACAATATTATAAAGATTTGTAATTGTTATTAGTAATAATCGATTTACCATATTTTTTTATAATAGTAAAGATTTTTGTTAATTACGTAAATCTTTATTTCTCATTTTTTTATAACATAATAAGATTTAGCTTCATGAATTTTGAAAATAAATTATTTTGCATAACTTTGGCTAAATAAGTTGCAAATATATTTAGGAAGCCTTCTCTTAACTCAGAACTCGCACTCATCTACTTCATGAGTTACAAATTTGTATTGGGTAAACATATAAATTTTTTTTTATCGAATCATTAAAAAATTTTAATAAATAAATTGTTTTTATATTTATTATCATTATATGTTTATTATTTAAACAATTCCTGCATGCTTCTAAGTAGCTTAGTAAGGTACAAATGTATTTAGGGGGCATTCTCTTTACCCAGAACTGCCATTATTCTACTTCATGAGTTGATAATTTATTGTGCGTATACATATTTATTTAATATAAAATATTTTTTTAAGTGAAGCGTGACAAAAAATTGTTCATTCTATGAGAAGCAAGAATGATACTAAACCAAAAGAAGTATTAACTTCTGTCGGCCAGTTCCTACGACTGCTACACCTGGTTTTTTTTATTAACGATATAGAAATACTGTGCATTTGAATAACTGTTCTCATAAAATGAAAATATTTTATTTGCAAATGAACGAGACAGTGTTTCTATTTTAAGAATGACAATAGTGTATTCAAAACAAACGTATGGAATAATGTTTGTATACAATCAAATAAATATTTTGATATAAGAACTTAGTTGTCGGTAATCACTCAGCGAGTGAAAATAAAATTTTCAAGAACAAAATGTGATTTGAACTATTTGATATGTATGTATTTAGTTAATATTAATGTAGTGATATTTATTTTCAGTGTTAAAAATGTTCGATCTGAGTAAAGATCACGCTAAATCCCACGATAACAATCGATTAACAATTTGTTTATTTTATCTACGGAAGAAAAAAATATGTTACGTTCAGCATATAAGTTAAATTATTAATAAATTTTTTTTTAATGAATGACTGAATTTCCGCCATCCATCGACTTCCTTTTGACTAACGAGCGAGCGCTACGTCTCCGGGATTGGAAGTCTGAGTAAGACACAGCAAGGATAGGGTAAATAAATTAGTAGACTTATACACACATGCAATTTCTAGGATTATACAAATTTATTTCTTTTCTTATTTTTCATACTCAAGATAAGAAGCTTTGCTTCGTACATTTATTGTTCCCTTCTTTTTCTTTCTCACTATTTCGCTTCCGAGCGAACTACGCTAAAATATGCCAAATTCATTTATTATTTCTTTGCATTTCATTTTGTTACATTTACTAGATTTTACTTTAATTACAACCATAGAACAACGCCTTACCTTTAATTTGCGTCTGAGCAACAAGAGCAGCGTTTCTGCGCCATGCTCCCCCCCCCCTTGAGATTTACAATACAATATTTTGAAAAACTCTCTACCTTTATTTTTCCTGTCTTGATCGCTGCTACCCCACAACGTCAGCGTTTCACTCGTGTTGCTACAGTTGTCTCTGGTAACTTGTGAGTTAAAACAAAACTTCTTTTTTTTTTTAATTCAAGTCTCCTAGATTGAGGGTTTTGCATATGGGCGGTGGCTGGCTGCTGTTGGATCTGGTGACGTTCAGGCTGCTTGGCGAAATCGACGTGGTCAGCGAGAGATTGGTCAAGAAAAAGAGGGCCCACGCCCGCAAGTTTGGAGCTTTTACTCTAATTCTCGATTCTAGAAGCTTCGTTGTTGCTAACGGTGGCATATTTTTTTGCCCGTTCATATGATTTTTAACCATACGGTTGGTTGCCAGTCGGCCCTCCTTGTATGATTCTTTTCTGGAAACTATAATTTCGGTTGAATAGAAAGAGGTTAGCTTGAAATTTATTGGTAATTAATTTCTGCCGTTATCATTTCAGCTTCCTGTTTTAGGAACTCCGTCAAAGCTTTTAAATCCAATTTTGCACTGACTTCGTATAATTGCTCCACATAAATTTGATTTAATGTCCTTCCACTCTGTTTTTCTTCAGGGACGGTCTTATTTATTTTTATTCTTCACTTATTCCCCTACCGGTTCGCTGAAATTCTTTCATACTCCTCTATGTTAACTTCACGATTTTCTGTGAAGCCGTTCATCTTTGTCAGGCTTATCGCTTTTTCTAAGCTTGCCGCCTGCCCGCATCTTTTTAGTATCCCATTCAGCTTGTACTTCTCCTTCCTTTGACGATTCATTTGGCCACCGAACCTTGATCTTCATTAAGGTCGACTGAATTTGTTTGCTATTTGTCTCTTGTATTTGTTTATTTATTATTTTATGACTACTATTCTTACTTTTTTTATTATTACTATTGTTATTTTCATTTATTTTTCTTTTGAAAAATTTATTGGTATTGAATTCGGTTCCTTTAGCGTATTTTTTTAAAATCTGTTTCTTCAGCTTATACTTCTTTCTTTCACTGTTTCATTCAGCCATCGCTTGACCTCAATTTGCTTGCGTCGTGCTATTTGCCGTTCAGTAAATACAAATGAAAAACAAAAATTTAAATTTATCGTGTTATTCAGAATTTTTAAACATTCTTCGAGAAAGTAAATCAAAAACTAATAAATTATGTGAACGTATATTGTGTAAGTTAGTGAGAAAGAAAAGAAATTTGGAGAAAATATCATCTACTGAAGGACAAGAATTAAAAAAAAAAATAACTATTGCCGAAATTGCAAAGCATTATTAAAAGATAGTGCAGTAAAAGAACATGTTTGTTCGAAATATATTACTAGTTTGAAAAGTAAAGTGTTAGAAGATTTACCGTTGGAACAAAAACAAAATTTAGCGTGTCAACTTATAAAAGATATTTCTAATGCTAAGAAAAATGATTTACAAAAAGAAAACGACAAAGAAAAAACTTCGAATAAGGTACTGTATTTATCTCGAGAACATGGACAAAAATTATACGTAAACTTGGATGCATCAGAAAAGGACCAGCAACGACCGATATCTGTCTCAGTTGTTTCAAAAATGTCAACCGATTTCAATATTTCAACTAATAAAATTAAAGGTATTTGCTCACCTTTACGAAATTCTTCAAATATAAAAAGAAAACTTTTTTAACCAAACATAAGGGAACACTTGCAAGAACTTAACTATCGAGTAGACGAATACTTTGACGTAAAAGATTGTAAGATAATCACAATTAAAAATAACAAGATAGAGGCTTCTACTAGAACCGTAATTTTTTGTAATAATGTTAGAGGCATCATTGATTATAATAAAAGAAAGAGAGAGAGCGTGTCACTGAACTCACTTGAAATTTGAGATACATGGTGCTTTCTAAAGGTAATTTTCTAAAAATTACTTTGGCGATACAGTTATCTACTAATGACAGTGATTTGGGAATTAATAATTAAAAAATCAATTATTTCGCCACTACAAATAAAAAAAATTCAAAGTTTCAGGGGTTGAAAAAATTTTTTTGCTTGGTTTGGTTCTGGATACGCAGGAAAATCACGAAAATGTGTCAATGCTTTGGTTATTGTTGAAAATCGGAGACTTGAAAGGTACCGTAGCAACCGACTTGAAAATGACTAATATTCTAGTAGGTATTGTGTCGCACGCAAGTACTTACCCTCGCACATGGTGCATGTCATCAAAAAATTAATTGAATGTTTGTGGCAAATATAGAACCATTGAAAATTGCAAGATTAATTACACAGCCTGGCAGGTAACAAGTAGTAAAAAACAATGTGCTAAAAAATTCAAATGCTGCCTAAATTACCCTATAATTTTTGCTACAAGCGATGAAGAACGTATTATCGATATGATTCGACCACTAGGACTTAACTTGATGATCGGGGTTGTAAACACGCTGTACAAACGTATGCTACTTGAGTTGAAATCTAAGAGTGTCGCTTGGGCGAAAATGTGTAACGTTACGCATGAATTCGTATACTGAAGTCCCGCATTTGCTGGTAATTCATGTAAAATACTCTTAGACAAGGTAGATAGCTTACGTAGTATCTGTAGTGTTGGATGCTTAAAATATGTTTGCTATTTTAATGACTTTCAAATTATTGTCGATTCTTGCTTTTCTATTGATTTAAGAGTGAAGTTTGAAGAGTCAATTGTTAATTTTGAAAAAAGTTACATATGTTTAGAAATTTCGATCACTCTCAAAGTCCACGCAGTGAAATATTATTCATTAATATTAAAGAAAATAAAAAATGGAATTTATGAAATTTTAATTTTTAAAACGATTTTTTTCAAAAATGGTCTAACAGATTTCGCTCGAATTTCATATTTAAGCTTCTCAAGTGTTCCTAAGTGGATTCCAACAATAAAATTGGAGGTGCTTTTTTGTCGCATATATGGCTCATTTTGTATTTTTGATCCACGATGTTGTATTTTTGACCAGACCTATTATTTCTTATGTATTCTTCGACGCTCAATCCGAACCTGCAATTGAAATATAGCCTTTGCCTGTATAAATTGAGGTTCAAAATCGAATTCTACAGAAAAAAAATATCGAAAACCATATTTTTAATATTTTTTTCACGGTGCTCCTTTGTAAGGTGCTAAAAAGATAAAAAATAAAAAAAAGTCGAGATTTAGTTTTTATTTGATTAAAACGCTATTAAAATTTTATAATAAATATTTGAAAGAGTTGATAGACATTACAAATACTATTCGAGGAGTTTTTAAGATCGTTGATCATTAATTCGAAGTCAGATTTTGTAAAAGACAACTCCTAGGGGACATAAGCAGGAAGTATATGTGGTAAATTTATCAATTTTTTTGGAAATTAATATTTTAAATACTACTTTGAGGGCGCTCCAGACCATTGACTATAAATCCAAGGTTTACTTACAGGAGAGTGTTTCACCTTTAGATCACCTATTTTGCTCAAATTTTCGGAATGTTTTTGGATGTAGAAACATGAAGAAAGCCAAGATTTTAGAGACCAACGCTCAATATTTCCCTAATTACAGGCCACTGAAGAAAATCACTAAAAAAGTTACTAGATTTTCAAACGCTTATAGTTTCTCAGCATTGTTAGCTAAAAGCTTATACTTTTTTTTTAGATGAAAGCTGAGCTCAAATCCTTTCCGAATAGCACCTATATCATTTCAAAATTTTGACTTTCTTCATATTTCTACATTCAAAAAACATTCCCGAAATTCGAGCAAAATCGGTGACCCGTAGGCAAAACACTCTTCTTGTTAAACAGCTATAGAAAATCTGACATGAAATTGATGATCAGTGACCTACATGAACCACTGCAGATACAGTTTTTAGTTTTTTTTTTTAAAGTGCGCCATTCTTTTGATGTTTTTGGTAGTAATTAAAAGAATACAATACTTGCTTAAAGTTCGAAATTTATGTGTCAAGATGACGAATACTAGATGTTAACATTCTCTCTCTTTCTCTCTCTCTTTCTTTTGCTCATCTGCTTTCTCATAGAGAAAGCAGAAGAACAAGAGTTGCAATTGTCTCAGCAAAAGAAATTATTTTCTATTTTACCATTTATTTGTACATATTTGGACTCAGGGAATCGAAAAAAATGGTTTCCAGAAAACGTCTGTATATATGTATATGTGTTCGTCTAACTGGGCGGAAAGCTTGAAAATTGCTCTTCTTAGCGTAGTTTTTTATTAGAACCATATAAAAAGTAAAAATTTTTGATTTTTGATTTTTTTGTATTTTACGCAAACTACTCGATGAATTTGCTTAGAACTTTGCATGAAAATTCTTTGCGATTGCCAAAAAAAGAAACTTTTTTAAAATTGATTTTGTTAAGAGGAGGCACGTATCTCTGTCCTTTTCTAATCAAAGAAATGATTTTTTTACAAAAAATAATAACTATATTAAAAAATGAAGAGAAAGCCGCATCGTGTATCAAAAAAAGCAATATTTTCTTTGATAACAAAAAATTAATTTTATTGCTTCGTTCTCAAGAAAACCTTGAAAAACCAAATTGTCCTCCCTAACTTCTATGATTTAAGTTTTTCAAGGTTTTCTTGAGAACGAAGCAATAAAATTAATTCTTTCTTATCAAAGAAAATATTGCTTTTTTTATTACGAGATGCGGCTTTCTCTTCATTTTTTGCTGAAGTTATTAGTTTCTGTAAAAAACTCAATTCTTTGATTAGAAAAGGACAGAGATACGTGACCTCCTCTTAACGTAGTTTTAATTTTAAAACATTTTCAAAATTTTCCAAGAAAATTTTTCTTTTTCATTTTTTTTTTGTTTTACGTAAACTATTTGATAGATTTGCTCCAAAATTTATATACAAGTTATTTGCTACTGTCTGAAGAAAACAAGCTTTGGAAAACTAATTTTCTCAGCGCAGTTTTAATTTTAAAACATTTTTTAAAAAAATTTCATTTTTTAAAAAAATTTCATTTTTTATTTTCTATTTTACGTAAACCATATAATAAATTTTTTTTAAATTTGCATACAATCAATTCGCTATTGTCTGAAAGAAACAAGATTTTAAAAACTAATTTTCTTAGCGTAGTTATAATTTTAGAGAATTTTTAAGATTTTAAAAACAATTACGATTTTTTATTTATTTATTTTTTATTTTACGTAAAGTACTCGATACGTTAGTTCTAAAATTTGCAGGGAAAATATTTGTGACTGTCAAAAGAAGGGAAATTTTTGTAAACTGATTTTCCTAACGTGGTTTTAATTTTAGAACCATTTTAGAAATTCTGAACAAATTTTGATTTTTTCATTTTTTTCTTTTATTTTACGTAAATTACTCGATGAATTTGTTATGATATTTGCATAGGAATTATTTGCAACTGCCAAACGAAGTATAACTTTTAAAAACAAATTTTCTCAGAGTAGTTTTAATTTTAAAAAATTTTTTAAATTTTGAAAAAATTTTCAATTTTTATTTTTTTTTTCCAATTTACGTAAACTATTCGATAGATTTACTCTAAAATTTGTATACAAGTTATTCACTATTGTCTTTGTAAAACAAGCTTTTAAAAAATAATTTTCTTAGCGTAGCTCTTTGATTACTTCGTTTGATTTCTGATTTAACGCTTTCACTAAATCTTTCCTTACTTCCTCACTTCCTCTCTGTCCTTTCATAGCAGATTGATCCTCATTTTTACCCTATTTTCATCCATCCCTTTCTCTCTCTTCCTATTACCTAATCACTCTCCCACACTCACTAATTTTTCTTGAATAGAAATTATGTTTTTTACATTGAAATCACATTTTAAAATATAATATCAAATTATTCTAACTCAATGAGCTCTATAAGAAAGCATTGCGCCAAAGCACTTGGCAGCATTTTTTAAATTGTTTTGTGATTTTGTTCACGCTTTTCTTTGAATGATCGATGTAGAGAATTTTTGACACGGTTTTGTCCCTTTTAAGAAAATGTTTCTCTCTTTATCATCCAGCAGTAATTTGCTATCATGTTTATACCCCATTGTTTCCTTAAAATCTACGTTTGATGTCTTTTAAATCGAGAGAATCGTTCGAACCTAAAAAACAGAGTATTATAAAAAAACCACTCGTTGAACCGACTAAAATTTTGATACCTCGTCTGCACATAAAGCTTAGATTGATAAAACAAGGAATGTCAATGCTTCGAATATTTAAGGTTAATGTTTTGAATATTTCAAAGTATTTCCCCGAAAATCTGATGCTAAATTAGGCAAAGGTATTTTTGATGGTCCTGAAATCCGAACTTTATTTAGAGATGAAAACTTTGACAAAACTATAAGCAATATCGAGAAAAAGCATTGTCAAGTTTTAAAGAGGTATCGACGAAATTTGTGGGCAATACCAAAGACGCGAAGTATAAAGATATTATGACAAGGTTGGTACGTAATTTCGAAAAATTGAACTGTCTAATGAACTCAAAACTTCATTTTCTTGATTCACATGTTGATCAGTTTCCAGAAAATAACAGGGACTTTTGTAAAGAGCATGGTGAACGATTTCACCAAGATTTGAAAGACTTCGAGCGTAGATTGCAAGGAAACTGGGGTATAAACATGTTAGCAGATTACTGATGGATGATAAAGAGAGAGACATCTAAAAAGGAACAAAAACGTGTCAGAAATTCTCTACATCGATCATTCAAAGAAAAGTGTGTACGAAAGCGTAAGGCAAAAATATAAAAGAACAAGAGAGAGAGAGAGAACGTTGATACCTAGTATTCGTCACCTTCACACTGAAATTTCGAACTTTAAGCAAATATTGTATTCTTTCAATTATTATTAAAAACATTAAAAGAAAGGTAAACTACTTAAAAAAAGCTAAAAACTGTATCTACAGTGGTTCATAAAGGTCACTGATCATCAATTTTATGTCAGATTTTTCATAATTGTCTAAGTAAACCTTGGATTTATGATCAATGATGTGAAACACCATCAAAGTAGTATTTAAATATTGATTTTTAAAAAAATCGATAAATTTACCACATATACTTCCTGTTTACGTCCCCTAGGATTTGTCTTTTACAAAATCAGACTTCAAATTCATGATCAAGGATCTTTAAAACCCCTTGGATAGTATTTATAATGTCTATCAACTCTTTCAAAGATTCATAATAAAATTTTAATAGCGTTTTAATCAAATAAAAACTAAGTTTCGACTTTTTTTGATTTTTTTTTTTATCTTTTTAGCGCCGTACAAAGGGTTATAATTGCGTGGAAAAAATATTAAAAATATGATTTTCGATGTATTTTTTCCGTTAAATTCGATTTTGAAGTTAAATTATTCGTATCTCCCTCTATTTTTTTAGCTTTGAAAAACCAGGAAAAAACTGAGAAAAATGAGGTTTTTCAGCGCCATATACTCTTACGAGGTTTATGCTATCCAAAAACGGTTTGTTTATATACTTTGGTAACTCCCCACTCTAATATCCTTCGATAGCTGGCGCTGTATTCTGTCATGGTACGTAACGGGAGTAAACGTGGCTTGTCCATTATTCTTTCTTTACTGTTAACTATGAAATTCTTCCATCACTCAAGTCGCCTCCTCTTTTGGATGGCAACGCAAGCAAACACGGCTAGTCTGTAATCAAAATCACGTTGCAAATTTTGTTAACGTATTTTCGTTACGTGAATCTTTTTTTTTCTTTTCTTCTCTTTTTTTATGAGGGAAGAGACATTATAAATATAATCTGTTAAACTTTGTAACTATTGATAATTAATTTTTAACTTAAAATTTAATTATTTTAAACAGCTGGGGGGCAGATGAGCATGTACGATTTTACGCTGAAGATGTCTCAAAGTAGCGTTGGTCTAGTGCGTAACGTTCGCCTTTTTCCTCTTGAGTGCGCGAAATAATTTAAAATATTAATAAATAAATAATAGTGATGTTTACAAGACTATAGTTCAATTTTTTTATTATAAACATATGTCCATATATAATATAAATTATAACATAAATAAATACCTCAGTCTTATTTATTTATTGTAATTTATTGTAAATTTTATAAACTAAATTATAAATAAATTAAACTATAGTATTATAAAATAAACATCACTATTATTTATTCATCAATATTCGTAATTACTACCTATAAAAAATAAATTTTAAAACAATTTTCATTAAAAAAAAACGAGCATACTTGTGAAAAATTAGATTTTAAAATTATTAAAAAAATACACAATCCAAAAAAAAATATAAAAAGAAATGAAATATATTGAAAAAATATTTAAAAAAAATTTTTTCTAAGTGACCCTAGCCGGGAGTTGAGCACGCGTACTCAAAAGAAAAAGCACGAACTTTACGCACTAGACCAACGCTACTTCGAAACATTTTTGGCGTGAAATCGTACATGCTCATTTGCCCCCCCAGCTGTTTAAAATAATTAAATTTTAAGTTAAAAATTAATCATTAATAGTTACAAAGTTTAACAGATTATATTTATAATGTCTCTTCCCCTATAAAAAAAGAAAAGAAAAAAGAGATTCACGCAACAAAAATACGAAAGCAAAATTTCCGACATCATTTTGGATATAGACCAGCCGTGTTTGCCCGCGTCGCCACCCAAAAGAGAAGACGACTCGAATAAAGAGAGAATACGGCGCGAAGAAACAAAGGATATGAGAGTGGGCAGTCGTAATATCTATCTATATATGGTCGTAAGACAAGATTCAACCGACCCCCCCCCTCAGCCCCCCTCGAATGTCTGTCCGTACAGCCCCCCCTCAAATTACGTTATAATTCCTTTTATAAATGGCCATTTCAAAATTAACGTAACTGAAGCCCCCCTTCAGCCCCCCTCAATTTTTATAGCCCCCCCTCACTATGATATTATGTTTTAGTAATTAGTAGTAAAAAAATATTCTTATTATTAATAATATTCTATTATTATAATAACAATTATGAGTAATTGAATATTATTATAATTAGTAATATTTTATTATTATAATTGTAACTGTAACTAATTAATAGTATAAAGTTTTTTCGCAGCATTTTATTTATATTCTAATATTGAATTTTAATAATGAAAAAAAAATTATTATTATTAATATTTCATAAATATAATTGCAAGCATAACTAATTAATAATACAAAGCTTCCTCTCTGCATTTCCTTTATTCAGATGAATATATGATATTTTTATTTTTATATATTGTATCTTTATTTTTATTATTGAAAAGATTTACTAATTACAAAAGTAAATTATAAATTACAAAATGAATTTAGCTTATTATTCATAGGTAATTTATTTAATTTATAATATTTAAGGACACTTGTATTTAAATGGAACATGTTTTTTTTTAACTAGAAATAATATATTTACATATTTATCTTAATAAAAGATTTCTGGCCTTGAGATCAGCATAAATATATATGGCTGCATTAATAGCTTTAAAAGCTTACAAATTCATTTCTTATTGTCGCTGAAGCGTACGTATTTATTATTTGTTGTCGCTAAAAAAAGCTTATAAAAAGCATACAGATTTATTATTTGTTGTCCCTAAAAAAACTTCATATAAGCATACAAATATATTGTTTGTTGTTGCTAAAAAAAGCTTACAAATTTATTTTTCATAATCGCTAAAAGAAACTTTTTTGTCCAAATCATAATAAGATATTTTTACAATTTTTGGATTAAGAATGATAAATGTAGAAACCTGTAATGTCGGTATTTTATAATCAAAACGAGAACAATATACTTGACTTTCTTAAAATTTTATGTAACGTCGCTGTATTTCAGCTATCATTGCGATGCTAATTAGCGACGGAGATCGTCAGTGTGTTCGTAAACAAAGCACATGCAACGTACAGAGGTGCTTGTATCAGCCTTGGAACTTGTGATCTCGAGATTACGAATCCATAGCTCTACAGTTAATAATATTATTTTGAAAATAAAATTTTTGCAATCGGGAATATTAAAGAATAGGTGTAATATAATTTAAATTAAAATATAATATACCCTATGTAATCTATGTCAACGTATATAAATATATACACTTATAAAAGAAGCCACCAATCACTGTATGAAGTAAGTCGCATTTAAATACAATGAATATATAGTTATAAATGTTTATTTTAACCAATTCATTTTGTTGACTTTTTTCAAGTTTTGAAAAAGAATTGTAAAAAACATATACTTTTTTCAAATATATTTAAAATAAAATCTAAAAGTTAGTTATTTATATTTTAAATTTTTATATTTGAATTTCAAATATTTCATTAAAAAAATATACGTATATATATATATTAGTTATATACGTAACTTGGGCGTACGAAGGATGAATATGGACGAGGCTAATATTTGTCGATTGAGTAGTAGTTGGTCAAGGGCGCGCGAAGCGCGCCCGAGACTCATTACTGCTCAATCAACAAATATTAGTCGAGACCATGTTCATCCTTCGTACGCCCAAGTTACGTAGATAATTTTATGTCGTTGTAGGCCAAATGAACTATAACAAAATCGATTTAAAATAAAAACAAAACACACACAACACACTACACATTAAATCTAACTTATTAATGCGTTCGATTGAATAATTTCAATCGAATCGCCACAACATTTTTATTTTCGTAACACTTTTTTTTTATTAATTTGATTTATATTTATATTTTTAACATTAATAAATAATATATTAATGTTTCTTGAAAATTTTTTGATAATATGTCAAAATTAGTTGCTGTCAGTCTTTCATTTGTTTTTAATTTGTAATCATAAATCTTCAATTTTTTCGCATCGCTGATCGCATAACCCAAAATTTTTCTATGGTTAAGAAAATGTCAAAGTCAGCTGTGAGCATAGGCGCGCTCGCGTCATACGGTTTACCTAAGTTGACCAGTCTGAACACATATATAATCCATACGACTCCGGGTTCATATGGAAAGCTTCCATACGCCACTGAAAACGTATAGAAACATTTGAACATAGTTAAAAACGAGCCCAAGTGTACGCGATGTCAATACAAATTTAGCTGGGTCTATGGGTGTTGAGCCGAATTTGGCCTACGACGACATAAATATATATATATATATATATATATATATATTTATTTATTTCTATTACAAGGTTAGTATATTAAAAATAATATTTTACAAAAATTAATATAAAAATTTGAATCAAATTATATTATATGCTTTATTACATTAAAAGCTACATCACATCTTATATATTTTCATTTTTTTTTAATTATTAGCAGTTAATTAGTTTACATTGTTTAATATTTTAATTGATTTTATTTTTTTAAATGTGATTTAAATGTAACTATTCTTACCCAATGCATCAAAGGCTGTCTTAAGATCTAAGGAAACTATACGAATTTTATTTTCAAATAATTATATTTCTTAAAAATTTGAAATATATTTTTATGCATCTAAGATCTGTAATTTGATTCTAATCTCCTGGTAATTTTAAGTCTTTTTAAAATATTTATCATTTTTTTGAAATATATATTTTCTTTGATCTCATCTAACAATATCAATACTTTGTACTTGATTTTTAATTTTTAAAAAAACACTATCATTCAATTATTAGAGATTAATTATAAAACTTTTATATTATGTCATATTGCCTGTTGACATATATTTTTATGAAAACAGAAAACCTCCTATCCAATTACGTTTTTGAAGTATTTTCATCGATGAAATTAATTAAAAATTATATATTTGAGATTCCTATTTCTGTTAAAACTTGATCAATACAAATTATTACAGGTTATATTCCAGGAAGACATTTTGTTCAATCATCTTAACTTTTACAAATAAAAAAGAAATATGAAAAACTAAGTAAAAAAAAAATATTTTTATAGAAATCTTCTATAAAAATAAATTTCAAATTTACATTGTTACCATCAATTTTATGTAATTCATTTTTCGCAAACTGACAATGTTTTAACAGAACTGGATACAAGAAACTTATTTAATTCTACTTTTTGCAGTATTTAAACACAATATCATTATTTTAATTTTTGTACAGTCTTCAAATACTCCTACAATTTTATAAAAGAAATTACTAAACTTAGCTCAAACTTCTTAAATCATCTTCTAATATTGAATAATTTTTTTGCGAAAATTATATTACTAGGTTTGGTATTTACATTGACAAGTAATTCTCAAAAACTTTACTAAAAGATATATTAAAATTGTTAAATCTTTTATTTGTTTCCTAATTACAATAATGATTTACAATTTTAAAATTATAAAATTAAATAAATAAATTTTAAAATGTATAAAATTTATTTGTAATATAATTTAGGTTAAGTATGAAATTTGAGAAAGATGGATGCTTACTGTTGTAATTAAACATAAAATTCAATACATGTCATCATTTATACGATTTACCCTAAAGAAAAGAAATATGTAAGGGTGCAGTCAGATGAGTAGAAAAGAGACTGCCGAATAGAGGATGCATAATAGAAACAACCAATCAGCGCTATTCGGCAAGTTTCATGCGAAGAATAGAATTCTATTCTCTATTTCAATGTAGAATGGAAAAGCGAGTTGCGATACGAAGTAAATAAACAAAAATAATTAAATTATAAATACAAATCTACTTCATTCATTTTAAAACAAATTGTAGAAAATCGCTCTGTACGAGCTACAATTTTAAAGAGGTTATGTTTATGTTTACGCGACCTAATACGCAAGCATCTTCTTTCCATTCTACGGATTTTTTTCCCCCTATGGTCACATAGAGAGAAAAAACAATAGAATAGGCGGTAAAATAGAAAAATGAATATATAACTAAATGTTTGTTTTAATCAATTCATTTTGTTGTCTTTTTCAAGTTTTTAAAAAGAATTGTAAAAAACATGTACTTTTTCAAATATATAATTTCCTTAGATCTTAAGTCAGTCTTTGATACAGTTGGTAAGAATATTTACATTAAAATCACATTGTAAAAAAACATAGCCTTTTTTCAAACATATAATTTCCTTGAATATTAAGTCATTCTTTGATGCAGTTAGTAAAAATATTTACATTAAAATCACATTTAAAAAAAAAAAATAAAATTTCTCAAACTTAATATGCTCTATGAGAAAGCATTGCACTACAGCACTTAGCAACGTTTTTCTAACATACATATTATCAATAAAGAAAAAACGCTTATAAAAAAGTATTTTTAACTTTGATGGATGTTTATAACATTTTATGTTTATCTTTATATACAGATGAAAACATTAATAAATGTAAATATAGAAATACATAGCATATTAGTAATGCTATGTAGCAAAAAAACATGTTTTAAATTTTTTTCCTTGCTTTTTTGTCTATTTGACACAAATTATAACAAATAAAAACCTTATATATGTAATGTTTCAAGAAACATTTCATGTAAAGTTTTCAAATTGTTTAATAGATTTTGCAATTAAATTTTACGAAATTCATAGTTGAATTTCACGAAATCTTTCGAAAATATTTAATAAAATGTTTCTTGAAATATATTAGAAATATTGCAACAAAACATTTCATGATATAATTTAAAAATATTTCCAAGATACCCATTAAAAAGTTTTTATCGTAATATTGAATAAATAAATATTACAGAAATATTTTACGAAAGGTTTCAAAAAATATTTAATGAATATTTTTCGGCTACATTTTATGGAATCAGAAACAATATATTTATGTAACAATCATTATACAAACGAATTATTTTAACTTATATAAAAAATATAAATATTTATTAATTAGCAAAATGAATATAAATCTTGTATTTAAATTTACAAGGTTTTTAATAATTGTATAAAATAAAAATAATGACAAATGATTATAAATTATTTTTAATGTATAATTAATTAAAACATTTCAATTTTAAAACTTAAACTCATCGCGTTACAATATTCTTCTTTTAAGACCAAGCTGGAGTACAATCTAATACCGACCGAGTAACAATCGAGTTTTTTGTTATTTACTCAAGTATTAATCGATGTAAATCAATTAAAATAAAACAGCGAATTCAGCCTGCTCTTAATTTAAATATACAAATTTTATCTATTGAAATTATTATTAAATTTGAAAAGTTTATAATTTGTAATATTAATTTTAGACCCGTGTACAAATTACGTAAGGTTGATAGGGAGACAAAGGGTGTCCAAATAACTTATAATCTCTTACATAGATGGAAAGAGGAGGTTTAAAAATATTTTACAAAAGTTTACCTTTATATTTATATATAATTATACACGGATTATATACAATTATACATAGTTTATGTACAATTATATATACTTTATTTTGTATAATAATACATAATTTATATAGGTCTCCATATTCTCACATGTATCTATATATTTATATATATTCACATGATAGTTTATATTAATATAAGAATATTGTCCCTACATAATTCTAAATGAATAAATACAAAGAAGCCTGATGATACAGAAATACGTATTAATACATATGATTTTTTATTAACACTATAATTTTAAGATTAGAAATTACAATTTTAAACTGACGATTATCATATCCATTTCCGATTAAAATATCCTTACGTAATTTGTACATGGCCCATTTAATAATAATTCAAAAGTATAATAACTGCGTATATTTTAAATAAAAAAATTTTTAATTTAAAGTAGAAAATTAGAAAATTATTAGTAAAATATATATGTGTATAGTAAATTATACATAAGTTATAAATAATAAAACTTAATAATATTAAAAAATATTAAATTACACTATATATAATATAATAAGTATTATTATATTAATAAAGCAATAAATATGTTAACTTGCACTAAATGAAATCGATCATTTGAGAGACATAACCATTTATTGAAACATAATAAAAAATTTCATTCATCAAAAATATATATTTGTTATAAATGTGGAACAATATTAAAATATAAAAGAGGTTATATAAGACATTTAAAAAAACATAACAAACCTGAAAAATAAGAATGTTCTATTTGCAAAAATAAATATATAAGAAATAAACATTTAATAAGACACTTACAAAGTCATGCATCTAATTATAATAATATTTGCAACATTTGTGAAAAAGGATTTCATCGGAAAGATAATTTATTACGTCATATAAAAATACATAAAAATGTAATGTATATATTAATAACATTAAAAAAATTAATACAATAAATATATAAAAATAATATCTTATTTATAATATTTTTAAAAACTAAAATTGTAATAAAAGATCAATCAACATATGCATTAAAAACTTTATTAAAAAAATCAAAAATATAATATATGTTATAAATATTTTTGATTACATATAATAAATCTCTGGTTGCATATATTGAAGAAATTTCTGAAGAACAAACTTTTGTTAACAAACAAAAACAAACTGATTTTAGGATTTTGAAATTCATAATAAATAATTCTGAAGGATTCAGAATTCAATGCAATATTTATGATAGATAGATAGATAGATATTAATTTATTTTGTAAAAGAGTACAAAAAGACGTGTAATACATCAAGCAATAAATAATGATTTTGTATAAAGTATTGCACATAATATGATAAAATATCACAGTCAAATATTAAAATTAATATATAATACTGTATCAGTAAGTCACTATATAAAAGCGATATCACAGACTACTCTAAATACACGCAGGAAGCATGAAAACATAGATTACAATAAAAACAGTCTTAAATATCTATCAGTCATAGAATTAAAATCAAATTAAAATCAAATAACACAATTTAAAAGATAAAGCATAAAGCATAGTCATGACATCAAATAAAAATAAAATTGGACAAAACAATGCAACAATAAATAATAAAAAATAATATAATAATAAAATTCAAAGAATAAAAACTTGATACCGAAGATGTCATAACTATTAATAAAAAGAAACAGAATCACTCATTCTTTCTGCATTCATTCAACCATCATTCACGCTAATAAATACATTCACACCTTAAATCTATATATGAGACAAAACAAAATAAATTAACATAAAATTAAAATACTTGAAATTAAGATCACTCGAGGTCGAGTAAGTACCTCCTCAAAGCCGACTTGAACCTGCCGAGCGATGGAAGATTTTTTATATCGGCAGGCAGGGAGTTCCAAAAATGCGCACCTTGAACTTGAAAAGAATTTTTTCCAGTCTCAGTAAGCATGAAGGGCACTGCGAAGTCCTTAATCTCTCCTCTAGTGGCTACCCTAGGTACATATCTAGTAAAGAGACTCACTAGATAGTCTGGAGTATACATGCGCACGATTTTGTCCATAAGTACAGCCATAAAATACTGTCTCCTTGAATCAGTACGCGGCCAACCAAGAGCAGCCCTATAAGGAGAGATATGATCGCCCATTCTCACACCCATTACATATCTAACACATGAATTTTGTAGTCTTTGTAATTGTCTTCTCAACCCCTGCGAAGCATCGAGCAAAACTACTGAGCAGTAGTCGAGGTGCGGAAACAGCAAGGCAGCTGCGAGTTGTTTACGCAGGGCCTCAGTGGTGTACCGACGGAAAAACCGCAAACTATACATTATCCTATTAAATTTTTTAGTCACCATAATAATGTGCAGCTCCCATGACAACCTAGTGTCAAGCACAACACCAAGGCTCACAACGGTACCAGAGAAAGGTATGTCGACACCATCCTCGAGCTCAATCGTTCTCGACCTTCACCAGTATAGAAGTCATTAATAAATCGACTACTGCCAAAAACGATTGCCTTAGTTTTGCTTGCATTTAATGTGAGAGAAGCATCGACACCACCCTGGCCGCCCTCTGCAAAATACGAATACCTCGATTCATATATTCATAATGGACCTGAGTATAGATTTGGAGGTCATCAGCATATAATATGTGCTCGACGAAACAGGGGTCGAGTGTGTCACGTATGTTATTAATGTAAAGGCAAAACAACAAAGGCCCCAGCACTGAACCCTGTGGAGCTCCTAGATTGGTTGTTAGCCAATCTGAATCCTCTTTTAAGTGTGTAGAAACCATTTGTTTCTTACCTGATAAATAGAAGCTAATCCATTCAAGTGCAGCCCTGGAAAGCCCCATCGATCTCTATCCCGTGCATATACGTACACGTATATGTATGTGTAATATCACTATGTGTAGACGGTAGTGACCCATCTGCGCATAAGAACGCAATAAGCACACATCTGAAAAAAAGAATTCTTCAAGAATTCACGAATGTCCGCTCTGAAGTTAATATAAAATATATTAATAAAGTATTCATAAAATATTCACAAAGTATTCTTCCACAAAATTTAAATAAAAAATAACTCTTCAACGTATCTTTATAAATATTTTAAAAGGATTAAGAAAGTAATCATAAAGAATTCTTTTTTGAAACAGCAATCATAATCCAAAGTATTCATAAAGTAGTCAAAAAAATCTTAAATCTTTAGACATTTTAGGTGCTGGGCACTTCTTTAAAGGCACAATGCGTGCACGCTTCCAAAGGCAAGGGAAGACCCCCCGCGCAAAAGAGGAATTGAACAGAGTCACAAGATGCTCTCCAATAACCGGTAGTGCTTTAAGTATCACACTCTGCGAAATGCCATCCTTGCCACAAGCCTGTGATGAAAAATGCGAAATCGCAAAGATTACATCATTAATATTAATTGGCTTGAAGGCAAAGCCACTTTCAGTACACTCCGAAAGAATCTTCTTACGTTCCGCAGTATCTCGTGTGGCGAGACTGAAACTCCCGCAATGTGCATTAAGCTCATCAGGAATGAATCGATTTAAGTCCCCTTGAGGTCCAGACAGGAGTCCCAGGTCTTTTAACTCCTTTCAGATATTACCTCTGTCAAGAGCATCAAACAGTCTATTATGATGAGAATTTGTCTTAGCATGATCTGTCTGTTCGTCTATAGTTTTACGCAGTTTCAAGAATTCAGAGAGATAACGCTCCTCTTTCGTCAGTTTATACCTACGATACGTGGCATCTCTCTTGTGCCGCATCTGCGACAACTCTTTATCTATCATAAGAAAATTTATCTTTACCAATTTTAAGTGATTTTAGTGGCGACAGATTTTGTATTGCTGCCGTAAGGTTGTCGCAGAGGCAGCCAAGCGCAGATTCCGGGTCAACTGTACTAACTGTAAATGGCGTCCAATCACAGTCGGCCAAACTCTGCACCAATAAGTTTGGACAGATATCTTTATAATTCCTATACTTAATTATCTTTTCGTCTGTTTTCATAAAATTACAAGAAATGCATACATCAATTAAATTGTGCCGACTGTGAAAACTCGCCGGTAAGTTGCGTGCGTCAAGTACTGTGTCATTATCGTCCACAAGAATCGGGTCAATCCACGTGTGAGACGTCGGAGTGTGATGCGTGGCACCGTGCTGAACCAACTGTAACGAAAGCTCAGCCGATAATTTATTAATAAATTTGGCATCACTGCTCTCACGCTGGAGATCGGCATTCAGGTCTCTTATTATGATTTTATGAGAGTATTCAGAGGCAAAATTTCTTAAGTTATCCAAAAAATCAGTATTTCTAAAAAAGGAAATTGCAGGAGGTCGATAAATAACAGAAACCATCACGGCTTCGGAGCTGCCCAATTGCACGGAAAAAAAAATATATTCAGGTACCTCCAGTTTACCTTCACTATGATTAGTTTGAGTATCCGAAGTAGCCAAAATAATACACTTAAAATTATCTTTAATATACAAGGCTACTCCTCCACCACGCAAGTTTCTGTCCTGTCTGAATACTTTATACCCCTTGACCCGAATGACGTCATCCGAAACAGATGGACCCAGTCAGGTCTCAGCCACTCCAAATATGTCGTAACAGGGACCATCACTTAGAAACTCACGTACTTGCCCAATGTGAGCCCTCAAAGAGGTCACATTCAGAAAGCATGCTCGCAGTTCACCCCTCCTCTCTGTACGACCCCCCGAGGAGGCCAGGCGCATTGGGAAGAGGGCATACTTGACGTTACTCCATTATTCGCCAGTATATTTCGTATTTAATATTATGAATCACAACATAATATTAAACATTTTTTAATATTTCAGAAAATATTATTAGAGAATGTTAATGTTTTAAAAGCAAATGTATAAAATAAGGAAATAATATATATGTCTTGACATTAAAATATTATTCGAATATTATTTATTTAGGCGAATACAACATATTGAAAAATTACAAACCAATTAAAATAAATTTCGAAGAAATAAAATTAAGACCTGGATTAATAAGTAATTAAATATTATTGAAAAAAAAATATAATAATATAAATAATTTCTTATTTTTCAGAAATACAAGGGTATTTAAAAAATTCTTTTGCGCAAAAAAAAATGAATCACAATACATCGGAACAGTAACAGATGGACAATATAAATTAGACGTTTTATTAAATAAATTAGAAAATGAATATGTGAATTGGGAAAGAGGAACAAAACTAGAAATTATTGGAGAAATAGAAGAAAATAGTAAAAACAATTATAATAATATATTATATGCATATACACTTATGAAAATATTTATGTATATATATATATATATATATATATATATATATATATATATATATAAAAATTTTATAGATATTACATATATATTAAAAGTAAAAATATTGGAATTTAATACAATATTCAATGAGACAATATGGAGTTAAAAGAACTTATATTAGCAAATAAAATAATTTTAAATAAGGTAAATTAAATAATTTAATATTTTTATTTCATTACATTAATAAATACAATATTCTCAATATAAAATGATTATCATCAATTTGTTTTTCTGTCACCTTGAAAAATAATCATTTTGTTTTTCTGTAACCTTGAAAAATAATTATAATACAAAATATAAAATATTATTGATTTACTACAGAAAAAACTAATGTATAAGTTTTTTTTAACAACAATAAAAAATAAATATATAAGCTTGTAATAAAACATAAAGGGTACCCCCCATCACGGAATTCAAATTTTCGTCCAAAATTAGTTAGTGTTTGCTTAAAAATGAAATTTTAAACTGCAACCTGCTACCCCTCCCCCCTCCAGTACTCCTAACCTCAAAAAAACGTGTTTTTTTAAAAATAATTTTTTTCGGCACCTTATTGACGGTTAAGAAATTTGAAAAAAATTGAGCATATTCTATATAAAAATGCGCATTTACTATAATATTTTCAGCTATTTTTGACGTCAAAAACTAACCTAAAAACCATAAAATATTCTTAAAATTGCTCTAAAAACTTTAAAAAAAGGGGTGCCGCCTCAAAAATTTGTGAAAAATTGAGGATTTGCGTCCTCAATCTGCCCTATTTTGCCCAGATTTTTTGGAGTGGTGCGCCAAATCTAAAAGTCGAAAAACCCTGTTTTTTAGCTATTTTTTATCAATTTTTTGCTTTTTTTGCTTTGTCAGTAATAGTTACAACAAAACTAATGGCACCATCGGATTCTACGCCAAAAAATACATAAAAAATATGTATAATACTCCGTTCTAATATTTTTGGATCACTAGCTATAAAACAAAAATGGAAAAGAGGCTGCTATGAGCATGTCGGGGCAACTCACTTTTTCCGTGGGATTTGTGAAAAGTTACTTAAAAGTATAAACAACAATAATTACATGTATTTTTTCATATTTTTTGACGAAGAATACAGTGTTGTAGCTATATTTTCTATAACTTGGCTCTGGTCAAATATCAGAGCCAAGAAAACAACTTACAATAGGTCCTTTTTAATAGGTAACCCCTGAAGCGTCCGGCAAAGAAGGATACATCGTTGTTCTTATTTAATAATTAAGAGGCGGTTGGAACCAAATCGGTAACTTAGTTCGGTGCTTGTAATAAATGCTTATAATAATTTATTCATTTATTAATATGGTAAAAATATAGTCATTTCCTCTAGTCATGTATGTAAAGAATAATTTAAAATAGTGAAAGCCACAAAAGTATACAAAATATTGTTATAAAGCGAAAAATCCCACCTAACAATCGACACGACAGTTTTTTGCATGCGGTACATGTCAAGTCAGTTTGATATTTGTAATAAATGCTTATAATAATTTATTTACTTATTCATATAGTAAAAATATAATCATTTCCTCTAGTCATGTATATAAAGAATAATTTGAAATAGTTGAAGCCATAAAAATATACAAAATACTATCGTAAAGCGAAAAATGCTGACTTGACATATACCGCAAGTCACCAATTTGGTTCCGACCGCCTCTTAATTATTAAATAAGAAAAACGATTTATCCTTCTTTGCTGGACGCTTCAGGTGTTACCTATTAAAAAGGACCTATTGTAAGTTGTTTTCTTGGCTCTGATATTTGACCAGAGCCAAGTTATAGAAAATATAGCTACAACACTGTATTCTTCGTCAAAAAATATGAAAAAATACATGTAATTATTGTTGTTTATACTTTTAAGTAACTTTTCACAAATCCCACGGAAAAAGTGAGTTGCCCCGACATGCTCATAGCAGCCTCTTTTCCATTTTTGTTTTATAGCTAGTGATCCAAAAATATTAGAACGGAGTATTATACATATTTTTTATGTATTTTTTGGCGTAGAATCCGATGGTGCCATTAGTTTTGTTGTAACTAATACTGACAAAGCAAAAAAAGCAAAAAATTGATAAAAAATAGCTAAAAAACAGGGTTTTTCGACTTTTAGATTTGGCGCACCACTCCAAAAAATCTGGGCAAAATAGGGCAGATTGAAGACGCAAATCCTCAATTTTTCACAAATTTTTGAGGCGGCACCCCTTTTTTTAAAGTTTTTAGAGCAATTTTAAGAATATTTTATGGTTTTTAGGTTAGTTTTTGACGTCAAAAATAGCTGAAAATATTACAGTAAATGCGCATTTTTATATAGAATATGCTCAATTTTTTTCAAATTTCTTAACCGTCAATAAGGTGCCGAAAAAAATTATTTTTAAAAAAACACGTTTTTTTGAGGTTAGGAGTACTGGAGGGGGGAGGGGTAGCAGGTCGCAGTTTAAAATTTCATTTTTAAGCAAACACTAACTAATTTTGGACGAAAATTTGAATTCCGTGATAGGGGGCATTTTACCTATCTTAATGGGGGGTACCCTTTGTAAGCTTCTTTTAGCGACAATGAAATTTAACGACATATTAAATGAATATTTAAAATTATTTAAATTTTTTATAGTAAAAATACAAAGCAACTGTACAAGTTTCATTAGCGGCGATGAAAAATAAATATGTAAGCTTTTTATCACTACAATGAAATATAAATTTGTAAGCTTCTATTAGCGAAAATAAAAAATAAGTCTATGAAATTATTTCAGTAATAATAACAAATTAATCTGTAAGCTCCTTTTAGCGACAACAAACAATAAATTTGTATGCTTATATGAGATTTTTTCAGCGACAATAAGCAATAGATCTGTATGCTTTAGCGACAATAATAAATAAATTTGTAAGCTTTTTTAGCGACAGTAAAAAAAATGTAGGCTTCTTTAGCGACAGTAAAATATAAAAATGTGAGCTTCTTTTAGCTACAATAAAAAAAAAAACACTCATAATGCAGCCATATATTTATATATGTTGATCTTAAGCCCAAAAATAAAAAATGCAGAGAGGGAGCGTTTTCTTTGCATCTTCTCGATATGTATAAAATTTATGACATAAGAAGATAAAAATATTTATTTATAATCATAATTTTCTATTATTCCATTATTCTATTTTTTATTATTAGCTCATAATTATTATTAAATATTATTATATACAATCATAACTTGAAATCTTATTGTTATTTACTATTCTACTTTTAATTCATTCCAAAAATATATAAGTTTGATTCATTGTGAACTTTTGAATGTCGCGTTAAACCATCTTTTTTTTATTAATTGTAATTCTATAATTTCATATCTTATATTTTTATGTATCAATGTTTTTTATTGAACTTTTTTCACATTATAGAATTTAGATTCACTATGTCCTACTCTTCTATTTACTTTAAAATTGACTGTCAGCAGTGTGTATTCGGGGGTTTGGCAAGCGGAGCGAGCAGGGGGGAACCCTCCCTAGTATATATATATTTATATGTCATAAGAAATATATGTCTTCAAAAATATACGACATATATTTCTGAAGACATGTATTTTTTACGACATATATTTCTTAAGACATGTATTTTTTACGACATATATTTCTTAAGACATATATTTCTTACGACATATATTTCTTAAGACATATATTTCTTACGACATATTTTGGGATGTCTGTTGATATTCTGAGATCGTGCATGTACATGAGCGCGTATCTGCGCGTGTCGTTGGCGAGTTGACTACCTTTTAGTATAATTTAAATGATATACGTTGATTTAAAGGTGTATTAGAGTGAGGTATCACAGTATATCAAACTATTCGCACTAGTTATCCGGCAGATAACTGGTAACTGGTCGCATCAGTTAGCAGTTATCATGTGCGTAGCTGATAACTGCTCCTACCAGATTGCACTTACAAAGTGATTACTGAAAACTGATTAAATCAGTTATTAGTTTTTGTGTATTACTGGTTACAAATTGGTGGCTACCAAAAGTAAAAATCACGAACGACTTAAATTTCAATATCTTTAATGCGAGTGTAGGTAGCCTTAAAAAAATTATTTGATATTAAGAATAGGTCGTATATCCTTGTCATTTTTAATCAAAGAATTAATTCGTTTGTAAAATGTATCCAGAGTGACAAAAAATGAGAAGAAATTTTATCTGGTATTATTAAAAGCAATATTATCTTTGATAAGAAAAAAATTAATTTTATCGAATTGTTTTCAATAAAACTTTGAAAAATTTTTAAAATAGTGGTTAGAATTAATTTTTTCTAATTATAGAAAATACTGCTTTCAATATTAGTTTTGAAAAAAATCAATTTTATTAGAAATGAACAGAGATATACGACCTGCTCTTAAATGAAAATCATCTATATGAGCTGGGTAGGATAAAAAAATTACTTGAGTAAAACAAATACTTGAGATTGAGTTTTTTACAGGCAGTAAAATATGAAATAATATACATTTTTATGCACACAAACGAATTGTGATAAATAATATGCAAATCATACCAGTGCCAGAGTTGCAAATAATAAACTATTTTTTCAATTAAGTTATCAACTAATTGAAAATACTCATACCATTTATCAATTATCGGCTAGGTAACTGGAAACTGGTAGCATCAGTTGGCAGTAACCAGGTGGGTAACTGGTCAAATCAGTTATAGTTACTCACTTAGTGATTGATAACTGATTGTTATTGGTTACTCACCGGTTACTATCAACTGACTGGACTAGCTATCAGTGTCCCATTAAAAATTAATGAAAAATGAGTTCGAAATTCCGAGATAGTTAATTTTTCGGTACTTCGTTGTTGCTACTAAAGCTTAGAATATGTAAATTAGTTTTCAAAATGAAATTACACAATTTCAAAGTAATTTAATAAATTATGATTTTTTTTTCTTATTAACAATTATTACTGAAAATCTTAAAAGTAAGGAAAGAGGTTCGGTTGTGGGCATAGTTTGATTGTGGATACCTCTACATTTCTATTGACAGAAAGCAGATGAGGTGTTTCTGAGAAATGTCATTTATGTATTATGGTAGCACGATTTTTTTATGCCAAATATCGAAGCAAACAAACGCGTCTGCTTTTTGTTGTAAGCAAATTAATTTTTCCGTGCTTGAAAAAAAATCATAAAAATTTTTTTATACTTATTTATACTTTTTCAATAGTATTACAAATCGAAGTAAATCAATGAAGGTGAGTATAATGCACATTTAATCAGTAGCAATTCATTTCTATTTTGTGATGCAATATAGATTGCAACTAATATGTTTACACCAACTATTTTGCAACGGTGCCCGCAACCAAATCAAAAAAGATTTTGGTTTGGTTGTGGGCACTTCACAAAATCGACGAAAAAAAAATTATTCTATTTGACGAAATCGATTTCGTTCCTTTGTTGGTAATAAGCTCTAGCTTTTCATAGATACCTATATGTCCAAAAATATGCGCTTTGTGAAAATTAATGAGCTTAAAACGAAAGCCAACCGAAACAATCAAATCCTTTCTGATATATTATTCATATAAGGAAAAAAGTATTCCGTTGAATGCTCGAGTACAGATTACCTTGAGTAGAGCGAGGGCAGTAAATACGCGAGCAATAAGTATACGTGGTGCATATACGATTTTTTCTTATTATACTGTCTGCCCTACTCCAACTGATAAATCATTAAAATAGACTATTAATATATCATTCTTTCTATAACTTACTTTAATTTATAATTCATAAAAATAAAACAAGTTAAATTTTAATAGTTAACTATTTATCACATGCTCTAATTTCTTATAACAAAACAAATTTTGTTAAAATATATTTAATGTTTGTTGTAACTGGCAAATAAAGAAGAATAGATATAATCCCTATTACTAGCTGCCTTTTTAATACATATAAAAAAGAGAACGAGTCCTTGCTTGTAGCAAACGAACAGAAGCGGATAGACGTAATACCCTCAATTCTTAGTTGTCATTAAATTGTCTTAAAACATCTTTTTACGCAGTGTCATTTGACATATTCATACGGCGATAACGCTTTACTTTCTATCAGTGATATGTACAAATAATGACGTACTTTTTGCTGAGGAGTGAGAAAAAAATATGTATGTGGCTGATTCCGCGAAGCCTTTAATATTTGACTTATAAAGGAATTAATTTATTTTTTTAATAGCACCCCGTTCTTAAGTTTTTTTTACACTTTTAAATAGTTTAAAAAGCAATAATTATATAGTGCCCATCATTTTTTAAAGAACGCTTTTTTTATATTAGAAATATTTGGAAATTTCAATGTTAAAATAATCATGCTATTTTAAAAAAAAAAACTTAATTTTTTTGTTGTTTGGTCATTTCTGAAGACCTATACTAAAATAGCGGCTTGTGGATAGCATTATAAATTCAAAAATATAGCAAACAAAAAAGAGCAATAGGTTTTTTAGAATTTTAAACTGTATTTATTGTGTACCAGCAAAAAATTGCCAAAAATAAGAATAATTAATACGAGGGGCGCACACAGTAATGTATTTTAAAAACTTTACTAATTTTTTTTCATTAAATCGCACGCTGATGTAATAGCACTAGTTTGATTCGTTTTAAGAAATAGGAAATATTTTCGCTTTCTTATTTTTCAAAAATCAAAACGCATTTTTTTTAAACGTTGGAATGTCAAAATAAATTCATCTTTATGAAAATATAGTTCCTATTTTTTAAAAGTTATATTCTATTTTCAAAGGTAGGCACCTTCTTGAAAAGTCTTTTTTTAAAGTAATACTAGGTGGCAAGCGTGCCAACCCCCGTCTTGCTTTTATAACTTTAAAAAAATTAAAGGATTTGCAATTTTTTTATATAACTTTTATTTAAAATAATAAATAATATTAATTATTCAAAAGTTTTCTTGAGGTGAATCTTTAATGATCTTTTAATGAATCTAATCATCTGTGAAGTCCTAGCTTTATACCAGGACAGAATTAATAATTAAATGTTGTGTGTTATGAGGGCTACGTGTATATGTTTTATTATAATATTAAATAAGGAATAAAGTCAGTAATTGATTATAAATGTTTTATCAAATGTCAATCTAGTAGTAAAAAGATTCTAAATTTAATGCTGTAATGTAAGTCCAAAAATGAGGGGCACATTTCTGACGATGACAGCGACGACAGCGGCGATAACTTTCAATAGTATAGAGAGAATATAATATTAATAGATCTAAAATGCAGCTGAAATTCAGCTGAAATCAAACCAAAATTCACCTAAAATTGCTTAAAATTAACATAAATTTTAGCTAATTTTTAGTTAACTTTTAGCTAATTTTCAGCTAACTTTAAGCTTAATTTTAGCTAGATTCTAGCTAAATTCTAGCTAACCAAAGACAAATCGAATTCTTATACACAGCGGCAGTGACAGCAACAGCGGCGGCGGCGAAATCTTTTTATAATATATACCCCCTGCTCGCTTCGCTCGTCTACCCCTCTTTTGAATTTAATACATAGATTCCATAATGTATATAATCCCTTGTAATAATTTTACATTTAGGTACTTATATACATTTATATATTTTTTATATTTCAATGATTAATAATGCACATATAATATAAAATATAACATTAAATAAATATTTATTTATACAGCGCACATTAGACGCTGTTATGGTCACCATCTCCAACCGATCTTTATTTCGCATTATGCTTCGAGAATCACCTCCCAACTTCTCAAAGCTCAATTCTTATTTCATTTATCTGGCATAAATAAATATTTTCTTTTTTGTAAATTTCTAAAATCTTTTATAATATAAAAAGAAAAATAAATCTTATGATAATTTAAATCAAATTGACCTGATTTATCAGATTTTGAGTAAAAAGATTAAAATTTTAAATAAAATTCATAATAAATTAGCTAAAAAATTAAATTTTCAGCTAAAATTCTCAATAAATCAGCTATAATTAGCTAAAAAAAAAATCTTATGATAATTAAAATCAAATTGACCTGATTTATCAGATTTTAAGTGAAAAATTAAAATTTTAGCTAAAATTAATATAAATTAGCTAAAATTCTCAATAAATCAACTAAAATTAGCTAAAAAATGAAATTTTTAGCTAAAATTCTCAATAAATCAACTAAAATTAGCTAAAAAATGAAATTTTTAGCTAAAATTCACAATAAATCAGCTAAAATTTACGATAAATTAGATAAAATTTACCATAATTTAGCTAAATTTATCAGTAAAAAGTAAGAGTTAAGGTAGGAAGTTGAGAGACCGACAGCGGCAGCGGCGAAAATCTTTTATAGTATAGAGAGATATAAAAAAATAATAAAAAAAAGTTTTTGCAAGCCTTACTCAAAATGCTCTTTTTTTTTAATCATGTAAAGGAAAAAAGATAGGGACCAGTTACCTTTGCAAAACTTGAAAAATGACGTATTTTATATTTTTCATGCGAAAACAATTACGTTACATCAACTGAAACTATCTTAAAATACTTTTTTACATTTCTTTCATACGAAAAAAATTTTTTCACTCATTAATTGCATTAAATTTATAGCTTTTATGTACAGTTTCCTAAATATTAAAAGTTTCACATAATCATTCCCCACACAGCATGGAAGATTTCACTGGAATATTTCGAATTATTCCACTGGAATATTTCAATGGAACCTTCCATGCAGATTATTGGAAGTCTCCACGGAATATTTCAAAATATTCCATTGGAATCTTCCATTAAAAGCTTCCAGGAATATTTCAGGAATATTTCAAAGGAATGTTCAAAAACTTTTTTGAAATATTCCATGAAATATTCACGGAAGATTTTTGAAATATTTCATGAAATATTCCATGAAAGGTTTATGAAATATTCCAGTAAAATATTTCATGGACGATTCCAGGAAGATTCCATAAACTTTTCGCTGAAAGATTCCAAAAAACCTTCAAATCGTACAGAGAAATATTACATAAATCTTCCATAAATATTCCACGAAATATTTCACAGAAAGATTTCAGTAATCTTTCGGTGAAATATTCCATGAAAGATTTCAGAAAGATTCCATAAACATTTCATTGGAAGATTTCGAAAAACTTTTAAATCGTACAGCGGAATATTACATAAATCTTCCATAAATATTCCACAAAATATTCCACAGAAAGATTTAAGTAATCTTCCAGTAGAATATTCCATGAAAGATTTCAGAAAGATTCCGTAAACATTTCATTGGAAGATTTCGAAAAACTTTTAAATCGTACAGCGGAATATTACATAAATCTTCCATAAATATTCCACGAAATATTCCACAGAAACATTTAAGTAATCTTCCAGTGGAATATTCCATGAAAGATTTCAGAAAGATTCCATAAACATTTCATTGGAAGATTTCGAAAAACTTTTAAATCGTACAGCGGAATATTACATAAATCTTCCATAAATATTCCACGAAATATTCCACAGAAACATTTAAGTAATCTTCCAGTGGAATATTTCATGAAAGATTCTAGAATGATTCCATGAAGTTTTCGTTGGAAAGTTGCGCGGAACTTACGGAAGGTTTCCAGTGACGCCGATAGGGGGATGTTCGTTAAATGGGAGTTTTATCCCCAAGTGGTTGGAAGATACCTCACTTACTATATAAGCGAAAGTGTATCGGCGCTTTGATGTGTACAGTCGAAGCGAATATGTAAATGCGATTTTATAACTAAATGTTTATGTATGCGTATATGTATTGATGTATAAGTTTAATGTGTTATTATATAATATATATACTATCCCCTCACAGCATTTCACATCTTCCAGGAACATTTCATGAAAGATGAGAGATTACCCAAACCTTCCATTGAAATATTCTTGAAATCTCTCAAGAATATTCCATGGAATATTCCAATGTAGGAAGAATCAAGGACATACGAATATTAAAGGAATATTTCATGGAAGATTCCTGAAATATTCAAAATCGTCCGTGCCAATATTCTGCGAATCTTCCATAAATATTCCACGTAATTTTTTACGATAGATTTCTAAAATCTTCCAGAAATATTTCATGGAATATTTCATGAAAGATTCCTTAAATCTTTCGTGCATATTCCATGAAAGGTTCATGAAATGTTTCAAATCTTCCGTTCCAATATTCCGGAAATCTTCCATGAATGTTCCAACGGAATATTTCATGAAATATTTCTGCAAGATTCCTGAAATATTTCAATGAAAGATCTGAGATGTCCTAAATCTTCCAATGAAATATTCTTGGAATCTTCCAACAATATTCCATGGAATATTCCAATTTAGGAAGAATCAAGGACATACGAATATTACAGGAATATTCCATGGAAGATTCCTAAAATATTTCAAATCTTCCGTGCCAATATTCCAGGAAGCTTCCATAAATATTCCATGCTGTGTGGGTCATGTATGTTTATAGAGTTTAGGAACATATTTAATAAAATTAAAAGTAAATAGATTTTTTTTAAAATGAACTTAATTTAATATTAATGTAAGTTAATGTTCCTACTTTGCAGTTGATACAAAATCGTTTAGTTCTCCATCATCACGCTCTAACAGTTCAAGTGTCCGTGCTTCACCAGTTGACTGGAGACCAATAACTACACATTTCCCACATTTTATTGCTTCACGAGCTACTGTGACAGCATGTCGAACTTTTGACGCTATGCATAGATATTTAAAAAATCGTTGATGTGAAGACCAAAACTGACCCCACATCGTTTTTCTCATTCGATTTTCAGCATCTATTAATTCTGCGGCTTCTTGAAATTTTTGCATCGCTTCAACCCACTGAAACAGTAAAGACATTTTATGGTCATATAAAACATTAACACTCGATAAAAAAAAATTGTTAAAAGATGCATTACAATGATTTTAATTGAATTGTTTAAAATCGAGAAAATTCAATGAAAACGAATTTCTAAACGATGAAAGAAAATTATGTATAATTAACATGATGTAAGATAATGCAAAAATTAATGCTCGAGTATATTAAGTTGAAACATAAATTAACTCTAACAAACTAGCATTTCAAGTCAGATTTGGATCTTTATTAAACTAATTAGTTTTTTTTATTAACGACTATGGACATCGTTTTATATATGCTTATTTTTTTATTTTATGACTTGCCTATTCACATTATAGGTTGATAAAGGACATAGCTTCCCACGCAGCATGGAAGATTTGGAATATTTTCGAAATATTCCTATGTCCGCGAAAAACCCATGTAAAAACATTTCATGAAATGTTTGAAATGCTTTTACATGATTTTTTCGCGGACATAGAAATATTTCAGAAATATTCCAAATCTTTCATGCTGTGTGGGCTAAGTATCCGAAAAGTTGTTTTTAACCTAATTAAGATTAAAATCGGACTCGAAATCTCAGTTAGTTAAGAGGAGGTCGCGTATCTCCGTCCTTAATAAAACTAATAAGTTTAACAAAAATAAAAAGAAAATCGCATCTCGTATTAAAAAAAGCAAAATTTTCTTTGATAAAAAAGAATTAATTTTATTGCTTCGTCTTCAAGAAACCCTTGAAAAACCAAATCGTTTACACTAACCTCTATGCTTTAAGTTTTTCAAGGTTTTCTTGAAAACAAAGCAATAACCCTGGTAGAAAATAGACCATTTAAAAATGGTCATTCGTCATTTATTAACCATTTTTTTTTGGTCAATAAATATAATCAAAAACTGATTGAAAGATAGTGAAATAATATGTATATATATATATTTTTGTATATAGACATATGTCCGTACACATATTCTAGTTTTGATGATTAAAATTAAGATATAATAAATAGATGATTTAAACTTTTGAAATTTAGTTTGATTTAGCCACATAATATTCATTTTTTAATTTATATTAAGGCATTAACGCCTAAATACGCATAGATGTATTAGAAGAGAAAGAGAGAGAGACGTTTGCGAACATGTGACTGCGCGTGTTTCCTAACCCTAAAACGCAAAAAAGTTTTCATCATAAAAACTAATTCTAAAATTTTATAGACACGGAAAAATCGTTCTATTACTGTTATAATTGATGATAGCACCAATATTTTGGGTATTATTATTTTCGGCATTATTATTTATTTAAATAAGTGCGTTTATTTTACGTGTCACAGCGGTTAATTTTTCTGATGCTAGCTGAATATTAGCTGCACTTTCTCTTAAATTATGTTCCGTTAACCTGAAGGCTACTTTAGCCTCAGGACGTCACCTACTTACAGTGACTAAATTGTCTAAATTTTTAATTACGATACTAACTACACTCTCTCGTAGATGATGTTACGTCAACCTAGGGATCACCTAACAGACCTGGACATCATCTACAGGAAGTGACTGATATTTCTTAATTTCCAATTATAATACCAGCTGCACTCATCTGTAGATGATGTTATGCCGACTTGGAGGTCACTTTATTCACCTGGACATCGTCTACAGGAAGTGAATAAAATTTCTGAATATTTAATTTAATTATTAGCTGTACTTCTTCGTAGATGATGTTACGTCAACCTAGATCATCTTTGACACCTGGACATCATCTGCAGGAAGTGATTCATATTTCTGAATACTTAATAATAATATTAGCTCACCTGGTACTATGCACATCTAGTATTATAATCGAAAATTCAAAAATATCATTCTCTTCCTGGAGATGATGTCCAGGTGGCCAGGATGACCTCCAGGTCAAGGAAAGATTATTTACGTGTACAATATAAAGATATACTTTACATGGTGAAAATATATCTAGTCAGGAAAGAAATATATTATTCTGATCACGTAAGAAATACACTATTAATTTGATAAAGTGATTATCTTTATTCAATTTGATTGTTTTTTAAATAAATAAAGTATATATTTAGTAAAATTATTATTTGGCGATTGACTTTATTTTGCTAGTTTTTGACCATTAACCGTCGGTTATTAGCAGATAAACTGATCATTTTCTAGTGATTGTTGGTCAATTATTAACCATTTTTGAAAAAAATGTCTTAAATATGACCGGTTTATAATGAAAATTTCTACCAGGGAAAATGAAATTATTTCTCATTAATTAAAACATTGATTTCTTTGATACAAGTTGCGGTTTTCTCTTAACCTACACAAATTAACATCGCAAAAATACCGGAAATGGTTTGGGCAAAATATCAGCAACACGATTGGCAAGATATTAGGCATCTATGACCCATCTATGTACGTATATGTCCGATGTATTTCAATGTATCGATGATGTATCGCCACGGGGCGCATTCCATATTTCGCACATATACCGTCCATATATGGCATATTAAAAATTTATTATCGAATCCCGCCGATATATGGGCAATGTTTTGACCCTACATTTATAAATATCGCGGAATAATATTTATGTTTTTATAAATATTTTCAATATTTTTTCGCATGTATTGCTTTTAATGAAGAAAAAGTATGGTACAATAAGATAAGCCGAATGAAACTGTTGTAATATATAAATGTTACGTCTTATATTTGTAAGCGTATCACCTTGCGTCGGTAAATGCGTACTCGACCATACATACGAAACAGCAAATCAGCTGAGAAAGAGAGGCTCTAGTCGAGCTCAAGCAGTCTGTTGAACAGAGTCTAGCGAGCGCCATGTAGCGATAAAGACAAGCTCTTTACAATAGCATATGTAAAGTAAAGCTCAGCAATTTATAACGCACTAGATTAATAATTACTGTACTTAAACATAGTTTAGAATATAATCAACCAGTTTAATATTATAAATAAAAGTGTTTTCCTTTCCGATCCCGGAACACAAAATCTCTATTCCCAACATGGCAGCAGTCCGTGGTTGAAGGTATGCAAATGAAAAAACGTGGTTAAAAAGAAAAAATGAGATAACGTGGTTAAAAAGAAAAAATAAGATAACGTGGTTTAAAAGAAAAAATAAGAAAACGTGGTAGAAAAGAAAAAAATTAAAGAAAACGTGTTTTAAAAGAAAAAAGTAAGAAAACGTGGTTGATAAAATAAAAAAAAACGTGGTTATTGAAGCAAAAACGTGGTTGATTATTTAAATCAAAAAGATAACTAAAAGGCAAAAGTAAAAAGAAAAATATATAGAAAAGTGAAAATAAAATATTATCATTAATTAAGAGAAAGAAAAAAGAAGAAAATTAAGCAGGAAATAAGTTCGATGCAAACGGATTAAAAATTAAAGCCACGTGGTCGCAAAAAGTCAGGTCAGAAGAAAATTATTTTGAGGTTGAGTCAGAGTACGTGTTTGAAAGATAAAAGGAAAGAAAAGGAAAACAAGTGAATAAAAGGTAAAAAATAATAAATAATAAGAAGAAGATAGTGAATAATAATTTTGAAAAAATAGACTGTACGAGAAAATTAAAAAAGGTGACGAAATAAAAAAGATTAAAAACGTAAATTCATTTGGAGTTTGCTTGCATAGATAGTCAACATTTATCAAATAGTAATTTTTAAGATCATCAAACCCTTCTCCCTCCCCCCGTCCCCCACACCTCTAAAAAATGTGTTTTTTTAATAATTTCGTTTCTTAGACACCTTAATTACTATTACGCAATTTGGACAAATTTTTTGCATTAACCCACATAAAAAAATGTTTTTCTTGAATTTTTGACCTAACGACCTAATCTATAGAAGGTTCCAAAATCTTAAAATCGCTCTCAAAACTCGTCATTTGGAGGTGTTGACTTTTCAACACCTCCAAATACCGAATATCTTTATATTCGGTAGAAAATTTTGAAAAAATGTCGAAAAATCCACAATAAATCTAATAGTATTTTTAAATTCTACGGTAAAAAGGAACGTCAAAAATATGTACTATACTTATTAAAAATATTTTTCTATTATTTAATACAAATGGAAAACAAAAAAGTATTCTGCTTTAAGTATGTCGTAAGTACTATCTTTTCTTCTATGGAGTTTGAATAACCATTTGTAATATTCTTAACTTTATATTATACATATTTTTTATGTATTTTTTCTGTAGAATGTAGGGGTACCAAAAGTTTTGTTTTAACTACCTTATGGAAAGGTCCGAAGATAAAAAGAAAGTCTTTTCTGTTTTTTTTTCAAAAGTTTTTGCTGTATCTAATCTTAAACTTAACAGATTTTTTTTCGATAGCAGGTTAATAATCTCTACGCATTACCTTTCTACATTGCAAAAAGACTAATTTTCTTTGGTGAAAAAATCAGAGGTTCCTGGCCGGGTTTCGAACTCAAGACATTCAGATTGGAAAGCTAGAGTCTTATCCGTTACGCCACTGTACTCTTCCAAAACGAGTAGATAATAGATTAATGATATTCATTAAGAGGCGGCCGGGACTATTTGCCGCATGGGGACGCTGTGGTCAGGTGAGAGAAAAATATAAAATAATTTTTACACAGCGATTTACAATTTACTGAAATAATAATATACCTCTAATGTTGTCAATAACACTAGCCACATATATGTAGAATAATGATTGATGCTAATCTTGTTTGAAAAGTCTAAAATATTGTTGTAAAGCGAAAAATGCAGCGCAAGATAGAGCCGGCGTGAGCATATGTATTCATCATTCTTTAGTATTACTTTCTCTATCGTACTAAAGCAAATTACACATATTTACATCGGCTCTATTACGCGCAGCATTTTTTGCTTTACAAAAATATTTAAAACTTTTCTAACAAGATTAACAACGATAATTATTCTAGATATATATGGCAAGAGTTATTGACAACATTAGAAGTATATAATCAGTTCGCTCTCGGAGCTTGTTGTGAACACGCGTGTTTACGTCTGGACTCCGCAAATAGATATAGGTATATACATATATAGTTATATCTACGAGTAGTGAAACTTACTATAATACAGCGTAGTGCTTAAGAGTGGACTATGAAAAACGAAACCATGGCCACTCGAATAATGTACCAAACAGATCCACAAGATATTACAACGTTCACTGTTAAAAGTCCAACAAACATCAGTTATGCAGGAGTCACAGAAAACAAAAGGGAACAAGGTCTCATAATGGATTGCACTGATGGACTAAGTTTAACTAATTACGTATGTGCTGTAGGAGATATAGTGAAACCAAGTAATGTAATAGGAGCTTCAAGAATATCTAATAATCATGTATGTGTTTACCTGTCCAACAAAGAACTAGTAAATAACTTCACTGAAAGACATGAATATTTAACAATAAACAACCAAAAAGTAACTATGAAACCATTAGTATCCAGATTCCAAAAAGTAACAAAGAGGAATATAAACATGTGATTAGTTTTAGACGACAAGTATATGTTCAACCCGAAGATATTACCTTAATTCCAAGAATGTTCAAATTAAACTTCAACAGCTTGGACTATCACATATTTACTAATACAGACACACTCAAGTGCTTCTTGTGTAAAGAAGAGGGACATTTGGCAAAAAATTTTACTCAAGCAGAAACTCAAACAACCGATATTCAAAGCATAACAGAACAGATGGACTCAACACAAGACGAAACTCTACCAGCCAACACTAATGTAAACACAACGAATTCAACAAAAGAAAATAATCAAGTCATTACAAATAGCTCCAATTCAACTAATAACCTAAAAGCAATAGAACTGACAAATCAAAACAAAAGAGCAAGATCTGATATAAGTTCAGCCGACTCACAGAATATTCACACAACAGATTTAAATAATATTAAACAGCCAAAGAAAATCAGCAGGAAAGAAGACACAGACATAAGTGAAAAAAACTCACAACCATCCGAAACAATAAATAAAGACACAGAAGATGAATTAGACAAAAAACTAATCAGTGTAAAAGAATATTTAAATGAAGCTAACACACTACTTACCTACGCTCAGTTTAAAAGTCTTATGGAGAACATAAAAGGTTCAAAAAACCCTACAGAGGTCGTCTACAAATATACACAAGACATGGAAGCCTTCACTAAATTTATTCAAAATGATGTATACCCGAACGTCAGAAACAGCAGCATAAAATCCAGATGTACAAAACTAATTAAAAGCATTAACTTAGCCGAAAACCTTACACCAATGAGCTCCGACGCAGAATAACAAAAACAATTACTTCTAAAAAAAGAAAACAATGTTTAAGTTATTACAATGGAATATGAATGGCTTTAATAGCCAATATGAATATTTACAAAGAATAATTCAAGAAGAAAACATTGAAATCATATGTATACTGGAAACCAATTTCAAAAAAGACCAACAAATTTACATGAACAATTTCACAAGCTATAACAAAAACAGAAATGACTGCTAAAAAGCAAGCGGAGGTGTAGATTGATCATGATTGATTAAAAATCACATATATAACGAAGAAATCACCTTACAAACTGAAATAGAAGCCATAGCAGTTAAATAACAGTAAATAACAAAAACATAACAATATGCAATATATAATTAAGCAATAGGTATGAACTAAATATAGAACAATTGGAAAAATTAATCTTACAACTATCACCGCCATATGTACTTTTAGGAGATTTTAACAGTCATAGTGCTGCATGAGCATCTTACAAAAATGATAAAAGAGGTCTTATAATAGAATAATTAATAGTGAACAATAACCTTATCTTACTTAACGATTCATCCCCCACTCACTTCAATACTGCAAACGAAAAAAATAGTGCTATTGACCTAACCTTATGCAGCCGAAATATCGCAACACAACTCGAATGGCAAGCAACCGACGACCTATATGGCAGCCATCACTATCCAATAGATCTTAGCATTAATCAACCTAAATCCAGTACAACAATAAACATACTAAGATATAAATATCATGAAGCGGATTGGAAAAACTACAAAAGGACAATCACCGAAAATCTGCTCACACTGCACACTAGTATTGAAACCAAAACAAAATTTAACCAAACTGAAATAGACACAGTACACGGAGAGACCAGAGTACCATAAAAACACCTACTCACTGTAGTACGGTAAATTTCTATACTCAGTCATCAGAAAGACATAGGGTAGGCTGATTTAAACAGATACTAGCAGTGATATTTAAGCAACTCATATTAGTTCTAATTTTTATACACCTAAGCTCGGGATTTCACCAGACTAGTACTAGAAATTCAGATACTACTATAAGTACTTTTATTTTTACGACTATGTGCACTTGGCGGAAAGGATATTTTTCCGAATGTTAACCTCAAATGGCAACATCGCATATTTTACCGCAGACATAAGACAATTCTAAATTATTGAACAAATTTTGCATCATCGTTACTTATTACTTAATGACATAACTGTAGTAAACCAACAATATTACTTTCTTTTTTCATTATCTAAATTATAATTTTATGAAATAAAATTTTTATTTCTCAGTTCAATAATCATATGAAATCTAATATTGTTAATTTAAATTATATTTGTAATAAAATTTTTGTCGTTATTATATATATATATATATATATATATATATATATATATATATATATATATATATATATATATATATATATATATATATATATATATTGCATAAATAAACTATATGAAACAAAAAACAAATAATCATGATGCGAAACTCAATGCATGATTTCAAAACATCATAATTGTTTATAAAAAATGACGAAAAATGAATATAATTTATGTTTTTGTGTACAAATCCAATAAAAGATTCTTCAAATAAGCAATCTAATGTTACTCTCGAAATAAAATGTTTTCAATATTTTTATGATATTTAGACATTTCTTGTGTTGCTAATCTTGACTCTAATCTAGGACTTTTTAAATGAAGATAATTGATGCGATATATACTATTTTTACTTTCTACCAAACAAATAATTTTAAATTTATAATTCAATGGACTCTAATTTTTATATAAGTAGGTGTCTTAATATTTTGATTGCAAAATAGATACATTTAGATAATATGGTAATTTTAAGTTTTTATTTGACCATTGAAAATTAACATTACTTATGTACAAAACTATAAAAGAAATTAATTTTTAGATAATTTCTACTAATTATTCTTACATCCCTTCTTAAAAAAATGATGAGCTGCCATGTTGAAGCATCTAAAGATCGAATCCTGATTGGTCGATATAGAATAGGCGCCAAAAATTAAATTTTAAAGGGTTTAGATTTTTTAAATAAATAAAAATTAATTTCTAGGCATTGTTTTTTAAATATAATAGAAGTAACTCAATTAAAATAGAGTAAGAATATTTTATTTCAAACAAAGCAATATTATTTATGTATATAACCAATGTATAGTTTAATGATAAAATATATAACTATGAGCACAAGCAAGGTGACTACCTTTTATTTAAAAATTCCAGTAAAATTGTAAAGACATCAAATAATATAACAATTCAGATAAGTAATTTATTCCTTTATTGCATAAGTATTGCTTAATGGAGGTACAATATGTATATATTTTTAATTGTTTTTCATGTAAAAATAAGTATATAATAGCAATTAATGAAGGTTTGAGGTTATGAAGGTTTGAGGTTATGAAGGTTTGAGGTTATGAAAGTTTTATTATTCTATATTTCTATTACTCAGATTAAAAATCATCAAAGTACCAAAAAAAAGTAATATATTTAAGTAATGTTTTAAAGATAAATTTATGTGCACATTTTAATAAAAAAAATAAGGTTAGAATAAATCAAGATCAAAATTCACTGATAACAATATATGATACAATTGACGAACAAACTGTATGTCTATTTTTAATGAAAATTTGAAGAATCTACTTATACGAGTGTGCTATTTCATAATATACAATACTATTTAGTTAAACTTATTATATTAAATATTAATACATAAATAAATAGAAGTATAAAATGTGTGTTTTCAGTAAAT
This sequence comes from Anastatus disparis, assembly GCA_017163975.1. Taxonomy (NCBI): domain Eukaryota; kingdom Metazoa; phylum Arthropoda; class Insecta; order Hymenoptera; family Eupelmidae; genus Anastatus; species Anastatus disparis. The sequence goes on along the minus strand of JAFFSR010000401.1, from coordinate 1,903,383 downwards.
GTAGTTTGAAAATAATTTGAACACTGATAAAAGTATGACTACGGTAGGTAGCTTTGTTATAGATTAACATATAAAATTTGTATTACAGTTGACGAACAAGCTATATATCTATTTTTAATGAAAATTTGAATAATTTACTTATATTTTTTAGTTATTTTATTATATACATTACTATTTAACTAAATATTAAGAGGAGGTCACGTATCTCTGTCCTTTTCTAATCAAAGAAATGATTTTTTCAAAAAAACTAATAACTTTATCAAAAAATGAAGAGAAAGCCGCATCTTGTATTAAAAAAAGCAATATTTTCTTTGATAAGAAAAAATTAATTTTATTGCTTCGTTCTCAAGAAAACCTTGAAAAACTCAAATCATAGAGGTTAAGGTGAAAAATTTGGTTTTTCAAAGTTTTCTTGAGAACGAAGCAATAAAATTAATTTTTTCTTATCAAAGAAAATATTGCTTTTTTTAATACAAGATGCGGCTTTCTCTTAATTTTTTGCTAAAGTTATTAGTTTCTGTAAAAAACTCAATTCTTTAATTAGAAAAAGACAGAGATACGTGACCTCCTCTTAATACATGAAATTAAAAAATGGAAAAACAATTTATGTTTTAAGGAATAAAGCTTGAAAATAATTAACATGCTGATAAAATTATAACTATAGTAAGCATCTTTTTTTATAGATTTGTATATAAAATTTGCATTACAGTTGACAAACAAGCCGTATGACTATATTTTCAATAAAAATTTGAATATTTACTAATATAGGTGTGCTATTTTATAATATACAATGAATTAATATTTAATATAATATATTTAACTGATTAGTTTACTTATACATGTGGGTTATTTTATAATATACTGACATAAGCTGAAATAACTTGGGCGCCTATGGACTTTCTACTCAACTGTAGTTACTTGAGTAAATGAACTTGAGTAAAGAACTGTATAATGCGGTTATGAAGTAGCTAAGTAAAGTCATTTATTTAATAGTCATTAAATATATAAAGATGAAAAAGATGCTTTTTTTTTATCTGGTTCGCCCTATTGGCCCGGTGCAGCCTCTTGGCCAAGCTACCGACATCCTTGACCACCTCTGTGTCAGGATGTTTGCCTACCTTTTTTCTTTTACCTATATGTTTTCTGTACCTTTTATTTTTCCTACCTATTTCTTTACCTATTTTTAATCTACCCATACCCGAGAAATCACAGACTGCCGTGTCCATAGAACAGTCGGTAAGTAGATTTCTACGGTAGATTCCTGCATTTGCCCAGGCCTAAGCCTGTGACGTAGGAAAAACTCCCCCAGGAGAAAACCTACGCCAGGAATATTTTACCCATCGCGATCAGAAGTTCTTTTTCCGATGAAAAACGTCTGAAAAAAATTTCAGGTGTTTTCACCGAGAATCGAACCCCCGACCACTCGGAGCGAATGTGTAGAGACCGTATAAGGCGTATGCCTTAGCCGGCTACGCCACAGACACTCTATAAAAGATGCTTTTGTAATTTTAAATAATGAGGGATTTTTAAACTCTCATTACCAATAATAGTATTTAAAATTTTAATTTACTGTAATATGTAATTTAATTTAATGCAAAAGTAAAAAATAAAAAGTTTTTTTTGTGAAAAACTTTTTGATCTTTTATTGCAAAATTTATATTATTTTCATACATTATTTTAAAACTCGGAAATTGATAGTGATGAAAATCATTAATGAATCAGATGAAATGTTTCTTCTAGAATATTTAAATTCTTTTAATCCTTCCAGTAAATTACATTTGAGAGAAAAATTTATTGTAATGCTTATAAAAAATATAAGTATTAATAAAGGTTCATGCAATAGTGCGAGATTGCAAATTTTAGAATTTTTTAATTATTTATTAAAATGTAAAATTTTGACGGGTGGTATAAGATAATATTTTTCCAAACCGTAGTAGATTATATTGTGAAAATGAATATTCCTTTTACATTTAAAAGAACGTAATTTTCATGTGAATTATCTTTTGCTATGACGATTAATAAATTACATGGACAAACGTTTGATAATATAATTATTGTTTTAAGGAACTGAACACGGTTAAAAACAATTGTGTAGTCTGTTAACTTTTTTTTTCTGTTACTAAATTGTCTGTTGAAGTAACAAACAAGGATGTGACGATTTAACAGACTTTATGTCAGTTGATTATGAAAATGTCTGTAACAAACGACTAGAACAGATAGTCCAGGGGCAAACTTCATAAGTCTTGGTCGATCGAGGTTTTCAATTCTACCCAGGTTTTTTTTATGTATTTTGACCTGCTGAATCCGAATTTTTTTGGGTAGAATGTCTGAAAATAGCGCAATTAATAATTATTAACAATTTTTATAAACAAATTATAAAAATGCGCTTAAAAAAAAAATTTTATCATATTTTTTAGTTTATTTTGAGTAAAAAAGGTTATCATGAACATATTGCTAAAATGCACTGAATCGGCAGAAAACAAATCGCAAAGTTTGAAAAAACGCGATTTTTTAAAAAACGGTACTTTTTTGAGCAATTAAGAGGCGGTCGGAACCATTTGCCGCTTGGTGGCGCTGCAAGTGAGAGAATCAGTAGAAGCTGAGCTACATGCTGTCAAAATTTTAAAAAAGTCAAAGTTTTTTCAAACTGCGATTTTGTTTTGCCGATTCAGTTCATTTTAACAATATGTTCATGAGAACCTGTTTTACTCAAAATGACCTAAAAAATATCATTTTTTTTTTTTTTTCAAAAAAAGGCATTATTATAATTTGTTTATAAAAATTGTTAATAATTATTGAAATTATATCATTGTAAATGTCACGAAAGCTATTCATTAGACAATGAATATCATATTATAAACGAATATAATATTGTATAAGATATAATAAAAAACGTTCTTTCTAATATTTCTTGAGTTCTTGTACATTTATTAATTTAAACGTGAATTTAAAAAAAATAAAACTATATATAAAACGTGTATGTATGTGTACGGAAAAGAAGACCAAAAAAAGTTTTAGTACATTGACAGACAATGTCTGTAATTTATAAGTAAAATTTTAACAGACATTTGTTTGTTAAATCCTTTAAAGACATTTTGTTTGTTAAAGTAACACACGTTTTTGTCTATTCGCCTTGGTAAGACCTCAAGTGGCGCCATGAGATACAATGTAAATTAAATGAGGTGGTCAAAATAGGAACTGCAGATAGTGGGTTCTTATACATTGCTCTTATGGGAGGTCTTACCAAGGTATTAACTGGTTTTAACAGACTTTGTCTTTAATATTTATAACTGTGAATAAACTAATAGCAGCAGCTGTTTCAATTTTTCTTTATTTCTATAAGAGAAAAAACGATTTGTCTCCTCTATTTTTAAGAGAGGCCTCTTCAGGTGCTAAAACATAAAATTTAATAACAACTGATAACAGTTTCTTAATGATTAAAAATTTCTAAATTCATCAACAACACATTAAAAAAACATCACCTAAAACAATACATTTTAGGAGCAACAATAAAAATAAAAAATGAAACTTACAAGTATTAAACATGTGGTATTACATAACTGTCAACCTATTTTTGTTTTATAAAAATATATAATAATAGATATTTCTATTAATAATAAAAATTTTCGCAATCTAATATGCGTCGTCATGATCTACGTGACAGTATGAAGTATAAGTTATTCCAACGAATATAGACGTTGATAGAAGCGTACTCTAGGAAATTTCTGCCAAAAATGAGTTAGTTCTGTTACCCAGCTACTCGGGGACGCTATCAAATCCCATGTATTTTTATATCTATATATATCATATATATAGCACATGTATGGATATACAAACAATGTTAAAGTGCTTTCGGACGAAAAATGTAACCCAGAAGAATCCTTCTATAAGCGTCTATCTTCTTTGGTTATACAAATCTTTAACATAGGTAATTTAGGTGAGTTACGTTTGTACAAAGTGACTAGCAAGTGTGTTCCTTTATGTACTTGGTATTTGATTCAAGATTTTGATTCACATGAATGAATTTGATTTAATTATATTTAATCTAATTTAACAATTATTGCGTTTTATTGTAAATAATTTATTCTTGAAACCGTTTTATCAAAAAAATTAATTTCTTTTTAATAATTCAACTATGTATTTATTATATACGTTGTTTAATTTTTTAGTGTCGTGTATTATTGCAATTTTCATATTTTTTAATATGTATCATTTCTGATAGCAATCTTTTTTGATAGTTGCATTCAATGTTTAATATGTTTGAGGTTTCTATGTTTGTATCAAAGCTGTGGCCAGAATGTAACCAACGTAGATTTGTCTCTATTATGTTTCAAATCACTTATATGTTGTAAATAAAGAAAAATTGAAACAGATATTGCTATTAGTTTATTCAGTTCCTTAAAAAAATTTTCAGCTGTTGTTAGCTGCTCAAAAGAATAATATAATTATTGATTGATGAAGAGAAGTTTTTGATCATGGTCAGTTGTATGCTGCAATATCTGGAGTTTGATCTTAGATCCTACATGCCAAAGAACTAATATAAATATTGAAAATTATGTATGTAAAAAATTATATTAAAAATTTCTTTTAATTTAATTTTTTTATTTTTCGATGATATATTAACGGCACTTCGTACTGTTTGATTTTAAGGTTCACAATTTTAGTTTTTATTTAAAATTAATTTTTGATAGATGACCACTCATCATTTTTTAAAAAACAATAAAATTGCTATTAAAATAATTTCGTTTATTAAAATTACTTATCATGTTTATAAATGTTATTACATCCATAGTTGACCCTCGAGTATAAATTTGTTGCGCGCTTTGCGCGCATGAATGTAGCTAGTTATGTTAAATCGCAAATATTATAAAAAGTAATTACAAAATTTTAGAAACTAGATTACTATTAGATCAGTTGTAAATAAATGTAATTTTTTTTCTCTAATCTAACATAACCTCTTTTTCTACTGCAAGAAATAAAATTAATGCAATAATATATAGATACTTACACTTAAATAAACTGCTCAATTGGCTTAACTCCCAATCTTTTAAAATTGTACTCACAAAATCACTCGTATTAAAAGTTCATTTGAAATAAGTTTTAAATCACAAAACAGGAATAACTGTGACTATGTCTCATGTTTTTACGTTACTTGAGATAGTATACGAAAAACCGGTACTATAGTATGTTGTAAACAAGTGATGGTATTTGTAAATATACTACCTATCCCTTGTTTTAAAGATACTCAGACGAGTAGACGTAATATACATACTGAGACCGTCTAAAACACTGCTAGTATAATAATTTGACTACCTTTTTGATTTTAGTATATGGTTTTATGGTAGTCCGGTCTCTCCGTGTAATCACAAAATTCAACGAAATAATAATAGATGCAGCTGACAAAAATATACCCAAATCAAAAGGAATCAAAAAACAAAAAAGTAACATATGGTGGAACAGCAATTGTGAAAACGCAACAAAAAACGCAAAAAAAGCCCTCAGAAAATACAAAAAAAAACACACAAATAACCTAATAGAATTTAAAAAAATGAAAGCAATAGCAAAAAACACTGTCAAAAATTCAAAAAAAGAATCATGGCTAAAATTTCTTGAAACCATCAACCACAACATACCGACTAAAGAAATGTGGACAAAAATAAAATCTATAGATAGACATAAAAGCACAAACATCACAATTTTAAAAAAGAATAATGCAATAATTAGTGATCCACACGAAATAGCAAATATTCTAGCCAATAAATTCGCAGATAACTCAAGTGACAAAAATTATAACGAAGAATTCCTAAAACATAAAAAAACACAGAAACTGACCGAACAAACGAAACAACTACAATAGAAAACGAAAATCACAATAGCCCACTCAACCTGCAAATAACTACCTCCGAACTTCAAACAGTAATCGAAAAAAGCAAGAATACCAGTCCAGGACTAGATACAATACCGAACATACTTATCAAACAACTACCTGAGGAAGCATTAATAGTCCTGATAAAAATATATAACATCATGTGGACACAAAGACTATTTCCAGACATATGGAAAGAAGCAATAGTCGTTCCTATTCTCAAACCCAGTAAAAACAAGCATCTTAAAGAAAACTATAGGCCAATAGCCATAACATGCTGTTTATGCAAAATATTCTGTGACGTGGTACGTCCCAACAAAAAATTTTTTTTGTTAATTAAAAATTTTTTGTACGTTGTATAACTCACATACACGTTTCCACGACACGTCACAACAATTATTAATTTGTAAATCACCAGGGGCACTACAACACACCACCGGCTTACTCACCGACCCGGGCGTAATTAATTGAGTAAGAATAAATAATTAATCGAACGAACTTTTTTTTTGTTTACCGGTACACGAGGAGCACGACTAGCAGACGCGCGCGGCAGCCATTACTTACACACTCAAAGCCCATGTGTGTGAGCGCTAGTGCTGCTTACGCAGACCGTAGGTAGGGAATCTTTATTACCACTACATACCAACGACCGCGCGTGCGCTAGGAGTGGCGCACGACGAAGAAGATGTAGAAAGAGAGGGAACACAAGAGAGAAGAAAGAAAGAGATGGAAAGATTTATATTCGATGGGAGCGAATTAAGAGTGATGGCGCGCCTCTTTGTCGCGCAGTGAAGAAAGAGGGAGAAGCTAGATGATGAAAAGAGACCGAGAGAGCATGGAGAAGGGAGAGTACTCTTGCTCTTGCTTAAGTACAGCTGCACTGAGTAGCCTGTATATACGCATACGTATATATATATATATACATGTATATAGGTATATATATATATATATATATATAGATAGCCATGCCTGTAATGATTCTCTCTCTCTCTCTAATGAATAAAGACGGATAAAAAGAGAACGTAGATGAAAAGAAGAGTAAAAAGAAGAATAAAATGGAAAAAATAAGATTAAATTTGCTATAGAAAAGGTGGCGCGCAGGTTGCAGACTTGCGTTCGAGGACCGGAAGGCAAATTTCACGAATAGAAAGCAATTATTCGGACAAATGATTTGTTATTGGAGGAGTTAAAAATTAAAAAGAGATAGATGATGAAGAAGAGGGAGAAATAGACCGAAGAAGAAGGAAGTGAGCATCAAAGAAGACATTCGATTACTGTCCTCGTGCCGTATCGGAACGTTAGCTCGAAAAACCTTATACTTTTCTTGTTGCAAGTAGCTGCTAAAACTTCGTGCGTTTCTTTCGTTGATGGCTGTGTAGAGGTTGCAGCTTTGGGTAGACCAGGGAGTAGTTGAGCCAACCAGAATTCCAGAAGGAGGTTTTTGCTGCCCTGCTCCGTCAACCAACTCAATTTCCGCAGCCGGCGTCGACCAGCTGCTTGTGCAGAGAGAGAAAGAGAGAGAGAGAGAGATATACGAACCTGAGGCCACCACCGCCATCGTTGACCAGATTGTCGCCATCGCCGACCAACTCCTGCTGTCAACGAGATTCTTTCCTACAACGGTGAGTGGACTGTAGTCTGAATCGATTAATTTTTTTTGTAAACTAGCGGCTCTCGCCGACTAGGTGTAGATGCAGTGCGGGCATAAAATTTAAATTCAAAGTGATTGTGACAACGTTAATTAGTGAAAATTTAGAAATTTAGTAGTAACGAGGCGTAATTAAAAGTGTGAAAAAAAGAAAAAATTTTGATTGTAAGATTAATTTGTAGTGATAAAGCGAAATTAAATTTAGACCACGTGTGCAACGATTTCGTTGACCGGGTAATTCTTTGTAATTGAAAATTTATTTAATAAAATTTATTAAATGATTCGCTTGATTGACCGGAATAAGAAAAAGTGAGATCGGTGGACATCGTGGTGTGTTACGTAACGCAATTCATGACGCGGGCCTTAGCAGCCATTTTGTAACTTAGATTTCTCATCTATTCTGTGTCGAATAAGGAAGTAAAAATTAAGTAAAAATTGAATGTTGTAAGACGTAAGAAATAGTAATTAAAATTTAAAAACTGTTTATTAGAGATAGTAAATTTCGAGAGTGTGGGAGTGAAAATCCGACCACGTGTCTAACGATTTCGTTGACCGGGTAATTAAATTAAATTAAATTAACTTAAATTGGTATTTTGCACAAAAAGTAAAACAAATTTTTAGTTTTTTTTGTAATTTTGACCGGTGAAAAAAAAAATTTGTAGACACGTGGGGTTAGAGTGTGTGTGTGAGAGAGAGAGAGAGAGACAAGTGCGCGGGCTCTTGGTAGCCATATTGTTGAACGAAAGAAGAGCGAGGTCGCTTAAGTAGACCAGACTGTAAATTTGATTCTTTTTATTGCTACGAATAGAACATTAATATTAGTATTTCAATAAAAGTGAATTAAGAAAATTTAAAATTTTTGATTGACCGGGATGTATGGGTGATGAGTGTGCGCGAGTAGTAGATTTAACAGATTCAATAGAAAATGGATTAAATTAAAGTTTATAGACTGAGCGAGATTAAGTTAAAAATTATTTTTTTTCCTTTCTGATATATATAGTTGTTTTTGCCGTTGAATAAAGTAATTCGAGCGTTGTAAATTGAACCAGTGAGATTAAAATTTTTTTGTGTGTAATACCTCTCCCAACTTCAACTAATAAAATTTGACACCAGAGGTCGCCCACCTCCCAGCCAAGACAGCCCGAGATTCATGCTGCCGACGAGTAAGCCGGTGGCCTGTCTGGCGCTCTTAATAAATTAAAGATTCTTTCTTTTCGACAGGCCGAACTTTGCATGCGGGGACGGGCAAGATTATATTAATTTATTTGATAACTTGTTTATTGAAATTTTCATATAATTAAATTCTCACATTGCAAATGGCACCAGAACGTGGGGCTTGGTTCGGAAAAATTTCTGGTAAAAATTTTTAGACAGAAGTTGAGAGAGAAAAAGTGAAAAAGGAGAGTGAAGTAAATTCAATATTTTTGACCGGAGTAAAACGTGAAAAAAGTAAAATATATTAGTGCATAGTGTTAACTAAGACGTGTTAAAAATTTTTTTGTACAAGTAAAACAGATTAATCTCCTTTTTCGTTGGTTAGGAGCGGAGTGTCACAATCACTTAACAAATTAAAGCGAGCGTGATAGTGTAATAGTATCCCCAGAAATTGCGTCATTATATAATTTAAAAATTCTATATATTTCCACATATATACATATATATATCATTGACATAAAATAATTTCCTTTTCCCACATTACCCCTCCCACACCCCACTACGAACAATAAATTATTAACGTAGAGTTATTGTAATTTTTTTTGGAAATTTATTCAAATTAGTAATTAAAATTTCTTTTTCTTTCGATAATTTGGTAAAGAATTTTAGTGTGTTAAAGTAAAAGATAACAGAGAAATAAAGTAAAGTAAAAGTTCTTGTATTTCCAAATTTAGTAAAATTAAATTCTTTGCATTAGCATAATTAAATACATTATTAGTGCACCAAAATTATCACCTGACCCCCACCCTTGCCTTAGACCACTGTGCTATAGGAAGCTGATCCAATAAATCACCCGTATATATTATATAATAATAATTTATAAACATTTATATACATATATTTATTTATCTATTTCCCCACTTGCGCATATCTATTGATATTGACCAGAAGATACAGAAGAAGTAAATTAATAAAAATAAAAGAAGAGAAAAAAATTTTCGTAAAAAGAGAACTAAATTATTAAACAGAAAATTTATAACAAATCAAGAAGAAAATTGAGAATAAGAAGATTATTGAACAAAATAAGGAATCAGCGAAGATAAAAATTAAAGAAGAGTAAAAGTATAAAGAAATAAGAATATCAAAAAAAAAAAAAAAATATAAAACTTAAACCCTTTTTATTTCCTGTATTAATATCGTAATTTATACTACCTATACATATATATATATTTATTTCGTACCAGTTTATAAACGTACCCCAAGCACAGTGGTAACCTTAACCGTAACCTTAACCTTACTAGTAGAAACCCGAGAAGCGTGTACCTAGCAATACGTGACCTCTGTTTGAAGATTCCAGGGAGATAGACTCGCGAAATTTCTTTGGTTTAGGAAGATAGTTAGAATTTATAGAGATTAGGTAAAAGAGATTACAGAAATGGCACAACCAACAAAAAGTACAAGAGGTCGTCGTACGACCGACCCGTTAGATCATTATCACCCAACTCTAGTAGCAGGAATAAAGAAAATGGACCCGTGGGAAGTGTCACAACGATTGGATAGTATGGCATGTAGCACCGTGGGATCATTACCAGTACTACGAAGCAGGCTAATCAGGGCAAGCACCCGGGAGATAGAACCACATAAGAGAGTACCATGGAATCCAATGGTCGACGAAAGGCAAAGCTACATCCCAGCCACAACGAGGAATTTCTTAATGGCACCGTCAGAAGATGAAGATGACCCAGAAGCTAATCAGGGGGCTCAGTTCGACAGGCGAGGAACCAGGTGGACCGACCAAAGTGGAAATGGGTTAGAAGCAACCCCAGCTTCGACAGCAGGATCGAATGCACCACCGGCGAGGACCCGTGTAGTACAAACGACCGCTTGTATGGCCGTAGTAACGACCACCACTTCCACGACTCCTACTACTACCATGGCCGGTACTTTTAATAGTGCTTCGTTACAAACGGTAGCCAGTGCAAGAACCGCCATGTCAGCGACTGGAGTGGCCGCCCGGTATATCGCCATGTCCAACCATGCACCTCTAGGTTACTTCCATGACGTGACGTCCATCTTAGGCTCAGTAGGATGGAATTCCAGGAATACACAGATCCCACGATGGACAGTAAACACCACAAATACTTGGAGACCGGAGACGCCATCAACTACCCCAGCTATACGAAGCCAACAACCACCAGTAGTATCACAGACCCCCGGCGAAGTTCCTATTGACGAATTGATAGCCATGGAGGACCTCTGTATACCAGAAGAAGAAGAGCTCGATGAGGAAGAGATTGAAGATGCCTATGCTACTTTCTTCAACCAGTCAAACTTGGAAATCCCTGGACAAAGGGTCCGCCGTGAAACTCAAGATGAGGCACTGAACCACCAGGCAGATATACGCATGGATGCTGGCAGAGACCAATATCAGCGAACCACTGCTGGCATGACCAGGGAAACGCCAAGATGTGGCAACAGTGGCAATAGAGGTTGCAGAGGCGCAAGAGACCATGGAGTTAACCAGTTGAGAGACAACCATGATCGACGACGAGATGCACCAAGGGAAAGTTTACGAGACAATAACGAGCGAAACGAAAGAAGAGACCGAAGAGATAGCGGAGATCGAAGGGATAGACGAGATAGAAGAAATAGAGAAAACAGACGAAATAGAAGAGATAGAGAGCCCAGAGGTCACAGAAGAAATCGACGAGATGATGATTACAGTGACTATTCAGATAGTTCCAGCGACACAGAAGATTACAGTAGTGATGAGGATTATCGAAGACCTAGAAGCAACCCGGTGGATATGACCGACCGAGACAACGCTGTCAACAAAACCCTGAAGAATTGGAAGATTCCCTTCAGCGGAGATGACAGAGAAGGACCGGAAGAGTTTCTTGCCAGGCTGAACAATTGCCGGAGAAACACTGGGATTCCAGATGAAGATCTTCTAAGGTCTATACCCTGCGTGTTTACCGGCGCAGCAAGCGTCTGGTATAGGACCGCGGAATTAGAAGTACACGATTGGAAGAGCTTCAAACGGACCTTCAGACATCAATACGTTGGCGATGTCAAGCGAGTCGACCTTCTTGACGAGCTGAAAAGGCGAACTCAGGCGAAGGGAGAGAGCATAGCTCACTTCATATCTTGCTTCAGATGCATCGTGGGATACTTTAAAAACCCACCGTCGATGAGAACCCAGGTAGACACGGCGTATCGAAATTTGCTACCAGAATACCGCAAATTTATGGCAGGTAGACGAGTAGACACGTACGAAGAGCTCCGGAAGTTAGGTCGACGTTGGGAAAGACAGAAGGACCTCGATAATCGATATCAACCCCCACCACCACGCGAGAAGATGTTAATTCAAGGCGCAGCGTTTGAAACGCCTAAGAGGACAGATAGACCCCGAATAGCGAATGCAGAAGAATTCGAAGAGACTGACAGCACAAGTAAAAGCGAACCAGAAGAAACTCCTGGACCAACCCAGCGAAAACAACGGCGACGACGCAAGAAAAGTAATAAACAACGAGAACCTAAGATTGCCGGAGTACAAGAAGTAAAGCAGGCCCAAACTAACGTGAAAACCCCACCAGAGACCCCGACCGCAGTGACACAGAGTACATCTGCAGTGACACCTGGGCAGATTCCTATGACAGTATGGCCACAAAATGTAATACCGCCGGTTAACTGGTGGAGTACACCAGCTGGACCACAGTATGATGTAAGCAGGCGATATCAACAGCCAGCAAACATAGCTAGTGGAGCCAAAGGAGCAGCCAGAGGCCAACCGCAGTACTCCGCGTGCTATACATGCCAGACTGTTGGGCATAGAGCAAAGGATTGTCCACGAAGAATCTGTCGCTCCTGTGGAGGTATGGGTCATTCGATGAGTATTTGCCCCACCCAGTCGACCCCAGCGAATAGACCTAATCAAAATTACACATCAAGAAATGCGAATTGGACCCCAAACCAAGTCAGTCAGGCACAAAGACCTGATCAACAAAGGACAGCGAACCAGCAACAATCACCGGGAAACGGAGCAGCGGGGGGGCAGAACCCAGCTCAACCCCCCCCCTCTGATGCAAAACCCTTTAATGCCTCCGACTTGGCTACCGACTGGGAACAATTAGATCAAGAACAGCGGAAAGAGTACCTAAACCCAAACGTAAAGATAGAGACCCCTACCGAAGAGAAAATACCCCAAACAAGCGAAATACCAGAGCCCATGAAGATACTCTCCCCACTCGAGTTTGCAGAGAAATACTCTAGAGAAGGGATTCTGAGGACCATGGAGCACTTGCAAGAGAGAAAGAAGAAATTAGCATTATTAGAGCAAGAAACATTACAACTGAGTGAAGAGTCTGATAACGAAGAGACAGATGGATTTAGAAAACTAGCAGAGTTAAACAAAGTATTAAGTATATTAGATAAAGAAGAAGAAAAACACCCATCTATATCAAGGACCAAGGTTCGTGCAGAAGAGAGTAAGTCTAGTCGAGGGGGGGAGAAATATCCGCCTGCGACGACCGAAATCAGACCTGAACCTGAAGACGATAACGATGCTATAGCAGGCATGTGTAATGAAAATCGGAATTTCCTGGATGTAGTGCTCGGAGGGAGACAATACCAGGCCTTATTCGACACTGGAGCAATGGTGTCGTTGATAGGACCTAGAGTAGCCCAGAGATTCCAAGATAGATTAAATCCAGCCCGCACAGTGATCAGAAGCGTCATAGGAGGATCTGCTCGATTAATCGGAAAATTACCCGTAGACTTGGAAGTAGATGGATGTGTGAGACGACTAGAAATGAAAGCTATTTCTGCCTTAGACCATGATGTCATTCTAGGAATAGATTTCTGTCGACTCTGGGAAATAGAAACGGAGTTTAGTGAAAATCTATGGAGAATGAGAGATGGTGAATGGAGAGAATTCAATAACGGAGACCATACCCAAACCCTTGTTTTCGGAGAATGTGCTGGAATTGTAGAATTAGATGATGAGCAAAGAGTAAGAATCGAAAATCTAGTGAATAAGATCATACCTCAACCAACAGATATACCAGGTACCACTGACTTGTCGGAGCATCACATAGACGTAATGGGAGCAGCACCGATAAAACAGAGACCTAGGAGGATGTCGCCGATGATGTTGCAGATCGCTCACCGAGAAATAGAGACGATGTTGCGAAACAACATAATTGAAAGGTCAGCAAGTGAATGGAGCAGTCCACCAGTGATACTTAGGAAACCTGATGGGGATTACCGATTCTGTGTTGACTATAGGGAATTGAATAAGGTCACTAGGAAGGACGCATATCCAATACCTAGTATGGACTCAATCCTAGATAAGCTAAGAAAGGCCAGATACCTCACCAAAATTGACCTGAAGCAAGCATACTTCCAAATCCCCATGAAGGAGAATAGTAGAAAGTATACTGCTTTCTCAGTACCTGGCTCAGGTCTCTGGCAATTCAAGAAAATGCCTTTCGGATTGACCAACGCACCAATGACCTTCCAAAGGCTCATCGACGCCCTCTTTGGACCTGAATGTGAACCTAACGTGTTTGGTTACCTCGACGATATTATAATTGCTACTGAGAACTTCGATGATCATATAAAATGGTTAGAAAAGGTACTAGTGAGACTGGTAGACGCTGGATTGACTGTGAACAAGAAAAAGTGTGAGATTTGCTGCTCACAGATCACCTACCTTGGATTCATATTAGACAGTGAGGGGCTAAGACCGGATCCAGACAAGGTAGCACCAGTCGTCAACTATCCAGCACCTCGTACTGTGAAACAACTGCAACGATTTCTTGGGATGGTAGGATGGTACTCCAGATTTATTGAACATGATTCAGAAAAGAAAGTTCCACTAGTGAAGCTGTTAAGGAAAAGCAGAGAATGGAGTTGGGAAGACGAGCAACAGAGGGCGTTCGAAGACCTGAAAAGAGCCTTAACAACTGCTCCTGTACTCGCCAGACCTGACTTTAATAAACCATTCACTGTACAATGTGATGCCAGCGACTTTGCAATAGGAGCAGTATTGACCCAAGAACACGAAGACGGTGAGCATCCAATTGTTTATGTGAGCAGAGTACTGACAGCCGCAGAAAGGAACTATACTACCACAGAGAAGGAGTTATTAGCAGTAATCTGGGCAATTGAGAAACTTAGACCTTATCTTGAAGGTTATACCTTCAAGATTATCACAGACCATAGTGCGTTGAAATGGCTACAAAAGCTAAAAGACCCAACAGGACGACTAGCAAGATGGGCATTAAAAATGCAACAATGGTCATTTGAGATCGTACACCGACGTGGAGCATTACATCACGTACCTGATGCTCTCTCGAGAATGTACGAAGGTCAAGATGAAGAGGAACATGTGTGCGCTTTCGAAGAAATAAAGGATGAAAAATACAACGAGAGAGTCAAAGAAATAGAGACCAATCCTCACAAATACCCTGGATGGAAATTAGAAGATGGATTGCTATATAGATTTAGGAAAGAACCATTACTCGACCCAGTGACCCACGGAGAAGAAGGATGGCGGCTCGTAGTACCAGCAGAACACCGAGAAAGGATACTGCAAGATGCTCATTGTCATCCTTCCTCAGGGCATCTAGGACTAGAAAAGACCTATGATAAGGTTATCAGAGAGTATTATTGGCCAGGAGTATACTATGACACCACTTTATTTGTGAAGGAGTGTGATGACTGTCAACGATATAAGACCAAGCAAACTGGACCTCAAGGATTAATGGGAAACCGTGTCGTTGAGAGACCATGGCTAGTAGTATCAGCTGACATGATGGAATTTCCTCCGAGTAAAGGCCAAAATAAATACTTACTAGTCTTCCAGGACCTTTTCACCAAATGGATCGAGTTGAAACCACTAAGAACAGCTGATGGAAAAGCAGTGGCTAAAGCTTTCGAAGAGCTGATTTTATTCAGGTGGGAGACTCCTAAGTACTTGCTAACGGATAACGGAAAGGAGTTTGATAACAAATACCTAGACCAAGTGCTACAAGAATACGGAGTATCTAGAGTTACGACACCGCCATATCACCCGCAGGCTAACCCAGTTGAACATGCGAATAGGACCTTGAAGACCATGATAGCAACCTTTGTAAAAGAGGATCATAGGACTTGGGACCAGCATCTTCATGAATTTAGACATGCAGTGAACACAGCGACGCAGTCGACACTTAAGACCTCTCCAGCGTTCTTGAATTATGGTAGACATCCCAGTCCGGTAAAAAGCTTACGAAGAGAAGTGGAACAAACTAGACCAATAATTAGAATAAATCCTGAAGACTGGGCAGATAGAGTAAAACGGTTGGACGCACTAAGAGATTTAGTAATAAAACACATCGAAAAAGCGAAAGAAAAACAAGCACGAGAATATAATAAAGGTAGGAAGGATATTAGGTTTAATGTAGGGGATATAGTCATGCGACGTTCTCACCCGCTTTCGAACGCAGCTAACCGATTCTCCGCGAAACTCGCACCGAAATACGACGGTCCGTTTAAGATTTTAGAAGTCAAATCACCGTTAGTATATGTAGTCGAAACAGAGGGCGGTAAGCGCAATGCGAAGGTACACGTTTCAGAACTCAAGAGATATATACCCTCTAGAAATAAACCTGACATGAAACCCTAAACCTAAACTAATTAATACTGACCCGTGATAGATTTATTTTCTTATTTACAGATATCAACAATGAGACGTGCTGCAGGTCCACGCCGCGATATTAATCGTGTAGCTCACCGCATGGTGCGGAATATTATGGGTGAGCTACCTTCCATCTCGCCTCCTCGTGCACTGGAAGAGATAGAGTCGGTAGAAGACCGACCCCGCCAGCTATTGCTCGATAGTGAGCCCTCCCACACAATGGAGGAGCTAACTCTCGCAGCTGAAGCGGAGAGCCAACGAGACGAGGAGAATAGAGAGTACTGGGAGAGTGTGGCAACGGGCTTGGGCACCCCAAACCCCAGTACTCCTATAATAATAGAAGAAGAAGAAAGAGAAGAAGGAGCGAGTGAGGAAAAACCTCAATCCTCGCCGGCGATGACCCTGGTAGAAAGAGTGAGATTGGAAGAAGAAAGGTTAGCGAGAAGGCAAAGAAGAGAACAAGCAGAAGAAGAACAGAAATTGGAAGAAAGGAGAAAGAAAGAAGAATTAAAGCGAAAAGAGGCAGAGTGGGCTAGGGCGCAGGTGGATAAAATAGAGAAAGAACGAAAAGAGGGGGAGGATAGGTTAAAAGAAAGGTTAGATATGGAAAGAGCAATAATAGAGCGAAGAAGAAAGCAAGAAGAAGAAAGAAGGACAATTATAATGGAGAGCGAAATGGAGGAAGAAAGAAAGAAGATGTTTCAAAGATGGGAAGAGGAGAAAGGAGCAGAGGCCAATAAGTCATGGGCAGACCAGGTGGAAGAAGATGAGGAGCTCAACCAACTCCTATTAACTACTTCTATATCAGACCCCTGGGTCGGCGATCGTCGACCAGTGGAGCCTAGACCCACCAGAGCAGTGACTCCCATTAATCCACGGCTAGGATTGCCCGTGAGTAGAGGGTCGGCATGGGAACCACTCGCATGGGATCTCGGGATAGAAGAAGGAGAAGAAGAATTGAGGATCGGAGGGCTGGATGCACGAGGAGCCCATGATCGCCCAGCACGGGCAGACCCCCCACCACCAAAGAAGAAGGCAAAGGGGCCCCGGCAGCTGCAATTGGACGACTATGAGCCCGCCCAATCTCCAGCACACTCCAGGTCATCCACATCACCACCAGGTCCAATCGGAAAGGATGCGGCAGGGAAATGGGTCAGAGAGGCTCCTGGACCCAAGTACCCAATGAAGACATCCGGGGCCATGTTTAACGATGTTTTGCGGATCCCCACCCAAGGAAGGATAGATCCCCCTCCCGGTGCCTGCTTCAATTGTTGGCAACGTGGACACCGCTCCAAGGACTGCCCCCAATCTCGACGTCACGTTTACTGTGCTAACTGCGGTCGTCGAGAGGTGGATTTAGCAGATTGTCCACGTTGTAGCGAGCCGCACCGGAGACATCTCATCACTTCCTATGGAGAGGAAGCCGTGGCCCGGATGTATTATTACCATCAACGTGGCGGGGTACCAGGACCTCAATGCCTTCCACCAGGCACCGCCCTCCCTGTCGCTCCACGGTCGCTAGCTGCTAGACCAGTCACGACCAAAACCCAACAAACGGCTACCACCACCACGCAACGCATCACCACCACCACCAACACAGCAACAAGGCCCACCTACACATCACCACCTCCATTAATGGCCCGGACCACTCCAGGACCCGTGCCCCCACTCCGTCGACCCAAAGGCGCAACATCAGAATCCAGGACATCAGCGCTGCCGGAACCAAAACCTGCAGAGCCGATCGAGCAGATGTGTCAGCTCGCCGAGGCTCTCTCTGATCTCCCGGCCATGACGAGGGACGAGATCCTGCAGGATGTGCTCGAGGAGGGTTTAGTGGACCGGATGTTGCGTCTAGTCGACACCTTGAGAGGACTTACGGTTGCTACCCGGATTAAGATTGTCCAAAGGGTAATCCGGGAGCAACGAGCCCTTAGGAGGAAGAATGAGGAGCACTAGAGAGGAATTGGACCAGGGAAGAAGAAGAATAGAAACTGACCAGGGAAAGATAGAGGAGATTGACCAGGGAGTAATGGAGGAGTAGACTGACTAGGCACTAATAATTTTTTTTATGATAGTGAGTTGATATCCAAGTTAAAAGTTACTATTGTGTTGTTATCTGATTCTAACCCGCGAGATTTTAATTCTGTTAATAATAACTGTGTTGTCCGTAGTTAAATTCAAAACGACCCTAACCTAACCTAACCTAACCTAGCGAAACCAAACATAACCAAACCTAACCTAATCTAACCTAACCTTGCGAAACCCAACATAACCTAACCTAATTAAACGCGTTAACTAAATACAAAGTATATAAAGCATGAGTGAATTATAAGAATGTGTGATTTCTGGGAATAATAATGGTGATATTAAATGTGTATTAGTTATAAGCAATTAATAGATAACATATATAATGCGAGCGGCTCGGTGGCGAGAGTCGTTGGTGTGCGGTGCTACGTGCATAATTATTTGTAAGCAGTCCACTCTGGCGAATGTCCAGCTTAGGGGGGAGTGTTTGTGACGTGGTACGTCCCAACAAAAAATTTTTTTTGTTAATTAAAAATTTTTTGTACGTTGTATAACTCACATACACGTTTCCACGACACGTCACAACAATTATTAATTTGTAAATCACCAGGGGCACTACAACACACCACCGGCTTACTCACCGACCCGGGCGTAATTTATTGAGTAAGAATAAATAATTAATCGAACGAACTTTTTTTTGTTTACCGGTACACGAGGAGCACGACTAGCAGACGCGCGCGGCAGCCATTACTTACACACTCAAAGCCCATGTGTGTGAGCGCTAGTGCTGCTTACGCAGACCGTAGGTAGGGAATCTTTATTACCACTACATACCAACGACCGCGCGTGCGCTAGGAGTGGCGCACGACGAAGAAGATGTAGAAAGAGAGGGAACACAAGAGAGAAGAAAGAAAGAGATGGAAAGATTTATATTCGATGGGAGCGAATTAAGAGTGATGGCGCGCCTCTTTCTCGCGCAGTGAAGGAAGAGGGAGAAGCTAGATGATGAAAAGAGACCGAGAGAGCATGGAGAAGGGAGAGTACTCTTGCTCTTGCTTAAGTACAGCTGCACTGAGTAGCCTGTATATACGCATACGTATATATATATATACATGTATATAGGTATATATATATATATATAGATAGCCATGCCTGTAATGATTCTCTCTCTCTCTAATGAATAAAGACGGATAAAAAGAGAACGTAGATAAAAAGAAGAGTAAAAAGAAGAATAAAATGGAAAAAATAAGATTAAATTTGCTATAGAAAAGGTGGCGCGCAGGTTGCAGACTTGCGTTCGAGGACCGGAAGGCAAATTTCACGAATAGAAAGCAATTATTCGGACAAATGATTTGTTATTGGAGGAGTTAAAAATTAAAAAGAGATAGATGATGAAGAAGAGGGAGAAATAGACCGAAGAAGAAGGAAGTGAGCATCAAAGAAGACATTCGATTACTGTCCTCGTGCCGTATCGGAACGTTAGCTCGAAAAAACTTATACTTTTCTTGTTGCAAGTAGCTGCTAAAACTTCGTGCGTTTCTTTCGTTGATAGCTGTGTAGAGGTTGCAGCTTTGGGTAGACCAGGGAGTAGTTGAGCCAACCAGAATTCCAGAAGGAGGTTTTTGCTGCCCTGCTCCGTCAACCAACTCAATTTCCGCAGCCGGCGTCGACCAGCTGCTTGTGCAGAGAGAGAAAGAGAGAGAGAGAGAGAGATACGAACCTGAGGCCACCACCGCCATCGTTGACCAGATTGTCGCCATCGCCGACCAACTCCTGCTGTCAACGAGATTCTTTCCTACAACGGTGAGTGGACTGTAGTCTGAATCGATTAATTTTTTTTGTAAACTAGCGGCTCTCGCCGACTAGGTGTAGATGCAGTGCGGGCATAAAATTTAAATTCAAAGTGATTGTGACAACGTTAATTAGTGAAAATTTAGAAATTTAGTAGTAACGAGGCGTAATTAAAAGTGTGAAAAAAAGAAAAAATTTTGATTGTAAGATTAATTTGTAGTGATAAAGCGAAATTAAATTTAGACCACGTGTGCAACGATTTCGTTGACCGGGTAATTCTTTGTAATTGAAAATTTATTTAATAAAATTTATTAAATGATTCGCTTGATTGACCGGAATAAGAAAAAGTGAGATCGGTGGACATCGTGGTGTGTTACGTAACGCAATTCATGACGCGGGCCTTAGCAGCCATTTTGTAACTTAGATTTCTCATCTATTCTGTGTCGAATAAGGAAGTAAAAATTAAGTAAAAATTGAATGTTGTAAGACGTAAGAAATAGTAATTAAAATTTAAAAACTGTTTATTAGAGATAGTAAATTTCGAGAGTGCGGGAGTGAAAATCCGACCACGTGTCTAACGATTTCGTTGACCGGGTAATTAAATTAAATTAAATTAACTTAAATTGGTATTTTGCACAAAAAGTAAAACAAATTTTTAGTTTTTTTTGTAATTTTGACCGGTGAAAAAAAAAAATTTGTAGACACGTGGGGTTAGAGTGTGTGTGTGAGAGAGAGAGAGAGAGACAAGTGCGCGGGCTCTTGGTAGCCATATTGTTGAACGAAAGAAGAGCGAGGTCGCTTAAGTAGACCAGACTGTAAATTTGATTCTTTTTATTGCTACGAATAGAACATTAATATTAGTATTTCAATAAAAGTGAATTAAGAAAATTTAAAATTTTTGATTGACCGGGATGTATGGGTGATGAGTGTGCGCGAGTAGTAGATTTAACAGATTCAATAGAAAATGGATTAAATTAAAGTTTATAGACTGAGCGAGATTAAGTTAAAAATTATTTTTTTTCCTTTCTGATATATATAGTTGTTTTTGCCGTTGAATAAAGTAATTCAAGCGTTGTAAATTGAACCAGTGAGATTAAAATTTTTTTGTGTGTAATACCTCTCCCAACTTCAACTAATAAAATTTGACACCAGAGGTCGCCCACCTCCCAGCCAAGACAGCCCGAGATTCATGCTGCCGACGAGTAAGCCGGTGGCCTGTCTGGCGCTCTTAATAAATTAAAGATTCTTTCTTTTCGACAGGCCGAACTTTGCATGCGGGGACGGGCAAGATTATATTAATTTATTTGATAACTTGTTTATTGAAATTTTCATATAATTAAATTCTCACATCGCAATTCTAAAAAAATAATCAACAAGAGACTTCGCTGGTATTTAGAGAAAAACAATATAATAGCTAATGTACAGAGTAGATTTAGAGAAAATTGCTCTACAACTGACTGTCTTGTACAACTCGAACCCAACATAAATGAAGCCTTCAACCAAAACCAATATCTAATAGCAGTATGCCTAGATATGGAAAAGGCATACGATATGATATGGAGAAATCGAATACTAGACATTTTAAGAGAACTCAAAATTACAGGAAACATATATCATTTTATTAAAAATTTTTTAAAAAACAGGAAAATCAAGGTCAGAATAAACAATAGTTTATCCAACAAAATTGAAATAGAAAACGGAGTCCCTCAAGGATCTGTGCTGAGCGTAACGATATTCCTACTAGCTCTCAACAAAATAACAAAATTCATAATACCACCAGTACACAGCACCATCTTTGCCGACGATGTAACCTTATTTATAAGAGGCAAGAACGTCAAAACAAGCCAACAAATAATACAACAAACACTATATAACATCATCAAATTCACCAAAAAATCAGGCTTTAAAATATCAGAAACTAAAACAATAGCTATTATATTCAAAAAATACAGAAAACACTCTGATAATCTACAACTGACAATAGAAAACAAAAACAATATAGTAAATAATACTAAAATCCTATGCTTAACATTTGACAGATCACTAAATTGAAACAACCATATAGAAAGTCTAAAAAAACAGTGCTTACTAAGAATGAACGTATTAAAAATCTTATCCGCTAAAAACTGGGGAGCAAACAAACAAGTGATTCTGAACATATACAAAGCCTTCATATAAACAAAAATAGATTATGGATCAATAGCATACAGTTTAACAAGTAGTAGTACTTTAAAAACACTAGACTCAATAATCAATACCAGCATGAGAATAGCCTTGGGGCATACAGAACAAGCCCAGCAATCAGCATCCTAAGCGAATGCAACATAATACCATTAGACCTTAAAAGAAAAAAAGATGGCACTAAAATATGCAGTTGGATTAATTACAACCCCAAACAATCAAGCATTCGGGCTATTAACAAATACCTTAAGGAATTAAAAATGCACACTCCCACAGTTTACTACAAACCAATAGAATCATTACAACCATGGATCACAACTGACGAAAACAACTGCGTAACAAAACCAGAAAACACTCACCTCAACCAGAAAATCATCGATATGGCCATCTCCCACGAAAAAAACTCAATCGGATCTGCAGCATTAATATCCACAAACGAAAAAATTTTGTTAAAGTTTCCAAAATGGACCACACTACAATCTGCACTCAAAATTCTCAAAACAATAGAAGCCACAACACAAATAGAGAAAAAAATTATCATAAAAATACACCAACAAGGAAGTAACACAAAGCCAACTACCGACCCAGAAACATTAGCAACAACCAAAATTTTAAGAAATATACTACACGAAAAAAAAAGACCACATACTAATACACTACACACAAGACCCCATTAACTTCCCACACAAAATAAAACAACACGCCAAAGAACCAAAACAACTCGAACACATCAACACACAACACCAATTAAACAAAGAAGACTATTACAAACTAATGGACATAAAAATTAAAAAGAAATGGAACAAAACCTGGAAATCCAACAAAAACAAAGCCACACTAAAAAAGATAAAGCATAACGTATACGAAAACAATATGACTAAAAAATACAATAGAAAAGACCAAGTACTAATTAGTAGACTACGCATAGGACCCACAAAACTTACTCACCATCACATCATGACTGAAGAAAATAAAGAAAAATGTGACTTGTGCCAAGAAGAGATAAGTGTATAACACATACTTATAAATTGTCCTGAATACCAAAAAACAAGAAAAAAACTAAAACTAAAAAACAATCTAAATGATATCATGAACAGTGCTAACCAATGTTCTACAGTAATTCAATTTATAGACAAAATAAAAATAAGACACTTACTGTAATCAACTATTAAGTACAATATTCTCTAAAATGTATGTAAAATGAAAAGTATACATATACCATGTAAATCTATGTTATATATATTGTAATGTACAAATTTCCAAGTCGCTAATACCCATCAAGGGAGATGCGATTCAAAATAAAGAATTTAAAAAAAAAAAAAAATTAGAAATATATTATTGTCTTAATAAATTGTAAATCCGTGTATAAAAAATATTTTATATTCTTCTCTCACCTACAGCGCCACCAAGCAGCAAATGGTTCCGACCTCCTCTTAAATGATAAATTTTATATAAACAATTTTTCAAAGTTTTATCAATTGCAAAAGGTTACATAAAATAAAAATATGTATACAAACAATGATATGTATATATATATATATATATACAGTGGGGTCCAATAAAAAGAGCCACTCTTGAGAAAAAAAGTACTAATTAAAAAATTTTGTATCTCAACAAATAAGGGTCGTACAGAACTCTACGACCACTTATTTTAAACGTATTTGTAACGACTTTTTAATGGTGTATTGGCCATTTAATTTTGAGTACTTGTCTGGGAAATATTACGACTTGAAAAAAGAAAAAAAAAATTTTTTATTTGCCTGTGTTTAAATTTGAATCATTTTTCGGAAAATGATGATAGAAA
Source organism: Anastatus disparis (assembly GCA_017163975.1). Taxonomy (NCBI): domain Eukaryota; kingdom Metazoa; phylum Arthropoda; class Insecta; order Hymenoptera; family Eupelmidae; genus Anastatus; species Anastatus disparis. The sequence goes on along the minus strand of JAFFSR010000401.1, from coordinate 1,879,232 downwards.
AATTTTACACGGCTAGTTGTAAAGGTATTTTACTAAACTTGAAATTTATATTTTAGTATAAGAGTATGGTATACATGTACATAAGAATACCGCAACAATATCAAAAAAATTAAAATGCACAACAAATTTTGAGAAAATTTAAGGTTATTCTACATACAAAAATACACTTTTTTTTATTTGGCATTTTTCTATATCTCCTCTCATTAAGCAGATATCGAAAAAATAAAAAAAAATCTTTTTTTCAACAAAAATCGCTAAATTTCGGTTAATTTTGAACCTAGAGAAGAAACTAAAATATAAATTTCAAGTTAAGCAAAATACCTTTAAAACTAACTGTGTCAAATTTTTCTACCATCATTTTCCGAAAAATGATTCAAATTGAAACACAGGCAAATAAAAAAAATTTTTTTTTTCTTTTTTCAAGTCGTTATATTTCCCAGACAAGTACTCAAAATTAAATGGCCAATACACTATTAAACAGTCCTTATACATACGTTTAAAATGAGTGATCGTAGAGTTCTGTACGACCCTTATTTGTTGAAATACAAAATTTTTTATTTATTAAATTTTTTATATATATATATATGGGACATTTCACACCAACTGAAAGAGCAAAAAAATAAAAATCGCTGAAACTCTAAAAATGTATTATGTTTGTTACCCAAAATATGTAAAAAAAATTTCAAGGATCTAGATTGAAAGTACCAAAAGCTATAGATCCTTGAAATTTCAAAATTTTTCAAAATTTTGGGAAAAGTCCCAACTTTATTATTTTTTTTCTAAAAATCCTGATGTTATAGAGAGAAATTCATAAGAATACTTCTTGTTGTAAATGAAGATGAGAGTAAGCATGATTTTTTACAGACCCGAATTTTAAAGTTTTCTATTGGTTTTTATATGTATTACATAGTAATAGCAATTACTCATTGTTCGCCACTTCAGAAATTGCTTTTAAAGGGCTTATTTTCTTCTATTTTATATAAAATTTGAAATAAATTTTTGATCATGTAAGTCAGAGCCATTAATAAGGAGTTATGACAGTTAAAAATATATATTTTCATGTATAATTTATTTTTCATATTGAATATAAATATATATTTTCATGCATAATTTATTTTTCATATTGAAAATAAACTATACATGAAAATATATATTTTAAATTGTCATAACTCCTCATTGATGGCTCTGACTTACATAATCAAAAATTTATTTTAAAGTTCATGTAAAATGAAAGAAAATAAGCCCTTGAAAAGCAATTTCTGAAGTGGCGAATAATGAGTAATTTCTATTACTATGTAATACATATAAGAGCCAAAAGAAAACTTCAGAATTTAGGTCTGTGAAAAATCATGCTAACTCTCCTCTTGGTTTACAACAAGAAGTATTCTTATAAATTTCTCTCTAAAACATCAGGCATTTCAGAAAAAAATGATAAATTTGGGACTTTACCCAAAATTTTGAAAAATTTCCAAATTTCAAGGATCCATAGCTCTTGATCCTTCCAATCTAAATCCTTAAAAAGTTTTTTATATATTTTGGGTAAAAAAAGAATATATTCTTAGAGTTTCAGGTAATTAAAGAAAACTCTTGTCAAGAAGACGAGGTTTTGTATTTGTATTCTAGAGAGTTAGTTTCTCCATAACCTCATCTTCTTGACGTAGCACGGAATCTACAGTGGTGACCCTGACTACCACCGGGAACAGAGATCAGCGCAGCCAGCTGCAACCGGAGCAAAAGTCAACAGCTAACACGGTCACGCGAGCAGGGGCAGCCATTTTGAGACGCGGACATTCATCGAAAAAGGTAGAATCTTTCTTTTACTTCGCGTCGCGCTGTAGTATAGCAAAGTAATACTTTATTGCATAATTAATATATTTTTTTAGTGAAATATAGAGGACGTAATGTTTTCTCTTATTTTTATAGACTGCACAGTGCGGTGGAGCAAGTGATATTGTATAAAGAAAAAAAAAAGAATTTCTTTTTGTTGTCCTTGTTCGTGCGTATAATACATATACATATATATATATATATATATATATATATATATATATATATATATATATATATATATATATATATATAGTGAAATAGAATATTAAAAATAAAAGTGAAAAGCTGGAACTTTTCCCGGCTGTGCGTGCAAGGTTTGATTGGGTTTTTCTTTTTCTTTTCTTTTGGGGTTTATGGTCACTTTTAGGCAAAAAGGCGTATGACCATTCCCTGGACACGTTTCCTATGGCGGCATACAATTTGGAATCTTAAAGCTGCTGAGGAAATCCAGTAAACGAGTGGAATTGAATTTTAAAAAAGAAACGCGTAACAGATGCACGTACAGACCGGGGGGAGTGATAGTTAGAACAGTTCATATAAAATTAAAAAAATAAATTTCTCTCTGATCAGAATAGTAAAATTTATAAAATACATGTAGAGAGATGTACATATGTGTATAGATAAGCATGGCGTACATCGAGAAAAATCAATAGTTAACCTCGATCGTGCGGGTATAGAATTTTAGAAAATTCCAGAAAACCGTTGGGACGCGAAGTTAAAATTTATAAAAACAAAGCGCGTCAAGGGTGGTTTAAGGTCAATGATGTGTACGCGTAACATGAATAAAGCCGCGAAAGTAAAGTAACTAAACTTACGAGAGCTTGAGAGGTACTAAGTAAATATTGTTTTGTTTCGTAATGTGGATAAAGCGCACACATCATTTTAAGGATATTAAAATGTAATTTAGGATAGACTGTGATATAACATGCAATAATATTTATTTATTTTAATTTTGTAGGTCGGCTGTAAATAATTGTATGTATGTAAGTTGTATTTATTTTTTTTATATATTAACGGGTGACTCCGATTAATTGTACATATATTTCGCGTTAATTTATTTTCGTATTATCCGTTTATGTAATCTTGTTTAATTATATTTATTTTAGTGTAAATTTATTTGCGTGTTGTTAATTATTTATCGCATGCTGGTTTGTTTTGTCCCGATTTTTTAATTTTTTTTAGTCATTTAAGACTGATATTAAATTTTGTTTAACATCAACAGTACGGTTGATGTAGGGCAGTTGGTTGTAGACATCGCAGTGAGTAATTCATGAATCCTTAAACCACAAAATGCAGGAAAACGCAAGAAATGTTAGCGAGATACATGCCTACTGTGTGCAGCAGTACGCCCAACAAGCACGAAAAAGAAATCGAGCGCGAGAAATATAAAAACAAAATTGATAATAATAGAATGTTCGCGTTTAACGATAGTAATACGGCAAAAATGGCGGTTTTAACGAAGTTTTAGTAAAAGAAATGAAAAGGTTAGACGCGTATTACAAACGAAAAATGGAAGAGCTAAAGAGCAATTACGAGAGTAATATCAACGTTTTAAGAAAAAGAAATAAATCACTAGAGGTCAACGGTGACCAACAGAGGGCGCGCACAAATAACGAGACACATGTAGGTAATGATATGCGGAACGCATAACGGTCTGATGGAAATTATCAAACGAATAACGCGAGAATGGATCATCAACATTTTGTTCAAAATAATTTTTTGCAAACGCGAAATATAAATTTTTTCTTCTGGAAACATTGCCCGGAAACGTGGTTCGAGTTATTCGAAAAACAGATGACGCTACAAAACGTTACCGATGATAGTATAGGCTTCAGGTTGTTAATTGGAAATTTAGATAGGAATGTAGTTCGAGAAACGTCAAATTTAGTTAAAACTCTGAAACAAGGACAGAGATATAACGACATGAAAGATTATTTGTTGGATAAATACGGCTTGTCGCAAGAGGACCGTTTTAATTGATTATTTCGAAAGCTTCGCACGTAAGGAGAAAAACCGTCGGATTTCGAGAAATGTTAGACGTAGCAGGTAATAATATCAAACGGGAAGTAATTTTAAAAGCCTTGAAATTTAATTTGCCAGCTAGAATAAAAAGATTCCTTGTGGGGGAAATTAACCTAATAAATGAAACATCGGTAGTACGGCCAACGAATATAGACGCTTATAGAAGAGTACATCTAGGTTAACTTTAGGGGCCAGCTTTGGAAGACACTTTTAACGTTACGTGTATATATGAGAACATCAGTATATATAGATATAGAAATACATGGCATTCAAGTAGCGCCACCACGTGACTGGAGAAAATAAGCTTCAGATTTTGGACCTGTCCGCCCATTTAACGTACGCTTCTGTAAGCGTCTATCTTCGTTGGTACGGCATGCGGATGAGGTGTATAAGAGCGAATGCAAAGAAGAGGCCGGTAAAGTAGGTAACGTTAGTATAGTTGACCATGAAAGGGTAAATGAAAGGTATGATGACGGATCGGGTGTAGGTAAAGTAGATATCGACACACGCATAGAAGTGATAGTAGGTAAAGCTATTGGAAGGATTGAACCACGAGCAAGATTCGACAAGAAAGAAGAGAGATTTACACATAAGAAGAGAATAAATAGTAATAATAGTGTTATTTGCATTTATCATAAAAATATGGCAATAAAGCATATAGGTGCTTTAAGCCGTGCGATTGGGTGCAGCATAGATCTGTTTCCCCAATGAATAAAAGAAATAGTTATAGACCAGAAACGTCGGCAAAAAGCCTGGCTAGAACTAATAGCGTAAAAATAAATGTATCACAACTAGAAAATAGAAGTAATTTAAACTAAATATCCGGCGAGTAGAGAAGGTAGCTTCGTCGGTCACGGAAAGTATACGCTTCCACGTAGTAGATAAAGTAAATAATGAAGCGTTTTTTATCGATATGGGTGCGGAAGTATCACTTATACCAAAAAAGAAGGATAGTAAGAAGAAAGCAACGTTAGTTAAATTTCATGCAGCCAATAATACAAAGATTGATACGTACGGTGTTACATACAGGGAATTAGATCTTGGGTTTAGCTATAAGATAAAAGAGAAGTTTATCATAGTAGATGTTCCTTATGCTATTTTAGGCGGCGATGTCATCAGGCACTACCATTTACTTCCAGATCCAACCAGACGGAGGTTGGTAGATGCTAAGACTGATGAATCGGTCGCAGGCACCACGAAGCAGGTTTCGTATTTACAGGTGACATTGATTAACCCAGAGACTAAGTACGCCGAATTGGTTAGACAATTTCCTACTATAGTAGGCCTAGAAAAGCCAAAAACCATTAAAAACAAGGACATATACCACCACATTAAAACTGGAGGGCCACGAGTTGCTCAAAAGCCAAGACGGTTGACGCCTGATAGGCTGTACGCAGTTGAAAAAGAATTTGAGAGGTTGTTCAGAGAAGGGATTTGCAGACCCTCAAAGAGTCTTTGGGCTATACCGATTCACATAGTGCAAAAGAAGAATAAGAAGTGGAGGATTTGCAGTGACTATAGAAAACTAAATGCATTCACTGTATCGGACAAGTATCTGATTCTAAACCTCTATGACTTCGCATCAAATCTAGAAAATAAAACTATCTTTTCTGCGCTCGACTTGGAGGAGGCGTTTCCACAGATTTCCATCCGGACTTTATGAATTTCTAGTAATGACTTTCGGATTTAGGAACGCTGCCCTAACGTTCATTAATGCTACATCAACCAGGCTGTGGGCGACCTGGATTATGTTTTCGCTTTCGTAGATGACATCTTGGTTGCATCCACGTAAGAAGAGGAGCACCAAGAGCATCTGAAGATCGTCTTAAAGAGACTGGAGAAATTTCGTTAATAAATGCCAGTTCGGAGTAGATAAACTCGTATTTTTGGGGCACCACATTACCAGAAATGGATTTAAGCCAGACCCATTAAAGGTCAAAACAATATGGGCCTTTGAAAAACCCAAGACTAAAGATGAGATAAGACGTTTCTTGGGTATGGTAAACTTTTATAGGAAGAGCTCACTAAAAGCTGCTGAGGTACAAAGACCATTGGTTGCCATAATAAAGGATATCAAGAAAAAGGACAAGCCAGTTGAATGGACAAAGAAGCAGAACAAGCGTTCAATACAATTAAAGAAGAATTGACTAAGGTCGTTTATCTTGTATTCCCAGTGAAAAACGCGAAAATAAGATTAATAAACAGATTCGTCGAACTTTGCGATGGCGTGACATTAGAACAGAAAGTAGGCGGGGAATGGAAACCTTTAGCTTTTTTCTCAAAGAAATTCACCCCTGCTCAATCGAGGTATTGCACATATGATCGAGAGTTAATGGCAATATATGAAGTGATAAGGTATTTTAGTTATTATTTAGAAGAAGAGAAGTAAAAATATAGGCAGATCTCGAACCGTTGATATACCTGGGGAGAATAACGTGGTGGCAGATATGCTATCGAGAATAGATGATTTTAGATTTCCCACAGTACTTTCACTGGATGGAATAGCTAGACGTCAAAAAGAAGACCAGAAACTGCAGGAAATAATAGATGACCCTCAGCATTAGCTCAAGTTGGTAAAGCTACAGTATAGAGTGAAAAACATGCCGTTTACTGTAAAATCGCGCAAGAAACTCTTAAGCCATATATACCAGAAGCATTGAGAGCAACTATTTTTGAACTCTTCCACAATAGGGATTCGCAGCCATCTGCTAGGTTAACTAGTAAGATGATAAGGAAACAATACGTCTGGCCTAATATGAACAGGCACATAACATCCTGGCGCAGAACATGTGAGGAGTGCTAAAGGTCAAAGGTCATGGAGGAGAATAAGTTTCTACCCTTGAAATTCAGCGAGCCAGATGGGCGTTTTACATACGTGCATATCGACTTAGTAGGTCTATTGACACCTAGCGAAGGTTATAAGTACATTTTAACCATGATTGATAGGTATACTAGGTGGCTTTAGATGAAACATCGGCTTCCATTATCGCACGCGCTTTTCATGACACATGGGTATCACGTTTTCGGGCTCAAGTCATCATCTCGACCAACCAAGGTACATGTCTGAGAAAGAATTAGAGCAGTAAAACCTCCACTTGTTCAGCCGTAAACAGGGCCGTATAAGATCGTATCAAGGCACGAATATGGCCATAATTTTGTCATTATAAAAGGAAATAAGGATGTAACGGTGAACATGGAGAGGCTGAAACCAGCTTACGAAGGCAATGGTGTTGTAAGAACACAAATACAGATACATGAACCTTCACCGGAGCAACGGGAAAATTAAGACGCAATTGGACTAGTCGACGAAGAAAATAGAGATAATGACAAGTTACTAGGTAGTAAAAATGACAATAAAGTAGGAGCTGAGTCAGCACATAGCGAAAAATTAGAAAAAAGAGAGAAATTTATTCCGAATATTTTGAGAAGAAAAAAGAATATAAATAGTATATTAGTATGTGGAGACATAGGGAATGCGAATAAATGTGGTATGTGCGCTAAAAAAGTAAGATTTTGTTCAGCTTCTCACTCTAATAATGTAAATAGATTTAAGAAAAAATTGTAAAGTCGTTGATTGTGTAAATAAAAATGAAAGAAATTGTAAAGGCAATAACTATATAAATGATTGTATTAATGTTTTTCATTTGTTAAAAAAATAGGTGATGCTAACTGGATACTCCTCACGATCCACGAATCCTACAAGAGGTCCACTCACAAGGAGAGTATCACATGTGCGGGTCACAGATTTGTCTGAAACTGTGAGAAATAGATGATCTTACCTAAAAAACATGTTTCCTAAAAGTATAGAGTCTAACGCTCAATATTTCGTTAGTTACAGGTAATTAAAGAAAATCACTAAAAAAGTTACTAGATTTTCAAACACTTACAGTTCTTTAGCATTGATAGCTAGAAGCTTGAAACTTATTTTAAATGAAAGCTGAGCTCAAATCCTTTCAAAAAAGCACCTGCAGTATGTCAAAATATGATTTTTTCCCAAAGTTATAGCGTAATAAAGATTTGACCTTAATTTTCCTGTTTGAACATTAATAAAAATATAGCTAAAATAAAAGCTAAAATTCGGTCCAATATTTGTTACGCTATAACTTTGGGAAAAAATCATATTTTGACATACTGCAAGTGCTTTTTTGAAAGGATTTGAGCTCAGCTTTCATTTAAAATAAGTTTCAAGCTTCTGACTATCAATGCTAAAGAACTGTAAGTGTTCGAAAATCTAGTACCTTTTTTAGTGATTTTCTTTAATTACCTGTAACTAGCGAAATATTGAGCGTTAGACTCTATACTTTTAGGAAACATGTTTTTTAGGTAAGATCAACTATTTCTCACAGTTTCAGACAAATCTGTGACCCGCACATGTGATACTCTCCTTGTCAGTCTAGCCAAGATGCTATTTCTTGATGATTTGGCTATGGGCCTGTTGAGTAAGATCACGGAGACCAATGACTTGACAACAAAGGCAGATTATTGCTTGGCGGAGATTCACCTGTGGAAATTTATTGAAGTTTACAGGCCAAGGTGCATAGCCAAAATAAATGCTGTTGATCAGACGGCAGCAAAGAACATCATGGATAACAGGCAAAAGTATAAATTTAGAGAGCTCGTTATTTTTCATCATGATAAGCCTGTTAAAGATCTCTCTATTATCCCATTAACCCAGGTAGGAAGAAACTAGAAGAATCACTTAAGTCCTGTGATCAAGAGGATTTTGTAATAAAGAAGATAAAATCTAATGGAAGAAAGACATGTGCTGAGGTTACTTGTCTTAATCTTGCATCCGCAGTAAGAATGCAATGCGATGTAATAATACAAAAAATATGGATCAACCAGAAAAGTGGAAAGAAGCATTTTACCAACATCCAACCTCACCTGCAGGTCATTATTAGTACCATAGAAGGTCCATCGGAAATTTAGTCTTACCAGTGGGGAATAAATTCAAGAGTGGCTGCTATAGCTTTAAGAAATGCAGCTATTGTCAAGTAGGTTGTTGGTTTTATGGACTCAAGAGACTTTAGCAGCTTATCACTGGCCCTGAAAGGAGTGTTACAACTTGGGAACATTGGATTTGTTTATGGACCATCAGAGATACGAAGGAGAACAAGGAATGGAGAGGTTGTATAAGGATGCAAAACGATTCAGACTCTTCAGCATTAACACACATGGATGCAGATGGGAGATAGATGTTTCCACTATTAGGGAACTCTTAGGATGAGATGGAATGCGCCGATTGAACTAGTAGGACTATGTCAAAAGGAGTTCTTGCTGAATTTTCTGATGGTTTCGTAGTGAGAAGGCTCAAACTGGCTAAAATGAAATCGAACTTTGATCTGGATGCGGATGGAGTTGCTGGAGGAACTGAAATGTGTTAACTGCGACTACGCCAGGCTCAAGTTCTTAAAAAACGAATGTTTTCGGAGCTTAAAAGTCTTGGAGTTGGTGGATTGTAAAATGCTAATAATAGCCAACCTGTACAAGTTTTCGGAGAGCAATTCAACACTCAAGGAACTATATCTATGTAATGTAAACAGTATTGATTTAGATATGCAGACCTGGAGGATATTGGAGGTTATTTTCAATGGCAGCAATGTTCTGGAGGTTTTTTACCCTAAGGACTTAATGGAGGAGTTGAATTTTATACACAGTCCTGTACTCATTGAGAACTTCTGTCTTAAAAAGATTAACATAAAGAATAATAAAAAGATAGTACAAAGTGTCCAAGAGATAATTAATAAGGCAAGAATATTGCAGCATTTGAATATAAAAGGTCTCGTACCAGTAGAGGAATGCTTCAGCTTTGCGAATCATCGTGCACTGGTTGTTTCGGAAATGTCATATCACCCGGATATGCAAAGAACTGTAAATTCGCTGTATAAATCGTGTGTGCAAGTGCTGAAAGTGAACAATTATTTTGGGAAAAACAATAAGAAAGATAAAAGCTTTAATATTAACTTTGTAATTAGTGTAATAAGAAACGTTGTAAAATTTGATTTAAGTATAGTAGATTGTAAAGTAATAATAAACGCTGTATTGCGTATAGCAATAGGAAGATTGAGTGCGGAAGTTTACAGTGATCACAATAATGTACATATAGTGTATAAGGACCCTAAGTATGTAAATATGTTACGGAGTGTATGTATTCACAAGTAAAAATAATAATGTATTTATGTAAAGTGTGTGTATGCACAAGTGGCTTAATCGCGTTAAGTGTGTGAGTGGTTAATCACTTAAAGTATGCGTATGCATCGATGATTACAAAAATAATTTAATTTCAATTATCATATGTAGAATAAAAACATTATTTTTTTATGTAAATAACCATCTTGGTTATTCCGGGAGAAGTATTGTGAGCTTACACACACACAAGTACGTATGATTGGGCATGAGAGTGCTGCGATCAAGCTGTGGCGCGCATGAAAGTGATGAGCGAGTGCTAAGCCAGCGCTACGATATGAGCGTGACTCTGAACGCAAAAAGCTTTGTAGTTTTGCTTTATCCTCTCTGTATCCTCAGGGAATTAAAGAAAACTCTTGTAATAAAGACGAGGTTTTGCACTTGTATTCTAGAGAGTGCATTTCTTCTCAACCTCATCTTCCTGACGTAACACGGAATTTATAATATTATCTAATTTACCGGTGAATTTAACAGTTTCAAGCGCCTCCTTCTTTCTTCGTTACAATTAAAGAGAGGGATGGAGGCACTTCATATTCATTTTGATAGCTAAACTACGCGACATCTAACTATAGGATCTAAAGATATTAGGCTTATATAATCACTTTGACTGTGAATAGTTTTGGTTTTAAGTACAGAGAAGGGCTTATTTTTTCTTTATTTTAGTTTATAAAAAACTAAAAATTAAATAAGTTCATTTGTGCTCTCATTAAAATTCGAAAATGACTAGGGATGCAAAATTGTGTAAAATCCGTTAGGTGGAGCAAAAATAAATCAGTCTATAAAAAACATAAAAAGGTTATAATGTGTTCTCTACTTATATTCTCCTATTTAATTCTGTCCCGATAAAAACAAATAAATAAAAAATCTAGGGGGAAATTTAGATAACTATTTCCTATCAAAATTACCACCTTAACACTTGGCACCCTTCAGCGTGGAGCAATCGATCAAAGAACTATAAGGATTATGTTTTTTTTTTCGAAAAAATAGAAAAGAAACAGAATCTTTGTCGTTTCGTGCGCTTAATACACTGACACGTACGCGTTTGGCGGTTGGTCTCGTGACATGTCGGAAAGAGTGTCATTAGTTTAAATAAGAGAACAATTGTAAAGATCAAAATACAAGTTTTGCATTTAAAGTAGTTTTAATAAAGTTGAAAAATTTTTGAGAAAGTAAAAAAGTGCTGAGGTAAAGTAAGATTAAGACAAATAAGTATTGTTGCGAATCTATTTCAAAATAAAAATTTTCAAATTGAAGCAACTAAAAACATCTGCAATTTAATTAAAAAATAAAAAGTTAATTATCTAAACAGTAAAAAAAATAATAAAAAATACAAAATAGTAAATTGTAAAATTAGGTATTTTCATAGATCCGTGATAAATTTATAAATAAATTATAAACTATGATATAAAATTTAGATAAGACCAAAGAGATGAGGTTGAGGAGTTTTGCAAAATTTAATATTTGTTTTTTTTTATTGGAAAGTTTAAATAGTTATAATAATTCAAATTAATAATTATTTAAAATCAAATAAATATTCATTTACTAATGATACAAACAACTATTAACTGTCAAGATAATACTTTTTATTGCTGGTTAATCATACTACGTTTCACGTTACGTTTAAAAAATAATGTTGTATATAAAATAAATTGTAATGATTGTAATGGTTGTTACATTGGGCAGACCGGTAGAACTCTTGAAACTCGAATTAAGGAGCATAAGTCTGATTGTTTGCACAAGCGTGAAAGATCGGCCCTTTATACTCATGTTTTAAACACCGGTCATAGTATGAATTTCGATATTGATAAGGTTAAAATCCTTGATAATGAGTGTAATTACTATAAAAGATTGGTATCTGAAATGATTAATATACATATTCACAAGAATAATATCAATAGAATGTTTGATACACAAAAGTTGTTAACTGTTTTTAAAGATTATATTGATGGTGACTTTAGGATTGAGAATCGGAGTTAATAATGTTTCTTATTTTGACATGTGACGTGTTTTATATATATATATATATATATATATAATCATATTAGTATTTATTGGTTTTACTACAATTAATCTCTCAAATTGTTCTTTATACGTCCTCTTTTATTTGTATTCTTCTTATAATTAATACATTTAATTCAAAGTACACACACGCATGTGCAAATAGGTACATACAACAACAGCGCCCTACTACATAGATATCTTTTAACTTGTTAGCTCACAATTGTTATCCTCCTTATGGTTTCTGTCTAACTATTGTTGTGAACGACTTCACTACTTCTTGTTGATCATGTTTCTTTATAACTTATTTATACTTCAGACTGAAACCTATATTAAGGGTTTCTATTATTAATTGTTTAAATAGCAATGTTTATTGTAAAATTATTTTTAATGGATTTTATAATGTTTATTATTAGTTTAAGAAAATTGAAAGGTTATAATTATATTTCGATATTTTAATTATTGTTGATTTTGTAAATTTTAGTAAGTAAAAAACTATATGTATTTATATGTTATGTTTCAGGTGGAAAATGTCCATTCATAGTTATGTAAATTAATTTAAAGCAATTTTTGTACTTGAAAAGCATCATTAAAAATATGACTGAAACGTAGTATGATTAACCAACAATAAAAAGTATTATCTTGACAGTTAATAGTTGTTTGTATCATTAGTAAATGAATTATTTACACTGTCGTTAAATTCTACTAATAAATCAAATAAATATTATTTTAATAAATAAAGTACTTAAATAAATCATGATTCAATACGCAAATATTTATTTTAGTTACAATAATTATTTATAAATAAAAGAAATTTTTTTAACGTATCGAGCAACTTTTGTTTATTTATAAATAGAAAAGTTACTATTATCACATTATGCGTTTAACTTGGTTGATGTGTTTTATTAATCTAATTTTATATGAAATTGTCTTTATTTTATACAAGATTAGAAAATCCTTTTACTTCTCATTAAAAAATTTCTATTAGAATTTTTAATTTACTTCCATGCTATCATTTTTAAAACTCACGCTGTTTTGACATGTCTGATTGCATACCAATATTACAAAATCAAAACTTGATCAAGTTATCGTTCTCTAGATTATTGATTATTAAAAATTTGTATTAATTAAGAAAAACAAGATTAACATTTCCATTATAATGATTTAGTATTTTTATAAAGTTCATAGCATTAATTAAATGCTCAACTGTTCTTTTTCATATTTATTTATATTAAGAGCAAGTTGTATATCTCTATCTTTTTCTAATCAAAAAATTCATTTTACTGTAAAATTTAATGATTGTAGCAAAAAATAAGGAGAAAGTCCTATCTTGTATAATAAAAAGCAATATTTTCTTTTATGAGGAAAAATTATTTTTATCATTTCGTTTTTAAAAAAACTTTGAAAAACTGAATTGTCTATCCTAACCTCTATTTTTTAAGTTTTTCTTCAAAACGAATCGATAAAAATAATTTTTCCTCGTCAAAGAAAATATTGCTTCTTATGATAAAAGATGGGACAACCTTCTTACTTTTTGCTACAATTATTAGTTTTTGTAAAAAAATCAATTCTTTGATTAGAAAAGGACAGATATACTCGACCTCTTCTTAATTTTAAATTTGAATGTAGTGTTAGAATAATCATGCTTAAATAAGTAAAAAAAAAAGAAAAACCATTTGTAACAAAATTTATATTCTGCATGTACATTTTTAATATTCTCTCAAATAAATTAAGGTCTTAAAATTATTTTTTTTCTTATTTAAAAAAAAAGACATTAATTATATTATGGTGTCGTTCACTGCTAAAACCTGTGACGAACATTACATATAGCGGTGCGTCAGTCTTTCCGTGTGGTTATTTCCTATAATATTTATATCTTGGAGATTTTAATATTACAATTAATATTTTGTTCATTTGATATTGAATAATTAAATTTAGAATAAAAATAAATTTGATTAATAAATTAATAATGATATTTTTTTGTTTTCTAATCCCAAACGTAAATTATTCAGCAATCAATTTACTTCTCATTTATTTTGTATTAATTATAATTTTTTGCAAAAATTTCTAACTATTTCTATGTGATTAAAAATAAATTTGCACTTATTTAAAAACGTATTAGTAGACACTGCAAAAACTTTGACTCTGTCTATGACTTTTGGGTTATTTTCAAAGTAAAAAAATTTTGTAATATAATGAAAAATCCCTAGTGAGAAACTATACATCATAAAGCGTTTAAGCAGCTAGAATAAGGCCCCAGGATTAAATTGTAAAGCGCAGGTAAAAATGTGGTCGGGCAATTATCTGTCGATAAAAATCGGACCCTTGACTAAGGAAAAAATTAAAGGAGGAAGTAAGGAAAATTCAAATCCGATTATTTACGGAATAAAAGGTCTCTGCAAAATAAAAATTGAAAATCTTGTATTAAAAAAATATATATAGTATAATACTATGACTAAAAAATACGAATTAAAAAAATTCGTATTTCTATTGGTATTAAAAAAAGAAATAAAAACGATTAATACGTTCTTAGTAATGAAACTTAAATTGTCTTGTTTTTATATAATTTAAGAATTTCTTAGTATTTCAATGTTTGTATAAACAATTTTTTACGGTACAATTCAATGCATCTTTATCCTGCACTTTAGTGATAAAAATAAAGGGTTAATATCCATGAGAGTGAGTAATGTCCGTTTTACGTCTCCTTGGAACGGAAATTTTAAGCGATAACTGCACGTTTGTAAAATTTAGAAAAAGTCTAAAATTCAACCATAAAACAAAAATAATAAGGTTACTATTTCTTTGATTTTGTTGTAAATGATAAGTAGAAAATGAATAAAACAGTAATATATTTTTATTATAAGGTTTATTTATATCAGATTTCTGTGCCATACGCATTAAATAGATTCAATTGATAGCGCGAAGATTGCTTTGATAAATTACTCTGTTAAAATTCGCGAGAGATGATCTGAATGAAATAAACGAAATTAATTAGTAATAAATAATTTATTATAACATACACAAAAGTATAATACAACTTGACTGTCTAACAGTCATCCACGGAATGAACAAACGCATCTCGCGTTCATCAAACATAACCCGCCTAACGGCGGCGCCAGACACTACACACACACGATTGAGCGTGACTATATTTTTAACACTTCCTCCCACGCTCAATGTTATTTATCATACATGAATAATTTTTTTTATTAGAATACATAAATGAAAATGTATAAAAGAAATAAAATTTTTAAGGCTTGCAATCTTGATTTAAAGATGACTGTCGTTTGCTCTGTTGCTTATTGTTTCATTTAGGACCTGTAATACATACAAAGTAAGGAACATTAAAATAAAATTTGAATAAATAAATGTAAATATATACATAATTTTAAATTTTTGTCAGTGTTAAATACTATTATTGAATACTATTATTAAATACTATTATTTAAATATTATTAAATACTCTTTCGACCATTTGTTAGTCATCTTTAGTGGATTTTATTTAGTGTCTGCTCAGAACATTAACATCATAGGCAATATTTGGCCTGCTTGCATTGGTTTATCCTTTTCTTTACGCTGCTTTTTCTTCCACCTGATTGGTTACCATAGGTATTCGTTGAGTAGTTGATTGATCAAAACTAAATTTCTTCAGCATTTCGTTTATGTATTCTTCTTGCTTAATGCTTAGTATCCTTTTCTTTCTGTCTCGCATTATTTTTAAGCCTAAAAAAAACTTTTAGGCTCACCAATTGCTTTCATTTCAAATTCTTTCTTCAAATTTGTCTTGATTCTCTCAAGCATCTCTACATTGTTGCAAACTAGCAGAATATCGTCTACATACAATATTAAGATAAGAAATCCATCTTTTTCTTGCTGAGTAAATAAACAAGGCTTCTTCTTCTTCTTCTTTAATTGGCCTTTGGATTTATCATCATAGGCCATCATCAATTTTTATTTATTAGTTATTTTTTTGCCCCGAGGGGACTTTTTTATTATTAATTTTTGTATTCCGAGGAACTCTCTATTTTGTGTTTTTGTGTTCTTCGGGTTCTCTTCCCCACGGAAAACTATGAAAATTGTTTTTCCCAATTTTCCCAGGGAGTCAAACCCCGATCCACTAGGACGCAAGCCAGCTGCCTTAAGCAACTGAGTCACTTTTCATCCTTTAACGACGGAGCTCGTAAGTGTATTCATAAGAACAAAGCACATGTAACAGAGGTCCTTGCTTGAAAAACAGCCGCGAGCGGAATTCGATCCACGGTCCCCCGAGAATACGAATCCAATGCTCTTACCGATTGTGCCACAGACCGGCTAATAAACAAGGCTGATTGTTGAATTATCTAAGTTCATATTTCTTTACTGCCTCTTTAAATTTTTCATTCTAACATTTTAGACTGACTTTCAAATAGTATAAAGCCTTTTCCAATTTAAAAATCTTGTTTTGTTTGATCTTTTCATAAACAGTCATCCCTTAAGGTATTTCCATATATATTTTACTGTTTAAATATCCATTTAGAAAAGATGTATTCACGTCCATCTAACATATTTCTAAATCCAATTTGTTTGCCATTGCCAGTAAAGACCTCATTTAAGGTAATCGTCAAACCGGTGCATATGTTTTTGCAAATCATATTCATTTCTATCTTTGAAACCACGAATTACTAGTCTAGGTTTATACCTTATTTTACTGTCTTTTAAATACTCATCTTGAGTGTATAATGTTTGATCTTTATCTGTCATTTATTTCAGTTGATTAACAATTTATTTCCATACATTATTCTTATACATAGATTTTGAGTCTTCATTAATAGCTTTGGTCCATTTTTATTTATCTTTTAACTTTATAGCTTCCAAGTATGTAGTCAGATCACTATTTATTTCAGCTAATAAAACATGAGTTTTTTCGTCCATCTTATTTTCTGTACTTGCTTGTGTTTCCATTAGTAATTCACAATACACCAAGTTACGCCAATTTGAAATTACGAGATATGTCCTATTAATTGCATGACCATTTGCATTGAATACGTTGAGGCAGACATTTGTCTACTGGGTATTTTTTTTCAAAATTTTTACTTGGGGATTTTTGGGGTTACTGATTACGAATATGAAGTTGAGATATTAAAATTTTCAAATTCAAGATGGCGGATTCAAAATGGCGTATAAAAATTTTCAAAAAACATTGCAAATATGAAACATATTTTCATTTTCTGCTATCTAATAACTTTTGTTGTTACGATAAACATAATACATTATAGTAATTTATATTTACACAGGTATCGTGACATTGAATTTGACCTTCAGCTTGATCTTCAAGTGCATTTCAAGTTAAACTTTTTTTTACATTTAGCATTACCCAGGAACAACGACGTGGACGTAGTAAAATCTGTTCCCTTTGGGGTGCTGGATTTACGTGAGTCCCCTCGCCTCTCACGATCGGGGTGCTTAATTTACGTGAGTCCCCTCGCCCCTCACGATCGGGGTGCTTAATTTACGTGAGTCCCCTCGCCTCTCACGATCGGGGTGCTTAATTGACGTGAGTCCCCTCGCCTCTCACGATCGGGGTGCTTAATTTACGTGAGTCCCCTCGCCTCTCACGATTAGAAACTATTTCAGTTTAACTTATGAAATCTTTTTTTTTGATCTAGTAAAGATCTTGACCCAGACCGTCTTTTATGACGAACATTTAGCTCATCTCGTTGAAGACACCAGCAATAGTCCGCTAACATTGTTGGAGACCATTTACCCTGATAACGTCTTTCCATTTCTTTGAGGTCCTGATGAGATCCCTCATCTTGCTCTTCGCTTACGGCACCTAGATTTTCTGGAAACCATTCTAAATGAGAGTGTAAATAATGCAATTTTACGCTCATATTGCAACCTAAATTCTGAAATTTTTCAATCATATCGTCAACTATTTCTTTGTAATCACTAACTTTATTATTACCCAAAAATCCTTTAAGAGCAGGTCGTATATCTCTGTCCTTTTCTAATCAAAGAATGAATTTTTTTGCAAAAACTAATAATTGTAGCAAAAAATAAGGAGATAGCCCCATCTCGTATAATAAAAAGCAAGATTTTCTTTGATGAGGAAAAATTATTTTTATCGATTCATTTTGAAGAAAACCTTGAAAAACTTAAGAAATAGAGGTTAGGATGGACAATTCAGTTTTTCAAGGTTTTCTTAAAAACGAAGCGATAAAATTAATTTTTCTTCATAAGAGAGAATCTTGCTTTTTATTATACGAGATGGGGCTTTCTTCTTATTTTTTGCTACAATTATTAATTTTTGTGAAAAAATCAATTCTTTGATTAGAAAAAGACAGATATACTCGACCTCCTCTTAACAACTTTTTTAAAGCTAATCCAGGCTTCTTTTTCTACATTTGTCATAACCTGTTCAACCTCTGTTGTTTTCATTAATTCTCTTATTTGTGGTCCAACAAATATTCCTTCTTTTATCTTCGCCTCACTTAAATAAGGGAATTTATCTCTAAGATATTGAAATAATGCACCATCGGTATCAAGAGCCTTTACAAATTGCTTCATTAATCCTAATTTTATATGAAGCGGAGGCAACAAAACTTTTTTAGAGTCAATTAACGGTTGTTGAATAATGTTGGGATCTCCAGGTTTTAAAGTTTTACGAAGAGGCCAATCCTTTGTAACGTAATGCTTAACTCTATCTCTGCTATCCCACAAACATATAAAGCACGGATATTTTGTATAACCCAATTGTTGTCCAAGCAGCATTGAAACCATTTTTAAGTCTCCGCATACTTCCCATTTATGCTGTTCATATTTTATTGCTTTAAGAATAGTTTCTACATTTTCATATGATTCCTTTAGGTGTACAGAATGAGCAATAGGTATTGACGCATATTTATTTGAGTTATGCAATAAAACTGCTTTCAAACTTGTTTTTGAGGAATCAATAAACAATCTCCATTGATCAGTATCATAAGGAAGTTCTAATTTTTCAATTAAGCCTTTAACATCATTACAAAAAACATATTCATCACATGCAGAATAATACTCAACAAATTCCTTCTCTCGATCACGATACCAACTAAAAGTAGTTCCTGGAGCAAGAAGGTGTTTCTCTTGAAGTCTTGATCCTAACAACTCAGATTTTTCTTTCGACAAGCCTAAATCTCTGACTAAATCATTTAAAGAAGCCTGATCAAATAAAATAGGAGCATCAGAGGTTGATTCGATGTCTTCAAAATCCTGATTTTCAATATCGTCACAGACTGTATGGTCTTCAACATTTATTCTTACAAATGGAGGGCTTGGAGGAACATCACCAGATGCAAAAGGAATAGGCTTCGTTACGCTTGCTACATTCGGATATTTTATATTACAAGCATTTTTGATATTATATCCAAATGTTTTGGTTAAACAGAAATAACATTCATTGTGGCTAACAGGTTCACACCAAATTGCAGGAGTTTTGAAAGGCATTGGTGTTACTTCTTTATGGGCATTATACCAACGTCTTAATGTTTCAACACATGATTTACAAGCCGTATGTGGAGCCCAAGACTTATCCTGATTAGTTATCGAAATATTGAAGTAATTAAGATAAAATATTTTTATCGTTTCATTGATTTTCATCGCATTTTTTGCGAACACGAAGCGACTACAAATGTAGCAAAAGCTGTCAGGATTATTTAAACACTTACGCGAGGTCATTATTGAAATGATCAACAGTTAGAATATTTAATTTAATACTTTATACCTCCAGCGAGTTGTTAACCAACAGATCAAATACAAATATTCACAAAATTTTTTCCAAAAAATAAGGCACCATGAACGAACAATTAAGAGCTATCTAGTAAATTGTTGCTTAAAATGTTATTAAAAAAATGATTTATTTGCGATTACAATAAATACAGAATCAATACAAATGGTCTTTTTTGTACAAATAATAAAAAATTGTATATCAATGAGACGGGGCAAAATTATACTAAATGATTCACACTAAAGAAATGTATGCTTAAAGGGATTCCAAAGTGAGACGGGGCAAAATTAAAAAGAAAACATGTTTTAATATTGGCGAAGGGACTCCCGCTCGTAATTTCAAATTGGCGTAACTTGGTGTAGAAAAATCGTAATTGAACTCTGCGACTCTTAAATTAAAGAGGAAGAGTAGTGCTATAAGATGCAACTAAAAAAAAACTCCCAAAAAATTTTGTCTCTTCTGTACATAACCTCAAAAGTAGCCAAAAACGCCATTTTTTGGGTAAAAAACCTCAAATATCTCAAAATCCTGACGTGATAGAGCAATTCGGACCCCGGATTCGGATTCTACGCAAAAAATTACTTCGGAAATGACCCTCCACTTTTTGACAACAAAACCATGTTGGCCTGTGTTATTATTCAATACTTAATTTATATTCAATTTCTGTCATAATTTTGAATCCAATGCTGTCTTAGATGACTGTCACATACATCTCCTCAAGAGAATGCTTCTTTTCAAAATCATTTACCGTCTCTCGAGTTTTGAGAAATAGCAATAAGCTTCTCTCCTCTGTACAATGATAATTTTAAATTAATATTTTGAAATATATTTTTCTTTCAATTTATTTTATATATACTCGTTCGTATCAGTCAGTTAATATTTAAATTGCATTATCATAGTGTTACTCTAGCCGCTCACATGCACACGTATATGCATCCGCATATATACCTTCAGTCGTGCGCGCACCGCTATACATTCACGATGCTCACATACAGACATACACACAAACATATACACGTTCGTATAATCCCATCCGCCATTGCTTATGTTTATCAATTCCTATAGCCGTCCTATACATCTATTTATTTAATTTTAGTTTTTACTAAAATCATTCCTCTCTTATTCTTTTCAATCGATCCCTTGCACGCAAATACGTAAAATTTATTCTCGTCCACTTTGATTTAGTTCGTTTCACCTCACTTATTCTGTCTTTTTCTTAAGCTGTCATTTTTATCGCGACGACGCGCACACTATACACATACTCACACGTATATACTGTCTCTTTTGTTTATGCCATTGTTTGTTTTGTTTACCTTTCTGTTTTTTTTTAGTTGCGTGCGCACGTCCTCATGGTCTTTTCATTGTACATGGCGTCGACGTTTCTTTGTCAACTCGCTTTGTACCTATGGCCGCCATGTTTGCACGCGTCTTCATATACACATTTTTCGGAAATTAAGCGATCACTCTTCTTTCTACATGCATCTATACTTTACATTTATACGTAAAAACGCGTCCGCTTTTGCGTTTATATTTAATTTTAAAACGAAATTTCACCAAATCGAAGCAGCACTTATTTACGAAAAACTAATTCTCCCGTCTTCTTGCAAACATTCACTTTTAACCGGCCTCTATTTAACTTCCCTTATTTTTAATAAAATTTGCAAAATACACCTTTTGTAATCATACGATGATTTTACTTTTCATAGTCGTTTACATGTATAATCCGTCCTTTCGCTCAATTCACACTCGCTAAGTTTTTCTTTCTTTTAACTTGTAAGAAACTGCACTTCTCTGTTTTATTATTTATTTATTTTCTTACCAACTGTTGTGCTACTGGTGTTGTTCCTTCGTTCTGTACTGCACGAGACTCTGTCACTCATGTTAGCCTTTTGTGTAATTTCTTTCACACACTGCCCTACACCTTCACAATTGCAGTACGCAAAACACAAAGAAGCGAGGAAAGCAGACAAGAAAAACGTTTTGTAAATTTACTTTTAATTAATAAAATCTATTATGAACGCAGTAATAATAAGCCACTCCAACCTTTACAAGCCGTGAGAAAAGTAAAAAAAAACGCGCAGTTAAAATCGCTCTGGGCGCATAACCTGTTAAAATTAGCGAGAGGTGACCTCAATGAAATTAGTAATAAATAATTTATTATAGCATACACAAAAGTATAATACAACTTGACTGTCTAACAGTCATCCACGAAATGAGCAAACGCATCTCGCGTTCATCAAACATAACCCGCCTAACGGCGGCACCAGACACTACATACACACGATTGAGCGTGTCTATATTGTTAACATACTGTATAACATAAATTTATTTAATGAGGCAAATATTAATATGTGTAAATATTATTGTTAATAATGAATATAACATAGTAATAATAAAGGTAGAGTGGCCTATTATGGAATAGTAAGAAAAGTGGTTTAAATTATGAAACATATATGTAATACGTAATTTTGTATAAAAATGAATGTTTTAAAACTGCAATAAAATATAATCATTTTTGTAAATATCTCCTCTTTTTGATACAATTAAAATAAAATTCATCTATAAACTGTACAAAAAAAATAATTTAAGCGTTTCTGAGTGTATTAGGTATGCTTCAACAATCCTAAAAAACGCTGTTAAGTGCTTTGGCGGAATGCTTTCTCATAGAGCTCTTTGAGTTTCATTAATTTTTAATATGCACATATTAAAAAATGATAAATTTGTCAATAATCAACTGAATTTAACAATATAAATAAGCATCCTTAATATTACTAAAAGTATATTGGACTATTTTAAAATGATTTAAAATATTTTTTATGACAACTTTCCCATGGTCCATATATATTTTCTTTGTATTTTAAAGCATCAAGTAATTCAAAAGACTACAATAAATTTGTTTTACTGAAAGAATGATATAATGTAGTAATAAAAAGAACGATGACAACGAAATTTCTTATCGTAACTGCGCTAAGAAAGAAGATAAATGGAAAATAAATATTTTTTTGAAAATTTTCAAAATTCTCTTAAATTAAAACTGCACAGAGAAAATTAGTTTTCCAAAACTTGTTTTCTTCAGACCATAGCAAATAACCTGCATACAAATTTTGGAGTAAATCTATCGAATGGTTTTCGTAAAATAGGAAAAAAATGAAAAAAAAATTTTTTTTTAATTTAAAAAATGCTATAAAATTAAAAGTGCGCTAAGAAAATCAGTTTTCGCCGAATTCAAATATGTACAAATTAATGAAAAAAAAGAAAAAAATTTTTTTTATCGATACAATGCTTTTTCTATGAGAAAGCAAAATATCTTGATTCATTGTAACATTGATAAAGTAACTTATTTTGACTAGAATAACTAGTAAAGCAAGTAAAAATGTCTTCGTATAACGTGTCCGGTACACTAACATTTTTGTCTTTGATTAAAAAAAAGGCCTTTATGTATCTTATGCAAAATATATCATAATGATTTTAGAAGGATTTTAATAGAAAAATCCAGTGTAAAATTGCAAAAAATGAATCAAACACGCTTAAAATAGCGAGGAAATTTTGGTTTCTAAAAATGACTTCGTTTCATACTTTGAATATCTCTATTTACAGATAATTTATAGGGTTAAAATTAAGAGATGTAAAGCATCAAATGTCAAAACTAGTGTTTTTTCATATTTAAAACTGTTACCAATAAACTTAAACGTCCTTATAAATTTTTTTATTGTAGAGAAAAAATCGATTATAATCATAGTATTTTTTTGGCGATATTATCATTCATTTACACAAATCATGGTGATTTTTGTCGGAGTTAAAAAATGAATTTTTGCTATAGATATAGTTGAAAAAAATAATTATAAATTGTATGTTTTTATTGAAAAATTTTAATAAAAAAAAATTATTTTAATATTGTAGACTCCTAGGCGTGTTGTATTTTGCCTATTAAAACTATTATACTTGTGATTTTACCTCTTTGTGTAATTTACATAAACTAATTGAAGTTCATGGACGACAATATCTTCTTGAGACCGAAAAAATTAAATAATTCTTCTTGATTTTCAGTATATGATTTCGATTATAATATAGAGTATTTTTATATTTTTTTATGTAAAATGAAGCATATATTAGTCGGATGAAAAATTTGGGAATAGAAAATAATTAAATCATTCATCTTTTGATAAACGTTTTATGATTGTAAAAATTCTTTGATTTAACAAAATTTAAGTGTTTATAAACTCAGATAGTTTGTACAAGTCTGTAAAAGAAACTTTGTTATAGAATACAATATAAATTTGTAAACAATTATTTCAAGGTTTTTAATAAATATTTTCTCGGGAACCTCCTCTAGAGGATAGAGCATTTTTCCATGCTACCGAGCGCGTCCACAGGTTGCGGATAGTGGAAAGGCCAGAAAGAGTAGTGAGTGAGGGGGACCAAACTCAGTCTTTCTGGCTAGTCGCTAATATTGAATACGCGACCGCGGACAATGGAATTAGAGAGAGAAGGCGGAGTTTATTGCACGATGGAGTGTAATGATAAGATATTAATTACCCCAGGTGGTAACCTTTGTGGAAATCCACCCGCTGTAAAAGCGGCTGAGCCTCATTCGGATTCTGGGGGAGGCTCATCATCACATTGCAAAACCGTGCCCGCAATGGACCACTTGGTTGCGGTGACCACGAGTATTGATACAAGGGAAAATGAGAGCACCACCATCCAGTAAGTCAAAGGCAGCCCTAGGAGTATCTCGGAGCGGTTACAGGGTATGCAGCTTGACAAAGCCGTCGAAGATGATTTATCATCAATAGGCAGCACAGTCATAGCTGTGGACTCTGATACTGAGAGGGGACTCATAAAAGAGGCTGACATAGACGGAACGGATGGTAAAGCTAAAAGAATTAGGAAAATTGGCAGCGTTCAGAGAGCGAGAAAAAGCTATCGGAATGCTGTCAAATTTCTTAATAAAATGAGCCAAAAAGACCCGGATAAGATCACTGAAAGGGAAAGTGACTTTCCCTTTCAGTGATCTTATCCGGAAGAACCAAATGATAGTGGAGAGGTTCGAAAAACAGCAACGAGCCTCACAACTGTCAAAGAAACAGGAGGAAACACTGGACGAAAAGAAGGCCGATGTCCCCTCCACAAAGAGTAAAGCAAAGAAGCTGCAGCGGCCCAAAGCTGTAACCTCATCGCCGAAACCTGTGACATCCAAAGGTCACGTGCTTCCTTCAGGGGAGCAAAAGACCAAAAGGTTGCGATCAGACGAAAGCGAGGAGATAGCGGCGAAAAGGGCAAAACCTTCTACGAGCTTCGTGTCACCAGAAGAGTTTCAGATAGCCGTCCTAGATCGGTCAGATCCCGACGATAAGATGAGCTCTGAAGGCTGGCTAGAGGTGGAGAGAAGGGTGCTGCTAACGATTGCAGAAGGAGCCGAAGGCGGAAGCGACGAAGAGGTAAGCTTCGACGGAGCTGGCTGGCAGAGGGGTGTCAAGGTTGTTGGTTGCAGCAACAGGAAGTCATTAGACTTTCTAAAGCAAGTAATCAGTGACTGCGGCGAACTCTGGCAGGGAGCGAAGTTAGAGGTGGTGCCTAGGTCTGACCTCCCGCTCAGGCAAGTAGTATCGGTCTGGGTCCCTCCTCCAGTGCTGGAGGGAGATGAGACCGTGCTGAAAATTATAAGCAGGCAAAATAAGGGGCTCAATACTCAAAGTCGGAGAGTCATTTCTTCAGTGGCGAGTAAAAATGGCAACGGCAAGGACTACATCATTGCTGTTGACGAAGGGTCCCTTAATAACATGAGGTCCACGAAGGGAAGCATCAAGTTCGGACTAGGCACGCTGAAGGTGAGGCTTCCCAACTCCAAGGACAAAAATGGAGAAACCGGGTCTGCAAGTGGTGCAAATTAGTTTGCACCACTGTGAAGCAGCCTCGGAAGACTTGATGCTGTCGCTGAATGAGGACAATATTGACGTTGCCCTAGTCCAGGAACCATGGATCGTAAGAGACAAAATCCAAGGGCTGGGGCAAAAAGGATACGACCTGTTCTTCGCTCAGATAGCAGGTAAGAAAAGAGCCTGTATTTTAGCAAAAAGAGCACTTAAACTATGATTGTTAACTCAATACAGTAATAACGATATGACTACGGTGTTAATGGAACAAAAGGACAGACCAGCGCTGACCATCACCTCCATATACATGCCGTACGAGGAAAAAGAGCCACCATCCCTCCTCTTTCGACAAATGGTCAAAGACACCACAGCAAAGGGTAGGCAAATGGTGATAGGAACTGATGCCAATGGCCACCATAATCAGTGGGGGAGCAGCAACATCAACGAGAGAGGTGAGTCAATTTTGGATTTTATACTAACCACTAACCTTATAATTTGCAATAGAGGTAATGTCCCCACATTTGTAAATAGGACTAGGGGGGAAGTGATAGATCTAACCTTGACCACAAATTCAGAACAAATTAGGGTAGAGAATTGGAGAGTTTCCCTAAAAAATTCCTTTTCAGACCATAGGAGCATCCTTTTTAATATAAATCGCGATCCTTCAAAGGTTAGGGACTTTAGGAACCCCAAAAAGACTGACTGGACGCATTTCTCGAAGCTGGTAGAGGAAGAGGCCCAGACATGGAGCACTTTTCGTGTCTCGTTAAATCCTACTATCGGGGAAATCGAGAGAAGCGTCGAGTTCTTAGAAAATGCACTGCATGGAGCATACTTGAGGTCGTGTCCCGTCAGGAAGAGCCGCGTAAAAACCAAACCCTGGTGGAACGCGGAACTAAGACTGCTGAGAACGACCTCGAGAAAACTCCATGCAACAGCTAGAAAAGATAATACAAACGAGAACTGGGAAAGGTACAAAACCAGTTTCAACGAATACAAGAAGAAAATCAGAGAAGCAAAATGGGACTCCTTTAAAAGGTTTTGCGAATCCGTCAAGGACGTAAATGAGTCAGCCAGATTCAGAAAGGCGCTCGCAAAAGACCCGATGGTCATAAAGAGCGTCAGGAAACCGGATGACTCATGGACCGAGACCAGTAAGGAGACCCTAGACTTGTTAATGAACGTCCACTTTCCGGAAAATCGGGAAGCAGAAGAAACGGAAGAACCCCCAATCCAAGAAGAAATGGAAATAGGGAAAGAAAATAGAGAAATGGTAAAAGAGATTGTGTCGAGGGAAAGAGTAACGTGGGTGGTGGGCACGTTCGGTCCTTATAAATCAGCGAGGCCGGATGGGGTCATGCCGATCATGCTGCAGAAGTCTCTAGACACAATTATGGAACTATTGATAAAGGTTTTCTCAGAAAGTTTACTACTGGGATATATACCAAAAAAATGGAGAGAGGTAAAAGTGGTCTTTATACCCAAAGTGGGAAAATCCAGCCACACATTACCTAAAGACTTCAGACCTATTAGCCTCTCATCCTTCTTATTGAAGACATTGGAAAGGTTAGTAGATCAACACATAAAGGAGACCACGGAAGTGGAAAAGAACTGCACGGCACAACATGCCTACTTAAAAGGCAAATCAGTGGATAGTGCATTGCATGAAGTAGTAAGGACAATAGAAAAGGCCCTTCAAAGGAAGGAATACACACTGGGCTCCTTCCTAGATATTGAAGGAGCTTTTAATAATGTCAAAGCAGAGGCTATAAGACAAGCATTAGAGGAAATAGGAGTAGACCGTATAACTATCAACTGGATCATGGTAATGCTGGAAAGTAGAATCATAAATTTGGAACTAGGAAACGGAACTACCAGAAGAAAAATCACAAGAGGAACACCACAAGGAGGAGTTCTATCTCCCCTTCTGTGGTTAGCGGTAATAAATAAAATCCTCAAAAAGCTTGAGGAAAAAAGAATAAAAGTGGTAGCCTACGCTGACGACGTGGTGGTACTGATTACGAGCAAAGATGCGACTGTGGTTGGTGACATCATGGAATCAGCTCTAGTAGAAATCACTAAGTGGGCAGAACAAAACGGATTGGGAGTGAATCCTAATAAAACGGAACTGATTCTATTCACAAGAAGATACAAAACTCCAGAGATAAGACTGCCAAAACTTGGGGGGCACACACTTGTGCTGTCCAAAGAAGCAAAATATCTGGGAGTTGTCTTTGACTCGAAGCTGCTCTGGAAGCGGAACGTCGAAGAAAGAATGAAAAAAGGAATAAACGCATACTACACATGCAGAAAAATGTTCGGTAAGAGATGGGGTCTGCAACCGCAGATAACACAATGGATGTATAATGCGATTGTTAGACCAATAGTCACTTACGGAGCACTGGTGTGGTGGTGCGCTATGAACAAGGAAATAAATAAAAAGAGCCTAAACAAAGTACAGAGGGTGGCTACCTTAGGCACAACTGGGGCAATGAGGAGTACACCACAAGCGGCCATGGAGATAATGCTCAATCTACAGCCGCTAGATCTAGTCTTTAAGGGAATCGCCTTAAAAGGGGCCATCAGATTAAGAGACTCTAATCTATGGAAGCAGGATAATGACTGCGTACACACAGGCATAATAAAAGAAATGCTAAATATGGAGAAAGGCGCGGGGACATTGTTAACACAGTTAACGGACCATATGCTGCCCAAGCTGGAGTTCAAGAAACAACTTGATATATGGATACCGTCGAAAGTAGAATGGGACGACGGCAAAGTAATGAGAAATAATGAATGGGCTGTTTTTACAGACGGCTCCAAATCATTAAGCGGCACAGGAGCAGGAATCTACTCAAGGGAGCTGGAAGTCGAGGAGTCGTACAGACTCAAAAATGACTGCAGTATCCTACAAGCAGAAATCCTAGCTATCGAAAAAGCAGCCCGACTCATCCAGAGTAAAGGAGGCTCTAGTAGAGCCACAATTTACACGGATAGTCAAGCTGCCTTGAAAACAATAGCGTCCAAGGTCACCAGATCAAAGGCCGTGATGAGCTGCCAGGAGGCGCTGTCATGGATCCGTGAGAGCGGATTCAGACTCTGCTGGGTTCCCGGACACAGTGGTGTGGAAGGTAACCAAAAAGCGGATGAGCTGGCGAAGCTGGAAGCGGATAGAGACAGTGCGGAAGCGAGCAGGGACCCACAGCCACCGATCGAAGTGATTAAGACAGCTATTGACAAAATACTACAAGAGAGACACAATAAGGACTGGAACAATCGCAATGATTGCAGAATAGCCAGGAAATTGTGGCCGAAAATTGATGAAAATAAAACAAAGGAGCTTTTAAGCTACAAAAAAACCTCAGTCAGCATGATCACAGGAGTAATAACAGGTCACTGTGCTATAAAAGCCAGGCTCAAACGAATGGGCAAGATCGAGGACGACTACTGCAGAGAATGCAATGAGGAGGAGGAAACCTTGGAACATCTCCTATGTCACTGTCCGGCACTAGAGAGCAAAAGACTCAAGAACTTGGGATATAGCTATCTAGAGGAACTAGAAGAGGCAGCAGAGATGGGGCCAGGGAAGCTAATGAACTTCACTAGAGGTTGGAAATGCTTCAGTGGAGAAAGGGGGGAGAACTAGTATTCTTTCGCCCTGCTTTCTCTCTTATTGTTATTATTATTGTTTAATTTTGGGTATAGCAATGGGCCACTGGCCACCGAGCTGGGGCGACTCCCGTGAAAGGGCAGTCGTCCAAACCCTTACAACCTAACCTCACCTAATAAATATTTTAATAATACATGAATACAATATTTATAAATAAACAACACATGTAAATAAATAATTTTATGGTAATTATAACTAGGTTTCATTAATACCTTTAATATGTTATAAATTTGTAAAAGTTTATAACAATCAACTCATAATACTTTTAATATATGTTACGTTCGCATAATCACGGATGTATGAAAAATCCTTTTTATAAAAAAATCTTTTTATTATTTTTATCTCTTTTTAATTAATTTTTTTTCGATTTTTAGCTATAGACAGATAATTATGTAGCTTTGCAGTTCTCTCTCCGAATAACATTAATAAATACATATAAGTAAATGAATCAATCTCTTAGTAATAAGGAATATGCTGTATTAGAAAATAAGTTTATTTTCTTGTAATAGTTTTAAGAGGAAAGCAGTAAGTTCGCGCGCCGTATACGCTACCTCAGCATTTTCAGGCGTGATAAAAAGATATCTTCTGTCACCGAATGTGAGATTTTAAAGAGTTTCTCACGGCCGAACTGGCCAATGGGACTCTTTTAAATTTTAACAAACTCACATTTTTTTCTAGATTTGTACCTTTCTTGCAGAAAAATAATTTTAGTAAATCAGTCCACAGCTAGACCTCTCGAGAAGAGTGCCTCTCTTAACTCGCGATATAAAGCAAACAAAAATTAAAATAGTGGAATGAACTTGTAAACTCGCGTTTTTTTACTTCTTAAATGCATTTATCAAATTAAGTAAAACAAATTTTATTGTGCGCTTAAATCAACAAGTCTATTCACTATTAATCATAAATTTACGCGACTTACTGTTAAAAAAAAAAAATAATAATTTAATTTTTATTCTTACAAAATTTAAATAGACAAAGCGTCAACGAGGTTTTCGTTATAAGGTAGTGCGGCTCGCTTTATAATATTTTTGTATATCAATTTTTAATAAATATTCATAAAAATCAACAGAATATTTGTGAACGAAATTGTTATTATGACCATTAAAATCCAATCAATAGCAGGCAACCAGAGGGGAGCACCACGCTACATTTCAACACTCCGACCAAAAATTTAAGTTACCTACAACCACGCTGCCGACGCATAAAAAGGTAAGTGATTTATAGAAATATAACGTCCGAGTAAACCTATTTAAGGTGACCGGGCATAACAAATGGTGACAGCGACAGTGGGATATTTCTTGTCAAATAACTAATAAACACTAACAAATTTTTTTTATATTATTAACAACCTGCTTTTTTATACTAATTAATTACACTCAAAATGCTCTCTATCACAGGAAAACGCTAAATGATTGGATAAAATACTTGTTATAGATGAGCATAGAGTAAAAATTTTACGATCTGTTAACTTATTTATAAGTTGATAAATCGAAAATAAAATCTAATAACGCCTTTTCTTATTTGAAGTACATTGTTCGAAACATTCTCTATCGCAGGAGAATGCTAGGTAACTAGACAAAATACTTGCTTTAGATAAACGTAGAACTAATATTTTCAATTCTTAATTTGTTTATAAATTAATTATTTGAGAATCAAATATTCAAAGCGTTCTCTATCACAGGAGAACGCAAGACAAAATACTTGTCTTAGATGAGCGCAGAACCAGTGTTTGAGATATTAATTTATTTATAAATTAATAATTTTAAGAAGAATAAAAAAAAAGAAGGAATACTAAATAAATTGTTTAAAACGTTCTTTATCGCAGGGAAACGCTAGGTAACTAGACAGAATACTTGATTTAGATGAGCATAGAACATTTATTTCAATTCTTATTTATTTATACATTACAATTAACAAATAAATCAATAAATCTAAAATTAAGTAAAAGTAAATACTTTATTCTTTTCTGTTTCTATAACTAACATTTTTCTGAAAAAACAATCTTTACCTTACAAGCAGCTAAAATAAAAACTTAGTCAATCAACTTATCTAACGCAAGGTGTAAGATTAGACTAACGCTTATACATCTGCTTTTCCTTTTGCTACTTTTTCTTATTTTAATATAAAGTGAACCATTTTTCTTTCTTTGCAAATGTAACTCTGCACTAACTGATTTAAAAGTGAATTTTTTCTGTTGTTTTTTTTTCTTATTTTTATCTCAGTTTTTTTTGGTTTCTCTTCTTCTTTCTTTTTTTTCTCTTTGACAGGGTTTACAGTTTTTGAGCCTCACAGCATAAAACTCATAAATTATTTTTTTATGCTTAACAGCACGAAATGCTCAACCTGAAGAAAATAAAAAAGGGAGGAACAAGTTGATCCTATATCTGAAAGTTTATTTTCAATTTTGTGCTTGGATCTACTGAGCCTCACGGCATATAGTGCTAGTTCTCTTTTAGTAGAAAAGGACCGCGTTCAAATGCTTGAAAGGGAACTCGAAAAAGAAAGAGAACGCCGCGAAAATCTCGAAATTACCATATCGGACACTGCCTTTAGTGTATCAAATTTTCCCCTAGCACAAACCAATAAAACAGATTTGGGATCTCAAAATAAAACGAATTCGAGGTTAAAGTCAATAGACGAAACCAAGAAGTCGACAGAGGACGCGATAATTCAATCAGCTAAAATGTGCCGCAATACAGATCGAATGCATGCAACCTGCTCAACGTCCCTCGCACCGCAAGCACAGCAAACGTTACCACCAGACCCACCATCAAGACCTAATAATAACCTAGCAGATCCACAGAATTCATAAAGAAAACATAAAGGAGGCCTTAAACCGTATATCAAAATTCGACAAAACAAAATTAATACCTTTAGTTAGAGCATGCAAACGTGCAACTCAAATAGTTCCTCAGCACTTCAAGAGAAAGAGCTAATAAAGTTGGTGAAAAATAAACTCGAAGACAAAGTGTATATCACGTTCCAGCATAATAATTTCGAAACATTGGATAAATTCGTCGAAAGGCTTAAATCCGTTTTCGCTCCCACAGAAACCTTAAACAATCTAAGAGGTAAACTTGACCAAATTTATAAGAAAGGAACGAGTCGCTGCTTAATTTTATTACACAAATCGTTGACCTTACAGAAGCTATTATCGATCGAAAATGTTTCCATATCAACAATGAATCAACTCGCGATGAACTTTCTGAAATCAAAGGAGATATAATCGAAGGATTTCGAGACGGCTTACCGCCGGAATTCAGGCAAAGGCTTAAAAACCCAGCAAGCTTAGCTCTGAAAGAAGTACTCGACGACGCAATCGCGGTTGATAAACAAATTGATAGGGATAACTTGAAGCATGGGTATAAGATCAACGAAAGAAATAAAAATCCTTATGAAAACAGATGAGATACAAACAAAGCAACAGCTGTAAAACCGGATGTGCCGAAAGCAACCGCATCTAATCAGGGAAGATACAACCAGACTAACAACCAATTAAATGACAGAAGCAAAAGTCATAGTAAAAATGACTAGATAAAAGTATGTGTCTATTGCAAAAACAGAGGTCATGTAAAAGAAGAGTGCCGTAAATTAAAATGGGTCAAAAAGAATTAACAAAAAAATGAGATAAACGCTCCAGCGAAGGGCACTCCTGGAGCGACAACCGATAACCCAATATAGCCAAAATAGGCGTTTTAAACGGAGACGTAATGGTTGGCAAATCAAACCAACCACTGTTAAGAGGAATATCGGGAACCGATATACCTTCGATTGGTACGTGTGTCATCGACATATACGGATCCCCGAAAGAGATCCTTATGGTCGCCAATGATTGACGATGAAAACGGAAGCGATTATAGGTTCAAACTTCTGTGAGCAGCACGGTGCAAGCCTCGATTTCTATCAAAAGGCAATAATTTTCGAGGACGAAACCTTGCCTTTCGTAAATCTAGAAGACGTTAAAAGAATACCTGCTCTCACGACTGCAATCGTACGTTTCCCACGGAACAATCCAGGAGAAGAATATGGCTATATTAGAAAAATAAAATTTAACGAAAAAGACATAGTGGCAGGGAACGTCATGGCAATCAACGATGGAGGCTACGTTGACATAGAAGTATTCAATACCAATATCTTTGATATCGATCTAAAAATAACACCGCTAAACTAGAACCAACACAGAAATATTATCAGTATCGTAACGAGAAAATTTTGATAGACAAAGATAGCACTTTCTTCATGGATACAGAAGATATAAAAGGAGTTAACGTCACAAATCAAGCACCTTTTCTTGCTTCTATGCAGGCCAATGTAGATGATACAAGGTCAGCCGAGGAACTAATTAACGACTTAATTACTTTCGAATATTGTAAAGAATACGATCGATTTTTTCAGAGACGCTACTCAGACAGTACTATTTGCTCATCTTCCGAAGAAGACCTTCGAATTCAAAAAAATATCATTCCTCAATCTAAGGTTCCTGTGCAGGTATTACCCAATTCTGCAACGTCATGTGTTGAGTCGAAAATGCTTCGCACGACACGGTAGACGATGGCGCTCCGACCTCTATCGCAAATCTAATCAAATCCCCCGGCCGAAATCCAAAACCATCGTACGTCAAGTCCGAAAACGCCCCAGGCAACACGGCAAGCGACGGTGACAATGTGCGACATAGTACCTACAAGACTTACGCTAAGCCCGAAAAAGCTCCGCGCAACATGGTAAGCACAAGTCTAACAAAAGGGGAAATTGAAATATCAGATAACGAAAGAACAGAAACCACTGATTAAGATATAATAATTCAAGATTTTCTTCTACATGCAAATTTGCTGGACTATATCGAAATAAATCAGGTGAATCAACCAATAGAAACTTATATAAATAACTCTGATATAGAACCATGCATAAAGAACTATTTTAGAGATAAATACTGTCACTGAATTCTACATCAAGCCATGTTAAAAGGATAATCGAAGTTCAAAACACAAAAATTTAGAGCGAGTATACAATGCTAACGTCAAAAATAGAACAAAATGTATATTAAACGACATACCTAAAAACCATATAGCGGAAGAAAACAAAGCAAGACTGTAGAAGTTCATTGAAAAACCCGCTGATTTTTTCCATTTGAAGGGAGAACCCCTCTCTGCTACTAACATAATCGAACATAAAATCAAAATCTACGACGAAGAATTAGTGGACGTAAGACAGTATCCAATACCCCAAAAATTGCAAGAAGTTGTTTACGAGCAAATAAGTAAATTGTTAGAATCAGATATAGTCGAAAGAAGTGAATCGTTTTTTAACAGCCCTCTCTGGGTTGTCAAAAAGAAAGATGATATCGACGGAAAGCCACAATGGAGAGTTGTAGTCGATTTCGGAAAATTAAATGAGAAGATCAAGCCATATCCACATCCAATCTCATATATTACACATTTAATCGAGCAGCTCGATGGGGCTCGCTATTTTATCGTCGCGAATATGTATTCAGGTTTCCATCAGGTGATGATTAGAGAAGAAGACCGAGAGGAAACAAAGCCTTTTCTACTCCTTATGGTCACTTTCACTTCAAAAGAATGCCTTTCGCAATTCGAACAGCAGCAAGTACTTTTAAAGAATTAACCAATAAAATATTAAGGCATAAACCGTTAGATTTTATTTCGAAAAGAAAAATAAAGCTAGGATATATTGATGACGTCATACTGTTTGCAGAAAATCTACACAATCTAGACGAATTATTTCTGGAATTTGCAGAAACTTCAAGGAAATCTAACATAAAGTCGAATTTCTTAAAGCGCCAATTTTAGGAAACATCAGTGACATTTCTTGGTCACAAGATTAGTCATAAAGGCATGAGACCAGATCCAAGTAAGACCCAAGCTGTTGGAAAATTCCCTCTTCCCTCCGCTCAAAAACTGCCTAATTAATGAACCAATTTTGCAACATCCAAACTTCGAAGAGGAATTCTTTGTAACAACAGATGTCTCAGACTACGCAGTCGGTGGTGTCTTATCTCAAAGGAAGGAAAATTCAGATTTTCCTGTAGCTCACGCAAGCCAATTGCTTACAAAAACCGAGATGAATTATAGCACTATCAAAAAGGAACTACTCGCAATGCGATTTTACGGTGATCAATTCGACTATTGTCTGATTGGCCGACATTTCACCTTTATAACTGACCACTAACCTCTCGTTTGGCTACACAAAATAAAGGATTATACATTTAAATTTAAAAAATGGTATTTTGAATTAAGAGACAAATTTGACTTTACAATCAAATATCTTCCAGAAAAAATTAATTTCGTGGCCGACGCGCTATCACGTAACCCTCTGGATAACAAAGTGCAAAACATCCGCGAAACGAAAACTCAAGAAATCATTAAGATTACGTCCGAGGAAAGCACATGAAAACCGGCCTATGAAGTAAACGTTATGGAGTCAATCGCAACTGAAACACTGTTTAACCTTCTGACAGCCGGGATGACGCCATATGGCGTCATTCCATGATCGGCCCATGTATACTATCACTTAAGAAACATTTATATGGAAAATTTCGAGAAAGTTACACTTTTCTAGTGAAAAAAATGCCGGCTGTCAGAAGGTTAAGAAGAATAACTTCCTAGCAATAAGAAACAGTAAGGAAAGTTTTTATTTGTGCCAAAGCAAACAGTACACTAAACCAAACAATAAAGTAATATCCATACAATAGTTAACGCGCCAAGATGGAGATGAACATATATATTCTTTTGACTATGACGACAAGATACCCTTCAACAGCATACTAACAAGCGTAAAATTGACTAAAATCGAGCAAGACAGATATCAACTACCAGCCGACGAACTGTCACAAACGCTAGACATTCTTAAAGGAATCTTTAGAAGCTACAGCAAAGAAACCACCCGAAGACGCTCACGCAACTGACGAAGTTATGAACGAAAATACAAATATTTCTGAGGATCATCAATCGCTCAGGGACGAATTACAATCAAATCCGTCCAGGGTGAATGAAGCTCCTCTGTCTGTTGAATATGAGATAGGCCTAGACGAGTCAAATCGACCTCGACCATCACGAAATATAATTGAAACAAGAGATAATTTTCTCATAGCAGAAGACAATTTGACCTATTTTATAACACAAAAAAATTAACCTCTCGATTCAGAAGCATTTTTTCTGCAAGAAGAACAGAAACTTCCACCCCTGCAAGATATCGTCCTTGCAAGGGCAAAAGTCACTGAAAATGATAAAAAAATTCTGATAGCCTTACCAATTAAAGAAAATCTGCATATTCAGATAGAGAAATTTTCAAAGATGCCATTCTTTCATTACTAGACGTATCTCAAACAACATCTTTGGTATCTTTGAGAATTTCAAAAACTGAACAGATAGACGACATCACGTGGAGTGAAATCGTCAATCTGTTGAAATATATATTTTCAGGTTTCCAAACTAAATTAATAATCTGTAAAAATCTGATACAAATACCAGAAGTAAATCTACGTGAAGAAATTATACGTGAAATTCACAAATCACCAATCAACGGTCATAAAGGTATAACAAAGACGTATACTCAAATTAGACAACATTATTTTTGGCCAAATATGAAAGCGGGAATCCAAAATTTTATTAACACTTGTCACATTTGTCAAATAAATAAACTCCTTAGAAATAAGGTTAGGCAGCTTATGGTGTTGACAGACACCCCGGGTTCTAGCTTCGAGAAAATTTCGTTAAATATCGTAGGTCTATTGGATAAGACCAGAAATGGGAACATGTACATTTTAACAATGTAGGATTCACTAACGAAATTTTGTATAGCTGCCCCTTTAGATTCGATTACATCAACGGCAATCGCCGATGCTTTTCTGAAACGATTTGTTTTTATTCACGGGTTCCCAAAGATAGTTCTGACGGACCAAGGTAAGAACTTTACTAGTTCATTAATGAAAAACGTCGCGAAAATGTGTAAAATTAAAACATGTACAACCAGCGCATTTCGCCCTCAATCCAATAGATCTATTGAGCGAATGCATCATTCGTTAAAGGAATGGCTAATGAACTACGTATCAAATATACGACAATGGGATGAATGGTGTGAATATGCAACATTTTATTACAATACCAGCGTTCATGAAGGAACGTAGCTCACCCCTATGAATGCGTATACGAGAAGATAGCTCATGTTCCATCAGCGAGGGCGGTATTGGGAGAAAATACTACGGATACTTATTATGACTACCTAACTAGATTAAGATCAAAATTTTAAGAAATACACAAACTAGCTAGACAAAATCTGAACAACGCAAAGAGAAGTTCTAAAGAATATTATGATAGAAAGTTAAACCCATGTAATTTCAAGGTTAATGATCGTGTAATGCTATTAATAGAATCTAGAAAGGGTAAATTTCAACCGCAATATACCGGACCACATAAAATTTTCGAAATTTAAGATGACGGTAGAAACATTAAGATTTCTTTTAAGAGCGCTACTAAAATTGTACATCCAAATAATCTTCACTTGACAATACTAATTCGTAATTTTCATCTATTTTTTTGCAAAACATGCTACAGGTCTGTTTTTTGCAGAAATATATTGTAGATAATATTTATAGTAACAATATTGATGTGGGCTATCTTAAAAAGTTGAAGAAAAATGTTTATAAACAAATTAAGATAGAAAAAACGACTTTTTCTTTCCTCTGTAACTGCGTTGCTTTTGATTTTGGAGGAAAATTTTCTTCAAGATTATGAATATGCAATTTTCTAAAATTTTCTAAATTTTCTAAATTTTCAAATTAAAGTTAAAGACATATATTTTATTTTAAATTCGATGAAACTTCGGGAAAAGAAAGATTTTCTATTGTTTTTAATCGTCCTCTAAGCCGATCTATTTCGGTCCGTAAGAAGAACAACAATTAACCCTTTACTTAAGCAAACGCCCAAACTCGCCCGAAGCCGCCTTCGTGGGGACGCTGTAAGGAAACGAAGACTTGAAGGAGTGGGGATGTAGCAGCTTAAGTAAAGGGTTAATTTGTTTATTAAAAAAAAGTCAAAAATTCAAATTGATGCCAAGTCAACAATATTTATTGCAAATATGTCAAACTTCTTTAGCATGTAATGGTAGGATACCTTTATTATAAAATAACCTTTAAAAAAATTTCAATTTTTTATTTTTTTGCACTATTTTTTAGCGTTTTTACGATTTCACAATTTTAATTCATATAAATAAATTCATATATTTTAGCCAATTTTTGATATTTATTAATTTCATAAAATGGAAAAAAACGTCTTTTCAAGGCCTGTAATTTGAATTTTTTAAAAGTTTTGTAAAAATGAAAAAAGTAACATGGCTTTTACTTTAATTAACAATTGCGCCATTGTTTTTAAACATTTTGACTCATTTCAAAGTTTAATAGCCAGCTCATGATATAATGTATTTATTAGTAAAACGGCATCAACGTATACAAAGTGGTTCTTATATATAACATCGTTTATTAATTTTTTTACGCATTACATTGAGTGCGAATATCAGGCTACAGAGTATATAAAAGGACAGCGCGCATGCCACGGTGATATATTGCTTTCTCATAGAGAAAGCATTGTATTAATAAAAAATTTTTTTTCTATTTTTTCATTAATTTGTACATATTTGAACTCAGGGAGTCCGAAAAAGTGGTTTCCAGAAAATGTCTGTGTGTGTGTGTGTGTGTGTGTGTGTGTGTGTGTGTGTGTGTGTGTGTGTATAATGTCAGTTAGTAAATTGTATCTCGAAAACTACTCGATGGATTTGCTTCTAATTTTTCATGAAATTTATTTTTTCGTCCAACTTACTGGGAAGCTATTAATAATTGGTTCTTCTAGTGTAATTTTAATTTTAGAGCCATTACTAAAAAAAAAAATTTCAATTTTTCATATTTTTTTTTTTTTTGTTTACTAATCGATGAATTTGCTTCAAAATTTGCATGGAAATTATTTGCGATTGCCCAAATAAAATTAATTTCTAAAAACTGATTTTCTTAGCTTAGTTTTGATTTTAGATCATTTTGAAATTTTTGAAAAAAATGTTTATATTTATTAAGCCAATAGAATCTTAAAAACTACTAGATGGATTTACTTCAAATTGTCCATACAATTTAATTTTTCGATCAACTAGTGCGGAAGTTATTGAGAATTGGTTTTCTTAGTGTAGTTTTAATTTTATAACCATTTTAGTAAATTTAAAAAAATTTTGATTTTTCATCTTTTTTGTATTTTACGTAAATTACTCAAAGAATTTGCTTAAAAATTTGTATAGAACATATTTTTGACTGTCAAAAGAAGAAATACTTTTAAAAACTGATTTTCTTAGCGCACTTTTAATTTTGAAGCATTTTTAAAATTTTGAAAAAATTTTTATTTTTTCTTTCTTTTATATTTTACGAAAACTATCCGATAGATTTGCTCTAAAATTTGTATGCAAGTTATTTGCTACTGTTTGAAAAAAAACAAGCTTTGGAAAACTTATTTTCTCAAAGCAGTTTTAATTTTAGAGCATTTTGAAATTTTCAAAATATTCTTACTTTCCATTCATTTTCTATTTTGTGTAAACCATACTATAAATTTTCTCCGAAATTTTTATACAATCAATTCGCTATTGCTTAAGGAAAATAAGCTTTCAAAAACTAATTTTCTTAGCGTGGTTACGATTTTAGAGAATTTTAAAGATTTAAAAAAAAATTTCGATTCTTCTTTTCTTATTTTTTTTTATTTTACGTAAAGTACTCGTTAAATTTGTTCTAAAATTTACAGGGAAATTATTTGCGACTGCAAAAAGAAGGAAAATTTTCAAAAATTGATTTTCTGAGTAAAGCTTTTATTTTAGAGCATTTTTAAAATTTTGAAAAGAAAATTTTATTTATTTAGCCAATCAGATCTCGAAAATTACTCAATGGATTTGCTTAAAATTTTGCATACTATCTATTATTTTGTCTAAAGAAGGATGAATTTTGAAAACCAATTTTCTTAGCGTAGTTTTAATTTAAAAAAAATTTTTCAATCTTTTTTTTTAATTTTCATTTTTTATTTATACTTACGTAAACTACTCGATAGATTTGCTCTAAAATTTGTATACAAGTTATTTGCTGCTGTCTCCATAAAACAAGCTTTTGAAAAATAATTTTCTTAGCGTAGCTCTTTGATTACTTCTTTTGATTTCTGATTTAACGCTTTCATTAACTATTTTCTTACTTCCTCAATTCCTCTTTGTCCTTTTTTCTCAGATTGATTCTCAGTTTTACCCTATTTTCATCCATTCTTGTCTCTCTCTTCCTATTTACAAATTACTCTCTCACATTCACTAATTTTTCTTGAATAAAAATTGTATTTTATATTAAAGTCACATTTAAAAAAATAAAATCAAATTACTTTAACTCAATGAGCTCTATGAGAAAGCATTGCGCCAAAGCACTTGGCAGCGTTTATTTCTTCACGCAAGAACAGAAAACAATGGTTGAAAGTTAAAATTGATATTGCATAAAAAAATTAACAATATCTCTGGTAATTATGGTCCGATTCACATGTTTCTTTTTTTAATCTAGGGCAGCGCATAAAAATAATAATAACTTTGATATCAGTTTTTGGGAAATTCTCTATACATTGGTTATAAATAATGATGACAGTGAATAAAAAATTTTTTCGAATTATTTGCAAAAATATAAGTTTTGGTCAAGAAATTTGAAGAATATTTGTAATATAATATTAATAGTTTTTTTATCAACTCAAGGAATTATAAGTTTGATTAAACATATATATATATATATATATATATATATATATATATATATATATATATATAAAATGAACTCTACAATGTATTTTATTATAAATTATATCTTTTTGGGTAACTTCTCATTATTTGAAATTTTTTATAAATTATTAACGTACAAAAGTAAAACATTCTTTTGTTACAAACCAATATAAACTTTATGAAATTAAGTACCTAATATTTACAAAAGTAAAAAAATGAAAATACTGATTGCATAATTTTGAAAATACTACTATATTTGCCATTCTTTTCATCAGTATAAATTTCTTTATTCTAAAAATACATCTTCATATAAAATAAATTATCGAAATCAATAACATTTTATAATATTTACACGGAGAGACCTTTAGAGCTGCTGGCACATTTCACTAAAAGCGCAGCACTGTCACTATTTCAACAGCCTGCATTACCGATTTAAAAGAGATTTTCACCCGTGTGGTAGCTCTGTTCTATCTTTTCGTGGGCCGGCTATAGCCCATCGTGTGAGTCGACGACTCTCTCGTGTATTGATGAAAATGAGCGTTATTATGACATGGACTAATACAATTGCAAACTTTAATTATTGCATGATTAGCGAAAAAGTATTTCAGATTCCTTTTAATCTCATTAATACAATTATATTACTGAAGATTTTAAATATTGATTATTAGCAGATTATGAATGGTTTCATAATTAGGTTATTATTCATATTTCGATAAAGTCAAAATTACGGTATTCAATATTTTAATTTTAACTTTTCTATAAAATATTATAAAAAGCAATGAAAATTTTATATAAAAAAATAATTTGTATTAAAAATAATAAATTTTTAATAATTTTATCCATCAAATATCTTTTACGTCTAATGAGAATGTTATATTAGATTAAAATTTGTCAAATTCAAAACCATCTTTAAACAAAGAAAACTTTTATTTATAACTGTTTTTAATATTACCGATATTCAAGACAGAATAGTTGTTTTACATGTACAGCACAGCATCATTTAATATTCAAATTTACAATAAAAATAAAGCAACGAAAATTAAGATTAAAATGAAATAAAACGTAAACGTTAATTTCTAAAAGAAAAAAATATTTATAAAGTGAATTTTAATATTTAAAATGAAAAAATTTTAATGCTATTTATTCTTATTATGAATAACAACAATTATTTGGAATAAAACTAATATAATTATATCGATACAAACTTTGTTTATTGTAATTTATTAATTGTTTCTAATACATAACATTAACAATAAAAAATACAATTAATACATATAAGCAATATACATACAATATATAAGGATAAATCTTAAAAAAATAAGAATGTAATATAAAATAGTTTTAAAAAATATTACAAATATAATTATATTTTATAGCGTGTTGTTACAAAATGAATCAATTTTCCATCAATTTTTTTTATACACGACAAAACTGGTGCTATTTTAATGAGTGATGAATATTTAATCGTGATATCACTCATTTCATTTCTACTTACAATATAAGAATGAAAATGGTTATCAAAACTTATTTCACGGTAGATCTGTAGCGTAAAAAAAATGTCATTTTGTCTTTCAATTATAGCAACAATTTTCCCAAAATCGATTTCAGAATGTGAAACATCTGCAACAATAAACGTTCCATTCTTGTACATAATGCCATCGATTTCAACATTCGCATAACATTTAACTTTTAAAGATAATAATTGATTTTGTTGCCCAAAGTTGATTCTGTTATTTTTTAAGTTATAAATCATATCACACATTTTTAGTACTTGTTTAATAGCAATAGACATTAATAAATTTACATTACTGCTTGTTGCTGTGGCGCTAGCTTTAAGTTGTCGGTGTTGAGATTCAAATCTCATGGCTTGATAATTAACGCAAGGGCCATATAATTTTAAAAGCCGAATGTAATGAGTAAGATTATGAAATTTTGGTGTTAACTTACCGAAATATTTAATATAACTCTCGTTTAAAATTTGTATTAAATTTTGTAAGTCTAGAATATCAGAGCTTACAATACGAGGGGACATTAATATGTCTAAAATTTTTCTCAAAATTATATACAATAAATAATGTTCATCATTTTCTGGAATACGTTCTCCAATTATTAAAGAAAAATATCTAACGAAACAAAGCATTTCACTTGCTGACATTTTTAATGGTAATTTTCCTTTTAATCTATTTAGAGAAATTTGTGGAGGTCGATTAGAATTTTCAGTATTACCAAAATCAAAGGATCGTAATTTTTGGTTTAAGAATTGAAGAGTAAAATACTTTTTATCAAAAATAAAGATACGAAGTAATTTTCGCATAACAAGTTCACATACACCCTCTAATGCATCATGCATAAGATCTAAAGAAATATTTTCAGTTATATGAAACCCGTCGACTTTATTAAAAACGCATTCCTCTTTAATGCCAGTGTATGACATATCAGCTATTTCAACATCGGCTTTATAATTTTCAACAGTTCGTAATTTTGATTCATTTTCACAGCTAAGATAAGAGGATTCTTCAGTACGTACTTTACAAATGCGACACGAATAATTCGCTTTAAATGATTCTATGAAACCACACATGCCATTTAGACCTAAGTTATCACCTATCAAAAGTATTAATTGAAATTTAACTGTATGCTCAACATTGTTAATTAATATACGAATACCTTCTTTTCGAAGAGAATTTAATTCATTTATTAATACTGAAAAGAAATTCCAATTAGAACTTTTTTTTTTGTCTTCAGAACGTATTAGAGTAGAGAAAAGAATACTATCCAAACGAGAAGCTATTCTAGGAGGAAGACACGCCAGTGTTGCATAGACCGCTCCAAATTTATTTACACCGGAATGACTGCCCATCGCATTTCCTACTTCTAAATCATCAAAATATATATACAAAGGCATCACTAATTCATTCCGAAACTTTTCAGCATACTTTTCAATCCATAAACTACCTTGCATTATGTTAGAAATAATTGTTTTTTCAAACATTACATCACTCATATAATTGATAATTTCATAAAACATGCCTGGTATTTGTAAAAAGCATTTTAGTGAATGACTTAATGGCACATAAACTGCATTTTTTTTACAAGTACGTTTACTTCCTCATTATTAATAATTTTTGGAACTAAATCTTCTCTAACAGCAAATTCTAAAGGCATATGAAAACCTTTTTTCTCTAATATTTTAAATCTTTTTTTCTCTGTATTGTAATTAAAAAAAACATCGCGATGTTCGTTGAAACAGCTCTCGATTTTGATGCTTAATTCGGTGACCGATTTACTTTCTAAAATTATTTTTTTTATATCTTTTTCTAGAGAAGGTAAAAATGTATTTTTGATGAAATTTTCTACAAAATTTATAACCCTATCCACAATATTTCGAGGCAAGGATGGATCTCCGTATAAATGCAAAATAAATTGCAAAATATAATTTGCTATATAAAAATAATCCATATTAAAAACAAATTTAAAGACTTTAATTATAACTAATTTAATAATAA
This sequence comes from Anastatus disparis, assembly GCA_017163975.1. Taxonomy (NCBI): domain Eukaryota; kingdom Metazoa; phylum Arthropoda; class Insecta; order Hymenoptera; family Eupelmidae; genus Anastatus; species Anastatus disparis. The sequence goes on along the minus strand of JAFFSR010000401.1, from coordinate 1,834,622 downwards.
CTTTTAAAGAAAACAAAGATTGAAGTTGATAATAGATAAATATATTTAAAAACTAAGCTGTTAACAATTTCTTTAAAAACTAGTTAACAAACTATAACTGAAAATTGAAATGTTATTTGAAAACTACAACTGACATAACCTTAGATCAAATGAAAATCAAATCAAATCTTTAAAGTCTCTTTTTTAAAGCATCAACATATTTTGAAACTTTGATATAAGATTTAGGTACGAAAGCCGAACACTTGGTAGATTCTAAACCATAAATAAGCTCTTGAATAAACAACCATACATGGTCTGCTATCGCTGTCCAACAACGCAAAGCTACACACACTTTAAAACAAGCTTCTACACATAATAACGGCTCTTTATATTCATACAACTCATCATTTATTACTAAATATGCTTTAGAAATATTATCGAAATTCCCACAGAATATTATGTAAGGGTGTAGATTAAAGCCTTCTGTAGAGAGAGAATTTTCAAATTTTTTTATCTCTTCTCCAACATTTTCTTTTTCCTACAAAATAAGTTTTTATTATAAAAATTAATCAAAATTATTAATCTTTAAAAAATATTAATAAGAGTGATATTCATACCTTTACATGTAAAATAAATGATCGTGAAATTTCTGATTTTGTTATCGATGAACTTTGTGAACCTTTTTTTTTAGTTTTATTTACAGCTAAGCAGAGGGGAATCAAAAATAAAGCTAAAATGCTTTGATGGCTATCTAAAAAGTAAAATTAAAAAAAAATAAATAAAATGACTCTTAACCAATTTTTATTTTTTCGAATTTAATTGTATTAACTCACCGTCACTTAAAAGTAGATCGTTTTCTAGTAAAAATAACTTTAAGTCATTATTTCTTCCAGAACGACATACATCGATAAATGTACCTGCAATTTTTTTCCATTCAGATTGGAACTTTGTTATAAAAGGTGTAACGGAATCTTCCGGTATAATTTTTTCGAAAGCAAGCTTTTGTAAAATGATTTTAAAATCACTCTCCAACTGAAAATTTATTTTGAAAATATTGAATATAATAAAATAATATAAATAATAAGTTTGTAAAAATATATGCGTACCAAATAAATTCCAAAGGGTTTCCCTAAACATGGAAAATGTTGAAAGTATTTTTTATAATTACAGTCCTTTTTAGAGTAAACGTACTTTTTCAATATTTTTAAGCGCCCTTCATAATATTCTTCCCAACCCTTACTTATTTCAACAAATCCACTCTGTCGTATAGCTTCTTGATCAGTTAGAAAACGAGGAAAAGATTCAAAAGTTTGCGTTATTGATTTAGGTTCTTCATCATCGGTAGAAGATTCCAACAATTTACTTGAACGTAGTTCACTACGCATAAACTTGTAATGATCATACAAATATCCTCTTGAACCAACACCTTCACCACGATCGTTTTTATAATAAGCTGTATAGTATAATGCTCCCTTCTCTGTCGGAAATAATTCCACAACTTGATTTTTCAATTCAATAAATTTGTCTGTTGTTAATCTGCGTACATTAGAATAATTATTTATTTGTGTGATGTAATTTTTATCGATTTCAATAATATAGATGAAAAGCAGTATGATTATGAATCATGAAAGTAAAAAAAATGAAACCATTAACACAATAATTAATAGGTGTAAAAAGTATTGTTAAAAGTCTTAAAATAATAATAGGTTAGATTTACATTAATATAATTTGAATAATATAAGGTATACTTTTTGTTTAATGTTAAATTAAATTAGCAGGTAATTAAATTTATTTTAAAAAGAATTTATATACTTGTAATTTTCTCGGTTTTTCGATAGTGCGTTCTTGATGATAAGATGTTTCAAAACATTGTGGTTTACTATCTTAGTATATTTATATTTATTTAAGATCATAAGACCATCAAGATCTTCTATTAGTAAATAAAACAAAGCATTCTTTGTATAGAAAGAATCGTCTGTACAAACATATTGTAAGAATTAATAAGATGTGAATAATAAGCTTTAAATTTAAGAGAAAAAAGAATTTAAACCTAAGTTTACTGGGGTATATGATAAATTTTCTATCGAATTCGTAGACGTATTAACTTCCTCACATTCCATGAGTTCTACATCGTTATCAGAAATAAGGGCGCCTTTTTCAAAATTATATTTTGATACAAAATCTAATATTAATATTAGATCTAAGCCACAAGAATTCAAAATTTGATGTAATTCTTCATTATTCAGTGCATAAAATGTGCTGTTTGTAGTACCCTCGCCTAGGCATTGAAACAAGAAAAAATGAACGTGATTACAAGCAGAGAAAAAATACGTTTAACATAATATGCAATAAAAATAAGTCCTGCAAACAAAAAAATAAATAACTTAATCGAAAAATTCTCATAACTTTAGAAAATTGTTAATGATTTCAATTTTAATCACTTATTTAAAATAACTATTTTGTAACTATTTTTGTATCGCAATGAAAAAAGATTTAAGTGTGTGCAATTTTTATTATCCAATATACTTAATTTAAATTTAAATCTTGATTATGATTATGCATATTCAAATTTTGGTTAGTTTTAATATGTATTGATTGTATACTTACGGATAAAGGCTTCTTTTGTAGCTAAAAAATAAGAATATTTAGTAAAAAATGAATCCATTATTGCAAGTTATTCGAAAATATTTTGTACATCACTTGTGATAAAGAATAAAAGCACGGCACCTTTTTCAAATCAAGTTGACAGCTTATAAACTATTCTAGCCGTAGCGCCACTTTTTCGTATATCATCACGATTAGTTTGGGTCGCCAGGCCAACCGCACGGGAAAGTGGAGCCACTAAATCGTTAGCGGCTCACTAACGCACTATTTGATGATCATTCTAATTAGTTGGTGCTACATTAACGCCAAAGGTCTCTCCGTGTATAATTGCATATGTTACATCCGCATAATCACGGATGTACGAAAAATCATTTTTCATTTTAATTTTTTTTAACCTTTTGTTGTGCATATAAATGTGCGTACGTATATATAATTATATATACGCATATACATTATGCATGCATATAAACATATTTATTTGCAGTTCCCTCCCTAAATAACATTAATAAATACATATAAGTAGATAAATAAATGAATCTTTTAGTAATAAGGAATATACTGTATTAAAAAATAAATTTAATTTCTTGTAATAGTCTCAAGAGAAAAGCAGTAAGTTCGCGTGCCGTATACGCTACCTCAGCATTTTTAGGCGTGATAAGAAGATATCTTCTGTCACCGAATGTGAGATTTTAAAGAGTTTCTCTGAACTGACCAATGGGACTCTTTTAAATTTTGACAAACTTGCATTTTATTTCTAGATTTGTACCTTTCTTGCAGAGAAAAATAATTTTAATAAGTCAGTCCGCAGTTAGACCTCGCAAGGGTAACACCTTTTTCGACTTGCACATAAAATAAGTGTAAAATCGTAACAATAAAAACTTGTAACTCGCGCTTTATTTCCTTCTTAAATTTAATTACAAGCGAAATAACTTAATTTAGTCGCGCGCTTATTTTAACAAGTCAGTCCAATGAAAACGCGATTTTTATACAACTTACTACTAGGGGAAAAAGTGTGTTAATAAAAAGAATATTTCCTATTTTATTTTCAAATAAAAATAAATAAAAATACTAACGAGGTTTCTTCCGATTTATTATTGTAAATCTGCGCGATTCACTTATCAATAGCTTGTATGTATAACATTTGTAATAAAATAAAATAAATATCATTTACAAAAATATACAAAAAATAATCTCTGCGAACATAAGTGCCATTAATCCAGTTCCTAAATAATTAACAAACGGGCAACCAGAGAGGAGCACTGCGTCCTTCAGTGTAAAGTTTATTAAGTAGATAAACTCCTTTGCTTTCGACCACGCAGCCAGCGGTTAAGACAAGGTAAGTGATTAAGCTCCTCTATCCCACAGTCCTTTAAAAATAAAAAATATTTAACAATACCAACAAGAAATATCCCAAACAAACACATGTCCGAGTAAACCTATTTAAGGTGACCGGACATAACAGCATACTTACTTAATATTTAGATTAATGGAGAAATGATTATAATATATTAATAATTCATAATTTTTTTTATTATTACATATTAGGTACTTAATTTTATGAACTTAATGCTGGTTTCTTTAAAACAAAAAAGTGTTTTACTTTAAACAATAAAAAGTGACCCAAAAAGATATAATTTATAATAAAATACATTGTAGATGTATATTTTTGTAAAAAACAAACTTGTAGCACGTTTTGCAGTAAAAAAATCTAATTCGACTGGACTACCAGTGTTTGTTCAAATACATTGTGATCATCGTAAGGTAAACTAAAATTATTTTTCTGGATTTTAGCTAACCTAGAAGAAAAAATTTAATTTGAAAATGCAGTTGCGAAAATTTATGTAAATGATCAGGTAAATTTATTTTGAGATTCGAATAAATTTTACTGATTTACAACTTAAGTTTCATGTGTGAAAAATCTAAAGAGCATGTATAAGATTCACATGAAATTTGTTCAAGATTCTGAACTCATTTTTAAACAAATCAACTTTTTTTACTTCAAATTCTTACTGAACTAAAAATTATAGTCCTTCCAAAGAATATTAGTGATAAGTAAAATCTAATTTTATTTACAATTTATTTTAATAAATTTATCTTAAAATGCTTTTGGAATTTTTAATAATTTTGATGTTTAATTCAAAAACAATATGCCTGAAAAGTGTTTGAGAAAAAGGGAAATACAAACAAATCTTACGTGTCATTTCCAGACTTTTATGTGTGAAATTTGACGTAAAATACAGAAAATTTATTTCAATTTAGAGTAAAAAAGAACGCTCATTTTTCTCAGACATTTATTTATTAATTAAATAGAATATGAAGAATATTTCTTCTAACATAAAGAATATTACTAAAATGAAATCAGTGAACATTTTCACCAATGAATGAACATCTTTCTATGGTTACAACACGTTCATTCGTTGATACTCAAATTCCTTGAAATCTGTTTTTTTCACTGTGAAATTTAAATATGTTGATTTCAAATATCATTTTTAAAAAATGAGAAAATGTTATCTAAATAAATGATGTATAGAGATTCATGTAAAATTTTATACTTTACAAATCTACTAGTTAGTAAAATGAAAATGATTAAGAAAAATGCATATTTTTTTTAACCAAATGTTAATTTATCAGCGTGTGTTCAAATACTGGTAAAATTATCCTAATATCCCTAGTAAAAATGCGTATAATAACGAGCCTAAAGAAATTTTTCGTGAAAAAAAATATATTACAAAATAATACTGGTTTTATTTAGTTACTCATTTTTCATTCATTTCAAGCAGTGACACCATATTTCAGAAAAAAAACTTATATGAACTTTCATAACAGGGAATGTATTCGGGAAAAAATAGAAAAATGAAGCGACGGTGCGAAATTTAAACCGGGAATCACCGGGTGAAAAGCGAAGATGCTACCCATTAGCCACGCGCCGCACTTAATGGGATGAGTATAAGTACTCTATTACTGATTCATTGTCAGTAATGAGAATCCCTTTTATTGTGCCGACAAGCCCAAATACATTTCCGTTACATCCCCTACCCAAGATGTGACCAATCGCCCGGCGATATGGAACACAATCTTACCATATAGGCGCACTCTCGCTACACTGATTCCTTTGAACCAGGAGAGATACAACCTGCACCTTTCACGTTTGAAGTTAACCTTTGACGCTCAAACCCCCCTTCTACGATGCTGGGGCTGTACCGCGTCCACGTATGCATACTGCCACTTTTATATAGAGTTCCAATGCTTTCCTACGCCCGAACACCACGCAGACTTACACAATAGAAATCCCTGAAGGATTGTGATATGGTACACGGAAACACACATTTACACGGGATTCTACCTGTTATTTTTAACATACATTAAAAAACCATGGACTTGATAAAGATCGATAAAACAAATTTTAAATGACCCACCGTGGGTTATATTGGGCGCCATTTATAACGGGGAATGTATTCGGAAAAAAATAGAAAAATAAAGCGACGGTGTCGAAATTCGAACCAGGGACCACCGGCTGAAAAGCGAAGATGCTACCCATTAGCCACGTGCTGCACTTAACGCGACGAGTGTAAGTACTCTATTACTGATTCTTTGCCGGTAATGAGAATCCCTTTCATTGCACCGACAAGCCCAAATACATTTCCGTTACACTTTATAATTTTTACTTTTAAAACATACAAACAACAATATTTTACGAGTTCTATTTACAATCATTCAACTTTTATTACAATATTTTTAATAAATTTTATACATTAAGTCTTCGCAAGGGCCATCATGATTAAAATTAAACAGTTTAATGAGATGGTTTGATCATGTAATATCATATTAACTAAATTCTGATTCATCGCTTGAAGAAACTCAGTAAAGTATTCTCATACGTATGTTTCAAATGTAAAAATTTTTAAGTTAATATAAGATTCTTTCTAAAACCTGGTAATAGAGACCAAAATTCATTCCAATTTTTTATTAATATTAAAACAATATAAAATAGCTCATTTTAATCAATATCATCAGATTTAAGAAAAAATCTTATGTTAGCTTTATAATATTTACTTTTAACCATACATATGACAATACTCTATTAATTTTCTTCATGCGTTGAATCAAAATTTATTGAATATAATATGCATGACTGAATCAATTCATTAAACTGTTTAATTTTAATATAAATGACTCTTGCAAAGTTTGATATATGAAATTTACTAAAACTATTTTATTACATTAAAATAAATTACAAGTAAAACCAGTAAAGTATTATTATTCGTGTGTTCTAAAAAGATCTATTGTGATATTGACTGAAATGAACTATGCGTATTGTTTCAATAATATCAACCAATTGAGATGCATTTTGATGTTTATTACCATATGTCAGAAAGAATATTATATTGGCTTTAAAATTTCTAGTTTTGAATTATACATATGATAATATTATTTTTTGATTTATTAAAACTAAAAATTAATTATAATAATAAGTCAAAATATAGAATCAATAAAAATTTTAATTAAACTTGTCTCCAGGTTCCAAATGTAATAATTACGAGGAATAATAAGGTAAGTTCGTTTACAACATTTGTGTAAATCCGCGCGCATTTCGTAAATATTGATCATAATGAAACTCATGATATCTCATTCTAAAGTTCTTTCTTTCAACTTTAAAATGAGACATTACACGTCTATAAATATTGATTAAGTGAGCCACAACAATCATTTGCGTTTAATGTGTCCGTATTAGGTACAGTTGTTTTAACTTACATACATCCTATTTTGAAAAACTATTTGCACCAATATTAATAATTTTTCAAGGTGCCCTGGATTAAAAAAGAACATCAAAATCGGCCCATTATTTACGGAGATACGGCTAATTTTTATGAATTTTATTGGAACGAGATCCTTCGTTAACTTTCCTCACGCGCAAAGATAAGCATCCCCACAACGACTCCGACTTTGACGTTATTATTTGTATGTTATTATTTTAGTTTTAATAATAAAGAGTCGCATTTTAAAAAATCTAATCATGGATTTTTAAAATAAAAGTCTTCAACTAAAAAATGACGCTTGATTCGTTTCTTAATTGTTATAAACTAAGTGACTGTGATTTTTTTTTTTTTAATTTTATCTCGGCTCCTATCGGCCTTCTTTTTCTTCTTTTTCTTTAATTGGCCTTTCGATTTTTCATCATAGGCCATAGTCAATTTTTATTTTTTTAATTATTTTTGCCCCGAGGGGACTTTTTATTATTAATTTTGTGTTGTTCCGAGGAACTCTCTATTTTGTTTTTTGTGTTCTTCGGGTTCTCTTCCCCTCGAAAAAATACGAAAATTGTTTTTCCCAGTTTTCCTAGGGTGTCGAACCCCGATCCACTAGGACGCAAACCAGCTGCCTTAAGCAACTGTGTTACTTTTCGTCCTTTAACGACGGAGCTCGTAAGTGTGTTTATAAGAACAAAGCACATGCAACAGAGGTGCTTGCTTGAAAAACAGCCGAGAGCGGGATTCGATCCACGGTCCCCCGAGAATACGAATCCAATGCTCTTACCGACTGTGCCACAGACCGGCTCATCCTATCGGCCTTAGAGAGTTCTTTTTTTTTAAATCTTTGTTTCGAACACAGCTATAAGAATATTCAAATAGTAAATTCGCAAAAGTTATAAATAAAGCCCCAGCTTCATTTATTTGTAAAAAACACCCTCATTTTTAAAGCTTTATAAAAAATATTGCAATTTAATTTTCTCATTTGCTCTTAACAAAATATGAAAATTTGAACCTTCATGAAGAGTTTAGGCGTGTTGGTATAAATAATAGGGAATATCTCAGCAAACAAATGAACTAACTTGCTTTACACCCTCTCTTTCTGTTTGTATTTATGAAGGCTTCTTTTTGAAAGTTTAAAAATATTTAAAAATTATTTTTGCAATAAATAACTGATATTTAAGAAATGGCCATTTTTTATGGTTTTTTGGCTTTTTTGTAATAACTAATTGACGAAAATAATCGCAGCAGTACTCAAATTGTAGGTTTTTTCATTCTCTAATACTTTTATTCATTACTTTTTTTGCTAAAATGCATAGGTTGCTTTAGAGAATTAAAAAAGCTGTTTTGGCCAACTTTGCAGCCTCCTGGAGTATTTTCTACCGTTTTTTTTATTATATTTTATATAGGGTAGGTTTTTTTATCGCTTTTAACAACTTTATAAAGGTTTCATTAAGCCCCTAATTAATGTTAAAAATAGCTTTTTTTGCTCAATTGATTGGACTATTAACACTCCTTTAATAATTTAGATGAAAAATTTTCAATTTATTTCAGACATTTTTTCCAAATTAATTCTTTAGACGTGGACAACTAAATCATGCTCTAAATATTTTTAATTCTGTATTTTAACATCTTTTAAATTATGTAAAATAAAATTTAAAAAAATGTTTATAATTTATTAATTATTATATTTTTGAAAAAGTTGCGTCACTTTTGGCTCGATAAAGCGATACGAAAATTGATATAAAAAGTGACGCAAAATATTGCATCATAAGTTCCGCGATCATTTTCAGGAGGGCATGCAACCAAATTCCTAATCACCGAGGGATGGCATTTCGCCATTTTATTGTACTATAATCTTAAGTTTGTATTTTCATAAAATATATTATGAGAGGATAAATAAAACAATTATTTGTTTACTTTTTTCAATAATATTTACTTTTTTGTTTATTTTATACTAATTTTATTTTTAATAAAAAAATTAATTAATACAACTAGAAATTGAATTAATTTTTTATTAAACATTTTCCGCATGGATTTAACATGGTTTGAAGAAAAATGAATAATAATTACAAAAAAAAATAATTTACACAGAAAGAATTTTGGCAATGCATGATTACCATTTTCTGATCATATAGGATTTCAAAATTATTTGAAATAATATATTCTAAATTTGGTAAAGCATTTTTCCCAAAATTGTAATATAACATTTCAAGAAGCTTCGAAATACCGTATGCTATGCTTGAAATATTACATGTCAACAAAGAGAAAAAGAATCACAAAACCTGACATCCCAGATGTCAAGCGCATTGAATCCTGTATTTCAAGGATCGTTAAAATGATATATTACCAACTATTTTATTAACAAAGTCGAAAATAGTAATGTATTATTTAATGGATGTTCATTTAGTATTTCAATCAACATTTAAATATTCTATTGCCAAATTTCTTTCTGTGTACTAAAGAAAAAAATTAATATGTATAAATCATTATAAAAAAAAGAAACATAAATAGAACAATAGAAATTAAAATTTATTCAAAAAGTCAACATATTCACAACAATATTATATTTAATAAACAAACAAAAAACTGTAAGTAAGGACAATAAATAAATTGTATTTGTCTAATCTATTTTTTCGTTATAATTAAAAAATTACACATTTTTATACAAATGTAGTTTTTAAGACGGGCAAACGATCCCATTCTATGAAAAAATTTTTATCAATTTTTGCGTAAAGTTTGAAACAAAAAAACAGTTGAATGCGGGTTTTCAATTAATTGAATAGTAAAAAAAAGAGCTTTATTGTAATGACTACACAATTATACGAAGGAAATTTTTATTCCAGTCTGTCAACAAACAGCACTACTTCAATTTTCAAGATAGAAAAAACTTTTCAGAAGGAAAAATGTTCGAAATTGTATTTTTATATAAAATAGGTTATTTTCGAACATAAGAAATTTATATTAAACTAGCATCCCTCGTCGCGGCTTCACTCGCGCTATAATTGGGCAGAACTCGGTAGGCATAGAAAATGATTCTCGGAAACTATCATTTATTAAATGTAGCTTATGTGAATGTTTAACTATAATAGGGAATAAGTGCAATAAAAATTTTCCGATAAGTTATACGTAATATCCTTGCGATATAAGTACCTCTACCATGCTAATCCAGTAGTTATAGTTGTTTTTATTCACCATTCTGCTACTATGGCTTATGATCCACTCCACTTTTTAGATCCATCAATGATCCTCCAAACACTTCGATCATTTTTTCTCACTCTTTGTTTACTCTAAATTTTTGCCCAATGAGACTTTATTTTATCTCTCGAATACCCAATCGGACTTTTTGATAACAGGAGTTGCTCCGAAGGGCTTTCTATAAGGACTTTCGTGGTTTCTGGGTTCTATTTCCCAGAAAAAAATTTAGAAAAATTTTTCCGGAATTTTCCCAGGGAATCGAATTCTGATTCACTAAAACGCGATCCAAGAGCTTTAGCCCCTGCGTCACCTCCGCTCCTCTAATCTAGTAAAGTAAACGGCAAAACCAGTCACCACCTATTAGACAGTCAACGAAGTGCCAATTTTTAATAAAAAATCGTTAATTATTGAAGTTAACCTTATTTGAAAAAAGTACAAAGTAATTTAATTTTTTTCTTTAAAAATGGCAAAAAATGATATAAAAGTACAAAATTTTTAACAATACAATTACGTTAAAAAAAATTTTTTTTTTTACATGCGTAAATCAATTTTAGTAAACATATATGCTAAAAATGATAATTTTACCTTCAGCATTTTTTTACTTAAAAATAACAAAAAAAAAATGAAAATTAAAAATTTTTTAAAATATAATTACGTTAAAAAAAATTTTGTTCATTAATCAATATAACAACCTTAGTAAATATATACACTGAAAATGACAATTTCACCTTCAGCATTTTTTACTTTAAAAAATGGCAAAAAATCGAATTAAAGTAAGAAATTTAAAAAAAATAAATTTTTTTTTCGTGAATATGTCAATTTTAGTTAAACTAAAAATGACAATTTTACCTTCAGCAATTTTTTCTTGATTGAAACCGGTGAAGATGGCAAAAATGTATTTTTTACGAGTTCGTTTAAATATTTTTTTATAAATATAGATAGATAGACAATATTTTATTTGTAAAAAATACAAAAGCGTGTAATACAATTTATAAATATAAAACTAAATATTGCACTTAACGTCTAAAAAATGTATGAATATAAATGTAAATATTGCACAGGATATCACAGACAATCACTAAACCTAGTAAGACTGAATAAGTATATCACAAAAAAAGTGTTATCACAGATTAATAATAATACAAAAAATAATACAAGAAATGATAAAATACACGCAACAATCCTAAAAAATAAAAATCAATCACACAATATCTATCAGTTATAATATTTAAAATTTAAATAAATTTTTAAAAAATCAGAATTAATAAATAATGCAATAAAATAATAAGCGTATGCCATAGCATGAAACGCAGTCAAAACAATAAATTCAAGTAAAACATTCACTCACTAACCATTCAGTCAATAAATACACTCACACCTTAAGCCTATACAAGACACGTTACAAATGAATAGATTGACATAGAAAATGAAATTAAGTTTATTCGAAGTTGAGTAAGTACCTCCTCAAAGCCGACTTGAACCTGCCCTGTGATGGAAGATTTTTTATATCAGCAGGCAGGGAGTTCCAAAAATGCGCACTTTGAACTTGAAAGGAATTCCTTCCAGTCTCAGCACGCATAAAGGGCATCTCGAAATCCTTAATCTCTTCCCTAGTGGCTAGCCTAGGTACATATCTAGTAAAGAGACCGACTAGATACTCGAGAGTATTCATGCGCACGATTTTGTTCATAAGTACACCCATAAAATACTGTCTCCTCGTACGCAGTCAACCTATCGCAGCTCTATGAGGAGAGGCATGATCGTCCATTCTCACGCCCAATGCATATTTCACACATGAATTTTGTAGTCTCTGTAATCGTCTTTCATTTCCTGTAAAGCATCGAGCAGGGTGGTTGCGAGTTGTTTGCGTGAAGCCTCAGTGGTATACTGACAAAAAAACCGTAAACCGTACATAGTCCTACTAAATTTTTTTGTCAACATATTAATGTGTGGCTTTCATGATAGCAAAAATGCAAGCACAACACCGAAGCTGGTAGCAGCATCAGAGAAAAATATGTCGACACCACCCTCAAGCTCAATCGTTCATGGCTTACCAAGATAAAAGTCTTTATAAATTGACTATTAACAAAAACAATCGCTTTAGTTTTGCTTGCATTTAATGTAAGAGAAGCATCGACAGCCTTCTCCGACACCGATTTGGCTGTCGTCTATAGAATTCGAATACCTCTATTCACATCCTCGTAAGAGACCTGCGTTCAAATTTGCAGGACATCCGCATATTATAGGTGCTCAGTGCAACTGAAGTTGAGCGTGTCACGTACGTTATTAATGTAAAGGAGAAACAACAGAGGTCCCAGAACTGAATCCTGCAAGATTCCTAAATTGGTTATTAGCCAACTAAAGTCAAATAAAAGTAGTAACGTGACGAGTTTCTTATTTAGACCCGATCTTATGTCGTCTGTAAGTTCATATACGGCAGTCTGCGTTGAGTGATGCTTTCTAAAGCCAACCTGCATAGAGTCGTGTATTTTATGTGGCCTAATGGACTCTTGTAATTCTTCATCAGTAGTCTTCTCAAGGACTTTCAAAAGAAAAGATAAGATTGCTATGGGCCTAAAATATTCAGGCAATATAGGTGCAGGACACTTTTTTAACGGAATAAAGCGTGCACGCTTCCAAAGGCAAGGGAAGACCCTATGTGCGGAAGAAGAATTAAACAGAGTGACAAGATGTTCTCCAAACAATAAAGCTTTGAGTATCACGCTCTGCCGGATGCCATCTTCGCCACAAGCCTGTGATGAAAAATGCGAAATTGCAAGAACTACATCATTAACATTAATTGGCTTGAAGGCAAAGCCACTTTCACTATATTAAGAAAGAATTCTCTTACATTTCTCATTATCATCGTGTGACGAGACTGACACCTCCACAAAGTGCGGATTAAGCTTATCCGGAGAAAATTCATTCAAGTCCCCTTGAGGTCCGGACAGGAGCCCCAGGTTTCTTAACTCCTTCTAGACATTACCTCTGGCAAGAACTTCAAACAGACCATTATGAAAAAAGTAGTCCTAGCTTGTTCAGTTTGTTCCTCTATCATTTTACGCAGTTGCAGAAATATGAAGAGATGTCTCTCATCCTTCATCCATTTGTATCTCCGATACGTAGCATCTCTCTTGCACCACATCTGCGACAATCCTTGGTCTATCCATGAAAATTTGTCTTCACCAAGTTCAAGTGTTTTTAGCGGCGCTAGATTTTGTATTGCTGCCATAAGATTGTCACAGAGGCAGTCAAGTGCAGGTTCCGGGTCAACTATGCCAACTGTAAATGGCGTCCAATCACAGCCGGTTAAACTCTGTACCAATAATGTTGGACAATATCTTTATAATTCCTATACTCAAATGCTTTTTAATCTGTTATGACATGATTACCAGAAATACATACGTCAACCGAGTAATGCCGACTGTCAAAATTAGCTAATAAATTTCGTGCGTCAATTACTGTATCGTTATCGTCTACAAGAATCAGGTTAATCCACGTGTGAAACGTCGGAGTGTGATGCGTGGCACTGTTTTGTACCAACTGTAACGAAAGCTCAGCTAACACCTTATTAAGAAATTGGGCATCACTGCTCTCACGCAGGAGATCGGCACTCAATTCTTTCATTATAATTTTAAGAGTGTAATCAGAGGCATAATTTCTTAAAACATTTAAAAAGTCCGTGTTTTTAATAAACGAAATAGCAGGAAGCCGATATATAACAGAAACCAACACGGGTTCAGAGCTGCCCATTTGCAAAGAACAGAAAATATATTCAGGCACCTCTGGTTTACCTTCACCGTGACTAGTTTGAGTATCCAAAGCAGCTAAATTAGTGCATTAAAAATTTTTTTTATATACAAGGCAATTCCTCCACCGCGCAGATTTCTGTCCTGTCTGAACACTTTATACCCCTTGACCCGAATAACGTCATTTGAAACAAGCAGACTCAACCAGGTCTCAGTCACTCAGAATATGTCGTAAAAAGGACCACCACTTAGGAACTCACACACCTGAACAATGTGACCTCTTAACAAAGTCACATTCAGAAAGCACGCTCGCAGCTCAAACCTCCTTCCTGTACGAACTCCGTAGGAGGCCTGGCGCAGTCATTGGAGAGAGGCCACATTCGATGTTACTCCATTATCTTCAATTAATACTTGGTTTGTCGCTATATTTTGTTGCTCAAAAACTTTACTACATATGTTATTCGATGGAGTTTCAGAGTTTTTCTCATTTAAATTTACATTATTTGATTTTTTAACACTGTTGCCTGAAATAAAATGTTGCTTATGAGGTTTATAAATTCCAACCTAATTCAGGTGATACAGGCAGAAATAGAAACACTTAATATTTTTACAACTCGCTAATTAATTTAGTTCTAAAATAAAGTGAATTGAAAGACGTATATCTTTGTCAATTATTAATAAAATTTAGTGTAGAAAATAAAATTCAAGGTTGTTCTATACAGTCTATGTCAAAAGTTAGTATTTTCGATAATGGTTTATATTTTTGGGTAGAGGGTGTTTATTTAATTTTTCACCTATTAATTTAATAAATAATATTAAAAAAGTCATTTCAAACTTCGTTTCATTTAAATATAAAAATTTATTAAAGAGTTACAGCATTTTAAAGTTTATAACTTTCACCGAAATCTAGTGTCATCATAAACAAAGGTGCCAAAGTTTCAAAAATGATTTTATTCGACAGCAACAAAGTTTATTTTGTTCAGTTTAAAATTTGTAATCTATTGACAAGGATAGAATTTCAATTTTCATTTTTTACATCAATTCATTGCCGATTTTCTACGATAAAACAGTGAGTACCATCTGAGACATATACATTTTTTCGTAAACAAATAGCAATAAATTTGAATGATAAATAAAAATTGAAATTCTATCCTTGTCAATAGATTCTAAATTTTAAAATAAACAAAATAAACTTTGTTGCTGTCGAATGAAATCATTTTTCAAACTTTGTCACTTTTGTTTATGATTACATTAGATTTCGGTAAAAGTTATAAGCTTTAAAATACTATAACTTTTTAATAAATTGTTATATTTAAATGAAACAAGGTTTAAAATGATTGTTTTAATATTATCTAATAAATTACTTTGTGAAAAATAGAATAAACCCTTCCTACCCAAAAATATAAACCATTATCGAAAATACTAACTTTTAACACATACCGCATAGCCAGAACATCCTTAAGGTAAGTTATAAAGAAGTTGAACACCATTTTCTAATTTTGAAAGTGTTGAGGATTGTGAATTTCGTTCTTTCTAAATAGTGGTTATAACATATAAAAATATTATTTTTTTCCAAAGTTATAGAGCAATAAAAATTAGACCAAATTTTAGTATTTATTATTTATTAATGTTATAGAGCGGAATTTCAAGTCCAATTTTTATTGCTATTGTTATTAGGAAAATATTAAGCGTTGGAGTCTAGTTCTCTGTTTATTTTTGTTTTTACACTCAAAATCGTCTCTTAAAATTGGAGCAAAATCGGCGAACCAATATTCTCACTCTTCTTGTTAGGTGAATATTAATTAAAATTATGAAAAAATCAGTATTGTAAAATTGAAGAATCTCAGGTAAAATCAAAAAGAACGCAACCAAACCTTTTTTAAACATTAATACTATGTATAAAAAATAATTTAAAATTATAAAAAAACAAGAAAAACATCTTTAAGAAATGTTTGAAAAGTGTTCAATGATGAATATTTTTCGATCTTCTAGAAAAACTGTCCAAATTTAAAAGCTCCTATCTCTAGTATTTTTTAATTAATTTAAATTTGCGACGGCTTAAATTAAAGGGTAAAGTAAGAAAAAAAATTTAAGCTATTGTAGATAACAGTGAAATAAAATGCTAAAATTCTATAAAAGTTTAAAAATAACTGAAAAATCAAAAAACTCGAAGAAAGTAGCCTTTACATTGAGGAGTACACAGCTTTTTATAATACCCGATAGAATTTATTACAATTTTTTTTTAAATATGTGATGAAATAAGTAAGACAGGATGTCGTGAGTTAAAATATATATTACGACCTCATGCTTTGGTAGCATTTCTGCGGTAACGCAGGGATCCCTTGATGTAATAAGAACAGAGATTAATGCAAATCATAGTAAATTGAAAAATAAACTCTTTTCAATTAGAACTGAGCAGAAAAAACTCTCTTACATTTTCTGATAGAGATATTCTTAATATTATTTTTAAAACTATTGGCTTTGATCATTATCAGGGCTTTATTGTTACCACTCGCCAATGGTCACCTCCACCCAAAATTTACATAGAAACTGAGAAAGCTACATCTGCTAAGCTAAACAATCCTAATTTTAATTTTAATAACTCAAATACTCGTTATTTCGTTTTTTAATGTATATCTAGTGCTGCCCATGATTCGGTGATGTTGGTCACTGGAAAGTTGAGATTTCGGAGTGGTTCTGAGTTGTTCGGTCAAGGGGCTGACAATAATCTATTCTTCAGAGCACTATGGCCTAAAAATACTTTCGAGCTTCTGAAAAAGACTCACAAAGTGACACGCAAGAAAGGTCTTCCTAAGTCCATTATCAAGAATCTTACTGTGTTTTTGCGTAGATCGTCTAAGTCAACCCCTAAACCTATTCATCAAGAATCTGATCTTGACTCTTTTAAAAATCTACAAAAAACTTGATTTAATCTTGGATCTCATGTGGTTAGCACTTTAAATCACAATTCGCGTGTAAACTACTGTTTAAATGAGATGGAGAGTAAGCATGATTTTTTAGACCTAAATTTTTCAGTTTTCTGATTGGTTCCTCTATGCATCACATGGTAATTGAAATTACTCACTTTTGGATAACTTAGAAATTTCTTTTCAAGGGCTTTTTTCTTCCATTTTTCATGAACTTTAAAATTTTAGATCTTGCTAGATAAAGCCATCAATAAGCAATCATGGCAGTTTAAAATATATGTTATCGAGCTTCCATTATTTTTCTTATTCATAATAGTCTGTCTCATACTAAACATAGACATCTGATTTGAATACTCAAAAACTATTGAAATAAGTTCAAAGATCATATAGTAGAATATTATTTATCAATTAGAAGCCTAATTATAAACAACACTCGTTACTATTATAATTACAATTACTTTCGTAGGCAAATAAAACTTTGAGCCATCACAAATTCAAATAATTATTTAATAAGTCTTGTAGCTATATACAAAAACATTTCTTTCTGAATACTTATATGAGTAGAATCTAAATGCAAATTAATTTGATGTAAAATCATATTATTGACATGAATATCGTTTGTAATCTTACATGTGTAATAATCTGATTTCCACCTTGCCATAAGTTGTTGGAACAAAGTTCTCATCAACTGTGATGACATGTGCCATCAAATTTAATGAAATCAGTTGATCAAAATTCCAAACGATATTAGTACGCTGAACCAATTTTTATTTTATAACGAGAATCATCAGATATAAAATCCTCAATCTGATAACTTTCAATGAATATAACATATGACAATAAATTGCTAGAAAAAAGTTAAATATAGATGAGCATTATTGAGAAATAAATAAATGCCCGTGAAAGATGCACAATGTGATGAAAATTATATAAATAATCAACAATTTCAGAATACCAAAACATTAAGCAAATAATATTGATACAATCTTTGTCAACTTATAAAATCAGATATTAAAATTTTATTACCACAATCGTTGGATTTCATACTTGTAAGTAGTTTTACTTGTTTTGACTCCTATGTAGCTATTGATACGTATTTTTTTCCATTGAAAAAAATTTGTATTACCTCTAGAAACAAACTGCACTATCAAAAATGACATGACATTCAATGCAGTAAAATAAAATGATTTAAGGTATTGCAGTAATTAAGTTATAAATTGTTTAAAATTTAATGCAGTTTGCACAAAAATTAATGCATTTAGCAGTGATTATACTGCTAAATTTATGTAATTTAATTCAATTGTACATGATTTATATTTAATGTACTGGCATGAAATTTACTTCAATTATATTTAATAGAAGCCACTGTCATTTTTCTCAACAGTGTGTGTTCCAAAATTGGTATCATTTTCCATTCAACAGATACTTTTTATAGAAAGCTAATGCAATCTAGATCCATTTACTCTAGATCTTTGAAATTTTTTAAAAATATTTTGGGTAATGAGAAAAATATATTCTCAGAGTTTCAGCGTTTTTTATAATTTTGCCCTTTTAGGTGATGTGAATATTGTCAAGGTATTCCACCGTGTTCGAATCTTGCGCGCTTAGGTAATATAATATGACCCGCGCCAAGTCATATAACTCATCTAAGTTACGTGGAGACAAGCACGCAACTTGACAAGCAGCGCACGCAAGAGAAGAAAGCAAAAAAGAGTAATTAATATTTGACCTGTTCCTGTCGCTTACCTGCGACGCCTCCACAGCCCTTATCAAAATATATTTATTAAATTAAATCATTTTTCATATCGGATAAGAATATATTTATTCTATACTATTGTAAAGTCGAGATATAATATTTGACAAGAAAAACTAAGCGGCTACAGCATCGTGACTCTCGATCAAGGAAGAGTAAGAGAGACAGCGTAAATAAAATTGAATATACTGTAAGACGCGTGCTGTATGTTGAGTGAGCGACAAATTATTACAAGTGTTATAGACATTTAAGTATATATATAATTATTAAGAGAATTTGTCGCACAATCAATTATACTTATTATGAACGCATGATCTTATTTTCATTTTTAATCTAATAAAAGACTCTTGCGGTATACAAATTTTGAATAAAAAAATAAATTTGTATTAATTTTAATTTTTTTTTTTGTAACGTAGAATACACCCGTTACAACATATATATATGGCCCATTCTCTGTCAAATCAAAGAATAAAAAATTTTTTTCGCTAAAAATTCGTTAAATGGTTCTTTTCCATATTATGGACTACTAAGAATTTTTATAGATCTCTTTAGTACACATTTTTAGAGCTACAAAGCTTTAAAGTTGAACTAAAACCATATTTTTAACATTTTTGACTAATTTTAGGCTTAAATTACTCAGTTACGTTGCATTTTAGGAATATATTACTGGGAAACTTTTTTGTTCAAAATATTCTAAATTTTAAGAAAAAAGTAATTCATAAGTGCTAATGTAGCCATTCGCTGAGCTAAAGCCATTCAAAACATTAAAATACCACTTTTCAAGGTTTCGAACCATGATCCCATGCCCAAAAAACTTATTAAAGCAGGTAATATATATATAAATATGGTCTAAAAATTTCAGAATAGACATCCTGGGCGATCCCTTGGAAAGAAGAAAAATCTAATTAAAAATAATAAAAAATATGATTTTGAGCTGAATTTCTTTAGTTTTAAGCTTGAAATTACTTCAAAATCATTAGCAAAATGATACTACGGTAGTTGTATTGAATAAGTTGATTCACTTTTTTTTATAGAATTGATCACTCAATTTCAGAATTATTAAAATTTGAGTGACTGTGGAATGGGGTGAAAGTTGAAAATAAATAAATTGACTTTATGTGTCTATTTATGAAATCATCGGATGAATGATAAGTTAAAAAAATCTTATAATTTTTTAAGAAAGTGCATTTCCATCTTTTTAGTATACATTTATTGTATTTAAAGTGAAAATAATTTTGAAGATTGTTATGGATGAACGTAGAAGTGATAAATATATTTCATGGAGATTTCGACTTGCACAACATCAAATAATATGGTATATCAATACATCCAAAACTGACATGAGTTTAATCGTATATCACTAACAATGAGAATGAATTAATTTAATATTAATAGATACCAATGTCTATGACATGCTGATTTTAATTATTTGTTCAAATGGCTCCTAAGTGTTTATATATGATTACATTCAATTATTGCTGTCACATCATTGGATAAATTCAAATTAAAATGGAAATCAATTTTCATTAAATGAGAATATTATTTACCAATGTGAATGTAATAAGCAACTCTAAAAAAAAATACAACAAAAATTAGAATCAATCATTTTCTAAAACTGAACTTCAGAATATAGATCAATAGGTACTTTAATTTCAACAAGTCTCGAGAAATAAAATTCGAGTCAGTGTCTATCATCCGCTTAGTCTATAAAAGAATATGATCATTTGCCTGTTATCACATTTATATTATTTATCTGTACTGTTATAAATAGAATACTCACTTGCCCTGAATCATACTATTTATAACTTGTAATCAAGAAAAAGTTATTGCAAAGTATGAACCATTATTTGAAACAAATCTGTCAAGATATACATTCATACATGTTTTAAAGTACCCTGTTGAAAAAATTTATATGGTATTTTTTTATAAATTATCAATCTGAATTTTTTATATGAATTTTTCATATATTCAATATATATTTTTGTTTCATTTATATTAAATTAAAAAATTCATATAAAAAACAGATTGGATTTTGAAATTTTTTCCCACTTTTCCCATATAAAAATAATGAGATGATCATCATGATTATTATTCATTTAGATTTTTCATATGAATTTTTCATATAAATTTTTTATATGAATTTTTAATGATTTTTTTATATAATTTTTTCATATAAATTTTTTAATATATAAAAATGAGACAAAAATGCATATTGAATATATGAATAATTTATATGAAAAATTTATATTGAAAATGCAAATATAAATTCATATGAATTTTTTCAACAGGATATCAAATTCCACAAAGCTTTCAAGCTTACTTAGATTTGTGAACCTCACTATTTTACAGACATTATGAATCACATAATAAACAATTCCTATTAATGATTTATGTAACTGAAAAATAATATAAAAAGTTTCTAACACCGTAATAATATTTGATTACGTAAATTGATTCATACTTTTTTATTTTAAATGCAAAATTAAGAAAAAGGCTTAAGCGATCCTATTTATTTTAGAAATATGATTATATTACACTCAATAAATACTAAACAAACGTCAATAACACTTGTAATAATATGAAAATGATTATTTATGAATTAAAAATCAAGCGATCAAAGCCCTTTCTGCACAGTGCTGTACAATAATGTTTATTAGTTTTCATAAAAAGGTCATGGAACATTTGAAGTACAACACATTCTCTTGAAGCAAATAACGAATCAAGAAAATAACCCTTAGAATCCAACACAGGATACACTTGTTCATTATCTACTTGAGAGTAGGTTCCATACACCACATCTGTCTTACCTAATCTGTATAAATTTATATCTGAAGAAAATATGACATATAAAGTATCATCAGTGCATATCATATTTGGTAAATTAGAGTCACCAACTATGATTATTTTATAATTAGGATATCTAAAATATAACTCTTCAATCTTTTTTTAATGAGCTTTATAGACACTTCATCTGATAGAGAAAAATAGACACATCCAATCAAAAACTTTCCAGCAAGCATGATGATAATTGATTGTTATTCATTCTTAAGTTGACCTGACTATAATCAACAGAAAAAACAGTGTTCTGAGACTTCTTTAAACCTGACAATAAAATTTTCAGTATTTAAAGTAGAGCAATTTACACAGCTATACTTTTCCATTCTCCTCCCTTTCGTTTTTCCATTTTTTGTAGGTTAAGTGTTATGTGCAAAAACGGAGCACAAATTATTCTTTAAAATACTTGAAAAAATTAAAAATATGATTTGTAATAATAACTATGAATAATGTAAGTGACTCTTCATAAATTTATTTGCACAAGAATAATTAAATAAACAAATGAGCAACATAAGAAATACAGATAAAACGTGTTGCTATGCATTCCCTCGTGACTATTTTGAATATAAATGGAATATAAATATTTTCTATTCTGATTTTTATTTATAATGAAAATATTTTTATTAAATATTATTTCATTATTATAACCCCCACTCCATGTCATCAAACTTCTATGACATATCTCTTTATTTTTATTCTGCATGATGTGAGCAGGGCACACAAAGTCTTACAGAATAGAAAGTCGCAGAGTAGCTATCATTGGTTATTTCCATTACCCAAGCTCTACTATGTATATCTATTCTTCATCCCCTGATTGCGGCCTAAGGCTCGAATTCATAGTCGTGACTTGACTATTCAGTATAACTTGAAACTTAAGTATCATCATTTGAATATCAGCTGTTACTTCAATTAAGTGTTATATCTAAACCGAAGAGCATCTCATTAATTAAATGTGCTACCTTGAGAAATTATCACAGTCAGTTATAAAACATAAATCGTACAGATAAGATACTCGTTGATAAAGATGTAACACTCAATTGAAGTAACAGCTGACACTCAAGTAAAGATACTTTGGTTCCAAGTTATATTCAACGCTCAAGTCACGTCTATGAATTCGAGCCTAAGGTTCAAAGTGATAAACGAAATTCAAGTAACGGTTATATCATCTATCTTTTTTTTATCATGACAGAGACAAAGACAGAATTAGTTTTGAGTGAAGTTGAACTTAAGAATTTTCCCTCATAGAAGTTTTGAAACTTGTATATATGATTACGCCGTTGTCATTTTTTAATATATAGTTTGTAAATAGTATCATGTAAACAATATTACATCGATAGTATTATTTTAATCGAATATATCAACGTTAACGTAATTATCAAAATTTTATTCTTATTATTATTTGTTTTTTCAATCTAAAAATTAGGTAAACATTCTGTTTAATTTTATAAATTTTAGAATATTATATATCTTTAAAATATTTATGTTAGTAAAATTAATATAGATCTGTTTGATATTCGACAAAGGTTATTCTAATTATTGCCAATAAAACAATGTCGAGTGAGGAGATGCCACTTGACGAAGTGGAAATAATTTCCCTGCAAATTTTAGAACAAATTTATCAAGTACTTTACGTAAAATAAAAAAATAAAGAAATAAAGAATCGAAATTTTTTTTAAAATCTTTAAAATTTTCTAAAATTGTAACCACTCTAAAAAAATTAGTTTTTAAAAGCTAATTTTTTTCTGACAATAGCGAATTGATTGTACAAAAATTTTGGAGAAAATTTATAGTATGGTTTACGCAAAATAGAAGGTAAATAAAAAATAATAATTTTTTTGGAAATTTTCAAAATGCTCTTAAATTAAATTGCTCTGAGAAAATTAGTTTTCCAAAACTTGTTTTTTTTAGACAGTAGCGAATAACTTGCATACAAATTTTGAAGCAAATCTAACAAATGGTTTTCGTTAAATAGAAAAAAAAGGAAAAATAACAATTTTCAAAAAATTTTAAAAATGCTTTAAAATTAAAAGTGCGCTAAAAAATCAGTTTCCAAAAGTTTTTCTTCTCTCAGCAGTCGAAAATAAGTTCCATACAAATTTTCAAGCAAATTCTCCGAGTAGTTTACGTAAAATACAAAAAAAATGAAAAATCGAAATTTTTTTAAAATTACTAAAATGGCTATAAAATTAAAACGACGCTAAGAAAACCAATTCTCAATAGCTTCCGCACCAGTTGATCGGAAAATTGAATTGTATGGAAAATTTGAACTAAATTCATCGAGTACTTTTTCAGATTTTATTGGCTTAATAAAAATAAATATTTTTTTCAAAAATTTTAAAATGCTTTAAAATTAAAACTGAACAAAGAAAATCAGTTTTTAGGAATTTATTTTATTTGGGCAATCGCAAATAATTTTCATGCAAATTTTGAAGCAAATTTATCGAGTAGTAAACGTAAAAAACCAGAAGAATGAAAAATCAAAATTTTTTTTTTTTATAAACGACTCTAAAATTAAAACTACGCTAGATGAACCAATTATTAATAGCTTCCCAGCAAGTTAGACAAAGACATTAATTTCATGCAAAATTAGAAGCAAATTCATCCATTAGTTTTCGAGATACAATTTACTAACTGACATCACACACACACACACACACACACACACGCACGCACGCACGCACGCACGCACGCACGCACACACACACACACACACACACACACACACACACACATAAATACAGACATTGTCTGGAAACCACTTTTTTCGACTCCCTGAGTTCAATTATGTACAAATTAATGAAAAAATAGAAACAATTTTTTTTTATCGATACAATGCTTTCTCTATGAGAAAACAAAAAAAAGATGTATATGTTATAATAGATGCTGCAGGCCATTACCCAGTAAAGAAGTTTGTTCAACGAAAACATTGCGCAAAATATCAAACGAAATTTTGAAAAAGTTTAATGAAAAATAAAATGAAAGTCCTCGTTAACATCTGACGATAGAATTTGTGCTAAATGTAGAAAGAAAATGTATGTTATCTGCTTTTCAACTGTGTCATCACCATGTAATTTTCTCTATTCAAAATATTTTTACAATTTTATTATTTTTATTACTCGAATATTTTTCTATATTTTTTAATAATATTATAGGTATATCTCAAAATATAGAACCACCAGAAGATCCATAAAATATTCCTATGCTTGTGGAAGAGCTTTTACAAGACCACGAGGATAAAGCAAATGTTCCTGTAAATGATTTGCAGATGTTCATGGATTTATTAGCCAATTCAAAGTTGAAACATCACAATACAGAGACATCTAAAATAGAAAAAGTTCAGATATTGACTCTGTTACCGTTAAGTTGGCCATACAGTGAAACTAAGAAATATTTTGACGCTTTAAATTATATGATTAATAATTTGTCAAAAAAATTGCAAATGGATGCAGGTTCTCTGTTAAAATCATCTGTAAAAAAAGGTAATTTACAATATTTATCAAAAAATAGTTGGTGAAAACATGAAACAATTTCAAACAAATTCAATAAATCATTTTAATTATATAAATGGAATGTAATTGAATTCGGTAATAATTATTCAAATAAAATGTTAGTTCTTAAATATTATCCAGGCAAAAATTAATATCAATCTGAAATAAATTCAGGACATTCTGTTTCTGAAGCACATAAGCAAATTGTGATTAATTTTTTTTAAAGTGAAGAAAATACATACTACCTGGAAAAAAAGACTGTGTTAAGTACAAGGATGTGGAGGAGAAGTTTATTTATGAGCAAAAATGTCTTCTACTTTATACATTAAGAGAATTGTGCAGACTGTTTTGTGATCGATTTCAGTCTAATATTTCTAGAGGATTTTCTACATTTGCCAAATTAGAGCCAAAATGTTGTGTATTAGCTGGTAGCAGTGGTACACATTCTGTATGTGTTTGTTCGATTCATCAAAATGTCAAGTTAATGATATCAGGTATTTTTGATTTCTTTTTAATACTATTACTCGAATAACAATTTGTGTAATATTAATTAAATAAAAAAAATTTTGTAGGTTGTAATTTAGAAAAAATGACAGAAAGTTATTCTCACCAGTTTATGAACTACAAAGATATTTTAGAATTGGGACTTTACATGAAAAAAATGTATTATATCCGTCACATTATTATAATAATGTGACGTCACATACAGTTTTAACTGCCTCTATCTCTTTGAGTTTTCATTTTTTAATGGTGTTCAACGCTTAGAGTCTTACTTGCCTATGATTTTTGAAAAGAAAGAAACTGAAGAAGTCAACTATGCAGAATGGATGTTTTCTCCCAGAGTCATTTAAAAAAATATTGTTGAAGACGTTAATGATTTCATATCTTCATTTTGTGACAAAATCTAAACCTTACAGCCACATGCTTATATTTCAAAAGCAAAATCTGAATATTTTTAAAAATTAAAAAGTGAATTACAAGAGGACGAGGTTATAGTATGTTTAGATTTTTCAGAAAATTATGCATTTATCGCTCAAAATGCTCCACAAGGATTTCACTGGAATAATGACCAGCCAACAGTATTTGTTATATATATTTATTATGTCGAACATACAAGATTATCAGGCAAGTCATTTGTAATAATTTCAAATAACTTGGCTTATGATACTGCGGCAGTCTATACGTATCAACAACTACTGATAATATATCTAAAAAAATTTTCAAAGGATTAAAAAGTATCCACTATTTTAGTGACCGAGCCCCTCAGCAGTTTAAAAATATCAAAAACATTTTTAATCTTTATCATCATAATAATGATTTTGGAATATCAGCACAGTGGTATTTTTTCGCAACTGCATAAAATAAAGGACCATGTGATGGAGTAGGTGGTTCTATTAAAAGAGCCGCAGCTAAAGCAAGCCTTACACTTTCAGCAATGCAACAAATTTTGGTTGCCGTTGAATTGCATGAATGGTTAAAAATTAAAGGAAACTATACTAATGTTGTTTTTGCCTACTCGCCACAATCAGATTACAATGAAAATTTTAAGAAATTTCAGAATCGTTTTAAAAATAGAAATAGAGTGAAAAACTTACAAAAACAACATTTTATTAGTCTAATGAAAAATGGCTATTTGCAATGCAAATTATTTTCTGGTTCTGTAGAGTCTATTGAAGTAAATATTATTGATTAATTATTATATTGACGTTTCTATAGTTTGATATATTGTTTATTACATAATATTATATTATGAAATATACTGTAAATGAAAACTTTGGTAATCTATATTTTTATTACAACATACATATTTTTTTAAAACGAATAAATGAAATAGTTGGTTAATAAATTATTTAGTAAAAAATATTTAAAACAATTTTTAACTCGAAAAATTGACTGATTTGTTTAAAATAATAAGACTGATATAAATTTTGTTATAAATTTTTCTCAATTGTAAATTGGGCTATAAAAAGTATGAGTTCAGCGTAAGAGAGCATTCTTTTGATGACAGTAGACGCGAATCACGTAGATGTGAATAACAGATGAATGACCTTTCAAGTTCATCTCTAAAAGATGAATTTTGCCTTAATTACAATAGCTACCTGGTTATTCAGTACTATAGTAGACTATTTGATGTTAGACACCTATTGGATTCAGCTATGGAAATCCTCTATGAAACAGTCTTTAACTTTGCTGCGGATATCAGGAAACTCTTTTTTATAAAAGCAAATGGCTTTTGTTTTTATGCTTTTTTATAATTCATGGCATGATTTCAATTAAACAAATCTCGAGCCACAATTGCATACCCTACTAAAAAATTTCATTTGATATTTTTTATTTTGGTATGTTTGAGATCATGAATTGGAGACTATTTTTTAAAAAATTTCCAAGTCCGAATTTTTCAAAAATAATCTCCAATCGATGATCTCAAACATATAAAAATAAAAAATATTGTCAAGTGAGATTTTGGCATGAGACCTCATTAAACTATCTATCTTTGTCTAATAGCGTTTTTCACCATTTATATAAACACTATCCGTTGTTGCAAGAAAAAAATAGTGACCCCCGCTAGATATTAGTATAAAAAGTAAATTTTATAATAACAATCAAAATATTTTATTGACTAGTTTTTAAATAATATGAGACCTATCAAAAAAGATAAGTTATATTTAAGATTGTTAGTAGGTCTCATATTATTCAAAAACTACGCGATAAAATCATTTTCTTGTTATTACAAAATTTACTTATTATACTAATAGCTATTGAGGGCAACTATTCTTTTCTTGTTACATCGGATGGTCTTTATATAAATGATGAAAAACTCTATTAGACAAAGACAGGTAGTTCGGTCTGCTCTTAATTCACAAATAATCATTTCCATATTTTTACAAGTGTTATTGATGTTCGCTTAGTATTTATTAAGTGCAATATAATCATATGTTGAAGATAAATAGGGTCGCTTAAAAAGAGGCCGAACTATCTGTCTTTGCCTAATAGCGTTTTTCATCATTGATGTAAACACCATTGGCTGTAACACAAAAAAAAATAGCAGCCTTCGCTAGATACTAGTATAATGGTTAAATTTTATAATAAGAACAAAATAATTTAATCATGTAGTTTTTAAATAATATAAGACCTACCAAAAAATATAAGTTATATTTTAGATATTAAAATTATTTTGTTCTTATTATGAAATTTATCTTTTATACTTGTATTTAGCGGGGGCTGCCATTTTTTAGTGCTACAGCCAAGGGTGATTATATAAATAATAAATAACACTATTAGACAAGCACAGATGGTTCGGCCTGCTCTTAAGGCTTTTTCTTAATTTTTCATTTGAAATGGAAAAGTATGACTCAATTTACGTAATCAAATATTAATACGGTGTTAAAAACTTTTTATATTATTTTTCAGTTAAATAAATCATTAATAAGTATTGTTTATTATGTAATTTATAATGTCTGTAAAATCGTGAGGTTCACAAATCTAAGTGAGCTTTGTGAAACTCAATACCCTGTTGAACAAATTCATATGAATTTTTATATGAATTTTTATTATGAATTTTTCATATATTTAATATGCATTCTTGTTTCATTTTTATATATTAAAAAATTTATGTGAAAAAATTGTATAAAAAAATCATAAAAAATTCATAAAAAAAATTTATATGAAAAATACATATAAAAAATTTATATGAAAAATTCATATGAAAAATCTAAATGAATAATAATCATGATGATCATCTCATTATTTTTATATGGGAAAAGTGGGAAAAAACTTCAAAATCCAATCTGTTTTTTATATGAATTTTTTAATTTAATATAAATGAAACA
The DNA here is from genome assembly GCA_017163975.1 of Anastatus disparis. Taxonomy (NCBI): domain Eukaryota; kingdom Metazoa; phylum Arthropoda; class Insecta; order Hymenoptera; family Eupelmidae; genus Anastatus; species Anastatus disparis. The sequence goes on along the minus strand of JAFFSR010000401.1, from coordinate 1,805,511 downwards.
AAAATATATATTGAATATATGAAAAATTCATATAAAAAATTCAGATTGATAATTTATAAAAAAATACCATATGAATTTTTTCAACAGGGTACTTTAAATCATATATGAATGTATATCTTGGCAGATTTGTTTCAAATAATGGTTCATACTTTGTAATAACTTTTTCTTGATTACAAGTTATAAATAGTGTGATTCAGGGCGAGTGAGCATTCTATTTATAACAGTACAGATAAATAATATAAATGTGATAACAGGCAAATAATCATATTTTTTTATAGACTAACCGGATGATACACACTGACTTGAATTTTATTTCTCAAGACTTGTTGAAATTAAAGTACCTATTGATCTATATTCTGAAGTTCAGTTTTAGAAAATGATTGATTCTAATTTTTGTTGTATTTTTTTTAGAGTTGCTTATTACATTCACATTGGTAAATAATATTCTCATTTAATGAAAATTGATTTTCATTTTAATTTGAATTTATCCAATGATGTGACAGCAGTAATTGAAAGTAACCATGTATAAAAACTTAGGAGCCATTTGAACAAATAATTAAAATCAGGAAGTCATAGACATTGGTAGGGGAAGAGGTTCGGTTGTGGGCATGGTTTGGTTGTGGACACCCCTGCGTTTCTATTGACAGAAAGCAGATGAGGTTTTTCTGACAAATGTCATTTATGTATTATGGCAGCACGTTTTTTATGCCAAATATCGAAACGAACAAACGCGTCTGCTTCGTGCTGTAAGCAAATTAATTTTTCTGTGCTTGAAAAAAAATCACAAAAATTTATTTATACTTCTGTATACTTTTTCGAAAGAATTACAAATCGAAATGAATTAATGAAGCTGAGTGTAATGCACATTTATTCAGTAGGATTTTTTTCCTACTTTGTGATGCAATATGGATTACAACCAATATCTTAACACCAACAATTTTGCATGATTGTCCACAATCGAACCGAAATCTTTTTTGGTTTGGTTGTGGGTATTTCACAAAATTAACAAAAAAAAATTATTCTATTTGACATAATCGATTTTGACCCTTCGTTGGTAGTTAGCTAAGATCTTTATCCTTCTATAGACACCCATAAGTCCAAAAAATATACAATTGGTGAAAAGTTATGAACCAAAAACAAAAGAGTGCTCACAGCCAAATCCAATCCCATATATATTAGTATTAAATTAATTCATTTTCATTGTCAGTGATATACGATTAAACTCATGTCAGTTTTGGATGTATTTATATACCATATTTTTGAGGTTGTACAAGTCGAAATCCCCATAAAATATATTTATCAATTCTACGTTCATCCATAACAATCTTCAAAATTATTTTTACTTTAAGAGGCCGTCGTATCTCTGTCCTTTTTTAATTAAAAAATTTATTTTTTCCTCAAAATTATCATCTAGAGGCAGAAATAAAGAAATGGTTTCGATGTGTTTAATAAAATGTAATATTTTCTCTTAGAAATTAGTGTCAAATAATGGGATTTTCGAGTTATTCCAACTTTTCTTGAAAATAAAGCGGTGGAATTAAATTATTCTCATCAGAGAAAATATTGCTTTCTATTATACGAATCGAAACTATCTCTTTATTTTTGACCAAAACAGGTCACTGTGTCGGTATACGGCAGACTCTTAATTACAATAAATGTATAATTGAAACATGGAAATGGACTTTCTTAAACAATTATAAGATTTTTTTAACTTATCATTGATATAAATAGACACATAAAGTCAATTTATTTATTTTTAACTTTTACCCCACTTCACAGTCACTCAGATTTTGATAGTTCTGAAATTGAGTGATCAATTCTCTATAAAAAAAATAAATCAACTAATTTTAATACAACTTGCGTAGTATCATTTTGCCAATTATTTTGAAATAATTTCAAGTTTAAAACTAAAGAAATTCAGCTAAAAATCACATTTTTCATTATTTTCAATTACATTTTAATTTTTTTCAAGGAATCACCCAGGATGTCCACTCTGAAATTTTTAGGCCATATTTATACATATATTACCTGCTTCGATGAGTTTTTTGGACATGGGATCACGGCTTGAAACGATGAAAAGTGGTATTTCAATGTTTTAAATGACTTTAGCTCAGCAAACGGCTACATCAGCACTTATGAATTACTTTTTTCTTAAAATTTAGAATATTTTGAATAAAAAAGTTTCTCAGTAATATATTCCTAAAACGCAACCCAACTAAGTAATTTAAGCCTGAAATTAAACAAAAATGTCAAAAATATGATTTTAGTCCTACTTTAAAGCTTTGTAGCTCTAAAAACATGTACTAAAGAGATCTATAAAAATTCTGAGTAGTCCATAATATGAAAAAGAACCATTTTACCAACAGCGAAAAAAAATTTTTCGTCTTCCGATTTGACAGAGAATGGGCGATATATATATATAAGTATCCCTTATTTCCCTAATTTGAAAATTCTGAAAGAGCCCATTGGATTCTGAAAATATATACCAAAAAAGTAAGAAAAATTCTTGGCAGCCCTTTGTAGCCTTAAAAATGACGTGCCGCCGGCATACTAGATTTGTTGCAATCTTTGTCATCTTTCTTATATTCAGATATTACTTGAAATAAATACTGCCTTTGATTCTCTTTTTTTGATAAATTCATGTACTCTTGTGTTAATTATATTGCTCTCTCTACTGAGTCGTTCACGACTTTGAGGCTTTCGACTAAATTTTTAGAGGCAATATATAATTCATTATTGATCCAAGATTCGCAATCTTTTTTCAAAAATTCTTTATAAAATCCAATTCTGTCAAAAAATAAAATGTATTAATTGCTGATAAAATTATCGATTGATATCTCTCTTAAACTTTTTGTCATCACCAATGAATTGCAATAAAGTTTTTTTAGAGGAGGAATCTTCAAAATCTTCATTAGGATAGGTTGGAACTGTCAATGCCATGATCATTTTCCATTTAATATCTAATGAAATGTCTTCATCAAATAAAGCCATGGCATTTGTTTCTGGAGCTAGATACCAGAGATAATTTTTAAATTTTAACAGAGCAGCTTTAGAATAATTTTTATCAATAATTTCAAAATTAGCAATTCTTTTTATTAATTTCAAGTCATTATTTGGGGCCTTTATTGCAACTGGAGCAGTATACTAAGATTGAAGGTAAACGAATATAATAAATTTATAAAATTAGTAAAATCGAAATTTTTGTGATGTAATTAATTGAAAACTATCTCTTAATATATATATCTTGAGAGAATAAATAGCTTTAGACATCCATCTTACATGATGCATAGCAACAGGTTTGAGAAGATTTATTTTCCTATTCTCGCCTCAAAAGTAAAAGTTCCTTATAGTCGTCCCTTGGTAACTGCTTCGTCAAATTATAATCAATAGAATCTACGATTTCTGATTATTTAGCTTATAAAAATAGTTCCAAATTTTAAAGTCCATCATTGATTTCTGCTGTCTTAATAGTATTCCAATCATTTTGAAATTTTTTGAAAATAACTAAGTCTGGTTCATTCATAACCGAAAAATACACCATGAAACCCTCTTTTAAAATAAGCTCAAACATATAGTGTCGACAAGTTAAGTATAACAAATCTTTTCCAAGCGTGTTCTAATAAAACAGCTGCACCACCATTATGGCCGGAATTTGAATTTGTGGTATCACAACATACAGCTTTAACAATTCCAGTACATCCCCATTCTATTAGTACATTATGAGTTGCATGAGCTATCGATTCACTTTTTGAATTTTCTAAAGCTGGCACATCAATTAATTTTATAATTAAACCACTACTCAACAGAATAGAGATCAAGTTGTTTATAAGCTACAGAGTCAATGATCAGTTTTCCATCCCAATGTACTACAGCATGAGTGGGAATCGACTTTGTAAATAATATTCATTTTGTCAGTTGATTTTTTACGAATGATATGCCGAATTTCGTTGAACGATGTTTTATTAAGAATAAGATCAGCTGGATTCGCCCCAATAAGGATCCACGATGCTTTGCATTAGCTGTTGGTAAATTTGTCTCTCTTTATTCTCAGAGGCTAAATTATTGTCAGACAGCAAATAAAAATATTTTTATTTGTGTCTTAATATACTAAAATATTTATTTCAATATTGATTTTCATTGTTTGCCTTGTACAAAAAGAAAATCATGTTCTCTGCTAAAATCAGCTAAATAAGTGATAGATTTTTTGAATAAATCAATATCTCCTAATTTTCTAATTTTATCTTTAATTCGAATATGAGAAATATCAAAAACATTTTTCATAAGGATTTTAAAATTTTGCTCATTTTTCTTGTTTTTAGTTTTTTCAGGTGATTTTTGAACATTTTCAAATTGTAAGTGCAAGTTTAAAACTTTATTTTTGCATTTAGAAAAGTGTTGTGTTTTAAGTCTAGCTTTTTTCCAAAGAATCATTATTTGTTTTGTTGTCATAGTTATACTATCTTGCAATCCAAACTTCAATATTCTAGTTTTATAGAATAAACATAGTAGAATTTGTAAATTACTTGGTATTGTAAACCCATCAAATTCAGGTATATCAAAACCAATTAGAGGAATTAGTGTATTTGTCATTTCACAATTCTGTAAAAAACGATTTCAAGTATGAGATATTATTTACTAATGTTCTTAAAAGTTTACATTAAACTATATAAAATCAAAAACTATTCATGTAAATGAAATTGTATCGAAAATTGAAATTAATTATTGCTGTATTTCTTGATATTAAAAGTTTAAAATAATACCATATTGTAGCATTATTAGTTTTATTTTTCTATGATTTGACTCATTGATTTGGAATTATATTAACAATATGTCTATCATTGTAAAGAGTTATATTCATTTTTAAATGAAAAAATTCCATTACTTTTAAAATTTGAAACTTTATTATGTAATTGTATGATTTTTAAATATTACCCCAAATAGTCATATAATTTTGTTATGTATGGATTCGCTGATTATATTCTGTGAATGTTTATATTTACAAATCATAGAAAACGAAAATACAAGGTAAAATTTTATCGTTTTATTACGTGACTTTTTATACAATAATTATGATAATATTAGCTGCAAAAATACTAAAAATTATTCGTGTAACAATTTTTAAAACTAATGTATTTTAATTGAGTATAAAAAGTAGCTATTGTAGTATTTAATAAATAAAATTATAGTAATAATTTATAAGCAAGTGTTAACAAAATTTTTACAGTTTAAAGCATATTTTAAAATAAAAAAACAACAAATGTTTATTAATGGTTGAGTGTAAAATAAAAATAAATAAGTGTTGATGACGAATAAATAAATTAAAAAACTTTAAATACAATGTTCTGAATTTTAAGTGTTTTAAATAATGTAACATGTCATAAATTTTTTTATGCAAAAATTTATTCAGTTAATAAACAGATGTCAGTAAATCCATATAAATGTGTTGCCACATCATGGTAACTTACAAAAATATTCGAGTAGATAAGCTATAGGCATACTGGATCAGGTTCCTTCTGGATCACCCCCTCTCTCCTCAAAGTGATCCAGAAAGTACGCATTGTAGATCACCTCAGTGATCTAGAATCCGAAAGTGATCCAGAATGCCTATAGCGTTTTCTACTACTTTTTTTTTTTTCTTTTTTGTCTTTTTTTCTTACAAATGATTTTCTGAGAGATAGAATAATTTCATGAGTTTGACATTGTGTAGTGCACAGACAGTTTTATAAATTGGATTATGGTTTGTGCATATGGTAACACACTTGAAAGATGGTTTTGATGGGTAGCCGTATTGATTGATATTATAAGCAGGAAATTTGAATCGTAACAGCCATTTACGTTTGAATTCATTCAGAACAAAAATTTTAGTAGCATCATGTAAATATTCACGAAGTAAGTTTGCAATTTGAGAGTAGTCAAGCCCATCAGTATTCCAAGCTATTCCGTGATTATGTTTGAGGCGAATGTTTTCTTCTTGTAATTCGTCAGAGAGCCTTTTCCATGAAAAAGGTTTTTGAATAGATGAACGATAGGATCACCACTGTCGTTGAGAGGAATGATTGCTATTTCCTTTAGAACATAATCACCACCCATTTGCTTAAAACCAATCATGTCTACCGCATATTCCATTTCGAAATATTAATTTTTTTACGTAAAGTGAAGATAATTCAGACAAGCTTCCGAACATCTCCACTAATAGGATTGTACTGAATGATGCGATCGTGTAAGATCATGCAATAAGCTGAAGTATTAGCTGGAAAGTCAGTTTGAGACTCAAATTCTAGACGTACATCGACAGGAGCGCTCTTTAGAGATTCGTTTTGTCGTGAGCAGTCAATAACTATGAGTGGTTCAAAGTTGATAAACTGAGACTTTGTCAACAATGGCTGTGAATCTCTTCCGTAATAGCTTTTCTGAAAATTAGCATACATATCATATAGAATAGCAAATTGATTCTTAGATATGTCAAGATTGAGATTGTTGTACGGATAATATTGCGAATTCAAGAAAAGTCTCACATTACTAATATTACAGTGGTCGAAGCGACTGGCATTTTTAGATCTTGAACCTTTTTTTCCCGATTGTAATCCAAGAATCACGAAACGTGGTTTCTCCAATTGATTTGAAGTTTTTACCGTCCAGACGTGTTTATTTGTTGTTGGAAGAAGAGGATATTCAAATAACTCCCATGAACGAAAACTCATAGAAATAGGATTATCTTTGCCAATGAAATTTAACAGCTGGATTTTTTGTTTATCTGATGCAATAACATATGGCATTAACCACTCTATCTTTGATATTTTTATTTGATAAGTTTCATATGTGGTTGCATTGTTGGCTACAGTACCTTCCTGTATTATAGCATTCAGGTCATTTCTTGATCTTGTGAGAATGAGTTCATGCTTCATATTAACAACAATTTTCTTGTAATCTTCTGCAAAGCCTAAAATCATACTTAGAGGGATAGAAACGTCAAAATTTCCATGATCATCTACAATTGTTTTGTTTGCTTCTTCAACACCAAGCCAGCCTGCATTTTCTAATGTTAAAGTCTGATTTGGATTAAATGAAGTGCATCCCTTCATGAGACTACTCAGACCAACATTTTTACTTTTATCTATCTCTACAGCATTAATTTCATATCGAATTTCATCAAACAGATGACAAATGCCATTGTTAACGAAATTAGTTTTAGTTAGTGCTTGTCCATCCGGTTTTTGTAATTTTCCACATACATGGATGTAACTACATGATGGTAAGAGGCATAAATCTTGATGCTGAATAGAAATACGGATTTCATCACTGTTATTGTAACTTAATGTGGAGTATGGTTGATGTGCGTGAACCTCATAATGAGCAATAGACTCATCGAATGCGACACCTGATTGAATGCTTAGAATTTCGTCCATTTTTCTGAAAGCAGCAGAGAATGATACAATTTATCTTTTTCCACGTACTTTGAGACCTATGCTTTTGAGAAACTGGATGCTCTTCCGTGTTAACGGTTTGAGTACCTTTGGACGACTGATGGTGGGTTGACATGATGGCTGACTTATATGCACACTTGAATTATAAACGATTCCCATTATACAGATTTTATGTGAAGTCTAACAGTAATTTCCTCTCCTCGGAAATTCACTAAATTTCCGTCTTGATCAACGATTCGGATTTGAAGATGATCTATACTCTTAACATTGAGTGGTAAATATATGACATGCGATGGAACTTCTATGATTTTATATCCTGGAGGAACTTTTGGGAAAAACTCATGGATCGTGTGAACTTTTTTGTCGTTGATGTAAGCACCTGTAGTAATATTACACTCTACTCTGAGTGCGTTTATTTTCAATATCTTCACAGGTAAATCAGAGCTGTGATGAATGTCTTCATGAAGAACGCGACGAGTGAAACCGAGAAGACTGCCTATTGAATCGCGAGGACTAAGATCTATCTGTTGGCTGCAATAAATTTCACTTCTGAGAGTATTGTTGTTAGCTTTCAAGGAAAACTCGATGTCTTTAGATTTCAAATCTTTTTGCAAAAATTGATTAATAGCATCAATTTCATAACTGCCAGTAGGAATAATAATAATCTTCTCTCCGTTTATATGAAGTTTATTATTCGAATCGTCAACATTGGGAATCGAGTTGAATGTTAAAAGTTCAACTAAACCCAAAACAAAATTCTTATGCTGTGGTAGTTCTATTGAAGGAAAATATTGCGCTTCTAAGATAGAAGATTTGCCTGAAAGACTCAAAGTGAAACTATCTTCCATGACTGTTTGAAAAAGAATGATCCTGCTTGTCTGAAAACTCTTCTTTTATAGTCTTTCACACAAGAATTGAAGACAAAGATGTCCACAAATAAATGAGTCAAAATTTTGATATCTTTTATAGTTGTATTTCACTTCTTTCACGTTAAAATATAACATGAGATCTATAGGGGTTTAAGATCACCAAAACTATCAAAATAAATCACTTCAGAACCTCGTTTTCGATAACATACCCAGTGAGTGCCTTTGTTTTGAAAATCATCTAAGTTAACTATAGCAGATTCGTTATGCCATGGGCCATCAGAAGGTAGATTATTTCTCATGAAAACACCTCGAAAATATGGGATTTGCATCATACGAGCATACTTTATAAGATCATAGTCAGTCAGTGCACGATTTGGCAAAGTTAAATCGAAGTTTTTTTTTTTTAACTTGACCATTACCGATATGAGGTTTCATAAATAATCCCATTCCAGTTTTATATGGTTTAAGATAGAGACCTTTTCCTAGAGCAATAGCTTCCATAGTTTTATTATGTCTCTTACTTTCTTCATAATTTTTCTGTGCAGCTTTAGCCTCATTTACTGCTTTAGCTATTCCAGCAGCTCCTCCAGCCAGAGCACCAGTTGCACTTAGTGCTGCGAACAATGGTATGAGAAAAGGCAGAGCGCCACCTATTTTTGATGGAACAGGTAGAATACGTGGAATGATAATTTTTTTCTTACCACCAACGATCTTGAGAGCTTCACGTGCACCTTTTAAAGCGGACTGTATAACTTTGCGAGAATGTTTACTTGGTTTTAATGATTTTTTACTTGCAGTTACTAATTTACTCAATTTTACACCCATTCCTGTCTTTCCTTTTAATTTCATAGCATTTGCAACAACAAAAGCAGTTGCTTTTTCGCTAAGACTTGCATTTTTGGCTCTAACACGCTGCCAAGCTTTATCAGCGAGCTTCATGTCAGCTACTTTTCGATTAGCATTTTTATCAGAATAAGATATGTCATGTTCTTTACATGCTTGATCAAGTGGATTGATACCTGCATCACCTCTTTTTAGACGCTTTTTCAGTTTTGTTCCGGGACCACAATATTGATATCCAGGAATATGCATTTCAATAGGTAAGTTATTGATTACTTTATCAAGTAACCCTTTACCCTTAGGGTGCTTCTGTGATTTGTGTACGAGCATCTCTCTTCGAGTGCTGATTTACAACTGATGATCAAAATATAAAACAAGCGTTTATATTTTGAAAAGGTCAATCTTAGATTTGACTTTGTTACGTAAACATGGATTTTACTGAGCAGAACGTCAAACTTCCCGTCGCCAACTTTGATTTTGAGAAAACGAAAAGAAAAAAGCGACATGGGGAGTTACTTCCAGATAATATACGAGCAGTATTCTGTGGCCCATCAAACTGTGGAAAAACTAATAGTTTATTGGCTCTAATTACACACCCTAATGGTCTTAGATTTGAAAATTTGTATGTATACTCTAAATCCTTAAATCAACCGAAATATCAATTTCTTCAAAAAGTTTTAGAGCCAATTGAAGGTATATCATATCTACCGTTCAGTGAACATGCATCTGTAGTGTCTCCAGATGAAGCCCTACCAAATTCAATTATGATTTTTGACGATGTGGCTTGTGAGAAGCAGGATAACGTCAGAGCTTTTTTCTGTATGGGGAGACACAAAAGTGTAGATAGCTTTTATCTATGTCAGTCATATGCTCATATACCGAAACATCTCATCAGGGACAATATTAATTTGATGGTAATTTATCGTCAAGATGATGTTAATCTTAAACATATCTATGAAGACCATGTGAATACTGACTTAACTTTAAATGAATTTCGAAATCTTTGTACTGAATGCTGGAAGAATGACAAGTATGGATTTGTTGTTATTGACAAAGATAGAGCAATGAATGATGGTAGATATAGAAAAGGATTTGACTGTTTTGCCATTAAAAAGGAAGTATAAATCTTAATCTTTGCAGTTCGATTGTAGACAGCATCTTGTCAGCATGCCTGACTTTAAGAAAGAAAAAAATGTTCTTAGCGAGCTCTTACGAGCACGTGAGGCTATTAAAAAAAAATACTCTTTATTAAAAAAGGAGAGAGATGATTTTGAAAAGGTTATTGGTGATACTTTAAAACCAGTTATTACACCACTTGAAAAGCTTGTCGATTCGACAACTGAAAGTGTGTCACGTTCTAATCACATTTCAGCTATAGACAGTAACAGAAAATCTGCAAAAAAAAGATTGAGATTTGATGAATCAAGTTATATTGTAAACGATATTAATAACTCGGGTTCGGCGTTTGATAATGATGCTTCTAATGGCGATGATTTTTCTCCGATAAATAGCACAATGATGAATTCATCATTCAATTCTGCAAATTCATCATTCAAATCTATATATTCACCATTTGTATCTGCGCATAAAGAAACTGAACCGACAGACTTTTTATCAATGCTAAATGGAAGCCGCAGCAAAATCGATAACATATACGGAGTGAGAAAAGTCAGTGGGGTATACATGATGGGTGATTCACAAATTCAATTTGATGATAAAATGATAAAAGTGAAAGATTTAAGTTTTCCTAAAAGCAATGGTCTAATGGAATTGCTTTTCAAAAAAGAACCAGATGATAATCTTTTGAGTACAACAGATCGCAAGAACTATCGCATTATCCTGGAAGCAACAAATGCCCATAGGAAAAGACATAGCAAAAGTGAGAATATACGCTCTTCGAAGAGTAGAAAATATTCAAAAATCATAGCACCAATGTTCCGCAGTGATCGTAGTAGAATGTCTACCAGCGGAGGGGGTCTCATACCTAAATATAAAATAGCAAAAAAGAATACTTCCATAGATCTAGTCTACTGGGATGATCCGAATGAGCTTGTCGAAAGACTGCGATTATTGATAGCCGAACGATCTGCTGGAAATAATAATCACAACAATGAAATCCAATCAATCATAGAGGAACTACGTGAAGCTGGGAATATATATTGACGTACACAATTTTCAAATCAATAGTAGTATCATGAGTCTCGATGTGTTTGGAAGAAAACTTGAGGGCTCGCAAGTGAGTCGTGGTCCTCGAGGTATTGGATTCAATGTTACATCAGATGGTGATTTTGATTTAGAAAATAAGCGGCTTTGCAATATTGGAGAGGCTAATGATCCAAATGATGCCATTAGTTTGAATTCACTAAATAATATCCTACAGAAAGAAGTTGATTACTTATCTTCTAAAATTATAGAAGTTGCTAAAGCTATACAAGAACATGAGAACAAAGTTGAAATATATAAAGCAGAAATAAATGAAAAATTAACTTATGTCTATGATATGACTCAACGAAATTTTGCAAGTATTGAATATATAATTAAAGAAATGAATAGACGATCGGATATTGCTAAAGTTGAAGTTTAAGATGAAACGTCAAAGAGTAGTTGAAGAGCTACACAAGCCAGCACGTCGAAGGTACAAGCGAAGAAAATATGACATACGCGGATTAGATGAGACTTGGCAAGCTGACCTTGTAGAAATGATACCTTATTTCAAGGAAAACAAAGGTTTTCGCTACTTACTAACTGTCATAGATATATTTTCAAAGTATGCATGGGCTGTACCAGTCAAATCGAAGAGTGGCAATGATGTTACTCTAGCTATGAAGTCAATATTAAAACAAGAACGGGTGCCATCGAATTTACAAACTGACCAAGGAAAAGAATTCTACAATTCAAACTTTCAGAATCTTATGAAAAAGTACAAGATAAATCACTACTCTTCACATAGTAATCTTCATGCAAGCATATGTGAACGCTTTAATAGAACTTTAAAAAATGCAATGTGGTTAGAATTCAGCAAACAAGGAAGTTATAAATGGTTGGATATTCTGCCTGAGTTAGTGAAAGCATACAATTCAAGAAAACATCGGACAATAGGAATCGAGCCTGAAAACGTTACGAAGGTAAATGAAAAAGAAATCAAGAAAAATTACCCAACTGAAAAAAGACCTGTAAAAAAACCAAAATTCAAAGTAGGAGATAAAGTGCGAATAAGTAAGATAAAACAAGTTTTTGAAAAAGGTTATACACCAAATTGGTCAACTGAAATTTTCACAATAACAAGAGTTGTAAAAACCAATCCCATAACTTACCACGTCAAAGATTATTATGATGAACCAGTCTCCGGTGGCTTTTATGAAACGGAAATTCAAAAGACTATGTATCCAGAAATTTATTTGGTAGAAAAAGTTTTAAAGAAAAGTGGTAAACGTGTATATGTTAAGTGGTTAGGTCTAAATAGCAAGCATAATAGTTGGATAGATAAAAATGAGATTATTTGAATAAGCTAAGATGTATTTTACCACGTATTTCAGTGTAATAAATAAAAGAAAAAAAAATTTAATTTTATTATGTTCATTAATTTAAGTTATATATAAAATATTTTTATTATTAAAATTTTCTTTTTATGATTCAATATAAATATAATAATTATAAATGGTGGTGATAAATAAAAACAATTATATAATGTTTAATAATTTTCATTTATTCATGTATTCTTATTATGTACAATTTACAATAAATAGTTTGAAAAATAATTTGACGAGTATATTTTTATTTATTTTAAGCCCGATCGAATTTAAAAGAAGATCCTCCCAGGTATATTGCAATCAAACGCAGTTTATTTGCATTATCACAGAGATTGTAGAAAAATTCTTCATCTTTTAAGATTGCAGATGAAATCTTTTCTGGTAAGAAGACTTGGAAGCTTTGGTCGAAATCTGCTACGACCTTGGTTCCAAATCTTGTCTTGACTTGTTTCAGTGAAGTCACCATGTACTGCTGGTCTTTTTCTAAGTCTGTGACTTTCTTCCTTGGCAGGAAGTCGCTTCCAGCAATCTTGTTTAGTGTAGATAAATCCATTCTGAAAACAAGAAAAAGTAAAAAAAAATTAAAAATTTCTGTTAGAAAAAATTTTGATGGAAAAAAATAATGTTTTTTGGTAAAAAAAATAAATTGTAACTTACTTAAAAAGTTAGTCGATTTTAGATTTCTTTGTGCAAGGTTGATCGTCCTCAAGCTCTTCGATTACTTGAATGCGCTCCTCATTGTGGTCCATTGGTTGATATAGCCCATTCCCCACTTCGATGTCTGCCCTTTCCATTGCTACTCGTAATATATCCTTTTTTTCTCCTTCCTGGGAACTTGCCCCTCCATTGATGGATGCCAGTCATTCATGAACTCCTCTAACACATCATACTCAATGATAATTTGCTCGCCTTCATAAAGTGACATCCCCACTCGCTCTGCACTATTTTCATTGGTGGCTTCATCCCTTCTCTCGATTTCCCTCTCTCTTTCATTCTCTGTAGCATCCATCTCCACTCGTGTATCTCCCCTCCTCATTTCTACCTCCCACTCTTTTTCTTTTTTTTCAGCAGCCATTTTTCTTGCATGTTCCCTCTCTACTTCAAGTGCAGCTTGCGCCATCTGTATTTCTTCAATTTTATAATGTCCCCAAGGTAAAGTATCTGTACTATCAGGCAATAAAAATCTCTTATCATCGTGAGGACTTAGAGCAATTTTTCTCTGTTTTTCAGTATGCACAGTATGCAATTTTGAACGGATATTGCACTGTTCACGGTATATAATAGTGAGATCCTGAAGACAGCTTCGGTAATCCTCAAAAGTAATTGATTTTTTAACAACACTGGACTTTATACCTTTGGCTTTCTTTATAACTTCTCCTCCATCGATTGAAATACTATACATTTTGCTTCGTAATCCTATAAATTCTGTCATTATCTTACCATTACATTCGTCTTTCATCAAACCCGGAACTTTCTTATTAACTCGAGGAATTTCGAACGGATTATTTTCTTCATAATCGGAAGTATCAAATTTATGTATGTCCTCTTTCATTATTTTGTACACGTCAACATCCTCAACTTCGTATATGAGACTATCAGTATCAGTATACAAAAGTTTGCATTTGTCTCCAACTCGCTTTTTCATATACGAATAATGAAAATCATAAACTAATGTTTTTGATAATTCTAAAATGCAAAATCCAACATAAATTGGTTTCTTGATTGTGATGCTCGTTCTCTTCATTTGAATGGCAACTAAATTCTCATCAAAAATAGCACAGCTGTGAAAATTTGGTAGAGCTATGCGTGCTTCTGCTCCATATCTACCAGTAAATTTATTTACCAATCGGACATCAACTCGAGACCGCTCTCGCTCAATGCACTTTCCATAGACAGCATTGATTAACAATTTATAAAAAAGTTTTTCAAATTCGTTCTTAGCCTGCATTCTTTTTTGAGTATTCAATTCCACATAAGGTTTAAGCCAGGCCTTTTGCTCAAAACTTAAAATCCTATGCACTTTTTTCAGTCGAAGTCCATTTTCCAACACTTGTCTGAGTGTTCGATAGTAAATAACATATCTCTCCTTGTTCTTTAAAGTAGTGAGAAGTTTCTTTTGTTTCGAGCCATGTGGCGCACTATGCTCTGCGCAGAATGGAAAATCTCGATGTGCATCGTGTATTTCCTCGGGATACTCCAAATCTACTTCAGCAATATATCCAATAACTGAATCTGGCGGTGCGTTGTAAAAGTTTGAATTTGTCTCATATTCTACCCATTTGAATTTTCCGACTGGCAAATATTGAACCATTGCCCATCCATAAAGATTATTAATATCAAAGTACATAAGTGTTTTCATTTTCTGTTTTTCATCATACGGAGAGCCCATATATGGATTGTTCGCCTTGGCATAGCGATTACAGCATTGACTTATTCCTCCCCGAATACCTGCTTCAATGAACATCAACATATCTATATCTGTAAGAAGCTCCAGTTCTACCTTCGTCATTTTTAGCGCTGCTGAAAATGTCAAGCCTGGAGACGTATAAAAGTGAGCTGGACATAAACCGTAAGCTTTGAGAGATGTTTCTCGAAAACTTTCAAATACATCCGCCAATAGTAAAACATCTGTTTTTAAGTATAAATCCAAATACTCGCCTAATGTCCTTATATTGAACTTACTCCAGACTTGAATAGCATGCTTATAGTCTTCATCAGCAATATGAGAATCGGTGAGTTGGTTATAAAACTGATTTTTCTCTGGCAATTTCGTAACTAATAATTTATCCAATCCATCTACAAAATCATATGGAAATATACCTTTACGTTTGAGAAAATCAATTTTCTCATCTGTAAAACCATCAGTTCGAAACTCTTTTATCAATATCGGCACATTTTCCAAGTATGATGCAAGTTTCTCTAATGACGAAGGAAGAAAACGCCAAGAATCTATGAATCTAAAACTTAGGTCACTGCCATCTATGTATTTTGTAAAAGAAATATATTTTTCCTTATTATATGGCAATAGCGTAACTCGTCCTCCCATCAATGAAGATGTGGCTATCTCTTTCAAAATGAAGTGTGTATCGTAATTGAGGTTATGAAAAACCACAGGAATAAATTTTGAATACTTGTAATTCAAATTACATGAATTATGTGCTGCACCTCTGAAACTAATGTAAAAAAAAATAGATATTTTAAAAAAATTTGCATGATAAAGTAAATTTTTTTTTCATTGAAATATAACTATAATTAATATCTTACCGTCCTGTGAGATGACAGTGATCTCGTACTGCGAGTTCTTCATCACGGATTAGTTTTCGGCATATGTGACAAATGGTTGACCTTTGGAAAGATAATTCTTCTAAATCCGTAAGTTTTAATGGTTTCGGATTCTTGTAGAGTTTATCAATTTCCTCACTGATTGATTTTAATTCTTGAACAAACCATTGTGCAGGAGTCTGTCCATCTTCGATATTTTTTCTATATGACTTATAAAAAGATAAGCTGTCATCAAAGCTACATTTTATATAATATCCTATGCTATATGCTTCATGAAGTTGGAAGGCAATCTCATTCATTGTAGGCTTCAGTAAACATTCAAAATCAGCATAAACAATAAAAGGAACTTTTTCGCTTTTATAATAATCTTCAAATTTCAGAATGTTGTTCTGCGAGTCAGGTAGATTAATTCGACAATAATTCAAATTCTTACAATCATTTTCATGAACTTGCAATCTTTCTTCATTATAAAAGACTTGTAAACATCTTTCACAATGGAATGATTTTACATGTGTCTTAGATAGTTGAGATTTCAGAAGACGAGACATATTCTTTATCCAAACGTAGTGGTATTTGGGTAAACTAATATCATCAGAATGATTATCTTTTTCATACTCATCGATGTAAAAGTCTTGGATGATGAGTAGATTGACATGCTTTTCCTTTTTATCCGATGTAATGTGGCAAGGTGATACTTCAAACTTTTGTCCAAACTTCTTCAACATGTACACATTTACTGAAATATTATTCAGTTCTTCAAATTTTGGAACATTTTTAAGTGTCACTGGAAATTCTATGTTATTAAATTTCAACTTGTTCTCATGCATGCTATATTGATTAACTCTATTAGTATTAGTTTCACTTGGATATAATGCTGAGAGGATAGCATACTTGAAACATTGATTGTCATTGTTACGAACATTGACACATGCTTTTTTCTTTTGTATAAAAGGTGGTAAAGGAATGTACGAACTGCCCTTGATCGGAGAATATTTTTTCATATTTATACTCAGACTTATAATGCTTTTTAGAGCCCAGCCAGAATCTTTTTCCTGAAATTCTTCTATCTGTGTCAAAATAGAATCTTTGATATTTATTTTGAACCATTCTTCTAGATTCGTTGACATGAAAATTGAAGTACTTGTGGTTGTAAAATATTTAATATCTGTCAATTCTTCACTACTTTTCTGTATAGAAAATTCTGCGGTGAAATCTGAATTCACTTTCAGAGCACTATATTCTTCTAAGCATGACTGTACATGTACTTTAAAGAGTTCTTGGGCGTCGTTTAAAAAACTTAAAATATCCACATGATTTATATTTACCACTACGCCAGTTCTAATTCTGTTTTCGAAAGCTGACTGCACATCTCGCCATTCAACAGAAGCTTCTATTTCTTCAGATTGCAGACCACCTCCTCGTTGAAGATGATGTTCAAATTGAACTTGAATACCCGAAAGATGTAACACACAAGTTTGACATCTCTGCTTTTCTCCTCTTGTAAGATCAGAATTGACAATTTTTTCATTTAATTTCTCTAAACTACCATTGCACATATCTATCCAATAATGGAGATCGGTATTGTTCAGTTCATTTACATTTTGTAAAGCATCACGGAGTAGTTGCACAAGACGTTCAAAGAAATTAATTGAAGACATTTTTTTTTTCTTTTTATTTAAAATAACCTTTAACAATCACAAACTTTCACGATTAGTAAAGTTTAGTCCCGATGACTATGTACACTCACGACTCCTCTGACGAAGTATGCTCATCCAGAAACCTTCAGTCCTTTTTAAAGGTAAGTTAACAAAAGGAGAGATAGAAAATTCAATTAACTAACCAATAGTAAAACGGAGTGCAAGTTTTTCAGAAAAAGAGAGGTTTTCACGGGTAGGGATGAATTTTTTACCTTTTTTAACCTATCAGAATCATTTCTTAGTTTTAACCAATGAGGATTGAGCAATTTCCCATCGTCCAATCTTAAAAAGTTAGAGGGGGAGTGACTATCATCTTTTAGTTTAACCAGTGAAAACTGAGCTATTTTCCATCGTCCAATCTTAAAAAAAGTAAGAGGGGAATTGCTTGACATAAACTTACGATTTGAAAATTTTCTATTCTCATTTCCCGATATTAATTCATACTGAAACATCCAACGCTACGAGATGGCTAGAACTCGTGATTACGATATGCTGTTCAAAAATTATATCATGCAGTCTGCGGAAGAAGAAAGCATTTATATATGTGATATTCAAGGATTTCAAAGAATATCAGAGGATTCTTTTATTTTCAAAGAAGTTAGTTTCCTCAATTTTAGAAAAACAGCTTTACCTACAGTCTATGTTTTCAAATCTCCAATTACATGGGAGGAATTAAATACAGAAGAAAAATGCATGGCTCAGTGGGTGGAAAGGTTCCATCACGGTATAGCATGGAATTCCGGAGATATTCCATATCATCGTCTACAACGTGTTTTCCAAATCTGCTCGCAAGGAATTAAAAAATTATTTGTCAAAGGAGAGCAGAAAGTGCAATGGTTGAAAAATCTTTTACCAAGTGTGTAAGTAAAAATATATTTAAATTTTTTATATTCAATATAATCATATTCTTAATACTTTTCATACTTTTTATACTTTTTTATACTTTTTTATACTTTTTTATATACTTTTTCATACTTTTTTTATACTTTTTATACTTTTTTTTATACTTTTTATACTTTTTCATACTTTTCTCATACTTTTTAATACTTTTTTCATACTTTTTAATACTTTTTCATACTTTTTAATACTTTTTTCATACTTTTTAATACTTTTCTTATACTTTTATATTATAGTTCAATTATTCTGTTTATTTTATTCGCAGGTCAATTTCAAATGTTGAAGATTTCGGCTGTCCAGCATTAGAAGAAATAATAAGTGATAAGCGACACTTCTGCTTGAACCATGTTTTCTGCATAAGAAGAAAAAGACCCGTGTGTGCAGTTAATAATGCCATTGCTATACGAGCATGGCTACGCAATTACTTAAATATTAATAACATAGATGAAGTTGATAGTTTTTTGAAACAAAATCAAAGTATGAAATGTACATGTTTGTATTTCGCAAATGAATAAAAATTTTGAAAATTGAAAATGTATTAAAAAGAAAAAAAAATAAAGTTTTTTTTATGATTAAAATGATTTATTATTATTTTATCTCCAGAATTGTTTTTTTTTTTTTTTAATTTAATGTATATTTTAAGGAATTGTATTTAAAAAAAAATATATATATATTTAATAAAAAGAATTCTTATATAAATGAAGATTATATTCTTTTTTGTTGGTCAGGATGGTGATTTTTGGTAAAATGAGCGAGTTTAAGCTTTCATTTATTTTTTTTTTCATTAACTTATATCATTTATTTTCTTTTCATTTAATATAAATTTTTAATGCATACAAAATTTTTTTTTATACATACAATTTTTTACATTAAAATTTTTTTTTATTTCATACAAATTACAATCTTTTTTTTTTCACATACAAATTTTTTTTTTTCATAACACAAAACTTTTACATAAATTTATTAATTATAAAATTATTTTTTTTATTCGATCCATGTTTCGTCGCCTATTATTTTAATACCACTGCATGAAGACACATCCTGTTGAGTTGATCCGGATTCTATTTGACCAATAATTGATATTTCATCATTATCGTTCTTAGATGATTCGTCGTCTATTATTTTAATATCACTGCATGAAGACACATCCTGTTGAGTTGATCCGGATTCTATTTGACCAATAATTGATATTTCATCATTATCGTTCTTAGATGATTTAGGGGGTCCGGTGCTCATGATGATACGCTTTCCTGTGTGCTTGAGCCGCAAGATTCGTCTTCGAGGAGGAGGAGGCCTATTTTCTTGATGAGAAGTACTGCCATTTATTTCTGAAAAAAAGAAGAAAATTTAATTAGTTATTTAAATAAACTTATATGGATTAAATTATTATTATTATTATTTAATTTTTTTTATTTACCCACGTTAGATCCTGAAGATGAAGGTTTCGGTGAAGGTTCCCGAAGAGGAGTAGAATCCTTCATTGATGCTAAAACCAAAAAATAAATATTTTAATATTTTTTCTTTTTATTTTAATAAAATATTTTTATTTCTCAAACTTACTTGTATTAAGACCTGAGGGCCCTGGTTGCGGCGAGTTCTCCCGAAGAGGAGTGTCTGCAACCTTCTTTGATTCTGAAACAGAAAATATACATATATATTAAATTTAATATGAAAATTTAATTCTTATGTGGTGAAGAGAATAAAATTTACCTTCTACGTTATTCAGCGTCCTCGGTTTTTTCGACTTCCCCGAGTGACACGAAGAACAAGTTGATGAGGTGCCAATTGAGCTGGAGCTCGAACTCGAGCTCGAACTCGAGCTCGATGACCTGTTCCTGGTAGTGCGCTTACGATTCTGGCTGGGGCTCGCCCTTGGGGTTTC
Organism: Anastatus disparis; assembly: GCA_017163975.1. Taxonomy (NCBI): domain Eukaryota; kingdom Metazoa; phylum Arthropoda; class Insecta; order Hymenoptera; family Eupelmidae; genus Anastatus; species Anastatus disparis. Next base: position 1,785,090 of record JAFFSR010000401.1, on the reverse strand, counting down.
CATCCCCTGGAATAGCTGCTGCATCGTCGCACTTACCGGTGGAGGTGGTACTGAAACAAAAAAAAAAAATTAAATTATAAAAAAATATAAAAAAATTTTCGTAATTATGAAGAAATATAATTAAAATGTATTATTAATAAAAAACTTACATGCATTAATTGCATCCATTGCCCAGCTTAAATGGTCTAGCATTAGTAGGAAAAATGAGCCATTCCTCATTATCCATTGAATGCGTTCCCGCATTGCTCTAATGCTGTTGCTCGTATTCGTCATTTTAAATATTTAAATTTAAATTGAATTCTCAACTATATGAGACTTGAGAGAAAACTGAATGCTCTTCATCGCATGCACCACGGTATTTATACAAAAAAAATTTACAAAAATTACCTACCTGCGGAAAATTTTTTTGACAATCCTCCAAGTATTTTCCACGCCCTCTTTTCTATCTAAAAAGAATGCATTCGCAAAGGGCTTCGTTTTGAAAATTAAATGACCGATATATCGTTTTAGGAAAAGAGTAAAAGACCTTTTTTCTTAAAAAAAAAAGATAAAATAAGATAAGTGGTGACTTTCAAAAATATAAACCTGTCAAGAAAACCTTTTCTGAAAAGAAAAAAATTCACCAATAACCTTATTTTAACTTAATACATGGGTATAGAATGGGCACAATAAAAGTTTCAATTTTGAAAGAAAAAAGATTGTAAGATTATAAACATGAAAACCAAAACAAAGTTTCTTTTCTCAGTAAAAGAAAACATATTTTTACGAAAAGGAAAAAAAGGTCTCTTTCCAACAAAATGAAAACAAGTGACTTTAAATAGTAAAGTAATGTGAAAGTGACCAAAGGGAAAATATCTATCGATCAGAAGCATGTGGGTTAAAGAAACTGTCATAGAGATGAAAAAGAAAAAAACATGCAGTGGTAAAACAATGACGAGACCGAGGGTTTTCTGTGTATACCTGCACTCAAAGACATTAGGCGCCGCATGTATCCTTCAGCGTTGCGTAAAGCGCCGATTGCATTAAGATTATCAGAACAAGCAGAAAGTGACTTTGAATAGTAAAGTAATGTGAAAGTGACCAAAGGGAAAATATCTATCGATCAGAAGCATGTGGGTTAAAGAAACTGTCATAGAGATGAAAAAGAAAAAACATGCAGTGGTAAAACAATGACGAGACCGAGGGTTTTCTGTGTATACCTGCACTCAAAGACATTAGGCGCCGCATGTATCCTTCAGCGTTGCGTAAAGCGCCGATTGCATTAAGATTATCAGAACAAGCAGAAAGTGACTTTGAATAGTAAAGTAATGTGAAAGTGACCAAAGGGAAAATATCTATCGATCAGAAGCATGTGGGTTAAAGAAACTGTCATAGAGATGAAAAAAGAAAAAACATGCAGTGGTAAAACAATGACGAGACCGAGGGTTTTCTGTGTATACCTGCACCCAAAGACATTAGGCGCCGCATGTATCCTTCAGCATTGCGTAAAGCGCCGATTGCATTAAGATTATCGGAGCAATCAGAGTCCGTTTTTGACACACTGACTGTACCGACTAAGTGGCGCTGCGGGGAAGCGAAAGAGAAAGGGTCACTAGCAAACGTAAAATTTTTCTATGGATGGAGAGTCTTTGCATTAAGATTATCGGAGTAATCAGAGTCCATTTTCAGCACACTGATTGCGCCGACTAAGTGGCGCTGCGGGGAAGCGAAAGGGTCACTAGCAAACATAAAGTTTTTTCGGCGGATGGAGAGTCTTTTTTTTGTAGCGCTGCCCACTATGCATTTTCTTGAACGTTGCACAAAAATTAACCTGCTTTTAGGAGAGAAGGAAAAGAATGTCCTTTCTCTTAATGCAGTACACTGTGTGTGTTCTTTTTTGAGTCGCAGGTGCATGAAAATAATGAATCATGCAACCTTTAAGATATAATACTGTCTTTATCTTTTTGAAAGAAAATCTTTTTTGAGAAAAAAATTTATTATAAGGGTCAGCTATCTTTTTTCATCTTGTTTAAAAAAAAGAGAACTCTTATTTGTAAAAGATAAGGAAAAATATTCCTTGACCAAAGGAAAAATATCTATCAATCAAAAGAAGGTGGCTTAAAGAAAAAAAGTCATAGAGATGAAAAAAAGGAAAACATGCAATCGTAAACATTAATCTTTCAAAAGAAAAAACATCTTGGGACTCCCTACGGTATGGGGCCACCTACAAATCAAACAAAAAAAAGGTAACTCTTATGGGTTTATACACATATTGGATTCTAAATCACATGGAGTAGGGAAGGGTGGGCGTGAACAAAATACTGAAATTCAAAAAATCACACGGAGAAGGGGATACTCTTATGTGCTTATACACACATCGGATTCTCGATCACACGGAGTAGGGAAGGGTGGGCGTAAATAAAAACCAAAATTCAAAAAATCATTCGAAGAAGGGGATACTCTTATGGGCTTATACACACATTACATTCTCGATCACATGGAGCAGGGAAGGGTGGGCGTAAATAAAAACCAAAATTCAAAAAATCACTCGAAGAAGGGGATACTCTTATGGGCTTATACACACATTACATTCTAGATCACTTTGAGGAGAGAGGGGGTGATCCAGAAGGAACCTGAGCCAGTATGCCTATAGCTTATCTACTTATTCGATTAGTTCAGAGTGTTTTTTCCAAAATTATGTTCAATATACAATAGTTAATGAAATTTTGGCTTGATCAAGTAATTTTTTATCAGTATTGTATTGAGAATCCAATAAAAACAAAAATTATCTCAAAATACACTAAAAAAAACAAGCGATTATTTCTGTTGGTTCCAATGTAAATAAGGTTTTAAGTTTTTAAAGCAATTGCTTAATTATTGCTTGGGTTAAAAGCAATAATATCATGGCTTTGTTCCACGTACTTCTCGGGATTGCGCGCAGTAACGTGCTATAAATTTCTGAATACAAAAGTCTACTGAGCATCACTAGTGCGCAATGTCGAACAGAGCTCCTATGTGAAAACGAAATTTTCTTCACTGCCAAGGAAACATTGCTTGGGTTTGCAAGATAATAAAGCCTTATGGACGCTTTCCTGTGCTTACAAAGGAAATTTGCTTGGGGCTTCGTCAAGAATCGCTTAATTTTTTTTCAGTACAGACAATATAAAGTAATTTTACATTTAAAAAATAAAAGAAGAAGAAAAAATATGTGCATTATAGTCAATGTTATTTTTTGTAAATTGATAGAAATTGTTACTAATATTTTCTGAAAAATTTTCATTTTGAATTAAGATTATCTTAATAATTTAAAAATTTTAAGGAATTTATTAAAAATAAATTATGCGGGAATTTTTGTCATTACATAATACATATCTTCTGATAAAACTGGGCAAGCTGTAAAAAGAATCCTAAAGTCTTTTTTTCAGAAATGTGCCTATTTTTGTAAATGTACTCATATACGTATTACAAATTAACAAAAAAATAAAAAGTACGAAAAGAAATAATTATTTTTTCTTAATCAAAAAACATGTTAAAATATGTTTTTCGTTGGGAAATAAAACATTAGATCATTTTATGTATAATTACAATCAAATAATCTGTAAATATCAAAACATAATTATTTACTCAAAGTTTTAATCTTTGCACATCACAAATTCAAAGTGAATAGGGAAAGCCGCAGCGCTCCGCTAACTCGCCGTAAGGAGCGCTACCGCGCTCCCTTATGTGAATATGAACAATATTTTATTAAGAGTTCCATACTTTACTTGAAAAATAATGGAAATTTCAAATTTTTTTTAATAAAATAGGATCATTTGTTCGGCTTTTGCTCTAGAGCGCTCATCTCTTACATTTGTATATAAATATTTAATTTATTAATTATAAAGAAATTTAAGATTAGACTCTTAAATTAAAAATAAAAGAGATGGTAATAAGGCATGATATGAGACAGACTATCCGCAAGTTCTGAAAGTTATTCTAATGCAAAGACAAGCTTCAGTTTTCCGAAACTAATTGATAGACTAATTTTGAACATCTACATAAATATCATCATATTAGTGTAATAAATGACTGAAATAGTCTACGGAAAAAAGATTTTTTTGTTGCAACAAATATCTTAATTTCATTTCTTAATATACAGAAAATGTTTTTGAGCAGAAAATTTGAAAATTGCATAGTATAACTTTTTCTTTTGTAACTGTTATGCAAGACATAAACTTATTATAAGGAAATTTATTTTATAAAAGAGTATTTATGTGTCTGAACAAATGTGTGGAGTTTACAAAAATATATTTTAATAAAAATCGAATAATCGAATAATAATGAATTACGCATTACCCAAAAATGATGAAATATAGTTTAATAAAAAGAATAGAGATATAAATACCATTATATATAAATTTTATATGTTCATAAATTAAATATTTTAGATAATAAATTTTATTTTTTCGAAATATTTATTCTTAAATCAACAATTTAGTCAACTATTTGGTTATTATTGTCTCCTATTAACAAGGAGAGGTCCCCACCTCCGGAAAACGGATCTGGCTGAAACTGCAAGACATGATTTTTTAATGAAAAAAAAATGAACCCGTGTTTTTTCTTTTCGTCCAATAGGTCTCCTAGACAAGGATATAGACATTTTTTCGAAAATATAGTAAAAAGGAGCCTTTATAAGAACTGGAATATCCAAACAACTAAGACTCTTACAAAAAAATACATAAAAAATGAAATAAAGTGCAAATTAAATGTTTTAATTACTGTTGCATTAAGAAAGCTTCAGTGGTTCAAAAGTTATGCTTTATTGAAAATTACTACATATTTGTTAATTTTTTAAGCATATAAGAAATCATCAATTTTTTACGCTATTTCATTAGCATATTTTAATTACATGTAACTTTTGAACCACCGAAGCTTTTTTAATGCAACAAAGTTTGCACTTCATTTCATCTTTTATGTATTTTTTTGTAAGAGTCTTAGCAGTGATGGATTTCGAGGATGCTTTATACATTTATGTATATCTATATATTAGGATATCCTTTAGCCAACTTCAGAGTATACCGTAGAATTAGAGTATAAGCAGAATATATTATTCTGTAGTATATACTCTGAAGTTGGCTGTTGGATATCATTTAAGCATCTTCGAAATCCATCACTGAGTCTTAGTTATTTGGATATTCAAGTTCTCATAAAGGCTCCTTTTTACTATATTTTCGAAAAAATGTCTATATTCTTGTCTAGGGGGCCTATTGGACAAAAAACACGGGTTCATTCTTTTTCATTAAAAAATCATGTCCTGCAGTTTCAGCCGAATCCGTTTCCATGAGGTGGGGATCTCTCAATGTAAGATAACTAACTACCCAACTTGCATGAAATGGCATGGAAATTTTTCATAAAACAGTTATTAACATACACAATATTTTTATCAGACAACTATGCTTTTGTAATAAACTCGATGGTTTTACATTTGAAACATTCTTCTAATTTAATTACTTAACATAAATATTATACTATTTATAAACCCTTTTATTCGCCTAATATTTGTGAATACAATTTTTAACACAGGTTTTTTTTTGCGATACTTATAGCATTATACAGAAAATAAGAAAGAACTGCAAACTATGTTAGCTTTTAAACATTCATAAGGAAAAAAATAGTTTAAAAAAATTAATAGCGATAGTTTAGCTATGGTTAAATCTGCGCAATCGAATAAGATTATTTTAAGATACTAATTATAGCTGTGGATGCAAACTTTAAAGACCAGATTTTATGCGAATTCATAGACCTATCTGGACTGTGTGTTGGGTTTCGAATATTGCGCAAGCGCGAATCGGCTTCATGGTCTATCGCGATAAAGGAGCTATGTTAGTCAGTCGTAGAGTAGCATCTGAACTTTCATTATGTAAAATTCGGCGCAAAAGGCCGATAGTTACTGGAACTTTATTCTATAACTGTGTCCATGATGCATACTACAAGCTAATGTATCTCGTTATTCGGAACTTTGTGATCAAACAAGAAGATAGTAAATTTTCCAGAGTACAGGTGTAGTCTTCGTTTTACATCATTTTAATTAACTTAATTAATTGATAATTATTAATTAACTGAATGAATTAATAATTATTGATTAACTTAATTGATTAATAATTATTAATTGACTTCATTAATTAATAATTATTAATTACTTTGGATTGAGGTATGATCAAAATATGTTGAACTGCATTTATTTATATAATTTATTATTATAAGAATATTATTATTATAATGTAATTATTATACAAGCAATATAATATTATAATATTTTAAACAATTTTTATTGATATGAAATTTTATTTATTTTTAGTTAAGTCGATAAGCCGGACGTAATATTTAAAGTTTTTTTATGGAGTGACACAAAAATTATCATTTGAGATAACCGAATTCCCTTATATCATCGATGTGACAAAAAGTTTTATTGGATTTAATCGTTTAAAACTACTTATTTTACTAAAAACATTGAACTACGTATGCGCATTAACTCTTCTTAATGAGTATCTCACTTAATCGTGAGTCGTTGTGACACAGTTATAGAATAAACCCCTGGCGAAAGTTTACTTAATAAATTCAACTAATTTATTTAACTCGTTTGTAGTAGATTCTTTTCCTTCTCCTCGAACACGCATTTATCCAGGATATATGGGGTCTAGAATTTTCTTCTGGTAATTAATGCAAACAGTCACGCATATCATACTTATTTCTTGTTATACATACACTGAAGAAAAAATAAAGCGATTCTTGACCGGGACCCAAGCGAAATCTCCTTTGTTAGCATAGGAAAGCAGCCATAAGGCTTTATTATCTTACAAACCCAAGCAATATTTGCTTGGCAGTGAAGAAGATTTCGTTTTCACACAAGAGCTCTGTTCGACATATTTCTCGGGTTTGCGCACTAGTGATGCGCAGTAAACTGTTGTATTCAGAAATCCATAGCACTTTACTACGCGCAAGCCTGAGAAATATGTGGAACAGAGCAATGATATTATTGCTTTTAACCCACAAAATAATTGCTTTGAAAACTTAAAATGTTATTTACATTGGAATCAACAGAAATAATCGCTTATTTTTTTAGTGTAGACCCAACTCAAGTAACGATTTTTACTCGAACCTCATTTCATCTTTGTCTCACTCATGATAAAAAAAAATGATTGTACAGTTAAACTCAATTTGAGTAACGATTGTTACTCAGACCTCATTCTGGCGTTGTCTCTCTTGTGATAAAAAAAATATTAACACTTCATACAACTCTTACTTCCACGGAAGTCCGTTAGTAATTTTGACCGTAAAGTTTTTGCACCTCAAATTTTCCTTTTGGATATGATTCTAGGCACATTTAGAATTGAATCCCGGAAAAAACCAAAATCGTAAAATGAGCACTTTTTGACTTATTCAAATTCTATTTTTTATATATATGTTCTGTAACGACTCATGAAATTTCAAATAATTAATTTTTATAGAATTATTTTAGAAACAAGTTAGAATAAATTTAAATGATAATTAAAATTTAAAAGAATAAACTCTTAATTACCAATGGGTGTTAATAAAGAAGAAAACTTCCAAAATTTATATAGATATAGATATAATAAGAAAAGCATAGAAATGGAATGTTCTATTTCTATAAATGAATAAAGTATTATAAATATTTAATCATTTACAATAAAAATTAGATATAGTTCGTATACATGATCGTGTGTTTATAGAAAGGAACATTCAATCTCTATGAAAGTAGAAGGAAAATAATATTTTTATTAATTAGAGATTTAAAAACATTTTCTTAGTTAAGGGCATGCATACGCTCTACTACACCGGCCGGTATAGCAGAGCGTAGGCCGAATTTCTAGAATCGAAGAATTAACTTTGTTAAAAAACTAATCATCAGAATGAATTTTCCTTTTACAGTTCACTTGATTGTGAGATAATAAAGGGCGGAAAATAGAAAAATCTCAGAAAAATATTGAATTTTTCGAAAATAGAGATAATAGTATAGCAGAGCGTAGGCCGAATTTCTAGAATCGAAGAATTAACTTTGTAAAAAAACTAATCATCAGAATGAATTTTCCTTTTGTAGGTCACTCTATTTTGAGATAATAAAGGGCGGAAAATAGACAAACCTCAGGAATTTCGAAAAAAAATTATTTTTCTCAAAATAATATGAAAATAATTATTATAATAGAAAGTTTAATGTTGTCAGATTGGCAACACCTGACTCTGACGCGATGGCGTTTTTCTTATGCTGCGGCGCGAACTTCGAAATTTGAAATATATTGAATACTATCAATGAATATTATGTTTTATTTTTTTTTGGCATAAATCAAATATTTTTGTTGTATATCTGTGAGGTATAGTGAACAAAATAGAAAGAAAAAGACAATACAAACGTGTGCGTACGGGTATAAGACACGCACACACATGAAGTCTTTGCTATTCTGTTGCTTTTTTTACAGTAAGGCCCTTCTTACAGTAAACAATGAAAGAAGGGCTTTCTTACATTGTTTACTCTACCTGACACGTATAAAACAGAAAGTTGAATATTTTACATTCTTTTTTTTCTAATGAAAAATCATAAAAATTTCCTACATGCAGAAATAATGTATTCTAAACATTTGAAATGCATACAATAATAGCTAATTCATTTTCGAATATATCATCACTCACCTATACACAAGATGTTAGAAAAAGAAAAAGAAAGCAACAGAATAGCTGCAAACGCGACTTCATGTGTATACGTGTCTTATATCCGTACGCACACGTTTGTATTCTTTTTTCCTTTCTATTTTATTCGCTATACCTCACACATATACAACAAAAATATTTTATTTACGTCAAAAAAAATAAAACATCATTGCTTTTATCACAGAAGAATAAAGAATGATTGAGTTATCATTTGCATAAAATGACAATATTCAATATATTTCAAATTTCGAAGTTCGCGTCACAGTGTAAGAAAAACGCCATCGCGTCAGAGTCAGGTGTTGCCAACCTGACAACATTACACTTTCTAGTATGATAATTATTTTCATATTATTTTAAGAAAAATAATTTTTTTCCGAATTCCTGAGGTTTTTGTATTTTTCGCCCTTTATTATCTCAAAATAGAGTGACCTACATAAGGAAAATTCATTCTGATGATTAGTTTTTTTACAAAGTTAATTCTTCGATTCTAGAAATTCGGCCTACGCTCTGTTATACTATTATCTCTATTTTCGAAAAATTCACTATTTTCCTGAGATTTTTCTATTTTCCGCCCTTTATTATCTGACAATAGAGTCAACTGTAAAAGGAAAATTCATTCTGATGATTAGTTTTTTTACAAAGTTAATTCTTCGATTCTAGAAATTCTGCCTACGCTCCGCTATATCGGCCGGTATAGTAGAGCGTATGCATGCCCTTAATAAATAAATTCATTGGAAAAAGAAATTGTTACTAAAATGCATTTTTTTATTGATGTGAAGGAAACAGAAAGTTGATTTTATTAATAGATATATTTGGTTAAATGTTTCTGTTAGAATTACAGAAAATAAAATCTATGGAACATTCTGTTTCCTAAATTATAAAAAATAGAACTTAATAGAAGGTTTAAAAAATAATATAAAAGGACGTGCGTCCAGCTAAGAAGATTCATTCTTGATCCGACTCTCTACACGATAGCATGTAGAGACTAGTTTATTTAACGTTCTCATTTCATTTGTAATTTATTTAAAAAAGATATATTTTATTAACTAAAGTAAAAAATTAAAAGATATCAAAATGATTTTAAATTTGTTTTCAGATAATAAAATTTAAAAAAGCATCTTATCGTTAAAGTATACATTATCGCACATTCAATGGTAAAGCATCCAGCGAATGTCGTCGATTCTTGTACTAGCATAATTTGCATCTATGATAAGGATATAATATCGCACTTCCAATAGCAAAGCATCTAGCAGAAGTCGTCGATTATATAGCCTTACATAATAATTAAAATATCAACTATCGCATCTCCAATAGTGAAGCATCTAAAAGAGATCGTCGATTCTGATGTTTTAATTCTGCTTGCTGTATGTATTATGTGACTAATGCAAGTCAAGAACTTATTAATGTAACTTTAATTTATATTTTGGTAATTTATTATTAAAATTACCTGGCGACCGTGCATCTAGCAAAACGCGCCCGTTATAGTTCTTTATGAAAAAAATTTTATATTGATTATTTATGAGATTAATTTCTAGAATGCCGCTTTCGAATATAATTATAAATTATTCACATTTTTTAAGCATATATTTTTGTAAATATATTCAGGGAAATCTAAAGTTATGTAATAATGTAAGCGTGACGTTAAAATTAAGATTTTTTTTGTAAAACATCATAGTGATAAAGACTATGACAAATGATAAGTTTTTAAATTATTTAAAGACGGCACTTGAAGTAATCATGATTAGAAAATACTGTGTATTAATATTCTATAAGAACACTGCATGTACTTTTGCTATTTCAGTAACACCAAAAGTACATTTTCCATGTGTGGATTCAAAGCTTTCACGGTGAATGCTACTCATTGTTAGAGGGTTTTTATCAGATTTCAACCATGTAAGTTGTGGTTTAAAATACCGACTGTTGTAATGTTCACGAGACGTTGATATCCTAAACTACAATTACACTGTTGAAATCCGAAAAAGAACCCTTAACAACGTCTACATTTTCCATGTAAAATACAGTGTTAAAGAAAATCGAGGCCTAGGTTCTTACAGCAAACAGGCTATGGAAGCGGTCCATTTTGATTTTTTTGACCCTCAGGACGCAAAATTCGATTTTCTAAGACGGGAATATACTATTTTGCGCCAGCTTGACAAGCATAGAAATCAAATTTTTCACCCTTTGGATAAAAAAACAATATGTGTACCACGGGCGCAGGGGGATTCGTGGCCCTCATGCGAATTTAGCGCCCTCGCTTCGCTCTGGCGCTCATTCACACTCTGGCCGGAATTCCCTATTTTGCACCCTGGGTACACAATGTACTATTCTGCAACATGGGCTAATATAAAGTATCGTAAAATGATTCTAATTATACATATAAATTATTATTAAAAGCAGTCTGCTAATATGATTCAGTGTATGTAACTTTAGTAGAAACTATGTTTATATTATCTGTATATATATATATATATATATATATATATATATATATATATATATATATATCATTATATGGTACTTTATATTAGCCCATGTTGCAGAGAAATCATAATTGACCGTTTCCATAGCCTGTTCGCTGTAAAAACCTAGGCCTTGATTCTGTTCAATACAATCTTTTACATGGAAAATGTACTTTTGTTGTTACTGTAATATCAAAAGTACATGCAGTGTTTTTATAGAATATTAATCTACAGTATTTTTTAATCGCGATTAATTCAAGTGCCATCTTTAAACAATTTAAAAACTTATCTGTTGTAATATGTAAATTTAGCGTCTTATATTTGTATGCGTATCGCCATCCGTTGGTAAATGTGTACTCAACCATACATACGATACAGCAAATCAGCTGAGAAAGAGAGGCTCTAGTCGAGCTCAAGCAGTCTGTTGAAAAGTGTCTAGCAAGCACCATGTAGCGATAAAGACAAGCTCTTCACAATAGCATATGTAAAGTAAAGCTCAGCTATTAATAAAAAGAAAGAACATTATTGTACTTAATATAATTTAGAATACATATCAACCAATTTAATATTATAAATAAAAGTGTTTTCTTTCCGCTTCCGGAACACAAAACCTCTATTCCCAACAGTATCATTTGTCATAGTCTTTATCACTATGATGTTTTACAAAAAAAAATCTTCATTTTAACGTTACGCTTATATTATTACATAACTTTCGATTTTTCTGAATATATTTACAATAATATTTGCTTAAAATATGTAAATAATTTATAATTATATTCGAAAGCGGCATTCTAGAAATTAAGGTCATAAATTATCAACAACAAAATTTTTTTTATAAAAAATATATACAGTCAGCTCGGTGAATATCGCCGCTTCTCCTCTGTTGGCTCGCTTCAATGCTTCCCATACCAATAATCCAAGTTTCTTAGCGCGCTCAAGTTCTAAGAAATTAACTCCGATGTCGGCGAATAATTCCACTCAACTTACATGCACATTTACATGAAATATAAATAAAATTGACATAAAATAAATTAAATTTATGAAATTATTATAAATGTAATTCAATCATTTAAAATTTTGTATGCTAGTCATATAATTTATATAAACATTTTGACGAATTAAGCTATTCAAATTTCAACTTCAATCATCATCTATCAAATCACTCGTTATTAATTTTATTTCATCCATAATTTTCTAATCTGTTTGAAATTCTTCTATAGTTATTGTTTATTTAAAAACAAAATTATAATAAAATTAAAAAATTCATTTAATTTTCTTTAAAAACGCATCAAAGTTGAGCGGTATTATTTACCGACATCGAAATTAATTTCTGAGAATTCGAACATGTTAAGAGACTTGGTCTATTGGTAAGGGAAGCATCGATGTGAGCCGACGGAGAAGAAGTAGCGGTATTCACCGAGCCAACTGTATATAAAAAATAAAATTTGAATAAACAAAAAAATGCTCATTCTTCGATTTTGATTTTTGTTAGAATTCGATCCTGAATGTGCTTAGAATCATATTCAGAAGGAAAATATGAGGTGCAAAAACTTCATAGTCAAATTTGCTCGAGGACCACTGTGACTCGAATTACCTTTATCAATTCAAATCTAATTGTCTCACAAATGACTTAAGCTGTATTCATTGATCAGAGAATTTCTTAAGATTTATCTTATTCGCGTGACAGTTAAGGAATACAGCCCCAGATAAGGCCGCGTTCAGACCGATACCATGTATATGTAAATGTGCCGAGGACTTTGCTCTATTTTTTTTTAGATTCTGTTTCGTTTCATGCCTTCTTATTAAAAATTCTCTGTTATTCAGGAAAGAGTAAAGAAAAATATGAGATTTCTCTTTGAAGTAACAAGCTCATATGTGTCGTTTGATGATGCGACCTATATCGTGTCCCAAAGAATCTATCTTTACCTTACTGACACGAGTATGTTTCTGCGTTCTTGCAACTGCCATTAATATAAATACTAACTTGGTATGTAAAATTGTTACAAATATTAAAGTAATATTTGATATGCAAAATACTTGATCACTAAAAAAAGTAGAGTTCAAAAGTCTAATTTTGGCTTCTTTATAAAGATTTGTAGATGCTGTGTAATCAGTTTTTTATCAATTTTACGTAAGAAGCCAAAATTTTACGAAATCATGATTCACCATTTGCATACTTGAAATTTTTATTATTTAAATAATATTATTACTCGGTTCCAAAAGCACCTAGAGATCCTATGTAGAGCTTGAATTGAGGAGCTTGGATAGTACTAAAAGAAGATTAAATTTAATAGGTCTTTTAAATTGTTGGTAATTAACTCGATCTCCTACAATACAAAGTTTACCTTTTTAACAAAATTTTACTTTAATAAAAAGGTTTATAAATAAGTTAAATTAAAAGTAATTTGATGAAATTTTGATTACCGTGGTGTACAGGGGGCCTATTTTGGATTTAGATATGATAAACCACAAAAAACGCTATTTCTTTTTAAATTTTTTGCTCATTTTGATCTAATTAAGTAGGCTAAAAGTTATCTTGTCTTAATAAGAGTATGTGAAATTGTTGTGGATGTTATTTCCACATTTAATCTAACATTTGAACACTGCAGCGCACAATAAAATAATCACCTTTATAAATTAACAAATTTTGAAAAATTGTCAAAATTTAGAAAATTCATGTGCCTGGCAGCACGTCATTTTTAGGGCTACAGAAGGTTATAAAGAATTTTTCTAATTTTTTTAGCATATATTTTTAAAATTCAATGGGCCCTTTCAGGATTTTTCAATTTGGGAAATAAGGAAAACCCTAATATATATAATGTAATATATTAATTAATGATTAGTTTGCCACTTATAATAATTTTTTTGTATTTTTAATTTCACTTAAACAGCCTTCTATAGATGAATCCTCATAAGCGTTACATTTTTTTAGACAAAATCAAATTAACGGTAACTAGTGAGAATTGAAATAAGATTAGCCAAAAGTATATAATAGTAAAAAAATAATGAATTAAATAATGTTTTAGCTTTTATTTTAAATTTAAATCATTTACTTAAAAAAATGTGAATAGTTACCAATTCAACTGAATCATCGTATACTTTTTTGAATTGATGAGAAAGGGGTACTTCTTCGATTTTAAATGTGACACCATGAAAGCTAAGCTGTCTCGCAATGTACATGCCTCGAAGCTTCATGTCCATAGCGACAATTTCCATAGCTCCGACTCCACGTTTTTCAACAGCTGTGATAAAATCGGAAAATTCTGGAAATGCAGTACCCTCCCCCCACATTCCCAATCGAACCATGTACGCCATATTTCGTGGTTCAGAGGCTCCAGTAGCACTAGCGTATACAACTCGCGCCTTTGGTAACTTATTTTGTAATTCAAGTACTGTCAAACCTATATAAAACGATTAAACATTTAAATCAAATAATGTAAATTACAAAATTTAAAAAATTTAGAAACTTTTCTGTATTTAGAATATAACTATTTCTTAAATTTACAATATGATGGATATGGGTTCAGGCTAGTTGGCACAATGAAAAAGATGCAATAGTTGAAATTTCAACATTTTAATTTTATTTCACAGTCTTTTTCCGAATGCTTACCCGTTAAGCCGGATAAAATGGTCAAAAGCGATTTTCGAAAAATAAATATAGGTTTATAAAACTGACGCATTGGCTGAGTGATTCAGCGCACGCCTGGCGACCTGCGAAGTTAAGCAGCATTGAGCACGGTTAGTAGTTGGAAGGGTGACCGCACTTTTTTTAATGAAATCGTGCTCGATCTGGACTTGCTTCTTGTTATGGTTGCTTAGGCGTGCTGGACACATGACGATGCAAGCAGGAGGTGAGGCAAATACGGTATAGGTGTTCTTGTATATAGAGTACCTAATATCGAATTTGCTATATACACCGACCCATTCTGGAGAGGGTTTTCCCAGAATTTATCCCACTGGATTTGCCATTGAGTTTTCCCTTCTTCACGGGCATTACCCCAAACGAATGCGGAATGAGGTACGGTAAAATGGGATGGGTAATATGAAAAAATATATAAATGAAAGAAAGAAAGGTGTAGGGTAATACGTTGAAATGGGCTCTGCCGATAAACATGGAATCGACCAAATTTCCAAAAAAAATTTTTATTAATATAAGGTTATGTTTGGTATTGATAATAATAAAGATTCGCAAATTTTCAGTCCTAAATATTGAGGTGGCTTACCAGGTGACTAAAAATGTAAAAAATCGTTTTTCCTTCATAATTTGGCTAATTCTGGTCATGCAGAATTTTTTTTCAAATTAAAGTTTTTTTCAAGCTTTACAAGTTAAAAATAGTTAACACAATTTTGACGCCCAATTCAAATTTGATGAAACATTGTCAAATACGCAAAAACCGGATTTTTCGCGATTGTCGGCTATTTATGGGGTTATTTTTGACTTATAAATAGGTATAACAAATTGGAAATACTTTTTCTATTGATACAATCAAATGATATTACCAAAAACAATTTGCAATAGGTTTGGAACTAGAAATATTTAAAAATTATATCATTTCTATTTAAAAAATTCTGCTTTTTCTAAAAGTACGTTTTTACATTATAATAAAAAAAATTGTTCTTTCCGATTTATAGTTTCGTAATGCTC
This sequence comes from Anastatus disparis, assembly GCA_017163975.1. NCBI lineage: Eukaryota > Metazoa > Arthropoda > Insecta > Hymenoptera > Eupelmidae > Anastatus > Anastatus disparis. Next base: position 1,769,304 of record JAFFSR010000401.1, on the reverse strand, counting down.
GCATATACTATATTAATCTTCAAATTTGCGATATTTACTTTGCAAGAAAGTTGTTCTTATAAATAATATGAAAAAATGGCAAGAAGACTTATAAAAATATTAAAACATAATTTTAAATGGAAAAACTAGTTAATTATTCTTGAGGGGTTCGGGGACACCAACCAGAACCTCGCACAGTATGGATCAATTTCGTCCAAGACTTCATCTGACCGCTCTTTAACTGCGCTTTACACATCTGCGCTACAGTGGACTTCAAACTCGATCAGCGTTTGTTCTTCTTATGCCGAGCTTTGCGAGGCGTTATTGTTGTACGATAGCGGTGTAAGCAGATGCTCTTGATCTGGTGCATTCTCTTGCACTGGTTGCTCAATCGGAGACAACTATTCCTCCCTTTTCAAGAAGAAAGCCAGTTTTAATCTATCGGTCGATACAATTACGTTTCTATCATTTTTCTCTATAGTGTAATTCCTACCACCATGTTGCCCTGTGAGTTTAGCAACTCAGTTCCTTAAACACAAATGGCTTGATTGCACAATGGTGTGCCGCAAGTACTGGCTTAACTTGTCTCATGTGTGACGTGGTATTTTCACGCCACAATAATTTTTTTTTGTTTTATTTAAATAAAAGAATTATCTATTAAAAACCTATTAAAAAGAAAAGTCATACATAATTCCCCGAGCGTGTGAATTCATAAAATAATAATCACCACACTCGTGACAGCAACCAAGGCCACCGTAAGAAACCAACAGAGAAATAATTCTGTTGTGTTCTTATTTTCGGTGCTGAGCCCTGGATGTACACAGCTGATCACATAACCTATTGCCAAGTAGCCATGTACGTTGGACTACTGGCTGACGGCACTGACGAAGAAACAACTATGCACATATACACTCACGAGACACACAGAGAGCCCCGAGCAGACGATTATCACTACCAAACGCCTAGGAGGCGGCGAAGCGGCGCCGACGACACAAACAATATACGAACACGTGCTCGCTGTTGTGGCGCTCGCGTAGAATTAGTTAAAAAAATAGAAAGAGAGAGAGATATAGGAATACACTGATAGAATAATGAAAGTCGATAAAGTAGGATAAACGCATATGGTAAAAAGATAGCGTACAGATATAAAAAACTTAATTATAATAAAAAGAGATGCTAGATTAATAGATAAGAACTGAAATGAGTCATATTATAGGTGGCGCGCAAATACTAAAGATATTTAAACCTAATCTAAATAATAACTTTTATTTGCTTGTTGTAAATACATTTTTGTATATTTTTATAGATGGCGCTACAGTACAAATAAATAAAATAACTTTGCAATTGTATGAAATAATTAAAAATGAAAATCATTAATAAAATAAAGACTCAAGCGAATCTAAGAAATAACAAACAATCAGAAGTTATTGTTTACAATATTAATTAATACTCGTTTATGTTATTTGATGAAAAATGAAACTTTTATTGTAATGAAATAAAGAATTAATCATTTATAAAGAAAATAAGAAATAATGTAATCAAATTAAGCGCGCAGATGGCGTAACCTGTAACGTATAAAAATACTACCCTAGTAATAGGAAGTAACATGTAACTTGACTAGCGAGTCGTAAACTACACCAGAATAAAATGATAAAAGAACCTTATTTGATTAGTGAGTCGCGAAATAAAAAGAGATAGCAAATAGGAAACAACGAGAGTAATAAAGAGAGCAATAGAGAAGAAGAAGCCACTGATGCTCAGCGTGCACTTCCTTCTTCTTCGTGCCTCATTATCGTTTCGGTAGCCCTATTGTATAGTCATACGCTAATACTTTTTCTTTAAAAACTAAATTTTTCACTGTTATTTATTAAAGTTATTATTGTTAATTAGTATTGTTGAATTTCTTGGTGGTTGTTAAAGATTATAAAGCATTGTTATTTCTTTCTTTTGTCTTTTTCTCCTTTTATCAAATAATATTCGGTCCAGTGTGGGTTAGAACCAACCGCCAACCATAGCCATTATCCTAAAGGGTCCCTAGAGCAAATTACCGGCCATTTTGGATACCACTTGGGCAGATTTTCGGAGCTTTGCTGTTTTTTTTTCTTTTACTTGAGATTGATAAAGGGATGGCTGAAGTCGAGCGTAACAACGAACAAAAAGAGGTATAATTTGTATTAAATTTAATTATTTTTCTTTATGGTGATATAAAAAGTGATAGTGCGCGAAGTGAAAAAGAAATACAAATTCTCTCTCTCTAGCGGCGAGTTAATAGCGATGTGTAAACTATTTGGATTTGTTACTATTAATTAACGATTACGAAATTAGAAAGTACTAGAAATTGTACTCTTATTGTAATAGATAAAATTCCTTGCGGAGAGATCACGGCAGGCTATATAAATAGCCACGTGGGTCTCTAACCTAAAAGTAATTCGTGGCATCATTGTGAATTAGTGAAAATTTAAATTGTTGTTCTACTTAATTATTGAGAAAATTTTGTTATTAAATTAAATAGTGAAAATTAACCGTGAGATTTTATTTCGTAGTCCTAAACTGAAATATCTAAGCATAAGAAATAGTTTGATAAGCTAGTGAGTAAAAATTCTATAAAGCTGACTATTTTTTTTTTTTTTGAAGTATATTGAATTGAAAAAACAACCTCAATTATTTATAATCAAAAATAATAATAGTTTATAACTAATGATAGAAACTTTCTTTGTTTTTTTTTAAGTTTTCTTTTACTGGACTTCTGTCTTACTGAGTCTATAAAATTACCTATTTCTTGTTAACTTAGTATCAATTAAAAATTCATTTTAGTGGTAGAAATTCTAACTTGGTGAGAGATTAATAATAAATAGCGGTTTGATAAATTCTTTATAAAGAAAATATTTTTTTTTAATAACTTCTTTGATTTATAATAAATTTTCTTACAATTGTGAAGATAACAACTATTAAAAGCAAATAATTTTAAACATATTACAAATCAAAGGTCATATTAATTCAATTTCTGAGGAACTATATATATATACGAAATATATATTAAGTTGTTATAACCTCGCTTTTATAAAACGCCTGCTGAAGATTAAAGAGAGAAAGACTCCGAGGAAAGACGATACTAGCGCCACCAATTGGAGAATTGCGTAATCTGAGATACGCACTGCTGTTCGAGCCCCACCCTTACATAACCTAAAATATATTGAGCACGTGTTGCTCCATTACTCACTTTTGTTTTAATATTAAAGAGATTTTGATTATTATTATTGCTTAAATTAATAATTTTCTTTTCGGAAATTTAGTATATTTTAATTGATTTTCTATATTTTATTATTATTTTAACTTAATCTAGAGAAATCGTCCATAACTTAACCTAGATTCTTTTAATTAAATTAATTAAAGTCTATTTAGTGAGTTTGCTCCCTATAATTGGATGTTTGTTAACTTATTTATTGAAGTGATCTTATAATTGATTAGAATATTACAGGTAGAGTATTTAATTCCCTGGTTATATTATTATTATAAATTTTGTAGGTTGGTAAATCTCAGAATTTGGGAATTATAAGCCGATTATTATTTTGTATTTAATTAGATATATTTATAATATCCCAAATAAAAACCACCCTTACACATGTACTCCTTAAATTTCATCAGAAATTCGCCAGAATCATACGCACTGATCTCACTTTAATAGTTGTTTGAACAACTGCGTCTCGAATTGCCTTCTTCGATCACTTGTTATAAACGCGGGCGCGCCAAACCTCGCCACCCAATCATTATAAAAAGCGCGTGCAACTGTGGGAGCGGATACATCTTGCAGCGGAACTGCATCTGGCCACCTTGCAAATTTGTCTATAATTGATAGAATATACCTGTATCCTTCACATGATGGAAGTGGGCCTACGAGATCCACATGAATATGAGTAAAACAAGCGTCTGGCTCGGTGAACTTAGAAGGTAAGAATTTATTCTCATGAGAGATTTTGGATTTTTAACAATCAATGCATGACTTGCATCATGCTGCTATCTATTGGTTCATCTTGGGCCATACATATTGTTGTCTCATTAGCTTAGCTGTTACCTTGCCTGATAGATGTAAGTTTTGATTGTGAAACAAGTTGATAACATTCTGCCTTAGTTTCTTGAGAACATACGGGCAGAAAACCTTATCCACTAACTCGACATACAAGTAGGTTTTTCCGACTCCTAATTGCAGCCTAGTTAGTTTCAGAGGATGACTGGGGTTTTCCAAGATGGCTTTTAATTCTTCATCCTCGAGCTGCTTCCTTGTCAACTCCTCTAAGGAGAAAAGTGTGGGAAACCTTACGTCCTCTATCCTTGATGAGGAATCTGCTACTGCATTATCTTGGCCAGGTAGATAGCATATTCGCGTATGAAATTCTACTATATATGACAACCTTCTACTGTGAATTGCAGGACAATCTTCTGCATTTTGCGCAAGTGCATATATGAACGGCTTGTGGTCGGTATAGATCTTAAACTCTCGACCCTCGAGATAATACTTAAAGTACTTAAGCGCTTCATATACAGGGTGTCAAAAAAGTAACGGAACGGTCCTGTATTTTTTTAGGCAAGATATTTTTGGCAAAAGTCAAGGTTATTCCTTTAGTAACTTTCAACGAGGAATTCGATGGTGAACTTTATTTTGACCTTGAGGATGACCTTCAAGGTCATTTGAAGGTCAACTTTTTTTTTCAAATGCGAACCCTCTATTTTGATGCTAGCAATCGAAAGCGTGGAAAATTTTACGTTCAAATATGTACTCAGGTCACATGAACACAGAACGACCTTGAACCTCAATTAAAGATAATTTGAACTTAATGGCCGTCTGACCTTAGGGACGATCAAAGGTATGGTTTTACTTTTGGCACTACCCAGGAGCAACGGCGTGGACGTAGTAAATCCTGCTCCCTTTGGAGTGCTGGTTTAGCGTGAGTCCCCTTGCCTCTCACGATGGGGTGCTGATTTAGCGTGAGTCCCCTTGCCTCTCACGATTGGGTGCGGGTTTAGCGTGAGTCCCCTTGCCTCTCACGATGGGGTGCTGGTTTAGCGTGAGTCCCCTTGCCTTTCACATTTTGCTGATATTAATTTCTTTTGTTAAAACTGCTGCGAGCCTTAATTTCTTGGCAACAGCTATGCGTTCATAAAAAGCAGTAACAGCTCTGCGGATCATTTCTGTATCTATTGAAACAGCTTCTTGTAAAATTCTGTTCCGCAATTCATCTAAAGTTTGTGGTTGAGGTGCGTATATTTTACTTTTTAAATAACCCCAAAGAAAGTAATCAAGGGGCGTTAGATCGGGTGAGCTAGCAGGCCACTCAATTGCACCTCTTCTTCCAATCCAGTGAATTGATCATTTAACTATGCTCGAATATTCCTACCAAAGTGAGGCTCAGCTCCATCCTGTTGAAACCATATTTCGTCAAAATCATCACCTGCTCCTTCTCTTATTTCTGGTATAATTTGATTTCTGAGAAGCTCTTCATATTTATCAGCGGTGAGACTGCCTTCGATAAAAAAAGAACCTATCAATGTATCATTCAAGATACCAGCCCAAACATTAACCTTTTGCGGTTATTGTGTATGACTTTCCAGCATACAAAAAGGATTTGCATCGGACCAATATCTACAATTAGGTCTGTTTACTTCACCATTTAACTAGAAAGTAGCTTCATCAGAAAAAACTGTATTATACAAAAAATTTGGATTTGCGTCGATTCTAGTCATCATTGTTTCACAAAATTCAACTCGGCGGTCCAGATCATCATCGCTAAGCTCTTGTACCAAATGTACTTTATAGGGATGGAAATTTATATTTTTTAATATTTTTCGCACTGATTCATGAGAAATGTCATATTCATTTGCGTAGAGTATGATGCTGATTTTCAACGAAAGCTTGAGTGATCTCAAATTGTTTTTCTTCAGTAGTTGCAGACTTTGGACGGTCAGATCTCTCGAGATCATCAAGAGTCCCATGCTCATAAAAACGCCGTACATTTCTTTGTACTGTCGATTTAAATATTTGGCTTGCACCATCTTTGTTACGGAAAGTATGATTAAATAATATCCGCGTATCCTCTAAACTTCGCTGTCGATCTCTCCAACCACGCATCATTAATAGAGATATTCTTTCCCGCTTAGAAAGTCAAACATACGCCACACAGTGGTGCCAAATCGACGATTAGCCGGTCAAAATGCTTTTTTTTTTTTTTTTTTTTGGGTAATAGTGATTTTTTGACTAAGAATTAATTTTTCAAATCTGAATTTTCATTTAAAAAATATTTATTTATTGAATGATAATTATTTTTTATTCTGAATCTGAAGAACCAGAAGTAAGGTTTGCGCAGTTTGATTCGCTATTATCATACTCATAAGGTATATCTGTTAGCATTGCTAACACTTCGCGTCACAAAAATTTTTGCAATTTTAGACTTTTTAATTTTTTTTAGTGTGAGAAAAAGAAGGGTAAGTGATGTTAAATTCAATTTAAGAAAAGTTAAATAATTCTGCTGTTGTTCGGATAATTAAAAAAATATATTTACAATTTGTTAAAAGGCTATTCTGTTTTTTTATGTTTGAGGGAATTCTGTCATTCAAATAGTCCCGCCGCCATACTGAAAGAAACTAGAGCCGAGAAGAACCGAATGCCGCCGACAGAAAGAAGACAGAAAATAAAGAAAGAAGAGTTTTTATATGAATGCATTGTGTTAAATATTAGTTGTAAAAGCGAGAATTAGAATTTTGAAAGCGTACGTTATGTTAAAATATATATAAACTATTGTAAAAGCGAAATTAAGTAAAAGAGAGAGTGCGTTGATATGTGTGCGAGTGTGAAAGAGAAGGAGAGAAAGAGAGTACGGCCGAGTGATGTACGAGTTGCACGCGCCGTTCTTGTACATGCCGGACGGAGAGAGATTTAACGAGCATTTTTTTTTCATATATGCGAATTTGTCTTTAAAATCATAAAAAGAAAACTAAGTTGTAATAATATTAGGTTTTGTTTTAAAGTTAATTGCAAAAAGGAATGGTTAAATTATTGTGTACATAAGTAAATTACAGTTTTTCGCGCCCGGAAATATTGCTAGCCCGCCAAATGTAAGCGTAGCGATTGGCTGATGCAATCGAGAAAGACGTTACGGGTCGAAATTCGCCAGGCCAAGCGTCAGTGTACATCGGGCCGCAGCAGAATAGACGTGTCGTGAGAGTAGTAGAGTTTTGAAAAGGGTTTTTGTGTGTAAATTCGTGGAATCAGCGTGGCGTGAGCGTGCAGAGTTTTATTTCGTGATTAAAATTATAAAGAGTTTGAGTGTGTGATTAAGGGAAAATTTAATAGATATTTTAATTGCCGAGTTTTCTTTGTATTATTTTTGCGTGTGATTAGTTTTTTTTGTATTATTTCGAGATTGTGTGTGTGTAGCGTCGTGAAAGTGATATTTATTGCGAGTGTTAGTAGCGTCTAATAGAGTTTTCTTTATACGAATCACCGTGCGTCCTGAGCCTCTACAAGAGAGAAACCAAGAAGAGAACGAGAGGAAGCTACAACGACAAAATCAACTTCGCCTGGACAGAATCCACTAGGATTTCGCTTCTCTCGACTGTAAGGTAATATTGTCAAATTTAAGCCGCGCGCGTAGTTGCTATCTTCTTTGCTAAAAGTAAGAATAAATTTAATGGCAAAATAGAGTAAAACCTTTAGATAACGTTTGTATGAGAGATTATTGTTTTACGCGTGATAACGTGGAAAGAGAAAAAAAAGGGGGGGTATATTAATAGAAACGAGAGAGTGGAAAATAAAGAGAGAGAAAAAAATAAAACGAATTTAGAACAACGCGGAAAGAAAGAGAACAGCTGTGCCATCGAAGCGTCGTAGGATCCGGTAGTGTGAGTGAGAGAGAGATAGAATTCGAGGAAAAGGGGGCGAGCGATCTTCATAGCGTGACGTGTTGTGGTGAATTTACTTTTATTTTATGTATTTCTTAATTCTTTGTATTTCGTGCAATGTGTAAGTGATAGAGAGATTTTTGTTTCTGTTAAACGTGTGTAACTTCTTAATTATACTTAATATAAAAAGAAAGAATAAGATAAGTGTTGTAAGGAGAGAGCGTGATAGGAAATTTAGCATTTATGCATGAAAAAGAGAGAGAGAGAGAGAGAGAATTTGTGCGATAAGTCAAATGAAAGTCTTTATATTGTAAAGTGTATGTATCGTCATAGCGGGGTCACGCGTAGAGAAAATTTGTAAGTCGATCGGAATATTAGTGGCGCGCGTTAGTCGGGAGAGAAAGAAAGAACGTGAGAGCGTTATATATGTGTTGAAAAAGAAGTTATTTAAACAAAAAATTTCATCGTGATTGGAAAAAAAATGAAAGTAGAATAAAACTATTTTAAATCTAATAAAAGAGTGTTAAATCATTTATGTAGAAAACATTTTTGATGAATTCCTTGTGTGTGTTTGCCGTGCATGACGTAGTGTTGAAAATTCTAAATAATAATTGTTTTTTTTTATTGAACGCGGCTAACGAGAGCTGGTGCGCCCCGAGCACGAGCTGACTTTCGGTCGAATCTCCTCTGAGAGAGTCTAGGCAAGAGAATAGACAGAGTAAAATTATAAATTTTTGAATTTGTACGTTTCGGGTATTTTTGCAACGTCACAAGATTTTCTCTTTTAAAGTCTTCAAGAATTTAACAAAATGTTGACCTATGTGAAAAAAAGTGAAAAACCCTTTTGTTTTTATCTTTTTGATAATAATTAAGTAAAAAATTCAAAGTTTCTTAACACAGAGTGAACCGACGTTTATTACAAACGTTTTATTTTACTAAAAATTATTTGGGATATATAAAATATATATTTTTAAAGTAATTAAAAACTGTAAATATTAAGAGAAACAATGATTATAATTTATGCGCATAATATTGCAAAAGCTGAAAATTCAGTAAAAAGTTAAAAAATTATGATTTTTTTCAAATGTATAGTTTTATAGCTATTAAAAGGGTGACATTTTTGTTCAAATAAGAGTGTATGCTCTTGAAGAAATATATAAGTAACAGAAAAATTACTATTATCCTTGAAAAAACGAAAAATTAAAAAATAGCATTTTGGCCGGCTAATTAGCAATTTTGCACCACTGTGCGCCATGGCTATTGAGTAAAATGAGAACAAAAAACTAAACGAATTGCGGGAAGACTCTTTGAAAAATTAAAAAATCAAAATTAAACTTTATTTATTTAAAAGAGAGATACTACAAATGCAAAGTCTATGAAAATTATTTAAATTTTTTGTATAAAACTTAGACAATGAAGAAAAAATTTAAAATTAACAAAAATTTAACATTTAACGCTTTAAATTTATGTTACTTTCTGGGGAAGGTAAATATCAAAATTAGGAGTTCAATTGTAAAATATGACTTAAAAGCAATGGATAAATACTAAAAAGATCAAGGAAATTGTTGACGTCGCTAACTTAGCATGAGTGCAGAGTTCATATGCAATAACTGTGTAGCGTGAAAAAGAGCCTTACTCGTATTCTTCGAGCCATTTATTACATTACAAATTTACTGGAAATAACCATTATCTTGACCGGTATAAAAAAGTCTCACCTCAAATTAACCCAACGTTAAGTTTAGATGACCTTGAAATGACCTTGAAGGTCATCCTCAAGGTCAAAATAAAGTTCACCATCGGATTCCTCGTTGAGAGTTACTGAAGGAATGGCCTTGTCCAGTACGATACAGACATTTCCAGAGGTCAGAATGTCATGAGTTTCAAATGTCCTTCAAATCAGGTTTAAGGTCATGAGTTTCAGATGTCTTTCAAATCAGGTTCAAGGTCGTTCATGTCATATCACCTGAGTACATATTTGAACGTAAAATTTTCCACTCTTTCTATTTCCAGTATCGGAATAGGGGGTTCGCATTTGAAAAAAAAAGTTGACCTTGAAATGACCTTGATGGTCATCCTCAAGGTCAAAATAAAGTTCACCAACGGATTCCTCGTTGAAAGTTACCAAAGGAATAACCTTGACCTTTGCCAAAAATATCTTGCCTAAAAAAATACAGGACCGTTCCGTTACTTTTTTGACACCCTGTATAGCTGATAATTCTTTATCTAAAATACAATATTTTCTTTGCACAGGCATAAATTTTTTTTAAAAAAATGCTAATTATTGTCATGAGTTATTTACTAATTGCTCTAGGGACGCACCCATCGCGAAATTCAAAGCATCCGTCACGACTCTTACTTCTGCATTTTCTGCTGGAAACGATAAGTAAATTACTTCTGCTGATTCTTTTTTAGTTTTTTCAAATGCGTCCTCAGCTTCTTTTGTCCGTACTACAGGGCGTTTATCTTTTTTCTTAATATCACTAATTAATGCATTTAAATGGTGCTGCGTTTCGGTTGCATGCGGTAAACATTTTCTATAAAAATTAAACATTCCTTAATACCTACACATGTCGCGTAATGGATAGAGCTCTTGCCTTCAACGCGGAGGGCATGGGTTCGAATCCTGGCCAGGTACCTCTAACTATTTTTTCGAAAGAAAATAAGGTAGTGCCATTTATATCGCGACTCTTTAAAAATCCGACCTCTGGTATCGGTTGATTGTTGGGTACAAAGTGGGACCATCCATCGTAGTCAAAGTTTTCGGATGTGGGTTGACAGTCAGCTAGTATTGAACAGAGCCGGGCGGGGACTCGACACCATATAAAAGGTAATCAAAGAGGACAATATCCTTTATATAATCTTTTTTAAAAAAAAAAAAAAAAAAAAAAAAAACCAACATGTCATCTTTAGTCTCTGGCTTTGGGGATTCCGTTATAGCTTCAACTTTACTTGGGTCCGGGTGGAACCCTTCTCCACTTACCTGGTGTTCAGAAATATTAACTTGGAAACACTTAACTTGCACTTATCCACGTTCAGACGTAAATGAAATTTGGCGAGCCTCTCAAATACCGTCTTTACATGTTCCACGTACTCTTTTGGCGATGAAGATGCAACAAGAATATCATCCATGAACGCAAATGCAAAGTCTAAATCTCCCAGGGCAAGATTGACGTACCTCTGGAAAGTTTGAGCGGCATTTCTGAACCCGAACGTCATCACAAGATACTCAAAAAGGCCGAAAGGCGTAACTACTGCAGTTTTAGCCACGTCTTCCAGAAAGATTGGTATCTGCAAAAACGCTTGCTTGAGGTCCAGTGCGGAGAATATACTTTTGTTATGTAAATTACTTGGAAAGTCATATAAATGCGGCAAGGGATACCTGTCAGAAGCCGTAACGTTATTTAATTTACGATAATCGCCGCAAATTCGCTAGCTACCATCCTTCTTGGGTACCATATGGATGGGTGTAGCCCACGGACTTTTCAAAGGGCTACGTATTCCCTCCTTGACCCATTTCTCAAATGCCTTCTTGGCCGTCTTTAGCTTCTCTGGCTAAAGTCTTCATGGCCTTTGTGTAACGGGAGGACCCGTCGCCTTAATATAGTAGTATACGCCCCTGTGTTTTGCCGACAAAGGATCTTCTATACCAACTATTGAAGGATACTGGCTTAATAATTTAGCATATTCATTGCCCCGGTCCACGACCGATTGAATTAAGGTGGCGGTTTTGTTAAACCCTTTCATGGACTCTTGCGTCTCAACATCCACCAGTCTTCGTCTCAAAAGATCTGGTAGTAAATATTACTGTTTGAGCATATCCCCGACTAAAATCGCATATGGCACATCTGCCCTGATGAATGTCCAACCGAATCGTTTATTTTTAAACCCTAGGTCTAATTGCTTATGGATTTTACCGTATGTGCTTATTCGCGTATTGTTAGCGGCATATGATTGGAACTTGACAGGTTGTTCGCGTTCACCTTCGTTTTTAGGAGCAAGTGAAACTTCCGCGCCCGAATCTATTAAAAATGTTCTTCCCGAGACTCTATCTTTAATGTGGAAACGTATTGACTCTATACCGGACGCGCAAGCCTTATCTACGCGCCGGTCTTGAAGTTTAACGGTTTGTTGGACTCTTCTTTCCTACTCTGACTCCTAGTGCTACTTTTCAGTTTAAAACTGTTACTTCTTTTAATATTTCTATCTCTAACGTCTAAATTTTTCCATCCACAGGGTTTAATACATTTATAGGCTCTATTGTCAAATCTAGCATGATATTTACAAAATTTACTTGCGGACCTACTTCTATTCCTATCTCTATCATTGCGATCGCGGGATCTCGGTCATCTGTCATTAGCATAATCGCACTTTTTATTTAACTGATCTTGAACGACCGCCTCTATTTTAGCTATAACTTTCGCGTCGTCTTTGACCTTTTTGACCGCATTTATTTCTTTTTTACTTTCTTGCAGGTTTCTATAAATTTCATCTGCATATCTGACAAGTAGCGCTTTGTCTGTATCTGGACCGTATCCAGCCATATAATATTTAATAGTTTGCGAGAGGCGATTGGTCTAATACCATCTGCCGTGGGATCCGGCCTTTTGCTATATTTAGCATTTCGTTTAAAAACATCGAGGGTTTCTTATCACTCATTTTATAACCAGCGAAAAGGATCTTAAATTCTCTTTTGGCGGATCTTCCATATTTTTCTAATAAGTGTTGTTTTAATCCTTCGTATCTCTGCCTCGAATGCAGTAATTTAATAACCTCAGCCGTTTCATAGGTTACACTTTTGTCAAGATTTGTAACTAACGCGTAAAATTTCGCGCTATCGTCAATCGGGCCGAACAAGCTAATCTGTCTTTCAAAAATGTTAAACCACGTATCTGGATCGTATTGCCAAAATTGTAAGTTAACACTTTTAATACCGTGATGGTAGTTGCTGCCACCTACGCCTGGTGTAGGTGTGGGAACTCCATGATGAGTCTCTACGGCGTCAACGCACCTATGATTATCCACTGTCGGTATGAGGCCTGCCGATGGTATGTTGCCTCCTGTCAGTATGTTACCGACCGTAGCTATTGGGTTACCCGCGAGATAGGGTTTCGTGGGGTTCAGAATGCCTACGTTTGCCTTTGACACGTCGATCTCATCATGCATTTTTTCTATTAATTTATCGCTTTTTTCTAATTCCACGAACAAAGCTTTATTATCTTCTGTGTATTTATCGTATAATTGAAGCATTTTCTCGCGGTACATTCTATCTTGAGCTTTTAAAAATTTCTCATACCTATTTTCTATTTGCGTTTTAGTCGCACTTTCTTGCACAACTTCCCGCACTGCCCCAAGCGGACTACTTTGCACTTTTTGCAAGTCTACTCGTCTACTATCGACCTGTTCTTTAAATTCATCATAAGAATTCAGTATTGAATCGGGCTCTAAATTATCATCCATAGCCTTATTTATTCTAGCAATCTCAGTGATATTAAACGCGCTTTCATTATCAATGTCCATAATAATGCTCATTTTGCGTGTGCTATTAGTTAAATGAATCCAAAGAAAAGGCGTCAATAAAGATGCATAAATGCGCCTGAACACGGTCTGTCAATCAATTGATCGATCCAAGAAAAAACTAAATACTACTAATAATAAGTAATTAAATACGCAATTGCAACACAAACGGTTAAAAAATAAATAATTGACAATACACGATTTTAATAAATAATTAAACACTCAAACCGAAAAGTTACAAAAATTATATACAATATAAATAAATTATAAAAGGAAATACATAAATTATTTACAACGAGTAAACAATTTATAAATAATCTATGTACAAATGAATAAATTAACCATGACACGAAATAAATAAATAACGGTACACGAATTTAAACAAACTATGTATAATCAAATGAATAATAAATGAATAACGGCACACGAATTTAAAACAACTAATCAAATAAATAATAACGGTACACGAATAAATAATTAATAACCACGCCCGTATATACAATTTGCGTATTTATAACAATAAAATCACAGTAAAATTATTCTGTTCCCTAGTATAATATTCTCGCTTTGTTTACGAGATAAAATTTGAGCCTAACGCGTCTTGTTTACGCTATTCGACTAACTCCTATGCTTTTCAAAACATAAAAGGTCGCGTTCTAACGGCTTTTGATCTCCTAACAACTTTGAATAGTCACCTCGAGTTTATTCTAGAATTTTTAGTTGTATAAAATAAAATTTCTTTTAACCTTTAGCTGGCAGGGGGGATACTATAGTACCCCACGCTCTTCCTTATCAAATTTTGAAACCGTATTCAAAAAATCGGGATCAGTGGCGACACCAAACGGTAGAGGAGGGATATAATTTACGATTTCCGCCAGAGATTTTTTTAGCATTTTTTATTTATTATTATCGATTTTGCGGACAGGCAGTCAGATAGTACCCCATAAGCTAGCTATAATCGGCTGGAGAGGCATGCCCGCTAAAGGTTAAATAAAATTTCTTTCGCGAATCTTCTTTGTCTTTAAAATTTTTCGAACCTTCTCTTTCCGCAGTGCGCTTCGCATTAATTTTTCGCACTTGCTAATAATTTTACATTTATAATACTTACAAGGGGACACTATCAGCTTCGGGTCCTGGATTTTGAGTTTGAAGGGCTTAACAGTCTTGTTTTGTTACAAAACTAAGAAATCTCCAAGGTTTTTTGCCAACGAGCACTCCATCACTTCTTTTGATATACCTAAAGTTGTTAAAAATCAGCTTTTTTTTAAGAATTTCACATTATAAGAAATAATCCACCTCCGTAGACTTTCTGAATCACTTCACTTACACTCAAAATACATAACATTCCTTTTTTATACAAATATATAAGTATATTAATAGATATTTATACTAATCATGTGCTTTCGAGCTTGTCAATTCATGAAAAATAGCTATGTCTTCGCAGAATATCAAATTTTCCCGTGTCACACCAGGTTCGATCAAACTCATATTTAAAGATATGAACTGTTTCACTGCACATAAGCATACACTATATTCTACACAATAATATTGATGACTCTGTTATACACTATACATAAGATTTATTAATTAAATGCTCAAATTAATTGTTGGAGCAAAATCCATCTTAAAAAACTTCAACCGTATCTATCTAAATTTTCTAGACTTTACTGTCACTATGAAATAACTGTCTTAAAAACTGTAAAATTATAGATTATACTCAACTTAACACAATAAAAATTACAAACACAAAATTAGTTCAGAGAAAAAAATTGAGCTTACAAATTTTATATAAAATATTATTTAATTTTAGAAATACATACTGCAATAGACTTCTCACAATACTGCATCTTCTGGAATGATGTCAAATACTAAACGAATAATTGTAAAAAATTTTATAATGACAAATCCTTGTAAATAAATGTATAAATAACGCTAAATAATAATAAATAACTGCAAATAATCATGAGTATGAATAACAAAACATTATTTAGCAACCTAAACATTTAAAAAAATGTAAATGATAATAAATGATGGTAACAAATAGTAAATAATAGTAATAGACAGTAAATAAGTATCAATCATTGTAAATAACTGTACTAAACACTTTTCACAATACTGCACCTTCTGAAACGATGTAAAATACTAAACAAATAATTGTAAAACCTTAGAAATGTTTTTAGAGTCTTCACTAGAAAATGAACTATTATTTTATTAATCAAAGTAGTATTTTATTTTCTATTATCCTAAGAGCATTTTTTACAAACAGCTAATCTATGGAATTCTAATTATCCCTTATTATTGATTATAACTGTGATCATTGATTTTTCTATACTCTTCTAATTCTTCTAAACTAGTAAAATACTTTGATTAATAAAGTAGTAGTTCATTTTCTATTGAAGACTTTAAAAACATTTCTAAGGTTTTACAATTATTTGTTTAGTATTTAACATCATTTCAGAAGGTGCCGTATTGTGAAAAGCGTTTAGTACAGTTATTTACAATTATTGACTTATTCACTATCTATTACTATTATTTACTATTAGTTACTATTATTTATTATCATTTACATTTTTTAAAATGTTTAGGTTGCTAAATAATGTTTTGTTATTGATACTCATGATTATTTGCAGTTATTTATTATTATTTAGCGTTATTTATACATTTATTTACAAGGATTTATCATTTTAAAATTTTCTACAATTATTTGTTTAGTATTTGGCATCATTTCAGAAGATGCAGTATTGTGAGAAGTGTATTGCAGTACATATGTATTTCTAAAATTAAATAATATTTCATATAAAATTTGTACGCTCAATTTTTTTCTCTGAACTAATTTTGTGTTTGGTGATTTTTATTGTATTAAGTTGAGTATAATTTATGATTTTACAGTTTTTAAGACAGTTATTTCATAGTGACAGTGAAGTCTAAAAAATTTAGATAGATATGGTTGAAGTTTTTTAAGATGGATTTTGCTCCAACAATTAATTTGAGCATTTAATTAATAAATCTTATGCATATAGTGTATAACAGAGTCATCAATATTATTGTATAGAATATAGTGTATGCTTATGTGCAGTGAAACAGTTTATATCTTTAAATATGAGTTTGATCGAACCTGGTGTGACACAGGAAAATGTGATATTCTGCGAAGACATAGCTATTTTTCATGAATTGACAAGCTCGAAAGCACATGATTAGTATAAATACCTATTAATATACTTACATATTTGTATAAAAAAGGAGTGTCATGTATTTTGAGTGTAAGTGAAGTGATTCAGAAAGTCTACGGCGGTGGATTATTTGTTATAATGTGAAATTCTTAAAAAAAGCTGATTTTTAACAACTTTAGGTATATCAAAAGAAGTGATGGAGTGCTCGTTGGCAAAAAACCTTGGAGATTTCTTAATTTTGTAACAAAACAAGACTGTTAAGCCCTTCAAACTCAAAATCCAGGACCCGAAGCTGATAGTGTCCCCTTGTTAGTGTATATGACAATTTACAATTTATAATTAATATTACTTCATTAACACGTGGAAAATTTTGGGAAAAAATCAATTACTTAATATTTTAATAATTTAACATCTTGTTTGGCCAAGTAAATCCCGGTAGTTTGCACCTATAAAAGAGGCAAAAAGCCAGTAGCCACAGAACTCCAAGACGTCCTTTGCTGCTCAAGACGATATGTATACAATAATTCGCTGTTCCGATTGACTCGATTGCCCCAGAGGCTCGTACCTATAAAAGAGGCAAAAAGCCAATAGGCACTCACCCCGAAAACGCTTTTTGTCGCACAAAACAGCATCAATTTGTTAAAAAAAAAAAAACACAACCTAAATATTTTACACTCTTCTCATGTGTTAAAAATATATACATTTATACGTACATAATCGAGAAAAGAGAAAGAAGATTATTAAGGCGATTTACGCTTGATTTTTATCTATTAAATGTTTTACAAATATTTGCTCGTTACTATGCTCCGCCCGCGCACGCAATACAATAGTTTACATACGACGTGCGCGCAGTACTTCATTCGCACTCTCTTTTCAGAGCTGTGTACAATCCTTTTTGTGATACATGTGCGCGACTTGACTGCGCGTTACAGTGTATCTTACAATTTATGTACTCTTGATTTTCCCGTGCACTGTACGCGACTTAATATGCGCCCAACAGTACACAGAATTTTTAGACTATTTGCAGCTTATGCAGAAGAGAAGATTAATGCTCTTCTCTGCGCTGCCAAATAGTTCTTTAAAACGAAAATAAGCATCAACTTATTACCTTTCCTACTCCTGAATAGAGCGGCGTGCTGCTTCGCTTCCTCTCGATGAGAGAAAATTCCTCACGACGTGGCTTGAAGTTCTTGCAGAGAACGTGTCCTTGAAGAACCCCATATCACCGATTGTGGGGTTCGGGGACTCCAACCAGAATCCAGCACAGTATAAGATGAGATGGAAGTCTAAGGTGTTGAGGTTATAAATAAGTATATGAAAGATATGGTTTAAGCGTTGTATTAGCTGAGACCAGGGATACAGTCGGTAATCGAGTGAGAGAGTGAACGTTCACACGCTAACACGTTGACTCGTCTCTAGGGGGTAGGGTCGTCTGTATAGTACATGATTGGTTACTTATAATACTCCACACATATACATCTCCACACTCTCTAAATATAATCCAGTGAAAAGTTCACTATTTAATTCAGCGGATATGATTTTACTGAAAAATTAGTAAAAAATTAACTGAAATTATAGTGGTTTTTTGAATCTACTGGAATATTATTATAAATTTAATAGAACTTGCAGTGTCTCTTTTATTCCACTGATAATTCAGTTGAAATTTCACTGATTGAAAAAGTGAGGGTTAAAATTTGTACAGGTGGCAGCACATGTGTTCCGGTAGCGATATGTGAAAGCACGCGTCGTAACAATGAATAGCAAGAGCGGCTCTCTCAAGTTTTTTCATGTCATAATCTTAATGCTAAGAGTATCTAACTCTGATTTTGAGGAGAATCATTTGAAGTTTTTAAATAAAAAAGGTAAGTTTAATATAATATAAGGAATTATGGTGTATGTATATGTGTATGTATAGAGAGAGAAAGAGTTTCAGTGAAGACGTAGTGGCATGCGAAGAGAGAAAAATTTGAAGATAATTATTTGAACTTTTGAAGTGTAAAAGTAAGTTTAATAGAATAATTTTTTTTTAATGATTTTTTTACTGAAAATTCTGCAATAAAATGTAGAGATAGTGAATATTTATGAGTGCAGGTGTATTGTCCATTTTACATCCCCTTAAAATGAAACGTCTCACAACATACGTGGCTAAGTCACAACTAACGCATTTTGAGAAAAATGCAAAAAAAACTCTATCTTTTAAATGATTCTAAATCGCTTGTTAACTAATATACTATTGAATTCACCTATAAAAGATAAGATTTCTGCACTTATTTTGAAAAATCTAGATTGATTTTTTAAAGAGAAAAATAATTTTTTAATATGGAATTAGCTAACTTTGATGTGACTATGGACTTGGCTAGTTTTGAAAAAAAAAATTTGAAAGACTTGACTAATTTTGATACAAAATCGAGATTCAATTATTTTTTATTAAAAAATGTTATCCGGACTTAGCAATTTTAGATTTGCGATTTATAGATTTGTCAAATAATATAACATAATGTCGAAGTGTCTCACAACAAAAATGGCTAACAAGGAGAGCACCACACCTCCGGGAAACGAATTTAGCTCAAACTTCGAAATATGATTTTTTTAATGAATGAAAAAAATGAACCCATGTTTTTTCTTTTCGTTGAATAGCCACGGGTATAGACATTTTTTCGAAAGTATGGTAAATAATAGCCTTTATAAAAACTTGAATAACCAAAGCACTGTGATTCTCACAAATAAATGCATGAAAGATTAAATGAAGCACGAACTAAATGCTTCAATATAAGCTTTGTTGCATTGAAAAAGCTTTTGTGGTTTAAAAGTTGCGAGCGATTAAAATATGCTAATAAAATAACATAAAAAATTGATCGTATTCTATATGCTAAAAATATTAAGTATATATGTGGTGATATTTAATTAACAATAACTCTTGAAAAACAGAAGCGTTTTTAATGCGATGAAGATCAAATTAAAGCTTTTAATTTGTGCTCCATTTTATCTTTCATGCATTTTTTTGTAAGAGTCTTAATTCTTTGATTATTCAAGTTTTTATAAAGACTCTTATTTACCATATTTTTGAAAAAATGTCTATATTCTTGCCTAGGAAGCCTATTCGATGAAAAGAAAAAACACGGGTTTATTTTTTCATCAAGAAATAATATTCCAAAGTTTGAGCTAAATTCATTTCCCGAAGGTGGGGTGCTTTCCTTGTGAGTCATTTTTTTCGAAAATTGAATTCTTAAGTGATTTATATTTTTTATCCTATTTTCTACTATATTTAATCATAAAATTAAAAAAAGTCTTTAGCATTCAACAAAAAATTGTTTTTTTTTTATTTTTTATCAATGTTTTTTCTACAAGGAAATTAATTAAACAATTTATGAACCTGATATTGACATAATAATTATAACAATTTAAAAATTTTATAAATTTTCAACAAAATAATAATAATAATTATTATTATTGCATATGCTTACGAGTGTGTATTTGTGAGCGTATTATATGTATATGTAAGTATGTGCGTGTGTATATTCATAAAAATACATATATACTCTATTCTTGAAATTAAAATTGGACTTTACCATTTTTGATAAGCAAGTTTAATGGATTTAGCGCTTTTTTTATTTGCAGCGGTTTTTTAACATACGAAAAAAAAAATTGAAAAATCAAATTTTTTAAAATTTTATAATTAAATATAGTAGAAAATAGGCTAAAAATATGAATTGCTTAGTAACTCAATTTTCGAAAAAATGGACTTAGCCATTTTTGTTGTGAGACGCTTTAAATATTATATTTTACTTAGAAAGAAGAAAATTAATTTTTCCTTTGTCAAACTTTCGATGAAATTAGGTAATATTTTCACTGAAATTAAGTGACATTTTCACTGAAATATAATAATTTTTTCTCTAAAATACAGTGATATTTTCACTGGAATTCTAATAGTGAATTTTTAAAAATTTTATTCAGCGAAATTTCACTAAACTCTATTATAGCTATTTAACACACCCATTAAGTGAAAATTTCACTAGACTTCCTTGGAATTCCACTGAATTATATTTCGGGAATACAATTTTTGGTGATATTTGAGGTAATTTTTGACTAGTGAATGAGTCCAATACTACTTTTCAAGTACTAAAAACTACTTTTCCAAAGAATTCTGGAACTATATCAAGATCTTTAATACTTGACTTGAATTTCAACAGATTTAATTACGATGACCGTACTGGTTATATTATTTACATAAAATATACATTTTATGTGAATAATGTGCAAGATTTATGTATGCATTTAATATGTAAAATATGCATTTGATGCAAACTATAAACGAATACATTTTGTATATCACTATTTTTGAAAATATTTTTTTCGATAATAATTTTGATTAAAATTATGTAAAAAAATTCAACGCAATGCCATTCTCAATGTCACAATAAAAATTTAAATTTCTATTCAACTTGATCGAAAACTATAACTAGACTGCAAATATTTACGATTAAACATATAACTTAATATTTTTCACAAAATGCATATTTTACATATTACGTATTTACATAAATATTGCATATTTACATAAAATGTATATTTCGATTATAATTTATATTTTGATTTTGATGTTTTCTTTTGGTCTCACTGCACTAGTACATACTCACTGTTAATCAATCTTAATATTTACTTTTATTATTATTTATTCTTCTCTCTCTTTTCTCCCCTCTCTCTCTCTCTCTCTCTTTCTGTGAGTATATCAACTTGTGTTCTGTTTAGCTCCTATTGCTTTTTGGCCTTGTACTCTGCTTCTGCTGCCTTCGGGCGTCTTGTTTCAGGTAACTGCAAGCGCATTTTGCAGAGCATCGATTGTCCTAATAGACTGCACTTTTAGTGAGCTCTGCAACATTAAAACATCTAAAATTATCTTGCGGTGCCGACATTTTAAGGTTAGGACCATCCATCAATTTTGAGGTTAGTTTCAATAAGTCTTCAGCTAGTAACTGCCTCTCAAACCAGGTGCGCTGTAACCGTTACCATAGGAGCGCTGTTCTCTACATCATCGACTGTTGCTGTACTTCAACGTTACCGATTGTGAGTACTGTCTGTCTAGCATTTATACTTTGAGTTTTAACTGGGAGGTGACTCTCTGTACACGGCCTGTCTCTTTGCTGCGTTTTATCGAGTATGGTAATTTGTTCTCTCTGTGAAGCAGCTATCCTTCGCACCGACTCTTCGCGTCTTTGCATTAATTGCTCAGTAATTTATCACTTGCTTTGCTGTGATAATTCTTGGTTTCGACCTAATAATATTCTTGCTTGTTGCGAAAAGCGCAAAACCACAAGAATTGTCTCCACGAGTAGTGCTTTGGGTGTAGTTTCCCCTAATAAATTACTTTCTGCCTCCCCAGGGCCATTATTAGATTCTTTGCCCAATCAGGGCTCTCAAAAAAGGGGTGCGGTCTCCCCGCTCCACCCACTTGAACCGTTACTAAGGCGACGGTGTCGGTCGGAGTCAAGCTCCTCCCAATCCTCTATTGAGAGTAGTACACCGGTGGGCGTTAAGCCTAAACTTGTTGCTTCCTCTAGTCCTCACTTATTGGCTGCTGAGCCCAGTGCTACTGCATCGAGTCTTCTTGCGATTTCTCAACCAGGGCCCGTTAACATGTCGGACAGTGAGTGGCTTGCTAATTTTAAGTCTGACAATGACTTGAAATTCGCGGCTCAGATGGAGAAAACGGACAAGCTGTTACTATTGACTACTCAACTTGTTGGTGAAGTGGGTTCGCTGCGCAATGACATTCGTGAGATTAAGCAATCTCTATCGGATGTTGAAAAGCGTCAAGATTTGCTTTCTGATCGGCTTGATGAGCACATTGCTACCTGTTCTGCAACAACTTCTGCACTTGCTGACCCGTTAATGTCTGATACGTATGAAGTTTTGTTCTCGGGTATTCCAACAACTCTATCAATAAGTGATAACGAGATAATCAATACTATCTTGAGAGCAATCGGGTTAGAGCAGGCTTGCATGATGCTCATCGATTCTCGTGAATGGCTTCCTGCTGTTCCTATGGAAACGGATGAGCCTGAACCTTCTCAAAAGGATAAATTTCGAGCAATCGTTGGGCGCTTCACATCTGATGCAATTAGAGATACTATAGTATCAAACTCTGCTAAGCTGAGAGATTTTACTGTTTCGAAACTTTTTGGTATAAAAGGTTCTTCGAAGATCTTTGTTCGTCCTATTTGGCCCAAACCGGTCTTCGAGTTATTAGTCAAGGCGAATGCGGTATACAAGGAGTTAAACAATATGCGTCCTATTGTTCGAAACTTAAGAGTCTGCATGCGTCCCCATAAGGAGGCTGAGCTGATTCCAATTTTGGATGAGGCTCACTTGTCGAGGCTAACACCAAATAAAAACAAAAAATAGGGTTTGCTTGGCTCTTGTGTGACTAATAACCCTTCTTTTATTGCAAACTCATCAAATAGTCTTAATAACGTTTTTTCTCATACTTTATCTAATAACGTAATAAATTCAAACTCTCCTGCTATCTCTGTGCCAAAAAGTGGCCTACAATTTTTTCAAAATATACAAATTTCTCATGCTAATGTTAATAGGCTCAAAACTCATTTCTCCCTTATAGAACATCATATTACTTCTAATCAACCGGATATATTTGCTGTTACAGAGACGTTCTTAACCGAGTATGATGATTCTTCTATTATCTCTATTGATCACTATAATTTCTTTAGGTTAGATAGAGTGAGTAAAATTGGCGGTGGAGTTGGCTTCTATGTGCGAGATTTTCTCAAAGTCAGCATACTTTCTCAATCAAATGCCGTTTTCGATAATACAGCTGAGTATATCATAGCTGAAATCTCTCTAGGTGCTGAGAAACTCATTTTTGCGGTAGTATATCTGAGGCCAAAGGGCCTTTTTCCTGAGGATTTCTTTAACTCATTATCTGAGTTATTACCATCGTACAAAAACATTGTCATCACTGGTGATTTCAATATCAATTTGTTGGCTAAAAATTTTAGCGCAGACTCTTTCCGCTCAATGATTGAATCACTTGCCCTTTATTTAGTACCTTCCGAACCTACTCACCATACCCTTACAACTGATCATATTTCTCATACCTGGATTGATCTCTTCATTTTAAATGACGAAAATTCTTTGGTTTCTTACAGTAAAACATCATCTCCTTTCATAGCAGGTCACGATCTGATTACTATCACTTTTAAGGCTTTTAAGCCTCAGGCTGCAATTAAAATAATCAACTCTCGTAATTTTGCTAATATTAACCTTCTAACTTTAAACAGTATGATTTCATCTTTTCTTTCAAATTACTCACACGAGAGTTGTGTTTCATCTTTGGGCACTGCCTCTTCTTCTGTTGATATGTTAGTTCATAAGTTGTCTTCTGTTCTTGTTTCGTCCTTTGATTCTTGTGCACCAATTAAAGCACTTAAATTAGACATTAAGAAAAAACCGTGGGTCACATCTGATATTAGATTTCAGATGAGAGAGCGTGATAGAGCTTATCGTCATGCTGTTCGATCCGGCTCTACTCAGGCAGTTTTAAGATATAGGAGACTCAGAAGTGAAATTTCAAATGCGCTTGACTCTGCAAAAAACAATTATATAGCTGATCGTCTTAATTCTGTGGGTAACTCTTCTAATCGCTGGAACATTCTTCACAAGATTGGTCTGGCTTCAAGGATATTGCCTTCACCGCTACAGTATTTCTCCTCAAATGTTCTTCTCTCTCACTACACTACAATTTCTTCTGCTACTCCAGCTTTGTCTGAGGGTGAGTTGAGAGAAGTGCTTGCAGTACCACTACGTAATGACTTGCCTGTCTTTAATTTTGCCCCAGTTAATTGTTCTCTTGTCGAGTCTTTTGTGCGCCTTGGTACTTCCAGGACTTTTGGTCCTGATGGTATTATGGCTCAGATGCTTAAAATGACGAGTCAATCCTCTGTTGATCTCATTACTTCCATCATAAATTGCTCGCTCGCATCTGCTGTTTTTCCGACTGATTGGAAGAGGGCATTTCTGCTTCCATTGGCAAAGACAAATAAGATAGATTCACCTTCACAAACTCGGCCCATTGCCAAACTTTCCGAAGTTTCCAAAATCCTGAAGAGAGTAGTGCATTCTCAGTTTAGCTCCGTTATTGAATCAAATTCTCTGTTCGATAGTCTACAGACAGGCTTCCGTAAATCTAATAGTACCCAGACTGCGCTCTTGAAGCTTCTTGAAGATGCACGTCTGGCTATTGATAAAAGAATGATTACTACTCTATTGCTCTTTGATTTTTCCAAGGCTTTCGACACAGTGTCACATATTCGTCTGCTGTTCAAACTTCGTCGATTCAATTGCTCAGATACTGTTATACGATGGTTTGCGTCGTATCTCAGCAAGAGATCCTATGCTATTACAGACTTGGAGGGTCATGTCGGTGAGTGGGTCACCTGCACGGCAGGTGTTCCTCAGGGCAGTGTCTTGGGTCCGCTGCTTTTCTCTGTTTTCATCAATAATTTATCTTCTGTTTTAACCAGATCGTCTCATATACTGTTTGCTGATGACTTGCAGGTGTACCACTCATTTCTGCCCGCAAATCTGAATGACGAGATCGACTTTCTAAATCATGAAGTTGCTGCAGTTGTTAAGTGGGCTGTTGACAATGGTCTTGCCTTAAACCCATCCAAAATGCAAGCAATGTTCATTGGTAGCGAGCAATTCATCTCAAGAATTGATCTCTTTTCTTGCCCTAAAATTCTCGTAAATGATAAGGTGGTGCCGTATACTAGTTCGGTCAAAAATTTGGGTATCTGGATAACTAGTACTTTAAACTGGAACAAGCAAGTGGGTTCGGTGGTTGGACGTATCTTTGGTACCCTTCATTCATTAAAGTTCCATAGACATGCTCTGTCTAGGCAGGTCAGGAAAAACCTTGTCGAAGCTCTTATCTTTCCTATAATAGACTACTGTTGTGTAGTCTATGATGACTTACCTCAGACGTTAAACATTAAACTCCATCGGGCACTTAATGCCTGCGTTAGATTTGTCTGTGGAAATATAGGAAGACAAGAAAGGGTTACGCCCTTTCGCCTGCAGTTGGGGTGGTTGTCGGTGAGCCACAGGCGTTTTAATATATTTTAAGTCAGCTCTTGCTCACTCTATTGTTTCGTATCAAAAGCCAAGCTATCTGGCTGCTAAATTCGATAGGGTAAACATTGATACAGTTGTTCGAACTTCGACTAGACTGCCAACTAGACTCCTCATTTGCCCCGTTGTTCGAACTGCTGCTATGCTACATTCTTTCGTCTACACGAAAGCTTTATTAATGTTAATACCTCCTTATTCGCTAGTTTTGAACTAGGACAAACACAGTCTATTAAGGCTAAGCTGTACAACAAATTCTTGCTTGAAGAGCGCACTGAGTGGTTGGGCGAGACAGAGGGTCAATGAGTGTATTTGCATATTATGGTACACTTTACTACACACTTTGTTCTGTAGACCTCCAGCGGTTTAATCATTGTGTAACTTGTTGATCAGATGAGTGCAGTTTTAATAAAGTGTAACAAACTTATACTTTTAAAATCATAATTTTTTTTTTTTTTTGTACTTTTATCACAGAGAGAGAAATCTCAATTGAATATAATCAAATTTATTACTATTGTTCTTGCTTGATATATTTGCATTTTATGTTATTTTGTAATCAACATTATGTATTACTTTTGGGTCATACGGGGTTGAACCTCATGATCTGTAATAAATATGAATCAATCAATCAATCTCTCTTCTCAATTTCCACTGTCTGAGCTTGATAATGCTTGTGAGCGCACAGTTGCATTATAGACTTGGTCCTCAGTAATAACGGGCATTACCCATAATCTAAATAATCATTTTACTAATAACAGAGCATTACACACACTTATACACTGACACATTCGAGCCCGCACCAGACGGCATAACGACTTGTCTGGTTAACGGCTCTACAAGCTTGAGATAAAGCGAAGGATAGATTCAATAGAATCTATCAGAGTGCGTCGTACTAGCCATAAACTAGTAGGACGTCACACTGGCGCCCGAATAAAAGTATATTTTAGCGTTAATTGCGCATATTTCAAAATCATAAAATTTATAAATTTAAACAAAATACTTGCGTAATAAAGCATTGAGAAAAAAATCAGAAAATAAGATTAAAACATAGTAAAATTTGTGAAATTTAAACAAAATATTTAAGAAATAATAAATTAAGAAAAAGAAAATAAGATTAAGTATAATTTGTAAAATTTAACAAAATAGTTGTAAAGAATATAAAGAAATAATCAGAAAACAAAATATTATATTTAGCTTGTAAATCAAAGAATTTTGTCAAATGAATAATAAAATCACAACAGCAGAATTCATCGAAAATTCTGTCAAAAATAAAAATGAAAAGATTAACACACAAAAACAGCAAATATTACACAACAAAGTAACAAGATTTTTAAAACAAACACACCAAACACATAGTTTAAAACGCGAAATAAGAAAATTAGAAATCGAAATACAGAACATACACAAAGAACTAGACTATCTAACAAATGATAATAAAATTAATAATGAAAATTTAGGTAGAATTTTCGAACATTTAAATAAACAACTACCAAAAGCTCTGAAACAAATAAAAATAAATACACAACTTATTAATATATTAACAAACAAAAATGAAAAAGCAGTTAAGAACGAAATAAACAGAACAATAAAAGAAAATAATAGTAACAACAACAATAATTCACAATAGCTAAAAATTTAACAGAAAATAACCAAACACACTAGTAACAATAAAACAATAAAAATAAATAAATAAAAATGGAACATACAAAACAATGTAAAAAACTCAAATAAAATAATTCATGATTAAATGATAAATAATTTAACAAAACAACATATTAATAGTATAGAGCAAAAATAACGTTACATGTTAATCATAATATTAGGAATTCGCGAAACAATATAAAATAAATAAATTAAAATTATTAAAATAACCAAAGTATTATCAAATAAAAGCATTAATAAACTTAAAAAAATCACTGAAATCAATAAATTAAAACTAAAATACTCGTCATTTAATAAAATAAATTCAAATTTTAAAGTCACAGTTATAATAAAATTAACAAAGACAAATTCTAAAAGAGAAAGTATAAAATCAAAATTAACAGCAATAAATTCCACATACTACAAATCAAAACAAAGGATTACGATTGACAAGACATACCAGAGGATGAACGAGTAAACAAGAATACTCGAAACTCTGAAGTATAAAGTCGTCAAGTCAAATAATATAATATTTAAAATTTATAAAAGTAAATGAATACAGTATATACTCTGTATAAAATATATACAGTAGTAACTCTGTATAGTTTTTAAAACAATTAAATTAAAAATAAATTTATTAAACATAAAATAATTATTCTTTTTCAATATAAAATTAAAATTTATTAAAATGGCGGGTAGAATATCATTTCAAATTATGCGAGAAATCCAAGACGATGCAGTCGAGGACAATCAAAACGCTAACAGAGATTGGCAAAACGCGGTAACAACAGAATTAAAAGAATTAAACGAACAACATGAAGCCGCGGAAAAAAGGTTGGATGCGCTGGAAGACCACCAGACATCACAGCAATTATTAACAATAAATGATAATACACAAGAACAAATTGATGCATTATCAGACTCAATAGCTAAATTAAAAGATGAATATGAAACAAAATTCACAACGTTGCAAAGACAAATAAAAGCGGTTGAAACCGAAAACATTAATTTAAAAATCGATAATACTAAACTAAACGCGACAATCGCAGACTTAAACGAAAAATTACTAGATATAGAAGCGCAAAACACGCGTATAAATAGAGGCATTGATAGCATAAATAATGAAAACGAAACAGAAATAAATAATATAAAAGAACAAATAAAAAATATAAATGATAATACTCAAAGCACAAATACAAACACAAATACACAACACAAAATTAAAATGCCAATTCCGAAATTTAGCGGGTATGAAAATGAAAGACCAATTAAATTTTTAAATGAGTTAAACACATATAAAACGTTTACTAAACCATCGGTTAGCGAATTACACTGTATATTAATACAAGCGTTACAAGGCAATGCGCAATCGTGGTATTACATAAACAACTCAGAGATTAATAACTTTGAAGAATTTCAAAAAATATTCAAGGAAAGATATTGGAATTCAAATATCCAAAGAAAAGCTCAAAGAAAAATTGAATATGGTTCTTACCAAGAAAACGGTAAAATGTCGCGAGTGGACTATGCCACATACATGCTAGGTCTTGCAAAAGAACTAGAGTTGTCAATCGCGGAAAGTGAATTGATAACAAAAATAGGTCTTTACTTTGTTAGAAATGTTAGATGCGCAGTAAATGGTCAGCCCGAAAAAACCAAATCATCATTATTCAGAATCTTAGAAGATTTTGACTATGATGATCAAATAGGAAATCGACACAAACAAACATCTACACAACAAACACAAGATACACATAACACATACACAAGACAAAAAGAAACAAACACAAACAACACTAATACACAACAACCATGGCAAACACGTAACATAAATCATATACAGACAACAAACACGGAAAACAAAAAACAAGGGGATTCAAACATACAAGGGGGGGCACAAAACTACAAAACACAAAATTACAGACCACAATACAGCGGGATACAAAACGACACAACACAAAGACACGAAACACCAACAATAAGATACAACGAACAAGTAGACGTAAGTACGTTAATTGAACCATCGATGTCGGGAAACGCGAAATAGTTGCGTACCGAAAGTCGGAAAATAATAACAATAATATAATTAATAATAAAGAAAAAATAAAGTACGCAACTAAAATAAAAAATCAAACAAATAATGATAGATTATATAATACAAACTTTAAAGATAGGTTAGAAACCGCTAAAAAATTATATATTAAAACAAAAACTAATAAAGATTTTACTGGTTGGTTAATCGAATATAAGGATATAATAAAATTTAATGAAAACGAACTTGAAAAAATAACAAATGATTATAAATCAATAAATATATGCTCAATAATATATAATAAACAAAATGAAGCAATTCAATGTCCCGAAATTACGATAAATATCGAGGGAATAGAATCTAAAGCTCTGATAGATACAGGGAGTGAAATTACCTGTATGTCAGAAGAATTTTATTTAAATAATTTAAAGATATTTAAAAATTGTTTAACAATGCCATTGACAGGCAAAGTTGTAAAAAATGCCACAGGCACAAAATCAGCAAGATTAACAAAACAAATATATGCCAATGTAAAAATTAACAATTTACAAACAAAAATAATATTTATAATAATACCAAAATTAATTAAACAATGTATAATCGGGTATGATACCCAGAAAATACTCAATATGCTTATTAATACGCGGCGTGAGGAAATAAATTTCCAAATAAATAATAAAAACGATATGATATCATATAAAGTAAAAACTATAAATAAAAATGAATACTCGACTCTACACTGAGAAAAAAATTTAGTTGAGTCAATGAAATAAATTTAGTTATTAAATATTTTGTTGATAAAAATTAATTTTGATTGAAGTAATATGCAAGGTTATTAAATCACTGAAATATTTAGTTGGGATAAAAAAAATTAATACCTAAGTTAAAAAAAAATAAATATTTTTTTAAAATAAAGAAAAATTTATTGTTTTGGTTAAATTATTTGATTGATTTAATCAAATCAATTTCATTAAGGCAGCTGATAAAATTTTATAAAATATTTATTTGTAACAATAGAATATGTTTATAAATTATCTATATATTTTGTTACAGTAATTAAATATTTATTTTAGTAAATCGTTTGTAAAATTAAAAAAATCTTTAATAACAATAAAAAAATATTGATCAATCATCAATGAAATATTTGCTTGAATTAACGGTCATCTGATTAAGTTAAAGAAGCTTATATTGTAAATAAATGCTTCACTAAGTTAATAACATTGTCATTTAATTAATAATATATGTGATTGTATAAAAAAAATATTTTGTTGTATATAACAAATAAAATTTGATCAGCATTTCAATAAAAATTACAATTAATTTAAAGAAATAGGTTCCTTAAAATCAACAAATCCAATTTCAATGAATTTACAAAAAGTATTAGTATATTTCAATTTAGGGGCGAGGTTGTTAATAGTTTTAACTACGTAGACACAGCAAAGAGTCACACACAAATTGTATTTAAAGTATTTATTGTTTTAACAATACACTCCCTTTACAAAGCACACTCGTATAAAACACCAAGAATACAGATCTACGCTAATAAAGTCTGGAGGCTCTACGATGTGTCGCTCAACAAGGACTGACAGACCGACCGACGCATATACAGAGAGAGAGAGAAGCTAAGAGGGCGCTTCTGCCCACGGCAGCCTTCACAAAAACCCAAACGTAAAATATGCGCACACTCTTGACACTCCCTCCCGCATATTTAAAGAAAATTAAAAGAAAACCTCTGACCGATCCTCACTCCCAATCACTTCTTCAAATTTTTACTTCCTGTAACAGAGAAACAATTTATAGATTATATAAAAACATTTTATATATTTAAGATTAATTTCATCAATTTAGCATGCAACTCGAACGATAAGGGCTTAGTCAATACATCCACTATTTGCTCTTTCGAAGCTAACCAATTTACTTTAACCAGATCTCTCGTGACACATTCTCGAACGTAATGCTCCTTGATCTCAGTCATATGTCTCAATTTTCCTCCTCCTCCAGTTTTAACACTTGCTTCCGCAGCTCGATTATCACACCATAAAGCCATGGGTGTGAACTCGTTCTTGAGAAATCTTTTTAAAGAGTTATATAAAGAAATGAGCTCCTGACAGCAGTCGCTCATGGCTACGTATTCAGCCTGACAAGTTGATAGAGCAACATACTGCTGTTTCTTCGTTCTCCAAACTACAGTGTCTCCATACAACTTTATTACGTACCCACTCGTTGTCAGAGATCCTTTACAATCTCCAAAACTCGCATCTGAAAAACCTTGTAGAGAGTCACCTTTACCAAAGTAATTTAAGCCTATATCTTTAGTGCCTTTCAGATATCTGAATACTCGTTCTAACATTTTCCATTCCTTTTCAGATGGGTTGATTTGATGTCGACTAAGAACATTCACTGCGTAAGCAATGTCCGGTCTGCAAGTGTTAGCCAAGTAGAGCAAAGTACCAACAGCCTCTCGATAAGGTCGATTTGAACTATTTTCTGTGTTTATAATTGTGTTCAAATCCTCGTTTTCTTCGTGATCTTTTCTATCTCTGTTGGCTATTTGATTTGTGACCATAGGAGTCCTTTGAGGATGTTCCTTATCGAATCCAAACTTAATCAGCATCTTATCAATGTATTTCTCTTGTTTGATACTCAGATTCTTCGTTTCTCGATTTCTGTGTATCTCAAGTCCTAGAAATACTTTAGGTTCTCCGATGATCGTCATTTCAAACTCCTTCATTAATTTTTGCTTTATCTCGTTCAATTTTCCTATGTCGTTACTGACCAGCATCACATCGTCTACATAAAGCACAAGAATTAAAAGTCTGTTGTTTTCGCACCAAGTAAATAGACATGGCTCATCGTCATAGGTTTTTAAATTAAGTTTGAGAGCGGTTGCACGAAATCTTTCGTTCCAGCACTTGGGACTGACTTTCAGTCCGTATAAAGCTTTTTCAAGTTTACACACTTTGTCTCGTCTCGTTTCTGCTGTGCAGTTTACTCCATCAGGAATCTCCTTGTAAACTTCATTATTGAGAATGCCATTCAAGAACGCTGTTTTAACATCCATTTGACAGATGTCCATATTAAATCGATTTGCGATGGCTAGCACAGATCTAATTAAGGGCAGACGTGAAACTGGTGCGTAAGTTTCCTGCAGGTCATAAACATTCCTATCTTTAAAACCTCTGATAACAAGCCTAGCCTTGTATTTTGTGTTACCATCTAGGTCCTCCTTTTTCCTCAGAACCCATCTAGAATCAATGATGTTGGGTTTCTTTCCATTTCTCGTCTCTGGTCTATCAACTGTTCTCCAAACGTTGTTTTTATGAATGGAATTTAATTCGTCCTCGATAGCCTCCTTCCATCGTTGTTTATCAGTTGATGACATGGCTTCTTGATACGTGGCAGGGTCTCCATTTAGTTTAGCAATCAAAGCTGTAGTAGTTTCTTCAGTTAAAATTTCTTCATTAGTGATATTTTCCTTCACTTTCCTTGGACGACCTCTTCCTCTTTTAGGCACTCCCTCCGTTCTCGTTGTCTGATTCTCCTTTTCATTCTCGAATTCAGTAAACCATGTATCACGATTTACCTCGCTGTCCAGTGTCTCCCAGTTATTTAGTTCTCTACGTTTATACTTATCAGCAAAGACTAGCTTTTCGTTGAACCTGACGTCTCGACTCTCGTAGAACTTTCCTTCTTCAGGTTTGAACAAAACGTAGCCTGTTTCCTTGTATCCAACCAAGACAGTTCTACTTCCAATACCTCGAAAGTTAGGACCAGTTTTCCTTTGCACCTTCATGTAAGCTAGGCAGCCAAACCGTTTCAGTTGAGTGATGTCTATCTTGTGATAAGGAGCAAATTTCTCTAACGGTGACATCATATCATTTGAAGCATGTGGCAATCTGTTATATGCGAACACAGCAGATCCCAGAGCCACATTGCCCATGCTTTCCGATATTTTAAAATTATAATCCTTGATATATTTATAAGTTTTCTGTAACTCCTTAAATCATTTAAGAAAAATGTCTTATCCATATCAAATCATCGTTCTTCTGTTAAGAGAAGTTATCTCGATATTCTCTGCAGACATGATTTCAAAATCTATCCTTTTAATTTCTATTGCCTCCTTTATAACACTTATTATTTTCACTATAGTGTCATTAAAATTTGAGTATAACTTAGCGCTTACGCATCTATACTCATTTCCTACAATTTTATTATTTTCACTCATTTCTTCTTTATCTCTTGTAATTAAGTATGTTGTAGTTTGTTAAGATTGTATACTTATTATCAATCTTTTCTCCGAACGCAAATTCTATTAATCCATAGAATTTTATATTTGTACTCAGTAATAAACATTTTATTTGACACATGACCACGTACATATCAATTGTCTCGTTATTTAAATATATACACAAGTACTGGTCCGTAAACTTTGACTTATGTAATAAATTATCTGTAGAGCATCTGCATAAAGGTATTATCTGATAAGATAAATTTTATATTGGTCAGCAGTGCCTAAACTCGTATTTACTCCCTCCGATCCTAAGTTCACGATGTTGTTTTGTTAACAAACTTAATCTCGTGAATATTCTCGTTAGAAATTTAAAATTAATTACAAACTCGTTAATTAATATCTCACATCAGAGTCAGCGAGAATTTTGACTTAATTTAAAACAGTCATTGATTATTTTCACGTTGTTTTAAATCGATTTTAATTTCAAGATCTTAAACTCAATTTTTTTTTTTCTTTTTGATTTTAAGTTTTCATCGTTTCCATTGTAAGTCTTTTCTCTTACTCTTGGCTCCCAATTTTAAATCGTTAATATTTTTCTTAGTATTTCTCGTTTTGCTAAATCTTGTGATGTTTCTACTTTTGTTATTAAATTTAACTCGTTTCATTGAAATTTCGTTACTCGTTTTACTTATCCTCCCTTTAATAATTTTCAAGAATTAATTAACAATGTTGCGTTAACAATTTCATTTAAATTTATTTTTATATTTTCTTTATTTTTCTCGTCTTTTACGTTTTGAATAATCCTTTTCTGTATAATTGGTCATCCAGTTGCTCTTGTAACACAATGAAAATTGTTAACTAATTACTGTATACATATAAGTATCAACTATGAAAATCGATAGAATCTAAGTCCTTTAATCTGTAGTCTTAGCTGCTGTTACGTTGCTCGTCATACATTCCAATCAGTTTTTGGTATTTCCGATATATTTATCAACTAGCCATTTTACCTTTGATACTTATTTTAATTCCTTTTTGACTTGTAAAATTAATCCAAAATATACTCGTTAATTTCTTTCTCAGATTATATAGTGAACTATAAAATTATTTCCTTATAATCGCTGAAAAAGCATTTCTTTTTCATAATCCTATTTCTTCATTTATTTTAAAAACTCCTTATGGTAATCAGTGTCTATGTAGTTAATAATAATATCTCATGATCGAACTGTATGATTTTCTACGACACTCTCCTTCAAATCATTTTTGAGCCGATGAGCCCATGTATTTCCATTAATCTGATCAATTGAAAATTAATTCTTATTGATCTCATCGATCTTATTGATCAATTCACGAGAAACAGATCTATTGATCAATTTTTGTTTTAAAAAAAAAAACTCCTTTAATTGTACTATAACGTTACAAGAATCGTACGTTAAGTTACTCTCGTCAAAGACTTTTATTCTGCTAGCACAAGCAGAGTTGTTTTCGATTTTTCAACTCGTTTAGTATCGATCTCCATAGAATTACAATAAATCGTACTAAATCAAACTCGGTTATCTCGTTATCAGATTTTCAATACTATTCTTATTTATGAAAGTATTTCATAAGAATTTATTATCAAATACGTCAATCTGAATTTTCAAGTTTTTGGACTCGATATACATAGTTGCCTTTGTTTTCTCCGTCTCCTTGCGACCAGCCTCAATTTAGTTCAATTTTAGATTACGACTTCTTTGCAGATGCCTCCTTTTCGAATACATAAACTTGAACCATGAAGGTGGCCATTTGATCCTTGATTTCTACAAAAGAATCGAAAATAAGACAGTTTTTATCGTTAATATTAACTTCGTTATGCACTCGTTTAGACAATGTTTCATTTTCATTTAAGAGAACTTCGAATTTGATAATGGCAATTTTCTATATATATTAAATTTCAATTTCTGTGGATCCTTTTAACATAGAAATAGTTGCCTGATTTATATCTTAGTTTACAATTAAAAACTGGTTATATACATCGTTTACCTTTTGGTCTTCGTTTCTCTTTGCGTCGTTGTTTGGTCTCGTTTTACTCCTTTATTCTCTCGTTCCGTTCTTCGTTCTATTCTTCATTTTCTCGTATCATTCCTCGTTCAATTTATTATTTTCTCGTATCATTCCTCGTTCAATTCCTCATTTTCTCGTATCGCAGCTGCGTCTCGTTTTGAATAGGTCACGGCAGTAAGATACATAGAATGACAGACCCTTTTCTCGTTCCTAGGTAATTTCTCTCGTAAGTGCTGCCATCTACTCGTTAGATATGAACTCCTTTCCTGTCAATCAGTTATACAGTTAGAAATTCAGATATCACTGAACACAAGTACTATCTAAATTTAAACTGAAACTAAAATTTATTTAACTATGTATTCGTTATTCATCGTATTTAGCATAACTCTATTTAATAAATTTCACTGTCAAGACTCTGACATGCTGAACGCAAGCTTGTCAAATTCAGAACAGTTGAGATTTTTATTTGCATTATAAAGATTCTGATACGTTGGACACAAACATTATCAGTCTTTAAATGGTTGTAATTTTTAATTTCGTTGTTAAGATTCTAATATGCGGAACACTAGTATGATCAGTATCAAAACAACTGCAATTAAGTTAATTGTTAAGATTCTGGCATACCGAACACAAGTATGCAGTTTCAAAACGATCAAGATGATTGCTAATTTTAATTTTAATATAACAAACTCGAACTCGGTTACATTTCGTTTTAAAGTGGGCGCTGTTATATGTTTTAATGATTTAAGCATAATTGCTTAAGTGTGTAAATTAAAATTATTTACAGCGCCACTGCCGACCTTTATGTTAACATTTCTATTTTTAAAAATCACGTGAAAATATTATTTTAATTTTTATTTAATTTAGTTATATGTATATGAAATACATATTATGAAATAAAAAATACTTGTATATAATGTATTTACAAATATCTACACATGTACTTAAGGTTTAGACTTGGCCAGAGTCCATCGTAAATATTGCTTTTTCGTTCTCGTCTGAGCAACGATTTTCTCGTTACTGCCATACTACTCCTTAGATTAAACAAAACTTCTAATAAAAGATTTTTATGTCTCGTTCTCGTTCTGTATATGAATTTAATAATTATTCATTTACATTTATGTGTATACATATACACGCATATATACGTATACATATGTATACTCGTACGTAAGTTCATATCTCGTATTCATTTACTGCTTATATTCGTGTCTGTACACATATAAGTTACAAACTCCTCGTATATACGTATATACTCGTCGCTCTCATATAAGTGACATAGTTATAGATTTATTTTGCACTGATTTATTTTAATTTAATTTATTTCACCACTCTATTTGTAATTTAATTTATTTTATATTAAATTTGGCATGCATTATTATTTAGACCTCGATGTTTGTGCGTTTTTATATGCTATATGGCGTCCCATAACTATCATACAGCACACATATACAACTCATTCCTTACATCCCTCTCGTTCATCGTTATAGTCTCCATTTGCATTTCTTGTTTCTCGTTTCTTACTCGTGGCGACAAGTTCGTCGTGGCATCGTTCATCGCGAGCTTCTCTTTATGCGCCATCTTTCTTTCACGCGTGCGTTCCTCGTTCCTCGTTTCTCGTACAAGCGCGACATCGTTCTCACGCGTGCTTGACGCCTCGCGCCATCTTTGCACTGTTCTTCTTTATCTATCTCTTTCTGTCTCTTTCCTTGATCGACGCAAATCCGCCATGTTGATTTGCCTCGAAACAAAGAATTTAGAGAGAACGTCAATTTCGAAAAAAACCCAATTGACATCTCAGTTCCAATTTTAATACGAACTTCGTTTTGCTAACAATCATTTTTGATTTACGTATACATATACACATGTGCATGCACATCCATACATATACCAATGCACATGTGTGTCACGCTTATGGCTCTCTTCATTCCATGACACCGAGAACCGCGCACTAATTGTTTTACGCTTTCTCTTAGCAAAACAAAACTCCTCCTCGCTCTCCTCTCTCGTATATAATGCATTTTTTCTTTTAATTTCTTACCTCGCTCCATCTCCCCTGTTGCCGGGCTTTGCGCAGTTGAAGCTTGCTGGGCTTCCATAACCTATTAGTATATTTCAATTTAGGGGCGAGGTTGTTAATAGTTTTAACTACGTAGACACAGCAAAGAGTCACACACAAATTGTATTTAAAGTATTTATTGTTTTAACAATACACTCCCTTTACAAAGCACACTCGTATAAAACACCAAGAATACAGATCTACGCTAATAAAGTCTGGAGGCTCTACGATGTGTCGCTCAACAAGGACTGACAGACCGACCGACGCATATACAGAGAGAGAGAAGCTAAGAGGGCGCTTCTGCCCACGGCAGCCTTCACAAAAACCCAAACGTAAAATATGCGCACACTCTTGACAAAAAGAAAACCAATAAATTATTTTTTTAAAGTCAAGAAAGGTGCAACGTAAAATCAGATATTAAATTTTTTTTTAAATATATATTTATTAAACCGAATATATTTATTCTATTATTTCTATCAAGTTGTTATTGAAACAAGAATATATTTCACTGATTTAATTATATTTTATATTAACACTTCCATTAAATTACTTTAATGTACAATAATATATTTGATTATCTTAATGAAATATTTATTAAACCAAATATATTTATTTTATTATTTCTATCAAATTGTTATTGAATCAAGAATATATTTCACTGATTTAATTATATTTTATATTAACACTTCCATTAAATTACTTTAATGTTTAATAATATATTTGATTATCTTAAAGAAATATTTATTAAACCAAATATATTTATTTTATTATTTCTATCAAGTAGTTATTGAAACAAGAATAAATTTCACTAATTTAATTAAATATTATATTAACACTTCCATTGAATTACTTTAATGTTTAATAATATATTTGATTATCTTAATGAAATATTTATTAAACCAAATATATTTATTTTATTATTTCTATCAAATTGTTATTGAATCAAGAATATATTTCACTGATTTAATTATATTTTATATTAACACTTCCATTAAATTACTTTAATGTTTAATAATATATTTGATTATCTTAAAGAAATATTTATTAAACCAAATATATTTATTTTATTATTTCTATCAAGTAGTTATTGAAACAAGAATAAATTTCACTAATTTAATTAAATATTATATTAACACTTCCATTGAATTACTTTAATGTTTAATAATATATTTGATTATCTTAATGAAATATTTATTAAACCAAATATATTTATTTTATTATTTCTATCAAATTGTTATTGAATCAAGAATATATTTCACTGATTTAATTATATTTTATATTAACACTTCCATTAAATTACTTTAATGTTTAATAATATATTTGATTATCTTAAAGAAATATTTATTAAACCAAATATATTTATTTTATTATTTCTATCAAGTAGTTTGTTAAGTGTCGAATTTTTATCCCTAAATTTTTTTTTCATTAGATTTAATTAATTTCAAAATTTTTATTAAATTTAATCAATTTATTACTACAGTAAAGAGAAATGGGCCTTAAAAGCATCAAGGCCAATTTCTTTTTACACTTTTATCTAATTTCCACGAAGCCAAGCTTGAACGTTGACGGGAGCCGTTGCTTCGTCTCCACTCTTTCTCGACTTCGTTGAGTTGAAGTGGGGACTTAGCGTCGGTTCCCATGCATAAGACGGGTGAGAGCGACAGGGAGAGAGGGCTACCTTTCTCTGTCTTCGCGCTCTCCCCCACAACAATTAAGACGTTTGAAGCTGGCTTGGAAGCCAATTGTGAAGAGAGATTTTATTCTTCTAGTCAGTGACGCGCGCGAGAAGGCCAGAGGCGGTACTTGAATGTGTTGCAGCCTCGGGGCTGGGGACACTATCTCCCCCGTCGGGAGATTGGTTTTTTGTTTTGCAGCCAACTTATTTTTTTTATTGAAATATTACATTTTAAAAGGCGGAAACTAGAAGATGATTTGCGTGTGTAAAGAGCGGATTTCTGTCGTCGGGGTTTGTTTTTCCTTTCTTTTTCTCTCTTTGCCCGTGTAATATCGTGATAGTGAAAAAGGATAGATAGAACTCTGCATGCACGCAGGGCGAGCTGGCGGCACCCAGAGAAGCCGGCAATGCAGCCAAGCCGGCCAACAATGTTTTTCTTCCACCAAAAGATAAGTTTCAAATGTGTTATAATAAACAAAAATTAACGAGTAATCTTTTGTGATTCAACCACTATCTTTGCCTTTTTCTTTTCAAAAGAAAATTAATAATAATTGTTCATATATATATAGTTAATTCTAAGGTCTGACTTTTGGCATCTGGTTTTTGCTGTTTTAATGTTTTCTTGAACTTTTGTCTAATGTTGAAATTAATAGACTGTTGTTAGTTACATTAAGAATATTATTGGTTCGCAGTTTTATTTTGAATAGCCTTCCGATAAAACTCAAACACACTGTCACATTTTCTTCAAGCAAAGATTACTCACTTTAACTCTAAGTAATTGTAGAAAACATTCTAAATTTCCTTTTGACATATTAATGAAAAATAACTGAAAAATCTGAAGTCACGTTAAATTTGTATTTGCCTAGTAAAATTGAGGGAACATTTAAGGAATGCCACTTTCCTTTTACGCTTAATTAAGAAAACTTTTTATGAATTATGACATATTTTGATTGATGGTTTGATAATAGCAAGTGAATTATGTGTGTATATATGCATATATATATATTTGAACTTGGAATAACGTGGGAAATCTTCTATTGTTTCGAGTGTTTAATAATGCTTATAAAGTGTTTTCATGTATTAATGTAGAAGTAGTATAATCAAGTTATTCTTGGCACGTAATAATTAAATGAATACCCATTTAAGTGGATTTTGGTTGCACGACTAATTAAATGATTTGATTTTCAACTTTATATATATATATATATATATATATATTCAAAATTAATAAATAAAAAAAATAAAATATCATATTTTATTGTTAGAAAGTGTTTATCAATGGAAAATTCTGTGGCTGGTAAATAATAAAAAAAAGATTATTATAAATTAAAGTTTAGTTATGCAAGTCACATTAAACTGATATAAAATACCGTGTTTAATGTCAATAAATTATTATTGACAATAAGGTAATTTAAATACTAAAACCTAGAAATACCGTCATATTTTTAGGTTATAAGTTATTTTAACGAACATACAGTAACAGTCAATATTCTTAAAAATGCTAACCTATTCTTAGAAGCGTGTACTTCTATTCTATTCTTTATTATATAAAGATCTAAATTTCTCTTCCAACCTATTAAGATTAAAAGGGCCTTAAAGCTAACGACCGTATATCATTGAATAAAAAAAATATAAATAAAAATTTAGTACATGAACCCACTAGCCCCTTTCATAAAATAATTTCGCCTATTTTTCTTCTTTAGTAGAGAATGGGATAAGATTCTATTTTTTTTTTGTTGTTTTTGTTGGTATAGCATCCAGAGTCAAATAGTAAAATACAAAACAAAAAACATGAGTATATTCTTATAAAAAAATTTGTAGTTTAAATACTGGTTAACGGCGGGGTTTTAGGGGAGGTAAAACTCCTAAAAAACGAAACCCCACCTTAATATAGTTATTGAAACAAGAATAAATTTCACTAATTTAATTAAATATTATATTAACACTTCCATTGAATTACTTTAATGTTTAATAATATATTTGATTATCTTAATGAAATATTTATTAAACCAAATATATTTATTTTATTATTTCTATCAAGTAGTTATTGAAACAAGAATATATTTCACTGATTTAATCATATTTTATATCAACACTTCCATTAAATTACTTTAATGTTTAATAATATATTTGATTATCTTAATGAAATATTTATTAAACCAAATATTTATTTTATTATTATTCTAACGTATTTATTCTATTATTTTTATCAAATTTTGATTAAAAGAAAAATATATTACATTGATTCAATTAATTATTATATCACCTCTATTAAATTACTTTACTGTTCAATAATATATTCAATTATATTAATGAAATATTTAATAATTTCAAGATTATTGTTTTATTCTTTCAATAAATTTTGAATAGTAACAAAAAGATATTTCATTGTTTCAATTAAATATTGTATGACTTATATTAAATTATTTCACTGGTCAATGAAATACCTAATCATTTTAATTCAATATTTAGTTGCTTTGATGAATGCGTTTTTTCTCTTTATGAAATATATGATTGATTCTATGAAATATCTCATTGTCTTTTAATCAAATAATTTCATTGCTATATTATAATTAATTGGATGCATTAAATTAATTAAATTTTTAATTGATTCAAATATTTGATTTATTTTGTTCTATAAAATTATTTTATTACTTTTATTATTTAATTGTATTGCGTCTATGAAATCGGTGATTAATTGAATTAATTATTATTTTTAACAATTAAATATTTTATTATTTATGTTCCAATTAAATATTTTGTTGTATTAATTAATTTCTTTATCAGATCGATTAAATAATTATTTGATTATCTTAATGAAATATTTATTAAAACAATCAATTATTATTTAATAACATATTTACAAAATCGAATGAAATATAATGTCAAAATTAATATTTAATATTATTGAAAAATATTTTTTTGTATAAGTCATCATCCTTTATACTCAAACAAACTCATGTTTTAAATACGTGTCTTGCTAAGTGAATAACTTAGCAAAATATGTACTAAAGTTAATAAAAATTACAGAGAAATCTGATTAAATACTTGTCAAAATCAAGTAAATCCACTATTTGATTCAACTATATAATTTATTTCATTCAAATAACACATATTTGATCTAAAAGAAACATTTATTGTTTTAACAAAATCATTTAGTTCCATGGTATGATGATACTACCGCTTGGTGGCGTCGTGAATTTTCGATCTCGCAAGCGGTAAGAGAGCCTCCAAGTTGATATATAAGGAAGTTGAAAATCCAAGATAATAAGTAAATTGTAATGCGAACGAAATTTATGTTAGATTTACTGCGCGTGCGATCACTGTATAAAGCATACTAATGTTAGTATGTTAATAATTGTTATTCTTTACCATATAAATAAATGTAATTATATTCACCTGTCCTTTAATGAGAGTCATCAGTTCATTGATGTTAATAAATAAATATAAATCACTGAAAGCAAATACTGTTGATTAAAGACAGTATTTGTTCGATTAAAATATCTATAAATCGAATTAATTAAATATTTCTTTACTTTGAAGAAATATTTTATTTGTGAAACCGAATAATCTATCAATGTCTTTATATTAAT
This sequence comes from Anastatus disparis, assembly GCA_017163975.1. Lineage (NCBI taxonomy): Eukaryota > Metazoa > Arthropoda > Insecta > Hymenoptera > Eupelmidae > Anastatus > Anastatus disparis. Next base: position 1,726,333 of record JAFFSR010000401.1, on the reverse strand, counting down.
AAAATTTTTTGTTAAGACAATGAATTAATTTTATTAAATCAATTTTTGCAATATTCAATAAATTAAACTTTTATTTGAAAATATAAAATATTGAACTAATTTAATTTCAATATAGCATTATTATGATGAAATAATTAATTAGAAAAACAAATGGACATTTTAATTGATAATTTTTTTTGTTAAAACAATGAATTAATTTTATTGAATCAATCTTCGCGACATTTAGTAAATCAAATATTTATTTGAAAATACAAAATATTATTTGATTCAGTTACTATATGCATATTGATGTAATGAAATAAGCAATTAGAAAAACAAATATGCATTTGAATTAATAACAAATTTTTTTAAAACAATAAATTAATTTTATTCAACCAATATTTGTGATGTTTAGTAGAATCAAATATTTATTTTAAAAAATGAAATATTTATTTGACTCAATTAAAATATTTGTATTAATGTAACAAAATATTTTATGTGCCACCCGCACCTAAGGGATTTCATTGATTCAATTAAGCCTTACTTAATCCAACTAAATTTTTTTCTCAGTGTACATATAGAGATCGAAGAAATAAACGAAGTGAAAAACTTCAATAATAAAAATAATATGGCAGAAAAATGGCCAGAAAAAAGAAAAATTAAAAGAAAAATTAAATCTAAAAGATTAAACAAATTAAACAAAGAAAAAATGAAAAAGTTTATGATAAAAGATAAAAAATTATTTAAAAGAAAGCCCGTATTAATTAAAAAGCATGAAAATAAATTCATAACAATAAAAGATAAACTAAACTTAAATAATGTAAAATTAACAAGTAAAATAGATGCGAAAACTGAGAACTTATTGAATAAAAGCATGATCAAAAGATCAAAAATTCAATACGTAAATCCAGTAGTCTCGGTGAAGCAAAAAGATTCTAATGAGACAACGCCCGAACGTCCACAGCTAAACGAAAAGCTAGTATGACGATTCAGAGGGGGGCAAACATAAAGGTAAATTAAATGATATAAAAACAATAAATAAATTAAATGATATAAAAACAATAAATAAATTAAATGATATAAAAACAAAAAACTAATTTAATATTAAAAATGACATAAAAACACAAAACTACACAGACTTTACAGAACTTTCTTAGAAAAAAGTAGAAAATTATCTGAAGCAAATGATAATAAAATAGCAAAATTCTTTGATATATACGAAAGGCCTTATACGGTCAAAGATGTAATAAACAATGATACGTATAAAAAAAATAAACTAAAATGAAAAATTGAAGGGAAAAATCCACAAAAACTTAAAGAGAAAAAGAAACTTCTATGTAAAATAAAAAATACCAAATTAAGTATTTATTACAAATATAATAAATATGAATAATTGAAATTAATTGTTAAAAAAGTATTGAAATTTTTTTTGCTCCAAAATATTTAATTTGGTAGAAAAAAAAAAAAAAAAAAATTTAGTAAATAAGTTATAGAATAAGTTTAGAAATAGGAAAACATGTAAATACAAAGTAATTAATTTAAAGTAAACAAATATTAAATCAATCAGTAAGCAATATCGCCACAAAACGTTATGTCAAGTCCTATTACAATTTTATAATTAAAAATGATTAATTAATGAAAAATCGAATGGCTTAAGCTGGAGAAAAGAAAGAAAGACATAAAATAAAAAATAATTTTAAATGAAAATAAAAATGTGTTTAAGAGATTTAAATAAATAGCTATGATAAAAAAGTAAAAAATGGTAAAACATGACTCATAATAAAACAAAAACCATTAAGAAATTAAGGAATATAAAGAATATTCTCATAACAAATCCAAGGTGAATTGCAAAATTAACAAATTAGAGTTCGCTGGTTTAGTGGGCTATAGCACGGGGCTCGTTAATTCGTTAACGCGAGTTCCATCCCTGACTTGGTCACTTTTCTATTCGACTCCACCATAAAATGACATCATGTGAAACAATATGTTCACAAATAATGAAAAAACTTAGTAAATAAGTTTCCAGAGTCTTGCTTACCATGATAAAAATAAAAGAAACAAAAAATTTTTTTTAAATATAGTATAATGATTTAAAGCTCATATAACACATTTAACACCCATGTAATTTAACTAATTTTGCGCTCTAGGTAAATAAATGTAATTTTTTCTTTCGTTTTTCTTGCTTACGTTATCGATCAGTAATTTTAATTTAATACTTGAAAACAGAAAAAATTAATTTATTTAGGGGGGCAATGTGAGCGCACAGTTGCATTATAGACTCTTAACTACTAAATTAAATAGTTGTAACATAATTACACGCGATAAATAATTAAATTTATGAATAAAAATGAATATAAATTAATATAATTTAAATGAAATAAAAGAGTGAAAAGTATAAACGCCCAAAGTATGTACGCTCCTGAAGCGCACACACATTCAAAGTCGCTCGCGTACATGCATCACACATCGAAAGCGCGCTTAAGCCTCATGTTGGCTCAGCGCGCGAGAGAAAAGCAGGACCACGCACGCGAACGCCGGCGGTGCCAAGATACTAGAGAAGAGGGAACTGGAGTCCAGCGCCTATAAAAGCGGGCCAGCAGAGAGAAAGGCTCTCTTCTGCCTCGCCTCAGCTCAACTTAACGCGCTTTTGCCATTCGCGCCTAGCACGGAAGAATCACTTACACGATTCTTCTATGCTCGTGCGCCTATACACTTTATATTGTACGTTTACTGGATGTAATTAAAATAAAGAGTTGCGGCGAGCAACACACACCTTACCTTATCCCATCCTAAAGGGTAAAGCCCCGCGTACTGAGGCACTTGGTCCTCAGTAATAACGGGCATTACCCATAATCTAAATAATCATTTTACTAATAACAGAGCATTACACACACTTATACACTGACACATTCGAGCCCGCACCAGACGGCATAACGACTTGTCTGGTTAACGGCTCTACAGATACAAGCTTGAGATAAAGCGAAGGATAGATTCAATAGAATCTATCAGAGTACGTCGTACTAGCCATAAACTAGTAGGACGTCACATGCTATTGCACTGATGTGCAGCCAAGCTGATTTCATATCTGATTGGACAACCGTAAGACTAAAACTATCATTAGCGGATTGTATTACTAAATTAGTAAGTTGCCCAAGCTTCCCACTCTGGGTCTTACTTTAAATAGCGCATTTATTAGATTTGAGACTAGTGATTGTAATCTTGGAGTGTGGTTTGACTCTAAACTAAATCGAAGGTTTATATGTCTCACATTTATTGCAGCGCAAACTCGATTTTATATCGCCTCAATCATATTTCAGGAAGAGTACAAATTTTCATTTTCGTAAACATCATATCGAGACATTTCTATACATTTCTAATATCATAATATCTTCACTAAAAAAATGTTTTTGAAAGCTCTTGGTACAAAAAAATATCAAGAAAAATTGGGAAATACTCTATTACCATCTTAATCAATTCGTGTTTTTTCATGCACATCATTTAGCTGATATTAAAAAGGTTAATACTTCCTCAGGGTTGTTACGTTTAACGAACTTTGAAATTTTTTTACATTATTAAAATTAACATTGGGTAATTTTTCATCTACTAAATTTATACATATGTTAAGTCCTGGCTTGCACCAGGACTAAATAAAAGTGTGTAAATAAAAGTGTATATGTTATTTAATTATATTAATTAATTGCATTAAATATATATATATATATAAATTATGTATGTTTAAAATATTGAATTTATTTATAAAATGTATAAAGATAGAGATGTATGAATCTAGTGGTGGAAAAACTCCACCAATATTTAATTGAACAAAATCGCTCTCACGATTGAATAGTATTAAAGGATAAACTTGATTCTTGAAAATAAAGAGTTTATTAAATAATTATATATTCTTACCTTGTAGTATTTCTCAGTAGATTGGTGCTAGGTATGGGCGGACAAATGAATAGGCACAATATGTAATAGATCCTCGAGGTTTATTGATATTTTTTAACACTTTTAATATAATTGATTTTTATGCGCGTATATATATTTTAATAATTGATACAGGTATATTTAATAATAGCAATTGCTTTGAAATATAAACTTGACGGGCAGTGTAAACGTATTACCAATAAGACACCCGGGGTAATATTCCGTTTTTTCGATGATCTCAATTTGGTTTTATACTTATCTTTGTTTATAAGATTTTATTGTCTTTTACATCAATTTTTATTTATAAATTTTCTTAAATTTTAATAATATGTTTCGTAATGTTTTTGAGATTTGTAAAGTTCATTTTGAAATTTCGAAACATACGTTTCGATTCTTTTCTGATGATCTACTTAAAAAAATAGCTTATTAAATGAATAAAAAAAAAGTTAAATCTTTTGCATCAAATTTTTCACAAAAAAATGAGGAAATAAAGATTACTTAAGTATTGAAAAATTAAAAATTGGATCGAACAAAATTGATATTATTTCACTTTATCACTTTTATTTATTTTACACTTATGTAAGTTTTTACTTAACGCGGCAGAATAATTGAATTTAATGTTTATAAACAATGTCGTTTCACCGGAAAGAGCACGCGACTTACGGCTCATATTGTTATACAAGGTACATCGCGGGAGTTTAGACTTATAATATCAATAACGTATTCAGTGTAATTTTTTAATACGTTTGAACTCTTGAATATGATTCAGAAAACAGTATAGTTTAATCTAATACATGTTCAACATAGCGATTCGATCCGTATGTATAAGCGAGCAAACTTGTCAGTAAATTAAGAATACAAATGAGAAAGAATAAAACAAAATTTTTTCTTTTATGTATAAGCGCGCTCGGTACTTGTTAGTTGTTTCCACGTTTCCATATAAAAAAGGAAAATATAAAAAGTAAGCATATCTATTAGTTGCAGACTAAAAAATGATGCCCTAAATAATTTTATTTTAAAAACACTGAATTTTCAGTAAAATGTTGATTTTTATAAAATTTCCTCACAATTTCAGGTTTTCCCGGTTTTCCAGTTGCGTAACAACCTTGTTTCTGTTTTATTTTGTAAATGAAAAGTGAAATTAAATTTGAATAAATAAAATTATGATTTTATTTTAGGTTACTGAATCTTTCAATTGGGAAGATGATGCGTCAATTGTTACAGCTGGAAATGTGTTTCAAAATCTACAACTTGTGCAAAATTGATGTTATATTAAGTCTTACCTCAATAGTCTACCAATAATAATAACAAATTTGGAACCAGTAGAATTATCTTTGACGGAATCAGTCGAAATTGTAAAGTAAAATATTAAAGATATTAAAACAGAATCTTGTTCCGAAATCTTGTGCGAGAGTAATTTTTAGTACTCGGAAAGTAGTATTAGGCTTATTAAGTAGTCAAAAATTACTCCAAATATGACCAAAAATCGTAAAAAAAGTGTTTTTTTTTCTATTTAAAATTGTTTTAGCATTTTTATAAGCCTTCTTGACATTTTTTCGTACGAATTTCTTTCAAAGTGAATTTCGCGAATTTCAAACTTATACAGTATTTAAAACCCTTGCGAAACTAAGAATTGGAAAAAACAATTTTTGAAGTTATGCTTCTTGCGCAAGTTTAGACCCGTAGGGCTTAATGAATAAAAACCGAGCGTTACAATTCTGATCTCCATTCTAATTTTAGTTTACTGTAGACAGTATATGTATTCTTATATTCTTTACTCTCTGTTCCTCTCTTGAACCACACTTCGTTCAGGAAAGAGCATGTCATTACTATGTGCGTGTTAAATATATATTCTTAGCTCTTTTTCTTTTTCTCTTTTTTTTCTCATATAAGCAGCAGGGATAATAGTACATTACGATACAAGTGACCTAAGTGGCACTTTATTACACGGCCGAAGTTATCACCGAGCGCAGCGTGTAATAAAGTTCCATTAAGGTCACGAGTATCGTATACTACTTTATAACACGTGGGACATAAATCCGCCAAATTAAATCTCTATACTCTTCAAAATCAGTAATAAATAAAAACTATGCACCAGGGTTGAGAAAAAAGAAATTAAAAATTATTTGAATTACGAATCATTTTTGAATTTGTATTTAAAGTTTTATTTAATTAACAATTCCTTTTAAATTGATAATTAAAAATATTTTAATTCACAAATCAAAATCTAATCGTGAATTAAAAAGGCTTTAATTACAAAATCAAAAGGAATCCTTAGTTAAATAAATTTTAATCAAGAAATCAAAATGTAATCGTGAATTGAAAAGGCTTAGATTACAAATTCAAAAGGAATTCTTAATTAAATAAATTTCAATTAAGAAATCAAAATATAATCGTGAATCGTAAGGACTTTAATTACAAAATCAAAAGGAATCCTTAGTTAAATAAATTCTAATTAAGAAATCAAAATGTAATCGTGAATTGAAAAGGCTTAGATTACAAATTCAAAAGGAATTCTTAATTAAATAAATTTCAATCTTAATTAAATATATTTTAATTAAAACGTAATTGTGAATTAAAAGAGCGTCAGTTATGATTCTGATTTGTGAATTCGAGGGCTTTAATTCAAAATTCCACAATTCCTTTTTAATTAAATGTACTAAGGAATTTTTATCATATATATGTATATAGAAAAACATATGTGGACGCGCACATACATACGCACCTGGGCTCATATATATGCAATATTTCATGTCGACTCACACGCACACATACAGACAAGTAGATATATATATATATATATGAGTCATTCTTCTACTTTTTTTAAAAAGCTGGGCGCAGGTAGGTCACCGATTTCGCTGCAGATTGGATATATTAAAGTACTATATAAATTAGGAACTTAGCCAAAATTTCAGCCCTCTAGACCAATTTTAAGCTGTGTTATGCTCTTTGGAAGACCTGAAATTCAGTGATTTTCAGCGGTTTTTTATATAAATTCAAATGCCTGTCAAATCTTCAATTTTAATCGGATTTTGACGTTGGACCTCGCGTTTTTTTTGTCTTTTTATTATCTTCAAAAATGATTAATAGTGTCTATATTGAAAAATGTATAGTTTTGCAGCTAGTAGTTCAAAAGCAGAGGCATGTTTTTATCATTTTTGCCTGTCTTTAAACATGTGTAGAAATTCTAAATCTTAATGTTTTTCAATTCTACAAAAAGTTATGTCTTTATCTTGAAGAGGACATATAATTTATTTTTTCAGACGCTCAGAAAGACCAAAAATTGACGGAGATACGACACTTTGCAAATGTCAAAAAACTGGAAAATCGATTTTTTAGCCGTTTTCAAACTCTTATAATTTTTTTCTACCAACTTCAATTTGGACGTTCATAGCTTTAAAAGTTTCCTTTAGACATATAGAAAACCATCAAATATATTTGCCCGTGTTTTTCGGATCGATACTACTATAACATGACGATTTTGCAACTGAAAATTCTTTAAATTTTTATTGTTTTCAAGTGTAGCTGTGTATTATGCTCTCTTTTCTCTCTCTCCCTCTCTTCTCTCTCCCTCCCTCCCTCTCTCTTTGCATATATATATATATATATATATATATATATATATATATATATATACATGTAATCATGGATCATCAGTGTTATAGACCACTATCAGGCTGACAGCACATTCTCGTGATGTGATTGTTTTGTGTCTTTAATAAATGATAAAAAAGAAAAAAATTAATTAATTTATGATATAATATGAATAATTGAACTTTTTTGACAGTATACAATTTAAGAAATATGAATTAAAAATATTATTAGATTTTATTTAGTATTTATAGGTTGAAATGACCTTCGAAGAAAGCATTACCGCTCAAGATTAATTTAAAAAAAAAAAAAAAAAAAATGGTTTCCGTGTGCGTTTAAAAAAAATTTAATGTAATAATATGATGTTACTTCAATTTTTCATTGAATGTTTCCTATTTCAATCTCTAACAATTTATTATATCTCTATAGCTACAAACATATAAAATTATACATTATATTGAAAACAATTTAAAGCAAACTATTCAAATAGGATTTATTAAAAATGAAAATTTATTTTCAAACATTTTCTTGAATAATTCCAACCAACGTAAATTCATCGTCATCCGAAAAACTTTTAACTTTTAATATTTCTCTACTAATCGGTTCAACATAATGTCTTAGCCTGGTATTTGGTATAGTTTTTGCCATTTTGAAGCGTACACTGAAATTTTGTTTATTTGCTTCTACTATTTTTTTTCAATATAATAAAATCTGGAAAAATAACGTACTATGTAATAAATATAGTAGATTATGACTGTTTTAATAAAAATTATTTTGTTTTACTTAATACTAGTTATATGATCCCGACAATATTCAAACATTTGCCAAGGAGTTTGTATTTGATTGTCTATAGGACGTTGCAGCGATGCCTTTCTTACTAATCGTTTAACCGTAGCACCAATGGCATCACAAGAGCTTTTGCCGTGGCTTGTCGCAAAGAAATTGTGTGACTTTACTGTCAGTCCGAAATCTTCATAATGGTAACATAAATTAATAAAATGATTCCTAAAAAAACAATATTGTCATGAGTGAATAAAATAATTTATCAAATTTTAATATTTATGAGTTAGTGAAATCTATGTTACTTGTTTTTGTATTGAGTTGGAGCTCCATCTGAGTAATAAATTATGTTTTTGATCCATGGATACTGTTCTTTCAGAAAATTACAAACTTTTTCTTGAAATGTATGCACGGTGACTGCAATATGCACAAGCGAATCAGATATTATACAAATGCTTTGGAATTCAAGTTTATTATTATCTGGATGTTTGTAATAAATTAAAAACGGATGCAAAGTTGCTTGCGTATTATTATAATAATAAGCTTGTGTCGAGTCTTGGCACACGAAAGAATAATTTTCTGCAAAGCCCATCAATACTATACAAGTATCTTGATCTAAATTTGATTTACTTGTTTTCAAAAATAGTTTTTGACATTCACTTATATAATGATGAGGTAGCAAATTGTAAATATGTGTAACTAGTTCTTCTAAGAATTGTTCACAAGGTTCTTTTAAGTCATCTAAAGTGGTTCTAGAAACCTGTACTGTTTCTTCATTATTAATACGGGTTTTAGAAGACACCCTTTGTTTAAAAGAAATGATATTTGAATTATTGTCAGTCACGTGCATTTCAAGATATTTACGAATCCCTTGCTTTGCCGGGCAGAAATCACATGTGTGTAACATGCATGATTTATTATCTAATGAACAAACGGATTCATTAATAATGTACCTGTAATTGATACTTTTGTTCACATTTTGATGCATTTCACACACGCAAACTGAGTGTGTACCAGGGTCACCAGTAAAAACACATTCTCTTGGCCTGAGCTTAGCAAAAAATGAGAAATATGGTTTTTTTTCAGAATTTGATTCTTGGAACCAGATATTGTATAAATCTTTGAGGTCATACAGGAGAAGGCGCTTTCCCACTGGAATAGACTCAGCATTTAAAACTTTTTTCATAAAACATTCTCTTATGCCACTGCAAGGCCTACTGTTGCGATCATCATTATAGAAATCGATAATTTCCTTTTTCACATCTTCCGAAATATGACAATAAGTTTTTCTCAAATGAGCTTGAAGTGCTGAAAAATAATACGTGTATTCGCAAAAAGTTATTTTCTTTTCTGTACAACGTATGTTTAAACATGCAAGGTTATTTTTACAAAGATAAGCCTATAATAATTATGCTTCAGAATACCATAAAAACATTAATTTTTGAAATTTGCAATATTTCAGACAAAAAAGTTACTACAGGATGAAAAATTTTTTGTCATTTTAACATAAAATTACATTTTAGAATAATAAAACATTTTTGTATTCAAAATACGAAAAAAACTTTTGGAAATTTTAAAACGAGAAATTTAACATACAGATTTTTTAATATTACACAAAATTGTAAATAGTTTCTGTGTAATATTGAACACAATGACTGTTCAATAAATTGGCTTCAAAATTTCCAGATTTTAAATTTATATATCTTTACATATATAATAAGTTGATATATAATCATATATTACTTATACACAATAATATATAAGTTTATATATCAATATATTGCTATTCTTATATAAGGATATACATGCTTGTATATTGTAAGTTATATATGACTATAGATAAACTGTTATTTCTCGAGAACACTAACTTTTTCGAAGAAATTCATTTAAAAATTGATACAGATTTACATATGATCTAAAAGCTATTACGAATCTATTTAGTAAACAATGAAAGAAAATATATAGTTATTCCAAGCTATACAAGGAAGTAAATATTTATATACTTTTAAAGGCACGATTACATTCATGTAAATGCACAATATTACAAACAAAATAACATTCCTAATGAATAGTCAACATAGTTAATTTTAATGCAATAATTTTTAATATTTTGTAGTGTTTTTTTTTTAATTTTTAAATTCTATATCAAATGAATGACTGACATGATTTATATGTGATGAATGAAGATTGATAAATGGATTTTGTACAAGAGAAAAAATTAAATTCAAAATTTTACTCTAACAGAGCTTTAAAAAATATATATCATGATTTACGTCAAAAAGGTATTAACGTACAAAAAGCAAAAAAGGCAAAAAATATGTCATAAATATCATTTTGAGTAAAATTAAATTCAATTTCACAATATGGCTGAAATATTGCAATAGTATTTTGAAAAAAGTATTTAAAAAATAATTAAAAGTATTTAAGAAGAAATTCTAAAAAATTTCTCAAAAGTCAAAATAAGACTAATTAAAATAATATAAAAACTTACTGTCAGATTTCCTGAATTTAAGAGCCTCATTAAAAATGTAACGAGAATAGTTGAAGTATTTTTGAACTTCTGAATATTTCCAATAAGTAGGGACTAGTGATAAGATTTCAATTTTCTGATTATTCTTTGATAGTTGTTTGTATCTTGATATTAAATTTTCAATAACATTTTTTAATGTTAATAAATCTTCATGAATTTGTGTTAAATTTGAAAAATTAGGCAATTCAATGTCATAAGCTTGACTGATTGCAGTTGAAGCTTCATGCACAATATTTTCTAATACATTTACAACCTTCTTGGTAAATTTTTCATCATTTATTTTTTGTTTTTTTATGAGTGGAATACCAAATAATTCAAGCATTGAATGAACATCTTGTATCTTCTGGCTGTTAGTTTTAAAAGAAGATTGACTAGATTCTACAGGAGTACAGGTTTTACTATTTTCTGATAAAGTTTCTAGATTGTCAAAATTCAAAGCATTAGAATTTAGCGTTTCAAATTCAACGATTTTTGTTTTCATCCTATTAAAACATGAAGAACATGCTTTAAATCCATATAACACCTGAATATTACAAGCTCTATTAATTTTATCTATTGTTGTTCTATCTAACATCTGTAGATCTTTATTGATCGGTCGTCTGTGTTTGTTAAAAGGGTCACAACAATAATTGCATTTATTTTCAAATTCAGTTACTGCACAATGTAATTTATTAAAACAGTTTGTACAAACTTTACAACCAGGAATTAATGTTGTATTACTAGCTTTCTCAAAATTTGTTGACATTTCCACATTTATTACTCTTAAGTTTTTTTTAATACTTTTTTCATGCCTTTTAAAAGGATCACAACATTTTTTAAATAAACTTGAATAATACTGTACATATTTCATAAAATGATGCATACATATAACATGTTCAGTAGTTTTTCGAAAACCCAGTACACGATAACTCAGTAGAAGTTAATCATCATCTTTTATATCTCGCAATTTTAATATAGAATTATTTTCTGTAAATGTTTTACTATGACATTTACCGATTTCATTTGTCAATAAATTTTCGATACAACAATTCGCCATTATGGCAACACTAGTTGATTTATAAAAATCGAAATAATAACAGAAAAAAATTACTAGAAAATTCACAGCGTTAAAATCATAGTCTTTTACTCAGGTCTGGAAAGTGAGATAGGCCCGAATTTATAGTCGACACTTGGCACTCAGCACTCAGTTTACGTGTAAAAAACATCATTCTATCCTTGTTTTTCTTATAAAAGTAGAGTAAGATAGAATAATGTTTGTTACATGTAAACTGAGTGCTAAGTGCCAAGTGTCGACTATAAATTCGGGCCATAGTGGTCGGTGTAATTATAATATTCGTACTCAAATTTGTATTTTGCTTACTGGTCACTGCGAGCGCTGTATTATTTGCAAAATAGTAGTGATTCATAGCGCATATGCATATTTTAATAAGACTAGAATTTATAGACGTGACTTAAATATTGAGTATAACTTAGAACTTAAGGGTGCAGGCACATAAGTAGAATAGAGACTGCCGAATAGAGACTGCGCAATAGAAACAACCAATCAGCGCTATTCGGCAAGCATCTTCTTTCCATTCCACAGATTTCTTGCCCCCTGCGGTCACATAGAGAATAAAAACAGTAGAATAGGCGGTAGAATAGAAAAAATAAAATTTAATTTACCAATAAAAAAAACAAAAGAATATTTGTATATTATTGAAATTATCTTTGAATAACTAATTAAGTTATCATTGCATATTTTTTCTATAATTAAGAATATATCCATTCATTTAAAAAACTGCATAACCTTTATTAAAAGACATTTCGTCTATTCGATTCTATTCGAAGGGTCTCTATGACGCCCATGTGATCGAAGGAGCAGGAACATTTTGGAATAGAATTGATTGGCTGTTTCTATTACGCAGTCTTTATTCTACTCATGCGCCTGCACCCTAAGTGTCGTTACTTGAGTATCAGCTGTTACATCAGTTGAGTGCAAACTACACAGATACTCGTTGAGAAAGATGTAATACTTAATTGAAGTAACAATTGATACTCAGGTAACGATACTTAAGTTCCAAGTTATACTCGATATTTAGGACACGTCCATAAATTCGAGCCTAAATAATATTTCAATATTTACAATTAAATTATTTGTCTTAAAGAATTATTTCGAAAAGTGATATATTAGGATTGAAAATTCATAAAAAATTCAAATAAACATGACACTATAACAAAATTAATTTTTTAACACTGTTTCTATTGTTTTTTTAAGATTAAAAAAATTAATCTTGAGCGGTAATGCTTTCTTCGACGGTCATTTCAACCTATAAATACCAAATAAAATCTAATAATATTTTAAATTCATATTTCTTAAATTGTATATTGTCAAAGAAGTTCAATTATTCATATTATATCATAAATTAATGAATTTTTTTCTTTTTTATCATTTATTAAAGACACAAAACAATCACATCACGAGAATGTGCTGTCAGCCTGATAGTGGTCTATAACACTGATGATCCATGATTACATGTATATATATATATATATATATATATGCAAAGAGAGAGGGAGGGAGGGAGAGAGAAGAGAGGGAGAGAGAGAAAAGAGAGCATAATACACAGCTACACTTGAAAACAATAAAAATTTAAAGAATTTTCAGTTGCAAAATCGTCATGTTATAGTAGTATCGATCCGAAAAACACCGGCAAATATATTTGATGGTTTTCTATATGTCTAAAGGAAACTTTTAAAGCTAAGAACGTCCAAATTGAAGTTGGTAGAAAAAAATTATAAGAGTTTGAAAACGGCTAAAAAATCGATTTTCCAGTTTTTTGACATTTGCAAAGTGTCGTATCTCCGTCAATTTTTGGTCTTTCTGAGCGTCTGAAAAAAGAAATTATATTTCCTCTTCAAGATAAAGACATAACTTTTTGTAGAATTGAAAAACATTAAGATTTAGAATTTCTACACACGTTTAAAGAGAGGCAAAAATGATAAAAACATGCCTCTGCTTTTGAACTACTAGCTGCGAAACTATACATTTTTCAATATAGACACTACTTATTATTTTTGAAGATGGCAAAAAGACAAAAAAAATACAAGGTCAAACGTCAAAATCGGATTAAAATTGAAGATTCGGCAGGCATTTGAATTTATATAAATAACCGCTGAAAATCATTAAATTTCAGGTCTTTCAAAGAGCATAACACAGCTTAAAATTGGTCTACAGCGCTGAAATTTTGGCTAAGTTCCTAATTTATATAGTACTTTAATATATCCAAGCTGCAGCGAAATCGGTGACCTACCTGCGCCCAGCTTTTTAAAAAAAGTAGAAGAATGGCTCATATATATATATACTAGGGGGGGTACCCCCCTGCTCGCCCTGATCGCCCTGATCGCCCTGCTCGCCAGCCCCCTAATTTGTGATGTACTTATTCTTGTGTATACATACGTATAAATGCCTCATCTCTGAGGCGTACCCTGAGGCGTTGTAAGAGGAGGGGATGAGGAAACATTGAGGCGTCTCTAAGGCGATGTATAAGCAGTGATGGATTTCGAAGATGCTTATATGATATCCAACAGCCAACTTCAGAGTGCATACTACAGAATAATATATTCTGCTTATACTCTAATTCTACGGTATCCTCTGAAGTTGGCTAAAGGATATCCTAATAAATAGATATACATAAATGTATAAAGCATCCTCGAAATCCATTACTGTGTATAAGGCGGGACAAGAGGCATACAAAAAAAATGCCTCATCTCTGAGGCGTACCCTGAGGCGTTGTAAGAGGAGAGGATGAGGAAGCACTGAGGCGTCGGTAACTATTTTTACGTTATTTTTGAAAATTTTAAAAAATATCACTCTCACAAACTTGAGGCGTTTCGAGGAATTCCTAAGGCTTACCTGAGGCGTCTCTGAGGAGTCTTTGAGGAGACCTATGAGGTAATATGAGGCGATGTCAGAGGCGGGTCGAGGAGGGGGGAGGCTGAAGGAGGCATCTCACAGAGGCTGAAAAAAAAACCTATATTTACGTTAAAAAAATTTTAAAATGTGAGGCTGGGGGAGGAGGGGGGAGGACGCAAGAATGCTATTTTTGAGGCTTACGTCTATATAATATAGGAAGATATATACATGGTCCCTTTCATGTCAACTTGCACCCGTTGACCCGTATATTTTTTGGTTTACATATATGTATATATATTCATACATACGTACATACATCTGACATTTCATGTCGGCTAGCACGTACTTATAAGTACAGGTTTTCTTTATATGTGATACATTTCATGACAACACGCACACACCCATCCGAGTACCCTTAAGTTTACATATATGCGACATTTCATGTCAATTTGCATGCATGCACACGCACGTTAATATACATAGGATTTTTCACGTCGATTCGAACGCACACACACAGGTTTATATATATATATATATATATATATATATATATATATATATGGGACATTTCATGTCAATTCGCATGCATGCACACAGACTTTAATAAATATGGGATTTTTCACGTCAATTGGATTGGCACGCACATGTAGGTATATATATATATATATATATATGGGACTAGCAAAAAATACCTCGCTCCTAACGTCGCTCGGTTGAATTTTCATATATTATATTATTATGTATAAATTAGCCAATTTTAAAATAAAAAAGAATCGATGCAACTTATGAATTGTGATATTGTAGTTTTGTACTAAATTAAATTTTTCTATTTTTATAAAAAAGAATAATTAAAGTTACAATGTGCATAAAAATTGTTTAAATACAAATTATATCATAATGAATTAAGAATTTGTTCTACTAAATTGCATTTGAATCAATGAAAAAATATAATAGGAATTTTTTCTTTTTAATCACGTGTTTCAATCACGAACCATGAAATAATCGAAAACAGTATTTGACGTTTACTAGAACTAACAACTGCACGGAGAAAAGAAAGTATTGTTAAAATAGGTTCTAAATCAAGTATATCTAATTTATGTATTAAGGTACTTAAAAAAAGAGTGACGATATAATTTCAATTAGTACTATAGCTTGAATTTTAGGGACCAATGTTGGTACTATTATATTATGAAGTAAGAGCATAAATTTGCGATGCTTGCTGCCTTTTTTTGGTACTAAGAGACGGTCGGAACCAAATCGGTGACTTAGTTCGGTGCTTGTAATGAATGCTTATAATAATTTATTCATTTATTAATATAGTAAAAATATAGTCATTTCCTCTAGTTATGTATATAAAGAATAATTTAAAATAGTTAAAGCCACAAAAATATACAAAATATTGTTATAAAGCGAAAAATGCCACCTAACAATCGACACGACAGTTTTTTGCATGCGGTATATGTCAAGTCAGTTTGATATTTGTAATAAATGCTTATAATAATTTATTTACGTATTCATATGGTAAAAATATAGTCATTTCCTCTAGTCATGTATATAAAGAATAATTTGAAATAGTTTAAGACATAAAAATATACAAAATATTATCGTAAAGCGAAAAATGCTGACTTGATATATACCGCAAGTCACCGATTTGGTTCCGACCGCCTCTTAAGACTGATCTTTCACCTACTCGATTCAAGGGCAATATTTCGCAGAAAATGCGATTATTAACCTCTTTTCGTGCGGCTTTTCCTGTTACTAAAATTATAAATTATTAAATATAGAATTATTTATATAATATATAACTCTTTAAAATAACTAATAATTAATATTTAAATTCGTGATATTCAAGGATTAAAACGATACATGTTTATCTTCCATATTCCGTTTTAAAATAATTACTTTTAAGTTTTAAATTAATGATTAGAAATTTAAAATTGATATATATATATATTATATGATTTACATTATATTTATCAACTGTTGAATACACAATTTATTGGGTTTTACGTCGACAGGTATTAATTATATTGAAATTTTTCATTCCTAACGTCGCTTAGTTGAATTTCCTTTTATTATATTATTATGTATAAATGACTAATTTTGAGTAAATAAGAATTAATTAATTTAATTGAGTACTGAATATAATTGAAAATAATTTGATGAAACATAATATAAAAATTTATGTCCTCGTAGGCCGTATTCGTGTCAGTATGTAAAGAGCATGCTAAATTTGTATTGGCATCCCATATGTCTCAGATGCGCTCCTCGACTTTTTACAAGATTTATATGTCTTCCTGAGACATATTGAGACTCAATATGTCTCAGGAGAAATCAATATAACATCACCGATCCTACTATGTTTCGTTCAATATGTCAAAGAGCAATCATATTGAACGTAGGTTAGTGAAAAAAAAATGACTCGCGCTTCGACAGCAGCTATACTCATTACAAAATGTCAATCTAAGAAACAAAAGAAAAAATCAATAGAACTAAAATTTTATTTTAAAAGTATTGAAAAAAGATTAATATTTTCAACTAATAAGTTATAGTTCCTCATACGGCCTACTTCGGACATAAAATCATCTATGTCCTTTGGCCGTTTATTCAGGTGGAATCTGAATCTCGAACAATGTTTGCCGCTTGAGCTGAAATTGTCCTCGATTCATATTCCACCTGAATACGGCCAAAGGACATATATAACTAATATGTACACATGTGCTTAAGGAAATGTAAAATACCGACATTACAGTTTTCCAAATATTTTATCCATCATCCAAAAATTTTAAGTATATCTCTATATTACAGCCTTCCATTTTTACTGATAAAAAGCCTAATATAGAGATATTTCAGAAATTTTTTGAATAAAGATTAAAAATTTGGAAAACTGCAATGTCGGTAACTATGCAGAAATCATATACCTTATACTTCCCCTTAAAGTAAAAAAGCGTATAATTTATTTCAAGTGACTATTTCTCACTCTACTTCCATTACAAAAACAAAGGTAGTACGATATTTGATGTAAATAAACTGAGAACTGGGTACTGAGTTACAACTATAATTTCCAGACCTCAATATATTACCATGAATTTGAATTATCAAATTAATTTATAAGAGAAACATGCTTAAGAGCAGGCCGGATTCGCTGTCCTTGTCTAATTGGCATTTTTGTTATTTACTCAAGTATTAATCGGTGTATCTGCAAATTGAAGGTTATGCGCAATAGATATTATTATTACAAATATTTATGCACAAGAAAAAAAAAATCTACCGATTTGTTTTTGAGAAAAGTAAGGAACGCCGAAGTAAAAGATTATGTTTATAATATTTTCGCGTTCCTTACTTTTCTCAAAAACAAAGCGATAGATTTTTTTTTTCTTGTGCATAAATATTTGTAATAATAATATCTATTGCGCATAACCTTCAATTTGCAGATACACCGATTAATACTTGAGTAAATAACAAACAACTCAATTGTTACTCGGTCGGTATCAGGTTCTACTCCGGCCTGCCGTTAAAAGAAATTCGTGTTGATTTCTAATAAAAATATCTTCACAAATGTATTATATATATATATGAAATACGAAATTTAAATAGAAAAAATCATAAGATTAAAATACAACATTTTAGTTAATTTTAAATTCGAATATTTCGGAATAAAAAAATAACTATTTGCAATTACTTAACAATCCTTTTTGCATCTAATATAAAAATTTAATGAGATAAGAATATTACAAAGTGTATGTATCACAAGTAAGGTTTGCATATCATAAATATTATAATTTTTAGAAAATTCTTGATATTAATAGATTATTAATTTGGAAAATTAAATATATTTTTATTGATGACAAGTAACTTTTCAAAAATAGTTGAAATAATACTGTTAATGTCAATCAAATAACATTTTCATCAAAAAAAATTTCAACGCTATAATTATTAAAATAAACATTTTTATTTAACTACAATCTATTGTAATAATTATTTTTTTAATATATATGTATTAAAAAAATAATAATTTTATTTGATGAACAGTTATATAAATATTATATATTTATAATTGTATAACTAAATTTATTAAATTAAAATTGTATTCAGTTATCATTCAGAAAATGAGGTATTTAAATTAGTTTTCATGAAAATATATTATTTAAAAAGTTACTTGTTAACAATTTTTTTATAAAGAACATGCATTTAACCTTTCATTTTCATTTGTACACGTGTCTATATTTAAATGAATTGTGATTTATGTAAAAATTGTTAGCAATTCATTTCATTGAAGCAATAATATTTTTAATAAGAGAAACATTAATTTTTAAAAAATATCAAATTACCTCATTTAAAAAATTATAATTACATGATATAAAAATATTTTTTTTAATATCGTTTGAACCTAAATTTTATGAAATACAATTTAAAAAAATTATTTATTAGATATTAAATTTTTTTAATAGTCAATTATAAAGATAGGACAATACATAAAATATGAATAAATGTTTCTGATTATGTCTATAATTATGCATTTATATGTATGAACTGTCTAGATAGAAGTAGAATTCCCCCTAAAAAAGTAAACATTTCAAAAGAAAATTTACTTATTATTTGCAAAACATTTATTATGAATGCGGAAAAAAATAATATTCTGTAATATCACTCTATAATTTGTATTGAATATGATACAAATGATTAAAAGTACAATTATTTCATTATGTTAAATTTGTTGTCAAAGTTTGATTATATTTTACTATAAGAAGATAAAAAAATTAACTGTCTTTCCATTCTATTGCTGAATTTCCATAAAAGGAATGTATTAACTTGTAGTATGTCTCGTGATGATTATTTATTTGAATTTTTAAATTATTCCAATCATTAGTTTTCAAGATATTTAAATTTCTGATTCCAAATGGAAAAATTTTAGTAAATAGTATTGAAACCCAAACTTCCCAATAACTAATGAATAGATTTATGTAAAAATTTAACTGAATAATCTTCGTGATACATACTGTATGTTAATACATCTATTTATCTAAAATTTTAAAATACAATGGAAACCCTACTGGAAAAAATGACATGAGATCTCACGTGAGATCTAACATGAGATCTCACGATTGAAAATGAAACGAGATCTCATATGAGAACTCATATGAGATCTCACGTGAGATCTCATGTACCGCAAAATTTTATTTTTCCTGATGCCCGATCTCACGTGAGATCTCATGTGAGATCTCATGTGCGAAAAGTATAATTTTTCCCGATACCCGATCTCACATAAGATCTCACATGAGATCTCATATGAGATCTCGTGTGAACTAAAATAAAATTTTTTTGGACATAAGATCTCATGTGAGATCTCACGTGAGATCTCATGTGCAAAAAAATTTGATTTTTTCCTACACTTATAGTTGTAATTAATGTCAACAAATATAAAATCTGAATTTTGGTCTATAATTCAATTTATTTATATATTATATATATTAATAAAATTATGATTAAATGATTCTACACTACATCTACAAAACAATCGTTATCTAAAGCATGCTATTATGGATTATGGTTTTCAACTATATTCGAGCGTAATTATACTTGGCGATTGAATAATAATAGAAACAAAATTTTTACGAAGATTTAGACGTTATTTACAAGTAATATTTAAGATACTAGTCACTACAATTATGCATATCGCCTTTTACACTCGAGAAGGCCATCACTTTTCAGTGAGGTCTGGAGCCATGACGTTCGTATACAAAGGTTTGTACAGAATTTGTTTATTCAAAAAATGAGATACTTATTTCATATCACAGACAAAATCATGTATACGAGGCTCGGGGTTAGTTCACTGATTAATGACAGTTTTTCTAATCAATAGGTAGTGTCGTTCTATGACGCACGCTGCATCTGGTTCAGATTTACGGCATAACACGTCTTACCAATTGTTACACAATTTGCATGTCACCGTAAAAACAGTTGCAGCTTCATTTATGTCTTAGAACATTATGACAAACTACCTTCAATAAACTGACAGTGACTTAGTACTTATTATCTTTTTTTTATCATACTGATAAATTATTTTTACATATCATTTACAATAGCGTCTTACAGATTTAAATAATATAGGTTTTTCCGACTCAAGAATTATTGATTTTACTTTTATTTTAAAGTTATATCGCAATCTTATTGCTTCTTTCCATGATTTAGTCGTGAATCTACCGTAATCTGAATAATTTCAAAATCGCGCTCGAATATAATTTCAAACCATGATATATAATCATATTCATACAGACTATTCACATGGTTTTCATAATAATTCCAGCGGAAAAAATAAATAAAACACTTGTAATCATTCGAAAAGTTTTAGAAGTAATCAGAAAGAAAATGAGGGAAACTGAAAGAAACAGTAAGAATTGAAATCGGTTGGAGAGACTTTGGTAAAATTGGGACGAGACATTCAAAGTATTCAAGTTTGTTTCCGCTTTTTTCGGTATATTTCATTTATTTTCATTTCTTTTCATTTTTTTACAAAATATCTTAGATTCTTTCCAGAATTAAACATTTATTTTCTATAAATATTCAGAATATTTCGAAGTCTCTCGGAAATTTTCGGATGGCTTCAAAATTGTTCAAAATTTCTCAGAAGTTTTCAATTTCCCTTAGAACTTTATGAATTTTTTCATATTTTTCCAGAATCTTTTAGAATATTAATTGAAATAATCAGAATATTTTAGAGTATTTTAATTGATTTCTAATTTTTCCCAAATTTTTCCAAAAGTTTTCCCTATTTTTTTGAAGTTTTTGGATTTATTTCAATTATTTAAGTATTTAAGTTAGATTATTAAAAAATTTGTAAAGAAATTGTTAGAAATTTTCAGAAACTTTCGGAAACCCTCGGAAATTTTCAGAAATTTTCGGAAAAATTCGAAAACAATCCGAATCTTACCAAAACTTTTTAAATTTTACGAATAATATTAGAAAATAACATTTATTGATAATAATAATTTGAAATATATACTTTGCGATGCGAGAATTCCGGTAAAGTTAATAATTGCTTTATTTTTATTCAATGTATTAATCTTCTCATGAGCCGATTCTCATATGCAAAATCGGTGTATCAAAGAATTTAATTTAAGCGCGCCAGATACACCACCAACTAGCTAGCCGTCAGCACGAGTCTCAAGCGGCCTTGAATCGGGAGGTGGCTCGTTTCGTATAGAATTCTTGTTTGAAATGGGAGGGGGAGAACACACAGAAATTTTTAATTTCACTTAACTATAAGAAACTTTATTTTATTTAACAACCTGTCTTAATAAATCTTATTGAATTTCTACCTACTCGCGCTCTCTCATATCCCACACACACAACAAAATGATACTTTACTAAAAAAAAAACTCTTATTTTCATCGTTATACTGATCGGAAAAAAATTTTTAATTCACTTAAAGTCTTTATTCGTGTATTTTATCAAAAAAATTTCGATTATATATTCTACGTAAATCACAAATTCGTAATCTAAAATGGCGGTCTTCCGGTGGCCATTTAGTTCGCTTCGCGTCTCTCTCTCTCTCTCTCTCTCTCACTCACAGCGCTCAATACGCGGCCACGTGTTACCAGAACAAATTGTTGAATTTATATTCTCCACTACATACGAAAGAAAAATTTTTGTTTAACCACTCTTTATTCTTATTCGCCCAACCGGCAATTTAAACGCATCTCACCGGTCTAAATTTTATTTTTGATAACACGTGCTCACGTAACACACACACTCCGGCACACACGGTCTAATCAAAAATTTTTAGAATACAACCAACTTTATTCCAATTCTATTCCGCTTCACAATTTCAAGATACACAAAAAAAAGGAGTTTTATTTTACGCACGTTAGACTTTTCAATTTTACTCAGAATTAATCAATTAAAATTTTATGATTGTCATTTTATTCACGCTTAACAAGAGAATTTAATTTCGGTACAATAATTTAAATTTTTATCACAAGAAAAAGATAAATCTATAACCGTGTCACTTCGCGCACTACAAGAAAATTCCGCAAAAACCACTTCACTGACTCTACAATCAATCGGCGAGAGCCGTTGATTTACAAGGAAATGAGCTAAATTTTCTGGGCGCAGCCCACTCACCGTTGCTGAGTTTTTCAATTCCCCCAGGTCGATACAGTCGACGGTAATTGAGGTTGTAGCTGGCTGTGGAAGGCTGGTGCTGGCGACAATGGCGGCGGTCTCTCGATCTTTTTTTCTCTTTCTTTCTCTGGGTCGCTACCGGCGACGCCAAGGATTCGTCTCCGCTCGTCTCTCTCTCTCCGGACTCCTTGCTTTTCTCCCAATAATCTCTCCTCAACAACACACGAAAGAAGAAAAGGAAAACTATCTAATTTCGGTGACGACACGAAAAACAAAAAACTATTTGATAGAGTAGCGAGCTAAAGCGTCCGATGTGGCACGAGGTCGACAGTCGAATGAATTCTTCCACGTCTACTTCCTTCTTCTTCGTTCATGTCATAATTGTGTGTCCTTCTCTAATTTCTTTTTCTCCAATCACTCTTCTACACGTCTGCTTTGATGATCCTTATTGGTCTTCTTTTACTTCCTTTTTAATACACAAACACACATTTACGCTCAATTAGTGTGCACTTTAACTTAATTTTAATTCAGCTAATTAACACGTTTACAAATCCATAATGCCTGTAAAATTCAAATTCTTAATTTAATTTTAGTTAAAACAATTTTTCTTCTTTCTCTTCTTTAATAATGTATTTTCTTTATTTGCTGTCCTTTTCTATCTCCTTACGTGTAGATTGGTCGTCACCGGCTACATATAAAGGCTTACATATACACATACATATGTGTACGTATATGTATGGTATCGAGGCTCAGTTAAGAGAAAAGCATCGTGACGATCCCCTCTCTAATTCTCTCTATCCATCTTTCTTCATTGCCTTCTTTCTCTCTCTTCGCTTAATGCGCGAGAGATCGACGCGCCAGCACTTGAGATTCGTTCTCTTAACGTGCAGATCTCCCCATCTCTTTTACTCTTTACCGCTGTCTCACTCTTCTCTCTTCTAAGTCTTCTTCGTGGTACGGTAACTCCTAGCGCACGCGCGGCCGCTTACATGTATTCGTGTGTCCGCTATCGCTTAACAGGCTACTATAGCAGCACCGGCGTTCATATACAGGGGCTCTCGATGTATAGGTAATGGCTGCCGCGCGCGTCTGCTACTCGTGTGTCGTTGTCGTCGTCTCGTAATACCGGTAAACAAAAAAAACAATCTCGTTAATTAACTATTTTCTTTTTATTAATTTAACGTGCGCCCGGGTCGGTAGTTTCGTTGGTGGTGTGTCATAGTGCTGAGTGGGGAAAGTGCAATAAAGAATTTATTTATTTATTTATAGTGACGTACCACGTCACAACTTAACCTGTTAAATAATTTAATATTTCAGTATTTAAAATTCGATTTAATCAAAAAATTCCAGCTAAAAACTCGATTTTGAGCCCACTTAAAAAAGGAATCGAGCTTGAAATTGTAGACTGGGAAATCGTTAATACTCAACTATTTCAACAGACATTTTTTTGTTAAACAAACATATCACAAAACTATGATCTAGAAAATTATTTTTATTATAAATTAATTTTACAAATAAAGTTTTGTTTATACATACATTAAAATTAAATTTTTGTTTTTTAACTTAAATTTATGTTTTTTAACGTCCACAATAGCATATCTGGAAACTTTAACCTCAGAAAAAAACTTTAAAATTGAAAGAAACTGAAGTAAATTGAAATAAATTAAAACAAGTGAAAAGAAACTAAAGTAAATTGAGACAAACTAAAACAGATCAAAAGAAACTGAATAAAACCATAACAGATAGAGACAAACTGAAAAAATCGGAATTTGTATGAAATCTAATTTTTGTCCATATTTACTTTTAACATTGAATAAAATGAAAAATACCGAAAACTTGTAATAATTTTAAAACAAATTCAAAATGCTCCAATTATTATATAAAAAAAAAAAAAATTTTTTAAATTGAATAAAATATATAAGAGATCCTATGTGAGATCACATATGAGATCGCACACGAGATTGCATATGAGATGTCACGTGAAATCGCCTATGAGATCGCATATGAAATCGAATGTATATTCGTTAAATTTTTAAAATAAAATAAATATATGTGCGATCTGACATGAGATCTCACATACATTTATTTTATTTTCAAAATTCAACGAATATATATGAGATTTTATGGGCGATTTCATATGAGATCTCACATGAGAATTCATACAATATTTTCAGTAGGTATGATTTTTCTCGGATTGTTCTTTAAATTTAAACATATTTACACTCTTCCGATTCTCATTTATTTAAAATAAGTTCATACCTATAAGTAGAATAGGTGGTAGCGCAGGGACTAAGGCTCTTGGCTCATGCTGTAGTAGACCAAAGTTTAATCCCCGGGGAAATTTTGGAAAAATTTTTCTGAATTTTTCTCTGTGAAATAGAACTAGGAGACCACACTGAAAAACTTTTCGTACGAAAACACTATGATGAAAAGCAAAAAGTGTTTTGGCACGAACGTATTAATGCTCTAGTTTACGAATGTTCGTAGTTATTCAGCACGAAGATCGTAGTGCATGAGCTGCAGAAAACGGTACAAGTAAAACCCTTTGACGCTCAAAGTTAAGGGCTATGAATTTCGTAGAATATATGATTGATACTAATATCATATGTGTATACTTTGAATTTCGTAGCTCAGCACTATGAGCTTCGTAGTAAAATCACACGAACATTCAAAACTCGAAAAGAGAGTCGAGTGCGGCTCTCCCACTCCTTCACACAAAAAGCAAATGAGGAGAGAAGATAAAACTCACGCTTTATGAGAAAAACTGCCTCAATTGAAATGGCGTTCTTTAATAACATATACATTATTCATATATAGATATAAAATTAAAAATATATTTCAATATTTTACGCAATCTGAGTGTAAAAAAAATTTAAATAAGCATTTTGAAAAGCCAATAATTCAAAGAAATTATTTAATTTATTTGTTAAGAGAACGCTGGATCTCTCTATCCTTTTCTAATTAAAAAATGTAAATTTTTGGAAAAACTAGTTATTATTGATAGAAATTAAGGGTTGTCCGCAACTTCTATAGTGAAAAACAATATTTTGTCTGATGAGAGCAAATTAATTTTATTGCTTTTTTTTTAAGTAAAGTTTGACATACTTAAATAACGTATTCTCTAGCTTAATTTAGGATTTTGTAAGTATGTCAAACTTTACTTGAAAAAAAAACAACAAAATTAATTTGCTCTCATCAGACAAAATATTGTTTTTCACTATAGAAGTTTCGGACAACCCTTAATTTTTATCAATAATAACTAATTTTCCCAAAAATTTACATTTTTCAATTAGAAAAGGATAGAGAGATACAGCGTCCCCTTAAAATTATTCTAATTATTGTGTCAGCCAAATTTTGCAAAAAATAAAATGTTAAGAAATATTTTTATTGTTAATCTATAGTTCTATTATATTTTTAGCATAATAAATATAACTTAATTTTTTGTAAATATTTATTTCGTTTGAATGAAATTAAAATTATATTTACATTAAAACTTCTTAACAATACTATTGGTTTTAGTTTTTATATAAGAATAATTTGATGTAAAGATATATTTGTTATATTCTATTGAAGATAATAGTATATACATGTAAGCAAATATTCTATAACTACATTAATAGTAAATATAATAGAAAATTTTTTAGTAAAGTTTTGTGTTCCTCAAAATAACGGAATGGAAACTGTTAAAAAATTGTTTAAAAACAGTGACATTAAAAGTTAAAAGTTCTAGAGAATTACTCAAATAAGCGATACTAAAAAAATAATTTTATAAAACTAAAAAAATTTCTATTATATTTACTATCAATGTAGTTATAAAATATTTGCTTACATCTATATACTATTATCTACAATAGAATTATAACAAATATATCTTTACATCAAATTATTATTATATAAAAACTAAAACCAATAGCATTGTTAAGAAGTTTTAATGTAAATATAATTTTAATTTCATTCAAACGAAATAAATATTTACAAAAAATTAAGTTATATTTATTATGCTAAAAATATAATAGAACTATAGATTAACAATAAAAATATTTCTTAATATTTTATTATTAGGAAAATTTGCCTGACGCAATAATTAGAATAATTTTAACAAATAGATTAAATAATTTCTTTGAATTATTGGCTTTTCAAAACGCTTATTTAAATTTTTTTACACTTAGATTGCGTAAAATATTAAAATATATTTTTAATTTTATATCTATATATAAATAATATATATGTTATTAAAGAACGCCATTTCAATCGAGGCAGTTTTTCTCATAAAGCGTGAGTTTTATCTTTTCCCCTCATTTGCATTTTGTATGAAGGAGTGGGAGAGCCGCACTCGACTCTCTTTTCGAGTTTTGAATGTACGTGTGATTTTACTACGAAGCTCATAGTGCTGAGCTACGAAATGCAAAGTATACACATATGATATTAGTATCAATCATATATTCTACGAAATTCATAGCCCTTAAGAGTCCGCTGTATCTCTGTCCTTTTCTAATTAAAAAATTGACTTTTTTTCCAAAATTAGCAACAAGAGGCAAAAATTAAGAGATGGTTTCGATGTGTTTAATAAAATGTAATATTTTCTTTGATTAGTATAAATTAATTTTATTGCTTCGTTTTTAAGAAAAGTTAGAATAACTTAAAAAATTAGAAATTAGTGTCAAATAATGGGATTTTCAAGTTATTCCAACTTTTCTTGAAAATAAAGCGGTGGAATTAAATTATTCTTATCAGAGAAAATATTGCTTTCTATTACACGAATCGAAACCATCTCTTTATTTTTGCCTGAAGCTATTAGTTTTTATAAAAAATAAATTTTAAATAGATTCGGTAAAACAGGTAACTGTGTCGGTATACAGCTTACTCTTAACTTTGAGCGTCAAAGGGTTTTACTTGTACCGTTTTCTACAGCTCATGCACTACGATCTTCGTGCTGAATAACTATGAACATTCGTAAACTAGAGCATTAATACGTTCGTGCCAAAACACTGTTTGCTTTTCACCATAGTGTTTTCGTACGAAAAGTTTTTCAGTGCAGGAAAAAGCAATTACAAATTCTCCCAGGCCTATAAAAATTACATGAGTAAGGTAAAATCACGGGTCTCAGTCCACAGCGATCAAGAGACCCACTGGCAATAAAATAGAGGAAAAGATAATATCTCCAATGTGGTTTCCTAGTGGAAATATAAAATGTGCATCACTTATTGAAATAGTTTAAAATTAGTCAAAACTGTTTAAAAATGTTTAAAACTGTTAAAAACTATTCAAAATAGTTTATAAATGTGAAATTTGGGACATTTAAAACAGTTATAAACAGTTTTAAACATTTTTGAGCAGTATTGAACAATACAGAATAATTTAAAACTGAAGTGAACATTTTCTCGTATATATTATATACATTTTAATATATATAAGAAAATTTTTACAAACACAAAATTATGAAACACTGTTTGAAACATGAAACAGTGTTTGAAATCATGTCAAACTTTTTAAAACATTTTAAAACTGTTTAAAACTGTTCAAGTTAATAAAAAATAGTTCATATTGATTTAAAATTGTTTCAAATATTTTGAATATTTAAAATAATCTACAACTTTTTAACATAAAAAATTCAAAACTATTAAACACCGTTTGAAATCATTTCGAACTTATCAAAACTTTTTGAAAGTGTTTAAAACTGTTCAAAACTGTTCATAACTGTTTTGAATGTCCTAAATTTTGCACTTATAAACAGTTTCAAACAGTTTTAAACAGTTTTAAACATTTTTAAACATTTTATATTTCCGCTAGGGATCACAAACAATTCCGATATTTATTCATATGAAAAAAAAAACGAAATTTATTTTTAAACTATATTTGATCGATAAAGCAAACCCTTCAGAATTTTGTTTTATAATAGGTCATTTATTTTTGTCCTTTTCTAATCTTAATCTCAAC
Source organism: Anastatus disparis (assembly GCA_017163975.1). Taxonomy (NCBI): domain Eukaryota; kingdom Metazoa; phylum Arthropoda; class Insecta; order Hymenoptera; family Eupelmidae; genus Anastatus; species Anastatus disparis. Next base: position 1,697,573 of record JAFFSR010000401.1, on the reverse strand, counting down.
TTTATTATATATTGTGTCATGAAACGAATTTTTAAATTAGTGTTATTCAAAAACTAAATAATAATAAAAAGATATAATATTTTTATAAATTATTAATTTTTTCAATAATATAGCATAAAAGAAAAGAATAATTGGACATTAGTGATATTAGATATTAAAAGAAAACAGGCACGTTTGTTCTAAATTGATCCTAGAGCAGGTGGCTCATCTTTGTCCTTTCATATTAACGAAATGAAATTTCATTTTTAACTGCAAAATGTTTAAAAAAAAATAGAAAGCCTTATTTTCCACTATAAAAATAGTTATTATACATTGTTTTGAAATGATATTAAATTAGTATGTTCAAATGTTCTTTTTATCACAGAATTTCACGCAAAATTTGTAACTACACAGCATAAAAAGTTTTTTTAACTTTAAAGAAGGTGTTTTTGAATATAAGAAATACGGAGCAAAGAAATGAATTTCTTTGAGTCAAAGAAAAATAATTTTTAAATTAATAAAATAATTTTTAAAATAAAAAGAAAACCTTGAAATATTCTTTTTCTTCGTAAAATATTATATTCGAAAAAAACAATGTTCGAATTTAGAAAAATATCTTATTAACTTTAAGAAATTAGTTACTTCCAAAATAGTATTGAAAGTCAGTAAAACTTTCTTAAAAATAATGCTATATTTTTTTATTGAAAAAATGTAATATTTATTTAAAATAATTTTTATATAAAAATGAAAAAAATATCTTACATCAAATAATTTCTTGATCCAAAGACATCATTTTTAAATTAAACAAATTAGTTCATGACTTCTATAAACCTATCTCTTTTCAACAATAGAATGTTTGTTGATGCAAAAAAGCGGTGTAATAGATTACATTTCTTTACATTACAAAGAGGATTTTGAATTAAAAAAAAAAACAATTGTCAGAATGAAGAAAATATAATTAAAAAACTTAAAAAATTTTCTCATTTTAATAAAGTAATTATTATTTTGATTAAAAACGTACATTACAGTAAAAAAAATTTCACAACGATTATTTATAAACATAATTACAAAAAATAAATTTTAATTAAAATCATTATTTAACTGTTTTAAAGAAATACTTCATTGAATAAAAAAATTATTTTTTGAATCAAAAGAGTTTCAGTAATTAAAAAAAAATTAAAATTTATATTGCAGAAAAAAAACTTAAATTTGTTGAAACATTTATTTGAATTAATATTTTTAATTTACTTGTAACAAATCATTTCTATGCTTAAAAGTGATGTTTCATGTTTTCAAAATAATATTTTTCTACAAAAAAATATTTTTTAGGCTTGAAAAATTCATATATATTTCTAAAGAAAGATAATATTGATTCAATGTATAGTTACTTCCATTTGGTCCGCAGAAAATAATTAATACGCAATACTTTTTATATGCATAAAAATATTTTATTATAGGAAAAAACTTTTATTTTAATTATTTAACTTAATTTTTATTTTGACATTACAAGATATAAATTTAAAATAAAATTATCAATTTCCAGTATGAGATATTGTTAAGTTCAAAAAATATCTTATGTATGTTGAGAAATATTTTATTGATATTTAAAAATTTTATTTTCACTGACGGAATAATTGATATTGATAAAAAAATATTTTACCGATTGCCCGAAAGAATATATTCGATACAATAAAATTTTTTTTCGATACTAATATATTTTTTTCCAGTGTAGCTATTAACGAGATCAAATAACGGTTGTATCATCTGTCTTTTATTCTTATCATGGAGAGACAAAGACATAATTAGGTTCAAGTAACAACCGCTACTTGAGTTAGGTCTATGAATAGGAGCCTAAGATCGTCTATGATAATAAAAATTTATATGGTTGGAATATATATTCAGAATAGATTAAATTAAAAATATTATTCTCTTCATTAAGAAATAATAAGTTGATTGAAAAAAAATTTTTTTTTCTCATTTATCTTTTAGTCTATTTTCAATTATAATTAATTTTATTAAAAACGAAGCAATTTGTTTTAACATATTTTAACAATGAAAATAATACTTCTCATTTATGTAGAAATAATACTTTTAATTATATTCAAAAGTATTCTAAAAATAATTTCAATTTATAAAATTCATAGTAAAGGATTAAATATTTTCATCTTACCTACCAAAAATGAAATGTTGGCTCTCGAATATTCGCTTTTGTGGCTCGAAGGACTACAGTGAATTTGACAGTGGTGATTTTTAACGAAGTAAAATCTGTTATTATCAAAGTCCTCACAATCGTCCGGCACAAAAGACACAAGAGTATCTTTTTTTTTGTACTTTTCTAATACATCGGCTTTGTTCCAGATGCTTCTCGGGGTTGCACACGCCGTATTCGCAAAATTTATTTATATATATATATATATATATATATATATATATATATATATATATATATATATATGGTTTCACGTCAACTCACCTATCAAAAAAATAGAATTCGTCGAAAATCTGTGAAAATGTTCTATTTGATACCCAAAATATACAAAAAAAATTTTAGAGATCGAGGTCAAAGGGGTCAGGATTTAAACGTGATGGAATTTTTCGAATTTTCCAAATTTTCCGCTAAATAAATATTTTAATGAATTTTTTCCTCAAAAACTATCAATTTTTTGTTAAAACTTAATGAAATACTTTTTCTTGGAAATTAGATGTAGAATTCACCTGAATTTTCGCAAATTATAATATACTGATTTTTATGCTTACTTGATCGATTTAAACATACTATTTAGTATATCTAAAAATCGAGCAGGCTAAATTGGCTTTTCAAAGTCTTATTTTTTTATGAGGAAAAAATATACGAAGCCTCTAGTTGGGCAGCCTTCTTAAAGTTACTTAATTGTGCAAAAATGACTGAAAAAATCGCTATTTTAGATCAATGATGAGATTCGTGATTTTTTTTCTGAAAAAGTATTGATTTTTGGGACAAATGTATGAAAATGTTTTTTATTGGAAATTGTATGTAAAATGTATGTAAATTTTTGTAAATTATTATTTTGCTAAACATCACAAATTATAAATGAAATTTTGAAATTTTAAAATTTATTTTTTGTTAAATTTTTAGTATATATGGTTCATAATGTCTTAAATTACAATTTGTAAAAATATGTTTATATTCTACACATGATTTCCAATAAAAAACATTTTCATACATTTGTCCCAAAAATCAATACTTTTTTAGAAAAAAAAATCACGAATCTCATCATTGATCCAAAATAACGATTTTTCCAGACATTTTTGCACAATTAAGTAACTTTAAGAAGGCTGCCCAACTGGAGGCTTCGTATATTTTTTCCTCATAAACAAAAAAAATAAGACTTTAAAAAGCCCATTTGACCTGCTCGATTTTTAGATATACTAAATAGTATATTTAAGAGCATGACGAAGCTGTCCGCCTTCTAATAATATTTCCAATCTTAACTTATGAATAAACGATGCGTTTAATTGAGTTTTTTTGCTATAAAGAAAAAATTTGTAAGATTAAACTCTAGTGCGGACAACTCAAGAAAACCAACAAAATATTATACACACAAAGTTATAATAAAAACTTTCAATATATCGTATTTTGAGGTTAGGTTTGTCGAGTTTGATATCTAATTTCCAATCCAAGCTCATAAAAAAATAAAAAGTCAAAATGATTTTTTATTTTAACAAAAATTATTGTACTAATATAACTTTAGTGCGGACAAGTCATTATATTTGTTTAATTTAAGAATTTAAAAAAATATCGATAAAATAAAAAAGGCAAAACTCGATTGCTGCAGCTCCGACATGCCGTCAAATCGATCAAGTAAGCATAAAAATCAGTATATTGTAATTTGCAAAAATTCAGGTGAATTCTACATCTAATTTCCAAGAAAAAGTATTCTATTAAGTTTTAACGAAAAATTGATAGTTTTTGAGGAAAAAATTCATTAAAATATTTATTTAGTAAAAAATTTGAAAAATTCGAAAAATTCCATCACGTTTAAATCCTGACCCCTTTGACCTCGATTTCTAAAATTTTTTTTGTATATTTTGGGTAGTAAATAGAATATTTTCACAGATTTTCGACGAATTCTATTTTTTTGTTAGGTGAGTTGACGTGAAACGTCCCATATATATGTATGTATTGCATCATATGGATGCGTTTACAGACTTTTCATTGTCTCGCTTACGAAATTACGTTCGCATACAAATGGCTGTGTTAAACACGCTTTTTGAAGTTGCGCACCAGTGATGCTTAGTATATTGCTGTGTCCGAAAATCTACTGCATATACTGAGAGTTTCTTTATAGATAAGCTGTATCGACCAATCAGAAAGCTTCTTTAGAGCTATTTAACGCGTGATAAATTTTGTGAACACGGCGTGCGCAACCCCGAGAAGCATTTGGAACAAAGCCGATGTATAAGAAGAGTACGAAAAAAGATACTCTTGCGTCTTTTGTGTCATACGATTGTGAGGACTTTGATAATAACGGATTTCACTTCGTTAAAAATAATCACCGTCAACTTCACTGTAATCCTTCGAGTCGCAAAGGCGAATGTTCGAGAGCCAACATTTTATTTCTTACAGGTAAGATAAAAATATTTCAACCTTTACTATGAATTATATAAATTGAAATTATTTTCATTATTTAAGAGGCCGCTGTATCTCTGTCCTTTTCTAATTAAAAAATTGACTTTTTTCCCAAAATTAGTAACAAGAGGCAAAAATAAATAGATGGTTTCGATGTGTTTAATAAAATGTAATATTTTCTTTGATTAGTATAAATTAATTTTATTGCTTCGTTTTTAAGAAAAGTTGGAATAACTTAAAAAATTAGAAATTAGTGTCAAATAATGGGATTTTCAAGTTATTCCAACTTTTCTTGAAAATAAAGCGGTGGAATTAAATTATTCTTATCAGAGAAAATATTGCTTTCTATTACACGAATCGAAACCATCTCTTTATTTTTGCCTGAAGCTATTAGTTTTTATAAAAAATAAATTTTAAATAGATTCGGTAAAACAGGTAACTGTGTCGGTATACGGTTGACTCTTAAATAAGATTAAAAGAATTATTTCGAGATAAATTAAAAGTATTATTTTCATTGTTAAAATATGTTAGAATAAATTGCTTCGTTTTTAATAAAATTTATTATAATTAAAAATAGACTAAAAAATAAATAAGAGAAAATTTTTTTCAATCAACTTATTATTTCTTAATGGAAAAAATAGTATTTATTATTTAATCTACTTTGAATATATATTCCAACCATATAAATTTTCATTATCATAGACGATCTTAGACTTCTATTCATATACCTAACTCAAGTAGCGGTTGTTACTTGAACCTAGTTCTGTCTTTGTCGCTCCATGATGAGAATAAATGATAGATGATAAAACCGTTACTTGAGATCTAATAGCTACACTGGAAAAAAAATTTCTTTGTAACGAAAAAAATTTTATTGTATCGAATAGATTCTTTCTGGTTATCGGTGAAATACTTTTTATATCAATATCATTTATTCCTTTAGTGAAAATAACATTTTTAAATATCAATGAAATATTGCTCAATATACATAAGATATTTCTTAAACTTAAAAATATCTCATACTGGAAGTTATTAATTTTATTTTAAATTAATATTTCGTAATAAAAATAAAATTTTTTTCCTCCAATAAAATATTTTTATGCATATAAAAAATATTTCGAATTAATTAATTTCTTCGTACCAAATATTGGCCAGGGGGAATTTTTAATTGGTTTCTCCTGGTCTCCTAGTTCTATTTCACAGAAAAAAATTCAGAAAAATTTTTCCAAAATTTTCCCAGAGATTAAACCCCGGTCTACTACAGCATGAGCCAAGGGTCTTAGTCCCTTCGCTACCACCGATTCCACTTATAGATGGGTAGATGTAGATCGATATTATTTTATTTTGTAAAAGAGTACAAAAACGTGTAATACAATTTGTAAATATAGAAACAATAAATATTGCACAAAAAGTATAAATATATATGTAAATGTTAATATTGCACAATTAATATCACAGTCAGTCAATAAATCTAATAATACTGAATAAGTAAGTCACAAACTAAAATAAATTAAAGTGATATCACAAAGTAATCATAAAATACACGCAATATAAATAAAAATAATCATATAAATAAAAATCAGTCATACAATATCTATCAGTCACAATATTAAAATTTAAAAGAATTAAATTTAATACATAATAAAATAAAATAACAAGCGTACGCAATAGCATGAAACGCAGTCAAGAATAAAATCAAATAAAAACTCTCACTCACTAACCATTCAGCCAACACTCATACAACAAATACACTCACACCTTAAACCTATATAGAGGACGTTACAAAAATAAATTAAATAAATTAACATAAATTAACATAAATTAATAGTAAAAAGTATTATTCAAGGTCGAGCATGTACCCTCTCACCGCTGATTTGAACCTACTGAAAGATGGAAGATGTTTGATCTCAGCAGGCAGGGAGTTCCAAAAATGCGCACCTTGAACTTGGAAGGAATTCCTGCCAACCTCAGTACGCATAAAGTGCACCGCTAGATCCCTGATTCTCCCCTAGTAACCACCCTGGGTACACATCTAGTAAAGAGACCCATTAGATGCTCCGGAGTATTCATAGGTATGAACTTATTTTGAATAAATGTGAATCTGAAGAGTGTAAATATGTTTAAATATAAAGAACGATCCAAGAAAAATCACACCTACTCAAAATATTGTATGAACTCTCATGTGGAATCTCATATGAAATCGTCTATGAAATCTCATATATATATTCGTCGAATTTTAAAAATAAAATAAATATATGTGAGATCTCATGTCAGATCGCGAATATATTTTTTTTATTTTAAAAATTTAACGAATATACATTGGATTTCATATGCGATCTCATGGGCGATTTCATGTGACATCTCATATGCAGTCTCGTGTGCGATGTCATATGTGATCTCACATGGGATCTCTTATATATTTTATGCAATTTAAAAAATTTGAAAAAAATATTTATTACTTTTTTATTTTTTTCGGCTTGTTCTTTAAATTTTGAGAAATTTTGACATTAGCTATATTAATACCATTATTTTAGTTAAAATAAAAAATCCTTTGGAGCTGTTAATTTTTTATAAACTCAGCTCGAAAATTAGACATCAAAGTTGACAAAACTAACCTCAAAATACTATAAATTGAAAACTTGTATATAACTTTTCAAATATAAGATTTTGGTAGATTTCTTTAGTTGTCCGCACTCAAGTTGAATCCTACTACTTTTTTTCTTGTAGTGAAAAAACCCGATTAAATTCTCCATTTACTCATAAAGATGGATAACAAATATTATCACAAGGGGGAGCTTCATTATGCCCTCAATGTATTTAATTACATTAATATTATAAATATGTATTCAAATATAGAACATCATCATATTCGATAAATTTAGTGGAGCCACAAGACCCAATGCATCTTGCCCGGGGTTAGTATTCCTTATTTTAGCCACGTCATTTAATTTGAATTGTATTTCATGGCGTCACTTTCCACTTCGGATCAGCTTTCGACTAACTTTACAGATCGAAAATAGCTAAAAAAGATATTTTGTTTTTATTTATATTTTTGGCTTATTCTTTGAGTTTGGACAAATTTATGCACTTTCGCTTCTCATTTGTTAAAATAAATAGATATTTACAAGTGAAAAAATTTTGATATGTATTTTTATCAAAAATAAACGAAATTACTTATTTATCTACTTTCGATGGGTAAAAAAGGTCTATACCTCATCTTCAAGAGTAAGCTGGAGCAAATGTGGTTACCGACCGAGAGGTAAAAATATTATTTAATCATAAATTAAATAATTATACTGTTTTCAGAAGGAATTGTTATCGAGCGCAATTTTTTATTCATACATGATTGTATAATAGATGTTTTTTTCATAATATTCATCATATTTTAAACAAAAAGTAAGTGACCGTACTTACAGTTTAATAAACAATTGTAGTATAGAATTTTTTAATTTTTAAATTTTCCTTTAATTATTTTGGTGAGTGCAATAGAGAAATAAATTTCGTGAATGTATTTGAAATTTTAATGCATTCCATTGCGTTTAGTAGGAAAAAATTAAACAACGGATGTTCAATTCTCGGTCAGTATCGAATCTGCTTCGACCTGCTCTTAACGAATAGCATAATAATAAGATCAATTTATCATCTTACTTCTAATGTTTGGACTTAAATTGCATGCAAATATAATTCTTACTATGGAAACTATGTGAATAGTCTGTATGAATATGATTATATATCATGGTTTATAATTATATTCGAGCACGATTCTGAAATTTTTCAGATTACGGTAGATTCACGACTGAATTATGAAAAGAAGCAATAAGATTGCGATAATACTTTAAAATAAAAGTAAAATCAATAATTTTTGAGTCAGAAGAACCTATATTGTTTAAATCTGTAAGACGTTATTGTAAATGATATGTAAAAATAATTTATCAGTATGATAAAAAAAAGATGATAAGTACTAAGTCACTGTCAGTTCATTGAAGGTAGTTTTTCAAAATGTTTTAAGACATAAATGAAGCTGCAACTGTTTTTACGGCGACATGCAAATTGTGTAACAATTGGTAAGACGTGTTATGCCGTAAATCTGAACCAGATGCAGCGTGCGTCATAGAACAACACTACCTATTGATTAAAAAAACTGTCATTGATCAGTGAACTGACCCCGAGCCTCGTATACATGATTTCGTCTGTGATATGAAATAAGTATCTCAATTTTTGAATACACAAATTCTGTACAAACCTTTGTATACGAACGGCATCGCTCCAGACCTCACTAAAAAGTGACGGCCTTCTCGAGTGTAAAAGGCGATATGCATAATTCTAGTGACTAGTATCTTGAATATTACTTGTAAATAACGTCTAAATCTTCGTAAAAAATTTTTTTCTATTATTATTCAATCGCCAAGTATAATTACGCTCGAATATAGTTTAAAACCATAATCTATAATAGCATGCTTTAGATAACGATTGTTTTGTAAATGTAGTGTAGAATCATTTAATCGTAATTTTATTAATATATATGATATATAAATGAATTGAATTATAGACCAAAATTTAGATTTTATATTTGTTGACATTAATTACAACTATAAGTGTAGGAAAAAATCAAATTTTTTTGCACATGAGATCTCACGTGAGATCTCACGTGAGATCTCATGTCCAAAAAAATTTTATTTCAGTTCACACGAAATCTCATTTGAGATCTCATGTGAGATCTTATGTAAGATCAGGTATCGGGAAAAATTATACTTTTCGCGCATGAGCTTTCACATGAGATCTCACGTGAGATCGGGCATCAAGAAAAATAAAATTTTGCGGCACATGAGATCTCACGTAAGATCTCATATGAGTTCTGATTTGAGATCTCGTTTCATTTTCAATCGTGAGATCTCATGTTAGATCTCGTGTGCGATCTCACATGAGATCTCACGTGAGATCTCATGTCATTTTTTTTAGTAAGGAATATAATCAATATTTATGGGTGGAAGTGTGCTATTTATTTCACATATCCTTAAATAATTTATATTTATAAAATTCACATAATAACATTTTAAACCGAAATATCTTTAATATAATAGCTTTTCTCACCAGTTAGGTTATGTTCCTTAGTCTCGATTGTCATGTCGATTTTCTTATACACGTTTACTAGTACTGCCTTCCTTATCGCATCGAGAAAAAATGGTTAATCCATTAAACAAAGGCATGGGAATTTTTAAAAGCAATATATCTTTAATAATATGGTATATATGGGCGGTTAGGTTATGTTCCTTAGTCTCGATTGACATGTCGATTTTTTTATCCACGTATTTTAGTACTGCCTTTATTATCGCATCGAGAAAAAATGGTTAATATATTAAACTAAGGCGTGGGAATTTTTTAAAGCAAGATATTTTAGTAAAATGGCATTTATCGTTGGTTAGGATATGTTCCTCAGTCTCGATTGAGATGACAATTTTTGACACAGGTATTTTAGTACTGCCTTTCTTATCGCATCAAGAAAAAATGGTTAATCCATCTAACAAAGGCATGGGAAATTTTTGAAGCGAAATATTTTTAATATTATGGCATTTATCACCAGTTAGGTTTCCTTAGTCTCGATTGTCATGTCGATTGTTTTATCCACGTATTTCAGTACTGCCTTCCTTATCTCATCAAGATAGAATGGTTAATCCATCTAACAAAGGCATGGGAATTTTTTAAAGCGAAATATCTTTAATAAAATGGCATTTATCACTAGTTAGGTTATGTTCCTTATTCTCGATTGTCATGTCGATTATTTTATACACGTATTCTAGTACTGCCTTATTCATCGCATCGAGAAAAAATGGTTAATCCATTAAACAAAGGCGTGGGAATTTTCGAAAGCAAGATATCTTTAATAATATAGTATTTATCGGCGGTTAGGTTATGTTCCTTAGGCTCGATTAACATGTCGATTTTTTTATCCACGTATTTTAGTACTGCCTCCCTTATCGCATCGAAATAAAATAGTTAATCCATCTAACAAAGACATGGAAATTTTTTAAAGCGAAATATCTTTAATATTATGGCATTTATCACCAGTTAGGTTATGTTCCTTATTCTCCATTATCATGTCGATATTTTCATCCACGTATTTTAGTACTGCCTTTCTTATCGCATTAAGAAAAAATGGTTAATATATTGAACAAAGGCGTAAGAATTTTCTAAAGCAAGATATTTCTAGTAAAATGGCATTTATCGTTGGTTAGGTTATGTTCCTCAGTCTCGATTGAGATTACGATTTTTTTACACACGTATTTTAGTACTGCCTTCCTTATCGCATCAAGAAAAAATGGTTAATACATCTAACAAAGGCATGGGAATTTTTTTAAGCGAAATATCTTTAATATTATGGCATTTATTACCAGTTAGGTTATGTTCCTTAGTCTCGATTGTCATGTCGATTTTCTTATACACGTTTTCTAGTACTGCCTTCCTTATCGCATTAAGGAAAAAAGGTTAATCCATTAAACAAAGGCGTGGGAATTTTTGAAAGCAAGATATCTTTAATAATATGGTATTTATCGGCGGTTAGGTTATGTTCCTCGGTCTCGATTGAGATGACGATTTTTGTACACACGTATTTTAGTACTGCCTTTTTTATCGCATCAAGAAAAAATGGTTAATCCATCTAACAAAGGCATGGGAATTTTTTTAAGCGAAATATCTTTAGTATAATGGCATTTATCACCAGTTAGGTTATGTTCCTTAGTCTCGATTGTCATGTCGATTGTTTTATCCACGTATTTTAGTACTGCCTTCTTATCGCATCAAAAGAAAATGGTTAATATATCAAACAAAGGCGGGGGAATTTTTTAAAGCAAGATATTTTAGTAAAATAGCATTTATCGTTGGTTAGGATATGTTTCTCAGTCTTGATTAACATGTCGATTTTTGACACACGTATTTTAGTACTGTCTTCCTTATCGCATCAAGAAAAAATGGTTAATCCATTTAACAAAGGCACGGGAATTTTTCAAAGCGAAATATCTTTAATATTATAGCATTTATCACCAGTAAGGTTGTGTTCCATAGTCTCAATTGTCATGTCAATTTTTTTATCCACGTATTTTAGCACTGCCTTTCTTATCGCATCAAAAAAAAATGGTTAATATATTAAACAAAGGCGTGGGAATTTTTTAAAGCAAGATATTTTTAGTAAAATGGCATTTATTGTTGGTTAGGAAATGTTCCTTAGTCTCGATTGAGATGACGATTTTTGACACACGTATTTTAGTACTGCCTTCCTTATCGGATTAAGAAAAAATGGTTAATCCATCTAACAAAGGCATGGGAATTTTTCAAAGCGAAATATCTTTAATATAATGGCATTTATCACCAGTTAGGTTATGAATCTTAGTCTCAATTGTCATGTCGATTTTTTCATCTACGTGATTTAGTACTGCCTTTCTTATCGCATCAAAAAAAAATGGTTAATCCATCTAACAAAGGCATGGAAATTCTTCAAAGCAAAATATCTTTAATATGATGGCATTTATCACCAGTTAGGTTATGTTCCCTAGTCTCGATTGACATGTTGATTGTTTTATCCACGTATTTTAGTACTGCCTTCCTTATCGCATCAAGAAAAAATGGTTATTATATTAGGCAAAGGCGTGGGAATTTTCTAAAGCAAGATATTTCAGTAAAATGGCATTTATCGTTGGTTAGGATATGTTCCTCAGTCTCGATTGAGATGACGATTTTTGACACACGTATTTTAGTACTGCCTTCCTTATTGCATCAAGAAAAAATGGTTAATCCATCTAACAAAGGCATGGGAATTTTTTAAAGCGAAATATCTTTAATATTATGGCATTTATCACCAGTTAGGTTATGTTCCATAGTCTCAATTGTCATGTCAATTTCTTTATCCACGTATTTTAGCACTGCCTTTCTTATCGCATCAAGAAAAAATGGTTAATATATTAAACAAAGGCGTGGGAATTTTTTAAAGCAAGATATTTTTAGTAAAATGGCATTTATTGTTGGTTAGGAAATGTTCCTCAGTCTCGATTGAGATAACGATTTTTGCACACGTATTTTAGTACTGCCTTCCTTATCGCATCAAGAGAAAATGGTTAATCCATCTAACAAAGGCATGGAAATTTTTCAAAGCGAAATATCTTTGATATAATGGCATTTATCACCAGTTAGGTTATGATTCTTAGCCTCGATTGTCATGTCGATTTTTTTCATCCACGTATTTTAGTACTGCCTTGCTTATCGCATCAAGAAAAAATAGTTAATCCATCTAACAAAGGCATGGGAATTTTTCAAAGCGAAATATATTTAATATTATGGCATTTATCACCAGTTACGTTATGTTCCTCAGTCTCGATTGTCATGTCGATTTCTTTATCCGCGTATTTCAGTACTGCCTTCCTTATCCTATCGAGAAAAAATTGTTAATCTATCTAACAAAGGCATGAGATTTTTTTTAAGCGAAATATCTTCAATATTATGGCGTTTATCATCAGATAGGTTATGTTCCTTAGTCTTGATTGACATGTCGATTTTTTTAACCACGTATTTTAGTACTGCCTTCCTTATCGCATCAAGAAAAAATGGTTAATATATTAAACAAAGGATTAAGAATTTTTTAAAGCAAGATATTTTTAGTATAATGGCATTTATCGTGGGTTAGGTTATGTTCCTCAGTCTCGATTGAGATGACGATTTTTGACACACGTATTTTAGTGCTGCCTTTCTCATCGCATCAAGAAAAAATGGTTAATCCATCTAACAAAGGCATGGGAAATTTTTAAAGCGAAATATTTTTAATATTATAGAATTTATCACTAGTTAGGTTATGTTTCTTAGTCTCGATTGTCATGTCGATTTTTTTATCCACGTATTTTAGTACTGCCTTCCTTATCGCATCGAGAAAAAATGGTAAATCCATCTAACAAAGGCATGGGAATTTTTTAAAGCGAAATATCTTTAATATAATGGCATTTATCACCAGTGAGGTTATGTTCCTTAGTCTCTATTGTCATGTCGATTACCTTATACACGTATTCTAGTACTGTCTTCCTCATCGCATCGAGAAAAAATGTTTAAAACATTAAACAAAGGCGTGGGAATTTTTGAAAGCAAGATATCTTTAATAATATGGTATTTATCGCCGGTTAGGTTATGTTCCTTAGGCTCGATTGACATGTCGATTTTTTTATCCACGTATTTTAGTACTGCCTCCCTTATCGCATCGAAATAAAATGGTTAATCCATCTAACAAAGGCATGGGAATTTTTTAAAGCGAAATGTCTTTAATATTATGGCTTTTATCACCAGTTAGGTTATGTTCCTTATTCTCGATTGTCATGTCGATCCATCTAACAAAGGCATGGGAATTTTTTTAAGCGAAATATCTTTAGTATAATGGAATTTATCACAAGATAGGTTATGTTCCTTAGTTTCGATTGTCATGTCCATTGTTTTATCCACGTATTTTAGTACTGCCTTCTTCATCGCATCAAGAAAAAATGGTTAATCCATTAAACAAAGGCGTGGGAATTTTCTAAAGCAAGATATTTTTAGTAAAATGGCATTTATCGTTGGTTAGGATATGTTCTTCAGTCTCGATTGAGATGACGATTTTTGACACACGTGTTTTAGTGCTGCCTTCCTTATCGCATCAAGGAAAAATAGTTAATCCATCTAACAAAGGCATGGGAATTTTTCAAAGCGAAATATATTTAATATTATGGCATTTATCACCAGATACGTTATGTTCCTCAGTCTCGATTGTCATGTCGATTTCTTTATCCGCGTATTTTACTACTGCCTTCCTTATCCTATCGAGAAAAAATGGTTAATCTATCTAACAAAGGCATGGGATTTTTTTAAAGCGAAATATCTCTAATATTATGGCATTTATCACCAGTTAGGTTATGTTCCTTATTCTCGATTGTCATGTCGATCCATCTAACAAAGGCATGGGAATTTTTTTAAGCGAAATATCTTTAGTATGATGGAATTTATCACAAGATAGGTTATGTTCCTTAGTCTCGATTGTCATGTCGACTGTTTTATCCACGTATTTCAGTACTGCCTTTCTTATCGCATCGAGGAAAAATGGTTAATAGATCAAACAAAGGCGTGGGAATTTTTTAAAGCAAGATATTTTAGTAAAATAGCATTTATCGTTGGTTAGGATATGTTTCTCAGTCTCGATTAACGTGTCGATTTTTGACCAACGTATTTTAGTACTGCCTTCCTTATCGCATCGAGAAAGAATAGTTAATCCATCTAACAAAGGAATGGGAATTTGTTAAAGCGAAATATCTTTAATATTATGGCGTTTATCACCAGTTAGGTTATGTTCCTTAGTCTCGATTGTCATGTCGATTTTTTTATCCACATATTTAAGTACTGCCTTCCTTATCGCATCAAGAAAAAATGGTAAATCCATCTAACAAAGGCATGGGAATTCTTTAAAGCGAAATATCTTTAATATAATAGCATTTATCACCAGTTAGGTTATGTTCCTTATTCTTGATTGTCATGTCGATCATTTTATCCACGTATTTCAGTACTGCCTTCCTTATCGCATCGAGAAAAAATGGTTGATCCATCAAACAAAGACATGGGAATTTTTCAAAGCGAAATATCTTTAATATAATGGCATTTATCACCAATTATGTTATGTTCCTTAGTCTCTATTGTCATGTCGATTTTTTCATCCACGTATTTTAGTACTGCCTCCCTCATCGCATCGAGAAAAAATGGTTGATCCATCTAACAAAGGCATGGGAATTTTTTAAAGCGAAATATCTTTAATATTATGGCGTTTATCACCAGTTAGGTTATGTTCCTTAGTCTTGATTGTCATGTCGATTTTTCTATCCACATATTTGAGTACTGCCTCCATTATCGCATCAAGAAAAAATGGTTAATCCATCTAACAAAGGCATGGGAATTATTGAAAGCGAAATATCTTTAAGATAATAGCATTTATTACCAGTTAGGTTATGTTCCTCAGTCTCGATTGTCATGTCGATTTTCTTTTACACGTATTTTAGTACTGCCTTTCTTATCGCATCGAAAAAAAATGGTTAATCCATTAAAGTAAGGCGTGGGAATTTTTTAAAGCAAGATATCTTTAATAATATGGTATTTATCGCCGGTTAGGTTATGTTTCTTAGTCTCGATTGACATATCGATTTTTTTATCCACGTATTTTAGTACTGCCTTTCTTATCGCATCTAGAAAAAATAGTGAATATATTAAACAAAGGCGTGGGAATTTTTCAAAGCAAGATATTTTTAGTGAAATGGCATTTATCGTTGGTTAGGATACGTTCCTCAGTCTCGATTGAGATGACGATTTTTTTACACACGTATTTTAGTACTGTCTTCCTTATCGCATCAAGAAAAAATGGTTAATCCATCTAACAAAGGCATGGGAATTTTTCGAAGCGAAATATCTTCAATATTATGGCATTTATCACCAGTTAGGTTATGTTCCTTAGTCTCGATTGTCATGTCGATTTTTTTATACACGTATTTCAGTACTGCCTTACTTATTGCATCAAGAAAAAATGGTTACTTCATCTAACAAAGGCATGGGAAATTTTTAAAGCGAAATATTTTTAATATTATGGCATTTATCACTAGTTAGGTTATGTTTCTTAGTCTCGATTGTCATTTTGATTTTTTCATCCACGTATTTTAGTACTGCCTTTCTTATCCCATCAAGGGAAAATGGTTAATATATCGAACAAAGGCGTGGGAATTTTTTAAAGCAAGATATTTTAGTAAAATAGCATTTATCGTTGGTGAGGATATGTTCCTCAGTCTTGATTAACATGTCGATTTTTGACACACGTATTTTAGTACTGCTTTCCTTATCGCATCGAGAAAAAATGGTTAATCCATCTAACAAAGGCATGGGAATTATTGAAAGCGAAATATCTTTAAGATAATAGCATTTATCACCAGTTAGGTTATGTTCCCCAGTCTCGATTGTCATGTCGATTTTCTTTTACACGTATTTTAGTACTGCCTTTCTTATCGCATCGAAAAAAAATGGTTAATCCATTAAAGAAAGGCGTGGGAATTTTTTAAAGCAAGATATCTTTAATAATATGGTATTTATCGCCGGTTAGGTTATGTTTCTTAGTCTCGATTGACATATCGATTTTTTTCCACACGTATTTTAGTACTGTCTTCCTTATCGCATCAAGAAAAAATGGTTAATCCATCTAACAAAGGCATGGGAATTTTTCAAAGCGAAATATCTTCAATATTATGGCATTTATCACCAGTTAGGTTATGTTCCTTAGTCTCGATTGTCATGTCGATTTTTTTATACACGTATTTCAGTACTGCCTTACTTATTGCATCAAGAAAAAATGGTTACTCCATCTAACAAAGGCATGGAAAATTTTTAAAGCGAAATATTTTTAATATTATGGCATTTATCACTAGTTAGGTTATGTTTCTTAGTCTCTATTGTCATGTCGATTATCTTATACACGTATTCTAGTACTGCCTTATACATCGCATTGAGAAAAAATGGTTAATCCATTAAACAAAGGCGTGGGAATTTTTGAAAGCAAGATATCTTTAATAATATGGTATTTGTCGCCGGTTAGGTTATGTTCCTTAGGCTCGATTGACATGTCGATTTTTTTATCTACGTATTTTAGTACTGCCTCCCTTATCGCATCGAAATAAAATAGTTAATCCATCTAACAAAGACATGGAAATTTTTTAAAGCGAAATATCTTTAATATTATGGCATTCATCACCAGTTAGATTATGTTCCTTATTCTCGATTGTCATGTCGATATTTTTATCCACGTATTTTAGTACTGCCTTCCTTATCGCATCAAGAAAAAATAGTCAATATATTAAACAAAGGCGTAAGAATTTTTTAAAGCAAGATATTTTTAGTAAAATGGCATTTATCGTTGGTTAGGTTATGTTCCTCAGTCTTGATTGAGATGACGATTCTTTTACACACGTATTTTAGTACTGCCTTCCTTATCGCATCGAGAAAAAATGGTTAATCCATCTAACAAAGGCATGGGAATTGTTTAAAGCGAAATATCTTTAATATAATGGCATTTATCACCAGTTAGGTTATGTTCCTTATTCACGATTGTCATGTCGATTATTTTATACACGTATTCTAGTACTGCCTTATTCATCGCATCAAGAAAAAATGGTTAATCCATTAAACAAAGGCGTGGGAATTTTTGAAAGCAAGATATCTTTAATGACATAGTATTTATCGCCGGTTAGGTTATGTTCCTTAGGCTCGATTGACATGTCGATTTTCTTTTACACGTATTTCAGTACTGCTTCCCTTATCGCATCGAAATAAAATAGTTTATCCATCTAACAAAAACATGGGAATTTTTCAAAGCGAAATATCTTTAATATTATGGCATTTATCACCAGTTAGGTTATGTTCCTTATTCTCGATTGTCACGTCGATATTTTCATCCACGTATTTTAGTACTGCCTTCCTTATCGCATTAAGAAAAAATGGTTAATATATTAAACAAAGGCGTAAGAATTTTTTAAAGCAAGATATCTTTAATGACATGGTATTTATCGCCGGTTAGGTTATGTTCCTCAGTCTCGATTGAGATGACGATTTTTTCACACACGTATTTTAGTACTGCCTTCCTTATCGCAGCGAGGAAAAATGGTTAATCCATCTAACAAAGCCATGGAAATTTTTTTAAGCGAAACATCTTTAGTATAATGGCATTTATCACCAGTTAGGTTATGTTCCTTAGTCTCTATTGTCATGTCGATTGTTTTATTCACGTATTTTAGTACTGCCTTTCTTATCCCATCAAGGAAAAATGGTTAATATATCGAACAAAGGCGTGGGAATTTTTTAAAGCAAGATATTTTCAGTAAAATGGCATTTATCGTTGGTTAGGATATGTTCCTCAGTCGCGATTGAGATGACGATTTTTGTACACACGTATTTTAGTACTGCCTTTCTTATCGCATCAAGACAAAATGGTTCATCCATCTAACAAAGGCACGGGAATTCTTTAGAGCGAAATATCTTTAATATTATGGCATTTATCACCAGTTAGGTTATGTTCCTTAGTCTCGATTGTCATGTCGATTGTTCACGTATTTTAGTACTGCCTTTCTTATCCCATCAAGGGAAAATGGTTATTATATCGAACAAAGGCGTGGGAATTTTTTAAAGCAAGATATTTTAGTAAAATAGCATTTATCGTTGGTGAGGATATGTTCCTCAGTCTTGATTAACATGTCGATTTTTGACACACGTATTTCAGTACTGCTTTCCTTATCGCATCTAGAAAAAATGGTTAATCCATCTAACAAAGGCATGGGAATTATTGAAAGCGAAATATCTTTAAGATAATAGCATTTATCACCAGTTAGGTTATGATCCCCAGTCTCGATTGTCATGTCGATTTTCTTTTACACGTATTTTAGTACTGCCTTTCTTATCGCATCGAAAAAAAATGGTTAATCCATTGAAGAAAGGCGTGGGAATTTTTTAAAGCAAGATATCTTTAATAATATGGTATTTATCGCCGGTTAGGTTATGTTTCTTAGTCTCGATTGACATATCGATTTTTTTACACACGTATTTTAGTACTGTCTTCCTAATCGCATCAAGAAAAAATGGTTAATCCATCTAACAAAGGCATGGGAATTTTTCAAAGCGAAATATCTTCAATATTATGGCATTTATCACCAGTTAGATTATGTTCCTTAGTCTCGATTGTCATGTCGATTTTTTTATACACGTATTTCAGTACTGCCTTACTTATTGCATCAAGAAAAAATGGTTACTCCATCTAACAAAGGCATGGAAAATTTTTAAAGCGAAATATTTTTAATATTATGGCATTTATCATTATTTTGTTTTTTTTTTTTTGTCTCGATTTTCGTTTTTGTTTTTTCATCCACGTATTTTAGTACTGCCTTTCTTATAGCAAAAAAAAAATGGTAAATCCATCTAACAAAGGCATGGAATTTTATAAAGCAAAAAATTTTTATTATAAAAGCATTTTTCACCAATTTGGTTATGTTCCTTAGTCTCTATTGTCATGTTGATTATCCTATACACGTATTTTAGTACTGCCTTCCTCATCGCATCGAGAAAAAATGGTTAATCCATTAAACAAAGGCGTGGGAATTTTTGAAAGCAAGATATCTTTAATAATATGGCATTTATCACCAGTTAGGTTATGTTCCTTAGTCTCGATTGACATGTCCATTTTTTTATCCACGTATTTTAGTACTGCCTTTCTTATCGCATCAAAAAAAAATTTAAAATAAAAAAAAAAGGGAATTTTGAATGTTTTTTTTTATAAGGGGGGGGAATTTTTAAAGCAAGATATTTTCAGTAAAATGGCATTTATCGTTGGTTAGGATATGTTCCTCAGTCGCGATTGAGATGACGATTTTTGTACACACGTATTTTAGTACTGCCTTTCTTATCGCATCAAGACAAAATGGTTCATCCATCTAACAAAGGCACGGGAATTCTTTAGAGCGAAATATCTTTAATATTATGGCATTTATCACCAGTTAGGTTATGTTCCTTAGTCTCGATTGTCATGTCGATTGTTTTATCCACGTACTTTAGTACTGCCTTCCTTATCGCATCAAGATAGAATGGATAATATATTGAACAAAGGTGTGGGAATATTTTAAAGCAAGATATTTTAGTAAAATGGCATTTATCGTTGGTCAGGATATGTTCCTCAGTCTCGATTGAGATGACGATTTTAGACACACGTATTTTAGTACTGCTTTCCTTATCGCATCGAGAAAAAATAGTGAATATATTAAACAAAGGCGTGGGAATTTTTCAAAGCAAGATATTTTTAGTGAAATGGCATTTATCGTTGGTTAGGATACGTTCCTCAGTTTCGATTGAGATGACGATTTTTTTACACACGTATTTTAGTACTGTCTTCCTTATCGCATCAAGAAAAAATGGTTAATCCATCTAACAAAGGCATGGGAATTTTTCGAAGCGAAATATCTTCAATATTATGGCATTTATCACCAGTTAGGTTATGTTCCTTAGTCTCGATTGTCATGTCGATTTTTTTATACACGTATTCTAGTACTGCCTTATACATCGCATTGAGAAAAAATGGTTAATCCATTAAACAAAGGCGTGGGAATTTTTGAAAGCAAGATATCTTTAATAATATGGTATTTGTCGCCGGTTAGGTTATGTTCCTTAGGCTCGATTGACATGTCGATTTTCTTTTACACGTATTTCAGTACTGCTTCCCTTATCGCATCGAAATAAAATAGTTTATCCATTTAACAAAGACATGGGAATTTTTCAAAGCGAAATATCTTTAATATTATGGCATTTATCACCAGTTAGGTTATGTTCCTTATTCTCGATTGTCACGTCGATATTTTCATCTACGTATTTTAGTACTGCCTTCCTTATCGCATTAAGAAAAAATGGTTAATATATTAAACAAAGGCGTAAGAATTTTTTAAAGCAAGATATCTTTAATGACATGGTATTTATCGCCGGTTAGGTTATGTTCCTCAGTCTCGATTGAAATGACGATTTTTTCACACACGTATTTTAGTACTGCCTTCCTTATCGCAGCGAGGAAAAATGGTTAATCCATCTAACAAAGCCATGGAAATTTTTTTAAGCGAAACATCTTTAGTATAATGGCATTTATCACCAGTTAGGTTATGTTCCTTAGTCTCTATTGTCATGTCGATTGTTTTATTCACGTATTTTAGTACTGCCTTTCTTATCCCATCAAGGAAAAATGGTTAATATATCGAACAAAGGCGTGGGAATTTTTTAAAGCAAGATATTTTAGTAAAATAGCATTTATCGTTGGTGAGGATATGTTCCTCAGTCTTGATTAACATGTCGATTTTTGACACACGTATTTTAGTACTGCTTTCCTTATCGCATCGAGAAAAAATGGTTAATCCATCTAACAAAGGCATGGGAATTTTTTAAAGGGAAATATCTTTAATATTATGGCGTTTATCACTAGTTAGGTTATGTTCCTTAGTCTTGATTGTCATGTCGATTTTTCTATCCACATATTATAGTACTGCCTCCCTTATCGCATCAAGAAAAAATGGTTAATCCATCTAACAAAGGCATGGGAATTATTGAAAGCGAAATATCTTTAAGATAATAGCATTTATGACCAGTTAGGTTATGTTCCTCAGTCTCGATTGTCATGTCGATTTTCTTTTACACGTATTTTAGTACTGCCTTCCTTATCGCATCGAAAAAAAATGGTTAATCCATTAAAGAAAGGCGTGGGAATTTTTTAAAGCAAGATATCTTTAATAATATGGTATTTATCGCCGGTTAGGTTATGTTTCTTAGTCTCGATTGACATATCGATTTTTTTATCCACGTATTTTAGTACTGCCTTTCTTATCGCATCTAGAAAAAATAGTGAATATATTAAACAAAGGCGTGGGAATTTTTCAAAGCAAGATATTTTTAGTGAAATGGCATTTATCGTTGGTTAGGATACGTTCCTCAGTCTCGATTGAGATGACGATTTTTTTACACACGTATTCTAGTACTGTCTTCCTTATCGCATCAAGAAAAAATGGTTAATCCATCTAACAAAGGCATGGGAATTTTTCAAAGCGAAATATCTTCAATATTATGGCATTTATCACCAGTTAGGTTATGTTCCTTAGTCTCGATTGTCATGTCGATTTTATTATACACGTATTTCAGTACTGCCTTACTTATTGCATCAAGAAAAAATGGGTTCTCCATCTAACAAAGGCATGGGAAATTTTTAAAGCGAAATATTTTTAATATTATGGCATTCATCACTAGTTAGGTTATGTTTCTTAGTCTTGATTGTCATTTTGATTTATTCATCCACGTATTCTAGTACTGCCTTCCTTATCGCATCGAAAAAAAAATGGTAAATCCATCTAACAAAGGCATGGGAATTTTTTAAATTAAAATATCTTCAATATAATGGCATTTATCACCAGTTAGGTTATGTTCCTTAGTCTCTATTGTCATGTTGATTATCTTATACACGTATTCTAGTACTGCCTTTCTCATCGCATCGAGAAAAAATGGTTAATCCATTAAACAAAGGCGTGGGAATTTTTGAAAGCAAGATATCTTCAATAATATGGTATTTATCGCCGGTTAGGTTATGTTCCTTAGGCTCGATTGACATGTCGATTTTCTTTTACACGTATTCTAGTACTGCCTTCCTTATCGCATCGAAAAAAAAAGTGGTAAATCCATCTAACAAAGGCATGGGAATTTTTAAAGCAAAATATCTTTAATATAATGGCATTTATCACCAGTTAGGTTATGTTCCTTAGTCTCTATTGTCATGTTGATTATCTTATACACGTATTCTAGTACTGCCTTCCTTATCGCATCGAGAAAAAATAGTTAATCCATTAAACAAAGGCGTGGGAATTTTTGACAGCAAGATATCTTCAATAATATGGTATTTATCGCCGGTTAGGGTTATGTTTCTTAGTCTCGATTGTCATTTTGATTTTTTCTTTCACGTATTTTAGTACTGCCTTCCTTATCGCATCAAAAAAAAATGGTAAATCCATCTAACAAAGGCATGGGAATTTTTTAAAGCAATATATCTTTAATATAATGGCATTTATCACCAGTTAGGTTATGTTCCTTAGTCTCGATTGTCATGTCGATTTTCTTATACACGTTTTCTAGTACTGCCTTCCTTATCGCATTAAGGAAAAAAGGTTAATCCATTCAACAAAGGCAAGGGAATTTTTGAAAGCAAGATATCTTTAATAATATGGTATTTATCGGCGGTTAGGTTATGTTCCTCAGTCTCGATTGAGATGACGATTTTCGTACACACGTATTTTAGTACTGCCTTTCTTATCGCATCAAGAAAAAATGGTTAATCCATCTAACAAAGGCATGGGAATTTTTTAAAGCGAAATATCTTTAATATAATGGCATATATCACCAGTTAGGTTATGTTTCTTAGTCACGATTGACATGTCGATTTTTTTATCCACGTATTTTAGTACTGCCTTCCTTATCGCATTAAGAAAAAATGGTTAATCCATCTAACAAAGGCATGGGAATTTTTTAAAGCGAAATATCTTTAATATAATGGCATTTATCACCAGTTAGGTTATGTTCCTTAGTCTCGATTGACATGTCCATTTTTTTATCCACGTATTTTAGTACTGCCTTTCTTATCGCATCGAAAAAAAATGGTTTATATATTAAACTAAGGCGTGGGAATTTTTTAAAGCAAGATATTTTCAGTAAAATGGCATTTATCGTTGGTTAGGATATGTTCCTCAGTCGCGATTGAGATGACGATTTTTGTACACACGTATTTTAGTACTGCCTTTCTTATCGCATCAAGACAAAATGGTTCATCCATCTAACAAAGGCACGGGAATTCTTTAGAGCGAAATATCTTTAATATTATGGCATTTATCACCAGTTAGGTTATGTTCCTTAGTCTCGATTGTCATGTCGATTGTTTTATCCACGTACTTCAATACTGCCTTCCTTATCGCATCAAGATAGAATGGTTAATATATTGAACAAAGGTGTGGGAATATTTTAAAGCAAGATATTTTAGTAAAATGGCATTTATCGTTGGTCAGGATATGTTCCTCAGTCTCGATTGAGATGACGATTTTTGACACACGTATTTTAGTACTGCCTTCCTTATCGCATCAAGAAAAAATGGTTAATCCATCTAACAAAATCATGGGAAATTTTCGAAGCAAAATATTTTTAATATTATGGCATTTATCACTAGTTAGGTTATGTTTCTTAGACTCGATTGTCATGTCGATTTTTTTATCTACGTATTTTAGTACTGCCTTCCTTATCGCATCGAGAAAAAATGGTAAATCCATCTAACAAAGGCATGGGAATTTTTTAAGCGAAATATCTTTAATATAATGGCATTTATCACCAGTTAGGTTATGTTCCTTAGTCTCTATTGTCATGTCGATTATCTTATACACGTATTCTAGTACTGCCTTATACATCGCATTGAGAAAAAATGGTTAATCCATTAAACAAAGGCGTGGGAATTTTTGAAAGCAAGATATCTTTAATAATATGGTATTTGTCGCCGGTTAGGTTATGTTCCTTAGGCTCGATTGACATGTCGATTTTTTTATCTACGTATTTTAGTACTGCCTTCCTTATCGCATCGAAATAAAATAGTTAATCCATCTAACAAAGACATGGGAATTTTTTAAAGCGAAATATCTCTAATATTATGGCATTCATCACCAGTTAGATTATGTTCCTTATTCTCGATTGTTATGTCGATATTTTTATCCACGTATTTTAGTACTGCCTTCCTTATCGCATCAAGAAAAAATAGTCAATATATTAAACAAAGGCGTAAAAATTTTTTAAAGCAAGATATTTTTAGTAAAATGGCATTTATCGTTGGTTAGGTTATGTTCCTTAGTCTCGATTGAGATGACGATTCTTTTACACACGTATTTTAGTACTGCCTTCCTTATCGCATCAAGAAAAAATGGTTAATCTATCTAACAAAGGCATGGAAATTTTTTAAAGCGAAATATCTTTAATATTATGGCATTTATCACCAGTTAGGTTATGTTCCTTAGTCTCGATTGTCATGTCGATTTTTTTATCTACGTATTTTAGTACTGCCTTCCTTATCGCATCAAGAAAAAATGGTTAATATATTAAACAAAGGCGTGGGAATTTTTTAAAGGAAGATATTTTTAGTAAAATGGCATTTATCGTTGGTTAGGATATGTTCCCTAGTCTTGATTGAGATGACGATTTTTTTACGCACGTATTTTAGTACTGCCTTTCTTATCGCATCAAGAAAAAATGGTTAATCCATCTAACAAAGGCATCGGAATTATTTAAAGCGAAATATCTTCAATATTATGACATTCATCACCAGTTAGGTTATGTTCCCTAGTCTTGATTGACATGTCGATTTTTTATCCACGTATTTTAGTAGTGCCATTCTCATCGCATCGAAAAAAAATGGTTAATATATCTAACAAAAGCATGGGAATTTTTTAAAGCAAGATATTTTTAGTAAAATGGCATTTATCGTTGGTTAGGTTATGTTCCTCAGTCTCGATTGAGATGACGATTTTTTTACACACGTATTTTAGTACTGCCTTCCTTATTGCATCGCGAAAAAATGGTTAATCCATCTAACAAAGGCATGAGAATTTTTCAAAGCGAAATATCTTCAATATAATGGCATTTATCACCAGTTAAGTTATGTTCCTTAGTCTCGATTGTCATGTCGATTTTTTTATACACGTATTTCAGTACTGCCTTTCTCATCGCATCGAGAAAAAATGGTTAATCCATCAAACAAAGGCGTGGCAATTTTTATCGAAAATATTACATAAACTATTTACAGTATTTATGTTTTTCTGCATCAGCGCATCATTATCGTCCCCGATAACAGACCCCCACTTACCTGAAGATTCACCTCACTTATTAATCACTATGTCTTTAAGTATTATATTAGCTGGAAGCAGCAAGGCTCGAAACTTCAAAAAGCTAACGTAATTGGCAAGAGCGATAAGCAAGTTGAACGTAAACAAAGAAAACAAGCGCCGAAATACCTCTACCTAGCAATACGTCCGAATCTCTGAGCGTAACTAACGCGACTAACTAAAACACTTTTAATAAATAATAAATATTAATTTTTCATGATTATCGTATTAAATGTTGTACAGTATTAACTTAAAATAATTATACTTTCCTTAGAATGTAAGAGTTTATTATATTAAAAAATTTCAATTAAAACTGTCTAGGCGATTAAAATAGTGAAAAATGCCCCCGGCGCATTTGAAATCCCGAAAGCATCCTCATGCAGTACATAAAAATATATGACTTTGCTGAAAATTTCAGCCCTCTAGACCCTCACATAACACAAAACATCAAAAAACGTTTTTTTTTGGTTTTTCAAACAATATTTTGGCTTCTAAGAACCGTAGAAACTTCTTTTTTTTTTATTTTAAGACCAGGCCGGAGTAGAATCTGATACCGACCGAGTAAAATTGAGTTTTTTGTTATTTACTCAAGTATTAATCGGTTTATCTTCAAATTAAAGGTTAAGCGCAATAGATATTATTATTATTATGAACATCTCTGCACAAGAAAAAGAAATTAAAATTCTACCGCATTGTTTTTGAGAAAAGTAAGGAACGTCGAAGTAAATGTTTATGGTTATAATATTTTCGCGTTCCTTACTTTTCTCAAAAACAAAGCAGTAGATTTTTTTTCTTGTGCATATATATTTGTAATAATAATATCTATTGCGCTTAACCTTCAATTCGCAAATACACCGATTAATACTTGAATAAATAACAAAAATCTCAATTAGACAAGGACAGTGAATCCGACCGGCTCTTAAAGGTTTTTTATCGCCTACAACATACTATTTTTCGTTTTCATTTTTGTTTCGAAATCTAAACTGTTTTGGGCGTTTGAAAGTTCAAAAGTTCGATTTTAAAAAGCTAGAGCAATAGCAGGACCGAAAAAATTATATGTTCTATATTTTATGTAAAGCCATGTCTATGAATATATTCAGATTGTCCACCCTAACCTCTATGATTTAAGTTTTTTAAGGTTTTCTTGAAAACGAAGCAATAAAATTAATTCTTTTTTATCAAAGAAAATATTGCTTTTTTTATACAAGATGCGGCTTTCTCTTCATTTTTTGATAAAGTTATTAGTTTTTGTAAAAAAATTATTTTTTCGATTAGAAAAGGACAGAGATACGTGACCTCCTCTTAGAAGTGGTGAAATTAGGTCATAATCGCAAAAAACCTGTTTTTTCGAGGTTTTTTTCATATTTTTACCTAGTTTTGAAGCATTTTGCTATGAAAAATTCTATTATCAATTTTTGATTGCCTGTAAATCATGTGTATATTTTCGAAAACATTTTGAATGGTTTTATATATCTAAGGACCTTATTCGATCGTTTTTCTCTTTGAAGGCACGATCAAGACAAGATTAAGATATAAATATGACATCTTAGAATTATTTTTTTTCTTAAATATTTAGGTAGATCTTGAAATTCATTCAAATACAAAAATTGTCATACACACACACACACACACACACACACTCGCAAGTGCACAAATGCAGATTGACATATACATACATTGTAACTTTTTTTCTTTTCGGGAGAGGAAAATACGTGTAATCTCCTGTTGCCGGACGCTTCTGGGATTGCCAGGGTAAGATCGGCAGAAGTTGGAGGCACGGATGGTGAAAGATAAAGGAAAGTAACCGGGTTAAACACGTTTGGTTATGCTAGGGGATACCTTGGCTTTATTGTACTCAATAAACTCATTTATAACGACGATTACAATAATAAAATAATAATAAATCGGCGATCAAAACTAACCCTACTGTTCGATATAATACAAGTAAACTAACCTGACCTTGAATGAGTATACAATTTACAAAGTAATTAGATTTCATTAATCTTGTCTACTTGACGGCTATTTGATACAAGAATAATGAAATTTATTAATAAATCTTTAAATGAATCTAAATAATAATTTATCTTTAACTAAGAGATTCTTCAATCCTCGACGGTCTAATAGGTACCGGCAGCTTTTACCTGCAACAATGTGCAATAAAAAAAACAAAAGATTAATAGCTAAATTACAATACTAATAGGTGGACGGCACCTAATATCGCTATGGCAGTAATGGGTAGACGGCACCCTTAATTATCTGAATTACTATTCTCTACGGGCGCGCGAAGCCCTTAGTTGACGTGAAGACAATAGGTGCCCGACACCCTTAACTTATTTTAAAGTCTAATATCTATGCGGCGATCGGATGGAGTCCTTTAACTAACATAAAAATGTAATGGGTAGACGACACCCTTAATTTATTGCATAATTCACGTATACGCAGACATGACAAGCTATGAGTGGACGGCACTCTTAATTAGGCTAACACAGAACGAGGTTTCCAGTCCCTTTCTAAGAGGTCTCTAAGACAGCAAGCTACTATCTGTCTCACCCTCTCTTAGCCTTGTGTACTCACTTAGGTAAAGAGAGGAAAGATTATAGTCTACACGGCTTTATCTTGGTTAGCTTCTCGGCTCCTTATATACTTGAGTTTTATTTTTCCCATTGCGCGCAACGACGTGCGAGGTTGCCACCTAGCGGCTGAGCTCAGAACTGCTGTTCCCTAGTAGCTTAGCTGCTAGGCGGGAGATTTAAACTACGCGAGTATGAATACTCATCGCAATATACATATGCAAATATATAGTGCGTAGACAAATAAAGTCAATGTGAGTGCTCTCTGCAATTCATCCAGGCTTGGGACTGGCATGACAACATGGCTGTATTACACTCATTCCGCCATTCATATTTTTCATACATTTTACACATTCATATATTCTTAAAAGAAAAGGAAGAAAAATCTTTTTTTAACCTTAAGAGAACAAATTATTTGATATTTTTAACATTAAATTTCATCTAAAAACATTAAATAGTTTGTATTTTCAGGGTGGTCCCTAAAGTGACAACCCTCGTCCTCTAAAGGTTAAATATGAATTCATTTTGTAATAGAAGAAAAAATTAGGAGATAATAGTTCTGCTCCACTCTCTTTTGCAAACATTCAATAATTTTTATTGAAAAATAAATATATAATGTAATAATAGATAAATATCATATCGCAGTATAGGTTTTCGTAGGTTCAGAGCTCTACCAAGGTTTTTTCTTATATATTTTGACCTCCTGATTACAAATATCGAGGGTAGAAATTCGCAAGCTTGGGAAGAAAAAAATTATTAATAATTTCTTTAAACAAATTAAAAAATTACCAAAGTTGTATAAAAAAAATTCCATTGTAATCTTTGATCAATTTTAAACCAAAAACCATTATATAATTTTTTTCGTGAGATGCTTAGTTTCGTTGTAAAAAATTGTCAAAGTTTTTTACGATTTTGATCGCGTATTGCTTAATTGTTTATGTATAATCTTTAACTTGTCAAAGTTTGAAAAATTCTTTAAATATTGTACTTTGATTTCACTAAAATGGTGTTATTGTTGTGGATGGCTAGTTTTTGAGTATATAAGCCACGAACATTGCGTGCTTTTAGCGAGCTTAACGGCCAGGCTGGTGCAGGAACGAAAGGATTTTCGCTCGCTAAAATACGCAATGTTCGCGGCTTGTATACACAAAAACTAGGCATCCAAAATGAAAAAACTTTTTTAGTTAAATCAAAGGACAATATTTGAAGAATTCCTCAAACTTTGTTAATAGGGGACCAAACAATCTGTCTTTGTCTCATAGCGTTTTCCATCATTTACATAAACACCATCCGTTGTATCAATAAATAAATAGTAGCCCCCGCTAGATATTAGTATAATAAGTAAATTTAGTAATAACAATCAAATTTTTTTATTGTGTAGTTTTTGAATAATATGTGACCTACCAAAAAATATAGGTTATATTCTAGCTTGTTAGTAGGTCTCATATTATTCAACAACTATACGATAAAATAATTTGATTGTTATTACAAAATTTACTTATTATAGTAATATCTAGCGGGGGCTACTATTTTTTTCTTGATACAACGGATGGTGTTTCGACAGATGATAAAAAACTCTATAAGACAAAGATAGATAGTTCGGCCTGCTCTTTAGTTAAAAATAATACATGAACAATTGAGCAATATATATATATACTAGGGGGGGGGGGTACCCCCCTGCTCGCTCCGCTCGCCAACCTCCGTAAAGATGGGGTGATTTATGATGGACCTCCTGTTGTCATATTTCATGTATATCTTATTAGTCATAGGTCACATTATATTATTTTAAATAATATTTTTTTCTATATATAAAAAAAATAATTAATTAATTTCCTAATTTTTTAAATTATTTTATTATAAATATGTTTTACATATATATGTTATATATTGCTTATAAGTTATACATTAACTAGAAATATTATGTTATATATTTTTAATATCTAATACTTATTTAATCTACTTTATAATATACTTAATTTTATTTTTAAAAATGTAATTTTACATTTAATTGTTTATCTATACAAAAGAAAAGACATAGTCTTGAGTAACAACTTTCCACACCACCTTATATTTCAAACTTTAGTTAATATAATGATGAATTGCATTTATTTATTTAGTTTAATTTTATAAATTTATTCAATTTTCAAACATAATTTTTAATTTATCTGATGCATTTTAATTTTGTGAAATATGGAGGTACCGTTATGGCGTGTTAGATTTTTTGATTAATGGAAACCTTCGTCAGGAGCCTTAAAAATCACTTTGTTCTGTTGTTATATGATACCATGTTATATATTTATAATATAATTTATTATATGTATTGTATATGAATAAAAATATTGATATTTTGAATATAAATAAAAAAATAACTTATAAATGGAATGATATTAATGATCAAAATTATAATAAAATTTTTATATAATTAGTTTTGATAAAAATTTTGTCAATATTATTATTGATATATCATAATTTTTATTTATTTCTTAAGATTTATAGGATTATTTTAGTATAATTCTTTTTTGATATCTTTTTGACTTAATTTGTATTTTATAAGATATATCAAAAAATTTTTACTAAAATTCAAAAATCTTTTTATTTTAATATTAAAAAATAAGTGACGTAATCATTAGTAATATTTATAAAATCATTAAATCATTCTATTATTCTAATTATTTTAATTTGTGTATATATATATATATATATATATATATATATATATAATAATTTTGAAATATTAGATTTATTTTGTACAATACTTACATTTATAATTTTTTAATCCTGTATATTTTCTTAAGGGGATGTATTAGGGTATATGATTTTTACATAGTTATCGACATTGCGGTTTTCCAAATTTTTTATCTTTATTCGAAATTTTTTAAAAATATCTCTATATTAGGCTTTTCATTAGTAGAAATGGAAGACTGTAATATAGAGATATTTTTAAAAATCTTGGATTAAGAACCAATAATTTGGAAAACTGTAATGTCGGTATTTTACATTCCCTTTATAAAATTAGCTAACCTTAATAAATGTCGAGAATAAATTTCATGATTTTGATTAAGATAATAGTGATTTTAATTAATATAAAATTTTTATAAATTTAGTATTATAATAGATATATCTAACTAAAATTTTTAACATTTTATATAATTATTAAATAAATCTTAAATCATAAATGTAATTAATAGTTTCAATTATAATTATTTTAATAGAATAATTGATATATAATAATGTTTATTTGAATCTTTTAAGATTTAGAGGATTATTTTGTTATATTTTTTATTTAATATGTTTTGACTTACTTTTATATTTTATAAGATGTATCATAATTTTTTCACTATGTTTTTGAAATATTTTCAATAAAATGTTAAACATTTTATATAAGTATTTAACTAAATATTAACAAAATACATTATTAATAGTTTTAATATATAATAATGAAACAATTTTAATTATTTATTTAATACTTACTTTAAATATATAATAAAATTAACTGCTAAATTTTTTATATTATAATTATATATTATAGTATATCATAAAATTTTTTTAAGAATATTGATTATTCTTAATAAATATCTTGAATATTTATCATGATCTTGGTTAATATAATATTCAGTTATGGGTTCCCGTAATTCTATTTTATATTCTATAATTTTATTCACGTACTATTTATAATATTCTGGTACTTCTTTTCAATTATTGAATTTGAGTTTTTCATCATTTTCACCAATATAAGAATTCATCATATTCTTTAAAACTGAAATTTCAGTATTATTTAAATTATCATCATCAAGATTTTCTAAATAATATTTAAATTATTCCTCATAACTTAAATGATCTTCAATTTGATTATTTAAATCATCCATAATTTCATGATCATTCATATTATTTATTTCAACATAATTTCCTTCTAGTGGATTCCATTCCATTTTTTTATTATTGATTCTATAATACCTTTAAAATTAATTTTATTTTTTGTAAATATTTTGTTAAATTACATTAATTTTTTTATTATTAAAACTATAAATATAAACGTTTCCTGTCAATAGTAAAAATTAACTAAATAATATAACAATTTAAAAAAAATTAAAATACTAAAATAATAAACTTAAATTGTAATGTTCATAAGATAAGATATATGTTAAAATAAATATTTTTAATTATAATTTTTGTTAATTTATAATATAATTATTGTTCTAATATTTCTTTCTAAACTATATTTATTATTTAATTTTTATTTTCTAATTCATTTTGAATATATATATTTTTTTCTATTTTTACATCGTGAAAGAGCTACATATAACTGGCCATGAGAGAATAATGGTTTTTTAATAAATATACTTATATTTTCAAAACTTTATTCTTGGGACTTATTAATAGTTATTGCGAATGCTAATACAATAGGAAATTGTTTTCTGTATAAAATAAAAGGTAAAGAAGATGATTCATTAGTACTTAATGTGATTCTTGGTATAAAAACTTTATTTCCTTTATTTCCTCCTGTAATAATTTCAGCTTCAATATTATATTTAAATAATCTAGTTATTTTTAATCTAGTTCCATTACATAATCCATCAGTTATACTAAGATTTCGAATTAACATTATAACTGCATTAATTTTTAATTTAATTTCATGAGGGGGTAATCCTTTCTCTAATATTGTTGAACATTTCTATAGAATAATTTAAAAATTTATGAATATTTTTATCAGTTTGATCAACACCTTTATAGGTTGCATGATCTGTACTATAATAAGTGATCATTTCATTATCAATTAATTTTAATATTCTATTATTTAAGATATTAACATCTTCATTATGTGAAGTTAAAATAACATTTTTAGAAAAATTATAATTATTGTTTATATCTTTATAAATTGTATCACATACATCATTAGTTTCATATTCTTTAGGAATAATAAGAGTATTAATTTTTCCTTCTCCAATATCTAATAGAGAAGAAAATTTTTCATTTTTACATCCTATATTTTTTTTTAAATTAAAAATTTTAAATAATGGCCAAAGATATAAATATTTTATAGTTTCTTTTATAATTGTATCTTTGAATCCATTTTTTATTACTGATAAAATTTGTCTAAAATCACCACCTAAAATTATTAATTTACCACCAAAAGGTATATTATTTGAGCAAACATCTTGTAATGTTTTATCAACATTAAGAAAATACATAAGCTTTAATAGTTCTGAATATTTTATTTTTAACAATATCATTCAATTACATTTTAAATTTTGCATAAAATAAACGAATTGTAATAGT
Organism: Anastatus disparis; assembly: GCA_017163975.1. Classification (NCBI taxonomy): domain Eukaryota; kingdom Metazoa; phylum Arthropoda; class Insecta; order Hymenoptera; family Eupelmidae; genus Anastatus; species Anastatus disparis. Next base: position 1,663,644 of record JAFFSR010000401.1, on the reverse strand, counting down.
AGGAATATCATTAGGAGTTGTTCCTACTGAAAATTTTTTCATAATTTCTTCAAGTTCTTTCCATTTTGGATTACATATCATTGTAATAAATAAATCTGGTTTTCCTACTTTTCTCATTATTGCCATAGCATCTTGATAATATTACTGCATATATCTTGGACTTCCAATATATCGACGCCCCGTACGAAGAAAAGCACCGTTCAGAAATTCAAATGCAAATTAACATTGGGATTTCTGAACGGTGCTTTTCTTCGTACGGGGCGTCGATATGTAGCTGGTAAAATAAAAAGGTTTCCTAATCTTTCTTTATTTTCAAAATTTTTTGAAACATTCAAAGCACTATTTTTTATATGATCTAATAAACCTTGATAACATTCTATACGTAATTGTTTTTGATTATTACGTGAAAAATTAATTCTATTATTTTCAATCATTATATATGCATGAATTATATACTGTTGTGTTAATCTACCACAATATATGAGAGCGCGGTGGCGTAATGGATAGAGCTCTTGCCTTCAACGCGGAGGGCATGGGTTCGAATCCTGGCCAGGTACCTCTAACTTTTTTTTCGAAAGAAAATAAGTGTATGTGCCATTTATATCGCGACTCTTTAAAAAATCCGACCTCATTGGGTATCGGTTGATTGTTGGTTACAAAAGTGGCTGACCATCCATCGGTAGTCAAAGTTTTCGGTATGGTGGGTCTGACAGTCCTAGCCTGATGTAATGTGTTAAACAGATGCCGGGCGGGGGACTCCCTCGACTTCACCATATAAAAAAAGGTTAATCATATAGAGGACAATATCCTTTATATATTAATATTTAAGAAAAAAAAAAAAAAAAAAAATCTACCACAATATAAAATTGGATTAAAATTTGTTTCGTCTAATCTATATGCTACTCTATGTAAATTGTGTATTGAAGAATAGTTAAATTTTCACTTTTTACATTAGGACGAAGCTGAATTTTTTAATATAACTATATAATATAGGAAGATATATATATTATTTTTGCTAGCTAAAAATACGCAATGTTCACGGCTTATATACTCAAAAACTAGCCATTCAAAATAAAAAAACCTTTTTAGTAAAATTAAAGTACAATATTCAAATAATTTTTTAAGCTTTATGGAGTTAAAAATAATGCATAAACAATTGAATAATACGCGATCAAAAATCGTAAAAAACTGATTTACCTATACTCAGAAAACTTTATACAACAAAATTAAACATATTACGAAAAAAGTTGTCTAACTGTTTTTATTCAAAATTGATCAAAAAATACGATAGAATCTTTTTCTCAACGACTTGTGCAATTTTTCAATTAGTTGACAAAAATTGTTAATAATTTTTTTCCTCTCAGTCTTGGAAATTTCTACCCTCAATATTTGTAATTAGGGTGGGTATGTAATCAGGTAAAAATACATAAAAAACCTTGGTAGAGCTCTGGACCTCGATCAGCTACGAAAACCTGTTCTTCACTCCTACTACCCCTGTTACCGTACCTGAGTAGGCGACCATGGTGTAATGTATCTAAAATAGCTAGAAAACCTACGCTTTCTTTTAAATACTATGTTTTTTACAAACCACAGTAGTTTATAAAATCAATGTCAAAAGTAAACATTGAGGCTTAAATTCATAATCCCAACTCAAGTAACGGTTGTATCTTTCCTTCTTTCTTATCATGAGAGAGACAAAGACAGAATAAGGTTTAAGTAACAATCTTTACTTGAGTTGGATCTATGAATTCCAGTCTGAATATTTGATAATAACGATTAATAAAATAGTATAATTAATTGATGTTAATATATATCTTCCTATATTATATAGTTATATCAGAAATTAACCCTCGGACTCCACACCTCCCCACACCCCACCAATTTTATTTTCAAATATTTATTTTCTTTATTTTTAAATGATTATAAAAAACAAGTTTTCAAATTATTTAAAATAATATAAAAAATTGAATTTTAATATATATTTTTTATATTTTAAATAAAACACATAAATTATAAAACAAAATCTAAACAAATAACAAAATGGAATGGAATGCGATTGAAGGTAGATATGTTATAATTGATAATGTAAATGATCAAGAAATGATGGATAGTTTGAATAATAACATTGAAGATTATTTAAATTATGAGGAAGAGTATGAATATTACTTGGGAAATCTTGCTGATAATAATAGTTCACATAATACTGAAATATCTGTTTTAAATAATATAATAAATTCATATATTGGTAAAGATAATGAAAAAGTAGAATTTCATAATTGGAAACAAGTACCAGAATATTATAAATATTCTGCTGTCCAAAGTAAGAAAACCTTAACTCCAATGGGATTCCAATGTAGTTAACCACTTTTACACTTTGGACGGCAGTATTACACTAATAAAATTATAGAATATTAAATAACATTACATGAACAAATAAATGAATGAGCCGGTCTGTGGCACAGTCGGTAGGAGCGTTGGATTCGTATTCTTGGGGAACCGAGATCGAATCCTGCTCTTGGCTGTTTTTCAAACGAGCACCTCTGTCACATGTGCTTTGTACACAGTACACACTTACGAGCTCCGTCGCTAAGGGATGAAAAAGTGCAGTTGTAAAAATCAACTGACCTTGCGTCCCAGTGGATCGGGGTTTGATTCCCTAGGAAAAATTAGAAAAAATAATTTTCGAAGTTTTTCCGAGGGAATAAACCCGAAAAACACAAAAACATACAAAAAAGTCCCAATGGGCAAAATACAAAAATATAAAAAAAAAGTCCCACTGGGCAAAAAACTAAAAAATCAAAATAATAAAATTATCAGATGATGGCCTATCATATAGACAATAAAAAGTCTGGAAAAGGCCAATAAAAAGAGAGAAGAGAGAAGAAATAAATGAATTTTATCTGAGTCAAAATTACGAAACATATTTAAGATATTTATTGGACATTGCACATATTTTAAAAAAAATATTATGATATACTATTTTTTTTAATTCATTAATTATTTAAATTATAAATTCAATATTTTTATAAAATGTTCAATATTTTATTAAGATTAAATTTTATGAAAAAAATTTTCATATATTTCTAAAATGTAAAATTAAGTAAAAAGATGACAAACAGGAATTATAACAAAATAATCCTTTAAATCTTAAATATCTTAAATATACATTTAGATACATCAAACATTATGTTGAATTAATAAAATAAAATAATTAAAAACTATTTTTTTTAATATTTAATGTAATATTTACATAAAATATTAAACATTATATAAAACTATTGATAATTAATAATCGAAAAATTTTGATATATTTATAAAATGCAAAATTAAGAAAAAGATATCAAACAGGAATTAAAACAAGATAATCCTCTAAATCTTAAAAATCTTAAGTATACATTTAAATATATCAAATAATACTATTGATAAATTTTACTAAAAAATTTATGATTTAAAAATATTTTATTAGAAATTTTCTTTTTCATTAATATTTATTATATATTGAAAATTAATAATAATAATAATAATAATATAAATTAAGAAAAAGTGAAAATATTTATAAATTCATTCTATATATATATATATATATATATATATATATATATAAATTTCATATTAAAAAAATTTTAATTCAATTCACAATGATAAAAATCTAAAAGATTTAAAATGTAAGGTGGTATAAAAACCAGCTTAAGAGCAGGCCGGATTCGCTGTCCTTGTCTAATTGGCATTTTTGTTATTTACTCAGTATTAATCGGTGTATCTGAAATTGAAGGTTAAGCAATAGAATATTTACAAAATTCAAAGAAAAAAAATCTATCGCTTTGTTTTTGAGAAAAGTAAGGAACGTGAAAATATTATAAACATAATCTTTTACTTGGGTTCCTTACTTTTCTCAAAAACAAATCGGTAATTTTTTTTGTGCATAGATATTCATAAAATAATATCTTTCGATAACCTATTTTGAAGATACACCGATTTTGAGTAAATAACAAACAACTCAATTGTTACTCGGTGGTATCCGGTTCCCCGGCCTGCCGTTAATCTATATGTTATGAATAATGATTAAAATTTATTAATAATTTTTTTCAAATATTTTACATAAATAATTAATATGATGTATTTTTTTCACGATTCTATGTTAATAATAAAAATTTAATAAAAAATGTACAGTTATATAATATTATGTGTAATATAAAAATATATTAGAATAAAAAATTTTTTATGTAAAACAATGCATAAATGTTACATTTTATATTGATATGATACCTATAATCGGGGTTGGCGAGCGGAGCGAGCAGGGGGGTACCCCCCCCTAGTATATATATATATATATATATGGGACATTTCACACCAACTGGAAGAGCAAAAAAATATAAATTGCTTAAGAGAAGGTCACGGATCTCTGTCCTTTTCTAATCAAAAAAATGATTTTTTCTACAAAAACTAATAACTTTATCAAAAAATGAAGAGAAAGCCGCATCTTGTATCAAAAAAAGCAATATTTTCTTTGATAAGAAAAAATTAATTTTATTGCTTCGTTCTCAAGTAAACCTTGAAAAACCAAATTGTCCACCCTAACCTCTATGATTTAAGTTTTTCAAGGTTTTCTTGAAAACGAAGCAATAAAATTAATTTTTTCTTAACAAAGAAAATATCGCTTTTTTTATTACGAGATGCGGCTTTCTCTTTATTTAACGCTAAAGTTGTTAGTTTGTGTAAAAAACTCAATTATTTGATTAGAAAAGGACAGAGATACGTGACCTCCTCTTAAACTCTGAGAATATATTCTGTTACCCAAAACATGTAAAAAAATTTTCAAGGATCCAGATCAAAAGTATCAAGAGCTTTAGATCCTTAAAATTTGAAAATTTTTCAAAATTTCTGGAAAAGTCCCAACTTTATGATTTTTTTTCTGAAAATCCTGATGTTTTAGAGAGAAATTCATAAGAACACTTCTTGTTGTAATTGAAGAGGAGAGTTAGCATGATTTTGTACAGACCTGAATTTTAAAGTTTTCTATTGGTTCTTATATGTATTACTTAGTAATTGAAATTACTCATTGTTCACCACTTTAGAAATTGCTTTTCGAAGACTTATTTTCTTCCATTTTACATGAACTATAAAATAAATTTTTATCATGTAAGTCAGGGCCATCAATAAGGAGTTATGTTAGTTTTAAATTTATATTTTCAAGTATGATTTATTTTTGATATTGAAAATAAATATATATTTTCATGTATCATTTATTTTTCACATTGAAAATAAATCATACATGAAAATATATATTTTAAACTATCATAACTCCTTATTGATGGCTCTGGCTTACATGATAAAAATTTATTTTATAGTTCATGTAAAATGGAAGAAAATAAGTCCTCGAAAAGCAATTTCTGAAGTGGTGAACAATGAGTAATTTCAATTACTAAGTAATACATATAAGAACCAATAGAAAACTTCAAAATTTAGGTCTGTAAAAAATCATGCTAACTCTCCTCTTCATTTACAACAAGTAGTATTGTTATGAATTTCTCTCAAAAAACATCAGAATTTTCGGAACAAAATGATAAAGTTGGGACTTTTCCAAAAATTTTGAAAATTTTTCAAATTTCAAGGATCTATAGCTCTCGATCCTTCCGATTTAAACCCTTGAAAACTTTTTTACACATTTTGGGTAACAAAAAGAATACATTCTGAGAGTTTCAGCAATTTTTATTCTTTCGCTCTTCCAGTTGGTGTGAAATGTGCCATATATATAAACATCAATTAACTATACTATTTTATTATTCGTTATTATAGATACATATTATATACACATATATATATATATATATATATATATATATATATATATATACAGACAATTGAAGATTGATAATAGCATTTTTCATAGTAAAATTCTTTAAAACTAGGTAAAAGTGTGAAAAAAACGTCGAAAAAACAGGTTTTATGCAATTTTGAGCATGTTCCACCACTTTTAAAAATCTGAAAAAATTCATGGACATGGTTTTACTCAAAATATACAACATATAATTTTTTAGGTCCTGCTGTTGCTCTAGTTTTTCTTTTAATTAAATTTGTAAACTTTCGAACGACCAAAACAGTTTGGATTTCAGGCCAAAAGTGAAAATAAAGAATAATATGTTGCACGCAATAAAAAGAAACCTTTAAAATGAAAAAAAAGAAGTTTCTACGGTGCTTAGAAGCCGAGATATCGTTAAAAAACCAAAAAACACGTTTTTTGATGTTTTGAGGTTATGTGAGAGTCTAGAAGGCTGAAATTTTCAGCAAAGTTGTATTTTTTTATGTACTACACGAGGATGCTTTCAGGATTTCGAAAGCGCCAAGGACATTTTTCACTATATTAATTGCCTAGACTCTTTAATCGTCACTAGTAAACAATACAATTCAAAACAATTTTATATTTTTTGAATAAACATGTATTTAAAATTTAAATTTAAACGAGAATTTTATTTTGTATTTTGATTAAATAACGATAAATAATTTAAAAAATTTTTATCATTTATTACACAAAAAGAATTTTTCTATAAAATTTATAAATGATTTTTGGTATAAAAATTATAATTATAGTTATAATTATAATTTTTTATCAATTCTAAATAATTAATTAAATATAAAAACATTGCTATTGAAATAAATATTAGACATGTAACGAGGATAGCGAGTTATAGGTATACTGCACGTCAGTATATATCTGTCGCTCTCCTCGTAGTAAATCGCACAGAATGCTGGTAAGCTTCTGTGCTTACTTTCGACGGTTTGGTTTTCGAACGCGCGCGCAAAGCATGATCGGTAGAATGGAAACGTGAAGCTATAGAGCAAAAGCATCATTCAAAAGAGAACAAGTCGCCAGAGCGTTGCTTATAACGAGTTTTTGGATTTGCTTGGTGAAACTTATTGCGAGACATTTTGAATTTTCTTTTTTTCCTGAATCTGAAGATAAGAGGAAAGGTCTTTTTCGTGTATGATACAAAGAGTGTTGAGCTCACGTGCAGCGTGAATAAGTGCAGTGAATCAGAGCACTTGAGTCGAATCGTAAAATCTCCTAGGCACCATCTTACCTTAGAAAGATGAGACTTCCTTGGCTTTGAGCTGCAACGAGAATCACCATTGCTGCCTTGAAACATCCAACGATTTCTTTTTGTATTGAGGGGAAAACGACCTCAGATGGAAGTCGAGATTTTCTTTCCTTTTCAAACATATAGAGTTATCGAGAAGTGGGGTTGTTTATCGTCGCACACAAGCCACATCTAATGTTCAATTCCATCGTATATAAAATACAAATTTATCAGCACGAGCACGTGCGCGAGATTGCCGTTGACGCGGTTTTAGGTTAGCTTAGGCACGTATATTATATAATTATTGTAACACTTACATTTCTTCTTTTTGTTGAATCGAATCAATTATTCATTACTGTAACATTTTTATAATTTTGTATTTATTTTTTATATAGAGTTGATAAACGCATATAATCAAATTAAACTGAAGTCAATTATACGTGTTTTGTTTGTCTAAAATTCGCTCACAAAAGTTTGTTACTCTTGTTTTTCATTTGAATATATTAACCGACAAATTAAATTATTTCGTATTTGAGAGTCTGCTGGTAAACACCGTGAGTCTCGTCGTACCAGACGTCTGGGTGCAGAACTTTTAAGGGAAGTTCTGTTACAATACTTTAACTTATTTGATTAGTATGTGCTCGTAGAAAAGAGACATATATAAAGCAGATCAGCTATTGCAGGTCCTGCCGATCGTGTTAACGTTAATTATTAATTCTTTAGTCTAGAAATCAGATTCTACCGACAGCAAAAATGGTACAATTAAAAAATATAAACAATGAACTGGCTATGCTGTCAAAAAAACTTTATTGGATACAATTTCCGACTACGTTTCGGTTATATTTTTGATAACCCTTTTCAAGTCTAAAACAAAAAAATTTCTTTATAAACTAATACATCAAGAAAAAAACGCACACAATAAAAAAACGATAAATAAAGAAGGAAAAAAACCTTATTAGTCATGAATCGTTAAAAATAAAAGAAACAATTACAACAGTAACAGTTAGTCGCTCTTATCATCATGACTTGCCGAAACGAACTGAAATGTACAATACAAACGAGGTATATGTAAGACCACAACAAATACATCATATTAACCTGTATATACAATCCTTAAACACACCTTTTAAATTTAGCGTGTCGTAGACAGCATTGATATTATCGTATTTATTAATAAAAATCATTTCAGATATTAAACGCTTTCTATCCACAAATTCCACGTCCAAAACTTTAACATTATCAATATCAAAATCAAAATGATGTCCAGTCTCTGCCGTGTGTTTGACCAAGGCTGAAGAATCTCTTTTATGTCTCCAATCAGACACATGCTCGCTTATTCTCTTTTCCAAGATTCTACCCGACTGTCCCACATACACCTTATTACAACCATTACAATTTATTTTATATACAATGCAAGATTTCAAATGCTTTGGTATACAATCTTTACCCAGACAATTCAAAAAATTTAACTTATTACAACACTTAAAAATTATTTTAATATTATAACTTTTAGCAATTCTTAATATATGTTTTTCTAAACTTTTAACAAATGGTAAAACAATAAAACCAACATTTTCAACGCTATTAATATTGTCAATATTAAGGCTAAAACGAGGTACATCATTAATTTTATTGATTCTAATATTAACATGTTTCTTAATAAATTCAAAGGGATAACAATTAGCAAATAAGACATTGTACACATAATTCAAATTGTTTTTATGAAAAGAAGGGTCTGAAAACTTAATAGCTTTACCTACTAAAGTATAAACTATAGCAACCTTCTGTGACAAAGGAGAATGTGAATGATAATTTAGATAAATGCCTGCGTGTGTTGGTTTTCTGTACCAATTTATTAATATCGAATGTGATGCATATCCTCAAATTAACAGAAGGATTGTTTGGTTGGTCTACGAGAAGAGCCGTTTTTGATTTATATATTGTTGAAAGATTTGAAGGAATCTAGAAAGCGTTTAAAATTCTTATAGTTGTGTAAGGATTTTGATATTTTTCCGAAACACATAGATAATTATTTCAACACAATAAAAAAATTTTATTTTAATTCATTGTCTTGCAAGTATAAGATTGAAAAATTGGTTTGGATTAATAAAAAGAAGATTTTGAACTTGGAGATCAGAGATTTGAATTTGCATATTAAGTTTTTAGATAGTAATTTTATAAAATTAGAAAGAATAATTATTAATAAAACGGGAATACATATTTTTGAATGTTTCGATAAATATTTTGATTTGAAAAGTTCTGCATACGCAAAAATTAAAGAAAGTAATTTAAATAAGAAATTCGACGGTTTGTATTGTAAGAAATACGGTGCTCATTATTGTTTTGATTATAGTGTTGAGGCTATGAATAATAATAACTCTCAAATTTTAAATAGTACGATTAATTCAAACAATGATATCCAAAAAATTGAAAATATAAAAGATAAGTGGATAGTGAATTTGTCATCCATGGAAATCCCTTTTTATTTATTACAAACTATTAGATTAAATAGAAATTTTAATTTTACTACTGATTTTAACATTAATAAAAAGGTACATTTAGAATTTTTTAAGGGTTTAGATAAAAACATTAATTTAAATTTTGATTATAGTAATAAATTTAGAAAGGAGATTTTATTGACTTTGAATAAGTATGGGAATAAGAAAAAGAATGTGCTCGATTTGACTGTTGAGAATTTGATTTCACGTAGCCTCGAATTTCTTAAACGTAATCCTAATATTATGATCTCTAAGTCCGATAAAGGTGGATCATTTGTTATTTTGGATAAACAAAATTACATATATAAGGTCGAACTCGCGTTAAGTGATAATAAAATTTATGAAGTTGTTGATTTCGATCCACTTAAAAAATTAGAATTGGAGGTTGATTGTATTACAAAAAGATTAAATCATTGTAATTTGTTATACTCTGATGTTAATAATAATAAGAAAATATTTAATATTTGTAAAAATAAATGTAATTTATCTAGATGTTACGGTTTGACTAAAGTGCATAAGCAAAGACATCCCATGAGACTTATAATTTCATCAATTAATTCACCTACATACGAAATATCTAAATTCTTTGCAAATTTTTAAAAATTAAATTTACCTAAATCATCTTTGAACGTTAAAAATAGTAATGAAGTTATTGATTTTGCAAACAATTTTAAAGTTCCCCAAGAGATTTTTTTTTGGCTAGTTTTGATGTAGTGTCTTTATTTAACAATGTCTATTATGAAGCAGTTAAAGCTTCACTTGAAAGACGATGGCACCATTTAATGTTTAAAATTAACTTATCTTTTGATGAGTTTTGTGATATTATAAAATTCATTATGCAGAATAACTATTTTGTTTTTAATAAAAAATTTTACAAACAGAAGTTTGAAAGTGCCATGGGAAGTCCAATTAGTCCAATTTTGTCCGATATAGTTTTACAGGACCTTATTAATGATAATTTAATAATGTGTGCGTCTGATGTATTATTTTGGAAAACATATGTGGATGATGCGTTGGTGTGCGTGCGTATTGATAAGATTGATTGGTTGTTGCAACTTTTGAATTCGTATGATAATAATATTCAGTTTACGGTAGAAAAACCAAATAATAATAGTATTGCATTTTTGGACTTGTCTCTTACAGTGCAACCCGACGGTTCAATATTAATAAATTGGTAAAGAAAACCAACACACGCAGGCATTTATCTAAATTATCATTCACATTCTCCTTTGTCACAGAAGGTTGCTATAGTTTATACTTTAGTAGATAAAGCTATTAAGTTTTCAGACCCTTCTTTTCATAAAAACAATTTGAATTATGTGTACAATGTCTTACTTGCTAATTGTTATCCCTTTGAATTTATTAAAAAACATGTTAATATTAGAATCAATAAAATTAATGATGTACCTCGTTTTAGCCTTAATATTGACAATATTAATAGCGTTGAAAATGTTGGTTTTATTGTTTTACCATTTGTTAAAAGTTTAGAAAAACATATATTAAGAATTGCTAAAAGTTATAATATTAAAATAATTTTTAAGTGTTGTAATAAGTTAAATTTTTTGAATTGTCTGGGTAAAGATTGTATACCAAAGCATTTGAAATCTTGCATTGTATATAAAATAAATTGTAATGGTTGTAATAAGGTGTATGTGGGACAGTCGGGTAGAATCTTGGAAAAGAGAATAAGCGAGCATGTGTCTGATTGGAGACATAAAAGAGATTCTTCAGCCTTGGTCAAACACACGGCAGAGACTGGACATCATTTTGATTTTGATATTGATAATGTTAAAGTTTTGGACGTGGAATTTGTGGATAGAAAGCGTTTAATATCTGAAATGATTTTTATTAATAAATACGATAATATCAATGCTGTCTACGACACGCTAAATTTAAAAGGTGTGTTTAAGGATTGTATATACAGGTTAATATGATGTATTTGTTGTGGTCTTACATATACCTCGTTTGTATTGTACATTTCAGTTCGTTTCGGCAAGTCATGATGATAAGAGCGACTAACTGTTACTGTTGTAATTGTTTCTTTTATTTTTAACGATTCATGACTAATAAGGTTTTTTTCCTTCTTTATTTATCGTTTTTTTATTGTGTGCGTTTTTTTCTTGATGTATTAGTTTATAAAGAAATTTTTTTGTTTTAGACTTGAAAAGGGTTATCAAAAATATAACCGAAACGTAGTCGGAAATTGTATCCAATAAAGTTTTTTTGACAGCATAGCCAGTTCATTGTTTATATTTTTTAATTATTAATTCTTTATTTGACTGATATTTGACGCGTGAACTCAGATCACGCGCACTTACCGTTTTACGTTTCACGTGAGATCCAGAGATATATTTTCTTGTTTTATTTAAATATATTCACCGTTACAACATATAAAGATTAATGTGCTTATTATAATAATATAGAAAAAAAAAATACAAACAATCATTTACAACAAAAGAATTTTCATTACAACATAAAAAGAAGTTTCCTGTTCCAGAATTCTATGATTGTAAACTATGTGGAAAAATAATAAAATATAAGAAAAGTTTTGAAAGACATTTAAAAGGACATGAAGAAAGTAAAAAATTAAAATGTAATATTTGTAATAAATAATATGAAAGAAATGATTATTTTGTAAGATATTTGAAAACTCACGCAAATAGTTATGATAATATTTGTAACATTTGTAAAAAAAGATTTCATCAAAAAGATGACTTGAAACGTCATAAAAATATAATTGCAAGCAAAATATTATTAATATATTTTTAAAAAATGATATACAATAATTATATTAAAATAACATCATGAATAAAAGTATTTACTTTTTTATAATTTCATATTAGAATTGATTTAAGAGCAGGCCGGATTCGCTGTCCTTGTCTTATTAAGAATTTGGTTATTTACTCGAGTATTAATCGGTGTATTTGCAAATCGAAGGTTGGGCGCAATAGATATTATTATTATAAACATCTATGCACAAGAAAAAAAAATCTACCGCTTTGTTTTTGAGAAAAGTAAGGAACGCGAAAATATTATAAACATAAACTTTTACTTCGGTGTTCCTTACTTTTCTCAAAAACAAAACGGTAAAATTTTTTTTTTGTGCATAGATGTTCATAATAATAATATCTATTGCACTCAACCTTTAATTTAAAAATACTCCGATTAATACTTGAGTAAATAACAAAAAACTCAATTTTTACTCGGTCGGTATCAGATTCTACTCCGGCCTGCTTTTAATTATAATATATTATGTTTTAAAAATATTGAATTAAATTTATAATAACATTATTTTAGCTTAATATTTATAACATTAAATTATAGTGTAAATATGATTGATAATAATTAAAAAAGAAAAAGTGACGATAAATATTATGATATATCAAAGAAAGAAAAAAAATAATATTTTCTTTGACTAAATTTTTAAAAACAAAAATTATAATAGGAGATCAATCGGCGTATGTATTAATATCTTTTTTTTTAATAAATAATAATAAGAGATATGCTTCATATTAATAATATGATTCGTTAATTACTACAGATCTCTAATTACATATATTGAAGGAATTTTTGAAGAAAAAACGTTTACAAATAAACAAACTAAATTTTGAATTTTCAAAGAGTATGATAGGATAAGATAGGCGAAATGACACCTCTCGGGGATTTGAAATTTGGTTGCATGAATGGTAGACATATATCGAATAATGAATTTTAAGATTATCGAACCCCCCCTATCCCCCCCCCCTTCCCCCCGACTCTAAAAAACGTGTTTTTTCATTAATTTTAGTATTTGACATCTTAATTATTATTACCCAGTCTGGAAAAATTTTTACATAATTTTTGCATAAATACCCATAAAAAAAATGCTTACCTTGAATTTTTAACTCGGCGACCTAACCTAAAAAAGTTTCTAAAATCTTAAAATCGCTCTAAAAACTCGCCATTTGAAGGTGTAAAAAAGATATTTGGTGAAAAGTTTTGAAAAAATGATCTTAAAATGTAAGATTTTTTTCAGATTTGTCGAAGTGGTGCGCCATATCTAAAAGTCGAAAAAACTACTTTTTTAACGGTTTTTTAGTGTTTTTTTGCCACTTACGCCTCACTGAAGCTAATTTTAATAGATCTGATAGCATTTTTAAATTCTACGGTAAAAAATGCGTCGAAAATATGTAATATACTTGTTAAAAATATTTTTATACCATTTACTAGAAATCGAAAACAAAAAAGTAGTCTGCTTTAAGCATGTCGGAAGTACTATCTTTTCTTCTATGGTGTTTGAATAGCCATTTGTAATCTTCTTATCATTGAATTATACATATTTTCTGTGAATTTTTTCCTGTAGAATGTAGTGGTGCCATACGTTTTACTTTAACTAGTTTATGGAAGGGTCCAAAGAGCAAAAGTTAGTCTTTTCCGATTTTTTCAAAAGTTTTCACTGTATCCAATCTTTAAATAAACAGATAATATATTAGTTTCATATTTGAATTGTTTAATTTAGGTAAACAATTATTTTTGTAAAGAAAGTATTAAAAATTATATAGAACTTTTCGTTATTTTTATTCTGTAATTGTAGAAAATCAAATAAAAAAATATTGTATATAAAAGCAATGATATATATTTAAAAATCAATTAAGAATTAAAAAAGAGTTTTGTATAAAAAAGTTATCACTTTTCATATTAAGGAAATCATTACGTTGCATGCATTGTAGAAGAATAATAAAAACAGTAAATATAATACAGAATTTTTTTTATTCATTATAACAATATTTATTAATATTTAGTCATTATTTGCGAATATTGATTCAGTCTTCATCTTTACTGTTTTCTTCTATTACGGGTTCGATTTGTTGTACATCGAAGAGTGCAGTTAAGACTTCAGCTGGTCTAAATATACGAGATAAGTATCTTGCGTAACTTAAATAAAAAATAATAGCTGCTAGATGGGAGTAGCACCCAATTTTTCTGTCCCCGTTTGCACAATTGCAGCAATATTTCTTAATACCATTGATGCCGACCGTTTTTGAGCAGTACTGTAATAAACATTTATATAATATTAATACTGTATATGGGTAAATCTTTCATAATGTTAAAATTTCACCTGCAACAAATTAAAAAAAAAAAAATACAGGCACACGTGTAAAACTAATTTTCTCTGAATGTTGACGTATTATAATGAAAGAAAAAAATCGTGTTACTCACTTTTAAGGGTAGTCTTTTTAACAAACATCAAAAGACAGATTTTCGAGTAAATTTTTCATAGTGTTAAAATTTACTTTCAATAAATTAAAAAAAATTGAAGACACATGTATCAAATTTATTTTTTTTAAATATTGATATATTAAAATGATAATAAAAGAAAAAATCGCATTACTCACTTTTGAAGATAGCTTTTTTTAATATAAGACATTTAAATATATTCATTATTATCACACCCAGGTATAATATTTTACCTATCTCAGATCAGTTTTTTAAGTATTTTGGGCTATAATAGATCATTTTCCATTGAGCTTTTTCATTTTTACATGTTTAATATGTTACAGAAAATATTTAAATACGCAATTTACATTAATAATTACAAAATTTTTTGTAATAAATAAAATATGCCAGAAATGGCAATTTTTTTGGAAAATTCATTAATTAATTCGGGTATTAAAATTGAGTGATATTAGTTACCCAATGGCTTTTGGGATTCCTGATTACAAATCATAAGTGAGTGGAATATCAATTTATTTTTGCTAAAATTGTCAATCTTAGGGTATGAAATTTGACATAGATTTGTGTAGTTTATGTTTTCGAATAAAAATACTTATATTCCTTTTAACCAAATATTTTAGTTTATTTAATAAATATTAAATCTAAAAATTTTAAATTTAAAATCTAGAAATTTCAGTGATGATTCAACTCAACGTTCTAGGTGTAAGCTATTAAATACATACTAAAACTGAGCTTTTTAAAGTTTAAACTCTTTAGAATTAAAACATTGATAGAAACTAGGTAATCGATGTAAATTTGGAAAATTTAATAGCCGGGAAAAATTCAATGATTTCCAGAATACTCGAAATAATACTTCAAAAGCAACTTAAAGATTACATTGAGTATTATAAAATAGTAAATTACAAAGTTCACAACAGAGAAAAGATGAATCAAAGCTTAGGTTTTCATATTGGTGGATAAAAACCTATTTTCAAAAGTGAGTCACGTTTTTTAAGTATAATTTCAAACGAACAAAGAACTTTATCTACACTAGGCACACGTTCCTAATAAAAAAATTTCTCTTTGTGATTCTAAATATTACCTTTTGATGTAGTTTAAAATGTCACCGCTGAATAGTCTTTTTTACAGCATCGTATTTTCCAGAAAAAAGTAAAATATATAAATTTTTGGTAACATTTTAATAACCTTTCAGAAAGTACTTTTGTTAACAGGCACACACACATGCTCTTGATTTTCCAAAAGTATGTGTATAGATAAAGCTTTGGTGTGAATTTCAAATAAAAAAAGCAGTAGTCATTTTTTTTATAGCGGTAATTTATCATTTTACATGGCCTGGTAACATTTAAATTTAAAAAAAAAAACCCCTTTTCCCCATCCGCCATAAAATGACACGTCTAATTATCATTAAAAATATAACAAAATTAGTTTCTAATAACTCAATAAATCAGTGAACATTTGCTAACAAGATGTGCTATCTCATATTTAGGAGAAATGACGCAGTAACATGATTTTTAAAAGTATGAAAGAATTACCCATATAACATTTATACTTTTTTCTTCTGACGTGCCTCGATTGAACCTCAAATCTTACAATATCTGGCTGTTCTTTTGAACAGCTGAACAATAATGAACCGTCATCTTCTAGAATTTCTGCCAAATAGGAAACTAATTGCGATAACTGATAAGTACAGTAAAGAAAACTTTAAGATCTTTTAACGTTATTTCGGGAAAGTCAAGTATTTCCTCCGATGGTAACTGCTGAAAAGGTACGGTCTTTGATTCCAATTGTTATCATGGACTTCAAGCGCCAAAGTATTTTGAACATTTTTCATGAAGTTGATTCTTTCGATAATTTTTACCAGATTTTCTGCATCGGAATTCAATCTCTTGCCAAACGTGTTTTGCAAAAAGCAAGCAATCTTACAGAATAATCCAGCTCTTGGAAGAAGACCATTGTGGAATTGATGGTGAAGTAGCTTATACTTTTGGCCGATTATTCCATGTATCACTTCAACCACCCATCTAAGTTTAGTCACTAGACGAGACCCATTAGATTCTTCAGTGGTAAGTTGAGGTATATTACCTTTTAAAGCGGGCATTAAGACAGTAAATTCCTGTTTGTTCAAAAAATCCACTACATCTCAAAATCCTCGATCAAGAATAAAAATATCTTATTTTTGAAGAATCTCATTTAATCCATCAGGTTGCTTTAATATAGTTTCCAATATTTTAGCATCGTTATAATTTGCAGTGTAAGATCAAGCACAATCCACAATACAACCGTTTGTTGTGCAAATTGTAAATGGCTTGCTTCAGCTGTTTGGGTAAGGAGGAATTCCTGAAAATAAGCTTTGATTCTAAAATGTTTTCGTAAAATTTCGTTTTTCAGTAGATCTCATGGTACTTATTTTATTGTGCAGCTGGAGAATATCATCCCACGTGTGGCCAGTGAGAGCTTTTACGCGTTCTTCCAAAACCTAAAAATTTCCAATTTGGTCATGAAGCTGTGGATTCATGTTATCTGATATTTTGTTCATAAATAGTGAAAGTTCTGAAACTTGAATAACAGATTCCTTTGAAAAAATATTTAGTTGTAAGACTTCATCTTGATAAAATCTATTCTTTATTAGATGAATCTTACAACATTTATTTTTATTAGGTATAAAAATTTTTCTGGTAATAAACACTTGGATACGAGCTTCAATAGGCACATTTTGAATATTGTTTATAGATTTACATATAAAACAGTATCTGTGACTTATGCTTACTCTGGGAATGTACATATGAACATATTCAGTGTTTGGTTTAACAGATGGTTCATAAATTGAATAATCACTAGAGATTTGACCGTCCGAGGAATCAGTAAACTCCTAACTAGTTGCTGGTGTTGTATTTTGAGAGGAACTATTACTTGATAATCTAAATTACTAATATCTATGGGCATTCGGAGCCCCTAAATAATGTAAAGATAAAGGGTGGCGGACACCCTTAACTTATTCTACGATCTTAATAACTACGCGGCAGCCGGACAGAGTCCTTTAATTAACGTAATATGTAATGGGTGGACGACACCCTTAAGTTATTATAAAGTCTACTATTTACACGCGGCCGGACGGAGTCCTTTAAAATATGAAACAAGTAATGGGTAGACGACACCCTTAATATATTCTATAAGTCATGTAGTGGCGGACGCAACAGCTGTGGGTGGACGAGACCCTTAATTAAGCCAGTTGCAATATGTGAGATAGAATACAATATTTTGGGTGGACGTCACCCTCAAATTCAGCGGCGCAAGTTCGGCATTGCGGCGACGGCAAAAGATTGCGAGTGTGCTCTAGGCAGCATAGATTTATGCCTGTGTGTTCACTTGACGTAACTCTAGTACTGCCAGCATATGCACTGTAGTGTAGACCTGTGTGTGCACTTAGTCTACCCGGTTGAAAATAAACACATAGTTTTATTACATGATTTTATCATATGGTTTTATTATGTGGTTTTATCATATGATTTTATTACATGTTTTTTGATTTCAATTTATCATATGATGAAAGTATATGATAAAATCATATAATATAACCCTTTGATGAAATCGTATAGTGAAACTATATGGTGAAGACAAAATAAAACCATATTCACGGAGAGAAGAAACAGTTAACAGCTACTTAAAAAATTTGGAATCATTACTAACTTTGTTCGGCAATAATTAAAGGTAAAGGAATAAATACAAATCTATAATTTAGCGCCACGCGATAAAAGTAAGGTTATGATTTTACAAATGATCTGAGAAAACTAAGGACTGATTACTAAAGAGTTAGTCATAAAAGATAGCTAGTCATAAAAGTTAAATGAAGAGTCAAACTGAGAATTATTGTCTGCAGTCTGCCTATAGGCAAACTACAGACAATAATTCTCAGTTTGACTCTTCATTTAACTTTTTATGACTAGCTACCTAACTCTTTAGAAATCAGAGGGGCTATCCAAGTAGTGATACACATCTATGTATTACGCGAATTCTATGCGCGCGCAGACTTTTTATTCTCTTGCCGACAACTATCATCGCAATACATACATACATATCGTTACTTAAATATCCCCTCAGTCCTTAGTTTTCTCAGATCATTTGTAAAATCGTAACCTTACTTTTGTTGTGTGGCGCAAAAATATAGATTAGTATTTATTCCCATTCCTTTAATTATTAACGAACAAAGTTAGTAATGATTCCAAATTTTTTGAGTAGCTATTAACTGCTTTTTCTCTCCGTGTGTATGGTTTCATTTTGTCTTTACCATATAGTTTCACTGTACGATTTCATCATAGGGTTATATTATATGATTTTATCATATACTTTCATCATATGATAAATTGAAACCAAAAAACATGTAATGAAACCATATGATAAAACCACATAATAAAACCATATGATAAAATCATGTAATAAAACTATGTGTTTTTTTCAACCGGGTACCCTCATGTGCAAGAGAGTGAAGCTCTGCCTAAGCTGTGGTGCTCCATAAGCCAAGGCAGCCAGCTACTACCTGTCTCACTCTCTCTTAGCCTTGTGTGCTCACTTAGGTAAAGAGATATATTACATATTTTCGACGTATTTTTTACCGTAGAATTTAAAAATGCTATCAGATCTATTAAAATTAGCTTCAGTGAGGCGTAAGTGGCAAAAAAACACTAAAAAACCGTTAAAAAAGTAGTTTTTTCGACTTTTAGATATGACGCACCACTTCAACAAATCTGAAAAAAATCTTATATTTTAAGATCATTTTTTCAAAACTTTTTACCAAATATCTTTTTTACACTTTCAAATGGCGAGTTTTTAGAGCGATTTTAAGATTTTAGAAACTTTTTTAGGTTAGGTCGCCCAGTTTAAAATTCAAGGTAAGCATTTTTTTATGGGTATTTATGCAAAAATTATGTAAAAATTTTTCCAGACTGGGTAATAATAATTAAGGTGTCAAAAACCAAAATTAATGAAAAAACACGTTTTTTGGAGGTGGGGGAAGGGGGAGATGGGGGGGGGGGGTTTGATAATCTTAAAATTGATTATTCGATATATGTCGACCATTCATGCAACCAAATTCCAAATCCCCGAGGGGTGTCATTTCGCCTATCTTATCCTATCATATTCTTTTTGATTAATAATTCTAAAGGGTTAAAAATTCAATGTAATATTTTCAATGAAAAATTTTAAAAATATCTAAAACTAAACAAGGTAATTTTATATGATCAAACACATTAATAATGATTTATTATATAATATCAAGAGGCGCGTGTCGCGCCTCGAAGGCATGTATGGGTCTCATGAACTCGCAGCCTGAGAGGCCGCAACACGCGCCTTATATAATCTTTGAATTTTTAAAAATCTAACCTTTACATCTTAATAAATACAATTTTTTCGTTTATTTTATACTATTTTTCTTGTTTTTTTGGTAAATTCTTAATTAATTATGCTTAAGAGTCAGCTGTATACCGACACAGTTACCTGTTTTACCGAATCTATTTAAAATTTATTTTTTATAAAAACTAATAGCTTCAGACAGAAATAAAGAGATGGTTTCGATTCGTGTAATAGAAAGCAATATTTTCTCTGATAAGAATAATTTAATTCCACCGCTTTATTTTCAAGAAAAATTGGAATAACTTGAAAATCCCATCATTTGACACTAATTTCTAATTTTTGAAGTTATTCCAACTTTTCTTAAAAACGAAGCAATAAAATTAATTCATACTAATCAAAGAAAATATTACATTTTATTAAACACATAGAAACCATTTCTTTATTTTTGCCTCTTGTTGCTAATTTTGGGAAAAAAGTCAATTTTTTAATTAGAAAAGGACAGAGATACAGCGGACTCTTAAATTTAGATTTTATGGCATTGATAAATGTATATAGTATTTATGAAATAGTTTTGTAGTAAGTCATTATCCTGATTTGAACTTTTCTTCATCTTTTTTGACTTCGACGTTTTCACCTTGACATCCTTTCACCCAAACTTCCGGCTATTCGAAAGTCAATTAAATATACTCGTTTCATGAAAAAGAAAGAGAGAGAAAGAGAGAGGCTAAAAAGTTACTTCTGCTATCATTTTAATTTTTTTTTTTTAATAACCTATAATTTTTTCTATTTATTATTTCTGGGTAGTTGAAGAAAGCAAATTATACATATCTCAGTAGTTATATATTGCTTTAAGATAAATGAAACGACCAGAAAAAAAAATTTTCCTATTTTAAAAAGATATAATTTTCATTGATATTTATAACCTTATGTGAAAGTAGTAATGAATAATGTCAAGCAAAAAATTATATAAAAGAAATATTGATGAAGAGATAAATAATAAATAGTTCATTTATGTGAATGTTACTACAATGTTAGTTGTTTGAATTAAAATTTACATCAACATCTAATTTTAATTAAGTTGCTCCAGAAATAAATTTGAATGAATTAAAATTATTATATGCTCTTTGGTATAATTAACAAGATCCTGATAGACAAAATAATTTACAAATTTGTAATCAAAAGTTAAAGTTTATTATAAAAAATTATGGATATTTTATAAGGAAAATATTATGAAAAAAAAATTAAATTCGTACCAAAATTAAATTTGATGCAAATAGAGCAAAGAAAATAAAAAGAATTTTTTAAAATTTTAATTAGTGTTAAATAATAAAATGATTTTATTTATATATAATCTTATTTTGTGTAATCTTAAAATAGTGATAAAACTCAAGCAAAAAATAATCAAAAGACTGATGAAGATGAAGTGATAAATAAATAATAGATATTCTATGTATATGTAAATATTATTTCAATGTTATTTGTTTATAAAAATTGACATCAGTATCTAATTTGATATAGATTATGAAGATTGTTTAGAATCCTGGCTAACAAAATAATATAAAAGTTTAAATCAAAGTTATGAGTTAAAGTTCGTAGAAAGCAAATTTCTGAATTTCAAAATATTTTAAAATATATCTTTGTTTATAGCTTCATTACTTAAAATCTATAGTTTATTAAATTAAAAATATTGTTTATAGCTAGAAAAAAAATTGAAATCGTATTACTTCTTAAGGAACTAAGAACATAATTATAATATGGCTTTATGCGAATAAGTACAATGTACTCAAAAGAAAAATCCATTCTTCGTAAAAAGGATTATTCATTACAGTTTTGAAAAGTAATTTTGCATAAATACAAAAATCTCTGATGGAATACATAGAATCATATAGACATTTTGTAAATAAAGCTATAAATGATAGAATATAGAAATAAATTATAAATAGCTAGTCTATCTTTTCTTGTTGCACAATCCTTTTGAGGTATTATGCCTGAGTTAAAGTTCAAAAAAAATTTAATTTAAATGTAATGATAAATATTTTTTCTTTTAATATTAATTGATGAAACTTTTTTGTATCATAAATATATATTAAATATAAGATCTTAATCCATGAATCATTTCAAAAGACGTTATCCAGCGATTAAAATAATTTTCTTTTGTCGATGACTTGATTTAGTTTATTTTTGGAGTTGTCACATAACTTCTCAGCCAATTTTCAACAAATTGACTTCAAAATTTCCATGGATCTTTAATTTATATATCTTCACAAGTTTATCATTTCAGTTTGAAAAAAAAATGAATCAATAGAGTTTGGTTTGGAAAAAGTTAAAAATATTATAAAAATATGGATTTTTTTGGATTTTATGTAAGTAATTTAATTCAACATTCACTTGAGCTTGTCTTATCAAAATTCCAGCTCAATAAACTTGTGAAGATATATAAACTGAAGATCTCTGAAGTTAATTTGTTCAAAATTGGCTGAGAAATCCTGTGGCAACTACAAAAATTTAAAGAATCAAGTCATCGATAGGAGAAAAGGATTTCAACCATCAAATGAGGTCTTTTGAAATCATTCATGGATCAAAGTCTTAAATTTAATATATATTTAAGATAAAAAAAGTTTCATCAATTAATATTATAAGAAGAAAAAATTATTACTACATTTGAATTTGATTTTTTTTCAGACTTCAACTCAGGCTCAATAACATAGATGTTATTGTTTCCTTTTAGCCAAATATGATAAGAGATAAAAAAATAAATTAAGTGAATAATTTATGTGTTATCATTTTTATTTAGTAAAATAAATGTGGATTATTTTATAACAATATTTATTTATTTAAAAAACATGTTAAATAAATTTTTCCTAAAACATGAATTTTCATAAAATAATTAGATAGGTTTTATGAAAAGCACGAATGATCAAATTTATAATATCATTGTCTCTAATTGAATTGTAATTGATTGTTTAAGAAATATTAAACTTCAATTGTGAATTTACCTATGATGTTACACTATATAAAATCCAGGAAAAGTTGTGAAACCTTTCCAAAAAATAGCTTTAAAAAGGTAAAAGTCTAGGCATCCATGAATCTCATATCTGAGATTATAAATGTCTCTTTTTTCAAATTTTTATAATAAATTTATAATAAATGGCCACATTTATTATTATCTCTATGTTAATAATTCATTGTTTAAAAAATATTTAACCTGAATTTTGAATTTACTTATATTAATACAAAAATTTAAACCCAGGAAAAGTCGTGAAATCTTCCCAAAAAAAAACCTTTAAAAAGGTAAAAGTCTAGGCATTTATGAGTCTCATATTTGAGATTATAAATTACTCTTTTTTTTCACATTTTTTAATGTAAAAAGCATTTTTAATAAATTTTCCCTAAAATAGAAATTAATATAAAATAATCAAATGGGTTTTATAATAAGTGAAATGGCTACATTTATTATTGTCTCTATGTAAATAATAACTCATTTTAAATACATTTTTTCTTTTACATTAAATTACAACTTCTTCCTTTAATTGTTCTTCAATCACTTCTTTTATTAATCTTAAAATTATATGTATAAATTCCAAACTTACAGCTATGAAAATAGTGCAATCATTAGAAATTGGTCATGTATTTTATGATAATTAAAGGAATCACATTATTTTGAAAAGAAACAAGAAATATTTCATTTTACTTTTTATCATCCCATTTTTTTTTAGTTTTTTAATTCTTTTAAATATTCTACTTTATGCAATAAAAATGTCTTCAAATATTCTTCTTCGTACAATTGAAATAGAAAATGTGATAATTCTTTAATTAATCGATTTCATTTATTTTTAATACTTGCCGCCCCCGCTCTAACGTACATTAATGGTGAATTATTTTCTTTCCTACTCAAATTAATTATCAACGTTTTCAATCTGATTAACTGCGATGATCATCAATGGCAATTAAAATATATTTATCTATGAATACAATCTTTTTGCAAAATAAAAACATTAATAAAATTTCTATATTCTAACATATATATACGTGAACTAGTACTTATATACTTAAAATAATAGATTTTTGAAAATTTTAAAATTACTCCATAATGTCCGTTAGAGCGGGGGCAGCAAGTATTGAAAATGAATGGAATAGATTAATTAAAGAATTATCACATTTTCTATTTCAATTGTACGAAGTAGAATGTTTGAAGACATTTTTATTGCATAAAGTAGAATATTTAAAAGAATTAGAAAACTGAAAATGAATGGGATGATAAAAAGTAAAATGAAATATTTCTTGTTTCTTTTCAAAATAATGTGATTCCTTTAATTATCATAAAATATATGACCAACTTCTAATGATTGCACTATTTTCATAGCTGTAAGTTTGGAATTTATACATATAATTTTAAGATTAATGAAAGAAGTGATCGAAGAACAATTAAAGGGAGAAGTAGTAATTTATTGTAAAAGAAAAAATGTATTTAAAATGAGTTATTATTTACATAGAGACAATAATAAATGTAGCCATTTCACTTATTATAAAACCCATTTGATTATTTTATATTAATTTCTATTTTAGGGAAAATTTATTAAAAATGCTTTTTACATTAAAAAATGTGAAAAAAAAGAGTAATTTATAATCTCAAATATGAGACTCATAAATGCCTAGACTTTTACCTTTTTAAAGGTTTTTTTTTATTTATTCATTATTATTTCAGAAAATATTATTAGAGAATGTTAACGTATCAAAATCGAAAGGATGCAATAAAGGCAATAGCGTATACGAATTAACATTAAAATATTATTTAAATATTATTCATTTAGGAACAATATATTATAAAATAATATACCAATTAAAATTAATTTTGAAGAAATTTAACTGAAAAATGGATTAATACGTAATTAAATATAATTGTAAAAAATACTATAAAAAAATTAATAATTAATTTTTAATTTTCACATAAAAAATGATCTAGACAAAAGTTGCTCAAAAAATAGGAGCCGTCGATTGGTGTAATCAGATTTGACCTTGAAATCAATTTCCAAGGTTAATTGAAGGTCAAATCGCTTTTTTCTTATGGAAGCTCATATTTTTCAACCCCGATTCTGAAAAAGCGGAAAATTTTACATCCGAAACCATATTTGAAAAATTTCTTTTCCGTGGCCCTTAAACGTTAATTACAAGAGGAAACACCGAAGTCAGTCAGTCAATCCTACGACCACGTAAACTGAAACTACATTTAGACTTGCCTTCTTGAAACCAAGGTGGACAATTAAGTCACAACTTACATGACCTGAAGCTAGTAACTAATCTAAGGGCCGGTAGTCAACCGAGTCACCATGCAGAAGTTCATTTTTCGTCTTGATTGCTGTAGTTTGAGCTTTCCAAAACCTTACTCTTAGCGCTACCCAAAAACAATGGCATGGATAATGATAATTGAAGGTCTTTTCAAGATAAAAAAAATACCCGTTTAAAAAAAACTGAAAAAGTAGATCTGCAGTCTAGAGTTCAATTGAATAACGCCTTAAAACGCTATTTCATGTGATTTGCACACCACCGTGGATGAATTTGAGTAGTTCTGACACAATCGCAATATTTTTCTTCAAAAAGTAGAAGGAAAGACGAAAGTTCTCCGACCAAGTGTTAAAAAAGTGTATTTTTTAAATTCAAAGAGCTGTAATTTGGCACCCAGGCCACTTTTAGAACAAAAATTTAAGCTAGGTTCGTAGATTTTATTCGCGATCCTCACTTGCCTTAATTTGGCTGATAATTATTACTTTGACCCACATGAATTTCAAGTTGGTCAAGGTGGTTTAGTACATTGACTTTCTACCTCATCTGAGCTTACATTCCTTGGCGTTTAAATTTATTCCGACAAGCAGATAGGCGCAATTTCGCAAAACTAATCTATGATTGACTAACCCCAGTGAGTAAAATTTTTTCGCCAACAGCGAAGTTTTCATCCTTGTTGACCTCGGAAAATTTTAATTGTGCGCCCAGTTGCAAGCTTCAAAATTGATAAATTTTAATAACCGCGTGCGCTATAACCTATTCAAATAAAACACTTGAATAAACAAATTAAGTCCGAGGATGGCCGATTATTCTCCTAATGAAATAGTCGACATAATTTCAATTCTCGGAGAATGTAGAAACAATGCACGTCAAGCAGTAAGACTGTACGCTGCACGGTTCCCGAATCAGGAGACATCCTAACCACAGAACTATAACACATCTGGTTGCCAGAGCTCGTCGAGGACATCTTCATCGGCAAGGCAGGCGTCGCCAATACGATGAAAACGATCCTCGTATAGTAGCGTTTCTTGCTGCTGTTAATCTTGACCCTCGCACTAGCTCTCGGGAAATTGAAAGAGAATCGGATGTACTGAGAAGAACAGCATTAAGAATACTGAATAATCTTAGATACCATGCCTACCACATAGTGCTGGTCCAAGAGTTAAGACCAATAAACTTCCAAATGGAAATAGAATTTAGCCGTTGGGCATTAGGCATCATCCGGAATGATCCAAATTTTTTCAATTATGTGCTTTTCTCGGATAAATCTCAATTTTGTAGTACTGGAGCGTTGAATCGACATAACTGTCATTATTGAGCAGATCAGAATCCACATTGGTTTAGAGCCATATATTATCAATGTCGCTGGTCCTTGATGGTCTAGTGTGGGATTATCAATGAGTACCTAATTGGACCCTACTTCTTTGAAGAAAATGTCAACCAACACAGCTACTTGGCATTGTTGAGATATCACTTGCCAAATCTTCTTGAAAATGTTGATATTGAAACAAGACAAAGAATGTGGTTCCAACAGGATGTTGCGGCACCACATTATGCAAGAATGGTTAGGCAATTTTTAAATACTTGTTACCCTGGAAGATGGATCGGTGGAGGTGGCCCCATAAATTAGCCTTCTATCTCACCTGACTTTACACCCCCTGATTTTTATTTATGGGGCTACCTGAAAAATGTTGTTTATGCGCAGAGGCCCACAACTACACAACACTGTAGGCTACTTTCAAAGACGTTTGCGCTTATGCCTACAAGAAAATGGGCGCACTTTCGAACAATTGATTCGTGGTTGACTGACTCGAGTGGGCGGCATCGTGAGAGGCAAGGGGACTCACGCTTATCAATCACCCTAAAGGAAACAGTCCTTACTACATCCACGCCGTTATTTCTGGGTAAAGCTAAGAGTAAGGGTTTGGGAAGTTCAAACTACAGCAATCAAGACCAAAAATGAACTTCTGCATGGTGGCCTAGTTGGTTGCCAACCCTCGGATTAGTGACGTCTATTACGCTAGCACAGCCACATTAAAACGCAACGATCTAATCTATACCATATTTCGTTGCTAACTTGTTGCTAATTTGTTACGCCAGAAACGATTTTGTTGCTCCAGCCGTTTTTGATAAACCACGGCTGTGCTAGCCTAAATCTTACGCTAGCGCGACCACTGCAGTAACTTTTTTTTTCATCAAGATATTTTAACGATTCGAACGGGATATTTTGTTGCTAATTTGTTGTTGAAAGATGGTATGTCGCTGGATTTCGAAATATTATTATTTGACTGAATAACTAACACCATACCTTAAAAAAATTTGATAATTGACTTAATTTAAGGGTGGAATATAAATTAATAAAGAATATGTCGATTAAATACATTAAGGGGCTTGGTTAAGCCAAGATAGTCGTTATAGTTAATCCTGGACAACAAACTAGGAGCGTATTCAAGAAGAAATGATGAAATAACTGCAACAAAAGATACGGTTGAGTTAAATTTATTATATGTTAATGGCGGCTACTACAGCGTACAGGTAGACCCTATCACACTGAGGTCTGAAGCTCGACTTGCTTGCTCGAGAGCTCGCAACGTTTTCTTTACTTACAAACGGCTAGAGCGACGCCTATACTAAGTTAATGCCTGCGTGGTACTGAACGTAGCCACATTCTCTCCCCTAAATGCCAGTGCAGTATACAAAAACCGCAATGAATTTAAGCTATTACAATACAAGCTAGTGAATTATCGCAGTAATTATTGTTTTCTTTTTATTAATTACAGGCAGATAATTTACCGTCCAAGAACAAAAGTTCTTTGCTATACAACGTGCATATTGCAGCCACTCATTCCTGCAAACTTTCTGAAATGAACGTGCGTAACACTCATTTTGCCACATCTATACATGCATTCCTTAAATACATCAGTCTTGTTGCGTAAAATATAAGCACTTTGTGCTTTACAACCAATATTCAATATATGCGAGCTTAGAAATCTTTTTAGCTCATTATGACACTCACTGTTTTAACAACAAAATATATTCTATATAAAAAATACAGTCTTTACATAAAAAAAAATATTTTTTTACATGAAAATACGTTTATAAAAAATATATCGCTTTTACAAACATATGTCCCACTTACGCAGAAGTACAAGTCCAATTATATCTAATCTTCATACTACGCACAATGCGCGACCGGCCTGATTACGCCCTTTTTATGATAGTAAGTACTTCTCCTACTAGACTAGCACGAATTTTATATCCGCCTAAACGCGCCAAAATCTCTCTTATGCTATTAGTTTTTCATTTGATAAGTATCACAGTAAGATTGTCTGTGCTGCTACATAACGCTTCGGGAAAATCCAATTTTAAGAATTTAGTTTTCTATTTTCCTAGGATGTTTACTATAATGCGGTTATTGGTTACGTTAATACTTTTGAGGGTTGATGACATTATTAAATTGGGACTATAAACCTATTCGATCAGCGGATATTTCTCGTTGGTAAAACTAAGTTTCCACTTCTCTAATAAATTCTGTCTATTAAAGATGTGTTCAAGTAGCATGAAGTCATACACCTCTTTATCACGATTGCACGCATCATGCAGCGATAACACTTTTAATGACAAATTGACCCTGATAAACACTACAATCTGATGTATTTGTATTCTTTTACAGTTGGTTATAACTGACACTTTTAAATTGTCTAAAAGCTGTCGATTTGAAAATTTTAAATTTACTTCATCGTTATTACTAATATGCAATTTTTCTATATTATACAACTGGACCTGTCTGCCTATAGCAGATCTTGTCTTTCCTAAAATCAATTTTTAATACAAGGCCAGTTATTGAGGATTTCCAGGATCTTGTCTGTGATGTCAACGCCAGACGCGTCAACTTTCTCTAAGTGTCGTAATTTGCCCCGCTGGACATCGAGAATTTTACTTTACAAACTACTATTTACATTAGTTGGACCAACCAGGATGTTCTTGAATCTAAAATTTGCTGCATCGTGGAGCATCAGTCGGAGCGGTTGTGCTGTTGATAACTCCTAATTGACGAAGAAAAATCAACTCTGAGGTCTAGGAAAAGTTCGGAGAAATGACAGGCCTTAAAGAAAGTGAAGAACTCATTAGCGCTAAGATACGCAACAATCATGTCCAGCAGGACTTTATCGCTCAAAAATATGAGCATTTCTTTACTAAACAGCCAGCTATCAGTAATGGGCCACCTCACGGGGACACCCTGTGCACTTCAGTGCTCCTCGTGCGGCCTTACTCTTATCTTATATGACCTGCCGCTGTCGTACCTCCAACATAGATAACCCATGCCAACCATGCATTGTATCTTTGCTGAAACTGCGATGTTGTTACACAGTATGGTAGCTGAAGTTTTGCCAGCATGATGAGCTACATTCACAATCTCGTAACCATTGCAATCCGCCTCTCTCAATATTC
Organism: Anastatus disparis; assembly: GCA_017163975.1. Classification (NCBI taxonomy): domain Eukaryota; kingdom Metazoa; phylum Arthropoda; class Insecta; order Hymenoptera; family Eupelmidae; genus Anastatus; species Anastatus disparis. The sequence goes on along the minus strand of JAFFSR010000401.1, from coordinate 1,633,778 downwards.
CGTCTATATCTTCTCTAGATATAGTAACAAAGATGTTAAACATGAAGAGCTTAGTGACCGACTGTCCATTAACTAAAAGGACTAGGTGCAAGGTCGTATGCTTTATGTATTCTTGAGCCACTTTCGAGCCAATATGGCGAGTATTACGCCTCCTCCTCTCATAATCCTTAATCCTAAAATATCCTTTGTACTCTTTCATATTTAGGAGAGCCAAAAAGCAGTCTGCCTTGATGGTATGACATTGCTGACTATCCTTGAACCGCTCAAATTCTGCAATGGTCCACTGGAGTGCCTCCATGCTATTTGCAGAATAACATGGGGTTAGGTGTTTGTTAATCTTATTAATAGCCTATATTACTATGCGCATTTCTATTTGCAGATGTTATAATACTAGCTAGATATACTATCGTGATTTAAAATCTATTTTATATAACACTCGAGTCATATCCTAAACCAATATTTGGTAGATGGTTTCACTCCGACATGCCGTCTAAAAATGTGCTACCAACCTTGTCATAATCTACTGGCTTACTACGTCCGACATATGCTAAATCAGTCATATACTTGCTAAATGTTTTAGGAACGTGAGTTCCGTCAAAACAAGTTTGCGAAAATGCTGGAATATCGTAAAATGCATAATTTTTGCGCGCTCGCAACAGTTGAACATAATTAAATATCTTTGCCCATGGCAAAGAACCTGTTGCCCAAAATAACAAATTAAATAAAAGTGACGTTAGGTCAGCGCGTCGGATACATAAAAAATTGTAAACGTCTCTGCTCCTAAAGAGTCCATTACCCCTCTGTGCACCGAGTGTAACGGGTCCATTGGATCCAGTGTATATTGGTGCAGCTTGGTTAAAACCTGACAGATAAACCTGTTCTGGATTATTCCTGTCAAGGAAAATATTTTTGGGTTTGATGTTGTTATATGACTGACCTGTGCTATGCACAAACTCTAGTGCGAGGACCAACTGCCAAGCCACCGAGTAAACCTGATCCAAAGGCAATATGCCATTATTGTCAGCCAATATATCACCCAGATTTTTTTCATATCGTTCGGTGGTCAAAAATCTATAACGATTCGAAGCCACCATGAACTCGCCATGAGCAAAAAATCAAGCAATGGATAATGAGGGTAATTGTCGCTCCTCTATCCACTTGTTCAACTTTTCAAAGCTAGAAAAACGCACAGAGAAGTTAATTTTGACGTCTACGCGTTTTTTATGAATTGGTTTGATTTTAGCGATCGTTGATGGCAAGCTGACCGCTAATTCACCACAAGCTTCTACAACAAATGTGCAACCCCAAGAGCCTTCGCATAGCATCTCTTCCAGTGACCATCTCTGGCCAGTAGTGTCAGAGATAATAGTTTCTCCAGGAATTACCTGACTAACTTCTTGGTTAATATGCTCACCAACGGCCGATGTATTTTGATCGATGTTGTGATCATCAGTACTATTGTTAGCGTCTAAATCTGCATCATCCTCCTCAGAGTTTATACTTGCAGGATTCAGCTCAACATTTAATTCAGACTCAGCAATAAGATCACTGGGTGTATCTCTTGCTTCCTCTGCGTCGAAAGTGTCCGTCGCCGTTTCGTTCGTCTCTATATGTACCTGTACTCTAACTACAGTTTTACTGTTGCCTTTGTTTTGTGTTTTTGCAACTTCTTGTTGGTATTCCTCTGGCTCATTATTCATACTATGAGCTGGTTTAAGTAATTCAGCTGCAACGGTTTTATTCCTTCCTTTAACCTCAATGACGAAGTTCTTACCATTATCTGAGCGGGAAATCACTTTAAATGGACCAGCATAAGTTTTATCCAGTGTCAGTCGTTGCACTTCGTCTTTACCCAGGTTCTGCACGAGGGTTCAAAATTTATCCTCGGCTGATATTATGCATTTTTAGACATTTGGTTTTCAAACAAGAAAAACCATATTTTCACCTCTTCTTTCCATAGAGGCTGAAATTTTACTTCAAACGCAGAACCTAAGTTCAAACCTACTCCAATAATGATGGTAGGTCTGTTCTGCAATGAAGTGGAAGCGACGACCGAAGACGCAGGGTTATTATAAAGTATGACAGGTGGTTCATGTATTTGCGCATCTACCGTATTATTACTATTAGACACACTCTGAAAAGCATTAGTAGTAGACGTTGCTGCATCTATCGTTTGACCGTTATTACTCTCAGTACTAGAAGTGTTAATGTCTCCCTTACTCTGTGTAAGTAATTTTAATGTCTCGGAAATGCTAGCTGGAGTTTCCTTGACCATTATTAAACGACCACCCAAGGTCGGTTTCTTATTTTTATCTTTGAGCGGTTTGGTTATGGCGTTTACGTTTACGTCGCCGGTTGCTAGACCCTGCAAACCTAAGTTACTTTCTACCTCATCTACCTTAACTAAATCATAGAAATTATCAGCATCGTTCGGAGGAGCCATGTTGTACACAGTCTTATTTCTAGTCATAGACTGAGTATTTGTAAGGGACGAATGTTCTACTCTACGCATACCTTAGCAACGCTCAAATTAACATACCTGCGTCTAGAACCCACGCTAACGAATGGTCTAACACGCCAGGCCACAATTATCTCCACTCAAACGTACACTCTCACTCTAACACAAAGGGTTGAAACAGAGTCGTAGACTAAAATTAATCAACATAAATACAAATTTGTGCATAAAAGACTAGAAGTTCATAAATTTACTTTGCCAACGCCTGGTCTCCCAGAGTCATGAGCTTCGGACTCACAGATTCTAACAGGGATAATATCCAAAATGTCTCCGTGATCAACTATGGCATACGCCAGCACTCACAAGCTCTTAAGAAGAACAAACATCGCACGTCAAAAAAAATACACTCATACTGCACATTTAAAAACAAAGGTCCAATTGCCTGCTGGCTCTATTCACGCGCTTTATGAACTAAAATAATATAATTACAACTATCTGACTTGTAGACTAAACTAGCTAATGAAAATCGAATCGGGTCGGTCACGCATATGTGTCACGTGAAAAGACTGAGATCTACAGATTTATTTACATATGTTGAGAATTTATATAATGTTCACTATTACGAACAACTCTTAATGATCTCACTTCGTTCACGGGTGTTGTCTCGTGATTACGCTTTAAATTTTTCGTGCACCTCATCAGAAAACAAAGAGAGAGCGACTTAACTGTAGCGTCTATTACTTATTATGTTGTAAACCTTTTAATTTAAATAAAGTCAACTCTCTATGGCTCTTCCGGTGACATCCCAAAAATGACGAACAAGAAAAAATTGAATTTAATTTTTTTATGAATTTGATTACAGAAAAAAAAGAAAAATTTTAAATGTATATTTTGTTCTCGATTCCTGACTAGAAAGCGAGAGAAGAGTAACAGAGGATTTATACATGATACTAAAGTGACACTGAATTTAATTACAAATAAACATCCTTTATACGCTCTAATTCACTACCATTCTCTCCAGGTATTCCAAACAAAGAAAAATTTATTGAACAAAAATAATATTTAAAAAGTAAAAAATCTTTAAATTTTAAATATAATAAACTTAATTTCAATATTTAAATAAGCTATTTAAATAAATTAAACTCACGAGACAACTGTTAAATAAATCTTATTATACGCAAATTTGCTCCTTCGAACGATGTTGAATGCTGTTAAACGCGTCCCGATGACTTTCAAGAAAAAAATGTTTTAATTTCAACGTTGCAAAAAAAAAAAAAAAATGGCGTCGGTGCCGTTTCCGGACGCAATCGTAGTGCTTTCAAAATTTGCTGTCACAAAATGGCCGCTGTAACATGATTCCCTTTTACGTTTTATCTTTTTTGTTCAATTTTATATTTTATTATTTTTAATTTTTATCTAAATTCCTTCCTTTGTTGTTCAATCTTTATATTTTATTATTTTCTATATTTTTAAAGGGTACCCCCCGTTAAGATAGTCAATTTTGCCCTGGCCCTGAAATTTTTGTTTGACCTTGTAACTTTGTTTTGGATGAAAAAAAAATAGTTTTCGTCATATTTGTAGACCGCGACCCCCCTCCCCCTGTCCACAGCATGGAAAAAATGACTTTTTCACTATTTATTTTTTTTCTCCGCATCTAGTCGGTAAAAAAACCCCAAGAAAATCGTGCTTATAGCTTAAATGGTGACAAATCACGTAGAATTTTTTCATAAACCTAAAACGATGAAAAAAAATTAAAACCCTTCTTATTTTCATGGAAAATGCGGTACAGGGCCAATTCTTGCAAAAAAACTTGTATTTTGTTTAAAATTACTCGCCTGAATTTTTCCAGATATTTCCTGTTGGTGCGCCATAGTTAAAAATGCAAAAAACTCATTTTTTTAGTCTTACGTAAACTACTCTAAGAATTTGTTTAAAAAATTGTATAGTAATTATTTGCTACTGTTGAAATAATAAAAACATTTGAAAACTGATTTTCTTCGCATACTATAAATTTTTGAGCATTTTGAAAATTTTTAAAAAAGTTGTTATTTTTTATTATTTTTCTATTTTACGAAAACCATTCGATAGATTTGCATCAAAATTTGTATGCAAGTTATTCGCTATTGTCTAAAGAAAATAAGCTTTAGAAAACTAATTTTCACAGTACAGTTTTAATTTAAGAGAATTTCGAATTTTTATTTCTCATTTATCTTTTTTCTTGGCGTAATTACGATTAGAAATTTCGTTGTCATCGTTCTTTTAAAGTACAAATTTATAAATAAATATTAATGTTAGACAATTTTTTTATATTAAAATCTCATTTAAATAAATATTAAAAAATTAATGAAACTCAAAGAGCTCTATGAGAAAGCATTCCGCCGAAGCACTTGGCAGCGTTTTTGGTCCATTGTGCAGCACGCCTACTAGCGTGTTTTCAACGGCTACAACGGGCCAGCAACAAAGTAGCGATCCAGCAATGATCCAGCACACCTGGAACATCAAGTTCAACGTTTTTTTCTGACGAGGTATGTGCAGTGCACGCGCAAAAATTCGCTCCTAAAAATCATCTTTTCTGCGTAGTTGCGTGTTTAATAAAAAATAAAAGGTAAAACTGAAAAAATCAAGAAAATCAACAAGTAAGAAGAACCGGTACAAGAATCAATTTGGTGAGCCGGCCGCAAAACGCAGAAGGAGGAAATTTTCTTAAAAAAAGAAAGGGTACCCCCCGTTAAGATAGTCAATTTTGCCCTGTCCCTGAAATTTTTGTTTGACCTTGTAACTTTGTTTTGGATAAAAAAAAATAGTTTTCGTCATATTTGCAGACCGCGACCCCCCTTCCCCTGTCCACAGCATGAAAAAAATGACTTTTTCACTATTTATTTTTTTCTCCGCATCTAGTCGGTAAAAAAACCCCAAGAAAATCGTGCTTATAGCTTAAATGGTGACAAATCACGTAGAATTTTTTCATAAAGATTTGATGATGCTATATAACCTAAAAGGATAAAAAAATTCAAACCCTTCCTATTTTCATGGGAAATGCGGTACAGGGCCAATTCTTGCAAAAAAACTTGTATTTTGTTTAAAATTACTCGCCTGAATTTTTCCAGATATTTCCTGTTGGTGCGCCATAGTTAAAAATACAAAAAACTCATTTTTTCGACGTTTTTGGCTGATTGTAGCTCATTTGCAGATTTTGTATTATTATTTACATTATGAAATTGTATAGAGAACTTTATTACTCTATTACTAGAACTTTATTGATGAATTTAATTATGCAATCAAGTCAGAAAAATAAGATTTACAAATATCCGCATTATATTTTTGCACAAATCCACATTTTAGATTAGGTATTTAAACACTTCTTTAATGATTTTGTTGATATTTTACTACTTTATATGTGATAAAATCTTTTAAATATTATATTGCTTTAATAAAAGATAATATTTTGATGAATAAGTCATTTCACAGGTACAGCTATACTAAGTACGGTCAAAATGTCAACTTGAGATTACATATGAATTTATATTTCGTAAGAAAAACTTATCAATACAAACATTATCATCATGATTTAATAATATGAACCTTGACTTAGGCATTTTTAACATTACGTAATCTAAATCTGCACTTAAGTCACACTTTTGCGAGAGCTATGTGGTCTATTTTTACACTGTGAAAAAAAATTGATTCGATATTAAATGGTTCGTTACAATTATTATTGTAGATGTTTAAGAAGATCTTTCGATAAAACATTTGGGCGAGTTGTTGCTAGGAACAACACGTTTATTTCTCATATATGTATACATAGATATAGAAGCAATGTATTTCTTATAGGTGTTCCTATTCTTTTTCTAGCGTGTAATAGCTCTATATATTATCAAAGGTTTTGGATCTATTATCTCAACCATATAAAAATTATAATTTGAATATTTTGCCCTAATGTTTTATCGAAAGTTCTTCTTAAACATCTACAATAATAATTGTAACGAACCATTTGATATCAAATCAATTTTTATTATGCAACGTTATTCTAATATTGTAATATAGCCCATGAAATAATATTATCTATTTCAACTACGATCTCGTTAGAAATAAACCCTTACCTAATATATAAAATTAATAAATATAGGAGTTTAAATTTTATAATAATATTCGTAATACTGTTTCAATACTAATATTTGTTATTCTACAAAATATTTTACAAAATATTTCACATGTTACTTTTCTTTTGCCTGAACTCAGACCCGAATTAATAGTCATGTCTTAAGTATTAAGTATGACTTAAAAATTAAGTATCGTTACTTGAATATCAGCTGCTACTTCAATTGAGTGTTACATCCTTATCGTCAACTATCTTATTTGTGTGATTTTGTTTCATAACTAACAATGATAACCTCTTCATGTAGCACTCAATTGAATTAACAGCTGATACTCAAGTGATGAATTTTAATTCAAATAGCAAAAAAGTGCTATAATTCTTATTTTGATCAGTCTCCTTTTGTTTATCGATGTTTATAAAAAGCTTTAAGTAGTATAGTTTTGTAAAAAATACTTTGACCTTTAAAATGAGACTTTGATCGATCAAAAATGTTTGATAGAACCTGAGATATAGTCGAATTTCATCAAGCGCAACGAGTTTATCTCGTCAATGTGCAATAAATTAACAATATCTCAAGTTGTAATTATCCAAATAGCATGATTCAAAATCAAGTGTATTTGCTTTAAAAAGCTGCGAAAAAAAAATTTTTACGAGATTTTTTTATCTATTTTTGATTGAAGGTTGTAGCGTTATAAAGAATTGTAATACCAAAAAAAGTGCTTTAATTCTCATTTTCATCAGTCTTCTTTTGTTTATCGATGTTTATGAAAAGCTTCAAGTAGCATAGTTTTGTGAAAAATACTTTTACCTTTAAAATGAGACTTTTATCAATCAAAAATATTTGATAGAACCTGAGATATAGTCGAATTTCATCAAGCGCGACGAGTTTATCTCGTCAATTTGCAATAAATTAACAATATCTCAAGTTGTAATTAACGAAACAGAATGATTTAAAATCAGGTGTATTTGTTTTGAAAAGCCGCAAAAGAAAGTTTTAATCTGGAATTCTGTATCTCTTTTTCTTCAAACGTTGTAGCGTTATAAACAATTCAAATAGCAAAAAAAGTGCTATGATTCTCATTTTGATCAGTCTTCTTTTGTTTATCGATGTTCATAAAAAGCTTCAAGTAGTATAGTTTAGTGAAAAATACTTTTACCTTTAATATAAGACTGTGATCGATCAAAAATGTTTGATGGAACCTGAGATCCAGTCGAATTTCATCAAGCGCAACGAGTTTATCCCGTCAATTTGCAATAAATTAACAATATCTTAAGTTGTAATAAACGAAACAGCATGATTCAAAATCAGGTGTATTTGTTTTGAAAAGCCGCAAAAGAAAGTATTTTACAAGATTTCTGTATGTCTTTTTGTTTAAACGTTGTAGCGTTATAAACGATTGGAATACCAAAAAAAGTGCTTTAATTCTCATTTTGATCAGTCTTCTTTTGTTTATCGATGTTTATAAAAAGCTTCAAGTGCATAGCTTTGTGAAAAATACTTTTACCTTTAAAATGAGACTTTGATCAATCAAAAATGTTTGATAGAACCTGAGATATAGTCGAATTTCATCAAGCGCGACGAGTTTATCTCGTCAATTTGCAATAAATTAACAATATATCAAGTTGTAATTAACGAAACAAAATGATTTAATATCAGGTGTATTTGTTTTGAAAAGCCGCAGAAGAATGTTCTAGACTAGATTTCTCTATCTCTTTTTCTTCAAACGTTGTAGCGTTATAAACAATTCAAATAGCAAAAAAAGTGCTATGATTCTCATTTTTATCAGTCTTCTTTTGTTTATCGATGTTTATAAAAAGCTTTAAGAGGAGGTCACGTATCTCTGTCCTTTTCTAATAAAAAAAATTGAGTTTTTACACGAACTAACAACTTTAGCAAAAAATGAAGAAAAAGTCGCATCTCGTAATAAAAAAAGCAATATTTTCTTTGATAAGAAAGAATTAATTTTATTGCTTCGTTTTCAAGACAACCTTGAAAAACCAAATTGTCCACCCTAACCTCTATGATTTAAGTTTTTCAAGGTTTCCTTGAAAACGGAGCAATGAAATTAATTCTTTCTTATCAAAGAAAATATTGCTTTTTTTATTACGAGATGCGGCTTTCTCTTCATTTTTTGCTAAAGTTGTTAGTTCGTGTAAAAAACTCAATTTTTTGATTAGAAAAGGACAGAGATATGTGACCTTCTCTTAAGTAGTATAGTTTTGTGAAAAATACTTTTACCTTTAATATGAGACTGTGATCGATCAAAAATGTTTGATGGAACCTGAGATCCAGTCAAATTTCAGCAAGCGCAACGAGTTTATCCCGTCAATTTGCAATAAATTAACAATATCTTAAGTTGTAATAAACGAAACAGCATGATTCAAAATCAGGAGTATTTGTTTTGAAAAGCCGCAGAAGAAAGTTTCAAACTAGATTTCTGTTTCTCTTTTTCTTCAAACGTTGTAGCGTTATGAACAATTGTAATACCAAAAAGGTGCTTTAATTCTCATTTTGATCAGTCTTCTTTTGTTTATCGATGGTTATAAAAAGCTTCAAGTAGTATAGTTTTGTGAAAAATACTTTTACCTTAAAAATGAGACTGTGATCGATCAAAAATGATTGATGGAACCTGAGATCCAGTCGAATTTGATCAAGCGCAACGAGTTTCTATCGTCAATTTGCAATAAATTAACAATATCTTAAGTTGTAATAAACGAAACAGCATGATTCAAAATCAGGTGTATTTGTTTTGAAAAGCCGCAAAAGAAAGTATTTTACAAGATTTCTGTATGTCTTTTTGTTTAAACGTTGTAGCGTTATAAACGATTGGAATACCAAAAAAAGTGCTTTAATTCTCATTTTGATCAGTCTTCTTTTGTTTATCGATGTTTATAAAAAGCTTCAAGTGCATAGCTTTGTGAAAAATACTTTTACCTTTAAAATGAGACTTTGATCAATCAAAAATGTTTGATAGAACCTGAGATATAGTCGAATTTCATCAAGCGCGACGAGTTTATCTCGTCAATTTGCAATAAATTAACAATATATCAAGTTGTAATTAACGAAACAAAATGATTTAATATCAGGTGTATTTGTTTTGAAAAGCCGCAGAAGAATGTTCTAGACTAGATTTCTCTATCTCTTTTTCTTCAAACGTTGTAGCGTTATAAACAATTCAAATAGCAAAAAAAGTGCTATGATTCTCATTTTTATCAGTCTTCTTTTGTTTATCGATGTTTATAAAAAGCTTTAAGAGGAGGTCACGTATCTCTGTCCTTTTCTAATAAAAAAATTGAGTTTTTACACGAACTAACAACTTTAGCAAAAAATGAAGAAAAAGTCGCATCTCGTAATAAAAAAAGCAATATTTTCTTTGATAAGAAAGAATTAATTTTATTGCTTCGTTTTCAAGACAACCTTGAAAAACCAAATTGTCCACCCTAACCTCTATGATTTAAGTTTTTCAAGGTTTCCTTGAAAACGGAGCAATGAAATTAATTCTTTCTTATCAAAGAAAATATTGCTTTTTTTATTACGAGATGCGGCTTTCTCTTCATTTTTTGCTAAAGTTGTTAGTTCGTGTAAAAACTCAATTTTTTGATTAGAAAAGGACAGAGATATGTGACCTTCTCTTAAGTAGTATAGTTTTGTGAAAAATACTTTTACCTTTAATATGAGACTGTGATCGATCAAAAATGTTTGATGGAACCTGAGATCCAGTCAAATTTCAGCAAGCGCAACGAGTTTATCCCGTCAATTTGCAATAAATTAACAATATCTTAAGTTGTAATAAACGAAACAGCATGATTCAAAATCAGGAGTATTTGTTTTGAAAAGCCGCAGAAGAAAGTTTCAAACTAGATTTCTGTTTCTCTTTTTCTTCAAACGTTGTAGCGTTATGAACAATTGTAATACCAAAAAGGTGCTTTAATTCTCATTTTGATCAGTCTTCTTTTGTTTATCGATGGTTATAAAAAGCTTCAAGTAGTATAGTTTTGTGAAAAATACTTTTACCTTAAAAATGAGACTGTGATCGATCAAAAATGATTGATGGAACCTGAGATCCAGTCGAATTTGATCAAGCGCAACGAGTTTCTATCGTCAATTTGCAATAAATTAACAATATCTTAAGTTGTAATAAACGAAACAGCATGATTCAAAATCAGGTGTATTTGTTTTGAAAAGCCGCAAAAGAAAGTATTTTACAAGATTTCTGTATGTCTTTTTGTTTAAACGTTGTAGCGTTATAAACGATTGGAATACCAAAAAAAGTGCTTTAATTCTCATTTTGATCAGTCTTCTTTTGTTTATCGATGTTTATAAAAAGCTTCAAGTGCATAGCTTTGTGAAAAATACTTTTACCTTTAAAATGAGACTTTGATCAATCAAAAATGTTTGATAGAACCTGAGATATAGTCGAATTTCATCAAGCGCGACGAGTTTATCTCGTCAATTTGCAATAAATTAACAATATATCAAGTTGTAATTAACGAAACAAAATGATTTAATATCAGGTGTATTTGTTTTGAAAAGCCGCAGAAGAATGTTCTAGACTAGATTTCTCTATCTCTTTTTCTTCAAACGTTGTAGCGTTATAAACAATTCAAATAGCAAAAAAAGTGCTATGATTCTCATTTTTATCAGTCTTCTTTTGTTTATCGATGTTTATAAAAAGCTTTAAGAGGAGGTCACGTATCTCTGTCCTTTTCTAATAAAAAAATTGAGTTTTTTACACGAACTAACAACTTTAGCAAAAAATGAAGAAAAAGTCGCATCTCGTAATAAAAAAAGCAATATTTTCTTTGATAAGAAAGAATTAATTTTATTGCTTCGTTTTCAAGACAACCTTGAAAAACCAAATTGTCCACCCTAACCTCTATGATTTAAGTTTTTCAAGGTTTCCTTGAAAACGGAGCAATGAAATTAATTCTTTCTTATCAAAGAAAATATTGCTTTTTTATTACGAGATGCGGCTTTCTCTTCATTTTTTGCTAAAGTTGTTAGTTCGTGTAAAAAACTCAATTTTTTGATTAGAAAAGGACAGAGATATGTGACCTTCTCTTAAGTAGTATAGTTTTGTGAAAAATACTTTTACCTTTAATATGAGACTGTGATCGATCAAAAATGTTTGATGGAACCTGAGATCCAGTCAAATTTCAGCAAGCGCAACGAGTTTATCCCGTCAATTTGCAATAAATTAACAATATCTTAAGTTGTAATAAACGAAACAGCATGATTCAAAATCAGGAGTATTTGTTTTGAAAAGCCGCAGAAGAAAGTTTCAAACTAGATTTCTGTTTCTCTTTTCTTCAAACGTTGTAGCGTTATGAACAATTGTAATACCAAAAAGGTGCTTTAATTCTCATTTTGATCAGTCTTCTTTTGTTTATCGATGGTTATAAAAAGCTTCAAGTAGTATAGTTTTGTGAAAAATACTTTTACCTTAAAAATGAGACTGTGATCGATCAAAAATGATTGATGGAACCTGAGATCCAGTCGAATTTGATCAAGCGCAACGAGTTTCTATCGTCAATTTGCAATAAATTAACAATATCTTAAGTTGTAATAAACGAAACAGCATGATTCAAAATCAGGTGTATTTGTTTTGAAAAGCCGCAAAAGAAAGTATTTTACAAGATTTCTGTATGTCTTTTTGGTTAAACGTTGTAGCGTTATAAACGATTGGAATACCAAAAAAAGTGCTTTAATTCTCATTTTGATCAGTCTTCTTTTGTTTATCGATGTTTATAAAAAGCTTCAAGTGCATAGCTTTGTGAAAAATACTTTTACCTTTAAAATGAGACTTTGATCAATCAAAAATGTTTGATAGAACCTGAGATATAGTCGAATTTCATCAAGCGCGACGAGTTTATCTCGTCAATTTGCAATAAATTAACAATATATCAAGTTGTAATTAACGAAACAAAATGATTTAATATCAGGTGTATTTGTTTTGAAAAGCCGCAGAAGAATGTTCTAGACTAGATTTCTCTATCTCTTTTTCTTCAAACGTTGTAGCGTTATAAACAATTCAAATAGCAAAAAAAGTGCTATGATTCTCATTTTTATCAGTCTTCTTTTGTTTATCGATGTTTATAAAAAGCTTTAAGAGGAGGTCACGTATCTCTGTCCTTTTCTAATAAAAAAATTGAGTTTTTTACACGAACTAACATCTTTAGCAAAAAATGAAGAAAAAGTCGCATCTCGTAATAAAAAAGCAATATTTTCTTTGATAAGAAAGAATTAATTTTATTGCTTCGTTTTCAAGACAACCTTGAAAAACCAAATTGTCCACCCTAACCTCTATGATTTAAGTTTTTCAAGGTTTCCTTGAAAACGGAGCAATGAAATTAATTCTTTCTTATCAAAGAAAATATTGCTTTTTTATTACGAGATGCGGCTTTCTCTTCATTTTTTGCTAAAGTTGTTAGTTCGTGTAAAAAACTCAATTTTTTGATTAGAAAAGGACAGAGATATGTGACCTTCTCTTAAGTAGTATAGTTTTGTGAAAAATACTTTTACCTTTAATATGAGACTGTGATCGATCAAAAATGTTTGATGGAACCTGAGATCCAGTCAAATTTCAGCAAGCGCAACGAGTTTATCCCGTCAATTTGCAATAAATTAACAATATCTTAAGTTGTAATAAACGAAACAGCATGATTCAAAATCAGGAGTATTTGTTTTGAAAAGCCGCAGAAGAAAGTTTCAAACTAGATTTCTGTTTCTCTTTTTCTTCAAACGTTGTAGCGTTATGAACAATTGTAATACCAAAAAGGTGCTTTAATTCTCATTTTGATCAGTCTTCTTTTGTTTATCGATGGTTATAAAAAGCTTCAAGTAGTATAGTTTTGTGAAAAATACTTTTACCTTAAAAATGAGACTGTGATCGATCAAAAATGATTGATGGAACCTGAGATCCAGTCGAATTTGATCAAGCGCAACGAGTTTCTATCGTCAATTTGCAATAAATTAACAATATCTTAAGTTGTAATAAACGAAACAGCATGATTCAAAATCAGGTGTATTTGTTTTGAAAAGCCGCAAAAGAAAGTATTTTACAAGATTTCTGTATGTCTTTTTGTTTAAACGTTGTAGCGTTATAAACGATTGGAATACCAAAAAAAGTGCTTTAATTCTCATTTTGATCAGTCTTCTTTTGTTTATCGATGTTTATAAAAAGCTTCAAGTGCATAGCTTTGTGAAAAATACTTTTACCTTTAAAATGAGACTTTGATCAATCAAAAATGTTTGATAGAACCTGAGATATAGTCGAATTTCATCAAGCGCGACGAGTTTATCTCGTCAATTTGCAATAAATTAACAATATATCAAGTTGTAATTAACGAAACAAAATGATTTAATATCAGGTGTATTTGTTTTGAAAAGCCGCAGAAGAATGTTCTAGACTAGATTTCTCTATCTCTTTTTCTTCAAACGTTGTAGCGTTATAAACAATTCAAATAGCAAAAAAAGTGCTATGATTCTCATTTTTATCAGTCTTCTTTTGTTTATCGATGTTTATAAAAAGCTTTAAGAGGAGGTCACGTATCTCTGTCCTTTTCTAATAAAAAAATTGAGTTTTTTACACGAACTAACAACTTTAGCAAAAAATGAAGAAAAAGTCGCATCTCGTAATAAAAAAAGCAATATTTTCTTTGATAAGAAAGAATTAATTTTATTGCTTCGTTTTCAAGACAACCTTGAAAAACCAAATTGTCCACCCTAACCTCTATGATTTAAGTTTTTCAAGGTTTCCTTGAAAACGGAGCAATGAAATTAATTCTTTCTTATCAAAGAAAATATTGCTTTTTTATTACGAGATGCGGCTTTCTCTTCATTTTTTGCTAAAGTTGTTAGTTCGTGTAAAAAACTCAATTTTTTGATTAGAAAAGGACAGAGATATGTGACCTTCTCTTAAGTAGTATAGTTTTGTGAAAAATACTTTTACCTTTAATATGAGACTGTGATCGATCAAAAATGTTTGATGGAACCTGAGATCCAGTCAAATTTCAGCAAGCGCAACGAGTTTATCCCGTCAATTTGCAATAAATTAACAATATCTTAAGTTGTAATAAACGAAACAGCATGATTCAAAATCAGGAGTATTTGTTTTGAAAAGCCGCAGAAGAAAGTTTCAAACTAGATTTCTGTTTCTCTTTTTCTTCAAACGTTGTAGCGTTATGAACAATTGTAATACCAAAAAGGTGCTTTAATTCTCATTTTGATCAGTCTTCTTTTGTTTATCGATGGTTATAAAAAGCTTCAAGTAGTATAGTTTTGTGAAAAATACTTTTACCTTAAAAAATGAGACTGTGATCGATCAAAAATGATTGATGGAACCTGAGATCCAGTCGAATTTGATCAAGCGCAACGAGTTTCTATCGTCAATTTGCAATAAATTAACAATATCTTAAGTTGTAATAAACGAAACAGCATGATTCAAAATCAGGTGTATTTGTTTTGAAAAGCCGCAAAAGAAAGTATTTTACAAGATTTCTGTATGTCTTTTTGTTTAAACGTTGTAGCGTTATAAACGATTGGAATACCAAAAAAAGTGCTTTAATTCTCATTTTGATCAGTCTTCTTTTGTTTATCGATGTTTATAAAAAGCTTCAAGTGCATAGCTTTGTGAAAAATACTTTTACCTTTAAAATGAGACTTTGATCAATCAAAAATGTTTGATAGAACCTGAGATATAGTCGAATTTCATCAAGCGCGACGAGTTTATCTCGTCAATTTGCAATAAATTAACAATATATCAAGTTGTAATTAACGAAACAAAATGATTTAATATCAGGTGTATTTGTTTTGAAAAGCCGCAGAAGAATGTTCTAGACTAGATTTCTCTATCTCTTTTTCTTCAAACGTTGTAGCGTTATAAACAATTCAAATAGCAAAAAAAGTGCTATGATTCTCATTTTTATCAGTCTTCTTTTGTTTATCGATGTTTATAAAAAGCTTTAAGAGGAGGTCACGTATCTCTGTCCTTTTCTAATAAAAAAATTGAGTTTTTTACACGAACTAACAACTTTAGCAAAAAATGAAGAAAAAGTCGCATCTCGTAATAAAAAAAGCAATATTTTCTTTGATAAGAAAGAATTAATTTTATTGCTTCGTTTTCAAGACAACCTTGAAAAACCAAATTGTCCACCCTAACCTCTATGATTTAAGTTTTTCAAGGTTTCCTTGAAAACGGAGCAATGAAATTAATTCTTTCTTATCAAAGAAAATATTGCTTTTTTTATTACGAGATGCGGCTTTCTCTTCATTTTTTGCTAAAGTTGTTAGTTCGTGTAAAAAACTCAATTTTTTGATTAGAAAAGGACAGAGATATGTGACCTTCTCTTAAGTAGTATAGTTTTGTGAAAAATACTTTTACCTTTAATATGAGACTGTGATCGATCAAAAATGTTTGATGGAACCTGAGATCCAGTCAAATTTCAGCAAGCGCAACGAGTTTATCCCGTCAATTTGCAATAAATTAACAATATCTTAAGTTGTAATAAACGAAACAGCATGATTCAAAATCAGGAGTATTTGTTTTGAAAAGCCGCAGAAGAAAGTTTCAAACTAGATTTCTGTTTCTCTTTTTCTTCAAACGTTGTAGCGTTATGAACAATTGTAATACCAAAAAGGTGCTTTAATTCTCATTTTGATCAGTCTTCTTTTGTTTATCGATGGTTATAAAAAGCTTCAAGTAGTATAGTTTTGTGAAAAATACTTTTACCTTAAAAATGAGACTGTGATCGATCAAAAATGATTGATGGAACCTGAGATCCAGTCGAATTTGATCAAGCGCAACGAGTTTCTATCGTCAATTTGCAATAAATTAACAATATCTTAAGTTGTAATAAACGAAACAGCATGATTCAAAATCAGGTGTATTTGTTTTGAAAAGCCGCAAAAGAAAGTATTTTACAAGATTTCTGTATGTCTTTTTGTTTAAACGTTGTAGCGTTATAAACGATTGGAATACCAAAAAAAGTGCTTTAATTCTCATTTTGATCAGTCTTCTTTTGTTTATCGATGTTTATAAAAAGCTTCAAGTGCATAGCTTTGTGAAAAATACTTTTACCTTTAAAATGAGACTTTGATCAATCAAAAATGTTTGATAGAACCTGAGATATAGTCGAATTTCATCAAGCGCGACGAGTTTATCTCGTCAATTTGCAATAAATTAACAATATATCAAGTTGTAATTAACGAAACAAAATGATTTAATATCAGGTGTATTTGTTTTGAAAAGCCGCAGAAGAATGTTCTAGACTAGATTTCTCTATCTCTTTTTCTTCAAACGTTGTAGCGTTATAAACAATTCAAATAGCAAAAAAAAGTGCTATGATTCTCATTTTTATCAGTCTTCTTTTGTTTATCGATGTTTATAAAAAGCTTTAAGAGGAGGTCACGTATCTCTGTCCTTTTCTAATAAAAAAAATTGAGTTTTTACACGAACTAACAACTTTAGCAAAAAATGAAGAAAAAGTCGCATCTCGTAATAAAAAAAGCAATATTTTCTTTGATAAGAAAGAATTAATTTTATTGCTTCGTTTTCAAGACAACCTTGAAAAACCAAATTGTCCACCCTAACCTCTATGATTTAAGTTTTTCAAGGTTTCCTTGAAAACGGAGCAATGAAATTAATTCTTTCTTATCAAAGAAAATATTGCTTTTTTTATTACGAGATGCGGCTTTCTCTTCATTTTTTGCTAAAGTTGTTAGTTCGTGTAAAAAACTCAATTTTTTGATTAGAAAAGGACAGAGATATGTGACCTTCTCTTAAGTAGTATAGTTTTGTGAAAAATACTTTTACCTTTAATATGAGACTGTGATCGATCAAAAATGTTTGATGGAACCTGAGATCCAGTCAAATTTCAGCAAGCGCAACGAGTTTATCCCGTCAATTTGCAATAAATTAACAATATCTTAAGTTGTAATAAACGAAACAGCATGATTCAAAATCAGGAGTATTTGTTTTGAAAAGCCGCAGAAGAAAGTTTCAAACTAGATTTCTGTTTCTCTTTTTCTTCAAACGTTGTAGCGTTATGAACAATTGTAATACCAAAAAGGTGCTTTAATTCTCATTTTGATCAGTCTTCTTTTGTTTATCGATGGTTATAAAAAGCTTCAAGTAGTATAGTTTTGTGAAAAATACTTTTACCTTAAAAAATGAGACTGTGATCGATCAAAAATGATTGATGGAACCTGAGATCCAGTCGAATTTGATCAAGCGCAACGAGTTTCTATCGTCAATTTGCAATAAATTAACAATATCTTAAGTTGTAATAAACGAAACAGCATGATTCAAAATCAGGTGTATTTGTTTTGAAAAGCCGCAAAAGAAAGTATTTTACAAGATTTCTGTATGTCTTTTTGTTTAAACGTTGTAGCGTTATAAACGATTGGAATACCAAAAAAAGTGCTTTAATTCTCATTTTGATCAGTCTTCTTTTGTTTATCGATGTTTATAAAAAGCTTCAAGTGCATAGCTTTGTGAAAAATACTTTTACCTTTAAAATGAGACTTTGATCAATCAAAAATGTTTGATAGAACCTGAGATATAGTCGAATTTCATCAAGCGCGACGAGTTTATCTCGTCAATTTGCAATAAATTAACAATATATCAAGTTGTAATTAACGAAACAAAATGATTTAATATCAGGTGTATTTGTTTTGAAAAGCCGCAGAAGAATGTTCTAGACTAGATTTCTCTATCTCTTTTTCTTCAAACGTTGTAGCGTTATAAACAATTCAAATAGCAAAAAAAGTGCTATGATTCTCATTTTTATCAGTCTTCTTTTGTTTATCGATGTTTATAAAAAGCTTTAAGAGGAGGTCACGTATCTCTGTCCTTTTCTAATAAAAAAATTGAGTTTTTACACGAACTAACAACTTTAGCAAAAAATGAAGAAAAAGTCGCATCTCGTAATAAAAAAAGCAATATTTTCTTTGATAAGAAAGAATTAATTTTATTGCTTCGTTTTCAAGACAACCTTGAAAAACCAAATTGTCCACCCTAACCTCTATGATTTAAGTTTTTCAAGGTTTCCTTGAAAACGGAGCAATAAAATTAATTCTTTCTTATCAAAGAAAATATTGCTTTTTTTATTACGAGATGCGACTTTTTCTTCATTTTTTGCTAAAGTTGTTAGTTCGTGTAAAAAACTCAATTTTTTGATTAGAAAAGGACAGAGATATGTGACCTTCTCTTAAGTAGTATAGTTTTGTGAAAAATACTTTTACCTTTAATATGAGACTGTGATCGATCAAAAATGTTTGATGGAACCTGAGATCCAGTCAAATTTCAGCAAGCGCAACGAGTTTATCCCGTCAATTTGCAATAAATTAACAATATCTTAAGTTGTAATAAACGAAACAGCATGATTCAAAATCAGGAGTATTTGTTTTGAAAAGCCGCAGAAGAAAGTTTCAAACTAGATTTCTGTTTCTCTTTTTCTTCAAACGTTGTAGCGTTATGAACAATTGTAATACCAAAAAGGTGCTTTAATTCTCATTTTGATCAGTCTTCTTTTGTTTATCGATGGTTATAAAAAGCTTCAAGTAGTATAGTTTTGTGAAAAATACTTTTACCTTAAAAATGAGACTGTGATCGATCAAAAATGATTGATGGAACCTGAGATCCAGTCGAATTTGATCAAGCGCAACGAGTTTCTATCGTCAATTTGCAATAAATTAACAATATCTCAAGTTGTAATAAACAAAACAGCATGATTCAAAATAGGGTGTATTTTTTTTAAACGGCCGCAGAAGAAAGTATTTTATAAGATTTCTGTATCTCTTTTTGTTTAAACGTTGTAGCGTTATAAACGATTGGAATACCAAAAAAAGTGCTATGATTCTCATTTTGATCAGTCTTCTTTTGTTTATCGATGTTTATAAAAGGCTTCAAGTAGTATAGTTTTGTAAAAAATACTTTTACCTTTAATATGAGACTGTGATCGATCAAAAATAATTGATGGAACCTGAGATCCAGTCGAATTTTATCGAGCGCAACGAGTTTATATCGTCAATTTGCAATAAATTAACAATATCTCAAGTTGTAATAAACAAAA
Source organism: Anastatus disparis (assembly GCA_017163975.1). NCBI lineage: Eukaryota > Metazoa > Arthropoda > Insecta > Hymenoptera > Eupelmidae > Anastatus > Anastatus disparis. The sequence goes on along the minus strand of JAFFSR010000401.1, from coordinate 1,614,153 downwards.
GAGCATGATTCAAAATAGGGTGTATTTGTTCAGAACGGCCGCAAAAGAAAGTATTTCACAAGATTTCTGTATCTCTTTTTGTTTTACCGTTGTAGCGTTATAAATGATTGTAATACCAAAAAAAGTGCTATGATTCTCATTTTGATCAGTCTTCTTTTGTTTATTGATGTCTATAAAAAGCTTCAAGTTGCATAGTTTTGTAAAAAATACTTTTACCGTTAATATGAGACTGTGATCGATCAAAAATGTTTGATGGAACCTGAGATCCAGTCGAATTTCATCAAGCGCAATGAGTTTATCCCGTCAATTTGCAATAAATTAACAATATCTCAAGTTGTAATTAACGAAACAGAATGATTAATAATCAGGTGTATCTGTTTTGAAAAGCCGCAGAATAAAGTTTTAGACTAGATTTCTGTATCTCTTTTTCTTCAAGCGTTATAAACAATTCAAATAGCAAAAAAAGTGCTATGATTCTCATTTTGATCAGTCTTCTTTTGTTTATTGAAGCTTATAAAAAGCTTCAAGTAGTATAGTTTTGTAAAAAATACTTTTACCTTTAATATGAGACTATGATCGATCAAAAATGTTTGATGGAACCTGAGATCCAGTCGAATTTCATCAAGCGCAACGAGTTTATCCCGTCAATTTGCAATAAATTAACAATATCTCAAGTTGTAATTAACGAAACAGAATGATTTAAGATCAGGTATATTTGTTTTGAAAAGCCGCAGAAGAAAGTTCTAGACTAGATTTCTGTATCTCTTTTTCTTCAAACGTTGTAGGGTTATAAACAATTCAAATAGCAAAAAAGGTGCTATGATTCTCATTTTGATCCGTCTTCTTTTGTTTATCGATGTTTATAAGAAGCTTCAAGTAGTATAGTTTTGTAAAGAATACTTTAACATTTTATATGAGACTACGATCGATCAAAAATGTTTGATGGAACCTGAGATCCAGTCGAATTTTATCAAGCGCAACGAGTTTATATCGTCAATTTGCAATAAATTAACAATATCTCAAGTTGTAATAAACAAAACAGCATGATTCAAAATGGGGTGTATTTTTTTTAAACGGCCGCAGAAGAAAGTATTTTACAAGATTTCTGTATCTCTTTTTGTTTAAACGTTGTAGCGTTATAAACGATTCAAATAGCAAAAAAAGTGCTATGATTCTCATTTTGATCAGTCTTCATTTTTTTATTGATGTTTATAAAAAGCTTCAAGTAGTATGGTTTTGTAAAAAATACTTTTACCTTTAATATGAGACTGTGATCGATCAAAAATGTTCGATGGAACCTGAGATCCAGTCGAATTTCATCAAGCGCAACGAGCTTATCCCGTCAATTTGCAATAAATTAAAAATATCTCAAGTTGTAATAAACAAAACAGCATGATTCAAAATCAGGAGTATTAGTTTTGAACGGCCGCAAAATAAAGTATTATACAAGATTTCTGTATCTCTTTTTGTTTTACCGTTGTAGCGTTATAAACGATTGTAATACCAAAGAAAGTGCTTTAATTCTCATTTTGATCAGTCTTCTTTTGTTTATCGATGTTTATAAAAAGCTTTAAGTGCATAGCTTTGTGAAAAATACTTTTACCTTTGAAATGAGACTTTGATCGATCAAAAATGTTTGATAGAACCTGAGATATAGTCGAATTTCATCAAGCGCGACGAGTTTATCTCGTCAATTTGCAATAAATTAACAATATCTCAAGTTGTAATTAACGAAACAAAATGATTTAATATCAGGTGTATTTGTTTTGAAAAGCCGCAGAAAAAAGTTCTAGACTAGATTTCTGTATCTCTTTTTCTTCAAACGTTGTAGCGTTATAAACAATTCAAATAGCAAAAAAAGTGCTATGATTCTCATTTTGATCAGTCTCCTTTTGTTTATCGATGTTTATAAAAAGCTTTAAGAGGAGGTCACGTATCTCTGTCCTTTTCTAATAAAAAAATTGAGTTTTTTATACAAACTAACAATTTTAGCAAAAAATGAAGAAAAAGCCGCATCTCGTTATAAAAAAAACAATATTTTCTTTGATAAGAAAGAATTACTTTTATTGCTTCGTTTTTAAGAAAACCTTGAAAAACCAAATTGTCCACCCTAACCTCTATGATTTAACTTTTCAAGGTTTCCTTGAAGCAATAAAATTAATTCTTTCTTATCAGAGAAAATATTGCTTTTTTTATTACGAGATGCGGCTTTCTCTTCATTTTTTGCTAAAGTTGTTAGTTCGTGTAAAAAACTCAATTTTTTGATTAGAAAAGGACAGAGATATGTGACCTCCTCTTAAGTAGTATAGTTTTGTGAAAAATACTTTTACCTTTAATATGAGACTGTGATCGATCAAAAATGTTTGATGGAACCTGAGATCCAGTCGAATTTCATCAAGCGCAACGAGTTTATCCCGTCAATTTGCAATAAATTAACAATATCTAAAGTTGTAATAAACGAAACGGCATGATTCAAAATCAGGAGTATTTGTTTTGAAAAGCCGCAGCAGAAAGTTTCAAACTAGATTTCTGTATCTCTTTTTCTTCAAACGTTGTAGCGTTATAAACAATTGTAATACCAAAAAAGTGCTTCAATTCTCATTTTGATCAGTCTTTTTTTGTTTATCCATGTTTATAAAAAGCTTCAAGTAGTAGAGTTTTGTGAAAAATACTTTTACCTTTAAAATAAAACTGTGATCGATCAAAAATGTTTGATGGAACCTGAGATCCAGTCGAATTTCATCAAGCGCAACGAGTTTATCCCGTCAATTTGCAATAAATTAACAATATCTAAAGTTGTAATAAACGAAACGGCATGATTCAAAATCAGGAGTATTTTTTCTGAACGGCCGCAAAAGAAAGTATTTTACAAGATTTCTGTATCTCTTTTTGTTTAAACGTTGTAGCGTTATAAACGATTGGAATACCAAAAAAAGTGCTTTATTTCTCATTTTGATCAGTCTTCTTTTGTTTATCGATGTTCATAAAAAGCTTCAAGTGCATAGTTTTGTGAAAAATACTTTGACCTTTAAAATGAGACTTTGATCGATCAAAAAGGTTTGATAGAACCTGAGATATAGTCGAATTTCATCAAGCACGACGAGTTTATCTCGTCAATTTGCAATAAATTAACAATATCTCAAGTTGTAATTAACGAAACAGAATGATTTAAAATCAGGTATATTTGTTTTGAAAAGCCGCAGAAGAAAGTTTTAGACTAGATTTCTGTATCTCTTTTTCTTCAAACGTTGTAGCGTTATAAACAATTCAAATAGCAAAAAAAGTGCTATGATTCTCATTTTGATCAGTCTTCTTTTGTTTATCGATGATTATAAAAAGCTTCAAGTAGTATAGTTTTGTAAAAAATACTTTTACCTTTAATATGAGACTGTGATCGATCAAAAATGTTTGATGAAACCTGAGATCCAGTCGAATTTCATCAAGCGCAACGTGTTTATCCCGTCAATTTGCAATAAATTAACAATATCTCAAGTTGTAATAAACGAAACAGCATGATTCAAAATCAGGTGTATTTGTTTTGAAAAGCCGCAGAAGAAAGTTTCAGACTAGATTTCTGTATCTCTTTTTGTTCAAACGTTGTAGCGTTATAAACAATTGAAATAGCAAAAAAAGTGCTTTATCTCTCATTTTGATCAGTCTCCTTTTGTTTATCGATGTTTATAAAAAGCTTCAAGTAGTATAGTTTTGTAAAAAATACTTTTACCTTCAAAATGAGACCTTAATCGATCAATAATGTTTGATAGAACCTGAGATATAGTCGAATTTCATCAAGCGCGACGAGTTTATCTCGTCAATTTGCAATAAATTAACAATATCTCAAGTTGTAATAAACGAAACAGCATGATTCAAAATCAGGTGTATTTGTTTTGAAAAGCCGCAGAAGAAAGTTTCAGACTAGATTTCTGTATCTCTTTTTGTTTAAACGTTGTAGCGTTATAAACAATTGAAATAGCAAAAAAAGTGCTTTATCTCTCATTTTGATCAGTCTCCTTTTGTTTATCGATGTTTATAAAAAGCTTCAAGTAGTATAGTTTTGTAAAAAATACTTTTACCTTCAAAATGAGACCTTAATCGATCAATAATGTTTGATAGAACCTGAGATATAGTCGAATTTCATCAAGCGCGACGAGTTCATCTCGTCAATTTGTAATAAATTAACAATATCTCAAGTTGTAATCATCTAAATAGCATGATTCAAAATCGAGTGTATTTGTTTCAAAAAGCTGCAAAATAAAGTATTTTACAAGATTTTTGTATCTCTTTTTGTTCAATCGTTATAGCGTTATAAACAATTAAATTGTTTATAACAATTTATTCGACATCCGGATCGAAATCCACCATCGATTTTCGTAACCGGCTTTCATTTAAAAAAAGTTTAAGCGTCTAGTTATTGATGCTAAAGAAACATAAGCGTTTAAAAATCTAGTAAAATTTGATACCTATAAATAAATATAAATATCTGCACAAATAACAAGTCATATGTAAAAAAGGAAATTAGAATAAAATGTGAAAAAATTATTTCTATTTTCCAAACGCAAAAACAGTTTGATCTTTTTGTTCTACGGATTAATTATAAATAAAAATTTGTTATCAAAATCACGATTTTGGCATATAAACGAGACAATATCACCTTTCGTACATTTTAAGTGAGCCCATTCCTTACATAATAAGTATTATACCTTAATAACAATGTTAATATTTATCCTGAAGGTTTGTTGATAACTGCCCCTACACAGCCATTTTTTAAAAAAATATCATTAAAAATATAAATATGAGCATATAATATTAATGCGATTAAATAACTCATTTTTAACGTGGATCAATATAAAATAATTTTAATATTATTAATTATAACAGAAGAAATCTAAAACGAATATTTACGTATGTAGAAATTTTATATTACCTGTCAAAAAAGGCTGTATTTTACGTCTCTTCTCTGCGGTACTAAATATGTTTACATTATAGAGGATGTTATTACTCACAAAGATAACTATAAAACCTCTAGGACTGTTCGTGTTACTATATATTGAGTGTTAATATTTACTCCTGTTACTTTTAACCCCGGTCTTTCCTACCATCAAGATTATTCAGTTAAATAAAAAAAATTCATTCATTAGTTTTCAATATGGTTTCGAACGTAAAATTTTCCGCTCTTTCAGAATCCGGGTTCGAAAATATAGATTTCCATAAAAAAACGCGATTTGATTTCTAGGTCAAATCTGACTACACCAATTGATGGCCGCTATTTTTCTGAGCAACCTTTGTATAGATTATTTTTTCCGTAGCGTGCAAAAAAACTGAGATATCCAGCTGGGTGGATTAAAATAGCTCACCGTATATTTGTAGTTCTATTATTTTAAAATGAATTTTTAATTTTGAAATAACATTTTATAAACACGACACTCTTATAGCTCAAATAAAGAATTTTTTTGTACAAAAAAAATTACAAAAATTAAAAAATTTTTGCAGTTTTTTTAGCGACAATATGAAATTAATCTGTAAGCTTTTTTTAGCAATAATAAAAAAAATTATATTTTAAAATTAAATTCATTAAATACATAATTTCATATCATATAACAAAAAAATTTACAGTTTTTTTTTAATAATTATATAAACAATTTTATATTATTAAATATGATGGTAAAAAAAATTATTTCAGATAAAAATAAATTATGTGTATAATAATTTGTCTTCTTTTTCTATAAAAAATTTTTTAAAAATTTACAATTATAGCTTAAATAAGAAACTTATCTTGTATGAAAAAATTTTCATAAAATTAAAAAAGAATCTGTTAGTTTCTTTTACCGTTGATATGGAATTAATCTAAGCGTCTTTTAGCTACAACAGAAATATAATTTGACAAACATATTTATTGCTTCAACTAAAAATAAATCTGTAAGCTTCTTCCAGCGATATAAAACATAAATCTGTTATCTTTCTTTAGCGACAATGAAAAAATACTATAGTAATTGTAATTAAAATAAGAAATTTTTTTTATGATCAATAAAAATTTGTCTGGTTTTTAGTGACATTAACACTTAATGCATTAATTATCTCTTTAATACCAATAAAAAAGTAATCTGTCATTTTTTTTGCGATGATAAAGTGTTGAAATAAGCGAGAGGTGGCTTGAATGAAATAAACGCAATCAATTTGTAATAAATAATTTATTGTAAAAACACAAAATCTTAATACATCTTGACTGCCTAACAGTCATCCATGGAATGGACTAATACATCTCGCGTTCATCAAACATTACCCGCCTTACGGCGGCGCCACACACTATATATACGATTGAGCGTTTTTATATTTCTAATACTCCTTCCCACATTCAATATTATTTAATATACATAAATAATTTTTTATTAGAATACACAAGTAAAAATATATAAAAAGAAATGAAATTTCTAAGCTTTTCAATCTTGATATAAAGATAACTACCGTTTACTCTGTAGCTTGTCATTTTATTTAGGACCTATAATTCATATAAAGTAAAGAATATTAAGGGGATGTAAAATGGGCACTACACCTGTACTCACGAATTTGGCCTATATTTTCATTACATTGCAAAACTTGAGGAAAAGGAATGCTTTAGCTTGTGGTATTGAACATGAAGATTATTCAGTTGAATTTTCAAATAAATTGATTAACTAGTTTTTTAGAATTTTGGGTTCCAATATTATATATTAAAATTTTTAGATTTTGTACAAGAAATATAAAATTGTGAGAAACTAATAAAGGAATTTATTTCAAAATTTAACTGAATAATCTTCATGGTAGATACTACAAGCTAAAGATTTATTTTCTCAAAGTTTTGCAATAAAATAAAAAGATAGTAAATATTTATGAGTACAGGTGTAGTATCCATTTTACATCTCCTTAGTATAAAAGGAGTGTAAGTATTAACTTTGACAGTCGTTCATGCAGTTCAAATGCCAGCGGTTTTGTAAATAAGTTAGCCATCAAATTTCTTTCTACACGCCTTTGGTATCCTTTTCTTTCTGCCTCTCTTTATTTCTAAGCTTAAAAAACTTCTAGGCTCACCAATTTCTGTTATTTTGAATTCTTTCTTAAAATTTGTTTTTTTATTCTTTCAAGCATCTGTACATTATTGCAAACTAACAGAATATAATAAGTCCATATTTCTTTGGTGCCTCTTTAAATCTTTCATTTTAACAGTTTGGACTGACTTTCAAATTATATAAAACCTTTTCCAATTTACGAACCTTGTTTTATTTGATCCTTTCAGAAACAATCATCCCTTTAGGTATTTCCATGTATATCTCATTGTTTAAATATCCATTTACAAAATCTGTCTTTACGTCCATCTGACATATTTCTAAATTCAGTTTGTTTACCATTGCTAGTATAGATCTGATCAAAGGTGATAGTAAAACCGGTGCATATGTTTTTGGCATATCATACTTATTTCTGTCTTTGAAACTAACCAGGAGAGTGTCTGAGTTACGGGTCACAGATCTTGATGAAACTTTGGGATAAGTATTAAGGTACCAAAATATGAGTAAAGCCACAGCGGTACGGTCTAATGCTTCGAAAAACTGAAGTTATGGTCGATTATAGTCTTATTTTTGGAAAAATATGAAAAAAGAACTCCTTATTGAAATGTAAATAATTCTGTCTAGAAATGTCTTTAATAAATTCTCAATAACTTAAATAAAAGCAGAGAAAGCAAGCTTTAATTTGCTAGTTTTCGAATTGAAAAATAATAATTAGAACTAAAGTTATGCTTGTTTAAAGTTGAGCAGTAAGAAAGTACCAAAAATAGTCTAAATTTTGAAGGATGGTGATTTTTAGTACTCTTTTGATGCTTAATTTTAAACAAGCATAACTTTAGTTCTAATTATTATTTTTGAATTCGGAAACTAGCAAATTAAAGCCTGCTTTCTCTGCTTTCATTTTAGTTATTGTGGATTTATTAAAGACATTTCTAGACAGAATTATTTATACTTCAATTAGGAGTTCTTTTTTCATATTTTTCTGAAAATAAGACTATAATCGTCCATAACTTCACTTTTTCGAAGCGTTAGACCGTACCGCTGTGGCCTTACTCATATTTTAGTACCTCAATACTTATCCCGAAGTTTCATCAAGATCTGTGACCCGCAACTCAGACACTCTCCTGGTAAGAATTACTAGTCTGGCTTTATATCTTATCTTACTGTCTTCTGTCTTTCTTTTAAATATCCATCTTGAATATGTAATATTTGATCTTTTTCTGTTATTCATTACAATTGATCTGTCAAATAATTTTCATACATTATTCTTATACATAGCTTCTAACTCTTCATAAATAGTTTTGGTCCATTTTGTTTTTGTTTATCTTTTATGGCTTCCAAGTATGTACTCGGGTCACTATTTATTTCAGCTAACAAAACATAAGTTTCTTCATCCATTTTATTTTCTGTTCTTATTTGTATTTCCATTGATAATTCAATCTGCCGTTTTGATTTCTCTCCCTCTGAACCTTGCACTTCATATTCAGTATTTTTTTTAACTTTTGTCGGTCGTCCTACTAATTTTTCTATTTTCTCTTCCTCCGGTCCTCGTTCCTTTTTATAAGTCTTATTATTTTCGTTTCTTGGCCGTCCAACTCGTCTTTTGACTTTCTCTCCCTCCGGTCTTTGTATGCATACAAAATTCACAAACCATGTATCTTATCTGTTCATCAATTTGTTTCCAGTCTTGTATATCGGTTATTGCATATCTGTCCTTGTAGACTAATTTTTCGTTGAATCGTACAGCTCTGCTTTCCTATAGTTTACATAAAACCCATTGTGTCTGAATGTATTATTTGCAAAGGTTGAATCGTTCTATGCCTGACTGTTTAAATGGCAATTTGTTAAACTTTGCAATCATACACACTTGACACTCTTTCAACGTATCATCAAATACAGCCTGTTTTAAAGTTTTAATATTAGGAAATTTTAATTGTAATTTTCTCAAATAATCAACTGATGCATAGCCCATTCGAATATGCCACAACATAGCGTAGTTGTTTGTATTTATTATCTCTGTCGCTTTTGTATTTTAAAGTTCCCATTGAGATTCTTCACTGACGTCAATCTCATGTGATTTATAAATACTTCTGTTTGCAATTTAAATATTTTTCTTCTTTGCTGTCAGATTTCTTCCTTTTCATTAAATCAATTATTTTCTTCAATATTCTGTTCTTTATTCATTTTTCTTGTCGTTGCATATCTTAGAACCTGTCTTTGCTTTAAATTATTTTCTATCGGATCTGATTCAAATTCAATCAACCAATATGGCTGGTTATAGATTACTCTGTCTAAAGTAATAACATTTTTATCAGTCGTATTTATTTGCACATTCCCTTCTCTCTCAGATTTAAGATTTTCGCTGCTGTCTTTATTTGCGCATTGAATTTCGTCCAGTTGTTTAATAAATGTCTTGAAAATCAACTTTAAATTTGTAAAATGTTCTGTCGCATCACTGTCAGCACTCTGTTCATTAGTCTTCTCGTTTCTAGTTTTTTAATTGGTTAGAACTGCCTCCTTTTTGATATTTTTCTCTGTTGTATTTTACATAATTTTCTTGTCCTCTTCAATTGTCAATTTCGATCGTTTTTGATTGCCATTATTAATTAGACTAGTTATCTTACGTTTGAATTCCATCCAACTTGTACTTTCTTTACTTCTATTATTATAATATTTCGATTCATACCTTTTTTTGTCGTTCTGTCTTGAGTGTTCCTGATGCTTTGGACATGTATTGATCACATAGTCACGGATAAATCTCAGACAGAAGAAACACTCCTTTATGTTAGTCCCCTGTCGTGGGCAATCGCTGGCATAGTGCCCATAACAGTCGCATTCCAAACGTCGCACTTTCTGTATCACCCCTGACTAGGCCGTCATAGCTGTCGTTGGATGGTTGTCTGTCGTTTAGTGGCTTTCAACCTGCATAATAAATAACTTTAGTTTATCATAAAAATAACCCTTTTACCGTCACATTTTCTGTCATAAAATTTATTTCTTCTACTTGATGTACTTTGCTTATGATAGCATTATAGAAGAAATCTCTTTTGTCTTCTTCAGACGATTTAACTTTTAACATGTTATCATAACTCCTTACTATTTCTCCAAATCTGTCTATAAAATTAACTGCCTTTTCTTACCCTGGATTATACTGTATGTTGTACAATTTTTTTTATTTTTTCTTGTATACTCGATGGAGTTACATCTACTTCGCTTAACTTAATTTCTTTGATTCTGATTAAAATATCACGAACTTTATATCTATGTTTTTCATTTATACTTTTAGATGAACATTCATTTGCTACAATAGTACTATTAGGCCAGTCAAAATAGGGTATTGTTCTGCCAAAATTAGTAACCAGCAACGACCTATGCGATCATTTAAAAGATAGTCCGTGGATGTTTACTTATGTTTTGGACTAGCAACTATGATTTGTTAATTAGTTATTAACAAATAAGTGCAAAAAAACGCGTTTTTTTTGTTTTTTGCTAATAAAACGAAAATTATTTGACGAATCATTATGGTGTCAATGGGAAAGTTATAGAGAATTAAATTATCGACAAAACGAGAGGTCAAACGACCCGATCGGTTTATAAGAACCAAAGAAAATTCGGAAAAACCGGAAAATTTTTCATTTTTTTTAAAAATTCATAACTCTGTTGTTTATGAATATTAAGAGCTGAAATTTGGCACAGTAGTAAATAATCATATCTACTTTTAACATGCTAAAGGCAGGTACTATCGGTAATATAAAGAAGGGAAGAATACCGAAAAAAAATTCCAATTGCGCAGAAACTAATTATCTGATAGTACCTGCCTTCAACATGTTAAAAGTAGATATGATTATTTACTACTGTGCCAAATTTCAGCTCTTAATATTCATAAACAACAGAGTTATGAATTTTTTTAAAAAATGAAAAATTTTCCGGTTTTTCCGAATTTTGTTTGGTTCTAATAAACCAATCAGGTCGTTTGACCTCTCGTTTTGTTGATAATTTAATTCTCTACAACTTTCCCATTGACACCATAATGATTCGTCAAATAGTTTTCGGTTTATTAGCAAAAAACAAAAAAAAAACGCGTTTTTTTTTGCACTAATTTGTTAATAACTAATTAACAAATCATAGTTGCTAGTCCAAAACATATAAGTGAACCTCTACGGACTATCTTTTAAATGATCGCATAGGTCGTTGCTGGTTACTAATTTTGGCAAAATAAGACTTTTTTCGGTCTATTGACTGGCCTATATCTACAACATACAGTCAGTCCATCAAACTTAATTTAGACATAAAATAATTCAAAAAGTTTTCGGATTTAGTTTGAGTCGTTAATTTATAATTTATAATCGCGTTTCACTGGTCCGTCTTTTTCAGTCAGTCCGGTTTTGATAATTTCCGCTAACTTTTTAGAAACGTCTAAAACACTGTCGTTTTCTTTATTAAGTTTATCAACCTCTGCATTAAACGCGATATTTCCAATTTATTTATCAAACCTGGGTGTTCGTCCAAGACTGACGAGTTTCTGAAACCTTCTGCGTTAAGTGTATAATTTTCAAAATCATTGTTTACCTTATATGTCGTTTTGCTGTCTTTGAATTTATCTGTCTTTTCTGCCTCGTTACCTATAGTCATTTTTTGTTTAAATTCCTTCCTCAATGTGTTCAGAGTTTGGTTGTTAAAGATTTACGTGGCGCTTCTTTCTTTTATTATCAAAATCATCAAATTGTCATCTCTTTTCTGCTCTATTCTTCTTTTCTTTTCTTCGTCTCTCTTTCTCTTTGCCATTTCCGCCTCAACTGCATTGAAATTATCCATAACCTTGTCCAATTTGTCAGATAGGTCTAAATCATAATATTCATTATAATAACCATGCTGAAAAATCTTACTCTCGTCGTAAATTTTTCTGTCATAATTTTCTATTTGTTTTATTGACGAAACAACAAACTGTTTATTTATAAATATTTTACTTTTTTTACTCTTTTATTTAACTTTACTATTATTTGTTTACCTGCCAAAATGTCTTGAGTCGTTTCATTCATTCTGTTTTCCGTCTCTGTCTTTATTTCTGCCTTTTCAGTTATACTGTAATGCTCATCTGTCTTTTCGCTGTCTTTAGCTCCGTCTTTGCTCTTATTTTCATCCGATTTTTTTTTCGTCGTATACATATTTTTCGAATACATCATTCAATTTTGCTGTTAAACCTTTCATTCGTTTTTGTCTTTCCTTATATGTCGCTATTTGACTTCCTGCAGTTACTTTAACTGCAGATTCCGCAGAGCCGTCTTCAAAATTATCACTTTTTTTGCCTTCTGTTCTGTCTCGTTATATAGCCCCTCCGTCTTCGTGTATCATTGCTGTCGTTAGTTCTATCCTTTCTCTCTTTTTTATCAGCCATAGTGTGGCCAGCTGTCATACAATAGGTCATATATAATCTGTCTCCATCTCTGTAACTGTCCTTACCCATACAGTATGAAATATCGCAGTAAAACTTTCACTGAAATATTGCACTGAAATGTTGTCACAAGGTGGTAGCAATCTTGTCTTAACGTTGCGAAAAGGTTTCACGAAATAATTCAGTGCAGTATTGCTGCAACCTTGCTACAAGGTTTCATGAAAGATTTACCAAAATATTGCGAGAAACCTTTCATGAAAAGTTGCAGCAAAGTTTCTGCAAGGTTTCATAAAACATTTATCAAAATATTGCGAGAAACCTTTCATGAAAGGTTGCGGCAAGGTTACTGCAAGGTTCCATGAAACGTTTACCAAAATAATGCAAGAAACCTTTCATGAAAGGTTGCAGCAAGGTTATTACAAGGTTTTATGTAACATTATAAAAAAACTTGCGGAAACTTTCTACGAAAAGTTCCAACAAGGTTTCTGCAAGGTTTCATAAACATTTCGCAAAATATTGCGAGAGACCTTTTATGTAAAATTGCAGCAAGGTTGTGACACCAGTTATCACGAGTCTCGGTAGACTTTCTCAGTTCAATCGCTTGAATCTTATATATAAGTACAATTTTTAATCAGAATATGTTTGAAACGTATTATTCATAACATAATTGAATATCGTATAACAAAAAAGTATACTAAAATAGTAAATTATTCAAATGATATTAAATTTAAAATAATATTTTTTTTAACCTATTGTTATGAACTCAATCCAATTTATACGATCCAGTTTATTATGAACACACCAGTTATTACAACCCAAACATTACGACCATTTAACTGACAGTTTTGAGGTTATGTTTCAGTAACAGTACTATTATTTACAACTCTATTTAGATTTCAGGCAATCTTTTACTTATTTGTAAATGTCGATTTAAGAATGACTGAAACCATTATCTTCCAGGTCTGTTGTTTATAAACTGAGTCGTCTTTTTCAGTTCATCACAAATTTACTTGACGCTGTCACAGAGCATCCTCGTGTAACCTATTCCATAGTTTCACGTGTGAACGATGAATGTATATTTTTTCTTTTTTAGATTTTAGCATCTTTAAAATTGATTATTGATTTTTTTAAATCAATGTATTTGTAATTTAAAAAACAATATTTAGGCACTTATTTATTATCAATGAATAACGTCGGTCAGACGATACTATAATCTCACTTTTTTAACTTTAACAAAATTTTATGTTTGTATTTAATTTCCCCTGCCTTTTTCTCTTCATTTTAATTCAATTAATATCTTATTTAAGAGTATTTAAATACTTAAGTATGTACAGCGCTTGTTGCTTCAATAATTTCACCGGTAGCACTAATATGTGGCTGATTCCATTCAGATTCATGCAGGCCGTCACTGACCGAATTTTTTATTTTTTCTAAGTAATAAAAATACCTTCTATTATGTATATAAAGATAAAATTTACCTCGTAGAACGCTCAATAAAATTTTTTTTCTTTACTACAGCAATTCTAGTGTTGGATGTAAAAACGAAAATTCAAAAATTGAAAATGAACCTCTACTTTTAAATGACTATAGCTCCGTCAATTATTAACTTTTTTGAGCGTTCTTTTAACGAAAGTGTGCGGAATTTTGTCTAGTTTTAAATGCAATCTCGATTTTTGTAATACAATTTGATCTCACTGAGTTATTTACGAAAAACCGAAAAAAAGCGATTTTTTTCAAACACGATTTTCTCAAAAACTATTTTTTTTTTTTTTTTTGAAATTTTTATATGATTTTATGCATAAAAAATACTAACTTTTAGGGTAGGTGATTTTGCCTTATTTTTTTAACAGATTTTTAAACGTTTTTTTTATATTTTCGATTTTAAAACATTGATACCATGGCGCATTGTACTATTTTTCCAACTTTACGTGTTCTTACAACTATTATTATGCTTTTATTTATTAATATATCAAAAACATCAACAATAATCTTTAAAATAAACCCCGGATCGAATATTTTGATCAATTAGAACCAAAGTTATGACGATTTAAAGTTTAAAAAAAAATGCTGAAACTTTAAATAAATATATTTACTTTTAATTTTGAATTTTGAATTTTGAATTGGAATTTTGAATTTTGGATATGTGAGTTTTTTGAATACTAAAATATATTATTTGGTCATTTTCAATGAACAAATAATATGCGATACAATTGAGAAAGAACACTAATGAATTGAAAACTAATGTGAATAAAAAAATCCGAATTTGAATAAAACCTTTCAATTTACTTCTTGCCACTCATATCTCGGAGTTTTGGCAGTGTAGATTTGGTTTCGTTCACTTTTCCAACAGTGAATCTTTTGAATACCTTTAATTTCTTTTGCATTTCCTAACCATTCCATTTTTTTTGTCAGTCGAAAAACTTCTAACTCATCCTTGCGGATAACAAGAATGTTAATCGACGGAGTATATTTTGATACGTGAGTGGCGAAATTTTCAGCGTTTCTAATAAAATCTGCACTCTTCTTGGACAGATTATGCGTGGTAGCATAATGTTTAACTAAACCACCAATACCGTCACAAGCGCCTTTACCATGACCTGTTGCAGAAAAAGCCATTTTCTGTTTACTTTTGAGTTTTGAAGCTCATTGAATTGATATCTATTTTTAAAATGACTGGCAGCTCCATCGGAAATGGTTATGATTTCATCAAGATCTTGCGCAATATGTTTTTGTTTTTAGTTATCGATAATTAAATTTATAGCCATTAGGACATGAGACGAATCATGTTTAATATCGTCAGAGACGGTGACATAACTGACTGCTTTATCATTTCCAAAATAGCATACCGACGTAAATATTGATATTTGGTTTTTACTCCAATGATAGCTTTGAATTTCATTTTGAAGCAGAACTGTCCAATTTTCTGCAAAATCGACATGAATAACTAATTGGAAGTCATTATTTTTCGCTAAAAGTTTAACCTCTTTAATTGCTACACGTTGAATTTCTTTGACCAATTTATGAGCTCTTACAGTGAGAGCGCGCTCTCTTAACTCTATTAAGGAATTTTCAATTGTGCTAGTTTTATTCAGTAAATTTGATTTTTCCCAAACACCATAAATTATTTCTTCATATAAATCTTCTTCTGTCAAAGAAATTAATTGTAAATCAATAGAATCTCCAATGGGACATTCTTTACATTCTCTTAGTACACATTTCATATCATCTTTTCAACAAAAAAGTGAAGAACATATTTTTAATTCCAAATCTGCAATGTCTTGTTTATTCTCTTTTTTATAATTATTCAAAGCATCTAACATAAGTTTAAGATTCTCGCAGTAAACGCAAAGACACGAATCGGTGGGTGGATGTGGTATAACCCACTTCGGTCTTAAAGCGTAGAATGTTGATTTACCAATTTTTGTTTTCATTTCAGGATTTTCGTCTTTAAATAATTGATATATTTCTTTTATACTTCGCGTAAGAAAGCGTTTGACTTTTTTAGTTTTTATACTATTTTCTTTGATAGATACTGTGTCGCTTTTATTCGCACTTTGACGAGAACAATTAAAATCATCGTTCAGATAATAATCCTTTACTTTCATTACAATTTCACTATCCAAAGAATGGCCACAATAGTTCTCAGACTGCTTGTAAATATTTTTATTATTTACCAATGATCGTGCTTGATCAATCATATAAATAGTTACATTTGGTAAAACTGATAATAAATAATCTTTGGAAATATCACTTGGTATAATACTCAACAATCGCACTTTCTCAAGAAAATTTGAACAATTATCTAATGCAATTTTAATATTCTCAAGCCATTTATCATTTGTTTACATTCATTATTTTCATTCAATGCGAGCAAATCCGTTATATCGTAGACTTTCATCATTTTACTTGCTATTTGTGAATCAAATGCATCGTTTATTTGTTTTCTTTTTCGGAGAGCATAAGATTCTCGCATCTTGATATTGATACTTCGAGGCATTTTAATTGGTGACATGTTTGATTTCAAATTACTTGAAGTCTCGTTGAGCTGTTCTACCACAGCCTCACTATGAATAAAATCTTCCGAAGATTGTTATCTGCTTGAAGTCGATGAAATAGGCGCATTTTTCACTTCATCTAATAATATTTTGTAACACGAAGGGCATACTTTATCTTCTCTAGAGAAAAAAGTATTTGAATACAAGCGCTTCTAAGACTCCGTTAGATCACCTAATTCTCTAAGCGGACTTTTGGAGCAATCATAAACAACTTTTTTGTGCCTTTCTTTTAAATCCTTGCACTTCATTTTAACAATCAGTGATGCCATTATTGATATTCTGTTCAATGACAGATCGAAAAAAATCATTTTTCTTAAACAACTTTATTTTTTATCTTCCTTTTCTTATATTTTTAAACGCGTCAAGTCGTTGATGAGAATGCAAAGAACGAATCATCGCCACCTAGTAGTGACATGCGTCAACTCCCTACAAAATAAATTCAAATTCTAGGCGCGAAATTCAAACTGATAAAAAAATTATATTCTTCAACAAAAAAAATTTTTATTATAATAATGTACCATAAAAAGAGGATAAATGGTTATATTTTCTTTCATCAAAATAACTTTTTTTTAAATTAAAAAATTTATATCTTCAGATTTTAATCTTTAACAAAAATTGCGTTTCCTCAATGTAAATATCATATTTATTTAAAGTTTCAGCATTTTTTTTTAAACTTTAAATCGTCATAACTTTGGTTCTAATTGATCAAAATATTCGATCCGGGGTTTATTTTAAAGATTATTGTTGATATTTTTAATATATTAATAAATAAAAGCATAATAATAGTTGTAAGAACACGTAAAGTTGGAAAAATAGTACAATGCGCCATGGTATCAATGTTTTAAAATCGAAAATATAAAAAAAACGTTCAAAAATCTGTTAAAAAAAATAAGGCAAAATCACCTACCCTAAAAGTTAGTATTTTTTATGTATAAAATCATATAAAAATTTCAAAAAAAAAAAATATAGTTTTTGAGAAAATCGTGTTTGAAAAAAATCGCTTTTTTCGGTTTTTCGTAAATAACTCAGTGAGATCAAATTGTATTACAAAAATCGAGATTGCATTTAAAACTAGACAAAATTCCGCACACTTTCGTTAAAAGAACGCTCAAAAAGGTTAGAAATTGACGGAGCTATAGTCATTTAAAAGTAGAGGTTTATTTTCAATTTTTGAATTTTCGTTTTTACATTTAACACTAGAATTGCTGTAGTAAAGAAAAAAAATTTTTTTGAACGTTCTACGAGGTAAATTTTATCTTTATATACATAATAGAAGGTATTTTTATTACATAGAAGAAAAAAAAAAATTTGATCAGTGACGGCCTGCATTAATCTAAATGGAATCAGCCATATACGCAATCTCTTAGGTTAAATTACTTCGTTCAGGATTCGTAAGAACTGGGTTTAGAAGCGTACAAGTGTAGCAGTTATTACTTTCTTAATTACGTTTTTAAAAATTATTATTATTCAAATTTAAAGGTATTTTTAAAATCGGCACGTGGAGGCCTTTTTTAATAGGTATCGTTTATATTAAATTTCTTAATAAAATATAAATGAAAATATGATTTTCAAAATAACAAAAATATGCAAAAATGAAATTTTTATACGCTAATCGATCATTTTACGATGGAGATAATTTTTAAATCGGATTATTTATTTTATAATTTAAATATCAGGCTATTTGTAGGATGAATATAATAAGTGATATATTAAATTTATTGAACTTATTTATTAGAGATCTGCATATGATAAAATAAATTTCTTATTTCAATATATAATACGAGTTCGTCATTATTGGATCACTCGTAGCAACTAGTGTCACTACCCTATATTCGAGAAACAATTTGTGAAATGTTGCGAGAAAGCTTCGATTAAAAAATCCAGCAAGGTTTTTGCAAGGTTTCAGAAACTTTTTACGAAATATTGCGAGAAACCTTTTATGTTAAGTAACATTTAAAAAACATTTTATGAAATATTGCGAAAAAAGTTTAATGAAAGAATTCAGCAAGGTTTCCGCAAGGTTTCGTGAAACATCTTAAGAGGCGGGCGTATAGTTCCGTCCTTGTCTAATTAAAATTTTTTTAATTATTAATAAATTCATTATTTTGATACAAAAGTTAGACCACAGCCCAATAGAGCAAAAAGAAGCAAACGATTCTATTCTATGAAAAAATATTACCTATTTATTATCTTTTGAGCGTAGTTTAAAAACGGTTGACCAGTTATAATGTTTTTTCTCCTCAGACTTTACTCCAAAAGTAATAAGACTTTGATTTTATTAAAGTGAAACTTCTTTACCGACGTTATGCAGCTTCTATAAGAGACATGTGAAAAAATTCTACGGGAGTGAATCGATCTCGTCCCGCTTAATGCAACGGAAGTGTATATATATATATATATATATATATATATATATATATATTTATGTCGTCGTAGGCCGTATTCGGAGGAATACCTATAGACCACGCTAAATTTGTATAGGCATTGCATACGTTCATGCTAATATCTCGACGATATTCTCTCTGTCAATACTCCCTAAGGGAGTATTAACAGCTCTATACTCCCTAAAGGAGTATTGACAGATCGAGATATCGCACAGCATGGCCGTATATGACGCGAGTGACATCAATTCGTAGGTTAGTGAAAACAAAAGAATGTCGTTAGATATGTCAATGCTCATACAAATTCATATAAAATCTTAACTTTACAGAATGTTTTGTTTAAACAAATTTTCAAAGTTAAACAGTTAATAAGTAAATAATGACATTATTTACTTTTTTTTTAATAAAACATATATCATTAATTTTAAAAAATCATTGTTATAGTTCCTCTTACGGCCTACCAACGACATAAACTTAGCTACGTAACTTGGGAGTACGAAGGATTCTGAATCCAGGCTTGACTAAAGTGCTTGTATTCATCCTTCGTACTCCCAAGTTACGTATATAACGAATACTATTATAGAGTAAATATCTTAATGATTAAAGAAAACAACAGCGGCTTGCGTTTTCCATCTTTTTCTTCCTTACTTTCTTCATACATATATGTTTGGTGGTGAGTCCCTTTCTTTCCTACACTGTTTTATACTTTAATGCATATATATATATATATATATATATATATATATATATATATATATATATATATATCATCTATAGGTATATATGCACGTGCAAGCAATCGTGGGGACTACAAATTATAATAGTTTTGATAATTATTTATAAAAATTAAATTATTATTGTATTTTTGTAAGATAAATATTAAATAAAAATTTATAATTAAAACGAATTAATTCTTTGGATAATCTAAATTCAAAATGATTTAAAAGTAACGAAAAATAGTTATAGAGATCAAATGAACTTTCATAAGTTCTATAATTATCGTAAAGAAGTTTCACTTCTGTCGGCCACTCCCAAACACTGTCATACCAGTTTTTTCATAGCATAGAATCATTTGCTTGTTTTCTGCTCTATTGAGCTGTAGTCTTATATTTGTATAAAAATATTCAATTATTTAATAATAATAAACATTTAGATTAGATGAGATAGAACTGTATAACGGCCTCTCAAAAAAGCTTGCGGAAATATTTTAGGAAAGGTTCTAGCAAGTTTCCTGATAGTTTCAGTTACATTTTACGAGCAAGGTTCTTAAAAATATTTCAAACACGTTCTAGCACGGACATATAAAGGTTGCTGCAGCTTTTCCCGAAAGGCTTCAGTGGGGTTTCACAAAGCTTTTCTGCAAGATTTCGTGCAAGATTGCTGCAAGGTTTCCTGCAAGGTTTTATCGAGATTCCCTGCAAAGTTTCAGCGAGGTTTCTCAAAATGTTTCTGCAAGATTTCCTGCAAAGTTGCAGCGAGGTTACTGAAAATATTTCAACCACGTTCAAGCACGGACATATAAAGGTTGCTGCAACTTTTCCTGAAAGGTTTCAGTGGAGTTTCACAAAGCTTTTCTGCAATGTTTCCTGCAAGATCTCTGCAAGGTTTTCTGCAAGGTTTATGCGAGATTTCCTGCAAAGTTTCAGCGAGGTTTTTCGAAATGTTTCTGCAAGATTCCCTGCAAAGTTGCAGCAAGGTTTTTAGAAATATTTCAACCAGGTTCTAGCGCGGACATATAAAGGTTGCTGCAATCTTTCATGAAAGGTAGCTGCAAGGTTTCGAAACTTTCATGAAACCTTGTAGCAATCTTTCATGCTATGTGGGTATTACCACGTCAAATTCTTAACTCGTAACGTACTTCACTATTCCTTTACTAACTGTAAAGGAATAGTGAACCAATATATATATATTAATATATATATATATATTAAAGCTTGTATATATATATATATATATATATATATATATATATATATATATATATATATATATATATATACAAGCTTAATAGACCGAACACTAGCCTTTTAAAATCAATATATTTATTAAAATAAAGATAATCAACCTAGTATGACGAACACAAGCAATATTAGGTCATTCATATTTGTGAAAATTAAAGAGAATTAATCTAACATGTCGAACACAAGCAATGTTAAATAAATCAAATTCGTCAGTTATTTATGTATATTTTCATATTTATAATTATACATATGTGCTATTATTCCCATAAACAATATACTGAACACAAGTATTATTATATATGTGGAAACAGCAACTATGATTGATCAATATTATTTTAAAATCATGAATATATTTTTAAAATTATTTATATATGTACTTATTGTATTCAATTTCTGTTATAGTTTTGAATACGATGCTGTCTTAGATGACTGTCACATACATCTTATGAAAATGCTTCCATATAAAATAATTTACCGTCTCTTGAGTTTTGAGAAACAGTAATAAGCTTCTCTCCTCTGTACAATGATACTTTTATATTGATATTTTAAAATATATTTTTCTTTCAATTTATTTTATATATATTTGTTCGTATCAGTCAGTTAATATTGAAATTACAGTATCAAAGTGTTACTCAAGTTTCTTGTATGCGCATGTATATGTATCTGTATATATACTTTTAGTCGTGCGCGCACTGTTATATATTCATGTATGCTCATGTACAGACATACGCACAAATATATATACGTTCGTATAGTCTTATCCGTCATTCTTTACGTTTATTATTCTTTATAGCCTTCTTATATATTTATCGAATCAACTTAAATTTTTATTAAAATCATTATTTTCTGATTTTTACTTTTTAATCGGTCTTTTGCACGCATTTACGTAAACTTTATTCTTGTACAAAAAAAAATACATATATAAACTTCTTTTAACTACAATGAAATATAAATTTGTGAGCTTTTTTTAACGACAATTCAAAATAAGTCTGTAATATTCTTTCAGCTAATATGAAAAAAACGCTGACAAGTGCTTTGGCGCAATGCTTTCTCATAGAGCTCATTGAGTTAAAGTAATTTGATTTTATTTTTTTAAATGTGACTTCAATATAAAATACAATTTTTATTCAAGAAGAATTAGTGAATGTAAGAGAGACATTTGTAAATAGGAAGAGAGAAACAAGAATGAATGTAAACAGGGTGAAAATTAGGATCAATCTGAAAAAAAAGGACGAAGAGGAAGTGAGGAAATAAGAAAAGAGTTAGTGAAAGCGTTAAATCAGAAATCAAAAGAAGTAATCAAAGAGCTACGATAAGAAAATTATTTTTCAAAAGCTTGTTTTATGAAGACAGCAGCAAATAACTTTTATATAAATTTTAGAGCAAATCTATCGAGTAGTTTACGTTAAATGGATAAAAAAATAAAAAATGAAAATTTAAAGAAAAAATTAAAAACTACGCTAAGGAAATTGGTTTTTAAAAGTCATCCTTCTTTTGACAGTTAAAAATAATTCCCATGCAAATTTCAAAGCAAATTCATCAAGTAATTTACGTAAAATACAAAAAAAATGAAAAATCGAAATTTTTTTAAAAGTTGTTAAAATAGCTCTATAAAAAAAACTACTCTATGAAAACCAATTTTTCATTGCTTCCCGTCTACTTAGACAAAATAATAGATAATATGCAAAATTTAAAGCAAATCCATTGAGTAATTTTCGAGATCTAATTGGCTAAATGAATAACATTTTCTTTTCAAAATTTCTTTTTCAAAATTTTAAAAATGCTCTAAAATTAAAGCTACGCTAAGAAAATCAATTTTTTTAAATTTTTCTTCTTTTGGCAGTCGCAAATAATTTTCCTGCAAATTTTCAAACAAATCCATCGAGTACTTTACGTAAAATAAAAAAAAAACGCTGCCAAGTGCTTTGGAGCAATGCTTTTTCATAGAGCTCATTGAGTTAAAGTAATTTGATTTTACGTTTTTAAATGTGACTTCAATATAAAATACAATTTTCATTCAAGAAAAATTAGTGAATGTGAGAGAGTCATTTGTAAATAGAAAGAGAGAGACAAGAATGAATGTAAACAGGGTGAAAATAAGGATCAATCTAAGAAAAAAGGACAAAAAGAAATAGTCTAGGCGCCCAGAGGGTTTCGTATTAAGTTAGAGGTCCCACCAAGCAAGTAGGTGATTTATATGTATTTTGAGCCGCTGAATCCGAATTTGCAACTTGCTTTTCGCGTAAGTAGTCGAGTAATTTGTTATAAACAAATTAATTGTTTAAATGGCTATAGTTTTTAAACTACAATAGATGCAGTAATTTTCTCTGCGAAAACTTGTTTTTTAATAAAAAAACAAAAAAAATTCGTTATTGTTGCATGTCGATTCGATAATTAGAACCAGAGATATGGTAAATATATTGCCAAAAAACATAGGGACGTAGCGCAAGCGCGGATCGCCCTGGTAAAAAACCTTATAACTCGACTACTAATTAATATTTTTTTAAGTTTAACGTGTGTTTAATGTTATGTCCGGTCACCTTAAATAGGTTTACTCGGACATTATATTCAATCATGAGATATTTCTTGTCTCGTATGCAGGGTAGAGGAGCCGAATCACTTACCTTTCTATGAATTGGCTGCGTGGTCGTAGATAACTTAAATTTTTGTTGATTAGTGTTGAAATGTGGCGTGGTGCTCCCCTCTGGTTGCCTGCTTGTAGTTGGTTGGGTTGTTAAATAAATTATAACTAAGAACTAGTTAATTGAAATCTATTTATTGAATTAAACTTTTTCACTAGCACGATTCGGAAAATATATTTTATAATTATATTTATTGAACTTTGATTTACTGTTCATAAACAAGTCGATTATGCGATTACTAGCGAATATTTTGTAATTATAATTTTTTGATTGTTTGCGCAATTTGTTCACTTATTCTTATTGTTAAATTGATTGGTAAGCTGTAAGTTCAATCGCGCAGTTACTAAAAATTTTCAAAAAAAATGTCCGTTTTCTCCGTAGATTGGTTTATTATTTACGTACAGAATGTTGGTGATTTACATTTGTTTTATTTAATTTAATCGTAAAAGAGGTGAGTAGCGCAGTTCCTTTTTTTTTTTGTTAAAATTTCCCTTTTTTATTTATTATTGGCACTTTGTAATTAAATTTTGCAGAAATATTTTAAACACAGTACGTCGCGTATATTTAGAGATAAACCAGCGAAAAAGAAAATAACTCGTTGATTTAAGCGCGTTCCGAACTTACGTTGCTTGATTTTTTTTTTTTTGTAAAAGAAATCAATTTAAGAAGCAACAAGAAAAAAAACTAATAGCGTAGTAGAATTCGGCACGAGTTTACAAGTTTTTTATTGAGGTTCTCTCTTTTGCTTGTACTGTTGCTCGGGAGAACTGACTGCAGACTGACTTATTAAAATTATTTTTCTCTGCAAGAAAGGTACAAATCTAGAAATAAAAATGCAAGTTTGTCAAAATTTATAAGAGTCCCATTGGTCAGTTCGGCCGTGAGAAACTCTTTAAAATCTCATATTCAGTGACAGAAGATATCTTCCTATTACGCCTACGAATGCTGAGGTAGCGCATACGGCGCGCGAACTTACTGCTTTTCTCTTAAGACTATTACAAGAAATTAAATTTATTTTTCAATACAGCATATTCCTTATTACTAAAAGATTTATTTATTTACTTATATGTATTTATTAATGTTATTCGGAGAGAGAACTGCAAATAAACATAATTATCTGTCTACAGCTAAAAATAAAAAAATTAATTGAAAAAAAATAAAAATAATAAAAAGACCTTTTTTCAAAAAAATGATTTTTTATACATCCGTGATTATGCGGATGTAACATTGGAGAATGTCAGAGTCTCAGCTTTAATGATTAATTGTTATATATTACTTTCAAATGTTGATAAATAAGCTAGAATGGTTTGAAACAGAAAAAATTTTCAATTTTTCAGAATTTCGTTTGTTTATAACGAAATAATATAGGTTAGCGAACAAAATATTTCTATATTTTTGATATAGAATAATAGGGAATTTCATCTATTTTAATAATATGTCCGGTTTTTTAAATTCAAGTAAGTAGAACCTGAGATATCGCAAATTTAAGCTGTAGCGCCAACTCCTTGCAATGCGACATATGTGTGCAATATGCCGATCGCTTTCCTTATTAAAAATTCTTTTATTATAAGGTAAGTAATTTCATTCTTTTGTAATAAAATTAATTTTAACTCTGTATTAGGAAATTAATTGAAAATAAATAGGAAAATTAAAACAAATTTTTTGAATAAAATAAATTGTTTTTTTTTTTGCAATTGCAAAAAAAAAAAATAAATGTAAAAATACTCCATAAGTTTAGTAAATTGTTTACTATTATAGTAGAAAAATCAATGATTATTTAAAACCCTAAACCTACTTCATCTAAATGTATTATACATCATTAATATTATGACAAAGTATATAAAATAGGGTCAAAAGTAATTTTATTAGAAAAGAATGAGATTACTTACCTTATAATAAAAGAATCTTCAATAAGAAAAGCGATCGCCATATTGCACACATATGTCGCATTGCAAGGAGTTGGCGCTACAGTTTAAATTTGCGATATCTCAGGTTCTACTTACTTGAATTTAAAAACCGGACAGATTATTAAAATAGATGAAATTTCCTATTATTCTATATAAAAAATATAGAAATATTTTGTTCGCTAACCTATATTATTTCGTTATAAACAAACAAAATTCTGAAAAATTGAAAATTTTTTCTGCTTTAAATTATTTTAGCTTATTTATCAACATTTGAAAGTAATATATAACAATTTATCATTAAAGCTGAAACTCTGACATTTTTCAAACACATGTTGAACTTTAAAAAATATCAATTAGTAGTCGAGTTATAAGGTTTTTTACCAGGGCGTTCCGCGCTTGCGCTACGTCTCTATGTTTTTCTTCAATATATTTGCCATATCTCTGGATCTAATTATCGAATCAACATGCAACAAAAACGATTTTTTTAAATTTTTTATTAAAGAACAAGTTTTTGCGGAGAAAATTACTGCATCCATTGTAGTTTATAAACTATAGCTATTTAAACAATTAATTTGTTTATAACAGATGATTCGACCACTTACGCGAAAAGCAAATTGCAAATTCGGATTCAGCAGCTCAAAATACATATAAATCACCTACTTGCTTGGTGGGACCTCTAACCCCATACGGAACCCTCTGTGCGCCTAGACTAAAAGTAAGAAAGTAAGAAGGAAGTTAGTGAAAGCGTTAAATCAGAAATAAAAAAAAGTAAACAAAGAGCTACACTAAGAAAATTATTTTTCAAAAGCTTGTTTTATAAAGACAGCAGAAAATAACTTGTATACAAATTTTAGAGCAAATTTATCGAGTAGTTTACGTTAAATAGATAAAAAAATTAAAAATTAAAATTTAAAGAAAAAATTAAAAAATTTTTTAAAATTAAAACTACGCTAAGGAAATTGGTTTTTAAAAGTCATCCTTCTTTTGGCAGTTTCAAATAATTCCCATGCAAATTTCAAAGCAAATTCATCAAGTAATTTACGTAAAATACAAAAAAAAGGAAAAATTGAAATTTTTTTAAAAGTTTTTAAAATAGCTCTATAAAAAAACTGCACTATGGAAACCAATTTTTCATTGCTTCCCGTCTACTTAGACAAAATAATAGATAATAAGCAAAATTTAAAGCAATTCCATTGAGTAACTTTCGAGATCTAATTGGCTAAATAAATAACATTTCCTTTTCAAAATTTCTTTTTCAAAATTTTAAAAATGCTCTAAAATTAAAGCTACACTAAGAAAATCAATTTGTGAAAATTTTTCTCTATTTGGCAGTCGCAAATAATTTCCCTTCAAATTTAAGAACAAATCTATTGAGTATTTTACGTAAAATAAAAAAAAAATAAGAAAAGAATAATTGAAATTTTTTTAAAATCTTTATAAT
This sequence comes from Anastatus disparis, assembly GCA_017163975.1. NCBI lineage: Eukaryota > Metazoa > Arthropoda > Insecta > Hymenoptera > Eupelmidae > Anastatus > Anastatus disparis. The sequence continues at coordinate 1,587,337 of JAFFSR010000401.1, read as the reverse complement.
TCTCTAAAATCGTAATCACACTAAGAAAATTAGTTTTCGAAAGCTTATTTTCTTCAGACAATAGCGAATTGATTGTATAAAAATTTTGGAGAAAATTTATAGTATGGTTTACACAAAATAGAAGACAAATGAAAGTTAAAAATTTATTTTAAAATTTCTAAAATGCTCTAAAATTAAAACTGCTCTTAGAAAATTAGTTTATCAAAGCTTGTTTTCTTTAGACAGTAGCGAGTAACTTGCATACAAATTTTGAAGCAAATCTATCTAATGGTTTTTGTAAAATAGAAAAAAAGGAAAATAAAAATTATTTAAAAAATTTTAAAAATGCTTCAAAATAAAAAGTGCACTAAGAAAATCAGTTTTCAAAAGTTTTTCTTCTTTTAACAGTCGAAAATATGTTCCATACAAATTTTCAAGCAAATTCTTCGAGTAGTTTACGTAAAATACAAAAAACATGAAAAATCGGAATTTTTTTAAAATTACTAAAATGGCTATAAAATTAAAACTACACTAAGTAAACCAATTCTCAATAGCTTTTGCACCAGTTGATCAAAAAATTAAATTGTATGGAAAATTTGAAATAAATTCATCGAGTAGTTTTTAAGATTTTATTAACTTAATAAATATAAACATTTTTTTCAAGAATTTCAAAATGCTCTAGAATTTAAACTAAACTAAGAAAATCAGTTTTTAAAAATTTATTTTATTTGGGTGATCGCAAATAATTTTCATGCAAATTTTGAAGCAAATTCATCGATTAGTAAACAAAAAAAACCAAAAAAAAGAAAAATTGAAATTTTTTTTTCTTATTAACGACTCTAAAATAAAAACTACGCTAGAAGAACCAATTATCAATAGCTTCCCAGCAAGTTAGACAAAAAAATAAATTTCATGAAAAATTAGAAGCAAATCCATCGAGTAGTTTTCGAGATATAATTTACTAACTGACATCATACAGACACACACACACACACACGCACGCACGCACGCACTCACACACACACACACTGACATTTTCTGGGAACCACTTTTTTCGACTCCTTGAGTCCAAATGTGTACAAATTAATGAAAAAATAGGAAAAAAAATTTTTATCGATACAATGCTTTCTCTATGCTCTGTATTTTATTCATAAAATTCATAAAAATTCAAGAATAAAAACAACTATAAGATAAGTGAAACATATGCACCCGTGTTCAGATTACTTCTAGTAAGAGGAGTGTGAATTATCATAAACAAATATAATTTAGAGACGCGACGATTGGATGTGGAAACTTCTTTTCTCAGTGGAATTATCAACGAAGAGATATGTATAACAATTTTTGAGAGTACATCGTACTCAGAAGAGTAGAGAAAAGCTCTATTGCTACAAGCCATACATGGATTGTGTAATAGTCCTAAATACTGAAATAAAACATTTGCAGAAGTCACAATGAAATTAGGTTGAAAAAATTATACAAGCGAATCATGCTTATTTGTATGGCAAGAGTATAATAAAATATTACTGTTATTATTATGTGTAGATTACATGTTAACTGCTAGTGATTATGTGACTAAGCTGAATAGAGTTATTAATGCATTAAGGCGACTACGGAAGTTCGGTTCGATTTCATTTTGTAGTTTACAAATTACTCTTTCAATTTCTAAAATTTTTTGAATTTTTTAATTTTCCACCATTTATTACAATCCGTAGAATGGTGGAAAATTAAAAAATCTGAAAAATTTTACATATTGAAAGAGTAATTTGTAAACTCAAAAATAAAACCTAACCTAAAATCCGAAGTCGCCTTAAATCGCGAATGTTTAACCTAGGTGAGCCAAAAGAGTTTTTAGGTATTTTTATTAGATAGGATAAAAAAATCAGATAATGGAATCAAATAAAAAAAATATATTAACAAAATATTAGTTGGATTGGGATTTAAAAATTCACATGCACAACGAACTCTCATGAATATAATACAAGTTATGAATAATGAAAGAAAGGCGCGAGAAATGAGTATAGAAGATGAAGGAATGTGTGATGAGAAAATAACGAAAATATTCCAAATAGAGGAAAAGTAAAAAATTTATAATATTTGGCCAGGGCAACAAGTCCAGATATAGGGAAAAAGGTTCGGTTGTGGGCATGGTTTGGTTGCGGACACCCCTTCGTTTCTACTGACAGAAAGCAGATGAGGTTTTTCTGACAAATGTTATTCATGTATTATGGCAGCACGTCTTTTTATGCCAAATATCGAAGCGAACAAACGCATCTGCTTTGTGCTGTAAGCAAATTAATTTTTCTGTGCTTAAAAAAAAAATCAGAAAAATTTATTTATAGTTATGTATACTTTTTCAAAAGCAAATTACAAATCGAAGTGAATCAATGAAACTGAGTGTAATGCACATTTATTCAGTAGGAATTTATCCCTACTTTGTGATGCAATATGGATTGCAACCAATATCTTAACACCAACAATTTTGCATGATTGTCCACAACCGAATCAAAATCTTTTTTGGGTTGGTTGTGGGCATTTCACAAAATTAACAAAAAAAATTATTCTATTTGACGGAATCGATTTTGTCCCTTCGTTAGTAGTTAGCTAAAGTCTTCATCTTCCTATAGACACCTATAAGTCCAAAAAATTTATAATTGGTGAAAAGTTATGAGCCAAAAACAAAAGGGTGCCCACAACCGAATCTTTTTCCATACCATATACTATTAATGTCTTGAGTGGATATCTAATAAATCATACAAAATTATGAATAGTCAATGGTCAAGAGCGTATTCGGATATCTTAAAGATACTAAGAAACATAAATTTATCTTTATAAGTGTGTTATAAGATGTGTAAGCTTATTCTGATATAAATTTCGGAGATGATAAAAAAAACTAACCACTTGTGGTTTAATCATCAAATTTTTTGAGGACAATATTGCTTGGAGGACACATGAGCAAACATAAATTGCTTTGTCTATCTATCAAGCTGAATATATTGCTACGAATGAAACGTATCGTGAAATGTTATCAATGGATAACTTCTTAACCTTAATTGTAATAAATCCAATAGATTTGAGATGAGATAATAAGGATGCGATAATCAGTTCTGGAATAGATAGATATAATAAAATGAGTCACATAATTGAAATTTGATAACATTATGTTAACGGCAGGCCGGAGTAGAACCTGATACCGACCGAGTAACAATTGAGTTGTTTGTTATTTACTCAAGTATTAATCGGTGTATCTTCAAAATAAAGGTTGATCGCAATAGATATTATTATTATGAATATCTATGCACAAGAAAAAAAAAATCTACCGATTTGTTTTTGAGAAAAGTAAGGAACGCCGAAGTAAAAGATTATGTTTATAATATTTTCGCGTTCCTTACTTTTCTCAAAAACAAAGCGATAGATTTTTTTTTTCTTGTGCATAAATATTTGTAATAATAATATCTATTGCGCTTAACCTTCAATTTGCAGATACACCGTTTAATACTTGAGTAAATAACAAAAATGCTAATTAGACAAGGACAGCGAATCCAGCCTGTTCTTAAAAGGTGTATTGAAAAGAAACTGATTAAGATAGAGTGGGTAAATTGCCGATAACTTTACTAAACCTTTATTTTTTTAAATACATTAATATCTAAAGACTATAATATTAAATTTTTTCTTCACTGTTCAAATTCTTTTGTTCACAGGAAATGACTAATCAAGGCGGGATGCATTCAAACTTTAAGATGGACAAGATTAGAATAATCTTTTAAATCAAGAATAAAATTAAATTTCATATAAAATAAATCCCAATATATGAATTCGGGAGGGAGTGTTAGTATATTGGCGCCTACAATATGTTGTGGCTCCCCCTATTATATAAATTGTTTAAGAAGAAGTTGGATCTCTCTATCCTTTTCTAATTGAAAATTGTAGGTTTTTGGTAAAACTAGTGATTACTGATCTAAATTAAGAGTTGTCCGCAACGTGTATAGTAAAAAAAAATATTTTTTCTGATGAGGACAAATTAATTTTGTGGCTTTGTTTTGAAAAAAAGTTTGACATTCTTAAACATCATATTCTCTAGCCTAAATTATGATTTTGTAAGTATGTCAAACTTTTCTTGAAAATAAAGCATCAAAATTAATTTGTCCTCATCGAAAAAAATATTGCTATACAAGTTGCGGACAACTCTTAATTTATGCAAAAAATCACTAGTTTTTCTAAAAACCTACAATTTTTCAATTAGAAAAGGATAGAGGGATTCAGCGTTCTCTTAATTTATTTGCATTACTTGACTCCAACATTCATTACTTTTAATGCACCCAAACGTTCAACACGTTGTTATAGAGGGGCGTCTGAGAGGAGATTAAAAATAAATATCAATTAGAATAAGAACGGAAATCGTTTTATTTATTCACCCTTACATAAACTGATATTCTATCCGCATCAATAAGTACTTTTAAAATATTACTAGGGGGCAAGCCCCCTGCGCGCAAGCGCGCCAACCCCCATCTTGCTTTTATAACTTTAAAAAAATATTTAAGAATTTGCAATTTTTTTAATAACTTTTATTAAAAATTACTAAATAATATTAATTATTCAAAAGTTTTCTTGAGGTGAATCTTCAATGATCTTTTAATGAATCTAATCATGTGAAGTCCTAGCTTTATACCAGGATAGAATTAATAATTAAATGTTGTGTGTTATGAGGGCTACGTGTATATGTTTTATTATAATATTAAATAGAGAATAAAGTCAGTGATTGATTTATAAACGTTTTATTGAATGTCAGTCTAGTGGTAAAAAGATTCTAAATATAACGCTGTAATGTAAGTTCAAAAATGAGGGGCACATTTCTGACGATGACAGCGATGACAGTGGCGATATACTTTCAATAGTATAGAGAGAATATAATATAAATAGATCTAAAATGCAGCTAAAATTCAGCTGAAATCAAACAAAATTTACCTAAAATTGCTTAAAATTAATATAAATTTTAGCTAATTTTTAGTTAACTTTTAGGTAACTTTTAGCTATTTTTCAGCTAACTTTAAGCTTAATTTTAGCTAGATTCTAGCTCAATTCTAGCTAACCAGGGACAAATCGAATTCTTATACACAGCGGCAGCGACAGCGACGAAATCTATTTATAATATATACCCCCTGCTCGCTTCGCTCGCCAATCCCTCTTTTGAATTTAATACATAGATTTTATAATGTATATAATTCCTTGTAATAATTTTACATTCATATACTTATACACCTTTATACATTTTTTATATTTCAATAATTAATAATGTACACATAATATAAAATATAACATATGATATGAATATTTATTTACAGCGTATATTAGACGCTGTTATGGTCACCATCTCCAACCGATCTTTATTTCGCATTATGCTCCGAGAATCACCTCCCAACTTCTAAAGGCTCAATTCTTATTTCATTTATCTGGCATAAACAAATATTTTCTTTTTTGTAAATTTCTAAAATCTTTTATGATATAAAAAGAAAAATAAATCTTATGATAATTTAAATCAAATTGACCTGATTTATCAGATTTTGAGTGAAAAAATTAAAATTTTAAATAAAATTCACAATAAATTAGCTAAACTTGAAGCTAAAAAATTAAATTTTAGCTAAAATTCTCAATAAATCAGCTAAAAAAAAATCTTATGATAATTAAAATCAAATTGACCTAATTTATCAGATTTTGAGTAAAAAATTGAAATTTTAGCTAAAATTTACAATAAATTATCTAAACTTGGCTAAAAAATTAAAATTACAACTAAAATTAATACGAATTAGCTAAAATTTTCAATAAATTAGCTAAACTTAGCTAAAATATTAAATTTTTAACTAAAATTCTCAATAAATCAGCTAAATAAGCTAAAAAATTAAAATTATAACTAAAATTAATACGAATTAGCTAAAATTCTCAATAAATTAGCTAAACTTAGCTAAAATATTAAATTTTTAACTAAAATTCTCAATAAATCAGCTAAATTAGCTAAAAAATGAAATTTTTAGCTAAAATTCACAATACATTAGCTGAAATTTACGATAAATTAGGTGAAATTGATCATGAATTAGCTAAATTTATTAGTAAAAAGGAGGAGTTAAGAGAGGATTTTGAGAGACTGACAGCGGCAGCAGCAGTGGCGAAAATCTCTTATAATATAGAAAGATATAAAACACGATTTACATAATGTCAACGCGTTAAAATAATAATTTATAAAATTTATTTCAAATTTTGCTTAAAAAATGTATTTTGATTCATTAATATTTTTAATCTTTCTTATTTTTTCACAGTGATTTATTACATATTAACAATATTTAACTTTTATTTGCATTCTAAACGTAATTGAAAAAATTCTATGTCACCGCTGCAGATCAAATAGTAGAATGCGATCTGTCAAAAGTATCTACACTCAATTCTCGCTATTACGAGCGACTCTGGAATAATTTCTTTCGCTATTACGAGTGTGAGAGGGGCCCCCACCACTCAAAAAATGCTATGCTTAGAATTATGAGCGAAACAATACCGAACGAATATAAAAAACTATATCGGTTGTGCGTGTGTAACCGTTTAATTTTCATTAAAATAAGGTAATTTATTCGATTTATTAATTTTGAATTTCATTCTCATGAAAACGTTCTTTGTATGGCCCAAACCATATTTGATTGCAGTCAAGATGTAAATCAAATTTCATGTGCAAAAAGAGCAACGCTGATAAAAGCTCAAAATATTGCTGTTGAAATTTTTCTCAAAGGCAATGAAAATAGCATTTAATTTTGTTTTATAATTGTTAAATTAACTTTTTTTTTTTTTTTCGAAGTTAGTTTTTTATTGTAATTATGTTTCATTTTTTTATGTTGATACGGTCAATTTACTAATATTCATCTGAAAATAAAATTTTTTTTAAAGCACATTAATTTGATGTTATGTGTTTATAAAAAAATAATATAAATAAATAATTATAAACATACATATATAATAATAAAAATATAGATATAGTAAAAGATTATATATTATTTAAACAGTACATTACACGAAATCATAGATTATTTAAATAGTATATTACACGAAATCATATATTATTTAAATAGTACATTAATGCGCATCGATAGGGAGCAAACATCGACTCTCGTTGCGCGTATGTAAGGAGGGAGATCGAATTTTCGAGCAGGACGTGAAGAAAAATAGATTGAGTGGTAGGAGAAGAAGGGGAAGCATTTTGCTCGCTTTAGCGAAACAAAAATGCTCGTTGTATCGAACGCTCGTTATAGCGGAGCTCGTTATAGCAAGAATTGAGTGTATATCACTTGGGGGTATTTCGGGAGCTGTTAAAAAAAAATAAAGTTTTCTTCTGCACTCAAACTGCTCCCAAAAATGGGCCTTAAAACTCAGAGTTTTAAAATTTTTCTTTGTAAAAGAGTTACAGATTAACTACAGATTAGTTACAAGGAGTCGAAAAAAGTGGTTTCCAGAAAATGTCTGTATGTATGTACGTATGTGTGCGTGCGTGGGTGGGTGAGTGCGTGCGTCTAACTGCTGCGAAAGCTATTGAAAATTTGTTTTCCTTGTGACAACCTTGGGGATCAGGAGGTTGCATTGGTTTTGAATAAAGATAAGTCTCTTTTTGTTTATTTAATTAATTAGATTCCGCATCATAAGATTCAATTAATTAGATTCCGCATCTTATGATGCGGAATCTAATTAATTGAATAAACAAAAAGAGACTTTATTTTAATAACCATACAATTATAACACACGCGCTCAAAATGGACGCCAGCCGCGTATAGCGTACGCGACGCCGCTTGCACTAGCAAGGGAATTATCGGCAAGAGTAAAAGCAGATAGTTATATAAAAAAGAAAGACACACGCAAAAAGGGCACGAGCTCACAAAAAAAATATAATAGCACGAAGGGAAAATAAGCAAGAGGAAGCGCACGAGATCGCCCGTCACACACGTCGCAAAAATAAAGCAATAAATGACGTTATTTTATATAACACTGAAGCACTCGCAATAACACTAGGCTTGATTTTAACAAAATAAAAGAAGCTATAAGTTAGTGAAGCTACTTAGTCTCACTCACACTAAATACGATAATGGTAACACACAACCAGAAAAGTATTACGCAATATCGCAAGTCGAAACGCTCTTTACTGGACGCCGGCGACAGAAGGAATAATGCAATGGCATTTCTTCTTGTCTCTGCTCAGCTTTATCTCTCGTGCTGTACGCTGCGCGCGCCGCAAGAGAGATACAAACGATCCTTAACGGACCCAAGCTCAGCTACTCGAGTCAAGCTGCTTGCTATCTATATCCGTGCACAGTATATGTGCAATAGATATTCGCACATGTAAACCAACGATTTTGGGTTATGCTTTTAGATATTTGACTCGCGTGGTCTGCTTTCCGTCTTGCCAGAAGTTGGATGCTCCCTTCTGTCGTCTATATGCGCTACAAATATACACGTAAGTAATATGGCTAATCTTCCATATTACATCTTAGTGTAGTTTTAATTTTATAGCCATTTTAGTAATTTTAAAAAAATTTCGATTTTCCATCTTTTTTGTATTTTACGTAAACTACTCGATGAATTTGCTTGAAAATTTGTATAGAACATATTTTTGACTGTCAAAAGAAGAAAAACTTTTGAAAACTGATTTTCTTAGTGCACTTTTAATTTTAGAGCATTTTGAAATTTTGAAAAAAATTCATTTTTCATTTTTTTGGTATTTTACGTAAAATACTTGATGAAATTGCTCTTAAATTTGTATGCAAGTTTCGTTATTGTCTAAAGAAAACTAGCTTTAGAAAAGTGGATAAGGATATTTACATTAAAATCACATTTAAAAAAATAAATAAAATTACACAAACTAAATGAGCTCTATGAAAAATCATTGCGCCAAAGCACTTAAATTAACAAAGCACTTGGCAGCGTTTTTTCTATAATGATAATGAACGCAATATTCAAATTTTCTAGATTGTCTTTAAAGTTACACTATTGAAGATAATGCATATAAAAAATCTAGAGATTAAGGAAGTTAAATTGAAAGGATACCAAGAGCATCTGGATATTTTGTAGCTTAGTTTAAGTTACTTACATCTATTATCTCTTTTAGAAAATTATGTTAAGGATTAGTCTATATAGGGTTTTGATTGTTTGTCTTTATTCGTTTTTACGTTAAGTATCATACTATACTTACTTGATATAACCTTGATTTACAAAAATTTTTAATAATGATTTATTATACATTTCTTTGTTAAAAATTATTTTTTTATACATTTTTTTTCATATCAAGGTTCTAGAAATTGAATTTTTCAAACGTTTATTTAATGGTTATTTGAAAGGAAACTTATTTTTTGAAACCTAGCGTAGAATAGTGGAAAACTTAAAAATCCAAAAAATTTTATCAAACAAAATCGTAATTTGTAAACTACAAAATAGAATTTAACTTAACATCTACAGTTGCCTTAAGATATACTTTAGTTGTGAAATTTGTTAAAATTGAGTTCCAAATTAACATCGTCACTAATCAAATATAAATTAATACAACAATACTAGAATTAATTGAAAATTATCGAGGTAATTAAAAGTATGATTGTGTAAGGTATTATTTATGTGGAAGAATTCACAATTATAATTGTTTAAATTTTAATTTACTCGTATTATAATTTCTATAAAGTTTATTATTATTGATTTTGACATTTTTAGAAATGTATTATTTTATTAAAGTATCTTTTATAACACGGTCACTGGATTGTAAAACAAGCAAGTCATAAGTGAGGAAAATGTTACTAATTTTAAATTAATAATTTCAAAACATCGATTAATATAATTTCTAAGATTATCCAAAAGTTTTCGTTTTAAGGATCAGTGATATTTCAGTTACTTAATCACTATAGGTTTTAATATCCAACTCCCGTTTCACTTCCTCAAAAATGAATGTTATCCTGTTAGTTAATTTTGGGGTGGCTAAGTGAAATCTTGTTTTGACTGTTCATATTACTCTTTTTATAAAATATATTTGTAATAACTATCTGTGTATATGTTTTAAAAAAGTGAAGAAAATTAAATTAGCACGCAATTTTTGAATAGAAAAAATTCACAATTAAAAAAATTTTTTTAACAAATAAAAAGAGGTTTTTTCCGGTGTTTGAAAGATGCACATTTTTCACAATTTACAAAAAAAACCTCTAAATTTTTATTTTGAAATATATTATAAGCTTGCTCTTGCGTATAAACAAGTACTACGTTGTGAAACATGAAATTGAAAAAACTTCTACAAATATTGAACTAAATTAGATAACTTAACACTTTGGAAGTCTATTAATGTTTAAGTTTAATGGAAGTTAAAAGTTAAGAGTCGATAATATGTGCGCATGTATAACTTAAAGATCTACTTAAAATAGATTTAGAAGAAAAAAAGTAATTCTATAATTTTTATTTTTATAAAATTGAACAGTTAAGACTAAAATTAGTCATAGAATATTTAAATACCATTTTTGAATTTTTAAAATACGAGTAAAACATTTATTACTATCAATATCGAATTCTTTTGAAAAAATCTATCTTTCCTTGCTACAGCGCATTTAGTGTTGGATGTAAAAATGAAAATTAAAAATTAAAAATGAACCTTAATTTTCAACTTAGAGCATATACTACTGGAGGAAGCACGTTTATGAAAAGAGTGTAGACGAACGAGCAAGAAAAAGAGAGACAGTTTGGATACCACCTTTCTTTCTCAAGCAGGCACATGATTGGTTGACGCCACTTCTTTCTAAGAGGAAATGGTTGCCCAAACTATCGCCCTTTCTCTTAATATCGTCTATACCTTTTGTTCAGGCGTGCTTCCTCCAGTAGTATATGCTCTAAAGTTTCAAATTGATGTGACTCCGTCAATTTTTGAGCTTTTTGGACGTTCTTTTAACGAAAATGTGTGGGATTCTTCTTATTTTTTTTAACAGATTTTTAACGGGATGTCGGAGTTGTCAGAATCAATTTTTGTCTTTTTCATCTGATTGATATCTCTTTAAATTGACTATTTACACAAATATAATGACTTGTCCGCGCTAAAACTACATTAATTCAATCATTCTTGTTTAAAAAAAATCACTGAAACTTATTATTTTTTCATGAACTTTGAATTAAAATTAGATATCAATCTCGATAAACCTAACCTTAAAATACTATACATTAAAAGTTTGTTCATAACTTTTTATGCGTAGTATTTTAATAAATTTCTTGAGTTGTCCGCACTCAGGATTAATCTTATAAATTTTCTTTCTGTAGTAAAAGAATATGATTTGACGCATCGTTTACTGATGAACTTTGAATAAAAATATTATTAGGAGGGGATAACTACGATATCCTCTTAAACATTTTTTTATATTTCCTATTCTAAAGAATTGGTATCATGGAGCATTGTGTCAATTTTCCAATGATTGCGTCTTTTCACGATACGTTTATGCTTTTATTTATTAATGTATCAAAAATATCAACAAAAATCTTTGAATTAAATCTTAACAATCAGTGATGCCATTGTTATTTAGTTCTTCGACAGGGCAAAATAGATTTTTTTGGTACACAACTTTATTTTTGATCTTACTATTCTTATATACTTTTACAGGGGGCCAAACTATCTGTCTTTGTCTAATAGCGTTTTTCATCATTTATATAAATATCATCCATCGTAGCAAGAAAAAAATAATAGCCCGATAGATAGATGGTGTTTATATGAATCATGAAAAACTCTATTAAACAAAGACAGATAGTTTGACCTGCTCTTAATGCGTCTGCACGGAGAAAAAAATCAAGGTATTATTGCAAGAAACTTCTTACTATTAAAGCATGAATGTTTCATCATGCTTTATTTACAAGAATCAGAAGAGTTTAACGCAGTGCTACCATGAAATTATAAAGTGAAGCATCCATGAGTAATAATTGCAATAGCACCACTGGATTTTTCAGTGAGGCTTATGCAAATATACGTCAAGTCATTTTCACATATATAGCTATATAATAACGTATTTATCATTATAATTATTTTTTTAATTATTTTATATGTTCGTATTATTATTATTTTATATGTACTATTACATTGTATGTACATATATTTCATATTTTGAACGGTTTATTATGAAATCTTAGTTATATCAACAATGCTTGACAATGATATTTAAAGATTTCTAACCTCCAAAACCTAGAATATTGTTAACTTAATAGAACTTATTCACAAGAAATAAAATAGAAAATAAATATATCTGATAGGTACTATTATTATCATTAAAAAAAAGATGAAAAAAAGAATCGAATATATAATTTTATAAGTTATTTCAATATTTTAATTAATACATTGGGAAAGAATTAGATCAACAGATTGTGACCTACTGATCGCAAGGAACTTCACAGGAAAATCCCATAGGATAGAAGCAAGCGCATAACGCAGACAGGCATTAAAATTTTGCTAGAAAAACACTAGCATTCATAACGTGATGCGCTTTAATACGTTTATTCCCTGATTTTGCTTTCTCATAGAGAAAGCATTGTATCGGTAAAAAAAATTTTTTTCTATTTTTTCATTAATTTGTACATATTTGAACTCGGTGAGTCGAAAAAAGTGGTTTCCAGAAAATGTCTGTGTGTGTGTGTGTGTGTGTGTGTGTGTGTGTGCGTGCGTGCGTGCGTGCGTGCGTGCGTGCGTGCGTGCGTGTGTGTGTGTGTGGATGTATGAATTCAGTTAGTAAACTGTATCTCGAGAACTACTCGATGGATTTGCTTCTAATTTTGCATGGAATTTAGTTTTGTGACTAACTTGCTGGGAAGCTATTGATAATTTGTTTCTTCCGGCGTAGTTTTCATTTTAAAGTTTTTAAAAAAAAAAAAAAAAATTCTATTTTTCGTTTTTTGGTTTTTTTTTGTTTACTACTCGATGAATTTGCTTCAAAATTTGCATGGAATTTATTTCTGATTGCCCGGATGAAATAAATTTTTAAAAACTGATTTTCTTAGCTCAGTTTTAATTTTAGAGCATTTTGAAATTTTTGAAAAAAATGTTTCTATTTATTAAGCCAATAAAATCTTAAAAACTACTCGATGGATTTACTTCAAATTTTCCATACAATTCAATTTTTTGATGAACTGGTGCGGAAGCTATTGGGAATTGGTTTTCTTAGCGCAGTTTTTTTTTAGAATCATTTTAAGAATTTTTAAAAAATTTCGATTTTTCATTTTTTTTGTATTTTACGTAAACTACTCGGAGAATTTGTTCGAAAATTTGTATGGAACTTTATTTCGACTGCCAAAATTATTAAAAATTTTGTAAACTAATTTTCTTAGCGCACTTTTAATTTTAGAGCATTTTAAAAATTTTTTAAAAAATTTTTATTTTTAATTTTTTTCTATTTTACGAAAACCATTTGATAGATTTGCTCAAAAATTTGTATGCAATTTATTCGCTACTGTCTGAAGAAAACAAGCTTTGGAATACTAATTTTCTCAGCACAGTTTTAATTTTAGAGCACTTTGAAAATTTTCAAAAAAATTTTTATTTTTCATTTATTTTCTTTTTTGCGTTAACCATACTATAAATTTTCTCCAAAATTTTCATACAATTAATTCGCTATTGTCTGAAAAAAATAAGCTTTTGGAAACTAATTTTCTTAGTGTGTTACAATTTTAGAGAATTTTAAAGATTTAAAAAAAAATTTTGATTCTTCTTTTCTTATTTTTTTTTATTCTACGTAAAGTACTCGATAGATTTGTTCTAAAAATTGCAGGGAAATTATTTGCGACTGCCAAAAGAAGGGAAATTTTCAAAAATTGATTTTCATAGCGTAGTTTTAATTTTAGAGCATTTTTAAAATTTTGAAAAAGAAATTTTGAAAAGAAAATGTTATTTATTTAACCACTAAGATCTCGAAAATTACTCGATGGATTTGCTTCAAATTTTGTATACCATCTATGTTTTTGTATAACTATACGGGAAGCTATTGAAAATTGGTATTCATAGAGTAGTTTTTTTTATAGAGCCTTAAACATGAACTGTATTTATATATAAATATGATTGCATTTTATAAAGATTAGAAATTTTGTTGTCATCATTCTTTTTATTACTACATTATATCATTTTTTCAATAGAACAAATTTTTTTGTATTACTTGATGATTTAAAATAAATTATAAATGTTGAAAAAGCAAACAGCTAGCATATATGTTCGAAATTTATAAAGTACAATATGAGTAAATATTAATGTTAAACAATTTTTTAATATTAAAATCACATTTCAATAAATATAAAAAAATTAATGAAACTCAAAGAACTCTATGAGAAAGCATTCCGTCAAAGCACTTGGCAGCGTTTTTTTCTCCGTGTAATTGTTAATGAAAATTCAAGAAGCGAATCGTCGCCACCTAGCGGTGGTAGATGTAACTCCCTACATACTAAATTTAAATAGTGGGCGAGAAATTCAAATTGAATAAAAAACTTATTTCAAATTTAAAATGATCAAAATTTTTAAGCTTAAAATCGTTATAACTTCGCACATTTTCATTAAAAAAATCTCTAAAAAGGTCAAAAATTGATGGAGCTACGGCAATTTGAAAATTAAGGTTCATTTTCAATTTTAGAATTTTCATTTTTACATCCAACACTAAATACGTTGCAGCGAGGAAAAAAAATTTTTGTGAGCATTCTACGAGATAAATTTTATCTACATATACATATTAGAAGGTATTTTTATTACTTCTAAAAAAAAAAAATTGACGGTCTGCATAAATTTGAATGAAAGCAGTCTATTATTATTTAAGCAGTCAGTGCATTTTCACATGGTAAATTAACGAAAATTATTTTAATTAGAATGAAAAGAATTTTAATAAATAAGCTTGCCTGTTTTTGTTGGTTTCGAGCTTCCAGTTGGACATAGATTTTTTGCCCTATGACATTCATCAAAAATTATAATACCATCAAAATCTTTACCGCACCATTGTAAAAGCTGATTCAAACGACTTTTGTACTTTTCTGCACTTTGAGAAGACTCCCCTATTAAAGCGGCATAAGTACTGAATATAACGCCTTTTTTAACATTACCATTCACAACTGATGAGATTTTTCTGTATTTAAACTTATTCAAAGGGTGCACCTATTAATTTATTAAAATTACACAATATATTATCCATGCAATATATGTCAATAGCAAGAATATAAAAAATAACGATGATATAAAAAATTAAAAGAAAAAGCTTTGTGCACCTCTATTCTCGAAGCTCCGATATCTTTGAAATCCCTTTCAGCATCATATTTCAAATCATTAGAGACAGAAATCCAAATAGCACGTTTCCGTCCTTTCAAATAATTTTCAAATATGATTCCTGCAATGGTACGTCCTTTACCAACACCAGCTCCATCGCCAATAAGAAACCCAGCTCGAGAACCGTTAGGTAAATATTGTTCATGTTGTTGTGATGCATACGTGATTGATTCAAGTTGTAATGCAGACAGAGATCCAGACCTTACGGTTTCATCAGGTATGGAAATCTTATACCAAATATCTGTTGGTTCAACACTAGATAATGATGCGGTTTCGACAACAGGATCAGGATGTTTGCTACCAAGTTTCACTATAATAATAAATATTTTCCAAATATGATTGCACGATTATTATATTTTTTGGAATATTAAAAGATAATAATATGGGTAAAAATAAGATTTTAAAAACAACATTTTATAACATAGATTCACTATAAATAATTGTCTATTTTAATAGAATGATAAAATCACAAAAAATCTTTTCAAAGATCGCGTAAATTTAGTATAAAGGTATAAATACGTTCTTTCATTTGACAGATACTATGCATATTATGAGTATACACATTAAGAGGAGGTCACGTATTTCTGTCTTTTTCTAATCAAAGCATTGAGTTTTTTACAAAAACTAATAACTTTAGCAAAAAATGAAGAGAAATCCGCATCTCGTATCAAAAAAGCAATATTTTCTTTGATGAGAAAAAAATTAATTTTATTGCTTCGTTTTCAAGAAAACCTTGAAAAACTTAAATCATAGAGGTTAGGTTTAACAATCTGGTTTTTCAAGGTTTTCTTGAGAATGAAGCAATAAAATTAATTTTTTTTTATCAAAGAAAATATTGCTTTTTTTGATACAAGATGCGGCTTTCTCTTTATTTTTTGCTAAAGTTATTAGTTTTTGTAAAAAAAATCATTTCTTTGATTAGAAAAGGACAGAGATACGTGACCTCCTGTTAACATCTTTTTTCGCAATCATCAAGTGGTCACTATCAATATTACTTAATTTAGAGTAAAAGATGAGGAAAAGTTTAAGGGTGATGTTAAGGACCTGCAAAAAAATCAATAACGGCATTAAAGACATTTTTAATTTTTTGCTCGATGTATCGTTCCGTGCAAAATCAAATACATTGATAATAAATGACCATACAGCAAAAATTTGACAAAAATTAGAACCTGAATTAATTTTATACAAATTTAAATTGCATGCAAATAACAGCCGCATCGACTGTTAGATGACATTTTTCGCTTTATGACAATATTTTATATTTTTTTGTCACTAAAACTGTATCAAATTATTCTTTATATACATGGTTAGAGGAAATGACTATATTTTTGCCATGCAAATAAATAAATAAATCATTATAAGCATTAGTTGTGAGCATTGAACTAAGTCACCGATTTGGTTCCGACCGCTTCTTAATGTAATTTTTAATAATATTTCTATGTTCGTGGGGAAAAAGGTGTTATCTGTTCATCGATTGAAAAAGATTAGATTTGATTAGATATTGTTTTATTTGTATTGAATGCTAATTAAATTTAGTTTTAACATGAAGTTAATTATTTAGGTTGGAAATGTATTCAATAAAATAATATAACTATTTATAAGTTATCACTTAATTTTTTAAACTTTTTATTCATAGTTGACAATTATATTGATTATATGATTCTCATTTTAATAGTTTTTATATGATATTATGTGAATTTTTTTTTTTTTTTTATTTAATATAGCATTTGAAGACTCTATTGAGTCTTATTTCTGCTTCAGTTTATTTACAACAATTACATTTATACAAATAGGTTACATTGGTTTAAGAATCTTACAATATAATTACATATCTTTGAAGTTGGTTCGCACATAACATTATCAATATTTAACGGTAGTCCTATATTTTTTTTTTTTAAGTTGCTGATTAATTCATTTCTCTGAGTTTCGTATAGGGTACATTGCCATACAATATAGTTTATATCCTCATCATACTCTTTACATTGAGTACATTTAGGACTATTAACTATTTTAATTTTGTTTAGTGAAGCTGCTAAATTGTAATGATTTGATCTAATCCTGTTTATTGTGGTAATATAAGTGCGTGTTTTGTTTGTATTGTGGAACCATGTTTTTGTCTTTGTATTGAAATAGTGTTGAAAGTATTTGTTTCCTTTATCCTGTGAGTTGTTTAAGCAGATTGTATTTGTGTTTTTGTAAGAGTTGATTTTAAAGTATTGATGAAAGTCTGTGAATGGTATGCTAAAGGATTTATTATGTTTTTTGCTTGTGTATTTCTTAGCCAGTAAGTCAGCTGTCTCATTGCCTTTAATTCCTATATGAGACGGAACCCAAACCATTAGAATGGTTTTTGGGGAATTTCCCGACGTTAATGCGTTGAATAACTCTTTGATTTTATAGATATAATGGTTGTTTTTTACTTTATAATTCACTGAGTTTAAGCTTCGTAGCGTGCTTAAGGAATCTGTAAAGATTGTAAAGTTGTTGTGATCGCTGCGTTTTATCAATTGTAACGCTTTGAGTATTGCAATGCATTCTGTAGTGAATACTGATACCGTTTTATCGATAGCTAGCCCGATGTTAATGTTATTAGCTGGGTAATGACAAGCTGTGCCCGCGGATCTATCTGCTCCTTTGCTACCATCTGTGAATAATGCGTGAGTATTGTTTGATTCTATAAATTCTTTTAATACAATATTCGGATTCTGAGTGTTTTTTAGTTCGATGCCGAGTTTTTCGTTGAATGGGATGCATGTAGTTATAGTTTTGTAATCGTGACAGTATAGCGGAAAGTTTTTGTGTGCTTTGATGTTTAGTTGAAGCATGTCATTAACGCAAGCATTAAATAATCTTAAATCCGGGTTATTTGTGTTGTTATCGCTTGTGTCTTTAAAATGCGTTTTGATAGTGTCATATATCATGAAGTTAGAGTTTGACAGTATTTTCGATAAATAACAGTGGCAAAGAAACTTTGTCCGTTCATAGATTGACTGCATCTTTGATTCAGCAAGTATTACATTTGTTGGAGTTGACCTACGATATCCCATGGCTATTCTAATGCAAGAATATTGGATTTTTTCCAAAGATTCTGATAATCTTTTCAATTTAGGGTAATAAATAAAACTACCGTAGTCAATGAGTGAACGGACAAAGCTTTTGTACAGAATTATTAGAGTGGAGGGGTGTGCCCCCCACCTAACTTTGCATAAGAATTTTATAATGTTGGATCTAATCGAACATTCTTGGATTAGTGAATTAATGTGTGTTTCAAAAGAAAGTCTATAGTCTAGTATAATACCTAAAAATCGTGTTGATGCGCTTGAATTAATTACAAAATTATTTACTGTAATTTCGGTTGACCCTGGTACAATATTTTTTTTATTAAAGTGAATGAATATACTTTTTTCAGGTTTAAATTGAAGTCCTATTTTTTCGATATTTATGTTCATTATTTGAACTGCTTTTTGAAGTATACCCTTTGCTTTCTGTGGAGAACCATAACTACAATAGGCGTTTATATCGTCCGCGAATTGGGATACTGTGACGCTTTTGGGGACGCCCAAAGTGACATCCTTTACATAAATCAGGTATAATAGAGGGCTTAAAACTCCTCCCTGCGGAACACCTTTGAAACTATATCTAAATTCATTATTTAGAGAATCTGTAAAAATGGTTCTTTGATGGGTGAGAAATTTTACGAATTTGATCAAAGACTCTGAACAGCCTATATTTGCTAATTTCTCCAAAAGAATGTCACTTTGGACGTTATCGTAGGCCGAGTCTACATCTAAGAAAAGGGTTAATAAGTCTTTTTTGTTTGAAAGGGCTTTATCTACTTCCGTGATAATATTTGCTAAGTTATCGGCGCATGATCGACCCTTTCTGAACCCGGATTGAGACTTAGGCAGTACATTATAATATTCACAGTACCATTGGAGTCTATTTTTAATTAGTGACTCGAATATTTTACCTAGACTAGCTGTGAGAGAAATGGGTCTTACGCCTTTGTTATTTGGTTTGTCGATGAAAATGACAAACGATTCTTGCCAGCTTTTCGGGTAGCAGTTTTGTTGGTACATTTCGTTAAATATGTCGATCAAAATCAATTTGTACCTGATGGGCAGGTTTTTTATTACTTCATAGTCTAAGCCGTCACGGCCTGCAGCTGATTTATTTTTCTTGTTGTCAAGAACGGCATTGAATTCGGCAAAGTCAAACGGCGCATCAAAGAATTGATTTTGATCGTCATAACATATTGGCATGAAGTCAGGGTCCGTTTCGCACCAAGGAGGGCAAATTTTGTTTAAGGCGGTATTAATACTAGAATGATTTTGAAGGTTGCTCTTTACATTAATGGGTTGGACTTTCGTCCATTTGTTTTTAAATACTCTGCACATATTCCATACGTATGTTCTATTTGTTTTAAAATTTATAGATTCAGCAAACTCAATAAACTTCTCTTTCTTTTTTTTAGCAAACATTTTAACAGCAATACAGTTTATTTTATTGTATGCAATCCTATCGTTAATGGATTTACTAAAATTCCATTTCTTAAACGCGGCCTTTTTGAGTCTTTGTATTTTACTGCATTCTACATCCCACCACACCACAGGATTTTTGTGTTTATCAGAGTTCATACTGTATTTTCTTTTAGGTGTGCTGTCTTTAAGGCAATTAATGACTATATTTATAAACATTTCATATTTACTATCTGCTCGAGCCGATGTAAATTCATTAGTTAAAAAGAGAGAGAAGTTTGATTGAAGTTTCTCTTCAAAATCTTTCCAGTTCGTATTTTTGGTTTTAATTTTAAATGATTTTTTCCTGTATTGATTTTTTTCAATATCGATATAACAAGTAATCGGGTAGTGATCAGAGCCCAA
Organism: Anastatus disparis; assembly: GCA_017163975.1. Taxonomy (NCBI): domain Eukaryota; kingdom Metazoa; phylum Arthropoda; class Insecta; order Hymenoptera; family Eupelmidae; genus Anastatus; species Anastatus disparis. Next base: position 1,567,159 of record JAFFSR010000401.1, on the reverse strand, counting down.
AGTTTCCTCTCCCACCGACGTACTAATTTTGTCTGCTAAATTTAGAGTGGAAAAAACAAGATCAATATTTGAGTGCGAGCAATTAACCGGATTTATGTGCGTAAAAGAATCTGGATTGTGAAGGAATAGATTTTTTTGTCTGTACTTTCTGATAGGCGATCGCCATTTACATCGGTGTTTGAACAATTCCATATAATGTTGTGCGCGTTAAAGTCGCCTATAAGAAGACTTGGCGTATTATCATCTATCATTGTAAATAAAGAGTCGTAAATTTTTTGAGAGAGAATACCCGGGGCTCTGTAATATACAATTATGTCAATAATAGGATTTGTATTCGTAAGTTTTATTTTACATATTTCGACTCTTGAATCAGGAGAATCTACGTGAATTTCTTGAAAGGCGATATTTTTCTTGATCATTACCAAAATGCCGCCGCCTCTTGAATGTTGTCGGTTTTTCTGTATCTGAACGTAACCAGGCGCAAGAGTGGCCTTATGTGTCCCCTTTGTATTGTTGTCATGAAGATCTTGAAGCCATGATTCAACACACAAAAATATGTCTATTTCTTTCAATAAATTAGGTAGTTCAAGTTTCCGTTTGTTTATGCTGCGCGCATTCCAGAACAGGATACGCAACGATTTATCGTTCGTTGTATTTAATATATTCATAATTTAAATATAGTAAATTTGATAGTAAGTGTATACTGTAAGTTCTTATGTAGTATCAATATCACTATTGTCACTGGCACTTAGGTAGCTGTTTGTTTTTATGTCTTCTGCTGATGGGTCGAGTGTTAATTTGTTATTGATTCTCGTTAGTTTAGACTTCACTGATCTTTCATTAATAAGAGGATAAACATTTTCTATACACGACTTGATGTCCAAAATGTTTTGGGTTACTTTTAGTGCTTCTTGTAAGACGTTAGGATTTTGATAGGTGTTTTTTATAAAATTAGCGAATTGAGTGAAGTTCACAGAGCCTGCATAATTCGAGTCTGTAAAAAATGATGCACATGGTTCGAGAGCCCTATCTATCGATTCCATTTTTTTAGCCAAGTCTATTTCTACTTTACTTTTTTTATTATTAGCCTGTTTAACAGGTTTAATGAAAGAGTTGTCCTTGAAAGTGGTATCTGAAGTCGAACTTGTCGATGTTGAATCTTTTGACGTATGAGTTAGAGGACGTTTGAGTGCGGCTTCGCTGTTATTAATACTGGTTGTTTGTATGTCCATAGGAGTTGGGATGGCTGTAGAGAGAACGTTATCATTTTCCTTATTTACTTCACTATGTACGAATTCGGCATTTTGGCTGTTATTATTTAACGTTTCGTACGGCGAATTTATTACTTGTGGGCAGTTTTTCGCCATGTGACCCTCATGTTTACAATTAAAACACTTTAGCGTATCCGAGCTGGTGTAAATGAAATAGCTAATATCTTCTTGGTTGATCTTGAATATAGGTGGGATCTTTGGAATGTCGTCTACCTTTACGTACACCTGTCTTCGAGCGCTAAGTACATGATTATAACAGGCGTCGTCTATGCTGGCCTTTATGTATGTAACTTGAGAATTTCTATTGACATTCAATTTATCTAAAATACCTTCAAGAATATGTCCTGAAATAGTTGGGGAGACGTTTGAAAAAATAATCCTCTTATATTTCGCCACCAAAGGTCTAATGTATACTATTTTTTCTTTAATCACTAGAAAGTCATTTGTTTCAGTAATTTTCTCTACCATTGATTTGTTTGTTAAGTGTATTAAAACCCGACCTTTCGAACTTTTTGTTGAGAATAAAATGTTTTGCGGTCCCACTTTATCACCAATAGCGCGTGTATAATCCGTCAAGGTCAAATCGTCGACGCACATCATCACTAAACCTTGATCTCTAGAAGGTACTTTTATCGATTGCGTTATACTAGCATAGCTGTTACTATCGAATTCTGTTGTTTCAAACGACGGTACTTCGGTTTCTTGTAAGATACCTCCAGTTACTGAGGGTATTTGTTGGAATGCATCCCCAGTTGCTGAGGGGTTATCCATTTTGGTGGATTTATCGTTGGTGGACGACTATTGCAAAGAATCTCGCCGCCAACCTCCTATCGTAAGAAGAAATCGGCCGCGGCGTATTCGCAGAAACGCTTGGCCGATCTACTTTGTCGTATGTAAACAAACCCAGCACGGAGAAAGAATTTACACGTCTGCTCACCGTGAGTGATTACACGAGACTTTTATAAATAACTTTTTATAAATAACTTTTTAATAATTTCAATAATGGTAAATTTTTTAAAGTACTTGTGGTATTGAATGCTAATTAAATTTAGTTTTAACATGAAGTTAATTATTTAGGTTGGAAATGTATTCAATAAAATAATATAACTATTTATAAGTTATCACTTAATTTTTTAAACTTTTTATTCATAGTTGACTATTATATTGAATATATGATTCTCATTTTCATAGTTTTTATATGATATTATGTGAATTTTATAAATATAAATTATTTAAGGAGATGTAAAATGGAAAGCACACTTCCACCCATAAATATTAATTCTATTTTCATTGTATTTTAAAATTTTGAATAAATAGATGCATTAACATACAGTATGTATCACGAAGATTATTCAGTTAAATTTTTACATAAATCTATTCATTACTTATTGAGAAGTTTGGGTTCCAATATTATTTACTAAAATTTTTCCATTAGGAATCAGAAATTTAAATATCTTGAAAACTAATGATTGGAATAATTTGAAAATTCAAATAAATAATCATCACGAGACATACTACAAGTTAATACATTCCTTTTATGGAAATTCAGCAATAGAATGGAAAGACAGTTAATTTTTTTATCTTCTTATAGTAAAATATAATCAAACTTTGACAACAAATTCAACATAATGAAATAATTGTACTTTCAATGATTTGTGTCATATTTCATACAAATTATAGAGTGATATTACAGAATATTATTTTTTTCCGCATTCATAATAAATGTTTCGCAAATAATAAGTAAATTTTCTTTTGAAATATTTACTTTTTTAGGGGAAATTTTACTTCTATCTAGACATTTCATAAATATAAATTCATAATTATAGACATAATTTATTCATATTTCATATATTTTCCTATCTTTATAATTGACTATTAAAAAAAATTTAATATCAAATTAATAATTTTTAAAAAATATTGCTTCAATGAAATGAATTGCTAACAATTTTTATATAAATCACAATTCATTTAAATATAAACACGTGTACAAATCAAAATGTAATTAAGGTTAAATGTATGTTATTTATAAAAAATTGTTAACAAGTAACTTTTTAAATAATATATTTTCATGAAAACTAATTTAAATACCTCATTCTCTGAATGATAACTGAATACAATTTTAATTTAATAAATTTAGTTATACAATTATAAATATATAATATTTATATAACTGTTCATCAAATGAAATTATTATTTTTTCAATATATATATATATATATATATATATATATATATATATATATATATATATATATATATATATATTAAAATAATAATTATTACAATAGATTGTAGTTAAATAAAAATGTTTATTTTAATAATGATAGCGTTGAAATTTATTTTGATGAATATGTTATTTGATTGACATTTACAGTATTATTTTTACTATTTTTGAAAAGTTACTTGTCATCAATAAAAAAATATTCAATTTTTCAAATTAATAATCTATTAATATCAGGAATTTTCTAAAAATTATAATATTTATGATATGCAAACCTTCCTTGTGATACATACACTTTGTAATATTCTTATCTCATTAAATTTTTATATTAGATTCAAAAAGTATTAAGTAATTGCAAATAGTTATTTTTTTATTCCGAAATATTCGAATTTAAAATTAACTAAAATGTTGTATTTTAATCCTATGATTTTTTCTATTTAAATTTCGTATTTCATATATACATAAAATACATTTGTAAAGATATTTTTATTAGAAATCAACACGAATTTCTTTTAACCATGTTTCACTTATAAATTAATTCCATAATTCAAATTCATGGTCATATATTGAGGTCTGGAAATTATAGTTGTAACTCAGTAACCAGTTCTCAGTTTATTCACATCAAATATCGTACTATCTTTGTTTATCTAATGGCAGTAGAGTAAGAAATAGTCACTTGAAATAAATTATACTCTTTTTTACTTTAAGCACATATGTACATATATTTTTATATTATATTTCATCAAATTATTTTCAATTTTATTCAGTACTCAAAATTCAACTAATTAATTCTTATTTACTTAAAATTAGTCATTTATACATAATAATATAATAAAAGAAAATTCATCTAAGCGACGTTAGGAGCGAAAAACTTTAATATAATTAATACCTGTTAACATAAAACCCAATAAATTATGTAACGATTTTCAACAGTTGATAAATATAATGTAAATCATATAATATATATATCAATTTTAAATTTGTAATCATTAATTTAAAACTCAAAAGTAACTATTTTAAAACGCAATATGGAAGATAAACATGTATCGTTTTAATCCTTGAATATCACGAATTTAAATATTAATTATTAGTAATTTTAAAGAGTTATATATTATATAAATAATTCTATATTTAATAATTTTCAATTTTAGTAACAAGAAAAGCCGCAGGAAAAGAGTTTAATAATTGCATTTTCTGCGAAATATTGCCCTTGAATCGAGTAGGTGAAAGATCAGTTTTAATATCAAAAAAATGGCAGTAAGCATCGCAAATTTATGCTCTAACTTCATAATATAATAGTACCAACATTGGTCCCGTGAAATTCAAGCTATAGTACTAATTGAAATTATATCGTCACTCTTCTTTGAAGTACCTTAATACATAAATTAGATATACTTGATTTAGAACCTATTTTAGCAATACTTTCTTTTTTCCGTGCAGTTGTTAGTTTTAGTAAACTTCAAATACTATTTTCGATTATTTCATGGTTCGTGATTGAAACACGTGATTAAAAAGAAAAAATTCCTATTATATTTTGTCTTTTATTCAAATGCAATTTAGTAGAACAAACTCTTAATTCATCATGATATAATTTGTATTTAAACAATTTTTATGCACATTGTAACTTTAATTATTCTTTTTTATAAAAATAGAAAAATTTAATTTAGTACAAAACTACAATATCACAATTCATAAGTTGCGTCGATTCTTTGTTATTTTAAAATTGGCTAATTTATACATAATAATATAATATATGAAAATTCAACCGAGCGACGTTAGGAGCGAGGTATTTTTTGCTAGTGAACAAATTAATAAAAAACCAAATATAATGTTTACATCTACTGAATTTAAAAAAAAAAAAATTAAAAATATGATTTTTCAACTGTCCTTTTTTTATTATTAACTAAAACATTTTTTTTATCAACAATTAAAAAATTTATAAAAATATGTCTGCTCTTTTTAACGACAATTAACAAAATAAATTTGTTGGAGAAGACAATTTAGAAATAGGTCTGCTAATAGCGACACTTAAAAATTACGTATCCTTTTTTCAACGGTACTTTAATTATTTTTTTTTCTAGCGACAGTTGAAAAATCGGTTTTTTATCAATGACAGTCAAAAAATGTTTGCTTTTTTTAGCGACAGTTAAAAAAATTTGTTCGTTCTTTTTAGCGACGATTAATAAAATTGATCTGCTACCAGCGACACTTAAAAAATACGTCTGCTTAATTAGCGAAATTTCAAGTAATTTGTCTGCTTTTTTTAGAAATTGTAAAAAAGTTAGCTAAAACCGACAATTATAAAAAATTTTCTTTTTTTTTATTATTAATTTAAACAATTTCTTTCTTAGTAACAATTAAAAAAAATTATAAAAATATGTCTGCTCTTCTTAGCGATAATTAACAACATAATTTTGTTAGAAAAAACAATTAAAAAATAGGTCTGCTAATAGCGACAATTAAAAATCACGTATCCTTTTTACAACGGTACTTTAATTATTTTTTTTTAGCGACAGTTGAAAAATCGGTCTTTTATCAATGACTGTTAAAAAATGTCTGCTTTATTTAGTCAAAATTAAAAAAATTTGTTTGTTCTTTTTAGCGACAGTTATTAAAATTGATCTGCTAGCAGCGACAATTAAAAAATACGTTTGCTTATTTAGCGACACTTCAAGTAATTTGCCTGTTATTTTTTCAAATATAAGAAAAATTGAGCAGTTAAAAGCCACAATTATAAAATTTTTTTCTTTTATTTTATTATTATTAAATAAAACAATTTCTTTTTGAGCAACAATTGGAAAAATTTATAAAAATATGTCTGCTCTTTTTAGCAATAATTAATAAAATAATTTTTTTAAAAAAATCAAATAAAAAACTATCTACTAACAGCGATTGAAAGAATATATTACAAATTCATATAAGCTATAGTTGTTTTTAGGGCTCCTAGCGAGGGTTTCCATTAACAAAAAAAAACTAACGCGCCATAACGATACCTCTATATTTCACACTTTTTATTTTTTCTTGATTCATTAAGTATAATTAAAATTTATTAAATTTGATAATTAACATTTGTTAAATGAGTTAAATTCAATGTCATATAAGTATTTATTATTGTTTGAAATGTAAGGTGGTGTAGAAAGTCGTATGTAAACACTATATACAGTGACCATATATTAATATACATATACATATACTTAAATATATACATAAACTTAAATTTTTAAAAATCGTACACAATATATGGTGTTGAAAAATAATTTAATTTTCAAAAGTATTGTTATTTAAGTTATTCTAGGAGAACTCAAAGAATAAAAACCAAACTTTATGGAATTCTCTTCATCTTACTTCAGGTTTTATTTTTACAAAATATCTCTTATAACTTAATTTTAATATTATTAAATAGATCGCTTGTTATATTAATAAAAAATAAGTTAAATAATTTATTTCTACCTACTCTTTTGTTTCTTTCTTCTATTCTTTCTTGACCTCCTTCTTATCTAAAAGCATTTAATCATTGTTTCTTCTTTATTAGATCTGAAATCCCCATGATTTTATTCCTCATTTTATAAGACAATTGAATGAAAAAATATATCTAATTATTTAATAAAGAAACATTATGGCTGTTGAAAGCGAGATTGCGATTTTATATCAAAAAGAAAAATAAATAAAATAAAAGGTATTATTTTTTGTAAGGTTGTAAATTTTGTTATTTTCGCGAAGTTTACTAATAATGAATAAGCGGTATGTTCGGTAAGTGCGCCTCGACTGGGTGCCGAAGATGTAACCATTCAAAGTGTAATATCAGTTTATATTTAATGGACTTTGTAAAGTGTGTGTGCATTATCCCGAGAGACTGATGCGATTTGATTGAGTATAGAAAAATGTTAAGAATAGTAAAGAAAAAGAGTTCGCTTTTTGCCCCGGGCTAGGGCTGATCTTCGGATCGGCTTACGACCTTCTCAGGCACCGGTCTAAGTTTGCTGATTACGCAGTATGAGACAAACCTAGGGCCCCTTTGACTCCGCTGTGGAGAGGCTGGCTCTACGTATGAGACGCATGTACTTGCGTACATACACCTATACATACTCATACGCAACACACACGCGCGCGCGCGCGCGCCTATATATGTATACCTACACGTACACACACACACGTTCGAGCCCTAGCTTTCTATATTCTTGACATGTGAGTCCCGCGAGCGCAGGAAGGCGAAAGGCCAACCTGTGGCTGCACTTTTTCCGACGCTGGTAAAAAACGAACAAAGAGCGGGAAGTAGCGGTATCGTTGACTTTCGTATATGTAAGAATTTTCCACGTAAAAGGGGAGGGGGTTCGATTGTATAGTTAATGGTGCGCAGGGTGGGAGAACGTTAATGGCGCGTTTAGTATTACAAAAATTCGGAGTCAGTCTCCTTCGGGTTGGCGCAACGTAAGCTTGGAGTCAAAACCAAAGGATAATAAATTTAAGTTGTAGTTATTGAACATTTGTTTCTCTTCTTTTCTTTATCTCCTTTGTCCTACATTTAACAATGGCTTTCTCTTCATTTTAATTTAAGTTATATTCTCAGTAAATATCTTATATCTTAATTTTAATATCATTGAATATAGCGCTTGTTATATATATTTATATATTAAAAAATAGATCCACTTCTTTATTCTATTTCACTTTAGCTACAAATTTAACTTTTTATATAAGAAGATGGAATATTTTTATTGTATATATTGCATTAAATTCGGAGTTCATTATCATTGTTTATAATTATTTTTAATAATTCAAAATCTATTACTCTTATTGATTATTTCTTCAATATATTCTACGATAGAGCTTTTAAATTGATTCTATTCACATTATTAAATAAAAATAATTCACATATTTGATTATTGTCACTACATCATCAGATATTTGATTCATTTTATTCGTGATTTATATCCGATATTAAATATTTTTTCTAAAAACTTATCTACAGTGAAATATATTAAAAATTCGTATTATAAAACAATATTAGCTAAAGTGGTTTTTAGGGCTCCTGGCGGGGGTTTCCATTAACGAAAAAAAACCTGACACGCCATAAAGATACCTCTATATTTCACACTTTTTACTTTTTCTTGATTCATTAAGTATAATTAAAATTTATTAAATTCGATAATTAACATTCGTTAAATGAGTTAAATTCAATGTCATATAAGGTATTTATTATTGTCTGAAATATAAGATGGTGTGGTAAGTCGTATGTCAACACTATGTACAGTGACTATATGTTTATATACAAGACATATTGATGGGTAAATAATATTAGTCCAGTAGAATTAGCTCAAAAAACCTTAAAATTTGACTTCATTGGTAACAGGCAACTGAAGTAAAAAATACGTTCATTAGGTCAAAAGATATTAAAATTTAGAAAGACCCTCAAAATTTGGGCTGGCATATTTTTTTAAACAACGTTTTTATGTAAAAAATTGTGAAAAATCGATGTTTTTTGGATCTAGCTCTTTTCGTTTTTTAATCGGGTAAATAGAATTTATAATACTTATAAGGGTCTTCATGACGAATAGTTTAAGCCCTATTACATTGAATTTCGTTAATAATTTATTTAAATAATCGCAAAAATATAGTAAAAAATCGTTAAATTTTCAATAATTTTTTATTCCATAAAAAAAAGGGCTACATGCTTGTAACTTTGTAAAAAGTTGCCTTCTGTCACCCTTAAGTCCCCATAATTTTTTCAGCAAAAAATATCAATTTGTATATGAGATATTCAATTTGTTCACTAAAAAGAGGTAAAATGTAGGCCTCAAATGGACCCTATTGCGATCATTTAAGAAAGAAATGACCATTGTCATTTATGCTCTTTGACACTTATATTTAGTGAAAATAAAAAGTTTGATTGACATTTTTATTATTTTCGCTGTTTAAATAGCGATAAAAAAAAAAATTTTTTTCTCTTAATTGTTTTTTAAATTTATATATGAAAAAATGAAAATATTTAAATGCAACTTTCTTATTCTTGTTGCTTAAATTTTAACGCTTATTTTTAAAAAAAACGTTATTCTATGATAATTAGGAGCTGAGATAATTTTTTTTTTTTAAATTCGCCATTTGTTTATTTACAAAGATTAAGGAATGAAATTTTAATGACAGATCCCTTAATACTTAAACTTTGATATAAGATCATTTCTGATATTAAAACCAGTTTTTTAAAACCTTAAAAGATTGTTTTTAAGTATGTATAGTTTTAATTCTTTTTGAAAAGAGGAGGAACGCGTAATCTTTCGCAAGTACAGAAAAAATTTTTTCGATTACTTCAAATTTGTCTTATGTGAAAAAATTTTTTATATCTCAGTGAAATATTAACCGATTTTGATGTTTCTTTTTTTAATCTGAGGTAGCGCGAGATAATATTAACAGTCGTTATACTTGTTTGATGATATAATTAAATTAATTTGTTATAAACAATAACAAAAAATATATGCATTTTTTTTTCATTTTTTATATACTTGTAATGTTTATTTTTATAATCTAATAAATAAGTTTCATTTATTTTATGAAAAAATTAGATTATTATCTTTTTTACACGCTAATAATTAATACAAACATTGCTCTTATCATAAAAATCCTGACATGAGACGGAGAAGCGGAGACGGAGAGACGGTGAAGCAGAGACGAAGAGACGGAGACATAGAGACGAAGATACGGAGACAGAAAGTTGGATAAACGGAGACGGAGAGACGATGATGGAGACGGAGTGACGGATATTGAGTACGTGTATATGTGTGTATGTGTATATATGTGTATGTAAGTGTATGTGTATGTATGTGTACGTGTGTATGTGTATGTATGTGTATGTGTGTGTGTGTGGGTGTGTGTGTGTGTGTGTATGTTTAAGGTACAGGTGTGTATGTGTATTTATATATGTGACAATAATGCAAAAGATATAATTAATTCATCGCTTTAATATAATGAAATAATAATATATGTATAAGTAGTAATGTAATTACGGAGAGACGGAGAAACGGAGACGTAAAAACGGAGACGCAGAGACGAAATCAGAGAAACGCAGACGGAGAGACGGAGACAGACAGATGGAGACAAAGAACGGAGGAACGGAGTTGGAGAGACGGTGGCGGGGAGACGGTGATGGAGAGACGGATCGAAGCGACGGAAACGGAGAGACGAGGATGAAGAGACGAATTCGAAGAGACGGAGACGAAATCGGAGAAACAGGAACGGAGAGACGGAGATACGGAGACGCAAAGACGGAGAAACGGAAACATGGAGACGGGAAGACGGAGAGACGGAGACGGAATGACGGATATTGTGTATGTGTGAATGTGTATATGAGTAAGTGTATGTGTATGGATATGTTTATATGTGTCTATGTGTGCATGTGTATGTGTCTGTATGTGTGTATGTGTATGTTAAAGGTGCACGTGTGCATGTGTATGTGTCTGTATGTGTGTATGTGTATGTTAAAGGTGCACGTGTGTATGTGTATGTGTCTGTATGTGTGTATGTGTATGTTAAAGGTGCACGTGTGTATGTGTATGTGTACACGGAGAGACTTTTGCCTCAATAAACTTGATGCGCGCTCTCACTAGAAAAAGTGATGCCTTCTGCTACGTAAATCATATGTATTGCCTTTCATTTTATAATGCATGCATCCCTTTTTTTCATGCATTAATCGTAAAACACAGCGCAAGGTGGCGCCGCATCGATATTTATCTTGCATATTTCAAAAATATTGTGCATGCGCGCTACCTTGTAGTGCGTTTCTAAAACGTACTATCTTTTATGGTGCAAAAGTCTCTCGGTGTATGTTAAAGATACACGTGTGTATGTGACAATAATGCAAAAAATATTCACGTAAGAAAAAAATAGTCATAATTCTTCACTTTAGTATAATAGTAGAAATAGTAATAATTCGAATTGATTATTTCATTAAGCACATATTCTTTCAGTAACAAAGACAAAATTTTTCTATTAAAATGGGTCTAATCTAAATATATTTTCGAATGACATAATAATACGATTTGATTTCAAGAGATATATAAGTACCGATGGTATAAGTTTATGATTCCATATACTGGTAAGGGTAGTTAATTGAAAGTTTAATTAAATAGAAGTTGTTAAAATATTCATAAAATATTCATTGATGCATACATTTTAATTCTAATTTTTTTAAATTATGAAAATTATAGTGTAAAGAATAGTTTTTAGAATTATTAATCGCGTTGTACGCCTACATATATACCTCGGTATTTAAAAATATAGAAATATATTTATAAAGAAAAAATTTATAGATTTAATGATTTAAGTGAATGATAAATAATTTATTGATGCTACAGACATTAATGAGACCTTAGTACTTGAGATCTTATACTTATTATTGATGCATAATATTCTACATTTATATGACAATTGTATTTTTTAAGTAATGTTGAATTATATGGTACTAACATTGAGTTATCAAGTTCTATTTGTTGTTTATCAATTTTTTTATTATAATAATAGTTTTTTGATTTACTCTTTTTTTTGCATTTTGGGAAACCATTATCTTCAAAAATAATAAAATTACAAAACGTATTCGAAAAAAATTTTTTAAATTTACTATTTCTTAAATCATAACAAAGTGTCTCTGGACCATATAACATATATTTACATGAATAAATTTTTCTCGACGTAAATTAAATTAAATTTTGGGATCGGCGAGTGGAGCGAGCAGGGGGGTACCCCCCTCCTTAGTATATATATATATATTTTTTTTCTCATGTACATTTTCACATATACATGTCACATACACACGTACACATAAACACATACACTCATATACATAAACACATACACACATACACATACGCTCATGCACATAAACACATACATACATACATACACATACACATGCGGTCATGCACATAAACACATACATACATAACTCTCCGTCTTTGTTTTTTTGACTCTATCCCTTAGTCTTCGTTTTTCTATCTTCGTCTTTTCGTCTCCATCTTTCCATCTCTTTATCTCCGTCCCTATGTCTATGTCCCTTCGTCTCCACCGCTCCGGTTCTGTCTCTCTGTCTCTGCCTCTCCGATTTTGTCTCTCCGTCTATGTCCCTCCATCTATGTATCTTCATCTCCGTTTCTACGTCTCCTTTTCTTCATATCCGTTCCTCTGTCTGAAACACATGATTAAAAAGAATGAATCGCTATCATATTTTTTCATCAATTTAAATGGAATTTAGTAAAACAAATTTTCAATTTATCATGATGATATGATTTGTATTTAAACAATTTTTATGCATGTTGAAACTTAAATTAATTCTGTTATTTCAAATATATAAAAACTAAATTTTAAACAGAACTACAATATAAAAATTTATAAGTTGAAGTAATTTTCTTGACTTTAAAATAGGCCAATTTATACATATTAATATAATATATGAAAATTTAACCGAGCGACGTTAGGCGCGAGGTAAATTAAGCTCGTATATATTAAAAATCAGAACCAAGTATTTTTTCTAATAAATAAATGTATCGTCAATTATTTTGATGAACATCGATTAGTTTATGATGTTACATTTCAAACAAAACTTGAAATTAAAAATCTGAATGATATTCCAGACGTACACTCTTGTATATTAGTAGAAGATCCGAAATCATGGCCATGTATTTAGGCCTTATCTAATGTAAATTTTGTAAGTATGTTCTTCATGTGATAAATTATTATTTTTTGAGTAAAGTAAATATTAAAAAAAACAATGAAAATTCTTCTTATATAATTATATAATACTAATATTGTATAATTATAAAATTATCATACTCAATAGTTAATATTTTTTCTCTCCGAATTTCATAAAGTAAAAATGTTTCTATTAAATATTCTACCATTTTATTAAAATACCCTTACTCCGTTCAGTAAAACTCTCATGACACATATTTTCTTTTTTATTTTGCACTATATAAACAAGGAGTACAAAACCTTGTGGAACAAAAAGTGGCAGGATAGCCTCATAAGCTATTCCCGAGTCGCAACCTCTATTATGGATGTCTATTTTGAGTGGTTTGGTTGAAGAAAAAGTCTATGCGCATAGCTTATGACTGAAGCGCGAAGTAAAAATAAGTTTAATATTTAGAATTCTTTGCGATAAAGCTTATGTGATTTCATTAAAAAATAATAGAGATGTAAAAAAAATGAATCTTCAATTCATTATGGAACAGAATTTTTTAAGCGTTATTACAAAAAATTAAAAATTCCAAACTTATTTCTAATTTACATTTCAATGCTTTCATTGTACTGTTGTGCGTGACCATCAGCGTTGTGACAGAAAAAGGTTCGACACGGCACCCCCCACTTTTTTCCTTTAGCTATAGTAGAGTGCCAAAGCAATCTAGGGAGTTTTAGTAACTTTTATATTCAGCGCCTTCTACTACAGTAGCCGAGTTTTATACGCTACATATGCTAATTTAGGTTGGGTGATATTTTTATTAAAATAAAAATATCAGTATTTACTCAGAGTATTTATCTCTTTAGAGTAAACATTAATTAAAGAATATAGATGATACTAAATTTTAATTTAGTGAAATTAAAAATATTTATATTAAAACATGCGATGCCAATAGTGGTAGCGTCAGAGAGGGAAATTCTGAAATATCCAAAATCGGTCAAAAAAAAGTATTAAAAAAAATATTTTTTATGATTTGATAATTAATAATAAATTGAAACAAAAAAAGTTACTATAATAAAATTAATTTATTGCACTTATTTATGATTTTATAAATAATTTGAAAATTGTGCATCGATATAGGATTTCTTTTGTATTTTACGTTATTTCAATTAAAAAAACATAAAATACTAACGGATATCGTTATAAATAAATTATATTATAATTATAAAGTACAATAAACAAATAGATATTGTTTTAAATATGAAATTAGATAATTAAAACTGAAATAATGTTGTGTTTTATCGACCCTTACCACGAGCGAGACTCATCTTAAGCAAGAAATTTATGCGTAATACTCAAACAATAGATACAAAAGATTAAATAAATCAATCGTAAATATTTAAAAGATAACATCCAGCTTTTTTATATCGATTAATTGTTGCATTATTTTATGTAATTTGCTTTATCATGAAAATAAAAATTAAAATAATTTAACATAGCGCTTATTCAGTATTATAATTTATGCCATCAATAATAAAATTATTTTTAAAATAACACATCAAATTAGTTAAAATTAATTATAAGTCATGCGAAAAATATCCATAATTTAAGGAAAATAAATATTAAATAGAACACGAATGTTAATGATAAAAATATTATTCACTCCGGTGAAAACACAAGAACTTTCAATTTTTTAATAAAAATATATTAATAAAATTGAATTTCTTTGCTACCAAGCTCAACCAGTGACCAATTTTTTGTTATAACAAATTTAATTATTCATAACCCTGTTGAAAATTATAAATCAAGAAACTAAGGATGATTTTAGAAATAAAATTATTTCTAACCAACATGGAAATATGGTAAATACTGAAACGTGAGATATTGTATTTACAAGATTTTGTTTAGACAGTTGCGTGTTTTCATATTTCTTAAGTTCTATCTAGCCGAATGAGGTTTTATAGGGCTTATTTTTTAGCTTAAGACTTATATAATCAAATGGCAATAGTTAAGTTTACAAAAAATTAGCCCATCTATAATTGCGATTCTGTAATGTTCAAAATTCGTATGAAACCAAAATGAAGAGTTGGTTTCCCTTGGGATTTCTCATACTTAAATGTTAAATAATCACTGAAAAATACCATAAATTTATAGTTTTTTACTATAGAATATAGCAGAATTTTCGATTTTTACGATATGAATCTTCTAACCTAAAACATTCTACTTACAAGATTTTTTTTAGACAGTTGCGTGTTTTTATATTTCTTAAGTTCTATCTAACCGAATAAGGTTTTATAGGGCTTATTCTTTAGCTTAAGACTTATATAATCAAATGGCAATAGTTAAGTTTGCGAAAAATTAGCCCATCTATAATTCCGATTCTGTAATGTTCAAAATTCGTATTAAACCAAAATCAAGAGTCGGATTCCCTTGAGTTTTCTCATACTAAAATGTTAAATAATCACTAAAAAATGCCATAAATTTATAGTTTTTTATTATAGAATATAGCAGAATTTTCGATTTTTACCATATGAATCTTCTAAACTGAAATATTGTATTTACAAAACTTTTATTTTATAGTTGCGTGTTTTCATATTTCTCGAGTTCTATCCAACCGAATGAGGTCTTATAGGGCTTATTTTATAGCTTAAGACTTAAAAAATCAAATGGCAATAGTTAAGTTTACGAAAAATTAGCCCATCTATAATTGCGATTCTGTAATGTTCAAAATTCGTATTAAACCAAAATCAAGAGTCGGTTTCCCTTGAGATTTCTCATACTAAAATGTTAAATAATCACTAAAAATGCCATAAACTTATAGTTTTTTACTATAGAATATGGCAGAATTTTCGATTTTCACGATATGAATCTTCTAACCTGAAATATTCTACTTACAAGATTATTTATAGACAGTTGCGTGTTTTCATATTTCCTAAGTTCTATCAAACCAAATGAGGTTTTATAGGGCTTATTTTTTAGCTTAAGACTTATATAATCGCATGGCAATAGTTAAGTTTACGAATAATTAGCCCATCTATAATTGCGATTCTGTAATGTTCAAAATTCGTATTAAACCAAAATCAAGAGTCGGTTTCCCTTGACTTTTCTCATACTAAAATGTTAAATAATCACTAAAAATGCCATGAACTTATAGTTTTTTACTATAGAATATAGCAGAATTTTAGATTTTCACGATATGAATCTTCTAACCTGAAATATTCCACTTACAAGATATTTTTAGACAGTTGCGTGTTTTCATATTTCTTGAGTTCTATCAAACCGAATAAGGTTTTATAGGGCTTTTTTTTTAGCTTAATACTTATATAATCGCATGGCAATAGTTAAGTTTACGAATAATTAGCCCATCTATAATTGCGATTCTGTAATGTTCAAAATTCGTATTAAACCAAAATCAAGAGTCGGTTTCCCTTGAGATTTCTCATACTAAAATGTTAAATATTCACCAAAAATGCCATGAACTTATAGTTTTTTACTATAGAATATAGCAGAATTTTAGATTTTCACGATATGAATCTTCTAACCTGAAATATTCTACTTACAAGATTTTTTTTAGACAGTTGCGTGTTTTCATATTTCTTAAGTTCTATCTAACCGAATGAGGTTTTATAGGGCTTATTTTTTAGCTTTAGACTTATAAAATGAAATCGCGATTGTTAAATTTACGTAAAATAGCCCAGCTTTAATTACGATTCTGTAATGTTTGAAATTCGTATAAAACGAAAATCAAGAGTCGGGTTCCTTTGAGATTTCTCATACTAAAATGTTAAATAAACACTAAAGAATGCCATAAATTTAAGTTTTTTACTATAGAATATAGCAGAATTTACGATTATGACGATATGGATCTTCTAACCTGAAATATTCTATTCACAAGATTTTTTTTTGACAGTTGCGTGTTTTAACATTTCTTAAGTTCTATCTAAGATTTTTTTTAGATAGTTGCGTGTTTTCATATTTCTTAAGTTCTATCTAACCGAATGAGGTTTTATAGGGCTTATTTTTTAGCTTAAGACTTATATAATCAAATAGCAATAGTTAAGTTTACAAAAAATTAGCCCATGTACAATTGCGATTCTGTAATGTTCAAAATTCGTATTAAACCAAAATCAAAAGTCGGTTTCCCTTGAGATTTCTCATACTAAAATGTTAAATAATCACTAAAAATGCCATAAACTTATAGTTTTTTACCATAGAGTATAGCAGAATTTTAAATTTTTACGATATGAATCTTCTAACCTGAAATATTCTACTTACAAGATTTTTTTTAGACAGTTGCGTGTTTTCATATTTCTTAACCTTTTAAGGACGGGACTGGTCGATATATCGACCACTTCGGTATCATATTATCTTGGAATTGTTTCGGGGGTAATATTATATGTTGAATACAGGAAACGTAGTGTTATCATTCTAAAAAGCATATTTGACCTTGAATAGTGATTTCAAGGTCAAATTTTTTATTCGGTATTTCGACCTGAAAATTGGTATACCAACGTATTTTGATGCTATAAATACGAAACAAATAGTGTTGCGTTTGATAAAACGCATTATCATAGTGATTATTTGAACTATTTATTACTATTAGTTTCTTAGCAGATCAACACTTAGTTATTTTTTCTTGCAGAAGATTTTTTATTGATAATATTCTTATTATTTCATCATTCTCTTTATTTACTAAGTTGTCAAAAAATTACAAGCGATTACTATTGATAAAATGGCTGATATTGAAGCTTGGAGTAGTGGCGAGTCTGAACCTGAAATACAAGATTTGGAGAATGAGGAAATTCATGAAGTTTATTTGGTAGAAAATGATTATGATGAGACTCAAATTTTTGAAAACGCATATTTTTATCCATCAATCAAAAATTTTCAAGGTACTTCTGAAATAAATCCTAACATCTCTATATCGGGGAATAAACCAATCAATTACTTTGAATACTTTTTTGATTTCCCTCTGATTGAAAGAATTATAGATGAGACGAATCGCTATGGAAGTCAGAATCATGAAGATCGGCAATCCCATCAGAAAACTTGGTATCCTCTTACAAAAGATGAATTTGAATGTTTTCTTGGCCTTTTAATTCTAATGGGCCACATTCGAAAAGGTGACTTGAAAGACTATTGGTCTAAAGATCCTCTGCTTCATACTCCAATTTTCGGTCAAATAATGTCTCGTAATAGGTTTCTTGCAATCTTACGCTATTTACATTTTCATAATAATGAAGATACCTCGGAAATCGCTCACCATCCTTTAGTGAAAATAAAACCAATAATAGACTATCTACAAAGTAAATTCTCAGCAGCTCTTATTCCAGGCAAAAATTTGTGCATAGATGAAAGCCTAGTATTATGGAAAGGCAGGCTTCGATTCAAGCAGTATATTCCTTTGAAAAGAAATCGGTTTGGTATCAAACTTTTTGAATTAGTAGACTGTGAAACTGGATTCATTTTGGGCTTTGTTGTCTACACTGGCGCTGATACTGATTATCAGAAGTTTGATTTGGGTGTTACTGGGGATATTGTCGCTCATTCCTTACAACCTTATTTTTACAAGGGTCATGTCATATACATAGATAACTGGTATACATCTCCCATATTGGCAGAATTTTTGCATGATCGCGATACAGGAATGTGTGGCACGGTAAAAAGAAATAGGAAAGGAATGCCAAAATTAGAAAATAAATTAGAGCGAGGTGAAGTTCAAGTTGCTCATAATAATTTGTGGATGGCAATCAGGTGGCAAGATAAGCGTAGTGTTTGCATGCTTACAACTGTGCATGAACCTGAGTTCTGTATCACTGGCAAAAAACACTATCAAACCAATGAGGATATTATAAAAGCACGATGCATCCATGAATACAACCAAAATATGGGTGGTGTTGACAATGTAGATAGACAATTGTCTATAACCGAAACAGTTAGAAAAACAATGAAGTGGTATCGCAAGTTATTTTTCCATCTTATTGATCTAAGTTTATCTAATGCTCATTCTTTATATAAAATGAAAAATGAAGGACCAATGCCCTTTCCTTCATTCCGATTATCGGTTGTTAGATCATTATTGAAATTGGATAATACTAATGATAGCATTTCTCGTCTTGTTAGCCCTCCTACTCGATTAGTTGGTCGTCATTTTCCAAGATTTGTTACAAGTCGAAGGTGTCATTTGTGTGCTTTACGTAAAATGACTAGTCGAACAAAATACATGTGTTCTGATTGTGATATTCCTTTATGCGTAGCTTCATGTTTTGAAGAATATCACACAAAAAGACATTATCATAAAGTTAAATATTTAGAGGTGAGAGGCAAGGGGACTCACGAAAATAAAGCACCCCAACGTGAGAGGCAAGGGGACTCACGGAAATAAAGCACCCCAACGTGAGAGGCAAGGGGACTCACGAAAATAAAGCACCCCAACGTGAGAGGCAAGGGGACTCACAAAAATAAAGCACCCCAAAGGGATCAAATTTTCGCCACATCCACGCTGTTGATTCTGGGTCATGCTGAGAGCGAAAACGAACACATTTCTTGTGATAAAAATGTATGTTATGCATATAAAAACGTAGAGATATCATTTTTGGACTAAAATAGTACAAGTAATGAAGTTGACCTTGAAATGCCATTTTCAAGGTCACGGATGTCTCCTGAACATATTTGGATATTTTTTTCGTATTCAGCGCATCCAAATACCTCTAAAAGCAATCCTAACTCACCAAATTAAATTTTTAACATTGGACTTTACGTTCCAGACGGGACTGGTCGATATATCGACCACCAATTTTATCAGGCACTCCACGTGACATATTCTTTCATTTTATGCACAAATATTGTTTAAAAAAAAAGTCGAATTTCAACGTCAAAATCCCCGTCCTTAAAAGGTTAAGTTCTATCGAACCGAATGAGGTTTTATAGGGCTTATTTTTTAGCTTAAGACTTATATAATCAAATGGCAATAGTTTAGATTACGAAAACTCAGCCCATCTATGATTGCGATTCTGTAATGTTCAAAATTCGTATTAAACCAAAATCAAGAGTCGGTTTCCCTTGAGATTTCTCATACTAAAATGTTAAATAATCACTAAAAATGCCATGAACTTATAGTTTTTTACTATAGAATATAGCAGAATTTTAGATTTTCACGATATGAATCTTCTAACCTTAAATATTCTACTTACAAGATATTTTTAGACAGTTGCGTGTTTTCATATTTCTTGAGTTCTATCAAACCGAATAAGGTTTTATAGGGCTTTTTTTTAGCTTAATACTTATATAATCGCATGGCAATAGTTAAGTTTACGAATAATTAGCCCATCTATAATTGCGATTTTGTAATGTTCAAAATTCGTATTAAACCAAAATCAAGAGTCGGTTTCCCTTGAGATTTCTCATACTAAAATGTTAAATATTCACCAAAAATGCCATGAACTTATAGTTTTTTACTATAGAATATAGCAGAATTTTAGATTTTCACGATATGAATCTTCTAACCTGAAATATTCTACTTACAAGATTTTTTTTAGACAGTTGCGTGTTTTCATATTTCTTAAGTTCTATCTAACCGAATGAGGTTTTATAGGGCTTATTTTTTAGCTTTAGACTTATAAAATGAAATCGCGATTGTTAAATTTACGTAAAATAGCCCAGCTTTAATTACGATTCTGTAATGTTTGAAATTCGTATAAAACGAAAATCAAGAGTCGGGTTCCTTTGAGATTTCTCATACTAAAATGTTAAATAAACACTAAAGAATGCCATAAATTTAAGTTTTTTACTATAGAATATAGCAGAATTTACGATTATGACGATATGGATCTTCTAACCTGAAATATTCTATTCACAAGATTTTTTTTTGACAGTTGCGTGTTTTAACATTTCTTAAGTTCTATCTAAGATTTTTTTTAGATAGTTGCGTGTTTTCATATTTCTTAAGTTCTATCTAACCGAATGAGGTTTTATAGGGCTTATTTTTAGCTTAAGACTTATATAATCAAATAGCAATAGTTAAGTTTACAAAAAATTAGCCCATGTACAATTGCGATTCTGTAATGTTCAAAATTCGTATTAAACCAAAATCAAAAGTCGGTTTCCTTGAGATTTCTCATACTAAAATGTTAAATAATCACTAAAAATGCCATAAACTTATAGTTTTTTACCATAGAGTATAGCAGAATTTTAAATTTTTACGATATGAATCTTCTAACCTGAAATATTCTACTTACAAGATTTTTTTTAGACAGTTGCGTGTTTTCATATTTCTTAACCTTTTAAGGACGGGACTGGTCGATATATCGACCACTTCGGTATCATATTATCTTGGAATTGTTTCGGGGGTAATATTATATGTTGAATACAGGAAACGTAGTGTTATCATTCTAAAAAGCATATTTGACCTTGAATAGTGATTTCAAGGTCAAATTTTTTATTCGGTATTTCGACCTGAAAATTGGTATACCAACGTATTTTGATGCTATAAATACGAAACAAATAGTGTTGCGTTTGATAAAACGCATTATCATAGTGATTATTTGAACTATTTATTACTATTAGTTTCTTAGCAGATCAACACTTAGTTATTTTTTCTTGCAGAAGATTTTTTATTGATAATATTCTTATTATTTCATCATTCTCTTTATTTACTAAGTTGTCAAAAAATTACAAGCGATTACTATTGATAAAATGGCTGATATTGAAGCTTGGAGTAGTGGCGAGTCTGAACCTGAAATACAAGATTTGGAGAATGAGGAAATTCATGAAGTTTATTTGGTAGAAAATGATTATGATGAGACTCAAATTTTTGAAAACGCATATTTTTATCCATCAATCAAAAATTTTCAAGGTACTTCTGAAATAAATCCTAACATCTCTATATCGGGGAATAAACCAATCAATTACTTTGAATACTTTTTTGATTCCCCTCTGATTGAAAGAATTATAGATGAGACGAATCGCTATGGAAGTCAGAATCATGAAGATCGGCAATCCCATCAGAAAACTTGGTATCCTCTTACAAAAGATGAATTTGAATGTTTTCTTGGCCTTTTAATTCTAATGGGCCACATTCGAAAAGGTGACTTGAAAGACTATTGGTCTAAAGATCCTCTGCTTCATACTCCAATTTTCGGTCAAATAATGTCTCGTAATAGGTTTCTTGCAATCTTACGCTATTTACATTTTCATAATAATGAAGATACCTCGGAAATCGCTCACCATCCTTTAGTGAAAATAAAACCAATAATAGACTATCTACAAAGTAAATTCTCAGCAGCTCTTATTCCAGGCAAAAATTTGTGCATAGATGAAAGCCTAGTATTATGGAAAGGCAGGCTTCGATTCAAGCAGTATATTCCTTTGAAAAGAAATCGGTTTGGTATCAAACTTTTTGAATTAGTAGACTGTGAAACTGGATTCATTTTGGGCTTTGTTGTCTACACTGGCGCTGATACTGATTATCAGAAGTTTGATTTGGGTGTTACTGGGGATATTGTCGCTCATTCCTTACAACCTTATTTTTACAAGGGTCATGTCATATACATAGATAACTGGTATACATCTCCCATATTGGCAGAATTCTTGCATGATCGCGATACAGGAATGTGTGGCACGGTAAAAAGAAATAGGAAAGGAATGCCAAAATTAGAAAATAAATTAGAGCGAGGTGAAGTTCAAGTTGCTCATAATAATTTGTGGATAGCAATCAGGTGGCAACATAAGCGTAGTGTTTGCATGCTTACAACTGTGCATGAACCTGAGTTCTGTATCACTGGCAAAAAACACTATCAAACCAATGAGGATATTATAAAAGCACGATGCATCCATGAATACAACCAAAATATGGGTGGTGTTGACAATGTAGATAGACAATTGTCTATAACCGAAACAGTTAGAAAAACAATGAAGTGGTATCGCAAGTTATTTTTCCATCTTATTGATCTAAGTTTATCTAATGCTCATTCTTTATATAAAATGAAAAATGAAGGACCAATGCCCTTTCCTTCATTCCGATTATCGGTTGTTAGATCATTATTGAAATTGGATAATACTAATGATAGCATTTCTCGTCTTGTTAGCCCTCCTACTCGATTAGTTGGTCGTCATTTTCCAAGATTTGTTACAAGTCGAAGGTGTCATTTGTGTGCTTTACGTAAAATGACTAGTCGAACAAAATACATGTGTTCTGATTGTGATATTCCTTTATGCGTAGCTTCATGTTTTGAAGAATATCACACAAAAAAGACATTATCATAAAGTTAAATATTTAGAGGTGAGAGGCAAGGGGACTCACGAAAATAAAGCACCCCAACGTGAGAGGCAAGGGGACTCACGGAAATAAAGCACCCCAACGTGAGAGGCAAGGGGACTCACGAAAATAAAGCACCCCAACGTGAGAGGCAAGGGGACTCACAAAAATAAAGCACCCCAAAGGGATCAAATTTTCGCCACATCCACGCTGTTGATTCTGGGTCATGCTGAGAGCGAAAACGAACACATTTCTTGTGATAAAAATGTATGTTATGCATATAAAAACGTAGAGATATCATTTTTGGACTAAAATAGTACAAGTAATGAAGTTGACCTTGAAATGCCATTTTCAAGGTCACGGATGTCTCCTGAACATATTTGGATATTTTTTTCGTATTCAGCGCATCCAAATACCTCTAAAAGCAATCCTAACTCACCAAATTAAATTTTTAACATTGGACTTTACGTTCCAGACGGGACTGGTCGATATATCGACCACCAATTTTATCAGGCACTCCACGTGACATATTCTTTCATTTTATGCACAAATATTGTTTAAAAAAAAAGTCGAATTTCAACGTCAAAATCCCCGTCCTTAAAAGGTTAAGTTCTATCGAACCGAATGAGGTTTTATAGGGCTTATTTTTTAGCTTAAGACTTATATAATCAAATGGCAATAGTTTAGATTACGAAAACTCAGCCCATCTATGATTGCGATTCTGTAATGTTCAAAATTCGTATTAAACCAAAATCAAGAGTCGGTTTCCCTTGAGATTTCTCATACTAAAATGTTAAATAATCACTTAAAATGCCATAAACTTATAGTTTTTTACTATAGAATATGGCAGAATTTTAGATTTTTACGATATGAATCTTCTAACCTTAAATATTCTACTTACAAGATTTTTTTTAGAGAGTTGCGTATTTTCATATTTCTTAAGTTCTATCAAACCGAATGAGGTTTTATAGTGCTCATTTTATAGCTTAAGACTTATATAATCGCATGTCAATAGTTAAGTTTACGAATAATTAGCCCATCTATAATTGCGATTCTGTAATGTTCAAAATTCGTATTAAACCAAAATCAAGAGTCGGTTTCCCTTGAGATTTCTCATACTAAAACATTGAATGATCACTGAAAAATGCCATAAATTTATAGTTTTTCACTATAGAATATAGCGGAATTTCCGATTTTTACGATATGAATCCTCTAACCTGAAATATTCCATTTACAAGACTTTTTTCAGACAATTGCGTGTTTTCATATTTCTTAAGTTCTATCTAAGATTTTTTTTAGACAGTTGCGGGTTTTCATATTTCTTAAGTTCTATCTAACCGAATAAGGTTTTATAGGGCTTATTTTTTAGCTTAAGACTTATATAATCAAATGGCAATAGTTAAGTTTACGGATAATTAGCCCATCTATAATTGCGATTCTGTAATGTTCAAAATTCGTATTGAACCAAAATCAAGAGTCGGTTTCCCGTAAGTTTTCTCATACTAAAATGTTGAATAATCACTAAAAATGCCATAAACTTATAGTTTTTAACTAGAGAATATAGCAGAAATTTGAATTTTCACGATATGAATTTTCTAACCTGAAATATTCTACTCACAAGATTTTTTTTAGACAATTGCGTGTTTTCATATTTCTTGAGTTCTATCTAACTGAATGAGGTTTTATAGGGCTTATTTTTTAGCTTAAGACTTATATAATATGATTGTAATAGTTTAGTTTACGAAAAATTAGCCCATCAATAAGTGCGATTCCGTAATGTTCAAAATTCGTATAAAACCATTTCTTATACTAAAATGGTAGATAATCACTGAGAAATGCTATAAATTTATAGTTTTTTACTATAGAATAAAGCAGAATTTTCGATTATTACGATGTTAATCTCAAGGGAAACCGACTCTTCATTTCGGTTTCATACGAATTTTATACATTATAGAATTGCAACTATAGATGGGCTAATTTTTCGTAGACTTAACTATTGCCATTTAATTAAATAAGTCTTGAGCTATGAAATAAGCCCTATAAAACCTCGTCTGATTAGATAGAACTTAGAAGATATGAAAACACGCTACTGTCTAAAAAAAATCTTGTAAGTAGAATATTCCAGGTTAGAAGATTCATATCGTAGAAATCTAAAATTCTGCTATATTCTATAGTAAAAAACTATAAGTTTATGGCATTTTTAGTGATTAGTTAACATTTTAGTATGAGAAAAATCAAGGGAAACAGACTCTTGATTTTGGTTTAATACGAATTTTGAACATAACAGAATCGCAATTATTGATGGGCTAATTATTCCTAAACTGAACTATTGCCATTTGATTATATAAGGCTTAAGCTAAAGAATAAGCCCTATGAAACCTCATTCGGTTCGATAGAACTTGAGAAATATGAAAACACGCAACTGTCTAAAAAAATCTTGTAAGTAGAATATTTCAGGTTAGAAGATTTATATCGTAAAAATCTAAATTTCTGCTATATTCTATGGTAAAAAACTATAAGTTTCTGGCATTTTTAGTGATCATTTAACATTTTAGTATGAGAAAACTCAAGGGAAACCGACTCTTGATTTTGGTGTAAAAAGAATTTTAAACATTACAGAATCGCAATTATAGATGGGCTAATTATCCGTAAACTTAACTATTGCCATTCGATTATATAAGTCTTAAGCTAAAAATTAAGCCTTATAAGACCTCATTCGGTTGGATAGAACTCGAGAAATATGAAAACACGCAACTATAAAATAAAAGTTTTGTAAATACAATATTTCAGTTGAAAGATTCATATGGTAAAAATCGAAAATTCTGCTATATTCTATAGTGGAAAAGTATAAGTTTATGGAAGTTTTAGTGATTATTTAACATTTTAGTATGAGAAATCTCAAGGGAAACCGACTCTTTATTTTGGTTTCATACGATTTTCGAACATTATAGAATCGCAATTATAGATGGGCTAATTATTCGTAAACTTGACTATTGCCATTTGATTATATAAGGCTTAAGCTAAAAAATAAGCCCTATAAAACCCCCTCTGTCGGTTTGATATAACTTAAGAAATATGAAAGCACGCAACTGGCTAAAAAAAATCTTCTAAGTAGAATATTTTAGGTTAGAAGATTCATATGGTAAAAATTTAAAATTCTGCTATATTCTATAGTAAAAAACTATAAGTTTATGGCATTTTTAGTGATTATTTAACATTTCAGTATGACAAATCTCAAGGGAAACCGACTCTTGATTTTGGTTTAATACGAAATTTGAACATTACAGAATCGCAATTATAGATGGGCAAATTATTCGTCAACTTGACTATTGCCATTTGATTATATAAGGCTTAAGCTAAAAAATAAGCCCTATAAAACCTTATTCGGTTTGATAGAACTTAAGAAATATGAAAGCACGCAACTGTCTAAAAAAAATCTTGTAAATAGAATATTTCAGGTTAGAAGATTCATATCGTGAAAATCGAAAATTCTGCTATATTCTATAGTAAAAAACTATAAGTTCATGGCATTTTTAGTGATTATTTAACATTTCAGTATGAGAAATCTCAAGGGAAACCGACTTTTTATTTTGGTTTAATACGAATTTTGAACATTACAGAATCGCAATCATAGATGGGCTGAGTTTTCGTAATCTAAACTATTGCCATTTGATTATATAAGGCTTAAGCTAAAAAATAAGCCCTATAAAACCTTATTCGGTTTGATAGAACTTAAGAAATATGAAAGCACGCAACTGTCTAAAAAAATCTTGTAAGTTGAATATTTCAGGATAAAAGATTCATATCGTAAAAATCTAAAATTCTGCTATATTCTATAGTAAGAAACTATAAGTTTATGGCATTTTAAGTGATTATTTAACATTTCAGTGTGAGAAATCTCAAGGGAAACCGACTCTTGATTTTGGTTTAATACGAATTTTGAACATTACAAAATCGCAATTATAGATAGGCTAATGATTCGTAAACTTAACTATTGCCATTTGATTATATAAGGCTTGAGCTAAAAAATAAGCCCTATAAAACCTCATTCGGTTTGATAGAACTTAAGAAATATGAAAGCACGCAACTGGCTAAAAAAAATCTTGTAAATAGATATTTCAGGTTAGAAGATTCATATCGTAAAATCGAAAATTCTGCTATATTCTATACTAAAAAACTATAAAGTAATGGCATTTTTCAGTGATTATTTAAAGGTTTAGTATGAGAAATCTCAAGGGAAACCGACTCTTGATTTTGGTTTCATACGAATTTTGAACATTACAGAATCGCAATTATAGATGGGCAAATTATTCGTCAACTTGACTATTGCCATTTGATTATATAAGGCTTAAGCTAAAAAATAAGCCCTATAAAACCTTATTCGGTTTGATAGAACTTAAGAAATATGAAAGCACGCAACTGTCTAAAAAAAATCTTGTAAATAGAATATTTCAGGTTAGAAGATTCATATCGTGAAAATCGAAAATTCTGCTATATTCTATAGTAAAAAACTATAAGTTCATGGCATTTTTAGTGATTATTTAACATTTCAGTATGAGAAATCTCAAGGGAAACCGACTTTTTATTTTGGTTTAATACGAATTTTGAACATTACAGAATCGCAATCATAGATGGGCTGAGTTTTCGTAATCTAAACTATTGCCATTTGATTATATAAGGCTTAAGCTAAAAAATAAGCCCTATAAAAC
This sequence comes from Anastatus disparis, assembly GCA_017163975.1. Lineage (NCBI taxonomy): Eukaryota > Metazoa > Arthropoda > Insecta > Hymenoptera > Eupelmidae > Anastatus > Anastatus disparis. Next base: position 1,539,045 of record JAFFSR010000401.1, on the reverse strand, counting down.
CTTATTCGGTTTGATAGAACTTAAGAAATATGAAAGCACGCAACTGTCTAAAAAAATCTTGTAAGTTGAATATTTCAGGATAGAAGATTCATATCGTAAAAATCTAAAATTCTGCTATATTCTATAGTAAGAAACTATAAGTTTATGGCATTTTAAGTGATTATTTAACATTTCAGTGTGAGAAATCTCAAGGGAAACCGACTCTTGATTTTGGTTTAATACGAATTTTGAACATTACAAAATCGCAATTATAGATAGGCTAATGATTCGTAAACTTAACTATTGCCATTTGATTATATAAGGCTTGAGCTAAAAAATAAGCCCTATAAAACCTCATTCGGTTTGATAGAACTTAAGAAATATGAAAGCACGCAACTGGCTAAAAAAAATCTTGTAAATAGATATTTCAGGTTAGAAGATTCATATCGTAAAATCGAAAATTCTGCTATATTCTATACTAAAAAACTATAAAGTAATGGCATTTTTCAGTGATTATTTAAAGGTTTAGTATGAGAAATCTCAAGGGAAACCGACTCTTGATTTTGGTTTCATACGAATTTTGAACATTACAGAATCGCAACTATAGATGGGCTAATTTTTCGTAAACTTTACTATTGCCATTAGATTATATAAGCCTTAAGCTCAAAAATAAGCCCTATAAGACCTTATTCGGTTGGATAGAACTCGAGAAATATAAAAACACGCAACTATAAAATAAAAGTTTTGTAAATACAATATTTCAGTTTAGGAGATTCATATGGTTAAAATCGAAAATTCTGCTATATTCTATAGTGAAAAACTATAAGTTTATGGCATTTTTAGTGATTATTTAACATTTAAGTATGAGAAATCCCAAGGGAAACCAACTCTTCATTTTGGTGTCATACGAATTTTGAACATTACAGAATCGCAATTATAGATGGGCTAATTTTTTGTAAACTTAACTATTGCCATTTGATTATATAAGTCTTAGGCTAAAAAATAAGCCCTATAAAACCTCATTCGGTTAGATAGAACTTAAGAAATATGAAAACACGCAACTGTCTAAAAAAATCTTGTAAATACAATATCTCACGTTTTAGTATTTACCATATTTCCATGTTGATTAGAAATAATTTTATTTCTAAAATCATCCTTAGTTCCTTGATTTATAATTTTTAACAGGGTTATGAATAATTAAGTTTGTTATAACAAAAAATTGGTTACTGGTTGATCTTGGTAGCAAAGAAATTCAATTTTATTAATACATTTTTATTTAAAAATTGAAAGTTCTTGTGTTTTCAGCGTCCGGAGTGAATAATATTTTTATCATTAACATTCGTGTTCTATTTAATATTTATTTACCTTAAATTATGGATATTTTTCGCACGACTTATAATTAATCTTAACTAATTTGATGTGTAATTTTAAAAATAATTTCAGTAATGATGGCATAAATTATAATACTGAATAAGCGCTATGTTAAATTATTTTAATTTTTGTTTTCATAATAAAGCAAATTACATAAAATAATGCAACAATTAATCGATATAAAAAAGCTGGATGTAATCTTTTAAATGTTTACGATTTATTCATTTAATCTTTTGTATTTATCGTTTAAGTATTACGCATAAATTACTTGCTTAAGATGAGTCTCGCTCGTGGTAAGGGTCGATAAAACACAACATTATTTCAGTTTTAATTATCTAATTTCATATTTAAAACAATATCTATTTGTTTATTGTACTTTATAATTATAATATAATTTATTTATAACGATATCCGTTAGTATTTTATGTTTTTTTAATTGAAATAACGTAAAATACAAAAGAAATCCTATATCGATGCACAATTTTCAAATTATTTATAAAATCATAAATAAGTGCAATAAATTAATTTTATTATAGTAACTTTTTTTCTTTCGATTTATTATTAATTATCAAATCATAAAAAATTTTTTTTTTAATACTTTTTTTTGACCGATTCTGGATATTTTTGAATTTTCCTCTCTGACGCTACCACTATTGGCATCGCATGTTTTAATATAAATATTTTCAATTTCACTAAATTAAAATTTAGTATCATCTATATTCTTTAATTAATGTTTACTCTAAAGAGATAAATACTCTGAGTAAATACTGATATTTTTATTTTAATAAAAATATCACCTAACCTAAATTAGCATATGTAGCGTATAAAACTCGGCTACTGTAGCAGAAGGCGCAGAATATAAAAGTTACTAAAACTCCCTAGATTGCTTTGGCACTCTACTTTAGCTAAAGGAAAAAAGTGGGGTGCCGTGTCGAAACTTTTTCTGTAACAACGCTGGTGACCATCCGTCTTGCAGTGATGAACTATACATGTATATTTTTTTTTTTTAATCTTTATCATAAGATACCTTTGCGAAGTTAGCAACCAGCCACCTCAACGAAGTTCACAACGGGCCTATATATTTGCGAAATTTAAAATACATAGATCGATAGGAAATTAAATGCTAATTACGAATATGTTTATTAAAGAATTCTTCGTTAGTTTTATAGATATGAAAAAAAACCTCGTTACTGATTTCTCTTTTAAACTTTTTTTTCTCTCTAACGAATAAAAATTGTCGAAAATTTAAAAAGACATTTGATTGCTTATTTTATGCTTATTCAAAATGTATTTTTAGTTATTAATTATAACAAAAAATTATCATTATTATAAATTAATAAATAAATTGATAATTTATACATATCCAAATAGTCCGCGTACTGTTAATTTCCTAAGACCATAGTACCGCATGGAGGGGTGTTTGGGTCTTTCGGTTATTAACTGTACACTAAACTAAAGAAATAATTTTTAAACAAATTTTAAACCAATAATCCAAGTATCCTCTAGAGGGCTATTTGAATCTTTGGGTTATTAGTTTTAAATTTAACTAAAAAAACAATTTAAAAAACAATTTTAAACCAATAACCCAAAACCCAAATCCGCCATAGAGGGGTATTTAGGTCTTTATTTTATTGGTTTTGATTTTAACTTACAAAATAATAAGAAAAATAATTTAATAACGTCTACGAAATAGAGTAAGGGTATTATAATGAAATGAGAGAATATTTAATAGAAACATTTTTATTATAAAAAATTTATAAAAAAAATATTAACTATTAGGTATGAAAAAAGTGGTGTGGTCATAAAGAATGAATATTCTAAATTGATTTATTGGATTGAAGGATATAACAGATCATTTGGGAGACAAAAATTTATTTATTCGATTGTTATCCATCAAGAAACACATATTTTACATGAAGAAAGACTTTACATTGAGACCTTGAATACTTCGTCAAAAAGCTTTGTGCATTATCTATACAAATCAATTTATATCAGCTTTAATGTTGTCTTTTATTTAGCGAATAATACCTCGCTCCTAACGTCGTTCGGTTAGATTTTCATTTATCATATCGTTATAAATGAATCAGTCATTGCCGTTTTGTAATGAATTCAATTTTTGCATTGCTATAAAAAAGGATTAAAGAATGTTTGAATATGCATGAAATTTGTATGAATAAAAGTGTATGTATATATATATATATATATATATATATATATATATATATATATATATATATATATATATAAGTGTCGAAATAGAAATAGAAAAAGATATGTTCAGGAGACAATAAAGTTTCAATTCTCCACTTTAATATAATAGGAGTGATGTTAGTTAACAAAGACATTTTTTTTTCTGTCTAGAAGCTAGTCAAGCTTAAGCTCTAATTATAATACAATTATGTCATAAACCATAAGTGTGTGTATGTGTATGAGTATAAAAAAAATATGTCTGGAAGTGAAAAATAGTCTTAATTCTCTACTTTAATATAATATTAGTAATTTTAGTAAAAAATGTATAATGACAAAGGCTTGACTAGCTTGACTAGCGAGAAACTGGAAGAATAATCCACCAAAGACTTTAAGAATGCAGCAGCAAGGTAAAATTAAAACACTTCACACAATCAGCATTAACTGAATACCACATCGAAACCAGCCACCAAATAGACTTTGACCACACAACCATCCTCGCCAAAACCAACTCTTACTTTTCAAGAAAACACCAAGAAGTTATAGAAATACTAAATAATTTAAATAATCTGAACAGAGATAACGGCTACTTTCTGAACCCAATATCACATCACTTCCCAAAGACACATCACCCAAAACCATTCAACCGGAACACCTATAACCATTCAACCGGAAACCCCGGCGGAAAATAATGCCCCCAGAAATAATGATCAGACAGTATAATTTGAATTTTGAATTGATGTCAATCGATGAAGCAATGCATATTATGCATTTTGACTCTTATTCAATAATATGGTTAACGTCGTAAATCTTGTTCATGCAGTCTTCATAATTGTTCTTACTTTTTTGATTCTGTAAATCGCATTTCACTATACTTGGTTTCTTAACAAATCATTTAATTTTACAATATGCTTGCTAAGGTAAATTAGCTGATTGATCAATAAATGCATATTTTAGGAATAATAAATTTTGAAATGAAAGATACGTCGTGACGTAACACCTTGGGGCTCAAGATGTTGCTTATCAGTACGAAAAGCGACATAAGAAAAATTTTAATGTAATAACAATTTTTCCAGTTATTGATCAATTTACATAAATATCTTAAAATCTATTTTAATATAAAAATATTTTATTTGAATGTTTTCATATAATTATTTGATGTATTTTTCTATTCTATAATTGTTAAGTAATGTATGAATATTGGTAATGGAATATAAGGAAAATGGAAAATTCTTAAACTATATTGTTATTTCAAAGTTGTAATATTTTAAATAAGACATTTTTTTTTTTAATAGGAGATCTTAAATTATTCGTGATTTTGCTTATAAATACTTTTTAATTAATATAATTTCTACATTTCAAAATTTCTTACAAATAAAGTTTTGTATTATAGCTTATGAGATATTTTTTTTTCAATTTTTCATGTATGCACAAATTATAGTAATTTATTTTGACATTTTTTTTTAAACTACAAGTTTTAAGAGTATAATAAGAGATCTAACATGAGTATAAAGTAACTTTATTAGTAAGTTATTATTTCAATTTTTCCAAAATGTTCTGCTTTTGTCTGTAATTTGTGTACTTTAACATAAATCTGATTGAAACATTAACTAATCAATTGTAATTTTTGTCTTTATTTTGACAAATATGTTCTTTAAATAATCTTAGAGTTTAGAATGAAAATTGAACTACATTTTCTCATTCTATATAGAACTTATAATAAAGTTCATTATTTCTTTTTTGCTTTACAAAAATTTTTTTCAAGTCTCGATAAAGATTTTTTTATGATAGTTTTCTTTTTATTATTGCAATACATTTTCTAAATAAGTTTAGAAGTTCAAATATTCATTTGAATATTGATTCACGTTGCATTTGAATGAAAGTATGTAACTTTCTCCATTTTTTTTGTTTTAAAAGATTTTTTTTCGTGCGGAAAATGAAATCAGTTTTACGAATACATGTCAGACAGTATATGTTTGTACACCGTAAATTCAGAGACAAAAGTAATTGATTCATAAATAAAAAATATAAGACAAAATATGCATTTATAAGTTTAATGATAGTTATAATTAAATGTTAGATTTCTTTTACAAGATGTTTATCTTGAATGAAAAATAAAGATGAAAGTAAAGATAAAAAGATTGATATAAATAAAATTTTAAAGTTTAAATCTTATAATACAATATACGTTTTAGAAATAAATAATGTATATAATGATTTTACATATTTTATTAAATTATTAACTAACCTATTGATTTAAATTGATTGATTTAAATTTCTTAAGAGTCAGCTGTATACCGATTTTACCGAATCTATTTAAAATTTATTTTTTATAAAAACTAATAGCTTCAGGCAGAAATAAAGAGATGGTTTCGATTCGTGTAATAGAAAGCAATATTTTCTCTGATAAGAATAATTTAATTCCACCGCTTTATTTTCAAGAAAAGTTGGAATAACTTGAAAATCCCATTATTTGACACTAATTTCTAATTTTTTAAGTTATTCCAACTTTTCTTAAAAACGAAGCAATAAAATTAATTTATACTAATCAAAGAAAATATTACATTATATTAAACACATCGAAACCATCTCTTTATTTTTGCCTCTTGTTGCTAATTTTGGGAAAAAAGTCAATTTTTTAATTAGAAAAGGACAGAGATACAGCGGACTCTTAATATAGATTCCATTCATTGTTGATCGAATCAATTGGTTTAGATATAAATATTTCTTATTATTTAAAAATGATTGATTTAAGTTAATAGGCTCCTTAAATCAATAATCTGTGAATTTACAAGCCACATTTTGAAAACTTACAGATTTTTCATATTTTATAAAAATTGTTTGTCAAATGAAAAATTAATAGTATGTACAAATAGATATATGTACCAATAGATGAATGAATTAGTACGTAACTAGAAAAGATTATAGAAATTGAAAAATCTTTAACATTTTTAAATATTCCTGAAAAAGAGAAAAAGATATTAGATTTTTTTCTAAAATATTTATAATTTTTGTTCACGATATAATAAAAAGGATCAAATATGGTTCTTATTTGTTTGATGTTATTTGGTATTTTTAATGGTAAAATATCAGTGTATTTAAATAAATTATTATTAATTTTTTTACTGAATGTATTTTGTTGGTTAAGTGTAAGTGTCATATAGTTGATAGGTATTTTAAAACACATTTTATCATCTAATTGATCTTGTTCTATTTCGATGATATTAGTTTGTTCGATATTTTCATCAAATATTATTTTATATTGGTTTTTATTTAAATTATTAAAACTTTTTGTATTATTAAAAATTTATTGTTTTCGTGTAGAAAGTCATCTTTGTAATTTATGAGTATTTCAGATATATTAATTTTGGTAGTGAGTTTGGCTTCACTTTCACATACTTGTATTAATTCATCAAGACCTGGTATCTTTATATCATTTAGATTATTTAGTTCTGATGTATGACCAGTGATGGATTTCGAAGATGCTTATATGATAACCAACGGCTAACTTCAGAGTATATACTACAGAATAATATATTCTGCTTATACTCTAATTCTACAGTATACTCTGAAGTTGGCTAAAGGATATCCTAATATATAGATATACATAAATGTATAAAGCATCCTCGAAATCCATCACTGTGTATGACTTAATTGCATAACATTTTTCTGCTAATTTAATATTATGAACATTGAATATATTACTTTCGTTATAGATTATTAGTTCTTTTTCGAAAAAAACAATATTTTTTTATCACTTGAGGATTATTTAGTTCTGTTATCAAATTTTCGGTAACATTTTCATATCTTACGCAATCAATTTTTAATGGAATGAAGTTATCAAAAATTATTTCTGATTCTTTTGCAAATTTTTCACATAATGTATTAAGAATTATGTATTTTTTAAATTCATTTTGTTTGAAATCATTTGTGAGCAATTTTTCATTTTCTACGCAAATTATTATTTTTGTATCATTTTTTATAGTTGGAACAAATGAATGCATTATTTCGAAATCTTTTGGAATTTGGTGTATTATAATTTGATTACTCTGTAATTTTTCGGTTTTGTCAGATTCAATTAGAGTACACAAAAATTCTTCTGTTTTTATAAAATCATTATGAAGTTCATTATAGTTCACTTCATTAGTGATTTTATTGATTAATAAAGTAGTTTTAGCTTGAAAATTTTCTTGATTTTTTTCTATGTCTATTTTTTCGTTATCCTCTGTTTCATTAATTTCAGCATTTCTTATGTCAAAAAGTGTGACTGTTTTATCATTAATAATTGAATCGTCCAATATATGTGATTTAGGTTCTGTGGTTTTATGTCATATAGTTTTTTGTTCGTTATAGGATGTATTATTATATAATTCTGCATGTAAATCATATAATTTTTTGCAATTTTCTCTCATATGACGTTTTATTTCACAAAATAAACAAAAGTTTTGGTTTTCAGAGAAATCATTTTGATATATAATATTTAATATCTTTATGAAGTCATCTATGTTGTTAATTTCTGCAGAATTAATTAAAGAGCTAATGTAACCTTTTAGTTTCAATTTTGCAATTAGAAGTAGTTTTATTTTATCTTGTGCTAAGCTTCTTGCTAATTCTATTTTATCAATATATTCTTCAGGTTATATATTTTTACCATCGAATTCTGGTAAAAGTTCAAACAAATAATTATCATCATAATCCATTATGATTTTTTACATCTTAATTTCTTGTAAAGGGAATTTCATATATTTAATTAGGATATTACTAAGGAAATGTGTGATATGATATTAATATGCAATGCATGATATTAATATGTTATTATAGATACTTTTATTATTCATCAATATTAAATGATCCATGTTGTATCAATAATGTTTAAATGATCTTGTTGATATCTAGTATAAACTCGTTATTAATCATAAAAATTGTTACAAATATTGCTGATCATATTTTTTTTACACTGTTTATAATTACGTTTTTAAACAAAGAATGTTATTTGAATGTTATTTAATAAATTTTTTTGTCACTGACCTACTATTCTTGCATAAAATTCAAGAATATTGCTGATTTGTGTTTTGAATTTTTATATTGACCTACTGCTGTTGTTAATAAATAAAAGCCGTAAAGTAAAAGAAAAAATTTTTGCTGAGTTTGTACTTTTACGAGTTCGATACACTTTGTAATATTTTGATGATTATTGTCTGCTTTTTTTGCAGTTTGTTTATTTTACTATTTTCTACTATACTATTATTTTTAATTATAAATTATTAATATTGATAGTGTATCAAATTTGAATTAAATTTAGTAATGCTTATTTTAACTCTATAATGTGTATTGTTATAAAACTTAAATAGTTTACTAGTATACTATTAAGGGAAATTATCATACCGACATAGAGTTCTACCTTATCTACATTTAAATTATGAATTTTAATAAAAATTTAACTATTCATGACTGAAATTCGTAGGAGAGGCACATTCTTAACATGCCAAAGAATTTATTGCAACGTTAAAAGACAATATAACGGTAAAAATAAAGGCGAAAACTGCTTAATACGATTAACTTTTCAATGTAGTTATGAATAATCGTATTATGCAGTTTTTGTCTTCATTTTCACTTTTATCCTGTCTTTTGACGTTGCAATAAATTCTTTAGAATGTTAAAAATGTGCCTCTTCTATGAATTTTAGTGAAAAATAGTTAAATTTTTATTAAAATGCATAATTCAAATGTAGTTAAGGTAGATCTCTGTGCCGGTATGAGGACATCCCTTAAATGTTAATATTAATAATTATTAGTTTGATAACAAAAATTTATAGTATTTTCTTAACTTAATTTTGCTTAAAAGCAATTTTATTGACCGTGAATCTTAGTATTTCTTAAATGTGTCACTTTTGTTTATTTAGTTATTTTCACCTATGTAGTAATTTTGAATTTTTTTATTTATGTATTAATATATGTATTTAATATATTTGTATTTGTATTTTATTTTAAAGTATGAATAGCACCTTATGTAAATTGTATATTTTAATTCAATGATTATTATTTGCACTTTTATTGATTTTCAATATATTTCAATTAAATTCTTTTTTTATTTGTTTCATATATTTTTTTCGTTTATTTATCGATGCACTTTGTATTTAAAATTTTGTATATAATATTCATTTATTTAATGATGTATATAATATTTATTTTAGATTGCACTTTATTTATTTGCGCTTAATATTTTATTTGTTTATTTATTTATGCACTTTTATTTGATTTATCAATATTATTTATGCGTTTATATTCTCTTGATTTATATTCTTTATTTATTTATTAATGCACTTTACTTGATATGATGCGTGCTTTAAATATATTCATTTATTTGCTTAATATATTTATTTATTTATTTGATATATTTATCTCTTTATTTGATTGCACTTGTATGTTATATTTTATTTTTGTTTTATTTAGATTATTTATATGCACTTGGTATATTTAATTTCATTTATTTAATTTCACTTTATTTATTTTATTTGTTTGCACTTTATATTTTATTTCATTTATGTATCTTCACTTGATATATTTTATTTTATTTATGTATTTTCACTTTATATCATTTATTTTATTTATTTGCACTTTATTGTGCTTTTGAATTTATTTAATTAGCTGCCCTTTATAAATATTTGTTATTCCTCACTTCTGACTGAATATTATATTTTTATACTAATAATCTTCAAGTATATTTAATACGATCCTTCAATTAAAATTTTGTACCGGAACCAAAATGTTAAGTCCTGGCTTTACACCAGGACAGAATTAATAATTAATTATGTTATTGTTGTTATGAGGAAAATATGTTTTATTATAATATTAAATAAAAGAATAAAGTTTGATTTTGAAATGTTTAGTTTAAAAGTTAAGTCTAGTGGTAGAAAAGCTCTATCAATTTTAATTGATATGAATCGTTTTCACGATTGAATATACTTGAATTGAAAGAAATATAGATCAAAATATAATTGTAAGAATCTTACTGATGGATAAAATGATTAAGTGGAAGGACGCTAATATTTTATTGAAGTTTAATAAAGATTTACTTTATTGCTTATAACAAACATGTACTTATTACATACTTGGTAACATACTTGTATATAAAAGATTGGTAACAAAGTAGTGTATGTTATATGATGTTTTACAGTTGGTATTACAGACTTTCAATATAATAACAACGCGGGATATTTAAATACAATTAAATGTTTATTTCTAACACCCCCTCATAAACATTAATTCTTTAATCCTAAATTCTTGATGCAATCTTCGTGCCTTTGGATTGACAAACTTTTGGTAAATATGTCTGCAGTTATTTCTTGTGTAGGTACATACTGAACTTCTGTTTCATTGTTGGCGTGCATTTATCTGATGAAATGTTGACGTATATCTATATGCTTAGTTTTTGCATGATATGCTGGGTTTCTAGTTAATTTTCCTGCACCTTGATTATCACAATATATAATTGTGGGTTTATTGTTATTTGTCCATAATTTTGAGTCAATTTATAACATTTTTAAGTATATAGATTCTTTAGCTGCTTCAGCTAAAGCAACATATTCGGCTTTAGTTGTAGATAAAGCAATACTTTTTTGTTTGTGTGACTCCCAGGCTATAGATACACCAGAAAGTTTAAATACGTATCCTGTGCGTGATAGTCTGTCGTTTATGTCACCTGCCCAGTCGGCATCTGCGTATGCATGTAGTGGATCATCTGTTTCTTGAAAGAAAAGTCCAAGGTTTCGTGTACCACTCAAATATCGTAAAATTCTTTTTGCTGCTATCCAATGTGTGACTTTTGGGTTTTGATTGAAACTGCTTGAAGCATTTACAGCGTATGCTATATCTGGTCAACTACCTGTAGATATATATAAGAGTGATCCAATTAATTGTCTGTATAAACCTTTGTTTGCATTATTTGAGTTATCTTTAACTTCAAATTTAACTTTTGGTTCTAAAGCAGTTTTTGCGATTTTTGCGTCTTGCATATTAAATTTTATTAATAAATCTTTGATAAATTTTTACTTGTTTCATTTTTATGGAGTTGGTTTCGACATCTTGATAAAACTCAATTCCTAAACAGTACTTAAGTGGTCCTAGGTCTCTTATTTGAAATCCATTACTTAAATCTTGTTTAAATTTCTAAAATATATTTGAGTTGCTTGCTGCAACTATAAAATCATCTACGTATACTATGACGATTAGTATAATTCCATTCAATTTTGTGAAGTATATGCATTTCTCAACTTTTGATTGTCTTAATCCTATTTGTTTTAATACTTTGTCTAGTTTGAGATTCCATTGTCTACCGGATTACTTTAATCCGTACAGAGCTCTTTTTAGCTTGTATACATGATTTTCGTAATTTTTTATTATGAATTCACTTGATTGCATCATGTAGATGTCTTCATCTAGTTCAGCGTTTGGATATGCCATGATAACATCTAGATGGTAAACATTTAGTTTGTGTTTGAGTGCAAGAGCTGTTAGTATGCGTATTGTTTGTAGTCTGGCTACTGGAGAATACGTTTCTCTATAATCTTTACCGTATTTTTGAGCGCATCCTTTTGCAACTAAACGTGCCTTTCACCGCTCTATTTTCCCATCAGGGTTGTATTTTGTACGTAGTACCCAACGATATCTAATATAATTATCCTTTTGTTTTCGGGTTTTGGTACTAACACCCATACATCTGCTTTGTTTAATTCATCGAATTCATTCTTGAGTGCTGATCTCCATTCTTCTCCTGTAAGTGCTTCTTGAAGAGTAGGTTCCAGCGGGTCATTTATAGCTAATTGTGCAAAATCAAGATTTGTAGGTTGTACATTATACTACTTACTGGGTCTTCCTGGTTTACCAGTTTTTATACTTTTTGGTCTGCCTGGTCCTCTTTTCAAAATAACAGGTGTTTTCTGCTTTTGTTTCATTGTTTTCTTCATTTTCTAAATTATTTTCTTCTTCATTTTCTGAATTGTTCTCTTGTTTCAATAAATCAAATTCTAAGAATTCTTTGTGTTGATCTTGAACTTTTTCTATATTTGATTCATTTATAAATCTTACATCTCTACTTGTTGTTAATTTTTGTGTTTGCATGTTCCATAACCTATAAGCCTTTGATTCATTACTATATCCTATTAATGTACATTTTGTTGATCTTGAATCAAATTTGCCTTTTGATTGTTTTTTATTTAAGACGTATGCTTCACATCCAAATGTTCTTAAATGTTTGATGCTTGGCTTATTTTTAAACCATTTTACATACGGTGTTGCATTTTCCAAACTTTTTGTAGGACTTCTATTTCGTAGATAAACTGCTGTGTTTATAGCTTCAGCCCAAAAACGAAGTGGTAGATTTGCTTGTATTAGTAAACATCTAGCCATTTCTACAAGTGTCCTGTTCATCCTCTCAGATACACCATTCTGTTGTGGAGTGTATAGAGTAGTGAACTCCCTTTTAATGCCAAATTGTTCCAATTGTTCTGAAAATTGTTTACCTAAATATTCTAGGCCACAATCTGTTCGAAGCTTTTTATATGTTCGTTCTTGTATATTTTCTGCTGATGCTTTATACTTTAAAAATGCGTTCTTTACTTCATCTTTGCTTTTTAGGAAATGAACTTCAATGTATCTTGATTTATCATCAATGAAAGTTGCGAAATATAAAGCTCCTTCTATGGATTTTGCTCGCATTGGTCCACACAAGTCAAAGTGTATTAGTTCCAAGTTTTGTTTACTTTTTATTTCAGCTGATTTTGAAAATTTTGTTGCTACTTGCTTTCCTTTTAAACATATTTCACAGTATTTTACCTCACCTTTGAGATTTTGGGGTAGTCCATGTACCATTTGTGATGAAGCTAATTTTTATAGATCTGTGACATTTAGATGACCAAAACGTTGATGCCATATATTTATTTCATTCTCTTCTTGGGTTGCTAATTTTGCTTGTAATGTCGCAGTCTTTATGAAAAATAAGTCACCTTTTCTATATCCTTTTAATACTTTTTTGTTGTTTTTGATTATAACCTCGACTCCATCTTTTCAAAAATTACTTTGTTGTTTTCATCGACAATTTTTGCTATGGACATTAAATTTGTTTCGAGGTTAGGTACGCATAATATGTCTTCCAATTTAATTATTTTATTTTGGTTTTGACAACTTACATTTAAGACAACAGTTCATTTACCTTTTATTGGAGCACGTTCATCAATTGCCAATTTTACACTTTGGTTGTTGATTGTCACGAGCTCTTGAAAAGTACTTGCTTCTCGACTCATGTGTGATGTAGCGCCGCTATTAATACACCACTCGTTACTTGATGTTGATTCTATAGTAAGTGCAGTTGCCAATGCTGCGCTGGTCTGTACGTCGTCTACTTGCGTTTCTGTGCTTACATCGTTGAAAGCGAAAGCAAAGTATGCTTCTTCTTCTGCTTGAGCTACAGCTTCGTTGTTGGCTGACTGTGTCCTTTTCTTATGCCAGCAGTCAATAGCTTTGTGTCCCTGTTTATTACAGTAATTGCATTTATATTTAAAATAACCTTTAATTATTTTATTTTGCAAATTGTTATTGTTTTTGTTCTTATTTGCATTTAATTTTTTGCTAGTACTGTATTTACAATTTAATTTATTTTCATTAAGTTCATTAGTTGTATACAGTTAACCTTCTATATTATGCTCATTTCCGCATAAATTTTGGCGTGAGTTTTCTTCATCTAATAACTTTATTTTTAGAGATTCTGGATCCGGTAATTTATCTCGCGTTTCGATTGCCCATCTAAAATTTTCGTATGAATCCGGTACGCTATAAAGCATCAATATGGTAATCATATCGTCCGGTATATTCAAATTCATGCCTTTTAGTTTATCAATCGACGACGAAAATTTATTTAAATGCTCTGACATACCTTGACCTTCTTGCATTTTAGCAAAGATTAATTGTTTTAGCAAGGTTGCTATACGTGCCGGTCCTTTGGATTGGTAGGTTTCCTCTAGCTTTTTCCATACCTCGTGTGCTGTATTGCAGGCTTTGACGTAACATAGTTCCGATGTACTCATTCCTAAAATTATGCCTGAACGTACTTTCAAATCATGCTTGTCCCATGTATTTTGCTCTGCTTCAGCTATAGGTCGTGTCAAGGCTCCGCTTGCGTAGCTCCAGCCATCGTTTTTGATTAATATGGCTTGCATTTGCAGCTTCCAGGTATCATAATTATTTTTACTCAGCTTTTCAATATGAACACTTAATCCCGATGCCATTTTGTGTATCCTTCTTTTATTTATTTTATAAGAAAAATAGTCCTTATCTTTATTTTATATCTTTTTCTTTTACTTTTTGAACACGTAGCCTGCCTTGCACCATTAGGCAAATTTTTATTTATTTTAATTTTAAGCACATTATATTCACTCCAATACAAAAATAATAGCACCATATAATCCTGGGTCCATAACCGTTGATGGATAAAATGATTGAGTGGAAGGATGCTAATATTTTATTGAAGTTTGATAAAGATTTACTTTGTTGCTTATAACAAACATGTACTTATTACATACTTGGTAACATACTTGTATATAAAAGATTGGTAACAAAGTAGTGTATATTATATGATGTTTTACAGTTGGTATTACAGACTTTCAATATAATAACAACGCGGGATATTTAATTATAATTAAATGTTTAATTCTAACACTTACCTTGATTCAGCTAAGTAGATACGGGCAGACAGTCAATAAGTACACTTGATTTAATATTTTAATTATAGAGATTTTATTTGTTACTTTTATAATAAACTGAATATAGTGCGATTTAATATATTGCGCGAATAATTGTATAATTTTAAAGTGCGAGAAATATAGTTGTGATAATTGTATCTTTTGAAGTGCTTGTAAAAATTCTTTGATAAAGTGCTTTGAAAAAGTGTCTGCTTTAAAGTGCGCCCCTTATCTTGATTTGATCTGTCTTTTTATACCGATGATTCCTGCTATTGTTTAAGAATAATTGTTTTATAATTTGAATTTTGAATTGATGTCAATCGATGGAGCAATGCTTATTTTGCATTTTGACTCTTATTCAATAATATGGTTAACGTGGTAAATCTTGTTTATGCAATCTTCGTAATTGTTCTTATTTTGTTGATTCTGTAAATCGCATTGCACTGTACTTTGTTTCTTAACAAATGACTTAATTTTACAATAAGCTTGCTAAGGCAAATTAGCTGATTGATCAATAACTGCATATTTTAGGAATAATAAATTTTGAAATAAAAGATACGTCGTGAAGTAACATATCTATGA
This sequence comes from Anastatus disparis, assembly GCA_017163975.1. Taxonomy (NCBI): domain Eukaryota; kingdom Metazoa; phylum Arthropoda; class Insecta; order Hymenoptera; family Eupelmidae; genus Anastatus; species Anastatus disparis. The sequence continues at coordinate 1,523,192 of JAFFSR010000401.1, read as the reverse complement.
CTACATAATTTAAAGCTAATGATATGTACTCTAATTGGTTTAATATATGTATACAAATACACACACACACACACACACACACACACACACACACACACATATATATATATATATATATATATATATATATATATATATATGGGATTTTCACGTCAATACCTACAGTTAAAAAATGAAAATTACCAATATTCTAAAAATATATTTAATTTCGTACCTAAAGCATAGAAAAATATTTTCAAACGCTTGCCTTAAAAAGGTCACATATTAGAGATAATGGAAAGTTTTTAATTTTTTGAATATTCATAAGTAAACCAAATTACTTCATAAATTTTTTTAACCGACTTCAAAAAGGAGGAGGTTCTCAATTCGAATGAATTTTTTTTTTATGTCTGTTACCTCATAACTCCGTCATTTCTTAACCAATTCGAAAAAACTTTTTCTTATCTGATAGAGAATTTCTGCAAGAAGGTCCCATACGTGTGCTATAATTATTGGGCCAATATTCGGTTTGTATGACCCAATTATCAAATTAAGAAAAAAACCGGGTGTTTTGTTTTCTCATTTACCTCCCTTATACTTTGCCTACTCTCTCTCTCTCTCTCTCTCTCTCTCTCTCTCTCTCTCTCTCTCTCTCTCTCTCTCTCTCTCTCTCTCTCTCTCTCTCTCTCTCTCTCTCTCTCTATCTATCTATCTCTCTCTCTCTCTCTCTCTCTCTTTCTCTTACCTGAGCTTGAATATGTATACATGCACACATAACGACACTGTGCTGTTGAGCCTTCTTTCTTTCCTGCTATATATTGCTTGGTGGTGTACTAATGCATGCGTTATGAATTAATAATGAAAGTTTAATATAATTAGTGGGTCTACCTATATTTGCGTTTTTAGTAAGGGGATTCACTAGAAGATAGAAAATAAAAATTTTTTAACAAAAACAAAAAATTTAAAAAATTTTTAATAAATAAAAACCGACTTCAAAAGTATCGAATAAAAACAAAATTTTTTACAAAAAATAAGATTTTAAAAACATTGCACTAAAAAATGACAAATAAAAAATTTTTAACAAAAAAAAAACCGACTTAAAAAAATGCACTAAAAAGTAACAAATAATTTATAATCTTTAGAAATCATACAAATAATTGGTAAAATACAATTTTAGAAGTCGGCGTCCAATTCTAAATCTGTGGTGCGTAAGCAGAACGACTTAGTCCATTTTTTCAAAAATAACGTTCACATTCATTGTTCAAAAATAACGTTTACATTTATTGTTAAAAAATAACGTTTACATTCATTGAGGAATTAGACGCCGACTTCTAAAATTGTATTTTACCAATTATTTGTATGATTTCTAAAGATAATAAATTATTTGTTACTTTTTAGTGCATTTTTTGAAGTCGGTTTTTTTTTGTTGAAAATTTTTATCGAAAACTATCAGCTTTCGCTAAAAGCTTGATGAAAATTCATAATTATTATTATTTTAACAATTCATAATTATTATTATTTTAACAGAATATGAAAATATCTTTGATCTAAAAAGACTATAAAATAATTTTATTTATATTATTTTCAGTTCAAAAATAGTTTAACGTTTTGCATTATTACTTTGACAACCATATGCACAAATAATTCCTGAATTATATATAACGAAAATAAGAATAATTTTAAATTACAATTCTATTAGATTTCATAATTCTGAAATATATACTTTATATACTTTAAATGAATAAAAATATTTGTAATTTATTATAAATATAAATATTAATAGTATAATTATTTTCATCTCAACAACAATGACGACTTAATTAAATCAAAAAGTACGCCAAAACAATGCCATAAATTTTGTCTGTCTCGCGATAAGAAAAAGAACTGATAATACAACCGTTACTTGAATTGGGTCTATGAATTCAAGCCTTATTCACGCCACATTTTATACCTAAAAAGTGTACCGAGTTAATAAAATATTATTGGCTGTAATTTGTGGACGAATCTCAATCTTAATTATTGAAGATTAAGTTGCAATCTCGGTCTCGAAGTTGCGCTTGCACACTCGTTACCTGTTCAAAATAATCGCATAATGTATTAATAACTTATGATATATTTAATTGAATAAAATAATAGCTTTGAATAAATATAATTAACTAATAATAATGGCTTTTTATTTTCTCCTTTCATAAATTTTAGATGAATTTGATATATAATTGCTTTAATTACAATTTTTAAAAATTGAGCTATTTTTACGAATAATTTTAACTCCAAATATTTTTATAATTTTTAAAAGGCATTTTTATGTCTATAATATTGCGTGAGTAAAGTACTTTTTGACCCTCAGGACGCAAAATTCGATTTCTATGCTTGTCAAGCGGGCGTAAAATAGTACATTCCCGTCCTAGGGCGCATACGCCAATTTTGCGCCCTAGGGCGGAAATGTACTATTTCGCGCTTGCTTGACAAGCATAGAAATCGAATTTTTTACTCTCTGGATCAAAAAACAATATGTGTACCAAGTGCGCAAAATAGGAGATTCGTGGCCCTCGTGCGAGTTTAGCGCCCTCGCTTCGCTCTGGCGCTCATTTGCACTCTAGCCGGAATCACCTATTTACCACCCTTGGTACACAATGTATTATTTTGACCCTAAGGGCGCAAAATTCGATTTGCCCTAGAGCGGGAATGTACTATTTCGCGCTTGCTTGACAAGCATAAAAATCGAATTTTTTACCCTTTGGATCAAAAAACAATATGTGTACCAAGTGCGCAAAATAGGGGATTCGTGGTCCTCGTGCGAGTTTGGCGCCCTCGCTTCGCTCTGGCGCTCATTTGCACTCTGGCCGAAATCCCCTATTTTGCACCCTTGGTACACAATGTACTATTTCGCCCGCTATATTTAAGACGTGATTTCTGGCATTTTTTGGCCTACTTTTTGAGTTAATGAAGTCGTCATTGTTGTTGAGATGGAAATAATTATATTCTTAATATTTATATTTATGATGAATTACAATTAATTTTATTCGTGTGAAGTATTTAATTTCAGAATTATGTAATCGAATACAATTGTAATTTTAATTTATTATTTTCGTTATATATAATTAAGGAATTATTTGTGCAAGTGGTTATCAAATTAATAATGCCAAACGTTAAACTATTTTTGAACTAAAAATAATATAAATAAAATTATTTTATAATTTTTTATATCAAAGATATTTTCATATTCCGTTAAAATAATAATAATTATAAATGTCATTTTCAACAAAAAGTACTATCAAGCTTTTAGCGAAAGCTGAGTTTTCGATAAAAAAATTATGAAGTAATTTTTTTTAATAATAAATATTTTAAAAATTAGAAAATTTCCATTATCTCTGACTTATGACTTTTTCAACGTAAGCGTTTGAAAATATTTTGTTATGCTTTAGGTACAAAATTAAATATATTTTTGGAATTTTGGCAATTTTTATTTTTTGACTATAGGAATTTATCTGAAATATCCCATATATATATATATATATATATATATACTAGGGGGGTACCCCCCTGCTCGCTCTGCTCGCCAACCCCCCATTGGTGATTATTCATATTCTACATATATTTTACCAATAAAAGAAAAATTAATCATTTATAAATTATATGATATATCTGAAAAACAAATAATAATTCAATTATGATTGTTTATTTATATAAATAAACAATCGAGTTTCCACACCACCTTACACTTTAAACCTTTGTTATATGTTTATAATAAATTATTTTTAAAATTAACATTCAAATTTTCTTATTTTAAAAGTTAATATTTAAATTAACAATAAATCTATAAATATATTAAATGAATATATAGAAAATAGGTTTATAGTGTAGCGGTATCGCTAACGGCGCGTTGTGATTTTTTTTATAGTGGAAACCTTCGCCAGTAGCCCTAAAAACCACTTTTTATATAATATATATTATTTTATCTTATAGTTTTTGTATATGTTTCACTGTATTTTGTAATATATTAAAAGTTAAAAAAATGTTTTAAATAACTAGTGTTTGAAAAAATTTTATAATTTTAATATAATAATTGATATATCATATAATTCATTATTTTTTCAATAAAATTTATAAATATTTTTATTAAAATGTTCAACATTTTATATAATTATTAAATAAATCTTAAATCACAATGTATAATTTAAATTGAAAAAAATTTAAATATAATAATTGATATATCATAATGTTTGTGAAGTCTTTTAAGATTTGAAGGATTATTTTGTTATAATTCCTATGTAATATCTTTTTACTTGCTTTTACATTTTAAAAGATATATCATAATTTTTTCAATATTTTTAATGAAATGATAAACATTTTAAAAAATATATACAATATTCATATATGATTTAACTAAAATTTTAAAAAATATTATTAATGGATAAGATTAAACATTATGTATTTATGAAAATATAAATAATATTACTGTTAATAATTTTTTTTATGTATTTTTTTCACTTACAGTATCACGAATCTTTTTATGTTTCTTTAAAGAATCTAATCTATGGAAACCTTTCCCACAATATTCACATATATATAAATATATATCTTGGTGTATCTTCAAATGTCGTATTAAATGATCTAATCTTGAATAACTTTTTGTACAATATTTACAAATAAATTCCTTATTATTTTTATCATGATTATCTATATGTCTTTTGTAATGTTTTCTATTTTTCATAATTAATCCACAAATAGTACATGTTGCATCAATTATTGAATGATTCTTCTTTATATGAATAGTATAATAATTTTCATTTGCAAATGTTAAATTGCAAATTTTACATGTTATTGAATTTGGATTATTCATTATTTTTATATTATTTTTACTAAAAAAAAAAAATTATATAATATTAAATTTATATAAAAATATTTTAAAAAACGCTGCCAAGTGCTTTGGCGGAATGCTTTCTCATAGAACTCTTTGAGTTTCATTATTTTTTTTATATTTATTTAAATGTGATTTTAATATAAAAAAATTGTCTAACATTAATATTTATTAATAAATTTGTACTTTAAAAGAACGATGACAACGAAATTCATTCTTCTTCTTCAAATATTTTTTCCATTTATTAAAAAACAATTTAATTTATAATATTTAATAATGATTATATTTAAATACTTAATTGAATGTAATAATACAAGTCAACATCTAAATCAGTAGTACTATTATAAATTTTCAAGAGTAGCTCAGAAAACAAAAGAAGTGATCAAAAAGCTACGCTAATAAAATTATTTATTTAAAACTTGGTTTATAAAGACAGTAGCAAATAACTTGTATACAAATTTTAGAGCAATTCTATCAAGTACTTTACGTAAAATGGAAAAATACTGAAATATGAAAATTTTCTAAAAAGAAAACTATGCTAAAGAGATCGGTTTATAAAAGTTATCCTTCTTTTGGCAGATGCAAATTATTCCCATGGAAATCTCAAAGCAAACTCATCAATTAACTTGCGTAAAATACAAAAAAAAAAAATTAAAAATCGAAAATTTTTTCAAATTCTTAAAATGGCTCTATAATAAAAAAAATACACTATGAATACAAATTTTCTATAGCTTCCCGCCTAGTTATACAAAAACATAGATGGTATACAAAATTTGAAGCAAATCCATCGAGTAATTTTCGAGATCTAACTGGTTAAATAAATAACATTTTCTTTTCAAAATTTCTTTTTCAAAATTTTAAAAATGCTTTAAAATTAAAACTACGCTATGAAAATCAATTTTTGAAAATTTCCCTTCTTTTGGCAGTCGCAAATAATTTCCGTGTAATTTTTAGAACAAATCTATCGAGTACTTTACGTAGAATAAAAAAAAAATAAGAAAAGAAGAATCGAAATTTTTTTTTAAATCTTTAAAATTCTCTAAAATTGTAACCACGCTAAGAAAATTAGTTTCCAAAAGCTTATTTTTTTCAGACAATAGCGAATTAATTGTATGAAAATTTTGGAGAAAATTTATAGTATGGTTAACGCAAAAAAGAAAATAAATGAAAAATAAAAATTTTTTAGAAAATTTTCAAAGTGCTCTAAAATTAAAACTGCGCCGAGAAAATTAGTTTTCCAAAGCTTGTTTTCTTCAGATAGTAGCGAATTGATTGCATACAAATTTTGGAGCAAATCAATCAAATGGTTTTCGTAAAATAGAAAAAAATTAAAAATAAAAATTTTTTAAAAAATTTTTAAAATGCTCTAAAATTAAAAGTGCGCTAAGAAAATTAGTTTACAAAATTTTAAATACTTTTGGCAGTCGAAATAAAGTTCCATACAAATTTTCGAACAAATTCTCCGAGTAGTTTACGTAAAATACAAAAAAAATGAAAAATCGAAATTTTTTAAAAATTCTTAAAATGATTCTAAAAAAAAAAGCCGCTAAGAAAACCAATTCCCAATAGCTTCCGCACCAGTTCATCAAAAAATTGAATTGTATGGAAAATTTGAAGTAAATCCATCGAGTAGTTTTTAAGATTTTATTGGCTTAATAAATAGAAACATTTTTTTCAAAAATTTCAAAATGCTCTAAAATTAAAACTGAGCAAAGAAAATCAGTTTTTTAAAATTTATTTTATTCGGGCAATCAGAAATAAATTCCATGCAAATTTTGAAGCAAATTCATCGTGTAGTAAACAAAAAAAAAACCAAAAAACGAAAAATCGAATGTTTTTTTTTTTTTTTTTAAAAACTTTAAAATGAAAACTACGCTGGAAGAACCAAATTATCAATAGCTTCCCAGCAAGTTAGTCACAAAACTAAATTCCATGCAAAATTAGAAGCAAATCCATCGAGTAGTTCTCGAGATACAGTTTACTAACTGAATTCATACATCCACACACACACACACACACACACACACACACACACACACATACATACAGACATTTTCTGGAAACCACTTTTTTCGACTCACCGTGTTCAAATATGTACAAATTAATGAAAAAATAGAAAAAAATTTTTTTTATCGATACAATGCTTTCTCTATGAGAAAGCAAAATAACTATAATATGATTATGTGTAAAATATTGCATATAAATATTTTTTTAATAATTTACGTTGAAAGATAAATAAATATATTTTTTGTTAAAATTATAAATAATTAACTTATATATTACCTGAAAATTAAAAATTATATTTATTATATAAATTCAAATATATATATTATTATAAAATAAAAAAAAAATTATAAAATTATTTTTTTAAACTTATTTTCACTCATTATTTTCTTGATCATTTTCTTTTATCTGAAAAAAAGAAAAAATTTTTGAGTATAAGTTAATATTCAATTTATTTAAAATATTTACCTCATTAAAAAAAATTTCATTTCCTATAATTAAATTATCCAAGTCCATTTTTTTAATATCGTCTAGAATTTTTATATGATCAATATTTTTTATTTTTAATATAAAAGAATTTCCTGTTTAAGAATTATATATAATATTAATAAAATTTTTTTTTTAAAATGTAAAATATAACAATAATTAAATATATGTACCATATTCTTGTAAATCTCCTATTAATTCTAATTTTTTTCCTCTTTCAATATTTAATGCTTCTTTATCATCTGTTATGATTAATATTTCTAATTTATAATTACCATCAGTAATAGCAGAAAAATATTCAAAATCATTTTTTTTTTTATAAACCTATTTTCTATATATTCATTTAATATATTTATAGATTTATTGTTAATTTAAATATTAACTTTTAAAATAATAAAATTTGAATGTTAATTTTAAAAATAATTTATTATAAACATATAACAAAGGTTTAAAGTGTAAGGTGGTGTGGAAACTCGATTGTTTATTTATATAAATAAACAATCATAATTAAATTATTATTTGTTTTTTCAGATATATCATGTGTTTTATAAATATAATTACTTATTCTTCATGTAAATGTTTTAACAAGAAGTCTTAATTCATTAATTAATAATATGAAGAACAAATTTTTTTATCTATTAATAATTTTATTAATGTATAAATATCAAAGTATTATATAATAAAATTTTATTATTAAAAATATAATTTCGTTTTTCATTAGATATACCACATTATATGCTTGTATGCATTATTAACATAATAATGCATACAAGTTATATAATAATATAAAATGTTATACGAGTCATTACACGAGTGGGGGGGCAGTGTGGGGTGATGTGGGGGGGCCAACGGGGGGGCATGGAGGGGCACGGGGGGATGGGAGACCTATACAGGAAGTAAATGGTTACAAAATATCGTAGAATTACAAACAATTTTACGTTATTTTGTAGGAATTTCTTACAAAACATTATTGGGAGATGTGGGGGGCACGGGGGGAGTGGGGGGGCTGAAACTGAATTTTTAATATAACTATATAATATAGGATGATATATATATATATATATATATATATATATATATATATATATATATATGTGTGTGTGTGTGTGTGTGTGTGTGCGTGTGTGTGAATATACACATATATATGTATATACACATGCATACATATTTGTATACATTTGTATTTGTAAACATATATTAAACCGATTAGAGTACGTATCATTAGCTTTAAGAGCAGGTCGTATATCTCTATCCTTTTCTAATCAAAGAACTTATTTTTTTGCAAAAACTAATAATTATAGCAAAAAATAAGGAGATAGCCCCATTTCGTATAATAAAAAGGAAGATTTTCTTTGATGAGAAAAAATTATTTTTATCGATTCGTTTTGAAGAAAATCTTGAAAAACTTAAAAAATAAAGGTTAGGATGGACGATTCAGTTTTTCAAGGTTTTCTTAAAAACGAAGCGATAAAAATAATTTTTCCTCATAAAAGAAAGTCTTCCTTTTTATTATACGAAATGGGGCTTTCTTCTTATTTTTTGCTACAATTATTAATTTTTGTGAAAAAATCAATTCTTTGATTAGAAAAGGACAGATATACTCGACCTCCTCTTAAATGATGTAGTCATGGATATATAGATATATTATTTTTTTATAATATTATTATTTAATATATCGGTCAAACGAACATGGATCTATGTAGTACTATATAAAAAAGCTTGTGTGGTTCAAAAGTTGTGCTTAATTGAAAATTCCTACATATTTGTTAATATTTGTTGCGTTTGACATATTATCAATTTTTTACGCTATTTCACTAGCATATTTTAATCATCTTTAACTCTTGAACCACACAAGCATTTTAGTGAAACAAAGCTTAAATTAAAGCATTTAATCTGCACGTTATTTTATGTTTCATACATTTTTTTGTAAGAGTCTTAGTAGTTTAATTGTTCAAGATCTTATAAATGCTCCTTTTTATTATATTTTCGAAAAAATGTCAATATCTCCATTTATGGGGCCTATTCAAAGACAAGAAAAAATACGGGTTCATTTTTTTTCATCAAAAAATCATATCCTGCAGTTTCAGCAAAATCCATTTCCTAAAGGTCGGGTACTTTCCTTGTTAGTGTAATTACTGATTATGAAAAATGAGTTGACGATGCTTACAGTCGATATCCAGGTCCCAGGATGACCCTAGGTCGACAAAACATCATTTACGAGATTGTATACTTATTGTCATTACCGATTCTAAAAAAATAACTTGGCAATTTTCGTAGTGACTTTCATATTAATTTTTAACATTGCAAAATGTTTATTTCATCTCAAATATAATGAAATCATAAACTTGAAGTATTATACTAGCTGTGATAAAAATATCAGCCCTTAATCTTTATAAATAAACAATTGGCGAATTTCGAAAAAAAAAAAAATTATCTCGGCTTCTAACTGAGCTAGAGCATTCTTTTAGCCAGTAATAAGAATATCAAATCCCTACACTGAGAGAAAATTCATGCTAATAGAGCATGCGAACTGCCATCTATGCGAGCATATAAAACATTGATACAAATATGACAGGCCGTGAGAAGCTCTATTAGTATTGGATTACCTTATACTAAAAAAGATGGTATGGAGAGTAACTAAAGCATGAACGGCATTCACTGATGACTCGCGTGGTATACTTCGATGACTCCCCACTCTCATATCCTTTGTTTGCTTGAGTCGCCTCCTTTTTGGGTGGCGACGCGAGCAAACACGGCTGGTCTATACCCAAAATTATGTTGCAAATTTCTTTAACGTATTTTCGTAGCGTGAATCTTTTATTTCTTTTCTTTTTTTTTTTATGAAGGGAGATACGTTATAAATATAACCTGTTAAACTTTTTAACTCTAAATAATTAATTTTTAACTTAAAATTTAATTATTTTAAACCGCTGGGGGGCAGATAAGCATGTACGATTTTACGCCAGAAATATTTCGGAGTAGCGTTGGTCTAGTGCGTAACGTTCACGTTTTTCCTTTTGAGTACGCGAGTTCAACTCTCGGCTAGGGTCACTTTTTTTTTAATTTTTTTTTTATTGTTTTAATATTTTTTATTCCTTTTTATATTTATTTTTTTTTTAGATTTTGTATTTTTTTAATAATTTTAAAATATAATTGTTCACAAGTACGCTTGTTTTTTTCAATGAAAATTTTTTAAAAATAAATTATTCTTTATAGGTAGTAATTACAAATATTGATAAATAAATAATAGTGATGTTTATTTTATAATAGTGACGTTTATTTTATAATAGTATAGTTTAATTTATTTATAATTTAGTTTATAAAATTTACAATAAATTATAATAAATAAATAAAACTGAGTTATTATTATTTATGTTATAATATATATTGTATATTGAAATATGTTTATAAAGACAAAATTGAACTATAGTATTGTAAATATCACTATTATTTATTTATTAATATTTTAAATTATTTTCTATATGAAATAATTTATTTAAAAATATTAATAAAAAAAACGAGCATATTTTAAGTAACTTGAAAAAAATAGATTTTAAAATTAATAAAAAAATAGAAAATAAAAAAATATAAATAAAAAAAAGCAATAAAAACTATTGAAATAATAAAAAAAAATTAAAAAAAGACCCTAGCCGAGAGTTGAACTCGCGTACTCAAAAGGAAAAGCGTGAACGTTACGCACTAGACCAACGTTACTTCGAAATATCTCTGGCGTAAAATCGTACATGCTCATCTGCCCCTAGCGGTTTAAAAATAATTAAATTTTAAGTTAAAAATTAATTATTTAAAGTTAAAAAGTTTAACAGGTTATATTTATAACGTATCTCCCTTCATAAAAAAAGAAAAGAAAAGAAATAAAAGATTCACGCTACGAAAATACGTTAACGAAATTTGCAACATGATTTTGGATATAGACCAGCCGTGTTTGCTCGCGCCGCCACCCAAAAGAGGAGGCGACTTGAGCAATAGAAGAATGCCATAGTTAGCAGTAAAGAAAGAATAGTGGACAAGCCACGTTTACTTTCTTCACGTCCCATGAGAGGATACAGCGCTAGCTATCGAAGGATATTAGAGTGGGGAGCTACTAAAGCATGTAAACAAACAGTTTTTGGATAGCACAAACCTCGTAAGAGTAGATGGCGCTGTTATTAAAGCATAGGATATTACTTACTAACTTTGGATACGTAGACTACATGTTCTATTGGCATGAATTTTCTCTCAGTGTATATTGATATTTTTATTAGTTGCAAAAATATTAAAAAAACCATTAAGAAAAAAATTTACTTTTTTATTTTTTCTATTAGGTTGAAAATAATGAAATAGACACGATTTCACATCAAATTCATAAAATCTACGTTAAGAGGCGGTCGGAACCAAATCGGTGACTTGCGGTATATATCAAGTCAGCATTTTTCGCTTTACGATAATATTTTGTATATTTTTATAGCTTAAATTATTTCAAATTATTCTTTATATACATGACTAGAGGAAATGACTATATTTTTACCATATGAATAAGTAAATAAATTATTATAAGCATTTATTACAAATATCAAACTGACTTGACATATACCGCATGCAAAAAACTGTCGTGTCGATTTTTAGGTGGCATTTTTCGCTTTATAACAATATTTTGTATATTTTTGTGGCTTTAACTATTTTAAATTATTCTTTATATACATGACTAGAGGAAATGATTATATTTTTACCATATTAATAAATGAATAAATTATTATAAGCATTTATTACAAGCACCGAACTAAGTCACCGATTTGGTTCCGACCGCCTCTTAATATCTAAATATGATATGATTATCATAAAGTCTTTACCATGACGTTTTTGGGTGAAATTTTTAACGTACATTTGACCTCTTTTTAATAAACAAATAGAATATCTCATAAAATAATTAATATTTTTTTATGAAATTTTTATGGTAACTTAAGGATAATAAGAGGCACATTTTTGTTGAATTACAAACATGTACATCCTTTTTTTTTATCAAATGACAAATATTTGAAAATTTCGCGATTTTCGATTTTTGTTTATCATTATTTATAAAATTTATTTACTGATTTTGATCAATGACGTCTCAAATTAATCGTCTTTGAAACACTTACAAATAGTATAATTTTCATACACTAAATCGCAAACGATTTCAAGCTACCTCAAAAAAACAGTGATTTTTACGAATTTTGCACCTTGAATCATTGTTTACAAATTCCAGCGGCTCAAATTTTTAGGGTCTCTCAAGAATTTAATTTCTAATCATCCAACGAAGCCATTTTTGGTGATGTGCACCTGTTACTAATCACATTATGCATTTCGACTAATTCTACTGGACTATAAAACACGTATGGGACCTTTTTGGAGACATTCTCTATCAGATAATAAAAAGTTTTTCAAGATCGGTTCAGAAATGACGGAATTTTAAGGTAAAAAACATACAAAAAAAATTCAATCAAATTGAAAACCTCTTCCTTTTTTGAAGTCGGTTAAAAATCCCAAAATTTTCTAAGAGTTATTGTCATTAGCTTAAGTAAGGCGTTAGTGGCAAAAAACCACTTAAAAAAACCGTTGAAAAAGTGGTTTTTCCGACTTTTAGATATGGCGCACCACTCCCAACAATCTGAAAAAATTGTAGCATTTTAAGATCATTATTTCATAATTTTTTATTACATATCTTTTTTACACCTTCAAATGGCGAGTTTTGAGAGTGATTTTGAGATTTTAGAAGCTCTTTTAGGTTAGGTATCAATATAGAGATGCGCAAATCCTATGCTCTTTGAAAAAGAAAACAAATAAACGATGCATTTGATTCAGAAATAGCAACTAAAATTATGAAAGTCTACGATATAACGGATTTGCCCACATTAAATGAAAATAATAAATGTGGAACATGTGATAAATGGCTTGAAAATATTAGAATTGCTTTAGGTAATTGTTCAAATTTTCTTGAGAAAGTGCGGTTATTAAGTCTTATACCAAGCAACATTTCAAAAATTTATTTATTATTAGTTTTACCAAATATAACTGTTTATAGATTGATTAAGCAAAATCATTGGTAAATAATAAAGATATTTACAAAAAGCCTGAGAACTATTGTGACCATTCTTTGGATAGTGAAATTATAACGAAAGTAAAAATTATCATTTGAACGATGATTTCAATTGCTCTCGTCAAAGTGCAAATAAAAGTGACACAATATCTGTTAAAGAAAATGGTATAGAAACTAAAAAAGTTAAACGCTTTCTTATGCGAAGCATTATTTCTGAATAACCGAAAAAAGCGATTTTTTTCAAACGCAATTTTCTCAAGAACTATATTTTCTTTTTTTCAATTTTTATATGTTTTTATTCATAAAAAATACTAACTCTTAGGATGGGTGAGAATATGCGATTTTGCCTTATTTTTTTTTAACAAATTTTTAGTTTTCTTTATAATTTCCATTTTAAAGCATTAATACCTTGGCGCATCATGCCATTTTTCCAACTATTACGCCTTTTTAAAATTCGTTTATGCTTTAATTTATTACTAAATCAAAAAATATCAACAAAAATCTTTAAAATAAACCCTTGCTCAAATTTTTTTATCAATTAGAACCGAAGTTATGATGATTTCAAGTTTTAAAAAATGTTAAAATTAAATAAAAACTGATATTTAGATAAAAGAATACATGAGTTATTCTTTTATTTTTTTATTTTGTTATAATAAAAATTTTATTTTTGTTATTTATTAAATTTTTGAATTTGTAAAAAGGTAAATTTTTTAATAAAGACATTTTTAATGAACAACAAATTTACAAAAACAATTAACTTATAAAAACTAATGAATTTATAACTAATTTGAACAAAAATGGTCCAAATTTAAATAAAACGTTTGAATTTACTTTTTGCTACTTATGTCTCGAAGTTCCAGCAGTGAAGGTTTGGTTTTGTTTACTTTTCCAACAGTAAATTTTTTGGATACCTTTCATTTCTTTTGCATTTTTTAACTATTCCATTTTTTTTGTCTGTCGAAAAACTTCAAGTTCATCCTTGCGGATAACAAGAATGTTAATTGACGGAGTATACTTTGACACATGAGTGGCAAAATCTTCAGCATTTCTAATAAAATCAGCACTTTTCTTGGGCAGATTATGTTTAATAGCATAATGTTTGACTAACAAGGAGAGTGTCATGGTATTGGGACGCAGCTTTTGCTTTGATTTACCGATTTTTGTTTTATTTTCAGGATTTTCTTCTATAAATAATTGATATATCTCTTTGTGCTTCGCATAAGAAAGCGTTTAACTTTTTTAATTTCTATACCATTTTCTTTAACAGATATTGTGTCACTTTTATTTGCACTTTGACGAGAACTATTGAAATCATCGTTCAAATAATAATTTTTTATTTTCATTATAATTTCACCAACGAAGATAGACGCTTATAGAAGCGTACTTCTGGGTTAAATTTTTCGTCCGATACGCTGCGTAACACTTTAACATTGTTTGTATATCTATACATATGAAAAATTTGATATATATAGATATAAAAATACATGGGATCTAGTGGCGCCCTCAGTAGCTGGGTAACTCATTTTTGGCAGAAATTTCCCATTTAAGAGTACGCTTCTATAAGCGTCTATCTTCGTTGATTTCACTATCCAAAGAATGGCCACAATTCTTCTCAGGTTTTTTGTAAATATTTTTATTATTTACCGATGATCTTGCTTGATCTATCATATAAACAGTTACATTTAGTAAAACTGATAATAAATAAATTTTGGAAATGTTGTTTGGTATAAGGTGAAATTTTTAAATTCAAATTACTTAAAGTCTGATTGAACTGTTCTACAACAGCTTCACTATAAAAAACTTCTTCCGACGATTGTTGACTGCTTGAGGTAGATGAAATAGGTGTATTTTTAACTTCATCTAAAAATATTCTGTAACATGAAGGCCATACTTTATTCTCTCTAGAAAAAGAAGTTTTCGGATACAAGCGCTTCGAAGACTCTGTTAGATCACCTAATACACCAAACGGATTTTTGGAGCAGTCGTAAACAACTTTTTTGTGCCTTTCTTTCAAATCCTTGCACTTAATCTTAACAACCAGTGATGCCATTATTATTAATTAGTTTTTCGACAGAGCGAAAAAACATTTTTTGTTAGACAATTCTATTTTTGATCTTACTTGTCTTATATGCTTGGATGCTCTAAGTCGTTAATGAGAATGCAAAAAGCGAATTGTCGCCACCTAGCGGTGACATATGTCACTCCTTGTAAACTAAATTTAAATCGTAGGCGCGAACTTCAAAGTGAATAAAAAATTTTAATTATCTACGAAAAAATTTCTATATTTATAAACTTCGGTTCTAATTGATAAAAAAATTTGATCGGGGGTTTATTTTAACCCTTACAGTCACAGAAGCCGATATATCGGCTACCTAATTTTCTTTTTTTTTACCTCATTATTTTTGCAATATCATGCTTGATTCTTGGATTTTTTGTATTTTCAGATACACATAGCCTTACTATTTATAATGCTGATGATATTTTATAAATTTATAACTATTAATTATTATTATAAACAAATACATACGAAAAAAGTAAATTGAATTGCATGACTGAAAGGGTTAAAGATTTTTGTTAATATTTTTGATAAATTAATAAATAAAAGCATAAACGAATTGTAAAAAGTCGTAATAGTTAGAAAAATGGCATGATGCGCCATGGTATCAATGCTTTAAAATGGAAAATATAAAAAAAACGTTTAGAAATCTGTTTAAAAAAAATAGGGCGAAATCGCATATTCTCACCTATTATAAAGTTAGTATTTCTAATGTATAAAAACATATAAAAATTTCAACAACAAAAAAAATAGTTTTTGAGAAAATTGCGTTTGAAATAAATTGCTTTTTTTATTTTTCATAAATAATTCAGAGAGATCAACTCGTATCGCAAAAATCAAAACGGTATTTAAAACAAGAATAAATTCCACACATTTTCATTAAAAGGACGTCTAAAAAAGTAAAAAATGGACGGAACTACGGCAATTCGAAAATTGAGGTTTATTTTTAATTTTTTAATTTTTATTTTTACATCCAACACTAAATACGCTGTAGCGAGGAAAAAACATATTTCCGAACGTTTTATGAGGTAAAATTTATCTTCATATACATATTGGAAGGCATTTTTATCACTTAGAAGAGAAAAAAAATTCGATCAGTGACGACCTGCATGGATCTGAATGGAATCAATCAACAATTACTTACAGTTGTTTACAATAATCTACATAAATTATTTCTATATTGGGTATACTAACAAGGGGAGCCCACGAAGTCCGGATCACCGATTTGAATGCACACGGCATGAAAAAAAAGAAAGAAAATTTTGGAATAGTAATTATTCCATACGTTGAGTTACGTAACTAAACGTATTAAGGGGATGTAAAATGGACACTACACCTGTACTCATAAATATTCACTATCTTTATATTTTATTGCAAAATTTTCAATAAAAAAATGCATTAAGTTGTAGTATGTACCATAAAGATTATTTAGTTAAATTTTTAAATGAATTCATTCATTAGTTATTGAGAATTTTGGGTTCCAAAATTATTTATTAAAATTTTTCAATTTTGTACAGGAATCCAAATATCTCAAAAGCTAATGAATGAATTTATTTGAAAACTTATCAAAATAATCATCATGGTACATACTACAAGCTAATGCATTTCTTTTCCGGAAATTCAGCAATAAAATAGAAAGGAAGCTAATATCTATAAGTACAGGTGTAGTGTCCGTTTTACATCTCCTTAAATATTGACAATTCCAAAATTTTCATTCTTTTTTTATATCATGCTGTTGTCTCCGAGTGTATGGCTGTATTCACAGTAGCATGGAAGTTCGGCAATTCAAAATTCCACCTGTGATAAATTAATAACGGTAAAATTTGCTCCAGTATGCTGAATCGTGGTTCATGATTATTCTTGAATCAACCATACGATACAAAATAACAATTTGATATTTTTTTATTTGTTAAGTATTTTATATACAATAGGAGTAAATATGTATAACAAGCCATATAGAGATACCGAGTAAACATTTCATTATTACACAGTAGCTTTTTTTGTGATCGTTTTATTAATTATAAAAATACTTGATATCAACCGAACATCGTTCTAGCAAATGTAATATGCATGCGAAAAGAGCTTGCATAAATTATTCACACTCGTGAAAAATCCCGTGGTTTTAAATCCGATTGCTACAACTAAGCGTTTACAAGATGTATCCTCGATATACTTATATTTTATACAAGTTCTCAAAAATAGCCCTAGCGTCAATCGCATTAGACGTGCATGTATGATACGATATAACCTATCTATTTACACGTGTTTTCTTGACTCGGTATGATATTATATACATAGTATGATACGACATAACCAAGCTATTTACACGTGCATTCATCATTCGGTATACGATTATATATAACCTGGTATACGCGTATCAATAGCTAGGTATAAGCTTACAGTAGTATCCTCGGTATGCATATACGTATAAATAACCAAGCTATTAACACGCGCACACACATCTCAGCATAGTAATCTCAGTACGCATACACGCGCAAATGACCAAGCTATTTACATGCGCATACTCACCGCGGTATGAACAGCTCGGTACACTAGCATATTAACGAAGCTAAATACACACCGCGGTATAAACAGCTTGGTATACTAGCATATCAACCACGCTAAATACACACCGCGGTATAAACAGCTCGGTATACTAGTATATTAACCGCGCTAAATATACACCGCCGTATAAACAGCTCGTTATACTAGTATATTAACCGCGCTAAATATACACCGCGTTATAAACAGCTCGGTATACTAGCATATTAACCATGCTAAATATATATCACGGTATAAATAGCTCGGTATACTAGCTTATTAACTACGCTTAATATACACCACGGTAGAAACAGCTCGGTACACTAGTATGCCGCGCTATTTACCTGTGTATACATGCCTCGCTATACGAGCATACGTGTATAAAAATAGCTCGATATACTAGCATATTAACCGCGCTAAATATACACCACGGTATAAACAGCTCGGTACAACAGTATGCCGCGCTATTTACCCGCGTATACATGCCTCGCTGTACAAGCATACGTGTATAAAAATAGGTCGGTACACTAGCATATTAACCGCGCTAAATATACACCACGGTATAAACAGCTCGGTACAATATTATTCCGCGCTATTTACCCGCGTATACATGCCTCGCTATACGAGCATAGACAACGAGGCATATGTGTATAAAAATAGCTCGGTATACTAGCATATTAACCGCGCTAAATATACACCACGGTATAAACAGCTCGGTACACTAGTATGCCGCGCTATTTACCCGCGTATACATGCCTCGCTATACGAGCATACGTGTATAAAAATAGCTCGGCATACTAGCATATTAACCGCACTAAATATACACCACGGTATAAACAGCTCGGTACAATAGTATGCCGCGCTATTTACCCGCGTATATATGCCTCGCTATACGAGCATAGACAACGAGGCATACGTGTATAAATGTAGCTCGGTATACTAGCATATTAACCGCGTTAAATATAAACCACGGTATAAACAGCTCGGTACAATAATATGCCGCGCTATTTACCCGCGTATACATGCCTCGCTATACGAGCATAGACAGCGAGGTGTACGTGTATAAAAACAGCTCGGTACAATAGTATCCCGCGCTATCTAGCCGCGTTTACATGCCTCGCTATACGAGCATAGACAACGAGGTATACGTGTATAAAAATAGCTCGGTATACACGTATATACACCTAGGTTAACACATATGAATGCACGTATATTACGTGTGTCACGTTGATAATTTTATACTCGTCTCATGTGTTCCTAGATGCATCATGTATGTTCTCATATGAATGCGTGCAATCAAACTTTAATATTTATTTAAATAAAGAAAGGAGTTAAGAAACGTTTTATTTTTTTTTTCCTCTGTGATAATTTATTTAGTTCCTCTGTGATAGTTTATGGTAAGAAATTGATGAGTTTTCATTTGTTTCTTAGAGGTTATGATATTGACATACACAAGTTAAATTATTTTGTATATATACTGTATAAAGCATTATATTTATGATTTTTTCTCCAAATAATTGACAAAATGGTAATATTAGATGATACTACACTGAGAAAAATTTATTTGGATTAAGTAAGGCTTGATTGAATTAATGAAATCCCTTAGGTGCGGGCGGCACATAAAATATTTTGTTACATTAATACAAATATTTCAATTGAGTCAAATAAATATTTCATTTTTTAAAATAAATATTTGATTCTACTAAACATCACAAATATTGGTTGAATAAAATTAATTTATTGTTTTAAAAAATTTTTATTTATTCAAATGCATATTTGCTTTTCTAATTGCTTATTTCATTACATCAATATGCATATAGTAACTGAATCAAATAATATTTTGTATTTTTAAATAAATATTTGACTTACTAAATGTCGCGAAGATTGATTCAATAAAATTAATTCACTGTTTTAACAAAAAAAATTATCAATTAAAATATCTATTTGTTTTTCTAATTAATTATTTCATCATTTTAATGCTATATTGAAATTAAATAAGTTCAATATTTTATATTTTCAAATAAAAGTTTAATTTATTGAATATTGCAAAAATTTTATCAATTATTTGAAAAAAAAAATCAGAAATATAATGCTTTATACAGTATATTTACAGAATAATTTAACTTGAGTATATCAATATCATAACCTCTAAGAAACAAATGAAAACTCATCAATTTCTTACCATAAACTATCACAGAGGAACTGAATAAATTATCACAGAGGAAAAAAGAAATAAAACGTTTCTTAATTTGAATAAATATTAAAGTTGGATTGCACGTATTTATATGAGAACGTACATGATGCATCTAGGAACACATGCAGACGAACTTTGAGACGAGTATAAAATTATCAACGTGACACACGCAATATACGTGCGTTCATATGTGTTAACCTAGGTGTATATACGTGTATACCGAGCTATTTTTATACACGTATACCTCGTTGTCTATGCTCGTATAGCGAGGCATGTAAACGCGGCTAAATAGCGCGGCATACTATTGTACCGAGCTGTTTTTATACACGTATACCTCGTTGTCTATGCTCGTATAGCGAGGCATGTATATGCGGGTAAATAGCGCGGCATATTATTGTACCGAGCTGTTTATACCGTGGTGTATATTTAGCGCGGTTAATATGCTAGTATACCGAGCTACATTTATACACGTATGCCTCGTTGTCTATGCTCGTATAGCGAGGCATGTATACGCGGGTAAATAGCGCGGCATACTATTGTACCGAGCTGTTTATACCATGGTGTATATTTAGCGCGGTTAATATGCTAGTATACCGAGCTATTTTTATACACGTATGCTCGTATAGTGAGGCATGTATACGCGGGTAAATAGCGCGGCATACTATTGTACCGAGCTGTTTATGCCGTGGTGTATATTTAGCGCGGTTAATATGCTAGTGTACCAAGCTATTTTTATACACATATGCCTTGTTGTCTATGCTCGTATAGCGAGGCATGTATACGCGGGTAAATAGCGTGGAATAATATTGTACCGAGCTGTTTATACCGTAGTGTATATTTAGCGCGGTTAATATGCTAGTGTACCAAGCTATTTTTATACACGTATGCTCGTACAGCGAGGCATGTATACGCGGGTAAATAGCACGGCATACTATTGTACCGAGCTGTTTATACCGTGGTGTATATTTAGCGCGGTTAATATGCTAGTATGCCGAGCTATTTTTATACACGTATGCTCGTATAGCGAGGCATGTATACGCGGGTAAATAGCGCGGCATACTAGTGTACCGAGCTGTTTCTACCGTGGTGTATATTTAGCGTGGTTAATAAGCTAGTATACCGAGCTGTTTATACCGTGGTATATATTTAGCATGGTTAATATGCTAGTATACCGAGCTGTTTATAACGCGGTGTATATTTAACGCGGTTAATATACTAGTATAACGAGCTGTTTATACGGCGGTGTATATTTAGCACGGTTAATATACTAGTATACCGAGCTGTTTATACCGCGGTGTGTATTTAGCGTGGTTGATATGCTAGTATACCAAGCTGTTTATACCGCGGTGTGTATTTAGCGTGGTTAATATGCTAGTGTACCGTGCTGTTCATACCGCGGTGAGTATGCGCATGTAAATAGCTTGGTTATTTGTGCGTGTATGCGTACTGAGATTACTATGCCGAGGTGTGTGTGCGCGTGTTAATAGCTTGGTTAGTTATACGTATATGCATACCGAGGATACTACTGTAAGCTTGTACCTAGCTATTGATACGCGTATACCAGGTTATATGTAATCGTATACCGAATCATGAATGCACGTGTAAATAGCTTGGTTATGTCGTATCATACTATGTATATAATATTATACCGAGTCAAGAAAACACGTTTAAATAGATAGGTTATATCGTATCATACATGCACGTCTAATGCGATTGACGCTAGGGCTATTTTTGAGAACTTGTATAAAATATAAGTATATCGAGGATACATCTTTTAAACGCTTACTTGTAGCAATCGGATTCAAAACTATGGGATTTTTCACGAGTGTGAATAATTTATGCAAGCTGTTTTCGCTTGCATATTACATTTGCTAGAACGATCTTCGGTTGATATTAAGTATTTTTATAATTAATGAAACGGTCACAAAAAAAGCTACTGTGTAATAATGAAATGTTTACTCGGTATCTTTATATGGCTTGTTATACGTATTTACTCCTATTCTATATAAAATACTTGACAAATAAAAAAATATCAAATTGTTATTTTGTATCGTATGGTTGATTCAAGAATAATCATGAACCAGGATTCAGCATACTGGAGCAAATTTTACCGTTATTAATTTATCACAGGTGGAATTTTGAATTGCCGAATTTCCATGCTACTGTGAATACAGCCTAAGCTGTGTACGACACATAAGGTACTTTCTGAACGCCCAATAATTCAAACAATTTTATTAAAATATGAAATACATAAAATGATAACATTTAGACTACTTCATAAAAATCTCTCAATTAGATGATGCTAAAATGGCGTACAAAATTTTTTCACATCAATAAAAGGATATTAAAAATTAGATGATTTTGAAAATTTGGTTTTTCCTTTTTTCTGTACTTTTTAAAACAACTGTAAGAAATAATAAAAATAATGAAAAATCTACTTGATTATACAAACCAGTTACATTTGTCTAATATTTAAATTTAAATTTTATTAAAATAGTTTTCAACTTGTTGTGCCATATATGACACATACATCGGCAACAGGTTGAGCATTCGAAATTTCAATGCACCCCATTCAATAAAAAAGGAAAAGACTACGTAGGCCTACTTTGGCCTACATGTTAATAACTTTAAAATTGAAATTTTATTTAAAATCTAAAATTTCTTTCATAGTTTCAAATGATAATAATTTAAGAATAATTACGTTTAGTTGGCATATAATCTGCATAAGTTTCAGCAACTCCCATTTTTTCATCATCTACATCTTCTTCTTCTGGAATAGTTGATTGAAAATCCATTTTTCTGATATTAGAATTCAGCCATAGAGTTTCAGCACGGTTTCCTGTTGAAACGTTCATATAAAAATACAATTGCATATCAGAGCAAGCACATTTTTAGTTTAAAATTAATTTTTAATAACATTAATGATATTTCATTAGCAACGTGTTAATAAAACGGGGGCAAAATTAGCTGTTATTTACTCTTTGACAATGTATGAATTATTAAAACATGATTATTGTCTTAAGAATAGATGGTTTGATATTTATATGTTAGCCGTAACATGTTATTATTTATTGTTGTTTAATAATTGTCAAAATATTGTTTTTGACTAAAATATATCGGTTAATTCTGGTTGGGAACCGGAGAAGATTTCTACCAGGGTTGTTATAATCTAAAATTATACAAAGTAATTATAAAAATGAGTATAAAAATCGAAATATTTTATTTTTTCTGAATATTTCTAGTTAAACAATTAACCCACATAACATTAAATACTTCTGAAATATTCATGGAATATTTATGAGATATTTACAAGCAAGGTTTGAAATGTTTCATACAATGTTCTTGAAAGTTCGCTACACAGTAAAAAATTTCCTGGCAACTTCGCTACTTTCCTATGAATAATTACATATTTCAACGATGTGAAGTTACATTTTTATGTAACTTCACGTCACTAAGCGTAGGCCCTACTATGATCGCGGTATTTTCCAGTTGCTTGGCAGTGTAATGTTACAGTCAGTATCAATATGGCTGTCCGGTAAAAGACATTACATACGTGAACTTTCGCGACAATAGAAACACATTTTAAACACAATAAGAAATATTTTATTCTTATTAATTGATGTTTAACATAAAGTTATTAAATAATCTTTTCAAATTTCATAGTGTCATAGGTAATGAACGTTCAACGTATATTTTTTATTAAATTATATCGAACGTGGGTTAGAAACGATGGATCATGTAATTTTACCGATTTAATGTGTATTAAACACGCTCAGCGAGGGTCCCGATACTTACCATGCTCAACGATGTAATGTTCTGAAAAATTTTTTACTGTGTACGTCTTCTTGTGCAATGACTGAACAAAATTTCTCTAAAAGATTTATGAAAAATTCTAACAAGATATTCGTAAATATTGATGAATTATTTATTATATATTTTAATGCAACAATATTTTCTTATAATTTTCAACGGGGCAAGCCCCATAAATACCTAGATTGTTACACATACATATATAAGACAATACAACTGATATATTGTTTAACGTGGAGTCAAGCCACGGCAGAGTCAGTGAAAAAGCGACCAGACGGGGAATCGATCTCGCGCCAACAAGAATACGAGTCCCTCGCCTTAGCCACTAGGCCACCGAGTTCTACAATTAAACAAACGTATAGATTTCTCATAAAATAATTATGAAATATTTCGCGGAAATAGGAATATTTATACTATATTTCATAGCAACATTTAAGTAATAAAATAAATCTTTCATACAATTTTTGTAAAAGATTTTAGTATCATATTCAACAATATTTCATAGAAATATTTCTTATAATTTTATACTATCTTCCATTGCAACAATTAAACAAGTTAATAAACCCTTTGGAGAATACGAAATATTTGCATGCAAGCTTAAATGCTTCATAAATCTTTCATTTAAATGTTTCTACATGACATAAAATATTTATGAAAACTTTATAAAATATTTGCAAGGAAAGAATAAAAAATTTCACAAATCTTTCAGTCAAAGATTCTTAACCGGGTGTCGGAAGTAGATAGGCTATAGGTGTCAAATTGTCTCGTTCCCGATGCTCCTATATAAAATAAAATATTTTTTCTTTCGCCGAAATTGCGAGCCGTTGGCTTTTTTCTAAGAATCCTAAGGGCTGGGCAGCGTACGCGTTGCTGGACTTTGCGAATGTGCGAACAGAAAGCGAGAGAGAGTCAAAGTGTACACACCTCGACTGTAAAAGAGAGCGTTTAATTCTTGTGAGCCGTTTCTCGATTGTAATATTTTATGTAATTTATATTTATATTATATTAAAATTTATATTACTTCTGTCGAATCTCTTATTTAATAAAATCATATATAGATTACAATTTGTATTAAACCTAACCAAATAAAGGCATCGAAAAAATACATTGAACTTTTATATGATTTGACAACTGGCGACCGTGCAAGAACAGAAGTTTAGTGTTTCTTGAGTTCGTGATTTTTTTTCTTTTGACTTTCGTGTGATTTTTACGCAAGAAATATGGATAAATTAAAAAAGAAGAGAACGGCTCAACGTAGTATCTTCACAAGAGCTTTTAATAGTTTTCAAAAGTCTGCTTATGCTGAAAATGTGGACATGCAACAGACAAAGGTTTTGTTTGAATCGTTAAATGAAAAAATAAGTGATTTAAGTGCAACATCTAATGATATAATTGATTTAATGCTTGGATCTAAAGAGGGCACTGACGAAATTATTGAACAAGAATACAGTGAGGTAGATGAATATAAAAAAAAATTTTTAATAGCTAAAGTCAGAATGGATGAGTTAAAAGGTACTCAAGAAGTTAGTGTACCACTACCATCCGCTACAGTTACCGTGCAAAGTGACGCGAAGAAAAATATAAAATTGCCAAAAATCGAACTATTTAAATTTAGTGGTGATCTTTATGATTGGTTAAATTTTTGGAGCGTGTTTAAAAAAATACACGAGCATAAAGATATATCAAACGAAGATAAATTTCAATATTTAAAACAATCTATGGTTTCCGGGTCTCGCGCAGCTCAATTAGTGAACAGTTATCCACCTACCGGTGATAATTATGAGAAAGCGATAAACGGTCTAAAAAGTCGTTTCGGTCGTGATGACTTACAAATTGAAGTTTATGTTAGAGAATTGTTACAGTTGGTACTACAAAAAGTAGTGACGCCTTCTAAAGATATTGATTTATCTAATTTATATGATAAAATTGAATCTTATTTAAGATCACTCGAAACGCTCGGTGTGACAAGTGATAAGTATGCAGCAATGCTTTTCCCGCTTGTTGAATCGTCGCTATCTGAGGACTTATTACGAGTTTGGCAAAGAAGTGCGGGAAAAGGTAATATACAAAACGGAGAAAACTCTGCAGCCTCTGTTTCAAAAGACCGACTGGCTCAATTGATAGCATTTTTAGAAGGAGAAGTCGAAGGAGACTTAAGAGTTTCTATGGCTGCAAAAGGCTTCGATTTTAATAATGACGATGAAAAAACGTACGTAGAAAAATCAAGAAAGACGAAACCGCGTTTTGATAATAAAAATGTGCCAAGTGCAGCTGGTTTATTTACTAAAATTAAGCAGGTTACATGTATATTTTGTAATTTAAACAACCATGAAAGTGCGAATTGTGAAAAGGCAAAAGCAATGGATCTTACAGCAAGGCAGGAATGTGCAAAGAGAAAAAATGCTTGCTTTAATTGCCTAAAAATTGGTCATGGTTTTAAACAGTGTCGCGTTAATATTAAATGCTCTATTTGCTCTCGTAAACATGTAAACTTAATGTGTCGTGATTTTAATAAAATAGAAAATACGGATGGAAATTATGAACCCGTGAAAAATGAGTACAATTTAGCTAGTATTACGAGTGATCCGGAAGTGTTTATGCAAACTTTTCGCGTTAAACTGCGCAATGGAAATCAAGAAATAAATATTCGCGCGATAATCGATACCGGATCTCAAATCATATATCACTAAAGAAGCCGCTGCGAGTGTATTTTATGAGCCTATCACAGAACAGTTAATGACTTATTCTTTGTTCGGCGGTGAGAAAACCGGTACAGTTTTACATAAAAAATATAAAGTTCATTTGCGCAGTTTAGACAATAATTTTTCATGCAATTTTATGGCTCTCGATCAGAATGTTATTTGCGAAGAAATTCCATGTATTAAAAGCGGTATATGGCTTGATGAGTTGAAAGACTTAAATATTAAAATCACGAATGTTTACAATGACGATCGCGCGGTCTCAGTGTTAATAGGAGCCGACATCGCTGGAAAATTGTTTACTGGTAGGCTTCATCGTTTGAAATGTGGCTTGGTGGCCGTTGAGACGTATTTCGGTTGGACGATAATGGGTAAAGTTCCGGGTACAGAACAAAGCGATGATCCGGCGGTAAATGCGATTTCGATGTTTGCAAAAAACGATAATATAACTAATTTGTGGAGTCTAGATGTGCTGGGAATTAATGATCCTATTGAAATAAAAACAAAAAGTGAGCACGAAATAGAAATTAGCAAAAATTTTTTAAAAGATGTAAATATAAATGCAGACGGTCGTTACGAGGTACGATTACCGTGGATTGAAAATCAGCCGGCGTTGAATGATAATAAAGAACTCGCTGCACGAGGTCTTCAATCTACAATGAAAAAAGTAAACAATGATGGAATTTATAAAGAATATGATGCAATTTTTGACTAATGGCTCACCGAAAATATTATTGAGTACGTGCCAAAAGATGAAGAAGAGAATTGGGGCTATTATTTGCCACACCGTCACGTAGTCAAGGAAAACAGTACAACGAAAATCAGACCTGTTTTTGACGCTTCAGCGAAGGATCGACGAGGAACTTCATTAAACGAGTGTGTAGAGAAGGGAGCGAACCTCATCGAGCTCATACCAGCTGTTTTATTACGTTTTCGAAAAGGTATAATAGGCGTTATTTCAGACATTAAAAAAGCTTTCTTGCAGATAGGTATTAATAAAAAAGATAGAGATTTTTTAAGATTTATATGGGTTGATAAAGAGGGAAATAACGTACTATTTAGACATTGTAGAGTCGTTTTTGGCCTTTCCTGTAGTCCTTTTATTTTAGGGGCCATTATTCGTCTGCATTTAGATACAGTCTTAGAATCTTTTGATAGTAAGAAAAATAATGATTTTTGTAGAGAAAATATTTTAAAACTTTTGCACAGTTTTTACGTGGATAATTGCGTCACTAGTGTTAACTCGATCGATGAATTAAATAAATTTATTTTTGACGCAAAAGCAATGATGGAGTTAGCCAGTTTTGATTTACGCGGATGGGAGTACAGTCGCGACAATGCTTATGAAAACCAAGCTGCAGTGTTAGGTATAGTTTGGAATAAACAACGCGATACTCTGTCATTAAATGTGCCGGATTTGAATGAATTTTCTGATTTAAAAGTTACTAAAAGAAATATCCTTTCGTTTACGCAGCGTATCTTTGATCCCTTATGTTTTGTCAGTCCTATTATTTTATGTCCACGTGTTTTATTACAGGAGACTTGGTCTCAAAATTTGTCTTGGGACGATGAAGTCAGCGAGAAGGAAAGAATTAAATTTTTAAAATGGGTAAATGACTTGAAAAATTTAAATAAAATTGAAATTCCACGATGTTTTTTGGGGAATGTTTATGAAAATGATCGCATTAGTATACATATCTTTTGTGACGCGAGCTCGGTAGCATACGCCGCTGTTACTTTTATTCGCATAGAAAACGAGCAGGATATAAAAGTACATTTCTTACAAGCCAAAACACGAGTTGCGCCAGCGAAGAAAAAGAACTGTGACCCGCGCCACAGCATACCACGCTTAGAGTTATTAGCTGCTAATATCGGTGTAAGGTTAACGCAGTCAATCATTGAAGCTGTAAATATCGATAATTTTGAAGTTTTTTATTGGGCAGACTCGACGACAGCCTTAGCGTGGATTCGTAGAGAATGTAATTGGGCAACTTTTGTATGGAATAGAGTGCAGGAAATTCGTAAATTTACAGAATCTGAACAGTGGTTATATGTACCGGGACATCTAAATCCGGCCGATTTACCTTCTCGGGGATGTACCGTAGAACAGTTGTTAATTTCTAAATGGTGGGAGGGGCCGAAATGGCTGCGTATGAAATCGGAAAATTGGCCTATTAGTGATACAAAATTTAATGAAAACGAAATTAATGTAGAGTTGAAAAAATCTGCACAAAAGACAAAAAATAAATGTTTGATCTCGTTATTGACGGTGAAAAGTGAATTAAAAAATGAAAATTGGTATGAAGGTAAATTTTCCAAATATAGTAAAATTGAACGGGTCTTAGCATGGATTATGAGATTTTATTTTAATTGCAAAAATAAAGCGGATTCGCGAGAAAATGGCAATTTATCTTTTGAAGAATTAAAAAATTCGAAGATATTACTGTTAAAAATCATTCAGTCTAAGAGTTTTGTCGATGAGAATGACGTACGTATCAAACACTTTAATGCTTTTAAAGATGATGATGGGGCTTAATTCGTTTAAAAACAAAAATTGTCTTGCGCGACGACTCGTTTAACTTTAAATGTCCTGTTATCTTGCCAAATGACCAGTATATTATTACTTTACTTATTAAAGAAAAACACGAAAATTTAAATCACGCCGGTGTTGAAATTTTAATGAATACGTTACGACAAAATTTTTGGATTTTAGGGGGTCGAAAAGTAATTCGTAATGTTATAAAAAAATGTGTAAACTGCCGCAGATATGATTCAAAACCATTACAATCCGTCCCTGCACCTTTACCCTTAAATAGAGTTAGAGACGCGGAAATATTTGAAGTTATAGGCGTAGATTTTACGGGCCCTGTCTTTCTTAAAGAAAACCAAAAGGCGTGGATATGCTTATTCACGCGTGCTGTGTACAGAGCCGTACACCTAGAGTTGGTTACGTCACTCTCTAAGCCTTCGTTTTTGATGTCCTTAAGACGATTTATTGCACGCAGAGGTAGGCCACGGATTATATATAGCGACAATGGCAAAAACTTTGTTGGATTAAATAATATTTTTAATCGTATTGATTTTGAAAAATTATCAAAAATTACGGCAATGGATCAAATAGAGTGGGAATTCAATCCACCGTTTGCAGCTTGGTGGGGAGGTTTTTGGGAGCGTTTAAATGGTATATTGAAACGCTTATTGAGGCGCACGCTCAAAAAATCGTGTCTAACCTACGAGGAAATGTTGACTGTACTTGTAGATTGTGAGGGCGTGATTAATTCAAGGCCTATAACTTTTATGGCAGAAAATAAACAAGAAATCGTACCTATAACTCCATCAATGTTTCTGCAGGAAATAGAAGAAATTGGTGTTTTAGATCTTGATGAGATCGAAAATCTCCAATTTGATAAACGTTATGCATACCGACAAAAGATTAAAAATGATATAAGGAAAAGATTTAGAAATGAATACTTGAGTACGTTAATTCATAAGAGTTGTAATAAAAATAAAGATATTAAAAATGTAAATGTTAACGACGTTGTTCTGATTGAAAATGAAAATTCAAAGCGAATTGATTGGCCTCTAGCGCGAGTCAAAGAATTAATTATTGGAAAGGATAATATTGTAAGAGTTTTGCGTTTGGCTACCGCTAGCGGTGAATTAACTCGCCTAATTCAAAGGGTCTATCCGTTAGAGCTCAATTTCGATAAACACGCATCAAATGATGCTTTGATTGATAAATTAAAAAACATCTCTGATTCTGAGCGTGTGAGTTTTAAGAGTGAAATAGGAAAGGGCGATAATATTTGTCCCGAGAAAACTGTACGTTGCGTTGTTACGAAAAGTGGCAGGAAAATTAAAGAGCCAGAAAGACTTTCTTATTAATAAATTAACACTCTCGTTTATTATAATGTTATAATTTTTTTTTTCTTGACCGTTGTATATTTTGTAATTTTATGTAGTTTTTTTATTATTACTTCTTTTTTTCTAATAATAATATGATTGAGATGAAGGATGTTTAATTCATCTCAATGGTGGGAGGATGTCAAATTGTCTCGTTCCCGATGCTCCTATATAAAATAAAATATTTTTTCTTTCGCCGAAATTGCGAGCTGTTGGCTTTTTTCTAAGAATCCTAGGGGCTGGGCAGCGTACGTGTTGCTGGACTTTGCGAATGTGCGAACAGAAAGCGAGAGAGAGTCAAAGTGTACACACCTCGACTGTAAAAGAGAGCGTTTAATTCTTGTGAGCCGTTTCTCGATTGTAATATTTTATGTAATTTATATTTATATTATATTAAAATTTATATTACTTCTGTCGAATCTCTTATTTAATAAAATCATATATAGGTTACAATTTGTATTAAACCTAACCAAATAAAGGCATCGAAAAAATACATTGAACTTTTATATGATTTGACAATAGGCATTCTGGCCCATGCGGGTTGTAGCCCACTCCCTCTCCTCTTCCAAGTGTGTTAGAATCCGTGTTATTTAAAATACATATGAATTCCTCCCCCCTGTTTAAAAAATGAAAAAGGATAAAACACTTGTCTCCCTCCACTAAGTGTGCCACAATCCGATCTATTTAATGTACGTCGAAGTCTTCCCTTCCTTAAGAAATGTATTTTCTTTTAGGAAAGGGCTAGCCCTTCTCTCTTCTTATTTTTAAAGAAAGGATATAGCGCCGCCCACTATATGTTCTATTTTGGGGACGCAGAAAAATTGACCTACTCTTAAAAGAGAGGGAAAGGGCAGACCTTTTACGCAGTGCTGGTCTACTGTGCGTTTTCTTTAACATTGCATGAAAATTTACCTGCTTTTAGAAGAGAGGGAAAGGGGCGACCAGTCTCTAAATGCAGTACACTGTGTGTGTTCTCTTTTAAGTCACAGGTGCATGAAAATAATGAATATCACCTTTTTTTTAGGATATAGTACATAAGCAAACTATAAATTTGCCTTCTATTATATTTTTTAAGTCACTGTTTTTGAAAGATTATCTTTTTTTCTTTTTTTGAGAAAAAAAAGATTTATTGAAAGGGTTAGCTACCTTTTCTCTTCTTATTTTAAAATAGAGAATCCTTATTTGAAGAAAATATACGAGGCTTTCTACTGTTAAAAAAGGAAAATGCTGTTTTGAAAATGTTTCTTTTATATTCACAGGTGCATGTCAGCTTTCCTGAGAAAGAGTATCTTGCCGGGGGGTCAAAGATTTCACGTGCGAAAGTCTTTTAAGATGAAGAGATATTTATTGAAAGGGTTACTTACAAGAATACATTCTTTTTTAACTTCTAAGATATTGTCTTAAGTTACTTTTTGTGAAAGAAAATCTTTTTTGAGAAAAAAAGATTTATTGAAAGGGTCAACTACCTTTTCTATTCTTGTTTAAAATAGAGAATCCTTATTTGAAGAAAAATAAACGAGGCTTTACTCTGTTAGAAAAAGGAAAATGCTTTTTTGAAAATGTTCCTTTTATTTTCACAGGTGCATGTCGGCTTTTTTGAGAAAAAAAGTATCTTGCAGGAGTCAAAGATTTCACGTGCGAAAGTTTTTTAAGATGAAGAGATATTTTTTGAAAGGGTTACTTGTGTTCTTTTTTAACTTCTAATATATTGTTCTAAGTCACTTTTTGTGAAAGAAAAACTTTTTTGAGAAAAAAGATTTATTGAAAGGGTCGACCACCTTTTCTCTTTTTGTTTTAAAAAAAGAGAATTCTTATTTAATTAAATTATCCGAGGCTTCACTCTGTTAAAAAAGGAAAATCCTCTTTTTTCTCCCAGGTGTATGTAAGTTTTTTAAGAAAAAAAGTATTTTGCAGGTGGACGAAGATTTTACATGTAAAAGTTTTTTGAGGTCAAGAGATATTTATTGAAAGAATCACTTGTATTCTTTTTCTTTTCATGTTTAAAATTTTTTTTGTAACAAGTGTGTGAGAAAAAGTTGTCTTGCAGGTGCATTTATTTGGAATTTTTTAGGATTGATCTATCACAGTTGTACAAAAATATTCTTGAGCAAAAAAGATATTTATTGAAGAAGTCAATTGTTTTGAAAGGAGACATATTCCAGCAAATATGCACATGACTTCTTTCTGTTGAAAATCCTTCTTTTAAAAAAATCTGATATTCACAGGTATATAAAAGTTTTTTTTGAGAAAAACGACATTCATTACAAGGGCTAGTTGCATGAGAATATAAATTAAAATCTTAGGCGTGAACAAAACTAACGAAGGATGGACTAAATTTCTGTAAGGGAAGTAACAAATTTTTGAAAATAAAATTTTCACCAATCGTATGATTTTTATGAGAAACATAAGAAAATAAGTATCCTGATTTTCTGTATGAATACCAAGTTACATTTCGTTTGTTCAAGAATCATCTTCAACTTTTTCTTAATCTAAGAAAAAAAAATTCAAAACTCTTTATATATTATTCCTTATATAAAGGAGAAAAAATGGTTGAAGGAAAAGTGAAACAATAAAAAAAGTTCAAGAGCATGTAAGGTGGCTCATGAGCAATGGGCCAACGCTGCTCATGATGCTGGAGCATCTAAACTGGGTAATGAAAGCTGTAAATGCACGTAAGTAGTTTTAAAATACGAATATTAAAAATGATTTTAAAATAATTATTAACAATAATTTTTTTTTATAGTACCGCCCAGGGTTGCGAAAAAAGTAATTAAAAATTATTTGAATCACGAATCATTTTTGAATTTGTAATTAAAGTTTTATTTAATTAACAATTCCTTTTAAATTAATAATTAAAAATATTTTAATTAACAAATCAAAATCTAATCGTGAATTGAAAAGGCTTTAATTAAAAAATCAAAAGGAATTCTCAATTAAATAAATTTCAATTAAGAAATCAAAATGTAATCGTGAATTGAAAGGGCTTTAATTACAAAATCAAAAGGAATTCTTAATTAAATAAATTTCAATTAAGAAATCAAAATTTAATCTTGAATTGAAAGGGTTTTAATTCCAAAATCAAAAGGAATCCTTAATTAAATAAATTTCAATTAAGAAATCAAAATGTAATCGTGAATTGAAAGGGCTTTAATTCCAAAATCAAAAGGAATTCTTAATTAAATAAATTTCAATTAAGAAATCAAAATTTAATCGTGAATTGAAAGAGCGTCAGTTATGATTATGATTTGTGAATTCGAGGGCTTTAATTAAAAATTCCACAATTCCTTTTTAATTAAATATACTAAGGAATTTGTATCATATATATGTATATAGAAAAACATATGTGGACTCGCACATACATACGCACCTAGGCTCATATATATGCAACATTTCATGTCGACCCACACGCACACATACGGACAAGTTGATATATATATATATATATATATATATATATATATATATATATATATATATATACATGGTCTGTTTCATGTCAACTTGCACCCGTTGACCCGTATATATTTTGGTTTATATATATGTATATATATATACATACATACATACATACATACATGGGATATTTCATGTCGGTCAGCACGTACTCATAAGTACAGGTTTTCTTTATATGTGGTACATTTCATGACAACACGCACACACCCATTCGTGTACCCTTAGATTTACATATATGGGACATTTCATGTCGATTCGCATGCATGCACACGCACGTTAATATATATTGGATTTTTCACGTCAATTCGAACGCACACACACAGGTTTACATATATATGGGACATTTCATGTCAATTCGCATGCGTGCACACAAACTTTAATAAATATTGGATTTTTCACGTCAATTGGAACGTACGCACATACAGGTATATATATATATATATATATATATATATATATAGATATTTCATGTCGTTTACAGGTTTATATATATATATATATATATATATATATATATATATATATATATATATATATATATGGGACAGTACATGTCGTTGCGCATGCATGCACACACACGTTAATATACATGGGATTTTTAATGTCAATTCAAACGCATACAAACACACAGGTTTATATATATTGGACATTTCATGTCGATTCGCATGCATGCACACGTACGTTAATATACATGGGATTTCCCATGTCAATTCGAACGCACGCACACACACACACAGGTTTATACATTTGGTACATTTCATATCGATTTGCATGCATGCACACACGTTAATATACATAGGATTTTTCACGTCAATTATTACCCACGCCTATACAGGTTTATATATATGGGACATTTCATGACAACTCTAACACACCTATCCAAGCGCCCTTAGGTTCACATATATGGGACGTATCATGTCAACACGCACGCACCGGTTTTCATATATTTGACATATCTTGTCAACTCGAACACGCAAACACATCTAAACATGTATTTGAAATTTGTATTTATATATATGGGACCGTTTCTGTCAATTCGCATGTACGCACACACATGGGCTTATGAATATATATATATATATATATATATATATATATATATATATATATATATATGTGTGTATATCTGTGTACACATATACATGGGATATTTAATGTTAATCCACACGCGCGCACATACACACAGGTTTATATACACGGGACGTTTCATGTCAATTTGCATGCATGACACACGTACTTGAGTTTGTATATATTTTTCTTTATATATATATATATATATATATATATATATATATATATATATATATATATATATATATATATGGGGCTGTTCCTGTCAAGGCGCATGCACGCACACACATGGGCTTATGAATATATGTATATACATATACATGGGATATTTTATGTCAATTCACATGCGCGCACACACACACACACACAGGTACATATGGGCAAATCTTCAAAACTTTTTATGTACTACTGGCGAGTCATTTTGTAGCTGTTACTGAGTTTCCGCATGATGCACAATATCTAAACTGAGTTCACACCTTCTGTGCAATCCTGTGACTCTATTCCTAATGGATTTAATCAGTGTGCCACCAACGGTGCAGTAGATACTTCTATAAAACGTAAATTTTTATGTATGAAAAATTACATAATTTTATGTAAGTAAAAATTTACGTTTTATAGAAATATCTACTGTGCCGTTGATGGCACACTTACCAAATCTATAAGAAATAGAGTCACAGGATTGCCCGAAAGGTGTGAGCCCAGTTTAGATAGTGTGCATCATGCGGCAAACCACTAGCAGTCGTGAAAGGACTTTTTAAAAGCATCACGAGAAAATTAAAAGTTTTAAAGATTTGTGCATATATATATATATATATATATATATATATATATATATATATATAAGTGCCACCAGATTTTTTTTTAAACAAGTGAGCAGTTTTTAATCAGTTACACAAACAGGTTATTTTTTCTATGTTACTTAAAATAAAAAAAATTCTAATTTAGGAAAAATTGCTAATATTAATACTGATAAAAATCTTAAAGATTTTTAAGGAATGGTTTTACTTTTTGATGGATAATTTGATTATATGATTTTATTTTCAAAAAAGTTTTTCCCATAATAGTTATCTGTAATAAAAAAATTCTTTTACAATGTTAATTACTTTTTCCTGACATTCGTTTTGAAAGTTTATGCTTAGCAAGTTTAAAATTTGGTTGTGACACTGATGATGCTGCTATAAATTATTTTGGATCTGTTATAATTAGTGTGCTGCCTCAATTTTCAACTGAAGGATTATAAATTAAGGATATTTTGGATTGAATTGCGGAAATAAAATAAATGATTAAAGAATTAGAATCAACAAATCAATAAATTCAATTATTAATAGTTAAAAAAAAATGTTACCATGTCAGTGAGTTTTTTCGACAGGGTTATACATAAATTAAATTAATTAAAATTAATATTTTCAATCAATCATATACCTATTTTTTTTATTAAAAAGATATATTTTTACAAAATATGTAACGGTAAAAGAGTAGTTCACAGAAAAAATTGTACTTCGTTAAAAAATTTTATAAATTATAAAAACACAAGTTTTTTAAACTTCATAAAATAATGAATAGCGTACTGTACATATTGTTCTTGTAGCAAAAATTCTACATGTAAAAAATGTAATAAGATTAAAATACAAATAACGATTAATTAAACGTATTTATAAATTATAACATAAATTTAGCAAATGAAATAAAATTTTAGGAAATCCTATTCTAATCTCTGCTGCACTGTAACAATAGTCTCATTCTAATATGAAAAATTGAAAAAAATTATAAAACTTATTCTTTTTTATAACTTTGGCATGAAAATTGCATGAAATAAGCGACAAAATGTTTTTTATTTGAAAAATAGACTTTTCAAATTTTTGGAAATTATATCATACAAATTTTCCTGGACATTTTCCGACTTCACCCCCTTTGAATTAATGTTTAGTGACAAAATATATAAAAAAAATTTTTGGAACCGTGGACTTTAATGTTACTATAGCAATCTCCCCTATTTTCCAACCTGACTTTTTCATGTGAGCACCATTGCGCGGTACTTTCTGAATAAGCGGTTCAATTATTCGTGAAAAATTAAAGGAAGACCGCAACCAGCCTAAACCATTCTTTTTTTATCAACAGTTGGTGGATTAAAAAATAATTTTAGCTAATTAAAATGTAAAAATTCTTAATTATATTGGTCACCAATGCATTTGTGCAATAAAATAAAAAAAATCATTAAAAATGGCAAAATGAATTTTTTTTATATTTATGATGTTTTTACAGAGAAATGGTGCAATGTACGGCAAAATTGATAAGAATATTTTCGACTTAATATTTTATGAAAAACACGAAAAATTATGTTTTTCTGCGAAGAATTAACAACCAGAAAATTTACTTTAGAGATTTTCCTAACTATTTTCCAGCTATCCACCCTCGAAATTCGTGTTCAAGGCACCAAAATACATAGGAAAAACTTTGGTGGAGCCGTGGATCTCCATCGGCTACGGAAACTCTCCTAGCTACCTATATTAGTTATAAATGTCCTCCGTATTCAGGTGAAATACCCCGGTGAACATGTACATTAAGGTTTGGAAAGATTCTGATGTAAAAGAACCTTTCTAATTTTTTGCGGTTTTTGGTACCAGTCCATAATACAACTTTGTGAACTCTTATGAAAAAAATTGTCATGATTTTCGTTGATACCTTCTGAACTTTTTTGATTCATTAAGTTTTACTAAGGAATAGTAACCTTAATTTTATCGTATTCACAATTAATGAACAATTAAGATCGCTTAAGATTTGAACAGCACTGTAAAGTTTTCAGGAGAATCCTTCTAGATTGTATTTTAAAAAATTCTTCAGAAATATTTTCCACGTTTTATCATCGTATGAATATATTTATTAAATTATTGGTAAATAAATGATTATAAATCTATGAGATCATTTTTTTTTTTTTTTTTTTTAACGTCGCTATATTTATGCTATGCTATTATTGCTATGCTAATCAGCGACGGAGCTCGTAAGTGTGTTTGTGAACAAAGCACATGTAACGTACAGTGGTGCTTGTATCAATCGGCCGAGAGCGGGATTCGAACTCGGAACCTCGAGATTACGAATCCAACGCTCTACCGAATGAGCCACAGACCGACTCGTATGAGATCATTTAAGAATACGGATGAATCTTTATATTTTCTGTATATTGATTGAAAGGTTAATGAAACTTCACGAACTCTGTGGAAGTAAATCGAGATGAATTATTACAATCTTGTAAAGAGTTTAATAGTTATTAAAGATCCTTAAGAGGAGGTCGAGTATATATGTCCTATTGTAATCAAAAAATGGATTTTTTAACAAAAACTAATAATTTTAGCAAAAAATAAAGAGAAAGCCCCATCTTGTATCATAAAAAGCAATATTTTCTTTGATAAGGAAAAAATTTTTTTATCGATTCCTTTTGAAAAAAACCTTGAAAAACATAAAATATCGAGGTTTGGATGGACAATTCAGTTTTTCAAAGTTTTCTTTGAAACGAAGCGATGAAAATAATTTTTTCTCATAAGAGAAAATATTGCTTTTTAGTATACGAGATGGGGCTTTCTTCTTATTTTTTGCTATAATCATAAGGTTTTGCAGAAAATTGAATTTTTTTATTATAAAAGGATAGAGATGTACGACCTGCTATTAATAAAATACCGTGAAAATTATTTATGATTCTCAGTAACGATCTTGAAGTTATAAAAAAATATACATATTATTAAATTTTTTTAACTCTTGAAATAGTTAAGCATACCATGGAATCGTTTGATAGTGGAAATAAAGCCATTTTACACGACTAAGCTATAAATTTTTTTGTGAATAAATACAATAAATCGCACTAATTTATTAATACTAGGCAATTTTTCAGTTTATTAATAAGTTAATTTAATTAATACTATGATATGCCCTTCAAAAATCACTATTCAATATATTAGAAATTCATAAAGAATCTGAAGAAGTCATAATCATATTTTTTGATATATGGGGATATCCACAAAACTTTTAATTGTCTAGTAACAGGTCATATTACAGCTGTTACTGGGTTACCGCATGATGCACATTGTTTAAACTAGGTTCAAATCTTTTGTGCTATCCTGTAACTCTATTTCTGATATATTTTGTAAATGTTTAACAAACGGCGCAGTAGATATTTCTATGAAACATTCATATTTACACATAAAAGATTACCGTAATTTATCTTATGTGTAAATTTACTTTTTATAGAATTATCTGCTGCGCCGTTTGTGTACACATTTACAAAATACATCAGAAATAGAGTTACAGGATAGCACAAAAGATTATAACCTAGTTTAAATAATGACCTGTTACTAGAGAATTTAAAGTTGGATGGATATCCCCATATAATACCATAGTGGTACACATGAAATTGGAAAGGTTCTAAAAATATATAAATTACAATAACTTTTCTGATGAGGATATATTATTCAGATTAATATTATTTTTAAAATTAGATAACATTATTTTTATTTTTAAGAGCATGACGAAGCTTCCAGTGTTCTAATAATATTTCCAATCCCAAGTTATGAATAAACAATGCGTTTAATAACATTTTTTTGCGACAAAGAAAAAATTTGTAAGATTCAACTCGAGTGCGGACAACTCAAGAAACCCACGAAAATACTACATAAAAAGTAATAATACAAACTTTCAATGTAACGTATTTGAAAAGACGCGTAGTCTTTTTTCCAACGAATTTTTTACCTAAATTTGTTGGATGATTTAGAAAGAAAAGAGCGTGGTTCTTTTCCTTTGAAATTTTATCTAATCATGAAATTCCCTAACTAATCTTATTTTGAATTTACCCTTGTTTGAATAAAAATGAATTGACACTAAATTTTACTTTAACTTTGAATCGTTTAATTGAATTAAATTTAAGTTTACACTGTATTTGACTTTACCACTGATTTTGCACACAAAGATCTATTAATTTGCAAAAGAGAAATTAAATGATTCTACTGATACAAAGCAACTAACCTTGCGGTTGTAGTTGCTTTGTTTTAATTGATTTTATCTAAAATTTACACTTTATTTACCGGGAAAGGATTCACTCAATAAATACACAAATATAAAGGAAAAAAGCCATGTGGCATAAAAAACCCTTGATTTATTCCCTACAACTTTACACACTATTTGCCGCACGATTATATTTTTATTCGCACGCACGCAAAGATGAAAGAAGAAAAAAGGCACAATGAAAATTTGTATAGCCGCGGCTTAGGTGGGCGAAGGTGATGCGTTGATTCGCAATCGACCGTTCGTCGCTGTACGGAAACTTGTCCGCACCAGTAAAAGCCCCAGTTAGCTTTTGAAAAGAAAGAAATTTAGAACGAAATTTGATGTTCTCGCAAGAGACAAGACCGCTCGAGGCGATGTCACGCTTGATACTAACTATTTTTTTCGCGGCACTTGAAAAGTCTCCCTGTTCTCTCCCCCCTTTCGTCTATGAGCTGACTTAAGGGAGGTGAGAACAGGCGACTGTAAGTG
The DNA here is from genome assembly GCA_017163975.1 of Anastatus disparis. Taxonomy (NCBI): domain Eukaryota; kingdom Metazoa; phylum Arthropoda; class Insecta; order Hymenoptera; family Eupelmidae; genus Anastatus; species Anastatus disparis. Next base: position 1,482,542 of record JAFFSR010000401.1, on the reverse strand, counting down.
CTGCCGCTCATCATCGTTTTCGATTTTTACATAAATTTATGTTGCGACGCAACAGTATTTTAAGATTAGGTTTGTCGAGCTTGATATAATTTCCAATCCAAGTTCATAAAAAATTTACAAGTTTAAATGATTTTTTATTTTAACAAAAATTATTGTATTAACATAGCTTTAGTGCGGACAAGTCATTATATTTGTTTTTCTCATCCGTGCTGAGTAAGCGGCCTATAGCGCATGCGTTTTCGGGGTAGTAAGTAGCTAATAGCGCGCGCTGCGTGTGTTGTTTTTTGAGGGCGTGTGTTTCACAGCTATGTATAATATTATTTTGTATTAAATCACGTAAATACGTTACATTCTGTAAAATAATGTCACGCAAAAGCGTCAATTAATGTAAAATCGCAAAGGTTTATACAAGCGCAGCGCCCTCATACTGTATCTCATCGACCATATGATGAATTTTATACTCTATCTCGCTTTAACCTCTGACAAAGTAAATCGTATCATCTATTCTTGTATTATTTTTACATTAACGAAATCGTAATTATTCCGTATAAACGTGAAATTGGTGAACTAAAAGTATGTAATTTAATTACAAATAATAGTACCAAAAAGTATTGAAATATACTATTGCGAGTCAGTCGTACGGCAGATATGAGAGAGAGAGAGAGAGAGTCTCGGGCAATAGCGCTATACGCTACGCTCGTGCGCCAACTTGCCCTCGTGCGCAATAGTCAACTAAACCTTACTCGTTACACAATATACTATTAATTTACGAATTTAAAATGATATTAATGAAATAAAAAAAGCAAAACTTGATTGCTGTAGCTCCAACATCAGATAAATATTACGGAAAGAAACATAATGAATCACCCAAATTCACAATTTTATAAATTACAACTGAATCACTGGAAAAATAGTTGCATACAATAGACTTTTCCAAATTTTATGAGTAACGGCTTATAATTGAAATTTCAATGTCGGAACGATTCGGAAAACTTGAAACATTTATCAATTTTCATTTCATAATAGTTCTTAAACATTCTTTAAAGACCGGAAAAATATTTGTTCCGATTCTTTTAGAAATTTTAGGGTCATTTTAACGAGGATATAACTGATGATGATGTAACAAAATTCAACTGCAATAATCACAAATTTTCCAATCGAAAACGTTTCCATAAATAATTTCCATAACTTTATAATTTCAGGAAAATAATCATAATCTTCATAATTCTGCAAAAATGACGATTTATATGGACTTTTTCATAAATTTAAGTAACTTATAGAAATTTTCTCAAATTCAATTTACTTGTTTTTGTTATAAAAAACGAAAGATAATTAGTCTCAAAGCAGACTTAACGTAGGTAAATATTATTTTTTTATATACGCTTTTCTTATATTCGCCTTCATGTCTGTTTGCATGTTTATCTGTCTGTAATAAAATCTTGCGCGCTCGATTTCAGGCACTTCTTGACAGATATAAATTCTGACAATTGGCATAGACTTTGGTCTTGGATGACAATACAATAATCAGTTGTCATTTTGGTACCTGGACATCCAGGTCGATGATAATGGGTGTGAAAAGTCATCTCCGAGGAAGTATAAATGGGAAGGCTTTCTTTGGGTCAAGGCGAGTTTCTCGGGGGTTTTCAGGGTTGCTAAAACCGAATTTGAGATCAAACAATTGCCACAAAAGGATGCACGTTGTCCAGAATACGCATGGACGTCGTCTTCGAGAAAGTACAAGTGGGGAGGCTTTCTCTGGGTCGAGGTGGGTTCCCCGGGGGATTTTGGGGCTGCTAAAACCTAATTCAAGGTTTGAAAGTGAATCTATAATGCATAATAATGATTTAGGATGAAGAGGTCGAACTGGAGTACCAAGTCGCCGATAACGGATGTACCTGAGTGTAATCTTCGAAAAGTCTGGTTGCAATGTAACTCTAAATGATAATAAAAACAATTTTAACTTAAAAATAGAAAATACAAAATTTTAAAAACATGCTTTAAAAATAAAATACAATAATTGAATAAATAGACTAAAAAGTATAAAATAAATAAATTAACTTTTTTTAAATTTTTTAAATAATAGCGCTTATTACCTGTATATCGGAATGATGTTTGATGAAAAAATGTTAAAATTATTCACTAATTACAATAGTAATATGCTTTCTCGAAGTTAAATTTTGCTGGCATTATTCGAACGAAAAATTCATAAATTAGTAGGGATACTACCGCAAATTTATATGCGAGATGATTTGTATGAATGATCTTTATATATGGGTATCGACTACGAGTAAATCAACATATTTCATGGAACTTGCATGAATCTTAAACAATTGTTCTTTTAAAATCTTTTTATTTCCGAGTATTCTCCGACCTAATCAAACAACCTTAGAATCGAAATCTAAAAGAATCTCCAAGTTTCATTTGACGTAGTCCCTGCAAATATCTGTAAACTTCATAATCGGTATGGAAAATTTCAAAATTCATTCATGTAGACGATTTCCAGGTAGCCAGGATCACCTAGATATTGTGAGATGTCATCTCGGAAAACGTACATGTTATTAATAAATAATGGCTAAATTTCAAAAGATATTCTTGTAGACAATGTTTATCTTACTCGGAACATCCATGTTTGGCTAGATAACATTTGAAACAACTTCAAAGTAGTTATTAAACTATAAGTTGAATTTCAAAAGTTTTAGCTGTAGATGATGTTTAAGTTGTCATTAACACCTAGGTATCCAAAGACGGCGATCGTGGGTACCAGAGCATAATAAATAACTATTTTTTAAATATTGTCTACATCGATAAGGTAAAGTATGTATATATGTATATATATATATATATATATATATATATATATATAAAGTTGAATATGTGTTTGTATGTGTAAGCGTGTGCGTGTGCGTATGAGTTGAAATTAAATGTTCCATATAAACTTGAATAAACCTGTGTGTGTGCGTGCGATTCTACATGAAATGTCCCTTATGTATATATATATATATATATATGTTTATATCATGCTTGTAAGTCGACATGAAAAGTCCCACGTACATGAACGCGTGTGTGCATGCATGCGAATTGACATGAAATGTCTCATATATATAAACCTAAGGGTACTCAGATAGGTGTGTACAAGTTGTCATGAAATGTCCCATATATATATATATATATATATATATATATATATATATATATATATATATATAAACAAAAAAAATTGCGGGTAAACGTGAGCAATTTGATATGAAATAGACCATATATACATATGCAAAAACCTGTCAGTAAGGTCGTACATGAGTTGACATGAAGAGTCGCATGTATATAAAAGCGTGTATGCATGAATGCAAATTGACATGAAACGTCGCATATATGTAAACCTGAAAGAAATCGGATAGGTGTGTGAGAGTTGTCATGAAATGTTCCATGTATATAGAAAAGCCTGTGATTATGAGTACATACGAGTTGACATGAAATGTCCCACATATATATATATATATATATATATATATATATATATATATATATATATATATAATCCTGTGTGTGTGCATGCGTATTGACATGAAATGTCCCATATATATAAACCTGTATGTGCGTGCGTTGAAATTTACAGAAAAAATCCCATGTATATCAACGTGTGGGTGCATGAATGAAAATTGACACGAAACGTCCCATGTATGAAAACCTGAGAACTCGGATAGGTGTGTGAGAGTTGTCATGAAATGTTCCATATATATAGATAAGCCTGTGATTATGAGTATGTACAAGTTGACATGAAATGTCCCATATATATATATAATGCTGTGTGTGTATGTGTGCGTGCGCATTGGCATGAAATGTCCCATATATATAAACCTGTATGTGTGTGCGTTGAAATTTACATAAAAAATCCCATGTATATTAACGTGTGTGTGCATGAATGAAAATTGACATGAAACGTCCCATATATGCGAACCTGAAGGAACTCGGATAGGTATGTGAGAGTTGTCATGAAATGTTCCATATATATAGAGAAGCCTGTGATCATGAGTACGTACGAGTTGACTCGAAATGTCCCATGTATATATATATATATATATATATATATATATATATATATATATATATATATATATATACATATATAATCCTGTGTGTGTGTGCATGCGCATTGGCATGAAATGTCCCATATATATAAACCTGTCTGTGCGTTCTAATTGACGTGGAATGTCCCACGTATGTATGTATGTATGTATATATATATACATATATATATATATATATATATATATATATATATCAACTTGTCTGTATGTGTGCGTTTGGGTCGACACGAAATGTTGCATATATATGAGCCCAGGTGCGTATGTATGTGCGCGTCCACATCTGTTTTTCTATATACATATATATGATAAAAATTCCTTTAAAACGTTTAATTAAAAAGGAATTATGGAATTTTTAATTAAAGCCCTCGAATTCACAAATCATAATCATAACTGACGCTCTTTCAATTCACGATTAAATTTTGATTTCTTAATTGAAATTTATTCAATTAAGAATTCCTTTTGATTTTGGAATTAAAGCCCTTTCAATTCACGATTACATTTTGATTTCTTAATTGAAATTTATTTAATTAAGGATTCCTTTTGATTTTGGAATTAAAGCCCTTTCAATTCACGATTAAATTTTGATTTCTTAATTGAAATTTATTTAATTAAGAATTCCTTTTGATTTTGTAATTAAAGCCCTTTTAATTCACGATTACATTTTGATTTCTTAATTGAAATTTATTTAATTAAGAATTCCTTTTGATTTTTTAATTAAAGCCTTTTCAATTCACGATTAGATTTTGATTTGTTAATTAAAATATTTTTAATTATTAATTTAAAAGGAATACTTAATTAAATAAAACTCTAATTACGAATTCAAAAAGGATTTGTGAATTAAAATTTATTTAAAGCCCAAAATGATTTAAATATTTGCAACCCTGGTACCGCCTATTCCCCCAATTACTGCTTTACAGCAGTTGTATAGAAGAACACAACCGACGGAGAGAGTGGAAATTGACGATTCTTCAAGAAAAAAACTGCATTTAGTTCAAGCAGTTCCAGCACGAGTTCAAGCAGTTCGAGCAGTTCCAGCTCGAGTTCGGTTTCGAGAGGACAAAAGAGACCAAAGAAAAATGATTCTTCGGTTTCAAAAAAACCAAAAACAAACGGTAACTTTCGGTTTATTTTTCTTTTTTTTTTAATTATATAGAAATAAATTTAATTTTTTCATTTTTTCTTTTTTACAGATGAAGCATCAAATAAGAAGATGACTACGTCCATATCTTCAGAAGCGATTTCGTCCACCTCTTCAAGTTCAAATAGGTCTACCTCTTCGGCGAATAAAACGGAATCAGTCAGTAGAAGAGACAAAAATATCTACTTCATCAGGTAAATAGTTATTTTAAAAAAATAAAATTATTTATTCTACTCTTTCATTATATTAAATTTAATTTTTAATATTTTTCAAATTTTTTATTTTCAGACGCAATCTCATCCACCTCTTTGGCGAGCAAAGCGGAATCTTCAAGCAGCAAAAGATCGGAAACGGCGACCTTTTCAGCAGGTAAACTGTTATTTAAAAAAAAATATATTTATTTTAAACAATCATATTTTATATAATTTTTTTAATGATTTTTTTTCAAATTTTTCTGTTCAGGATCTAAAAAAGCAAAGCCATTCTCTTCAGCACAAGAATGGATGAGGAAAATGGGACGAGAACTAGCTGAAAAAAATAAAATTAGAAAGTCAACAGTGCAGGGTCCTCAAAATTCCCGAACACCACCACCAACAGACTCAGTCCAGGATCCTCAAAATTCGAGAACAACACCTCCAAACATCTTAGTCCAGAATCCTCAAAATTCACGTCCACCACCTGCAACAGGTCGACCACGGATAATTAAGGAGGAAACATGGATTAATTTAGAATAACATCTATATATTTTTCTAATTATTTTTATCATTATTCATTAATTGTAATACTATGATTTAATAAAACAAAAAAAATAATAATAAAAAATAAAAAAAACAATGAATTTAATTTAGTTTTCCAGTATAAAAAATGAATATGAAAAAAAATAAAAATAAAAACAATAACAATAAATTAGTCTTCCTTTTCTCTAAAAATATATGCACATAAGTAGATAGATAGTTATTAGATTAGATTAGATATATTTTATTTTGTAACATATATACAAAAAAGTACTAAAAAGAACGAGTATTACATAAAAAATATTGCACAGTATGATATCACAATCTTAAGAGATAGTAGAAATAAAAATACTACATTAGTAAGTCAACAGGTTAAATTAAACGTACTATCACAGATAAAAAAAAAATACCAAACAAAAAATAAATGCACGGAATGAATATAGACAAAAATATGCTAAAAATCAGTGCAATTAATTGATACATAGAAACAATTTATTATCTTTGTCTTATTTATATTTAATAATAATTTATTTTCTGAAATTTTTAACTGTTTAAAATTAAACTTGATATTTATTAATATTTTATTTTCTGAAATTTTTAACTTTTTAAAATTCCTGATTAAAACCATAAGAGAAATGAAAAACGAGAATCATGTTTTTTATTCAATTTAATTTATTTCCAATAAAACTTTATACATTCATCATTATTAGAAATTTTATCGACTTCATCTTAGCCAAATTTAGCATCTAGGTAATCATGTAACCATGTGCGCATCGAAATAGCATTAATAACAGCGCACATTGGTTTTCGTCTTAAACAGAGGTCGTGGTTGAAACATGTATATCGTGTACAATTCATTATTCTTTCTAATGATGGGCATCCGAAGTCTTCAATGTTGCTGATTGTTCTGAAAATAAAGAAGAGAAGGTAATGTAAATTAAAGTATATACAACATGAAAAATAAAGTATTATAAAGTATTAATATGGTTAAACACAGTATGATAAAGTATTAAAATAATTAAAAAAAGTATAAAATAGTATCAAATAAGTATGGAAAAGTATGAAAAAGTATCAAACAAGTATGGAAAAGTATAAAAAAGTATGAAACAAGTATGAAAAAGTATAAAAAAGTATTAAATAAGTATGGAAAAGTATGTAAAAGTATCAAACAAGTATGTAAAAGTATAAAAAAGTATCAAACAAGTATGGGAAAGTATTAAGCAAGTTTGAAAAAGTTTGAAAAAGTATTAAAACAGCATGAAAAGTATGAAAGTTGAAACATAAATGTATTACTTACATATTTGGTGAAAGATTAGTTAACCATTGCGCTTTTTGCTCACCCTTGACGAATACTTTCTTGACTCCTTGCGAACAAATTTCAAAAATTTTTTGAAAACGATGGTAAGGTACATCTCCAAAGTTCCATTGTATTCCATGGTGATACTTTTCCAGCCAGTGCGTCGTACTTTTTTCTTCTTGACTCAATTCTCTCCGTGTCATCGGAGGTTTGAAGAGATACGCAGTTGGAAAAGCAATTTTTATAAACTTTAGAAAACTCACTTCTTTAAAAATAAAAGAATCCCCAGACATGCCTTGAAATCCTTGTATGTCACAAATATAAACGTTTTCTTCAGAAAATTCTAATATTGCATTTTTAATCATTGCACCATAGTCACGGGTTCTAGCCATCTTACAACTCTGAATTTCTTTCAGTGAGAAATGATTTGAGAGACTGAATAGGAAAATTTTTACAGTTTTTGGATAGTTTAAAAGAAAAATTTATCCCTTTCTAAAAATTTTTCCCTTCTTTATTTTCCAAATTTTTCTTTTCACTATTGGTGTATCTCTAATGGTAAATCTCGAAATTTGCATCCCTTATTAAATTTTCTTTTTATTATTGGTAGAATATTGTAATTTGTATCCCTTCTTAAATTTTCTTTTTTACCATTGGTTGAATCTCGAAATTTGTATCCCTTCTTAAATTTTCTTTTCTACTATTGGTAGAATATCGAGATTTGTATTCCTTCTTAAATTTTCACTAACTTTTCCTTTTACTATTGGATAAACCTTAAAATTTGTATCCCTTCTTACATTGTTTTTACCTATAAAAAGCGAAGCTATTTCTTGGATGACTACACTTCGTATATAACAATCAGTGAGATTTATTCTTAAATATTGTGTGGGTTAGAACTGTTACTCTAGTCATTTTTTACTTAAAGAAAGTAAAAATGACTTCAATCGATTTTTTTGAACGTCTCGTCCAATTACTTCGTGATACTTTACGAAGTATAAACGAATTGAGCAATGATGATATTCATTATTGGTTAGATATGTGTAATTCTGCCGTCATTAAATTAAACGAAAAAATCGTTCGACCTAACCTCACAAGAGGAGAGAAACGAAAATGTCAAACTTGTAACCCATCTTTCGTGCATGCAAGTTCAGTTAAACAAAATCTTCATCACGGAGGTAATCTACAATCTGAAGAAACAGAAGCTAGAGTCAAGCGGCGAGACGCAGAGTCAGCTTTCCAAAATCGAATCAGAACTGCTGTAGTAGTAAATATTAAACATGTGGACATTCTGAGTTTTTTGAGCAATGCACAAAAACTTTTTAAAGTTAAGGTTCAGGCGTGCTTAGAAGAATATAATGCGTTAAAAATAAATTCTGATTTCATCTCTGAATTTTCTGTGCAGAAAAATACTAAGTAATTAACTGACACAAAATACTTTATAAGTTAAAGTACTATAGTATACATGTCAACAGATTTAGAGGAATGGTTTAAAGATAATATCAAAGAGCCTATTCTTACGCAAATAGAAGAATTTCAGGAAAAAGATTAAGGATGAACTTTGAAGAGTATAATAAGTTTGTGTATTAATATGAAAAAATATTCTCCCCTGAAGGGTAGCTCTTACATTCCTCTTCCAAATTTTATAGAAAATAAGAAAGCGTGTTTTAATGTTCGCAATAACGACAATCAGTGTTTTAAATATGCTGTACCATCCGCATTATATCCTAGTGACAATAATCTTCAAAGAGTGAATCATTATCTTCCACATAATAATAAACTGAGGTTTGATAAAATTGAATTTCTAGTAAAAATTGAAGATATTCCGAAATTCGAAAAATTAAATAATAATATTTCAATAAATTTATACATGTTGAAAAAGTATGGTCCGAAGTTTGAAGTATCACCGTGTCACATTACGTCTGAAAAAAGGAACATCATGTCAATTTGCTCATTATTCAAGATTTCTACATAGATGAGTATGAAAAAAATAATGATGCTGATCATGGAGGCATGCCTCAATATCATTATGTTTGGACTAAAAACTTGTCTCGACTTCTGGGTTCTTAAGTGTCTCAAAGCAATATAAAATCTTACTATTATGAGAGGCGTTAACAAATTTTTTATAGTAAAGAAAGATTCGTAATTCATGAAAATAATTGTAAAAATTTAAATAAATGTCGAATGAATTTGCCCGACTTTAAGAATAACATTCTCAAATTTGATGATTACACCAAGAGTGAAAGAGTTCCTTTTGTTATTTATGCAGATTTAGAATGTTTATTGAAACCTACTGACAGTGAGACGGCTTTTAAACTTCATGAAGCATACAGTATTGGATACTACATGAAATGCAGTTTTGATGATAAATTATCTTATTATAAATCATACAGAAGGATTAACGAATGTGAAGAAACACCTGCAGAATGGTTTGTTAGAGAATTAAAATCAATCGGTGAGAAAATTGATGAACTCTACAAAAATCCAAAACCAATGAAACTTACAGATCTAGAAGAATTGATTTTCCAGAGGTCAACTAATTGTCATATATGTAGAAAACCAATACGTGCCAAAGAACTTGCAGTACGAGACCATCGTCATCTCACAGGACAATAAGTTGTCTAATTGGTTATAATTGAATAAAGAAAATAATTCTGGTTATTTTACGTTTATTTCTTTTTAGTTTCAGAGGTGCAGCTTATAATTCATGCAATTTGAATTATAAGATTTAAAGATTCATTCCTGTTAATTTTCATAATCTTTATTATGACACTCATTTTATTCTGAAAGAAATCGGGACTTCTACATTGATGAAGGGACGAATGACTCTAATACCTCATAATAAAGAGAAATACATTTCTTTCACAAAATAAATGGATAATAGTGACATCAATTTTAGATGTATAGATTCTTGGCGTTTTCTACCATCATCGTTGGAGAAGTTTGCATCGTATCTCAAAAACGTGCCAATAGCAGTGAGAGAATTTCATACAGATGGATTTACAGATGCTAAGATAAATCTTCTTAGACGAAAAGGTGTATTCCCGTACGATTTTGTGGCTGGATTGGATAAATTGATGTCTACAAAGCTGCCAGAAAAAAGGACTTATAATAAAGGAATCATATCATAGAGATAAGTTAATTTTTCTTCTATTTTTGCTTTATATATTTTAACTTTGTTCTCATATTCTTGTATAGCTTTAGCAACTTCTATAATTATAGAAGATAAGTAATCAACTTCTTTCTGTTGGATATTATTTAGTAAATTAAAACTAATCGCATCATTTGGATGATTAGCCTCTTCTATATTGCGAAGCCGCATTTTTTCTATATCAAAATTACCCTCTGATGTAAAATTGAATCCAATACCTCGAGGACCACGACTCACTTGCAAGCCCTCAAGTTTTCTTCCAAACACATCGAGACTCATGTTACTACTATTGATTTCAAAATTGTGTACGTCAATTATATGTCCGGCTTCATGTAGTTCCTCTATAATTAATTGGATTTCATTGTTGTAATTATTTCCAGCAGATCGTTCGGCTATTAATAATCGTAGTCTCTCAACAAACTCATTTGGATCATCCCAGTAGACTAGATCTATGGAAGTATTCTTTTTTGCTATTTTATATTTAGGTATGAGAGCTCCTCCCCTGGAAGACATTCTACTGCGATCACTGCGGAACATTGGTGCTATGATTTTCGAATATTTTCTACTCTTCGAAGAGCATATATTCTCACTTTTGCTATGTCTTTTTCTATGGGCATTTCTTGCTTCCAGGATAATGCGATAGTTCTTGCGATCTGTTGTACTTAAAGGATTATCATCTGGTTCTTTTTTAAAAAGCAATTCCATTAGACCACTGCTTTTAGGAAAACTTAAATCTTTCACTTTTATTATTTTATCATCGAATTGAATTTGTAAATCACCCATCATGTATACCCCACTGACTTTTTTCACTCCGTATATGTTATCGATTTTGCTGCGGCTTCTATTTGGCATTGATAAAAAGTCTGTCGGTTCAGTTTCTTTATGCGCAGATACAAATGGTGAATATATAGATTTGAATGATGAATTTGCAGAATTGAATGATGAATTCATCATTGTGCTATTCATCGGAGAAAAATCATCGCCATTACAAGCATCATTATCAAACGCCGGACCCGAGTTATTAACGGCATGTCGGAGCTGCAGCAATCGAGTTTTGCTTTTTTTATTTTATCGATATCTTTTTAAATTCTTAAATTAAACAAATATATCGACTTGTCCGCACTAAAGTTATATTAGTACAATAATTTTTGTTAAAATAAAAAATCATTTGGACTTGTTATTTTTTTATGAGCTTGGATTGGAAATTAGATATCAAACTCGACAAACCTAACCTTAAAATACGATATATTGAAAGTTTTTATTATAACTTTGTATGTATAATATTTTGGTGGTTTTCTTGAGTTGTCCGCACTAGAGTTTAATCTTACAAATTTTTTCTTTATAGCAAAAAAACTCAATTAAACGCATCGTTTATTTTTAAGTTAAGATTGGAAATATTATTAGAAGGCGGACAGCTTCGTCATGCTCTTAATATCGTTTACAATATAACTTGATTCATCGAATCTCAATCTTTTTTTTGCCGATTTTCTGTTACTGTCTATAGCCAAAATGTGATTAGAACGTGACACACTTTCAGTTGTCGAATCGACAAACTTTTCAAGTGGTGTAATAACTGGTTTTAAAGTATCACCAATAAGCTTTTCAAAATTATCTCTCTCCTTTTTTGATAAAGAGTATTTTTTTTTTAATAGCCTCACGTGCTCGTAAGAGCTTGCTAAGAACATTTTTTTCTTCCTTAAAGTCAGGCATGCTGACAAGATACTGTCTACAATCAAACTGCAAAGATTAGGATTTATACTTCCTTTCTAATAGCAAAACAGTCAAATCCTTTTCTATATCTACCATCATTCATTGCTCTATCTTTGTCAATAACAACAAATCCATACTTGTCATTCTTCCAGCATTCAGTACAAAGATTTCGAAATTCATTTGAAGTTTAGTCAGTATTCACATGGTCTTCATAGATATGTTTAAGATTATCATCATCTTGACGATAAATTACCATCAAATTAATATTGTCCCTGATCAGATGTTTCGGTATATGAGCATATGACTGACATAGATAAAAGTTATCTACACTTTTGTGTCTCCCCATACAGAATAAAGCACTGACGTTATCTTGCTTCTCACAAGCCAAATCGTCAAAAATCATAATTGAATTAGGTAGGGCTTCATCTGGAGACACTACAGATGCATGTTCACTAAAAGGTAGATATGATATACCTTTAATTGGCTCTAAAACTTTTTGAAGAAATTGGTATTTCGGTTGATTTAAGGATTTAGAGTATACATACAAATTTTCAAATCTAAGACCATTAGAGTGTGTAAGTAGAGCCAATAAACTATTAGTTTTTTCACAGTTCGATGGGCCACAGAATACTGCTCGTATATTAACTGGAAGTAACTCTCCGTGTCACTTTTTTTTCGTTTTCTCAAAATCAAAGTTTGCGACGGGAAGTTTGACGTTTTGCTCAGTAAAATCCATGTTTACGTAACAAAGTCAAATCTAAGATTGACCTTTTTAAAATATAAACGCTTGTTTTATATTGTGATCATCTGTTGTAAATCAATTGCTCGTACACAAATCATGGAAGCACCCTAAGGGTAAAGGGTTACTTGATAAAGTAATCAATAACTTACCAATTGAAATGCATATTCCTGGATATCAGTATTGTGGTCCCGGAACAAAACTGAAAAAGCGTTTAAAAAGAGGTGATACAGGTATCAATCCACTTGATCAAGCATGCAAAGAACATGACATATCTTATTCTGATGAAAATACTGATCGAAAAGTAGCTGACATGAAGCTCGCTGATAAAGCTTGGCATCGTGTTAGAGCCAAAAATGCTAGTCTTAGCAAAAAAGCAACTACTTTTGTTGTTGTAAATGCTATAAAATTAAAAAGAAAGACAGGAATAAGTGTAAAATTGAGTAAATTAGTAACTGCAGGTAAAAAATCATTAAAACCAAGTAAACATTCTCGCAAAGCTATTCAGTCGGCTTTAAAAGGTGCACGTGAAGTTCTCAAAATCGTTGGTGGTAAGAAAAAAATTATCATTCCACGTATTCTACCTGTTCCATCAAAAATAGGTGGCGCTCTGCCTTTTCTCATACCATTGTTCGCAGCACTAAGTGCAACTGGTGCTCTGGCTGGAGGAGCTGCTGGAATAGCTAAAGCAGTAAATGAGCCTAAAGCTGTACAGAAAAATGATGAAGAAAGTAAGAGGCATAATAAAAATATGGAAGCTATTGCTCTAGGAAAAGGTCTCTATCTTAAACTATATAAAACTGGAATGGGATTATTTATGAAACCTCATATCGGTCTTGGTCAAGTTAAAGAAAAAACTTCGATTTAACTTTGCCAAATCGTGCACTGACTGACTATGATCTTATAAAGTATGCTCGTATGATGCAAATCCCATATTTTCGAAGTGTGTTTATATGAGAAATAATCTACCTTCTGATGGCCCACGGCCTAACGAATCTGCTATAGTTAACTTAGATGATTTTAAAAACAAAGGCACTCACTGGGTATGTTATCGAAAACGAGGTTCTGAAGTGATTTATTTTGATAGATTTGGTGATCTTAAACCCCCTACAGATCTCATGTTATATTTTAACGTAAAAGAAGTGAAATACAACTAGAAAAGATATCAGAAATTTGACTCATTTATTTGTGGACATCTTTGTCTTTAATTCTTGTCTGAAAGACTATAAAAGAAGAGTTTTCAGACAAGCAGGATCATTCTTTTTCAAACAGTCATGGAAGATAGTTTCACTTTGAGTCTTTCAGGCAAATCTTGTGTCTTAGAAGCGTAACATTTCTCTTCAATAGAACTACCACAGCATAAGAATTTTGTTTTGGGTTTAGTTGAACTTTTAAGATTCAACTCGATTCCCAATGTTGACGATTCGAATAATAAACTTTATATAAACGGAGAGAAGATTATTACTATTCCTACTGGCAGACATGAAATTGATGCTACTAATCAATTTTTGCAAAAAAATCTGAAATCTAAAGAAATTGAGTTTTCCTCAAAAGCTAACAACAATACTCTCAGAAGTGAGATGTATTGCAGTCATCAGATAGATCTTAGACCTCGCGATTCAATAGGCAGTCTTCTCGGTTTCACTCGTCGCATTCTTCATGAAAACATTTATCACAGCTCTGATTTACCTGTGAGGATATCGAAAATAAACGCACTCAGAGTAGAGTGTAATATTACTACAGGTGCTGACATCAACAACAAAAAAGTTCACACGATCCATGAGTTTTTCCCAAAAGTTCTTCCAGGATATAAAATCATAGAAGTTCCATCGCATGTCATATATTTACCACTCAATGTTAAGAGTATAGATCATCTTTGAATCCGAATCGTTGATCAAGACAGAGATTTAGTGAATTTCAGAGGAGAGGAAATTACTATTAGACTTCATATAAAATCTGTATAATGGGAATCGTTTACAATTCAAGTGTGCATATAAGAAAGCCATCATGTCAACCCACCATCAGTCGTCCGAAGGTACTCAAACCGTTAACACGGAAGAGCATCCAGTTACCAAAAGCATAGGTCTCAAAGTACGTGGAAAAAGATAAATTGTATCATTCTCTGCTGCTTTCAGAAAAATGGACGAAATTCTAAGCATTCAATCAGGTGTCGCATTCGATGAGTCTATTGCTCATTATGAGGTTTACGCACATCAACCATACTCCACATTAGGTTTCAATAACAGAGATAAAATTCGTATTTCTATTCAGCATCAAGATTAATGCCTCTTACCATCATGTAGTATGTGGAAAATTACAAAAACCAGATGGACAAGCACTAACTAAAACTAATTTCGTTAACAATGGCATTTGTCATCTGTTTGATGAAATTCGATATGAACTTAATGCTGTAGTGGTAGATAAAAGTAAAAATGTTGGTTTGAGTAGTCTCATGAAGGAATGCACTTCATTTAATCCAAATCAAACTCTAACATTGGAAAATGCAGGCTGGCTTGGTGTTGAAGAAGGAAACAAAATAATTGTAGATGATCATGAAAACTTTGACGTTTCTATCCCTCCAAGTATGATTTTAGGCTTCGCAGAATATTACACGAAAATTGTTGTTAATATAAAGCATGAACTCATTCTCACAAGATCAAGAAATGACCTGAATGCTATAATACAGGAAGGTACTGTAGCCAACAATGTAACCACATATGAAACTTATCAAATAAAAATATCAAAGATAGAGTGGTTAATGCCATATGTTATTGCATCAGATAAACAAAAAATCCAGCTGTTAAATTTCATTGGCAAAGATAATCCTATTTCTATAAGCTTTTGATCTTGGGAGTTATTTGAATATCCTCTTCTTCCAACAACAAATAAACACGACTGGACGGTAAAAACTTCAAATTAATTGGAGAAACCACGTTTCGTAATTCTTGGATTACAATCGGGAAAAAAAGGTTCAAAAACTAAAAATCTCAATCTTGACATATCTAAGAATCAGTTTGCTATTCTCTATGATATGTATACTAATATTCAGAAAAGCTATTACGGAAGAGATCCACAGCCATTGTTGACAAAGTCTCAGTTTATCAACTTTGAACCACTCATAGTTATTGACTGTTCACGACAAAACAAATCTCTAAAGAGCGCTCCTGTCGATGTACGTCTAGAATTTGAGTCTTAAACTGACTTTCCAGCTAATACTTCAGCTTATTGCATGATCTTACACGATCGCATCGCTTAGTACAATCCTATTAGTGTAGATGTTTGGAAGCTTGTCTGAATTATCTTCGCTTTTACGTAAAAAAATTAATATTTTAAAATGGAATATGCGGTAGACATGATTGGTTTTAAGCAAATGAGTGGTGAATATGTTCTAAAGGAAATAGCATTTTTCATGGAAAAGGCTCTCTGACGAATTGCAAGAAGAAAACATTCGACTCAAACATAATTATGGAATAGCCTGGAACACTGATGGACTAGATTACTCTCAAATTGCAGACTTACTCCGTGAACATTTACATGATGCTACAAAAATTTTTGTTATTAATGAATTCAAACGAAAATGGTTGCTAAGATTCAAATTTCCGGTTTATAACATCAACAAATACGGATATCTATTAAACCCATCTTTTAAATGTGTTATCGTGTGTACAAACCATAATCCAATTCATAAGACTGTCTGTGCACTACACAATGTCAAACTCATGAAATTATTCTATCTCTCACAAAATCATTTGTAAGAAAAAAAAAGTAGAAAAAACATGATAGGCATCTTAGATCACATTCGGATTCTAAAACACTTGGAGGAGGGAGGGGGATGTGCTAGAATCCGGGTGTGCTAGAATGCCTATAGCCTATCTACTGTCGGAGCTGCTGAAAATAATTTTTGCTTCATTTTATTAATGTCTTTTTAAATTCAATATTTATACTAATATAATAACTTGTGCGCATCAAAGCTACTGTTTGTTTCGTTTAAATCTTATTATAAATATAAGAGAAAAGAAGAGTGGAAAGAGAATAGAAAGGAAATAAAGAAAAATAAGGTTCGGTTAAGACAGAAGTTTTTATATTGGATTAACGAGTAAGTAAAAGGTTCGATAAAATAAAACCACGTTATAAGATAAAACTACTACATTATTTATTCTAAACCAGGAAATACATATAGATACGTAAAGAAATTAATCGGTCACATGGAAAAGGATGGAGAAAAAAATATTTTATAACACTCGGAGCGTAAAATGACCATTTTACGGCCCTCGTGTTATAAAATAGTATATGCACCGCGTGCGCAATGTACTTTCGCAATCGTGCGAGCTTAGCTCGCACGCGCCGCAAAAGTACATTTTGCGCACTTGGTGCATAAGGTACTATTCTGACAGCCAATATCGATCGCAAAAAAAGAGAAATAAGGGGGTGGGGAATAAAACAAATCAATCACGTGTCGGAGAGAAAGAGATATCTGCCAACCTCAATATACCTTCTATTTACTCAACTTGACCACGCGTTCGGCGCATTTAGAGCTGCCTCCAGTAGTATATGCTCTAAAGTAGACACATCCACTTTAGTAAAAGGTACTACTGACTTTCCCTTTCATACGCTCTCGAACTCAACACGCTGAGTTAGCCTCAAGTCTCCCACTATGCCTGCGCAATCGAAGAACCAGAACACGTGTGTGAAGCATATTACATTTAGACGATCGCACAAAGGCAAAAAAAGCGCCAACAGTCAAATGAAAAATCATATAAGCTTGCTATTTTTTTATAAACTTGGAATAAAAATGAGATATAAAGCTCGACAAATTAAACCTCTCAATAATACGCGTTAGAAGTTTGTAAATAACTTTTCGTATATAGTATTTTGGTGTATTCTTTAAATTGACTGCACTTAAGTTTAATCTTACAACTTATTTATTGTAGCAAAAAAATTCGATTGAAGGTACCGTTCATTCATAAACTTGGAATGAAAATATTATTATAAGAGCACGAGCTTCGTCATGTCCACTTGAGAAACTGCAAATAAATATTTCTATAAAAGAATCTCAAAAGTTTCAACGAGATGTTCTTTTTAAAACAATATTTCAGGGAAACATTAAAAAAAATATTTCAAAGAATTTATTTGAGAAATTTATAGAATATTTTACTGTTGTAGTATAACAATTAACATATTCGCAAATATATACACAGACACATATTCACATTTACTCATCAAGTCCCATTTACATTAATTCTTATTATAAAATATATTTTTGTTTACATGAATATATATGGGTATATTTCTGGAAATTTTAAAATTTGTGAGGCCGCACAATAATACATTTATAATACAGTGTTAGGACTTGCGATAATGCAAAACAAAAAAAGACAATCTGCTCCTTTATGATATTATAACAAGTCTAGCCATATATATACAACCTCTTATTTGTATCATTATTTTCTTAAATTAAAAAATGAGTGTAAAACTTTTAATTTATGATTTTTTGCAAAGGCCATCACTTTTTTACTGAATCAAATAATCGGCTGGGTATTTTTTCTAATATTTGTGGGCATGTAAATTTTAAGAAAAAAGTAAATTAAAGTGCGTGCATTCTGCTAGTAATGCACAAGAAATATTTTTTAAGTGAGGCAATATTTTTTCAGAATAATATAAATATTACTTTTTCGAACATAACTTTTTTACCTACTATTTTTACTCAATGAAATTTGAGTATTGTATTGCGTACTTGATACTCAAAATAATTTGACTAGAACGAAGAGCATGCCTATTTTTTAAACGTTTGTATAAGCTTTAGAAAATTAGTGCATCACTGAAAACTCGTGAGTAAATATTTTTGTTTTGAATGGCGCATTGCGAATTTGACCAATACTGCACTTTTACATATGGAAACTCAATATACTAATCATAAACTTTATGTCATAGATTCGTTATTTTCAAAAATTTGTTTTAAAGAATTAAATTTGATAAAGTAATTTTAAAATTCGTCGCGAATTTTCAATTTGATAAATTGATTAACATGTATAGGTTTACATGTAAATATATGTCAAAAAAGAAGTCATTTTGTGAAATGAATAACCAAATTTTCTTATGTGTTTAAAAGTTACAAAATAAAGATAAAATAGATTCAAAATGCGTGCCTCAAAATTTTAAAATTTTTTTTTATTATTGTCTAAAATTAAACTTTTCAGAGATAAGGCTATATATATAGCCTTAGGGTGTCGCCAAACCATCCGTCCACCCCTTTCAAAATGAAAGTCATTGATTATTAACTAAAAATGAGGATGAATATATAGTGATGGATATAAGCTTATGCCCGATCAAATGGTGATATTTTGAACTTCCGGTTTGAACCGGAAATGGGTTTTTTGGACCGGAAGTCAATAATTCCAAATGGAACACGGAAATTATTATGGTGAAATTAAATACTAGGGTAAAAAAGATAAGAGTTTTGTAGGAAACATTTTGTTCAAAAATGCTTATTTCGACCTCAAAATGACCTTTAAAATTGAAAATTTTTACAAATTTCTTATATTTATTCCTCAGAATTGAAGTTAGCAATAAAAAAGAATGGATTTTTTTAGAGTAAGTAATTTCTGGTCTGAAATATCCATTCTCAAAAGTGGGTCATTGTTACAAAATTTCATAGTTTTTCTAAAAAATTACACTTAAAAGACCATGTAAAATATCTAATTCAATAATTTTTCGAGTTACTCGAAAAAATGTTTTTAATACAAATTATATAACAATAATATTATAATATTGGACGTTTTTTTTTAATTTAAAATACGTATAATACAAGCAATTTTTTATGAGCATCAATATTCAATATCAACAAGTCCTTAATAAGGATATACAATTTTTATTTAACCTAATTAAATTATTTAAGAAGGGGCCGAACTATCTGTCTTTGTCTAGTAGCGTTTTTCATCATTTATATAAACACTATCCGGTATAACAAGAAAAAAATAGCAGCCCCCGCTAGATATTAGTATAATTAGTAAATTTTGTAATAACAACCAAATTTTTTACCGCATAGTTTTTGACTAATTTAAGACCTACTAGCAATCTAGAATGTAACCAATCTTTTTTTGGTAGGTCTCTAATTATTCAAAAACTACGCAGTGAAAAAATTTGGTTGTTATTACAAAATTTACTTATTATACTAATATCTAGCGGGGGCTGCTATTATTTTCTTGTTATACCGAATAGTGTTTACATAAATGATGAAAAACGCTATTAGACAAAGACAGATAGTTCTGCCCCTTCTTAATAAAGAATATCTTACACATTGCTAGGTTTTTACAACTATTAGAGACAATCAAAATTAGTAAGATAAATAATAGTTATTTAATTAGTTAAAATAAAATGTAGAAATTGAAAATTAAACAATCTCTTTGTAAGATTTTAAAGTAAAAGTTATTAGAAACTAAATCTTACTACCAGATTACTCATCTTAAAATTTTTTATAATTTTATTTTGTTTTCTTTGCAAATTGTACACATTAAAACAAAATAATTATAGCCTGTTAGTAAAATTAATTATTAAAAAAAATTTATTTCGCCAAAATTTAAATTTTTATTACTCTTTGTTTTATTAATACGCTATAATCGTTTTTTAACACTTGCATTTTAATACAAATTTAACTATTTTTGACTAAAACTCATAGAAGAGACACATTCTTAACATTCTAAAGAATTTATTGCAACGTCAAAAGACAGAATAAAAGTTAAAATGAAGACAAAAAATGCATAATACGATTATTCATAACTACATTAAAAAGTTAATCATATTAACGGGATGTCGGAGTTGCAGAAATCGAGTTTTGCTTTTTTTATTTTATCAATATCTTTTTAAATTTATAAATTAAACAAATATAATGACTTGTCCGCACTAAAGCTATATTAATACAATAATTTTTGTTAAAATAAAAAATCATTTGGATTTGTTATTTTTGAGTGAGCTTGGATTAGAAATTAGATATCAAACTTGACAAACCTAACCTTAGAATACGATACATTGAAAGTTTTCATTATAACTTTGTATGTATAATATTTTAGTGGCTTTCTTGAGTTGTCCGCACTAGAGTTTGATCTTACAAATTTTTTCTTTGAAGCAAAAAAATTGATTGAACGCATCGTTTATTCATAACTTAGGATTGAAAATATTATTAGAAGGTGGGCAGCTTCGTCATGCTCTCAAGGGGAGACACAAGTAAAACTGCGTTTTTCAACAAAAAAATGACGTTTTTTATTTTTAATTTTTAACCCATAGCATCTACAACGTAATCCATGCGTAATGTTGTTCAAAATCATCTGAAAAATCTATAAAAAAATTTTCAGCCTGAAATATTAAAAACTGTGAGACTAGTTCCTTTTTAACTGCTGCTTGGTTTACTGGTAAATGAGGCAGCAGCTAAAATGGAACTAGTCTCACAGTTTTTAATATTTCAGGCTGAAAATTTTTTTATAGATTTTTCAGATGATTTTGAACAACATTACGCATGGATTACGTTGTAGGTGCTATCGGTTAAAAATTAAAAATAAAAAAAGTCATTTATTTGTTGAGAAACACAGTTTCACTTGTGTCTCCCCTTAAGCAGTTTTCGCCTTTATTTTTACTCTTATATTGTCTTTTAACGTTGCAATAAATTCTTTGGCATATTAAGAATGTGCCTCTCCTACGAATTTCAGTCATGAATAGTTAAATTTTTATTAAAATTCATAATTTAAATGTAGATAAAGTAGAACTTTATGTCGGTATGAGGATTCCCCGCTATAAAAAAGGTGTATACTTCTGATCATTCTCAAATTTTTTAAGTATGATTAATACGATAAAAACAACAGTTCAAATCTACTTTGTTATATGTAATTATCTTTATTAAGAGGAGGTCACGTATCTCTGTCCTTTTCTAATCAAAGAAATGATTTTTTTACAAAAACTAATAACTTTATCAAAAAATGAAGAGAAAGCTGCATCTTGTATTAGAAAAAGCAATATTTTCTTTGATAAGAAAAAATTAATTTTATTGCTTCGTTCTCAAGAAAACCTTGAAAAACCAAATTGTCCACCCTAACCTCTATGATTTAAGTTTTTCAAGGTTTTCTTGAAAACGAAGCAATAAAATTAATTCTTTCTTATCAAAAAAAATATTGCTTTCTTTATTACGAGATGCGGCTTTCTCTTCATTTTTTGCTAAAGTTATTAGTTTCTGTAAAAAAACTCAATTCTTTGATTAGAAAAGGACAGGGATACGTGACCTCCTCTTAAGCTGTTTGACTATTTTTAATTTCTTTTGTACGTAAAAGTAACACATTAAAAATAGTCTAACAGCTAAATAAAGATAGGCACATGTAACAGAGTAGGCTGAAACTATTGGTTTTATTGTATTGATTATACTAAAAATATTTGAGAATGATCGAAAGTATGCACCCTTGTTTATAGCTCAAGAAACACACGCAAAAAAATCTAAAAAAGAGTGTAATTTTTGACGTAAAAAATTATATACCATGAAGAGCAATTTTTCAATCTATATCAAAGTTTAAGTCTTAGAGCATATACTACTGGAGGCAGCGCTGAATGCACCCTGCGCGTTGTTAGGTTGGGAAGAGAAAGATATACTAAGGTTGATAGCTATCTCTAATTCTCAGTCATGTGATAAGGGAGTAGGAAATAAAACAAACCAATCACTTCAATATACCTTTCTCTTTCTCAACTTAACCACGCGCTCGGCACATTCAAAGCTGCTTCCAGTAGTATATGCTCTAAGGTTTAAGTACATATTCTACTCCAAAAAACTAGCAATTCAAGCCCTTATTGAAGTGTATGCCCCCCCCCCCACCTTCAAAAACTTGTACAAAAGACTTTTTAATTGTTATGAAATCGACTTCTCAAAATTAAAAAGTACTCCAGAGTTGTTCATATTACCAAGTCATAAGCATAAATACAATTTTAGCCATTAGAGCAATGTTATAATTCTAAATTTTCATAATTATTTTCTCTTTTAATTGATCAATCACCTTATATTTTTAATATTCCTATGAAACACTGGTAGCTTGAAATTTTTATAATATTTTTTACTTAGAAAGTTTCTTATTTTTTTATTAAAATTAATTTGAGAACAATTATATATAACTTTTTGATTATAATAACCATTTAATACATATAAAGAATTTTTAATTTATAATTCTCTAATTTTCAAAATTAAATTATTTGTTTCAATTTCAAAATATTATAACAACTAAAATTTTCATCAACACAATTTCAATTATACTTCAAAAATTCGATAGTTTATTACTTATAATATATACACATCTGCCGTTAAGAGTATATTTCAAAATATATACGTCAAACGACAACGTCAAATATTTTATCATAAGTGTTAATAAAATAAAAATTTTATATCGAGTTGGCATCATGCTTATTATGTTACTATATAAAGTAATATATGTTTTTTTTATTATTAATGATAACATTTTCAGATCGTATTCAGATGAAAATAAGAATATAATTGATTCGTATTCAAAAACATAAAAAATTTGGCAATGTACAAGTTGTGCACCCAATTATTTTACACAATAATAATTATGCACCGAAAAAAAAAACTAATATTTTTTTCACAAATTATCAAAAGATATTTTTATTATATTAGAATAAAATAGAATTTATTTTAATGCCAATATTCTTATGCACGTAAGAATAATGAATGCATTAAATTGAGCACATAAGATTGTGCACACTGATTTAATAAAATTATATAGATGATTATTGTACACAAGGTTAAATATTTCAAAATAATAAGATTATTAATTGTACACTACAGATTATTCACAATTTTTAAACAATATTATTGTACACAGTTTACAATTTATTCTTCAGAAAATACCATTTAAATGTTCGGTGTAAAATTATTGCACACAACATAATTTATTTGTAAATAAAATGATTTTTTTTATTTTGCACAATATATTTTAAACAATATTTTTATGCACAGGTAACACATATTTTACACAGTTAATTCCATTGTACAATAATTGTGCACATATTTTTTTTTTTTTTCTCTATTTACTGACTAAAATTTTGTTGTCAGCCTTGCACCAATTACTAATCATTAGTTATTACTATCAATCATTACCATATTTTAAAAATCGCTAAAAACTAGGTATATTTAGCTAAATTTAAGAAAAAAATAGACAAACTTAAGGAAATTAATACTAGGGGTGTGCGAGTAGCTCGAACTACGAGTAACTCGATCAAATTACTCGACTCGACTCGAGCTCGTCCGAATCGAGTATTAACTCGAACTTTTCGAGTTACTCGAATTTATCGAGTTACTCGAATTTATCGAGTTACTCGAATAAATATAAACTACTCGAATAATTCGAGTTACTCGAAAAAATATAAACTACTCGAATAACTCGAGTTACTCGAAAAAATACAAACTACTCGAATAACTCGAGTTACTCGAACAAGTCGAGTTACTCGAACGAGTCGAGCTACTCGAATGACTCGAGTTACTCGAATGACTCGACCTACTCGAACGAGTCGAGTTACTCGAATGGCACGAGTTACTCGAATGACCTGAGTTACTCGAATGGCCCGAGTTATTCGAGCGAATCGAGTTACTCGAATAACTAGAGCTACTCGGATAACTAGAGATACTCGACTAACTTGAAATAAAACACTATATGAATACTAGAAGTAGACTGCTATCTGATAATGTAGAAAAAATAAGTTTTCTTCATTCTAATATTAAGATAATCCAATAAAAAAGCGATTTTCTAATTATTATAATAAAATGTAATATTATTTTGTTTGTTACCCTACTCTTTGAAACAATTAATAATTTTTTCATCTTTGAAATGTTCGATTGAAATAACTCGAGCTATTCGAGTAACTCGGGTCATTCGAGTAACTCGGGTCATTCGAGTAACTCGAGTCATTCGAGTAACTCGCATTTTTTTCGAGTAGTTCGTATTTTTTGAGTAGTTCGGATTTTTTCGAGTACTCGACGATCTAGAGTACTCGACTCGAACTCGAAGAAAAAACTCGACTCGACTCGAGCTCGAATATTCGAGTATTTGCACACCCCTAATTAATACACACTTTTGGTAAATTTTTTGCTATAGCAAATATATTTAGCAAAATTTTAGCTAAAAAATAGAGAAGAAACATCTGTCAGCTTTGTCCAAATTAGCGATAATTAATACTCTTCACTCAATCGGTAGTACTTTACTTTGTATTTGCATAAATAATTTACATCTAATACGTATTTTCATGCATATATCTCGCTGAAATATTTCAGGTAAGGTTCCATCCAAATATTTAAGTAATTAACCCTAGTAATACGTTAAGAGATTTCACCCGTCAAGTTTTTAATAATTAGCTAGAATTAGTATTTATATATCAGGCAGATTTCTAGTTATTTTTCAGCTGAAAACCTGATAAAATATCAATTAAGATAACTGTAAGAAAAAGAAGAGCCAAGCACGTTTGTGTTTAAACATACGCTATATGAATAATCTTATACGATTTTGCTGTGCGATTCATAGTTTGTAGTTATTTTAGAAAACATTTAGTCAAGTTATTACACCATTTTTTTATGGGCCTGTGGTATTATATTTATGTTTTCAATCTTTTATCAGTAAATTTTATCTCAATGGTTTTATATAAAAAAAATAATTTCTATTAGTGTATTTCTATTTTTTTTGAGGTATAGTATCTATCTATCTTTGGGGTTTAACCATCTACAGCCTATTTGGCCTAGTAAGTGACACCTCGACCACCTTTGTGTTCCTGTGTTTTCGCGTTCGAATCCATACCTCATTTTCCCTAACTATGGTATACATAGAGACTTTTGCATAATAAAAGTTGATGCGTTTTAAAAATGCACCACAAGGTGGCTCGCACGCATGATTTTTTTTGAAACACGCACAACAAATATCAAGGCGAAGCTTATCTATGTTTTTGGACCCGTTGTGCCTCACATTTTGTAAAGAGTATGCATCACATTTTCTGATGCAAAGTAAAGAGTTTGTCGTGCGCGCACTATAGTTTTCAGCACACGCACGCCACCACGGTGCGCATACGCATTATTTTTTAGAACGTGGCGCGCACCACATTTATTGAGACAAAAGTCCATCTGTGTAGGTGGTGCTCGATCGTGCAGGCCTACTTAGGCGGGGAGCATCGCTCAACCCATCCTTTTTAGCGCATCGGGAGCTCAACACCTACCCGGCAGGACGGTTCGGCTCAACTATAATAGTGGAGCAGTCGCGTTCTGCCTTACCGGCCCTCGAGTGACTTTCGTCGGTTTTTGTTAAAACCGAAAAAAGTTTCTCGGGGGTGGTCCACTATGGTATCAGTGAGCTCGGGACATCTGCGTGAAAGTCGGATGCTCTAGCCCCTGAGCCATCGCGGCTCTAGGTATAGTATAAATCTATGTTATTATATTATGATAACTTTAAATTTGTTAAATACATTTGTTCTTCTTTACTTATAATCTTAAAATATTTTTATCTAAAAATACGCTTAAAGCTCGTTAATTTTATTATATATTCTTTGATTGTATTCAGATAATATTTGGACAATGGTTGATTTGGCTTAAATCTTAAGAAAACCCTCTCTGGGATGGGTAAGTGTATATAACAAATTTGGTACTGTAGGTACCCTTGTGCAAGGATACCTAGACCGTATTTGCCACACCTCCTGTTTACATTGTTATGTGGTCAGCACGCCTAAGCGACTGTCACACAAAGCAAGTCCAGCTTGAACGTGCGTACGATTCTCGAGCAATCACCCATCTAAGTACCAGACGTGGTTAATGCTGCTTAATTTTGTAGATCGCTTGGCGCGCGCCGAACCACTCGCCAATGTGGCGATTCATTTTTTTTAAACAGATTAAATTTAACGCATATATAATTTTAAATGGTTTAAATTTATCCGTCGCTTTGCGTTAACAGTAATTTTTAAAATCTTCAATTTTTTTGATTTATTATTCGTATTTTTTGATAAATTTACAGATTTAATATTTTTCTTTTTTAATAAATCTTTGGATTTATCATTCGTGATTTTTAGAGTTTTTTTGAATGTATATATATCAATCAATGGCCTGCACATGACGCAGTAGCAAATCAGAAAGTAAAGTCATGGCCGCACGCTATCGTCAGTTGATATATCTATACGTGAGACATTTTTTAGATTTATTATTAATTAAAGTGGTGAATTTTCAACTAGTTCTGAAGAATATTAGTATTATCCACTCGGACATAAAATAGATCCACTTGCCGTGCATTTGCCACTCTCAGCTTCGCCTCGAATGGTATTTCCACGCACGGTAGAAAGATCTATTTTTTGCCCTCATAGATTATTTATCATTTGATCATTCAATTCTTTCTTAGAATGGGAGTAATTCTTTTTGATTTCGCTCAAATTTTGAGAAATTATTATAGCAGCAGAAATATGAAAATAGCCTAAATTTTATAGCTCAACGCTTATAATTTTCATAGTTATAGGGAGTCAATAAAAGTTCCTAAGAAATTTTATAGATTTTCAAAAACTTATAATTTTTAAGGTTTGATAACCAAAAGCTTGAAATTTTATTAAATGTGAGCTGAGCTCTAATTCTCTCTTAATAACACTTATAGGACATCAAAAATAATTTTTTAATTCTCTGTGAAATATGTGTTTTCGGCTCATTTTTGCGTCCACGAAATAGTACATTCTAGCTCGCTTTTCCGGGTATAAAATTCGTGACCCGCATTAGTCATTACGAAGTTAATATCGATACACGCTTCTTGCGTGCCGATACTGACTGAATAGTGAGCCATGCGCATACGCAACTTTCATGCCCATTTTTTTTTGTAAAGATTAATATAGGAAGGATATTGTCCTCTATATGATTAACCTTTTTTATATGGTGAAGTCGAGGGAGCCCAGCCCGGTACCCGTTTTATACATTACATAAGGCTAGACTGTCAGACCCACCATACCGAAAACTTTGACTACCGATGGATGGTCAGCCACTTTTGTGACCAACAATCAACCGATACTCAATGAGGTCGGATTTTTTAAGAGTCACGATAAGGGTAGCACATACACTAATTTTCTTTCGATAAAAAAGTCAAAGGTGCCTGGCCAGGATTCAAACCTGTGCCCACCGCTTTGTAGGCAAGAGCTATATCCTTTACGCCACCACGCTCCTAACTTTCATGCCCATAAAAGCAAACCAAAATGTGCTGTTTCTCGCACGTAAACATGTGTTTCTCATTGAAAAATAGTATAGCCACCACAGAAGTGACAGAGATTTTGGTCCCTCGTGAGACTTTGTCGCTCTCGCTTTGCTCAGGGGACATACTTATACTCGGACCATAATTATCTATTTTGCGTCTTTGATCCATAATGTACTATTTCTTTCTCGGACCGTGTAATGAATTTTCACGTCCTGTATATAGAGCGCGAAATACTAAATTTTTGAGCTATGCCGCGAAATAAAAGTGTGCATAAGAATTTACAGAAAAAAATTTTCAACGGTTCAAATGGAGTTGAATTAACAGAGACAGTGCTTTGCATTTGAATCTTGTATTTTCTTCTAGCTTGGTGATATTTTGTCTTATGTAAAATCATAAAAAAGCCGCATCCATTCGGTCTAACATTCGAGTGTTTCAAAGTTATGAATTTTGTCCAAATTTCAAGACATTTGA
This sequence comes from Anastatus disparis, assembly GCA_017163975.1. Classification (NCBI taxonomy): domain Eukaryota; kingdom Metazoa; phylum Arthropoda; class Insecta; order Hymenoptera; family Eupelmidae; genus Anastatus; species Anastatus disparis. Next base: position 1,453,987 of record JAFFSR010000401.1, on the reverse strand, counting down.
AAAAAATCTTTACATTCACGCAAAGATGACATTAGAAACTTTACGGTGCAGGAATTATGGATTTAAAGGTTCATCAAGTGATCTTGGGAGTATGACTGGAGTAAAATAAGCCCAATAGGACTTGAAATAAAAGTAATTATGTCTACTTTAACGTCATTTAAGGTAGCATTTTAAATATTTTAAAATTAATTTAAACATTAATAAGAAAATTGTATTTCATTTTTCAGGGTCCAATATGTATATCCTCCTTAAGAAAAAACAGCTTTATATTAATCCTATTAATTAATTGACTCGTATAAAGTAATTTTTTTTTTTTTAAAAACAAAATTTATTAACGATTGTTTTCTAATATAAATGAAATAATTTTTATTTTATTAACTACATTAAATGAAAGAAAAAGTAAACATTTAAGGGCATGCCCATTTAAGTATGTGAAATTTTTTCTTATCTATCCAAATCGCTATGGCATACATTCTCCCTATGCGGAATACTGAATATGTTTATATGACAAATGCAGTTGTATTAAATGTATAAAGTGAACTACAGAACCTGTTGGATTGTTTGCGTCGTTATAAACGGAATGTTAGTATTTATCCTTGTTATATTTAACCTAGGTCTTCTTCATATATAATTTTCATTATCTATATTTTTTGCCAAATGAAACTCCAAAAATTCGTGTACATAAATTTTAAAAGCGTTTTTCTCTTTTTTAAACTGAGTGGCACGATATCTCAAGAACTACTGAATATATCACAATTTTTTTCTTTATTTTATTGCTAGGTAGATAGATAGATATTTATTTTGTAACAGTTTACAAAAAGTGTATAATACAAAAAAAATAATACATAATAAAATACAAAAAAGATAATACTGTAACGTTACGTGTAAATATTGCACTCATGATATCACAGTCGATTTCCTAAAATTAATAATACTCTACTATATAAGTCACTTTTCAGAGTGATATCACAGATCATTACAATAATAAAATACGCACATAAACATTAATAAAAATAAAAATAAACAAATCTGTCGATTTAATATCTAGGTTGGTATAGCTAGGTTGATTTTATTAGAGGACAGAACAAAATAATGATGATATTAATTATTATTTTATTTTTTACAACACTGATGAGTAAGTAAAAGCGCGAATACATAAAACTTAAATTTGTATATCTTCCATTTCTCCAATTTTTTTTATTGGTTTTGTAAGTGCAACTTTCAACTAATGTAATTTATTGAATAAAAATTTTATGATAATATTTACAATTGTTACAGTGGAACCCGGTTTGATACACTTTTTTGAGTCAGTCATGTTTTAGCATAAATTTATTAAAAGATATTTGTAAAGAAAAGGATTATATCCCCCACTATCCAATACTTTATTTTAATATTTTTAATTTCGATTAATTTATGATCATAATGTAAATAATAATGTTGAACATATATTCAATTATATGTTCAACATTAGAGTGAATACAAAAAATTTCTTCCAATACTCAATAACAGGATATATTTAAAAAATTTTCTTTCCCTGATAACTAATACTTTCATTATTGTACATAATAAGAAATTATTTTTTACTTGATTTATTGTTTTTATTTGATTATTATCAATGATTTTAGTCAATTTTTATTTTTTTTTTATCAATGTATGGGGATAGTTTTTTTAATTAATTTTTAAATAATAAACGTCTTCAGCTATTAAGAATATCCGATGTTCGTGCGTCGTTGGAATGGTGTGCTATTGATTGCTGATCGTCACTTTTTTTAAATGCACACAACTTTTTTCCTTCAGATACTGTTTGCCTTCAGTCGTGCTACAATAATTTTGTCGATTTTAAGGTTAAAAAAAATGTTATTACTGTTTTTGTTAATATAAAAAAATAAAAAAGAAGTATAGAATGCAACGACTGCCTGGAAAGCAGCGCGATGCTTTCCGATATTTTTACCAGGGCTATATTTACTACGTTGATGGCCGAAATACGTTGGAATATGGAATACTAAGATGTTGTAAAAGGAATCGACAGTGTGCAGCAAGATTATACGTAGAAAATCTGAATGATTTAGCAAATGCGATTATTACCGAGAGTGGACGTCACTGCCACGAGGGGGACAACTTATTATTATTAAAAGAACGATTCATCGAAGAGTTAACAAATCAAGCAAGAACTACTTTCGATTCTTTCAGACAAATCTATAATTCAGTTATAGATAAGGAAATGTAAGTACTGTTTACCAATTAAATATTATTATTACATAAAATCATGTTGCTTTATATGAAAATGTTTGTTGAAAATCATGATTTTTCTCATTACAGCTATAATGAATAGCGAGATAATTTGAGGCACTACGAATTTTATTTAACTAAAATGCAAAAGGCACGAAGAGAAAATGTCCCTCCTGTGCCAAGATCTCTCGATGAACTAGAAGATATTTTGACGGAATATCCGCCAATGCAGGAAATATTTAGAGGTTGTGCACACGGCACAGATGGGTCTGTATAAATTCAAAGTTTATTTAAATCAATCAATAAAAATTTTATTTCAATATTCACCTCTCCATAAGTTATGAACAATTTAGATCAGACCAAGTTTTTCATACGTATTTGTCGATACTTAATCTGAATCTATAAATTAAATATAATCTTATGCAAAAAAATTTATTTAATTAAAAAAAAATTTGTATTGCTTTCTCATAGAGAAAGCATGTGCATTCAACTCACTTTTAATCTTGTTTAATTTTTAAAGAAAAATTATTAAAAACAAATTTAAAAGAGTTACAATATTAATTTCAATTTCAAACTGAAGAACAATCACTATAAAGCACGTTCTTATTTCGTATTTCCTATTCCTCAAGGCTCTCGCCTTATCGATAGCTTTTGCTTTTACAATGTTTACCTTTAGTTTACGTAGCTCTTTGAGATCAATGACGCGATTTCAAATTAAGCGTATTCCAGGATTAAAAGAAGAGAAGAAAAAAAATATGAAATGATGATGTAAAAGGGCGTCAGGGATTTCATCATTTTTTTTGTTATTATTTTATACTTGTAATTAGTTTAATCGATTGTCTTCAATAATCGAAGTGCGACAATTTTTTATGAAATTATAGTAAAAATAATTCGTTTGTGATAAAAAATCTAAAAAAAAAGAAGGGAGAGAGAAAAAAAGTAATAAAAAATTTAATTGTTTTAATCTTTTATTATTGATTTTCGATGTAAGTTTTTTCCATGCAATTCGTTAACAAACGAATTCACAAGAGTTATAACCTCAAATTATTGTCGATTATCAATTGTGTAAATATTACATGCTCAATTGCGTGGATGAATTTTTTAATGGTTATTATCGCTTGTATATGTTATATGAAATTTTAAGAGTAAATTTTAAACAATAATAATCACACGAATGATTTTCAATTGATTTGAAAAATACGTATTGAATTACGTTTGTTAGTAATGAATATTATTACTGAAATAATTTTTCGATACATCTTGGAGCTTGAAGTTAAATACAAAACAAATAGTGTAATTGGTGAATAAGTATAAACAATAATTAAACATTAAATATCAAGTATTTTCAATGTATGATAATTTATAATATTAAATATTTACACAGAGAAAAAAATTTTTTAATTTTCTCATGTCAAAGAACAACGTGACATATAGTATCATGTTGAAAGCTCATTAAAACAAATCAAGTCGCGCCTTTAATCTAACATTCGGCTCTCTGTCTATAAACTTTGGCACTTTAATACAACTTAAATACGATTACAAAGAAAAGGAAAAAAAAAGTAAAAGAGATGGTCACTGGCGCCTGACTTATTTCCCCCGTTTAAATAAAATAAAAAGCACTTGCTCCTTATAATCAATGTCGTAAAGCACCAATCTTTTTTTTCTCTTTTCCTTTTGCTTTCTCATAGAAAAGCATTGTATCAAAAACAAAATTATTTTCTATTTTTTCATTAATTTGTACATATCTGGACTCAGGGAGTCTAAAAAAGTGTTTCCCAGTGTGTGTGTGTGTGTTCGTTACGCCAATTTTATCTTGAAAACTACTCGATGGATTTGTTTTCAGTTTTGCACACAGTTTAGTTTTTTGTCTAACTTGGGTGAAATAATTGAAAATTAATTTTCTTAGCATAGTTTTTTTTTAGAGCTTTTTGAAAAATAAAAAAAAAATTTTTCATTTTTTTTAGTATTTTACGCAAGCTACCCGAACTATTTGCCAAAAAAAGAAAAACTTAAGAAAAATTTTTAAATAATATTCATTTTCCATTTTTCTTCTGTTTTACGTAAATCACTCCATGGATTTGGTTCAAAATTTATATGCAAATAATTCGCTATTGTCTGAAGAAAACGATTTTTTGAAAACTAATTTTCTCAGTGCAGTTTTAATTTGAAAGCATTTTAAACATTTTCAAAAAATATTTTTATTTATAATTTATTTTTTATTTTACGTAAAGCATTCGATGAATTTTCTCCCAAATTCGCATACAGTTAATTTGCTACTTCCTGAAGAAAACAAGCTTTTGAAAAATAATTTTCTTAACGTAGTTACAACATTAGAGAATTTTAGAGAAAAGATTTCAAAAATAATTTTGATTCTTTTTTTTTATTTTTTTTTTATTTTACGTAAAGTACTTAATAAATTTGTTCTAAAATTTGCATAGAAATTATTTGCGACTGCCATGAAAAGGGAAATTTTAGAAAATTGAATTGAAAATTAGTTTCCGTAGTGTAGTTTTATTTGAATTGAATTTCAATAAAAATAATTTAATTTTAATTTGATTTTAATATTTTAATTGAATTTGCATAAGAATTATTTGCAACTGTCAAAAGAAGAATGACTTTTGAAAACCGATTTTCTTAGCGTAGTTTTAGATTTAGAAAATTTTAAAAATTTTGAAAAAAATCTTCATTTTTCATTTTTATTCTATTTTACGTAAAATACTCGATAAATTTTCTCTAAAATTCGAATACAAGTTATTTGCTACTGTTTTATAAAACAAGCTTTTAAAAAATAATTTTCTTAGCGTAGTTCGTTGATCACTTCTTCTGATTTCAGATTTAACGCTCTTACTAACCCTTTCCTTATTTTCTCATTTCCTCTCTGTCCTTATACTCACTCTCATTCTTTTCCTTCTCAATTTTTTTTGAATAGAAATTATATGTTTTGCACATTTAAATCATATTTAAAAAAATAAAATGAAAATACTTTAAATCACTGCGCTAAATGAGAAAGCATTGCACCAAAGCACTTGGTAGCGTTTTTTTTTTTAATTCCTTTATTATTTAAATAGAAAGGAAAGAGAGATACGGTTTATATGACTTAAGAATCGATTTCTAACGACAAAATTATATCGCAAGTCATAGTTGGAATAATTTTTTTTTGAAATTTAACACTATTTCATGAAAAGGCATGATTTATTTAATAATATTACTTAGAAAAATGTATGATGTAATTAAATAATTTTTTGACATCAGGGCGTAAAATTAAATTTTTTATGTCTATTCTTAGAGGCTAAAATAGCTTTTTTTACCCAAGGGCAATAAAGTAGTTTTCTCATAAGTGTGATTGATTTTTACCCTGTTTCCAATAAGAAATTTACTTTTCGTATCTTAGAGCTATACTGAATGGCGTGTGAGTCGATGTATAAATTAAGTAATGGGTACGTGGTTCAATGAATTCATGGGTGGATTCATGGAGCGATGAAATGACGACTCAATGGTTCGATGGGTGTATCGATAAATATGACGATAGGTCGATGAGCGGATAAATAATTATGGTGGGTTGATAAACGAATATATCGATGGGTTGATGGACTGATGGGTGGTTAGATGAATTGGTTGATGGATTGATGAGCGATTAGATAAATTTGTTGATGGGTTGATAGGCCGATGGGTGGATAGATGAATTTGTCAATGTGTTAATGGGCCGATAGATGAATTTATTAATGAGCGGATAAATACATTTTTCGATGGGTTAATGGACCGACGAGCGGGTAGATAAATTTGCTGATAGACGGATAGATGAATTTTTCGATGGGTTGATGGGCCGATGGGTTGATGGATGAATTTGTTAATAAGCGCAAAAATAAATTTTTCGATGGGATAATGAGCCAATGGGCGGATAGATGAATTTGTTGATAAGCGAATAAATGAAATTGTCTATGAGTTGATAGGTCTATCGATCAATGGGTTAATGGGCCGATGGATTCATGGGTAGATGGGCTAATTAGTCAATAAATCAATGGGTCGATAGGTTCATGGTTCAATAAGTTTATGGGTGCATGGATAGATAGGTTGAAGGGTACGTGGATCGGCAGGATAATGGCTCAATGGATTCATAGGTCGATGGGTCGTCGGGTTTGATGAGTTGATCTGTCGATGGGTTCATGGGCAATTTGTTTAAATTAAATGATTTTTAAGATATTTTTTTATAGTTGGGGGCTTCGCCTCCCAAACCCCATAGCGCCGCTACGCCGTTGAACCCTGTTCTCCTTTCGGACCCTACGGCTTCTTGCTGAGGCAAATTTGACAGTCTTATTTTCACATTTTCATTTTGATTTTATCATTTATTAATGCCGCTACACTATGTATTATTAATAAATTTATGTTTAATGTGGCTGAATTGGACGCGCTTCGTGTATGAAAAAGTAATATGTTATCCACCGAAGTAGAGGTGTTATTGCCCTTGTCTTTATTGTCGTCAAACTCGACTTAAGTTAAAATCATCTATTTTACTCCGTTGGTTAACAATGTACTATTAACAACCAATCTCAGTGTATTTTCATTAAATCTTTGGTTTATACAAGTAGAACTTTATTTATACCAAATTTCTTCAAATTTATTTTGTAGATCCATTGGTTTAATATTTATCCATCCAATTATGATGGATGCTTTGTCACAATGTACCCAATTATTCTGCGATGGCACATTTAAAGTAAATATATTTTGTTTATTACATCAATATTTACATTGAATAGTTAAAATTTTCTTAATAAATTATAGATTCGACCACGACAACCGCATTGTGCCCAAGTATTCATAATACATATAAGGAAAATTGATTTGGTATGTATTAATAATTTATAGTACATTATACACCGCGGGAATAAAGTATCCTAAGTACGCTCTAAATGTAGTTGACGCTCGTAGCAGGGTGTTATGCACATAAAATGTGTTTGGCTTATTTAATTCTTGATAAGAATACCGTAAAGGACGTAGTTCCTGATCAGGGCGTAATTTCTGATCATTGTTTATTATAAATCATAATCTTTAAAATTTTAGTAGGAAAAACCTTTTTTTAATTTATGAGGAAAAATAGATTGAGCGTAAGAAATGCTTCGTTTGTGTGAAAAAGAATATACTTTTACTTTTTTACATGTAAATATGTGATCAGAAATACTTCTTAGGTGATCAGAAATTACGTCCTTTACGGTATACGAATTTTCATTACATTGCACTAAAAGTGCGTGAAAAACCTTAAGGGGACGCTGTATCTCTCTATCCTTTTCTAATTGAAAAATGTAAGTTTTTTGAAAATCTAGTGATTATTGATAGAAATTAAAGGTTGTCCGCTACTTGTTTAGTAAAAAGTAATATTTTCTCTGATGAGGACCAATTAATTTTGTTGCTTTTTTTTCAAGTAAAGTTTGACATACTTACAAAATCCTAAGTAAGGCTAGAGAATACGTTATTTAAGTATGTCAAACTTTACTTGAAAAAAAAGCAATAAAATTAGTTGGTCTTCATCAGAGAAAATATTAATTTTTACTAAACAAGTAGCGGACAACCCTTAATTTCTATCAATAATAACTAGTTTTCCCAAAAATTTACATTTTTTAATTAGAAAAGGATAAAGAGATACAGCGTCCTCTTAATAAATAATAATTTACAACGCTACAATTGATACATTATGCAACTACAGAGTAAAGTTGCATATTTCTCCTGAGGGGAAGTTTACGATCCGGGTGAAACGAGAAGAGTAGATTCTCAAAGGAGAAAAAGACTTTACTCTCTTGTTGCATATTTTACTTTATACCTACATTAACCGCAGTCACTATATTAATTTCAAAAAAGCACACCTGATTGAAGCAATTAAATATAAATTAATTAAATAATCACATTGTCGTGAATCATAAACATAAATTGTCTTAATAAATATTTATCGTTCGGTGAGAAACATGTGTTTCACATGCTTTTGTACGCTCGAAATAGGCTTTCTCCAGAGGGAGTACTTTTGAAAATCATTTTTAGGGATTCCCAGCAGTTTTTGTACTCATTTCGTCAAAAACGACGGAACTGTACGATGCAAAATGGCAAAAACTATTTGAGTTGATACCCCAATTACAAGAAAATGTGAAGACAATTACGTCCGATTTTGAGAGGGCGCAAATTAATAGCGTTAGGAATAACTTTCCGGAAGCAAGAATATCTGGATGTTTATTCCATTATAAACAGGTATTTTTTTTTGACTTTGCTTAACGGGATGTCGTAGTTGTTGGAATCAACTTTTGCTTTTTTTATCTTACTGATATCTTTTTAAATTTACTATTTGGACAAATATAATGACTTGTCCGCGGTAAAACTATATTAATACAATAATTTTTGTTAAATTAAAAATTCAATTTAGCTTCATATTTTTTTATGAACTTTGAATGAAAATTAGATATCAAGCTCGATGAACCTAACCTCAAAATAGTATATATTGAAAGTTGGTTTATAACTTTTTATGTATATTATTTTAGTAAATTTCTTGACTTGTCCGCGCTAAGGATTAATCTTACGAATTTTCTTACTGAAGTGAAAGAATTTGATTTGACGTACTGTTTACTCATGAACTTTGAATAAAAATATTATTAGGAGGAGCAGAACTACGATATCCTCTTAAGCACCCGGTAAAGAAGATTTGACTTCTCAAACGTTTCATACCATAACCCGTGTATAAAAATATTTATATGAGTATTAATAGAATATTAATGATTTTTAAATTTAATTTTAATCATATTAATTATTCCTTTTGTTTTTTATTTGATATTTTAATGTAATGATTTTAGCTGGTGTTGAAGCGTCAAGTTTTTATTTCATTAACCTCTGTTTAATGTGATTGTTCTTTGACATATTGAACGAAACATAATAGCATCAGTGATGCCATATTGATTTCTCCTGAGACATATTGAGTCTCAATATGTCTCAGGAGGACATATAAATCTTGTAAAGAGTCAAGGAGCACGTCTGAGACATATGCGATGCCAATACGAATTTAGCTTGCTCTTTACACACTGACACGGATACGGCCTACGAGGACATAAATATATATATATATATATATATATATATATATATATATTTCAATATAAATTTATGTTTAAATATTGCAGGCTCTAGTGAAAAAATGGGATGGTTTACATGTGCCTAGTCAGTTCAAGTATGTGTTAGAGAAAGCATATGCCATTGCCCATTTGCCAGCGAATTCGATACGAGAAGGAATGACATACTTAACTTCGCTGGTAGACAATTTAGCACAAACAAATATTGATAACGCTACTATCAATAAACTGCAAACATTTAGTGCGTATTTGAGGACACAATGGCTACCATTAGCTGAAGTTATGTCGGTTTATAAAAAACCAATTCGCACTAACAATGCATCAGAAAATTTTCATATGCATGCTAGCAAAAGTATTGGAGTTAGAAACAACATATACAAAATGCTAGGTAATCATTTTACTATATTGAACTTTCCAGAACAGGTATTTTTCCGATTAAATTACCTTCAGATATGTACTTAAATTATAAAGTTGTGTTGACCGTGAAGTTCCCTTAAACAACCTTAATGGACCTTCAAGGTCAACATGACCTAATATGCGAGATAGTTTCTAATAATATAACAATACATACGTTTAATTTTCTTTGAAATTTTTAAATGTACTTTTAACTAAAAATTTTTTAAAATATATTTTCATTATTAAATTCTTAATTATAACTACTTTATTTTAATTCTTGAAATATTTATATTATGATTAAGTCTTCATGTATACCGAGTGTTACAAAAAGGCTCAAACCCCCCTACAATTATTCAGGATGAAATCTTATTTAAAAAATAAAATTTTATAGTTAAAAAACCATTCAGCAATGACTTTGCCTTTGACCTTGAGTCTAATCAAATAAAAAGTTTTTAATTATATAATCAAACGTAAAATTTTTAGCTTTCTCCATTTATAAAATAGAAAATAGCGGTTAAGGTAAATACCGCAAAACACGATCACTTCGAGAAAATTAAATTAAATTAAATTTTAAATAACAGAAAAAAATGATATGTATTTAATGCTTTTTCATTATTATAAAGAAAGATCCTAGCTTTAAAACGAATAGGAAAATTAATTCTTTGTATAAACAAATTTGATGTGAGAGGATTTTTAAAAACTATTTTTTTAGATACCTAAAGTTAATCACTGAAATCTGTATTGATTTATTTATGTTTAAAATTGTATTAAAAAAAAAATTGATCATGTATTGGGTACTAATCGCGTTTTGAGGTCTTTACTTTATGATTTAAAATTTTAAAGCTGTCTTTCAGTTGGCCATTGAAATTGGACTCAAGATCAAAGACAAAATCTATGCTGAATTGGTAACTTGAAAACATACAAATTCTCTTTTATTTTTTTTCAATAGAGGGTCATCCTTAAGAAGGGGCCGAACTATCTGTCTTTGTCTAATAGCGTTTTTCATCATTTATGTAAACACTATCCGGTATAACAAGAAAAAAATAGCAGTCCCCGCTAGATATTAGTATAATAAGTAAATTTTGTAATAACAACCAAATTTTTTCACTGCGTAGTTTTTGAATAATTAGAGACCTACCAAAAAAAGATAGGTTATATTCTAGATTGCTAGTAGGTCTCTAATTAGTCAAAAACTATGCGGTAAAAAATTTGGTTGCTATTACAAAATTCACTAATTATACTAATATCTAGCGGGGGCTGCTATTTTTTTCTTGTTATACCGGATAGTGTTTACATAAATGATGAAAAACGCTATTAGACAAAGACAGATAGTTCGGCCCCTTCTTAAGAATTGTATGTTCGGGTTTTTTTAGAATACTATATAATGTAACATTCAAATATTATTCTATTACAAAAATTTGTAGATGGTATGTCGAAAGAAATGAGAAGAATGGCTCTGGATTATCGGAGAGCAGCAAGAGGGTTTCAAATTCGATTTAGTCGGCCACGAGATTTGCAAATTGCCGACTTAACAATCTTAAGAGCTGAAAAAGAGCTTGAAGCAGGGCGGTAAATTGATTCCAAAATTATTTTTGAAATATAAAAGCTGTAACACGTCTAAAATAGAATTTTTTACTAATATAACACAATGTTCAATATTACATTAATAGTATCAATGACCGAAATATTGATCAGAACAAGTTAACTTTTGTTGATAAATAGCTTATAATAAATTATAAAAATTATATGAATTTATTTTAATAATATAGTAAATTACAGTTATACACTTTTACAAACGGAAATATAATAATATTTGTTTATTAATAGATATACAACAATAGATTTTCTGGACGTTATTTCTGGTTTAAGAAGGTTTCATTTTGCGAGAGGTAAGTTGAAAATATATTTGATTTGAAAAAAATAACAAAAATAGAAAATTAAATTGTATACATCTATTGCATAGAAAAAAAAGTACATTTGTACAAAATAATTCTAAAAAAATTAAAAAGTTTACCGAAAAAGCAAATTAATATTATTATTATTAAGCAAAATTAGAAATTAAGCAGAATCAACTAATCTAATTTATTCTATCATGATTTAAAGTAGTTGATCTGAAAGATAACAGAAACTTCAAGACGAATGTTTAGTTTAACATTTTTGTATTTTAATTTTATAGATATTGTTATAAATGTTTCTTTATCAACTTTTCAAAATTAAAAAAAAACGTTAAATAAATATAAACTATAATTAATGTAGAATTAAAAATTTCTTAAATAACACTCTTATGATCTCGATAAGTAAGGGTTGTATAACTTCCGACTATACACGCTCGTATCAAATAAATTCATGATTATCGTGTTCTATCAACTTCTTTGATTAATGATTCTAAGTATTCATCAATATCATTAATAATAGAACCCACTTGATAAAATATAAACTCAAAAAGTGATTGATTATTTAGAAAAGTATATTCGTATAAAACAATAGTATCGTATGTAATATCAAATTAATAATAAGTTCTTAGTTAAATTAAACTACAATGTCTTAATACAAAATTTTGTTTCGAGTATTCACGCTGTCAGAACAGTGAGTAAGGGAGACTAGGGCTGGTTGTCAATTTTTTTAAATTTGAATTTTTTGTGCAGAAACCATAAGACCTATAACCTAAAAAAAATAAAAAGAACTTGTACAAGTACTCTGCTATAACAACTTTTGAGAATTTTTTGAGAATTGAAAATCTAATAGCAAATGAATTATGGAAGAGTTTTTTAAGGCACATTTTTATGTCAACTGGGCAAAATCTTGGGGTAAAATTGTTTGAGGGGTAGGGGTAAGTTGGCAAATAAATTATTAATCATAAAGTATTAATTATGACGTTAAATAAGTATCCATTATTAATTTCAATATGTCATTTTAAAATTACAACGCTTAATATATAAACTTATTTTAAATCATTTTGTTTCAGTTAACCTCTTTAATGAATTAAACCCTGAAGTACGGCTAAATAATGATAACGAAGGAGCAAATTTCTCTAATCAAGACATTGACTTCTTCAGAGAAAATTTAGATGCAAATACTGGACCGGGTAAAAACAATCCTTTCTTGTTCAATTTTACTTGCACAATTTTATTAGCATGATACAAGTTGATTAATTTATATATATATTTTTTTATAATTTTTATTACATTCAGGCAATGAATTTGAGAACCTTGGGACAATACGTAGAAGACGAAATGAGATACCAGGTAAATATTAATTAATCAGTTTTAAAAAGAGTAAAAAAACAGACTAAAAATAAAAACTATATTGTTTATTTCATTCAGTTGTGGATCGTGAGCTAATGCCACAAATTGAAGCACCACCACCCGTGCGAAGAAGAAGGGGTCGACCACGCACTCGACAAGCTCCTGAGGCTGCTCCTGTTGAGCAACCAAGAGACAGGCCACGAAGAAATGTCGTCAACAATAGAAGGAGAAGTCGACGCCTTAATAATATAGAAGATGATCAGCCCACTGATCCTCCTGCGATTGCTCTAAATCCGGCTGACCCTGTAGAGGAACACAACGAGCCGATCATGCCAGGTCTTGATGAAGAAAACGATGTAAATATTGTGCCAAATAATGAAAATGATATAAGTAAGTTCAACTATAACGTTAATTTAAAATTTAACATGCACAGACATGCACAAATACTAGCACATATCGAACACATAAACACGTACATGTCCGCACTTAAAAACACAAAAAAACACACCCATCCACATACATGAACAAAAAAAACAGAAACATAAAGCAATCATAAATGCACACAAATCTACGTTAACATGCACCTACATACATACATGTACAAACACAGCTGGCTACATACATCCAGTCACACAAAAAACAGACAGAAACACACGCACAGGCATACTCACATATGCAATAAAATTTTACTATTTTATTATAACTCAGCGTTAATATTTTCAAATAATTTAAAAATTGTAAATGATTCTGATCGTCAGTAAACCTAGTTAATGATGTTCTGGAAAATGAGAATCCCGCTGATCCTGCTGCGATTGCTCTAAATCCGGACAACCACGTAGAGGACCGGAATGAGCCCATTATGCAGAACCTAATTGTAGAAAACGATCCAAACATTGAGCAAAATATTGAAAATGATAATGGTAAGTATAAATTTATTTATATTTTATTTCAAATTTTCAAGATATCTTTAAACAATAGAATTAATGCACACAACACATACTCGTCCAAACATACTCGAACCCATACCAGCACACACAATGCACAAATACCTTACGAACAACCTAGCACGCACAAACAAACAATTCACAGACGCATACAAATAGCCGCTCCCACAAATGCACCTACACTCATACCCATACACACTGGTACTGCCAGCCACTCACACTCGCTCACACAGACAAACGCTTATTTTCACATACACCCACACAAACACACATACACCTTAACACATAAAATCGCAGAGACGCACGACGCACTCACGTAGACACACACACACACACCTACACATAAACACCCATTATAATTCATAATTATTATATGTAAATATGTGAAAAAGTACTAAATTAATAATAGACCATCATTGAACCTAGCTAATAATGTTCCTCAAGATGACCATTTTTATGAACTAGTTATCGTTCCTGATAATCCTGCACAGCCTGCTGAGGAGCACGATGAACAAATCGAAGGTCCTGAAAATGAGCAGGCCCCACCAGTGAAGAGAAGAAAGACTCGTCGTGGTGGTAACAAAGGAAGTAAATAATAATTATCTAAAATATATTACAATATTAAAAAATAAGTTTTAGATGCGTGCCCTTCTGTCGATTCCTTCTTTTATCATTAATGGTTCATTATATTTTGAAATGCAATATTTGCATGTATCGCATAGTGTTCTAATATGAAAAATTTATGAACATATTCCTCTAGAATACATATTTATTAACTGATTAAAAAATAAAAACCGTAATTTAGAAACTTGCAAGCACATGTAATAAAAAAGCTTTAATTATACGTATGTATCGAAAAACATTAACTCTCGATACATATTTTTGGACCAGATTTGTTTTTTTTACCATTTTTAACCGTATTGTGAAATACCACCCTTTTATTCGGGTACAACGATATTGTCAGTCAGACTATCCGGGAAAAAGAAAACGATTTTCGTATAAATATAATCAAGCTGACCCAAAAACATTAAATCATCGAGATCTAACCAATACATTATTGCTAATTTGTCGCTGTTCTAACTTTTGATCTAATAAAAATAAATTACAAAATATTATGTTAATTTATAATGATGATAATACATGAAATTATGTTAAGGAGATGTAAAATGGACACTATATCTGTACTTATAAATATTGACTATCTTTCCATTTAATTGCAAAATTTTGAATGAAAAAATGCATTAGCTTGTAGCACGTACCATAAAGGTTATTCAGTTAAATATTGAAATAAATTTATTCATTAGTTATTGAGAATTTTGGGTTCTAAAATTATTTATAAAAATAGTTGATTTTGTACAGGAATCCAAATACCTTAAAAACTATTAAATGGATTTATTTGAAAATTTAACTAATTAATCATCATGGTACATACTACAAGCTAATGCATTTTTTCTGGAAATTCAGCAATAAAATGGAAAGAAAATTGGTATTGCGGCATTTTCATGATTTTGTGCCAACGTAATAGACGTCACAAATTTAAACTATTAAAACTTGTGCTCGCATCACTCGATTACATGTGGTGTTTCCTCAAATTAGGTATGCATTAATTCTTTGCAATCTATTCAGCACACGCGTATCTGTCATATATAGTCATTAATATAGGTCTTATTTATCAATATATAAGCTTATTAACAAATTAACATGTTTTTTAAATATCAAGTAATTGTTATTTGTAATTATATTAAAATGCATGACAGAAAAAAGGTTCTTACTTTAAGTCAATTATGGTTATTTATATTTCTAATTATACATCTTTATTATTTTTTATAGGAATAGTAACTACCCTTTATTTATACGAACTGAAACAGGTGTTGTTATCTATAATACGAATATCGTTTATCCATTAATTAAAACTATTAATTTTTAAGGAAACATGACTTTATTATAAATATTATCCATGCATTAATATACATTTCCACTATCATTGCTACTAAATATTCAATGGATTACAGAGATCAATTAATGCTATGATACCAATAGAATTTAAAAAAAAACATTATTCTTACAGAATTTGGCGTAGCGAGGATTTTTTAGCTATCTCATACATAGCAGTTTCTGTGTAAAAATACTAGCCGGTTTTACTTATTTGGTTGAGTAAAAAATAATACCGATTGTTTAATAACCAATTTCTATTATTAAGGTCAATTGTTGATATTAATTGTTAAGGTGATATTATATAAACTGATACTTATACAACGATATAAGTGAAAATGGTATAATATTTTCCTTACAAATAAAGACGATATAAACGTTTATGTTAAAAATACAAATTAGAAAAAAATTATCAAAGTTGTATTAATTACGTTTGACAATAGACAATAAACTTAGAATAACCAACATTATCGAAACACATGACAATCGACATAACATTGAGGCGTGGATAACCATAAATTGAAAATAAAAGGAAGATATTTTTTTTGCGGTATTGTAATTCTGACTTTAGTTACTTTGATATTTCCTACTCGATGTTTGTTTCTTGCAATTGTGATAATTAGTGAAGTCTGAGTGACGAAAGACACCAACTTTACTGATCTTTGCAAAGTGCATCATGTCTATGCTCATTACATTGATCAGTATAATATGAGTTGACGAAAGGCACCATTTTTTATCGATCATTGCAATGCATGACTAATGACTGAATATAGAGTGGAAGAATACTTATCGTGTTTAATGTGTATGTTTGTTTTATGCAATTGTGATCATTAGTAAAGAATTCAGTAATCAATAAGATAATATTATTATTAATTATAACATTTTCAATCATCATCATTTCATAAATTATAGACGTTAATACTTTCTATTCCATGTTCGTATCTTGCAATTGTGATAATCAATAAAGTATGAGTGACGAAAGGCACCAACTTTATTGATCTTTGCAAAATGCATCGTGTCTATGCTTATTACGTTGATCGATAAAGTATGAGTTGACGAAAGGCACCATTTTTTATTGGTCATTGCAATGCATGACTAATTACTGAACATAAAGCGGAGGAATGTTACTTATTGTGTTTATAAATGTTTGTTTCATGCAATCGTGATCATTGGTAAAGTATTCTCGAATCAATAAGATAATAATTGTGTATTGTTAAAATGATAGTTTTCATCAAAACAAACTATTATTTTTAATTTTCATTATTTCATAAATTAGAGACTTTGATACTTCCTACTTCATGTTTATTCCTTGCATTTGTGATAATTAGTAAAGTCTGAGTGACGAAAGGCACCAACTTTACTAATCTTTGCAAAGTGTATTATGTCTATGCTTATTACATTAATCGATAAAATATGAGTTGACGAAAGGCACCATTTGTTATTGACCATTGCAATGCATGACTTATGACTAAACAGAAAGTAGAGGAATGATACTCATTGTGTTTAATGTAAATGTTTGTGTCATGCAATTGCGATCATTAGTAAAGTATTCACTAATCATTCAAAAGGTGACTATAGATATTATATAGAGAAATAGAAGTAGATAATGTATTAATAATAAAAAGATATTTTTTTTCATGTAATTTAAATAATTATCAATTAGTGAACGACATAAATAACATTATGATATTAAAAAATACATACTGAAACTTGTTAGTAGGAAATCTTTAATACTTTACTGATTCATAGACTTAACAATGCGAGAGTTTGAAATGAATTATATGCCTTGTATTCCAACAACTAAAAAATTCTCGCTCATACTGGTGATTGACATAAATAAGAATCAATTTCGATCCTTGTAGTGCTATTTAAGTTGTGAGTGCGATAGCGGGAGAGAGAGAGAGAGAGAGAAACTTACGGTAAAGCAAGAAGAAAGTTTATCACCTACTGTTTCACTAACTACTTGAATAGCATCATTAAAAAAATTAACTAAAAACGATTAGAACGTGTCTTAATTCTCTATTAATTACAAAGTTTTATAATATTTTGAATAATAATGCAAATATTTATTTTACCATGATAAACTGTATATTGCAATAAAAAAAATCATTAACAGAAAAAAGTAAATGCATAAAAAGTTTGACTATAACAAACATTAATCGTTATGATAATTTTTTGTAAATTATAATAAAAATTAACTTTGAATAAAAAAATAAGATAATAGTTTTATAGCCTTTAAAATAATAGTCTACATCAAAACCAACTATTATTATTAATTAGAAAATTTTTAATAAGCATCATTTCATAAATTAGAGACTTTAATACCTTCTATTCCATGTTCGTATCTTGCAATTGTGATAATCAATAAAGTATGAGTGACGAAAGGCACCAACTTTATTGATCTTTGCAAAGTGCATCGTGTCTATGCTTATTACATTGATCGATAAAATATGAGTTGACGAAAGGCACCATTTTTTATTGATTATTGCAATGCATGACTAATGACTGAATATAAAGTAGAATAATACTTATCGCGTTTAATGTATATGTTTGTTTTATGCAATTGTGATCATTAGTAAAGTATTCAGTAATCAATAAGATAATATTATTATTAATTATAACATTTTCAATTATCATCATTTCTTAAATTATAGATTTTAATATTTTTTAATCCATGTTCGTTTCTTGCAATTGTGATAATTAGTGAAGTCTGAGTGACGAAAGGCACCAACTTTACTGATCTTTGCAAAGTGCATCATGTCTATGCTCATTACATTGATCGGTATAATATGAGTTGACGAAAGGCACCATTTTTTATTGATCATTGCAATGCATGACTAATGACTGAATATAGAGTGGAAGAATACTTATCGTGTTTAATGTGTTTGTTTGTTTTATGCAATTGTGATCATTAGTAAAGTATTCAGTAATCAATAAGATAATATTATTATTAATTATAACATTTTCAATTATCATCATTTCATAAATTAGAGACTTTAATACCTTCTATTCCATGTTCGTATTTTGCAATTGTGATAATCAGTAAAGTATGAGGCACCAACTTTACTGATCTTTGCAAAGTGCATCGTGTCTATACTTATTACGTTGATCGATAAAATATGAGTTGACGAAAGGCACCATTTTTTATTGGTCATTACAATGCATGACTAATGACTGAACATAAATCAACGAATTATAATAATTTGTACTGTGCAACTATTTTTAAAAAAATTGAGAAATTTTTTTTCTTTGAATTTTTTTGTTATTTCTCAAGAACTATCACTGCTGTGCTCGAAGTCTAGCTATTAAGACATTTGATAATAAATTCGATAAAAGAAAATATTATTTGAAATTTGATACCTACAATTTGCAATATAATTTTCATGGTTCAATAGATGTTGGCACCATTTGATATAAAGTAGTGTGTTCATGGGATAGCTATAAACAATTTTTTATGAGTTATTTTTTTTCATTCATTAAAGTGGCATTGTTCCAAAATTTACTTGATTCATTTATCAAAGCTCATCTAAAAATAGATTTTATATGTACATAAAGTCATGTTATATTAAGGCAATGCAACTAAATATAAGAGTCCTACTTTACTGATATAATTTATATTCGTAAATTTGATTAATTACTTTACTTCAAATATTTAAAAAATAAAAAAAAATAAACGCATTAGCTAATATAGTGTATATTATCGAGATTATTTTGATTAAATTAAAAAGATAAAGTAGGAATTAACGGCAGGCCGGAGTAGAACCTGATACCGACCGAGTAACAATTGAGTTGTTTGTTATTTACTCAAGTATTAATCGGTGTATCTTCAAAATAATGGTTGATCGCAATAGATATTATTATTATAAATATCTATGCACAAGAAAAAAAAAATCTACCGATTTGTTTTTGAGAAAAGTAAGGAACGCCGAAGTAAAAGATTATGTTTATAATATTTTCGCGTTCCTTACTTTTCTCAAAAACAAAACGATAGATTTTTTTTTTCTTGTGCATAAATATTTGTAATAATAATATCTATTGCGCATAACCTTCAATTTGCAGATACACCGATTAATACTTGAGTAAATAACAAAAATGCCAATTAGACAAGGACAGCGAATCCGGCCTGCTCTTAAGTAAAAATTTGGATTTGCAAAACTATATTAATTATCTCTAATTAATGTATGATTTTCTTCCAACAAAAATTTGGAAATAATATAAATATTATGCGCACGAAACTAAATATTGTTTCAAAAATTAATAATCTTTAAAATAAGTTTATTATTCAGCTTATTTTGGCAAATATATATTTCATTCAAAAGAGTTTTAGCATGTCACACTTGCATTTAGAAATAGGCAAGTACAATCGGTAAAGAAAGTTTCTTATATACAGTTAAATCACTTCAATACATTTAATACAAGTTAAAAATATAAGTGATTTAAATCTAATATATATTATTACTATATGTACTACTCTTTCTCTGAAGAATGTGCCATTTGTGAAAGCAGAGATCTCGTAACAAAATTAAAACCTTGCCATCACCGAGTATGCAGTCCATGCGTGAAGAGACTTATGGATAGGCGATGCCCTATTTGTAGAACAGATATCGCATCATATTTACCAGCCCATATGATGGGCAGCGAGGCCTGGTATGACGGGATTCCAAATCAGTTAGAACGGGACTTTCATCAACAATTATTACGAGATCATGGATTCATTTCGTAAACGTAAAGTTAATCAAACGATATATTTTTAAACTTACTTCTTTTAATGAGAGGGAGTTGCGCCCCATCGTGACATTCTCACAATCTTATGCCCAGCACTTATAACAAAAAATAGTACATGAAACGAATGAAGTATAGTTGACTATTGTCACTCGGGGTTTTTATGGCTCTCTGTGCTTCTATCGTGCGCCAACGTGCCCTCTTGCGCGATAATCAACTATACCTCACTTGTAACACAATATACTAATAATCACTCTAGAATCTTTACAATTCGTCAAGTTAAAAAAAACCGATGTGGTAGCTTTTGGGACTGGCCGACAGAAGTGAAACTTCTTTACGAAGTTATATAATTTATAAATGTTTATTTAATTTCTATCACTGTTTTTTTTCCACGTTGAAACAATGTAGGAAAGAGAGGGGCGCACTATCAAACATTATAGAGAAAGAAAGAAAAAGAGGAGAAACCGCAAGCCGCTATTGCTTTCTTTATTCATTCAGATTTGTATTATATATATAGTATGCATGTACCCTGGTAGAAAATTGAGCAGGATTCTGGGCGGAATTGTTGGTTAACAAAATTTAAAATGACACTTATCTAGAAATTATACAAATTCTTTGAAAAAAAATTTTAGATAAGTGTCATTTTAACTTGCCGTTGATCAGAAATTCTGCTCAATTTTCTACCAGGGTATACATATAATATATTTGCGTTTGACATCAAGTCAGTCCCGCGAGTTTTTCTTTATATGTATTTAGTACCTTGCTTTGCCATAATGGCGCGGACGTGCCTCTTATATACATACACTTTCGTTTCATTAATTCCGTTGCATCTAGCGTCACGAAATCATTCTACTCCCGTATAATTTTTTTTATACATCGTTCATGGGAGGTGTGTATCGTTGGTAAAGAAGTTTCACTTCAAAAAACCTAAATCAAAATCATTATTGATAATCTCAATATTGATTTCAAAATATTACATGATATCTTGCAATAGGCTAGCAGTTGTAATCACTTTACAATTGAATCGAATTAAATTTTTTTTTAGAAACAGTTATTTATCATATTAAAAATAAACATGGAAATTTTTTGGTTGAAAATTAAATAAAATGATATAATTCAATAAATTGTTTTATGTCACAGGGAAGGCAGCCACAGGGAAATGTATCCGAAGAAATTTATCCAATGTATCCAAAATGTCTTCATTTAAGGTGGTTCTATTAAGACTCTGAAGTCAGTTGAGCATACTGAATAAAAATAGTATATCATTATTAATATAATTAAATGATATTTATAAAATTAAATTATTAATTTTAATGATTAATAAAGTATCTTTGGATTATTAAAAATATTGTTTTTTATTATACTTTTTGGATGTGTGTACACATGATTATCGTAGTTGATTTTTATTTGGCAACAGTGTGTCTGTTTCACACAGTGTATATATATATATATATATATATATATATATATATATATATATATATATATATATATATACGGACATAACCACCAATTTCAAATTTCAAATTATTTATGTTTATTTTGCAAAATGGCTCCGAAACATTGTACGCGAATGATACGAGGTAAAAGAAAAGGCCTTATAGGTCTTATTTTTCAGCTTAAGACATATGTAATCAAATTGCACATGTTTCAATTTCGAAAAATCAGCCTAACTTTCATTGCGATGCTGTAATGTTAAAAATGCGTATAAAACCATAATCGAGAGTCGGGTTTCTATAAGATTGCTCATACTAAAACGTTGGAAAATCACTGAAAAATACAAATTTTTTATAGTTTTTCATTTTTAAAGAAAGCACGATTTTCAATTTTTATGATATTAATTTTCTAACGGGAAATATCGCATTTTCGAGGTTTTTTTTAGATAGGTGCGTGTTTTCGATTTTCTCAAGTTCTATCGGAACGAATGAGGTTTTATAGGGCTTATTTTTTAGCTTAAGACTTATATAATCGAATCGACCATGTTTTTGATTTTAAAAAATTAGCCTAACTATCGTTGCGATGCTGTAATGTTAAAAATGCGTATAAAACCATAATCAAGAGTCGGGTTTCTATAATCTTATGATTGCTCATACTAAAACGTTGGAAAATCACTGGAAAATACAATTTTTTTATAGTTTTTCACTTTTAAAGAAAGCACGATTTTCAATTTTTATGATATTAATTTTGTAACGGGAGATATCGTATTTTCAAGGGTTTTTCTTAGATAGGTGCGTGTTTTCGATTTTCTCGAGTTCCATCGTACCGAATGAGGTTTTATACCGCTTATTTTTTAGCTTAAGACTTATATAATCGAATTGACCATGTTTTAATTTCAAAAAATTAGCCTAATTATCGTTACTATGCTGTAATGTTGAAAATGCGTATAAAACCATAATCAAGAGTCGGGTTTCTATAAGATTGCTTATACTAAATCGTTGGAAAATCACTGGAAAATACAATTTTTTTATAGTGTTTCACTTTTTAAGAAAGCACGATTTTTAATTTTTATGATATTATTTTTTTTATATAAAACCATTCTGATAAAATTTACTGATAAAAGATTGAAAACATAAATATAATACCACAGGCCCATAAAAAAATGGTGTAATAACTTGACTAAATGTTTTCTAAAATAACTACAAACTATGAAGCGCACAGCAAAATCGTATAAGATTATTAATATAGCGTATGTTTATACACAAACGTGCTTGGCTCTTCTTTTTCTTACAGTTATCTTAATTAATATTTTATCAGGTTTTCAGCTGAAAAATAACTAGAAATCTGCCTGATATTTAACTACTAATTCTAGCTAATTATTAAAAACTTGACGGGTGAAATCTCTTAACGTATTACTAGGGTTAATTACTTAAATATTTGGGTGGAACCTTACCTGAAATATTTCAGCGAGATATATGGGTAATTCTTTCATACTTTTAAAAATCATGTTACTGCGTCATTTCTCCTAAATATGAGATAGCACATCTTGTTAGCAAATGTTCACTGATTTATTGAGTTATTAGAAACTAATTTTGTTATATTTTTAATGATAATTAGACGTGTCATTTTATGGCGGATGGGGAAAAGAGGTTTTTTTTTTGAAATTTAAATGTTACCAGGCCATGTAAAATGATAAATTATCGCTATAAAAAAAATGACTACTGCTTTTTTGATTTGAAATTCACACCAAAGCTTTATCTATACACATACTTTTGGAAAATCAAGAGCATGGGTGTGTGCCTGTTAACAAAAGTACTTTCTGAAAGGTTATTAAAATGTTACCAAAAATTTATATATTTTACTTTTTTCTGGAAAATACGATGCTGTAAAAAAGACTATTCAGCGGTGACATTTTAAACTACATCAAAAGGTAATATTTAGAATCACAAAGAGAAATTTTTTTATTAGGAACGTGTGCCTAGTGTAGATAAAGTTCTTTGTTCGTTTGAAATTATACTTAAAAAACGTGACTCACTTTTGAAAATAGGTTTTTATCCACTAATATGAAAACCTAAGCTTTGATTCACCTTTTCTCTGTTGTGAACTTTGTAATTTACTATTTTATAATACTCAATGTAATCTTTAAGTTGCTTTTGAAGTATTATTTCGAGTATTCTGGAAATCATTGAATTTTTCCCGGCTATTAAATTTTCCAAATTTACATCGATTACCTAGTTTCTATCAATGTTTTAATTCTAAAGAGTTTAAACTTTAAAAAGCTCAGTTTTAGTATGTATTTAATAGCTTACACCTAGAACATTAAGTTGAATCATCACTGAAATTTCTAGATTTAAAAACTGATTTTCTAATTTCGAGATTTTGTTTATATAACCGGGATTTTTCTATTATTCATAATGCTACGATGCTAAGATTATTTATCAAAATTTTTCGATTGTTATATTTTTTAATGTTTATTAAATAAACTAAAATGTTTGGTTAAAAGGAATATAAGTATTTTAATTCGAAAACATAAACTATACAAATCTATGTCAAATTTCATACCCTAAGATTGACAATTTTAGCAAAAATAAATTGATATTCCACTCACTTATGATTTGTAATCAGCAATCCCAAAAGCCATTGGGTAACTAATATCACTCAATTTTAATACCCGAATCGCCAAAAATGAATTTTTCAAAAAAATTGCCATTACTGGCATATTTTATTTATTACAAAAAATTTTGTAATTATTAATGTGAATTGCGTATTTAAATATTTTCTGTAACATATTAAACATGTAAAAATGAAAAAGCTCAATGGGAAATGATCTATTATAGCCCAAAATACTTAAAAAACTGATCTGAGATAGGTAAAATATTATACCTGGGTGTGATAATAATGAATATATTCAAATGTCTTATATTAAAAAAAGCTATCTTCAAAAGTGAGTAATGCGATTTTTTCTTTTATTATCATTTTAATATATCAACATTTAAAAAAAATAAATTTGATACATGTGTCTTCAATTTTTTTAAATTTATTGAAAGTAAATTTTAGCACTATGAAAAATTTACTCGAAAATCTGTCTTTTGATGTTTGTTAAAAAGACTACCCTTAAAAGTGAGTAACACGATTTTTTTCTTTCATTATAATACGTCAACATTCAGAGAAAATTAGTTTTATACGTGTGCCTGTATTTTTTTTTTTTAATTATTTGCAGGTGAAATTTTAACATTATGAAAGATTTACCCATATACATGAAAATACGTATTAGATGTAAATTATTTATGCAAATACAAAGTAAAGTACTAGCGATTGAGTAAAGAATATTAATTATCGCTAATTTGGACAAAGCTGACAGATGTTTCTTTTCTATTTTTTAGTTAAAATTTTGCTAAATATATTTGCTATAGCAAAAAATTTACCAAAAGTGTGTATTAATTAGGGGTGTGCAAATACTCGAATATTCGAGCTCGAGTAGAGTCGAGTTTTTTCTTCGAGTTCGAGTCGAGTACTCGAGATCCCCGAGTACTCGAAAAAATCCGAACTACTCGAAAAATACGAACTACTCGAAAAAATGTGAGTTACTCGAATGACCCGAGTTACTCGAATGGCCCGAGTTACTCGAATGGCCCGAGTTACTCGAATGACCCGAGTTACTCGAATAGCTCGAGTTATTTCAATCGAACATTTCAAAGATGAAAAAATTATTAATTGTTTCAAAGAGTAGGGTAACAAACAAAATAATATTACATTTTATTATAATAATTAGAAAATCGCTTTTTTATTAGATTATCTTAATATTAGAATGAAGAAAACTTATTTTTTCTACATTATCAGATAGCAGTCTACTTCTAGTATTCATATAGTGTTTTATTTCAAGTTAGTCGAGTATCTCTAGTTATCCGAGTAGCTCGAGTTATTCGAGTAACTCGATTCGTTCGAATAACTCGGGCCATTTGAGTAACTCGGGTCATTCGAGTAACTCGTGCCATTCGAGTAACTAAACTCGTTCGAGTAGCTCGAGTCATTCGAGTAGCTCGACTCGTTCGAGTAACTCGACTCGTTCGAGTAACTCGACTTGTTCGAGTAACTCGAGTTATTCGAGTAGTTTATATTTTTTCGAGTAACTCGAATTATTCGAGTAGTTTATATTTATTCGAGTAACTCGATAAATTCGAGTAACTCGAAAAGTTCGAGTTTATACTCGACTCGGACGAGCTCGAGTCGAGTAATTTGATCGAGTTACTCGTAGTTCGAGCTACTCGCACACCCCTAGTATTAATTTCCTTAAGTTTGTCTATTTTTTTCTTAAATTTAGCTAAATATACCTAGTTTTTAGCGATTTTTAAAATATGGTAATGATTGATAGTAATAACTAATGATTAGTAATTGGTGCAAGGCTGATAACAAAATTTTAGTCAGTAAATAGAGAAAAAAAAAAAAAAATATGTGCACAATTATTGTACAATGGAATTACCTGTGTAAAATATGTGTTACCTGTGCATAAAAATATTGTTTAAAATATATTGTGCAAAATAAAAAAAATCATTTTATTAACAAATAAATTATGTTGTGTACAATAATTCTACACCGAACTTTTAAATGGTATTTTCTGAAGAATAAATTGTAAACTGTGTACAATAATATTGTTTAAAAATTGTGAATAATCTGTAGTGTACAATTAATAATCTTATTATTTTGAAATATTTAACCTTGTGTACAATAATCATCTATATAATTTTATTAAATCAGTGTGCACAATCTTATGTGCTCAATTTAATGCATTCATTATTCTTACGTGCATAAGAATATTGGCATTAAAATAAATTCTATTTTATTCTAATATAATAAAAATATCTTTTGATAATTTGTGAAAAAAATATTAGTTTTTTTTTTCGGTGTATAATTATTATTGTGTAAAATAATTGGGTGCACAACTTGTACATTGCCAAATTTTTTATGTTTTTGAATACGAATCAATTATATTCTTATTTTCATCTTAATACGATCTGAAAATGTTATCATTAATAATAAAAAAAACATATATTACTTTATATAGTAACATAATAAGCATGATGCCAACTCGATATAAAATTTTTATTTTATTAACACTTATGATAAAATATTTGACGTTGTCGTTTGACGTATATATTTTGAAATATACTCTTAACGGCAGATGTGTATATATTATAAGTAATAAACTATCGAATTTTTGAAGTATAATTGAAATTGTGTTGATGAAAATTTCAGTTGTTATAATATTTTGAAATTGAAACAAATAATTTAATTTTGAAAATTAGAGAATTATAAATTAAAAATTCTTTATATGTATTAAATGGTTATTATAATCAAAAAGTTATATATAATTGTTCTCAAATTAATTTTAATAAAAAAATAAGAAACTTTCTAAGTAAAAAATATTATAAAAATTTCAAGCTACCAGTGTTTCATAGGAATATTAAAAATATAAGGTGATTGATCAATTAAAAGAGAAAATAATTATAAATTCGGTGCATAATTATTATTGTGTAAAATAATTGGGTGCACAACTCGTACATTGACAAAAATTTTAAACAAGTATCAAATTATATACTTATTAAATATTCTGATATAAAATTTAAGAAATTTATAAATTTTAATTTTTTTTATATCTGTGATAAAATATACGGGGTTGTTTTTCAACATACATAATGTTTCTACTAAAACATATTTGCTGGTACTTTGATAGAACATTTTAAAAAATATATATCGTTGCAAATCGAATTTTAAATATGGGATTCGACTCATACTTTGTTTTAAATTTATTCTTTTAATAATTCTAAATCTTAACACTAATTTTTCATTTAAACTATTTGATTATTTAATGAAAATGATGAAATACAATTTAAACTTTTCTAAGAAAATTAAGCAATAAAATACAAATTCATAGATGTTTTAGGTTCTTTCATTATATTTTTCTACGTAAATTTATATTGTATCATCATTAGTTGTTATTCATAGCAAGCTCTCCAAAAGATAAGTTTAGTGACTCAGCTCAATCTGGCTCACCCAGCCGTAGTCAAGAAGATGAAAGAACCAAAGAACAAATAGACTCAAAGGAAAAATTGTATCAAATTGATGACCCCGAGTATTCTACACGTATTGTCAGGTCTTCTAATGAAAAAAAGCTCTTTTTGCAAGAGTGTTCCAAACACTGTGCTATAGATGCAATAAAATCTCATAATTGGGCAATGCCAGTTTTGTGATAAGAAGATTTCAGGGTCAATTCGCGCATCGAGCAATTTCAAAGATCACCTTGAGGTTTGAGTTTTCTCTCTTTAGTTTATAATATTCAAATCCATTCTTTTACAATATAGCTTAAACCAACTTTATCCTTCTGTAATACTTTTGAATCAATTTTTTAAATTTCGGTAAATAACAGAAAAAGTCTTCTTATTTCATCGGAATAATATTTTTTTTCTACTGTTTGTATTAAAAATGTTTTTGTTTTTTTTTTCAATTTTATTGCATCAAAAAATAAAAAAAATTGAAACCTTTTTACAGGCAACTATAGATAACAAAAGTTAGGACATTTATCTCACGAATAATAAAAAATCGGGCCACAAATAGTACTTTTCATAAGTGAATCGCTTCATGCAAAAAGGGACCTATGCGCCATTTTTCGCGTCTTCAAAGTATGCTTTCTTTTATTTATTTATAATTCGAAGAAGCTCAACAACTTTTAATTTGTCAAGCATTTATGGTTGAAATTAACATAATCACTCTTTTGATTGCAGAATCACGAGTTTTTAAGTATTTTCAGCTTTCACTAAAAAGCACATTTTTAAGAAGCGTATTTTCCTTTTTAAAATATATTTTGTGCAAATTATTTTGCTATTTTACATCGAGTTTCAGGTCAAAATATGTAATATAAATAAAATCAAAAAGTTTACTTCCTATAATTTTTCTTCACAAGAATTTCTCGTTTAAAATTATAGGGTAGATGTGGGTATTACATCTAGTAAGCTTTATTTAAACTTTTAAATAA
Organism: Anastatus disparis; assembly: GCA_017163975.1. NCBI lineage: Eukaryota > Metazoa > Arthropoda > Insecta > Hymenoptera > Eupelmidae > Anastatus > Anastatus disparis. Next base: position 1,424,952 of record JAFFSR010000401.1, on the reverse strand, counting down.
AGCTTACTAGATGAAGAAAACTTATTACTTTTATTTTTAATAAAATATTTAAACATCGATATACTAGAAAAAAATTAATTTAGCATCAATAATATAATTAAAAATAAGAAAAAACGAATTTAAAATAAAATGTGTTTGTGGCTATTGCTGCGGCCATGTTTCTAATGCTGCGTGCCAGTTACTACTGAAGCTTTACTTAATTTTTTCACTTTCTTTTCCTTCACTGCACTCTTCTTAGTAACGCGCACCACGTAGCAATACCCACATCTACCCTATAATAAAAAAGCAGGTAGAAAACTTGAAGAAAAATTAGCGAGCCTTTTTCTAGTTTTTGTCATACGTATCGAATAGACTTATTTTACACGTGTGTTGTAATGTGACATAATAATTACAATCTTAATAAAATGTACTATTGTAATAATAATAGTATCATCAACGAAGATGGACGCTTATAGAAGCGTACTTTAAATGTGCGGACAGGGGCCCAAAATCTGAAGCTTATGTCCTCCAGCCACTACGTGGCGCTACTAAAATTCCATGTATTTCTATATCTATATATACTGATGTTTTCATATATATAGATATACACGTAATGTTAAGGGTATGGTTTCACGCTACTTTACCGATCGAAAATTATAATTTTATAAAATTACAATTTTTGAAAAACTATACATCGGAATGAGTTTTCCTTTTATAGATCACTTCATTTAATTTCGATGAAGGGCGGAAACTCTAAAAATTAGCGGAAAAAAGCGTTGATCGAAGATAATTAGAAAAACAAATTTCTCATTTCGAAAAAATCAAATTTCTCAAAAACCGTGTTACGTAGGGAAATTTCCTATTCAGGATCATTTTATTTTTGAAAAATGAAGGGCGGAAACTTGGTTTGATAAATCATATCGCAAAAAAGCAAAATTACATTTTTCTAAAAAGATGCGATCAGCTGTAAGAATACAATGGCCGTGCAAGAAGCCATGTTTCATAGTTGGCATCAATGCTAATGTATAGTTTGGTACGCGCCAACTACAAATTCGAATTTTAAATGTAAATTGAATTTGTTTTATATGTACAATTTCTACAAATAAACACTTTTTCAACATAAAACTGTTTTATTTTATTTAAAACATAAGTATGTAAAAAATTTAATATTATAAGAGAGAACAATATAGTTTACATCATTTGCGAACTCATTTTTTTTAAATTTTCATTATAGCAAAATAAGTAATCTATTCGTTTCTTTGTTTGAAACAAAATATTTTTTGAATGACTTTATTGAATTAGCGAAACTTTGGTACATCCCAACCTTTTTAGAATGAAAATATGTTTTGAAAAGCGAATGATAAGGATTACTTAATTTTATTGATAATTATGGTTTTTGAAAAATAAACAGTCATAAGTAATTTTATTAAGATAAGACTTTGAAAAAACGTGAGAAAAATCATTTAATTTTTTTAATCTTAGTGTAATGAGTATAAAATAAAATTCATAATATTATTTTTGAAAAATTTGTAGAAATCTATTTTTCAAATTCATTATTTTCCTAATATTTATCTTTTTATTCGGAATTTAAATTTTACATTCATGTTAGATATAGATTTATCAATCAAACATAAATATAAAAAGAATAGAAAAGATTTTGAAATATATTTCTTTTGACAAAATTTTTTTAAAGATAAATGAACAAGACTCTCCGTAAAACACAAACTGCAAAAAAACTTTCTTTTATTTGACAAAGAATTCAATTTGGTAGAAATGAATGATTAGTTTTTGAATTTTGTAAATAAATTAAATCATAAATAAATTTACATGTTGAACCTTAAAACTTCAATTTTATTTATGCATTATAATACTTATCATTTTAACTAAATGTTATTTTTTCAAAAAACTGTAAAAAACTATGAAAAAATATAAATAATCGTAAATAAATGTGAATAATTGTAAAAAAAAATTAATAAATGTAAATAACTGTAAATAAATATAAACAACTGTATATTTATAGTTATTTACAGTTATTTACAGTTAGTAACACTTATTTACAATTATTTCCAGAAATTTTTTCCATATGGGCTTATCTTAATAAAATTATTTACAACTGTTTATTTTTAAAGAACGATAATATAAAATAATATTTGATGAGATTATATTATATAATAAAATTATATTAACAATAAAATTAAGTGATCCTTATCATTCGCTTTTCAAAACATATTTTCATTCTAAAAAGGTTGGGATATGCCAAAGTTTCGCTAATTCAATAAAGTCATTCAAAAAATATTTTGTTTCAAACAAAGAAACGAATAGATTACTTATTTTGCTATAATGAAAATTTAAAAAAAAATAATGAGTTCGCAAATGATGTAAACTATATTGTTCTCTCTTATAATATTAAATTTTTTACATATTTATGTTTTAAATAAAATAAAACAGTTTTATGTTGAAAAAGTGTTTATTTGTAGAAATTGTACATATAAAACAAATTCAATTTACATTTAAAATTCGAATTTGTAGTTGGCGCGTACCAAACTATACATTAGCATTGATGCCAACTATGAAACATGGCTTCTTGCACGGCCATTGTACTCTTACAGCTGATCGCATCTTTTTAGAAAAATGTAATTTTGCTTTTTTGCGATATGATTTATCAAACCAAGTTTCCGCCTTTCATTTTTCAAAAATAAAATGATCCTGAATAGGAAATTTCCCTACGTAACACGGTTTTTGAGAAATTTGATTTTTTCGAAATGAGAAATTTGTTTTTCTAATTATCTTCGATCAACGCTTTTTTCCGCTAATTTTTAGAGTTTCCGCCCTCCATCGAAATTAAATGAAGTGATCTATAAAAGGAAAACTCATTCCGATGTATAGTTTTTTCAAAAATTGTAATTTTATAAAATTATAATTTTCGATCGGTAAAGTAGCGTGAAACCATACCCTTAAAAGTGTCCTCCAAAGCTGGCCCCAAAAGTTAACCCAGAAGTACTCTTCTGTAAGCGAATATATTCGTTGGTATTATAATTATATTCTTTTATCATTTTGAGTATAATTATAATCTTTTATCATAATTACTATTTGAATTCTATTACAGAAATATTATCTTATACATATTCGTTTATATACAAATGTTTAGAGAGATCACACCCTGATAAAATTACGGAATATGAGGCTCATAAAAAACGTAAAACAGAAGAATTTTAGAAAAATACTGAGAGCAACGACAACGTGCAACTTGCGTTTTTTCACAAATAAATTTTGAAAGGAATGTAACCAATTGAGTTTTGAACTGCCAACTTCCAAGTTCCATAGTTGAAAATGAATGGTTCCAGAAAATGTTTGATGGTAAGAGAAATAATTAATACGCAATTTTTGAGTGCTATGACTAGTTGTAGGTAAAAGTTCATTCATGATGTATTTTTTTTTATTCCATTAGATAGAGAACTATGAAATTGAGATTAATTATAGTGCTTATTACTTATATTGTTTAGTTACTTGCTTGACACACCTTTATAAAATCTAATACTTTCCATACATGAATTGAATTGACCCTGTTGTCAGAGATTTTTATAAAAAACTAATTATTAAGAGCATGACGAAGCTGCGCGCTTCCTAATAACATTTGCAATCCTAAATTATGAATAAATGATGCGATTAATCGAGTGCTCTTACTACAAAGAGAAAATTTTTAAGATTAAACTCTAGTGCGGACAACTCTAGACATCCACCAAAATACTATACATAAAAAGTTACACTACAAACTTTCAATATATCGTATTTTAAGGTTAGGTTTGTTGAGTTTGATTTCTAATTCCCAACCCAAGCTCATAAAAATATAACAAGTTGAAATGATTTTTTATTTTGACAAAAATTATTGTATTAACATAGCTTAAGTGCGGACAAGTCATTATATTTGTTGAATTTATGAATTAGAAAATATATTAATAAAATAAGAAAAGCCAAACTCGATTGTTGCAGCTCCAACATCCCGTTAAATATTGAAATTTTACATTGTATTCAATTTATTATGAGCTTACTTTAAATATAACTACCTAGATTATAGAACCAAAAATTAAATGTTGATCAAATGAAAAAATCAACTACTTAAAGAAAATAGTACGATGTTAAATTAAAAAAACATTCATTATATTGTCATTCTTAAGTTAAAAAATTTTCACTGGTATTTCAGTTTCTTATTGAAAACAGATAATGTATTATAAAGAATACAAGCAAATATTTTGGCAAAGAATTAATTATTGTTTTTTTATTATTTTACATTTTGTTTATTATTTTAATATTACTTATAATAAATTTCTGTTTGAAGTACAAATATTTGATTATCTACACTTGTTGCACAATTGAATCGTATTGAATATTTTTAATTTACACAATTGTAATTCTCATTAAAGAGTTTTAAAAAAATCCTGCACGGTTCTATATCTATGAAAATCGAAATTGAACTGAATACATAACAAAAAATTTTTAGTCATAAATAAATATAAAACTAGAAAATTTTTTATGATATATAAAGTACAAATTTTTGCAGATTTAAAAATTCAATCAAAGTTTAAGCCAATTTTAAAACTTGAGTCGATACAAAATTCGTAAGAACATCAACGAGGAATAACTTTCTATACTAAATAATGTAGAAAGTGCTTTGCAAAAAGATACACACATATGCACAACGGCTGATGCTTGGAGCAGCAAACGAAGAAGATTTCTTGGCGTTATCGCACACTGGATACCTTTTCATGCTAAAAAATTTAAATAAGGCGTTTCAATCATGTAATGCTTATTTAATATTTTTGCAGATTGCTGATAATACATTTCAAAGAAAATCAGCAGCTTTAGCCTGTCGCCACTTTCCAGGCACTCATTTATTTGATAACATTACTGAATTACTTGAACAAATAAATCGTGCCTTTGGTTTGGATTCGACCAAACATATAGGTACGGTCACAGACAATGGCTCCAATTTCGTCAAAGCATTCAAAGAATTTGGATTATCTGAACATGGATGCTTTGACGAAGGTAAATATTTATAGGAATTTTTATACGAATTACTATTAGCCTTTTTTGGCCTCCATATACGGTCGTCTATAGATATTAATGTTTATTTTTTAGCATATATATATTTATTCGCGAAAATATTATCATATTTGTTCATGTATCATTGTTATATGGAATTCTTTTTACTTGGGGTTTCTCGTAATCTATCAATGCACATAATCGTGTTTCGCATTTTAAATTGCTTTTATAATTTTTTTAGTTGAGAAGAAAACTCTGGCTATTGAAGATTCTCAAGAACTGCAACAAAATTGCGATGAGAATATAATAGAAGAAAAAGATTCCTTTGAAGTGGATTCCGACGGTGTTTTGGACAATGAAGACAATGTTGTCGAAAATGAGACACCAATCGACATCATCGAGCTAGGAAATCTGAAGCGTCTTCCGTACCATTACCGTTGTTGCAGCCATAATTTAAATTTAATTGCAACAACAGATGTCAGTAAGTTGATAAAAAAACACCTAGCTATCGAAACATTGCACAACGAAACTTTAAATAAATGCAAAGTACTGTGGAAATGTTTATCTGCACCTAAAAAAAGAGAAGATTTAGAAAAAGTTTTCGGTTGTTGTTTAAAAAGACCAGTAATAACAAGATGAAACTCGTTATATGATTGTTTTACGCAAATAATGACACTCAAAGAGTTGCTCATGAGCATAGACGTATTCATAATAATCGGTCGCAAAAATGTTTTAAGCGAGTCGAATTTCAACTATATCTCAGAATATTTAAAATGGTCTACCCCACTCGCCATATCGATTGATAAGCTTCAAGCAGAAGAGAAATGTTTTTATGGATGCGTATTACTAACATTATTGGCGTTAAAAATGAAGTGGTCGGACTTGTCTATCAGTGATGAAATGCTAAATAGTGGACCATTATTATGCGGCTTATTGGTAGCTCTTCAACGAAGATTTAGTGACTATAGGCAAAAATTCATAGTCGTGTTTTGATTGTTAAGTATGACTTAAAACTTAAGTATTGTTACTTGAGTATCAGCTGTTACTACAATCGAGTATTACATCTTTACTGACGAGTATCTTATCTGTGTGATTTTTTTTCATAACTAACTGTGATAACCTCTTCATGTAACACTCAATTGAAATAACAGCTGACACTTAAGTAACGATACTTGTTTTAAGTCATACTTAAAACTCAAGAAATACTATAAATTTGGGCCTTGAGGGGATTTAATGAGGTATATGATTTATACATAGCTACCGACATTGCAGTTTTCCAAATTTTTAATCTTTATTAAAAAATTTTCCGAAATTTTTATATATTAGGCTTTCTATTAGTAAAAATGGAAGGCAGTAATAAAGAGACATTAAAAACATTTTTGAATTAATAATGAAAAAGTTAGAAAACTGTGATGTCGGTGTTTTTTTACAAAATTAAATAGAAATAAAATTAAATTTATAAAGACTATAAGTGTTTGATTTTGATTTAACAAAATTTTAATTCAATCATTTCATTATTAAAATTCAATTAAGCTTTTTCAAAATTGTATTTTCAACCCCATACTTTAAATAAAATCATAAAATTAGTAATTATTTTATATGATTACACTTCACGATGATTACAGGATAATAAGCTAATTGTAAAAAAGATTTAATTACCTATTTTTCATCTATTATTAATCTTAAACTTATATGTTATGATATATCGTTATATACAAAATCATTTCCAGCTATTGACAGAAATCAGAACTATTAATAACAATTGTTTACAATTATTTCCAGTTTTTTACAATTATTTATAGTTGTAATTATTTTCAGTTATTCTCACTTATTCACAATTATTTAGAGTTACTTACAGTCATATTAACTAGTTGCAACAGTTATTAAACATCTAATTTTTAAAATGATTTTTCAACTAAACTGGGAATAAGTGGAAATAACAAAAAATAACAAGGAACAGCTGAAAATAACTGATATTTCTGTGTCGAACTAAAACGTTTATAACAGTTGCTTCCAGTTATTTACAGATATTTCCATTTGCTTTCATTTTTTATGCTACGGTTAGTATATTGTAATTTTTAACACTAGTAGGCACCAATTCGTTAACGGTAGTATGGGTTGCAAATGTTTGCAGTTACATACACAGCAACTGAAAACTGGTCTGGCCATTGTCAAGTTACCTGCCTAGTAAATGGTTAATGACTGGACCAGTTACCACTTACTGGGTATGTAACTAGAAACTTTTGCAATCTCATATTTTACGAACCTCAATTTCCTTGCCAGTTATTATTGATAACCATCACTAATGCTTGTTTAACAAAAATCTAAGGGTTGTTGCAGACCAAAACAAGCTATTACAGGGTGCGCAACGGATAAATGGTCGGACAATTTGCCAAATACTTGCACTATAACTGGTAACTGATCAGACCATTTACCAGTTACTTGTTCTGTAAGTGGTAACTGGTACAAGTATTCTTAATAACTTGACCATTTTGGACGGGGAACCATTTCCTTATTCACAACGCCGTACTAGATTGATGACTAATTTAACTAGTTGCCATTTACCGGGTGCGTACAAACGTATATACGCACATAGACGTGCAGACACGTACACACACGTACAAACATGTGCACACACATGCATATACGCACAAACACGTACATACACGTACACACACGTACAAACACGTACAAACACGTACATACAAGTACGAACACTTACGAACACGTGCACACACATGCATACACGCACAAACACCTACATTAATGTGTAAACACGTACACGCACGTACAATCACGTATATTAACGTACGAATACGTACATTGACGTACAAACACGTACATACGCGTACAAACACGTACATTAACGTAGAAACACGTACATACACTTATAAACACGTACGAACACGTACAAACACGTGCACACACATACATACACATACAAACACGTACAGACACGTGTACACACATACACACACGTATATTAACGTTCGAACACGTACATTAACGTGCAAACACGTACATACGCGTAAAAACACTTACATTAACGTGAAAACACGCACATACAGGTATAAACACGTACGAACACGTACAAACACGTGCACACATATACATACACGTACAAACATGTACAAACACGTGCACACACATGCATACACGCACAATCACGTACATACATGTACATTCACATGCAAACACGAATATTAACGTAAAAACACGTACACACGTACAAACGCTTACAAACTCGTACGAACACGTAGAAACACATGCAAACATGTAAAAACGCGTGCAAACCCGTAAAAATACAAACAAACACGTACACACACGTATAAATACTTGCGAACCTGTACGTACAAGTACGAACATGTACAAACACGTGCACACACATGTATAGACGCACAAACACCTACATTAACGGGCAAACACGTACACGCACGTACAAACACTTAAAAACACGTACAAACACGTGTACACACATATACACATGCACAAACACGTATATTAACGTACAAACACGTACATTAACATACGCGCACACATATACATACACGTACAAACATGTGCACACACATGCACGCACAAACACGTACATACATGTACAAACACGTGCACACACATGTATAGACGCACAAACACCTACATTAACGGGCAAACACGTACACGCACGTACAAACACTTAAAAACACGTACAAACACGTGTACACACATATACACATGCACAAACACGTATATTAACGTACAAACACGTACATTAACATACGCGCACACATATACATACACGTACAAACATGTGCACACACATGCACGCACAAACACGTACATACATGTACAAACACGTGCACACACATGTATAGACGCACAAACACCTACATTAACGGGCAAACACGTACACGCACGTACAAACACTTAAAAACACGTACAAACACGTGTACACATATATACATGCACAAACACGTATATTAACGTACAAACACGTACATTAACATACGCGCACACATATACATACACGTACAAACATGTGCACACACATGCACGCACAAACACGTACATGTATGTACGTGTTTGTATATGTGTGCGCGTATGTTAATGTACGTGTTTGTACGTTAATATACGTGTTTGTGCATGTGTATATGTGTGTACACGTGTTTGTACGTGTTTTTAAGTGTTTGTACGTGCGTGTACGTGTTTGCCCGTTAATGTAGGTGTTTGTGCGTCTATACATGTGTGTGCACGTGTTTGTACATGTATGTACGTGTTTGTGCGTGCATGTGTGTGCACATGTTTGTACGTGTATGTATATGTGTGCGCGTATGTTAATGTACGTGTTTGTACGTTAATATACGTGTTTGTGCATGTGTATATATGTGTACACGTGTTTGTACGTGTTTTTAAGTGTTTGTACGTGCGTGTACGTGTTTGCCCGTTAATGTAGGTGTTTGTGCGTCTATACATGTGTGTGCACGTGTTTGTACATGTTCGTACTTGTACGTACAGGTTCGCAAGTAGTTATACGTGTGTGTACGTGTTTGTTTGTATTTTTACGGGTTTGCACGCGTTTTTACATGTTTGCGTGTGTTTCTACGTGTTCGTACAAGTTTGTAAGCGTTTGTACGTGTGTACGTGTTTTTACGTAAATGTACGTGTTTGCATGTAAATGTACATGTATGTACGTGGTTGTGCGTGTATGCATGTGGGTGCACGTGTTTGTACGTGTATGTATATGTGTGCACGTGTTTGTACGTGTTCGTACGTGTTTATACATGTATGTACGTGTTTTTACGTTAATGTACGTGTTTGTACGTCAATGTACGTGTTCGTACGTTAATATGCGTGTTTGTACGTGTGTGTATGTGTGTACACGTGTTTGTACGTGTTTGTACGTGTATGTATATGTGTGCACGTGTTTTTACGTGTTCGTACGTGTTCGTACTTGTATGTACGTGTTTGTACGTGTGTGTACGTGTATGTACGTGTTTGTGCGTGTATGCATGCGAAGCGCGCCCGAGACTGACTGCTGCTCAAGCGACAAGCACTTTAGTCAAGCCTGGATTCAAAATCCTTCGTACTCCCAAGTTACGTAGATAAGTTTATGTCGTTGGTAGGCCGTATGAGGAACTATAAAAATGATTTTTTAAAATTAATGATATATGTTTTATTAAAAAAAAGTAAATAATGTCATTATTTACTTATTTATTTTACTTATCAACTGTTTAACTTTGAAAATTTGTTTAAACAAAACATTCTGTAAAGTTAAGATTTTATATGAATTTGTATGAGCATTGACATATCTAACGACATTCTTTTATTTTCACTAACCTACGAATCGATGTCACTCGCGTCATATACGGCCATGCTGTGCGATATCTCGATCTGTCAATACCACCTTAGGGAGTATAGAGCTGTCAATACTCCCTTAGGGAGTATTGACAGAGAGAATATCGTCGAGATATTAGCATGAACGTATGCAATGCCTATACAAATTTAGCGTGGTCTATAGGTATTCCACCGAATACGGCCTACGACGACATAAACGTTTGTACGCACCCGGTAAATGGCAACTAGTTAAATTAGTCATCAATCTAGTACGGCGTTGTGAATAAGAAAATGGTTCCCCGTCCAAAATGGTCAAGTTATTAAGAATACTTGTACCAGTTACCACTTATAGAGCAAGTAACTGGTAAATGGTCTGATCAGTTACCAGTTATAGTGCAAGTATTTGGCAAATTGTCCGACTATTTATCCGTTGCGCACCCTGTGATAGCTTGTTTTGGTCTGCAACAACCCTTAGATTTTTGTTAAACAAGCATTAGTGATGGTTATCAATAATAACTGGCAAGGAAATTGAGGTTCGTAAAATATGAGATTGCAAAAGTTTCCAGTTACATACCCAGTAAGTGGTAACTGGTCCGGTCATTTACCAGTTACTAGGCAGGTAACTTGACAATGGCCAGACCAGTTTTCAGTTGCTGTGTATGTAACTGCAAACATTTGCAACCCATACTACCGTTAACGAATTGGTGCCTACCAGTGTCAAAAATTACAATATACTAACCGTAGCATAAAAAATGAAAGTAAATGGAAATATCTGTAAATAACTGGAAGCAACTGTTATAAACGTTTTAGTTCGACACAGAAATATCAGTTATTTTCAGCTGTTCCTTGTTATTTTTTGTTATTTCCACTTATTCTCAGTTTAGTTGAAAAATCATTTTAAAAATTAGATGTTTAATAACTGTTGCAACTAGTTAATATGACTGTAAATAACTCTAAATAATTGTGAATAAGTGAGAATAACTGAAAATAATTACAACTATAAATAATTGTAAAAAACTAGAAATAATTGTAAACAATTGTTATTGATAGTTCTGATTTCTGTCAATAGCTGGAAATGATTTTGTATATAACGATATATCATAACATATTAGTTTAAGATTAATAATAGATTGAAAATAGGTAATTAAATCTTTTTTACAATTAGCTTATTATCCTGTAATCATCGTGAAGTGTAATCATATAAAATAATTATTAATTTTATGATTTTATTTAAAGTATGGAGTTGAAAATACAATTTTGAAAAAGCTTAATTGAATTTTAATAATGAAATGATTGAATTAAAATTTTGTTAAATCAAAATCAAACACTTATAGTCTTTATAAATTTAATTTTATTTCTATTTAATTTTGTAAAAAAACACCGACATCACAGTTTTCTAGCTTTTTCATTATTAATCCAAAAATGTTTTCAATATCTCTTTATTACTGCCTTCCATTTTCACTAATAGAAAGCCTAATATATAGAAATTTCGGAAAATTTTTTAATAAAGATTAAAAATTTGGAAAACTGCAATGTCGGTAGCTATGTATAAATCATATACCTCATTAAATCCCCTCAAGGCCCAAAATTATAGTAGTTTCTTGAGTTTTAAGTATGACTTAAAACAAGTATCGTTACTTAAGTGTCAGCTGTTATTTCAGTTGAGTGCTACATGAAGAGGTTATCACAGTTAGTTATGAAAAAAAATCACACAGATAAGATACTCGTCAGTAAAGATGTAATACTCGATTGTAGTAACAGCTGATACTCAAGTAACAATACTTAAGTTTTAAGTCATACTTAACAATCAAAACACGACTATGAATTTTTGCCTATAGTCACTAAATCTTCGTTGAAGAGCTACCAATAAGCCGCATAATAATGGTCCACTATTTAGCATTTCATCACTGATAGACAAGTCCGACCACTTCATTTTTAACGCCAATAATGTTAGTAATACGCATCCATAAAAACATTTCTCTTCTGCTTGAAGCTTATCAATCGATATGGCGAGTGGGGTAGACCATTTTAAATATTCTGAGATATAGTTGAAATTCGACTCGCTTAAAACATTTTTGCGACCGATTATTATGAATACGTCTATGCTCATGAGCAACTCTTTGAGTGTCATTATTTGCGTAAAACAATCATATAACGAGTTTCATCTCGTTATTACTGGTCTTTTTAAACAACAACCGAAAACTTTTTCTAAATCTTCTCTTTTTTTAGGTGCAGATAAACATTTCCACAGTACTTTGCATTTATTTAGAGTTTCGTTGTGCAATGTTTCGATAGCTAGGTGTTTTTTTATCAACTTACTGACATCTGTTGTTGCAATTAAATTTAAATTATGGCTGCAACAACGGTAATGGTACGGAAGACGCTTCAGATTTCCTAGCTCGATGATGTCGATTGGTGTCTCATTTTCGACAACATTGTCTTCATTGTCCAAAACACCGTCGGAATCCACTTCAAAGGAATCTTTTTCTTCTATTATATTCTCATCGCAATTTTGTTGCAGTTCTTGAGAATCTTCAATAGCCAGAGTTTTCTTCTCAACTAAAAAAATTATAAAAGCAATTTAAAATGCGAAACACGATTATGTGCATTGATAGATTACGAGAAACCCCAAGTAAAAAGAATTCCATATAACAATGATACATGAACAAATATGATAATATTTTCGCGAATAAATATATATATGCTAAAAAATAAACATTAATATCTATAGACGACCGTATATGGAGGCTAAAAAAGGCTAATAGTAATTTGTATAAAAATTCCTATAAATATTTACCTTCGTCAAAGCATCCATGTTCAGATAATTCAAATTCTTTGAATGCTTTGACGAAATTGGAGTCATTGTCTGTGACCGTACCTATATGTTTGGTCGAATCTAAACCAAAGGCACGATTTATTTGTTCAAGTGATTCAGTAATGTTATCAAATGAATGAGTGCCTGGAAAGTGGCGACAGGCTAAAGCTGCTGATTTTCTTTGAAATGTATTAACATCAATCTGCAAAATTATTAAATAAGCATTACATGATTAAAAAGCCTTATTTAAATTTTTTCGCATGAAAAGGTATCCAGTGAGCGGTAACGCCAAGAAATCTTCTTCGTTTGCTGCTCCAAGCATCAGCCGTTGTGCATATGTGTGTATCTTTTTGCAAAGTACTTTCTACATCATTTAGCATAGGAAGGTATTCCTCGTTGATGTTCTTACGAATTTTGTATCGACTCATATGTTTTAAAATTGGCTCAAACTTTGATTAAATTTTTAAATCTGCAAAAATTTGTACTTTATATATCATAAAAAATGTTCTGATTTGTATTTATTCAGGACTAAAAATTTGTTGTTATGTATTCAGTTCCATTTCGATTTTCATAGATATAGAACCGTGCAGGGTATTTTTAACTCTTTAATGAGAATTACAATTGTGTAAATTGAAAATATTCAATATGATTCAATTGTGCAACAAGTGTAGATAATCAAATATTTGTACTTCAAACAGAAATTTATTATAAGTAATATTAAAATATTAAACAAAATGTAAAATAATAAAAAAACAATAGTTATTTTTTTGCCAAAATATTTGCTTGTATTCTTTATAATACATTATCTGTTTTTAATAAGAAACTGAAATACCAGTGAAAATTTTTTAACTTCAGATTGACAATGTAATGAATGTTTTTTTAATTTAACATCGTACTATTTTCTTTAAACAGTTGATTTTTTTATTTGATCAACATTTAATTTTTGGTTCTATAATCTAGGTAGTTATATTTAAAGTAAGCTCATAATAAATTGAATACAATGTAAAGTTTCAATATTTAACGGGATGTCGGAGCTGCAACAATCGAGTTTTACACGTACAAACATGTACACTGTAACGTTTTTATTTCCCGCGGGTGGGAAATATTACGTCTTTACCTCCTGTTGCCAGACGCTTCAGTGAGTAACCAGGGTTTGAGGCAGGAGGTCGGTTAGGACGGACGGTGGAAAGATAAAGGATAGTAAAGGGTTGACATGTTTGTTTATACTAGGGAGTACCTGGGCTTTATTGTATTCTAAAACTCATATATTACAACGACGCATAACAATTATAATGAAATGTAATAAACTAACCTAAATTATATAAATCAAAATGACTAACCTAATGTGTGTACGCGTCATACAAAGAAATGAAGATTGAATTTATTATAAGCCACTTGACGGCTTATGCGCCTCTTGTCGGCGACGGAAATAAATGAAATCAAAAATAATTGAAATAAACTTTATTTTTAATAATAAGTCAAATTAGACTGGCGGCGGTTAACGGCCTGGACGGTTTTAATGAACAAACAAAACTATAATAATTATAATGTTAATCAACTATTATAATAACGGTGGGTGGACGACACCCTTAATGCGGTAACACGGAATACGGCTGAAGGCCTATGATTCTCTAATGCGCGGCAGATGCACATGGATAGAGTAATCCTGGCGTGCCTTTTTCCGGCGGCGGCAATGGGTGGGAAGCACCCTTAATACTAACTTAATACTACGGTTATAATAGGTGGAAAAACGACTTAAAGTTACTATGAACTTATCTTAGACAAAGTGTCTTATACACAGGTCGGCGCGGCGGCTCGGGGGTATAAAGCGGTTCGGTGTAAATCAACCTTAATATCAAATGTTCATTAAAAATGAATTGAATAAAGTTACTATTTACAAAACGGCCGGTACGGCGGCTCGACAGTACAAACTAATATGATCTTATGTCAAGTTAAACTAATCTAATATTTACAGGACGGGCGGTACGGCGGTACAGCCATGCGGCGGTGCGGAAGTGCATTGGCGGTTCTCTCAGTCGCATTTTATCTAAGCCAGCGAGCGCACTCAGCAGAGATTAAATGCGGCTCGACTTGCCTCTAATGGTTTGTCACATTAGAGCGAAAAGAGAGAGTATCTTTTTTTATAAGGCGTAAGAGCCCCATATAAGAAAGCCAGTACTGTATACTGCTTTCTCTCTCTAGGCCAGCGAGTGCACTCGGCTAAGAGAGAGGGAGAGCACAGTACCTAATGCCTCGACTCTTTGCTGAGCCTTAGCTCTTATATCTTCTCGAGCTCGCTGTTCCTCTTGCGGGAGCAGCAAAAACTGACGGCACCTGGCGGTTGAGCCTGTTACTATCGTGCCTCGCGGGAGATTTGAATATCCTGTCTGCACGATTATGAATAATCGTTGCAACACACACATGCACACACGGCCTTTACAACACGTCATGTATATATATATCTTCTGATATTCCTATAAAATAATGTTATATTACGAGCAGAGTTGTAAATGTGGAAATGGTTTATCGTTTGGAATGGTCATGTAACCATTTACCATTTACAGAGCAAGTCAATGGTAAATATCTAACCAGTTCTCAGTTATAGAGCAAGTAACTAGTAAATGGCCGGACCGTTTACTAGTTACTGGGTGAGTGAATGGTAAATAGTAGGACCATTTTTCAGTTACTGGGTGAGTAAATAGTAAATGGTCGGACCATTAACCATTTACAGAGCAAGTTAATGGTAAATGGTCTAACCAGTTTTCAGTTACAGAGCAAGTA
Source organism: Anastatus disparis (assembly GCA_017163975.1). Classification (NCBI taxonomy): domain Eukaryota; kingdom Metazoa; phylum Arthropoda; class Insecta; order Hymenoptera; family Eupelmidae; genus Anastatus; species Anastatus disparis. The sequence continues at coordinate 1,409,024 of JAFFSR010000401.1, read as the reverse complement.
ACTGGTAAATGGTCAGACCATTTACTAGTTACTGGGTAAGTGAATGGTAAATAGTAGGACCATTTACTATTTACTGGGTGAGTAAATGGTAAATGGGAGGACCATTTTCCAGTTACTGGGTGAGTAAATGGTAATTAGTCGTACCATTTACCAGTTACTAGGTGAGGAACTGAAAATGGTAGGACCAGTTCGCAGTCACTGGGTGGGTAACTAGCCAAATCAATTAGTTGGCAGTTACCGGGTGGAAAACTGGTAAATGGTCGAATCGATTAGTTATAAGTTACCGGGTTGGTAACTGGTAAATGGTTAAACCATTTACCAGTTACTGGGTGAGTAAATGGTAAATGGTCGGACCATTCACTACTTATAGTGCAAGTGAATAGTTAATGGTCTAGCCAGTTCCCAGTTACAGAGCAAGTACTGGAAATGGTCGGACCATTTACCAGTTACTGGGTAACTAAATGGTAAATGATCAGACCATTTACCATTTACAGAGCAAGTATATAGTGAATAGTCTAACCAGTTCGTAGTTACAAAGCAAGTAACTGGGAATGGTCGGACTATCTACCAGTTACTGGGTGAGTAAATGGTCAATGGTCGGACCATTTACCATTTACAGAGCAAGTAAATGGTAAATAGTCTCACCAGTTCCCAGTTACAGAGCAAGGACCTGGAAATGGTCGGACCATTTATCAGTTACTGGGTGAGTAAATGGTAAATGGTCGGACCAGTGACCATTTACAGAGCAAGAAAACGGTAAATGGGCTAACCAGTTCTCAGTTACAGAGCAAGTAATTGGTAAATGGTCGGACCATTTACTAGTTACTGCGTAAGTAAATGGTCAATGGTCGGACCATTTTTCAGTTACTGGGTGAGTAAATGGTAATTAGTCGTACCATTTACCAGTTACTGGGTGAGGAACTGAAAATGGTAGGACCGGTTCGCTGTTACTGAGTGGGTAACTAGCCAAATCAATTAGTTGGCAGTTACCGGGTGAAAAACTGTTAAATGGTCGAATTGATCAGTTATCAGTTACCAGGTGGGTAACTGGTAAATGGTCCAAACATTTACCATTTACTCACTCAGTAACTGGTAAATGGTCGGACCATTAACCACTTATAGAGCAAGTACATGGTAAATGGTCTAGGCAGTTCCCAGTTACAGAGCAAGTAACTGGAAATGGACTATTTACAGTTTCTGGGTGAGTAAATGATAAATGTTCGGACTATTCACTAGTTGCTGAGTGAGTAAATGGTAAATGGTCAGATCATTTACCATATACTTACCCAGTAACTGGTAAATGGTCTGACTACTTGCCATTTGGTCACTCAGTAACTGGTAAATGGTTTGACCATTTCCAGTTACTCACCTAGTAACTATCAACTGATCCGACCATTCACCATTCACTTACTCAGTTACTGGTAAATGGTTCGACCATTTACCATTTACTTGCTCTGTAAATGGTGAATGGTGCGAGCAATTTTAATTACTTGACTATTTCAAATGAAAAACCATTTCCTTACTTACAACTCTGATTCTTGCCCATCAGATTCCGCTGTCACGATACTGGAAATAATACTGATATATTTATTAGAAGCGAGAATATGTATTTTTAAAATGTTCATCTCCTCTTAATGGTAAGTTCTGCCCATTAGATCTCGCTGTAACTTTCTGCACTTACTATTTACTCTTATATTATATTTACTATTTCTGTGTTACAAGCCCAGTTCTAATAAATAATTCTGATAAGGTAAAAGGCTGTATAGTGAGACACTGTCGAGAGCCAGTAAAAAGCGTGTTTTCAAACTTAAAAATAAGTTTGTAAATTTGATTGTTACTTTACATTTTACATTTTTATGCTTCAAAAACTGAAAAAACCCATTAGAGTATATAAATATCAGAAAAAATTATATTATGCTAAGAATTTTATTAAATATACGTGTTCTGAATAATGAGATAGCACAAAATTGTATGACCCTTTTTTCTCACACAGCTTGTCCCGATAAATGAGATATAAAAAATTGCATAATTTAGTAAATGGCTGATTCCATTTCAAATCGAACACTCAGTATACACTCAAGTCACCAATTACTGCGCTAATGGAGTATGTTATTCTACCCTAAAAATAAGGGTATACGTACTTTTTTATTTTGCTGAAATATCAAAATTGCATCAGATATGCACTTTTGAAAATTGCATACAAAAACTAAATGTTAAAACTGAAAATGTTGAGAATAACTTTAGAGGGCTATCGTTTTACCAATTTTCAATGAATTCTGGTAAACCTTATTTTGTTTTATTATGTTTTAAGCCCTCTTTAATTCAGTGCAAGAAATTTCAAAAAAGACTAAAGAATGACTAAGATATGTGCATTTTACCAAAAAATGCACTTTTTATGCACATGCATTTTTCTCGAAAAACCCATTTTTGCGCTCATAGAAGACCAAATTACCTATCTAATGGTACTTGGTTGATACCGTACTTATTTGTTTGAAGTGAGAAAAAAAATTCACAAATTTTATTGGTGAAAAATTTTTGTATATACGTTCGGAAATTTTAAGCAATGTAGATTTAAACACTATCCTCCTTTTAGCATTACCCAGGAACAACGAAGTGGACGTAGAAGGTTTCTGTTCCCTTCGGGGTGCTTTTTTAAAGTGAGTTCCCCTTGCCTCTCACTGTTGGGATGCGTCAAAAATATAATTATAAATAATTACTTTTTTTTATTTTTGCACTTATTATTTTTAGTTCTAAGTGTAGCCTTACGACGTTTGACTTTTTTTTTCTTGTCTTTCACTTTAGTCAGTGCATGTATAGCTGTTCTGCCAACAAATATATGCGATTTCAATTCTCCAAGTTGTTTTAACCACATATGACTTTTTTGAATCCCATTATATTTAGGAACTGTACTCCATTCAATATTTTTTTCTTTTCTAAATTTTTCAATCTCATTTATTGGTAATAATATGATTTTGATTGCACTGGTGTACTTTTGAACCCAATTTATAAAATCGTCAGCATATCGATTCTTCATGAACTCTTTTTAAGTTATGTGAAGTAGCATAATGCTTTAGAAGCCCACCTATTCCATTAACGGCTCCTTTCCCATGACCAGTCGCAGAAAATAACCATTTCATTTGATAAGAAAAATGTTTGAATTCATGTAGCTGAAAACGATTTTTAAATTGGCTTGCAGCTCCATCTGATATAATAGTGACTTTAGTAACTAAATCATTTTTCATAAGATCCATAATTTTATTTATTGCTAATAGCGCATATGCAGTATCATGCTTTTTGTCGTCACTAACGATCGCAAAGCTTAGCGTTATCTCTCCTTGGTAACAGACTGCAGTAAAAATAGAAATTTGGTTATTTACCCAATGATTTCCCTGAACCGCTTTATTATTTATTACAGACCAATTTTCTGCAAAATCAACGTGGATAATTAACTTAGTAGGATCAGCTTTACCTTCTTCTTTTTTTTTTTATAGCTTCACGTTGAATATTTTTTATGTATACGTGAGTACTTGCTTTTAGTGCGCAGATTGAAAATTTTTCTTTAAAAACTGATAAGCTTACTGTTTGTTTGATAAGATTACCATTATCCCACAAAGCAAACGTAATTTTATCTTCACAATTTTCTTTCAGTTTTAACAATTTTAATGTGATACCCTCACTACCGGGGCAATAATTGCATTCTTGCAAGAAACACGAATCAGATGGTTCAGAACACAACATTGCGTTAGTTATTTCTGAACGAATTAAATCTAATTCAGAATTATTATCGCCTCTAAAACGAATTAAACTTGTAAGAAACAGTTCAAAATTTTCGCAATGTACACAAAGACAAGTTTCCTTCACAGGGCTTGCTAAGACAAAACTTGGTCTTAGACTATAGAATTTCGATTTTCCTATTTGTAAGTTTGGATTTTCTTGTCTTAATTGACTATATGTTTCTTTTAAGCTTCGAGTAAGAAACCGTTTAACTTTTTTAGTTTTTGTATTATTAACTTTAACAGTAACAACATCAGATTTATTTGGACTTTGTCTACTACAATTAAAATCATCATTTAAAAAATATTCCATAGCGATATTTTTTGTATTTTCATCAAGGGTGACCAGTATATGAATCTGGCTCCGAATAAACTCCTTTATTTTTCACGAGATTTCTTGATTTATTTATCATATACTCGCTTATATTCGGGAATAGTGAGCAAATTTTTATTTTGCTTAATTTTGAAGGTAGTAGAGTTAAAAGTTTTATTTTCTCCGAAACAGAAGAACATTTTTCTAAAGCCGATTTAAAATTTTCTACAAATTCGTTCCAATAGTTTTCAGTCGAACTTTTGTCCGATTCTATTGATTCAACTGAAATGCCATACACATCTTCTAATTTACTTCCGACAGTAGCAGAAAAAGCTGAAATTAAAGATTTTTTCTTTTTAGATACATAATTTTCTGTTAAATTTTTAGGTATTGCAGTTTTTCTTTTTAGCGGCGAGACGCATTGAGGTAAAATTGTATTAATACTCTCGTTTAATTCCTGTATTCGTTCGGGTGTCTTGGGGATAAAATCATCATGTTTACCGCTAAAAAGTTCAGTGATTTCATTTTCAGATGTAGGTTCAAGATCACTTAAAATCATTTTTGATATGCGTTCATGGCAATTTTTGCATACATAAGTAGAGGGCAGTATCTTTAAATCTGGATAAAGCTGTGCCAAATTAATGGCCAAATCTTCCAACGGTCTAAAACGTAAATTTCTGCTTTTATAAACTATCTTCTTATGCATTTGAAAAAAATAGGGACATCGAATTCTTGTAGAAGAGTGAATTTCGGACATCGTAATTGCAGAGTTTTATTTACTTTTTCACAAGTCCGAAAAGTACCTTTCAAAGCAGACGTAAGAATAACTAGCTTGTATATAACAATTCTAATATGCTGTTTTGGTTACGCGAGGTATTTGTCCGCGAATGAGCCTCCTATTGTCTGTACATCGAAACATACATAATATAGATATACACGAATAGAATTATTATTTTCCATTTTTTAATATTTATTTTTATATTACGAATTTTTATATATATATATATCACTATTAATGATATATATATATATATATATACATACAAAGGTAAACAAATAATGAGCGAAGCATGCGACAGCGTTGGAATGAACATTGCTTAAGACTTTCGAACGTATATACAAAAATTTTTCACCAATAAAATTTGTGAATTTTTTTTCTCGCTTCAAACAAATAAGTACGGGATCAACCAAGTACCATTAGATAGGTAATTTAGTCCTCTATGAGCACAAAAAATTTCAGCAAAAAAAAAAATGGGTTTTTCGAGAAAAATGCATGTGCATAAAAAGTGCATTTTTTGGTAAAATGCACATATCTTAGTCATTTTTTAGTCTTTTTTGAAATTTCTTGCACTGAATTAAAGAGGGCTTAAAACATAATAAAACAAAATAAGGTTTACCAGAATTCATTGAAAATTGGTAAAACGATAGCCCTCTAAAGTTATTCTCAACATTTTCAGTTTTAACATTTAGTTTTTGTATGCAATTTTCAAAAGTGCATATCTGATGCAATTTTGATATTTCAGCAAAATAAAAAAATACGTATACCCTTATTTTTAGGGTAGAATAACATACTCCATTAGCGCAGTAATTGGTGACTTGAGTGTATACTGACTGTTCGATTTGAAATGGAATCAGCCAAATTGCGTATGAGTTACATTTGGGTCAAATATAATAATGTTATTAAAAAAAAGATAAAAGTTAATATTTTTATTATATTTAACGTCGCTGTATTTATGGTATAATTACGATGCTAATAAGCAGCGGAGATCATTTCAGTGCATTTGTGAACAGAGCACATGTTTCATATACAGTGGTGCTTGTATCAATCAGACGCCAAGAGCGGAATTCGACCTTAAAAAAATTTTAAGGTTATGTTGAGGTTATGGATTTAATTTTTCATTTAACTTACGGTTTAGTTAAATTTTTATTGCATAGAGCCTGAATAAGTATGAAGAATTATTTTAATGTTTTAGAAATAAGCAAGTACTAAAAGAATTTGATTAGAAAAACAACATTGATAGTTTTTACTGTCTCATCTTCCGGAGCATTTACTAAAAATGCAAATGCACGTATCGACGAGACACGTATCATCGTATTCTATAAATGCGGACATCTAAATTTATTATGCACTTGCATGGAGACATAGTTATAAAAATAAAATATACATTAAAAGCAATTGATTTTTTTTTTAATTATTGTGACGCATTGCTTTAGTTGGTACTCGGTCGAGAACCGAACGCGCGTTCACAGCGCGCAGCTGCGCCCATGCTTCTTACCGTTACCTATGCGCTGTACATATAATATCCCTTCTCTAGTGTAAGAGAATCGATATGAGAGTTGACGGCTTAAAAGCGAGCCTATATAAGGCTATGATTTAAAGAGAATCACTTTCGCCTGCTTATAACTAATAAAATCATCGTAAATTTAAATAGAGTCGAAATGCGTTTTCTTGTTATAAGCAAATACTAAGACGGCAAAGCAGATCGGCATATGCTCGGTCTGCAAACCCGTCTATTTGCTTATAGCGTTAGTTTTTTATTGCGCGTAGTGCCTTTTAAAATTAGTTAACAAAGTTGAATATCTTAGTGATTTTAAAGTTTCTTTTGTTGTGATAAAGTGATAACTTGCAAATGCCAAATGGTGTTTAGCCTTAGTGCATCTGCAAGTATTCATTAAAGTTAAAATCTATTGAATTATTGTAGTCCCAAATAATTTAACGGACTTCATACAGACACTGATAGGCAATAGAAATTAAACCCATTTATCCTCATTTCCATTTCCTTTTCTTTTACCTGGGCATACGATCCCGGAGTAGTCAGGCATAGCGTCCTGGCTACAAACGGATTAGCTCTTATTATCTTACTCTTATGAACATAATAAATTACACTTTGATACGACACATAAAAATTACAAATACATGCGCGTGGTTGTTATCGTGCAGTATATCAAATAAATAAATTGATTATCACGTAACGGCTTCACTGCTCGGATAAATATTACGATGAATACAAAAAAACCACATATTGAGTCAAATTAGTGTCGCAAACATAACGATGAAGTAGTTTTTATTTAGTTTCACAATATAGAATTTAACTTATTGAATTAGGAGAGGCATGACGTTTCGTTCTCTCAGTTCAAAGAGAAGCGGCGTCTTTACTCATACAGCAAATATACAAGTGACAATTTGGTTTTCTCAATAAATCACAAGTATAACAAGTTAATGAGGTAGAGTACTACCAATAAATATATGATTATAACGTATTTATCGCGTATTTAAATTAAGATGTTGTCATAACTAGACCGCGTAAATATAATGCTTTAATAATACACGAATTTGACATAATATGAATAAGTTTCGATAGTAGTAGCTTACATTATATTCTACAATATCTAAAAAAAATACAAAAATTGAAAAATTCGAGAAAACTTTATAATAAATTAAAAATTTTATTAAATATAGCAGTCAATTTTTCTGCTGTTTCAAATATTTTGATATATCAGCTTACACTAAGGTATAATAAATAATTTTTTAATAAATCTTATATAGTTTTTACCACAACATAAGGTATTTTAAAATATTAATTTATATTTTTTTAATCAAACATTATTTATTCATAGCATTAAATGATTTCTTTAATTCAAATTAAAGTTATTTTCGAAATTTCCATATAGAAATCTTATATTCATTAGAAACGGAAATATGAATTTTTTAAAATTTCATCCCCTGTTGGGGGTAGGTTCCACTCATCAGATCTCGCTGTAACTCTCTGGACTTACTCTTGACTATGTTAGAAGCCCAGTTATACGAAACAGTGCTAAAATATTAATTAGGAAATGAAATATGAATTTTTAAAAATTTCATCCCCTCTTAAGGGTCGGTTCCGCGCATCAGATCTCGCTGGTACTCTCTGAACTTAATCTTGGCAATGTTAGAAGCTCAGTTATAAGAAATAATTGTGATAGATCCATTAGGAACGAAAATATAAATTTTAAAAATTTTCATCCCCTCTGAAGAGTAGTTTCCGCCCATCAGATCTCGTTGTGACTTTTCATACTTACAAGGAGAGTGCATTGCATTTGGGTCTTGGATTTTCTTCTTGCCTTGGGATCTTTTTTCTTACATAAAATCATGAAAAAAGCCGCGTCTATTCGGTCCAACGCTTGATTTTTTTCCGAGTTATGAGCAGTTTTGTTGAAAAAATTGCATCTGCTTTATAATTTTACAGTTTCCGAACTACTTATTCTAGAAGATTTTTACTGATTGCATATTAAAGTTGAGATTAAAACCTTTCGATTAAAAAAAAACGTGTCCAAAAAGCTCGTTGTTAAAAACTTATGAAGGGATGAAAATTGAAATGAATTTCTGACTAAAATATTGCATTTATTTTCTTGCATTTTTTGAGCTAAATATTTGCGCTATTTTCGCCCATAATTTTTAACAACTGAGCTTTTGGATCCTTTTTTTTTTTAATCAAAAGGTTTTAATCTCAACTTTAATATGCAATCAGTAAAAACCTTCTTGAATAAGTAGTTCGAAAACTGTAAAATTATAAAGCAGATGCAATTTTTTCAATAAAACAGACAAAACTGCTCACAACTCGGAAAAAATCGAGCGTTGGACCGAATGGACGCGGCTTTTTTCATGATTTTATGTAAGAAAAAAAATCCCAAAGCTAGAAGAAAATCCAAGACCCAAATGCAATGCACTCTCCTTGTTAGTCTTGCCAGTGTTAGAAGCTCATTCATAAGAAATAATTTTTATTCATTTGTTAAGAAGGAAAAAATGAATTTTTAAAATTTTCATCCCCTCTTAAGGGTAGTTATGATTTTATAATGATTGTTATTTTATAGGGGCGGGTGCATTTTATGGTGAACCATCTATTTAGGTTATTATATACCATTGACTACTATTAGCAGATGAGCAAACTTAGAATTTGATATCATGGAATTAAATTCAGGTCGTGTCGATCTTCGAAGTCGCAAACTTTAACGTCATTATGTTAATGCTAAGAACATATTCAGCAAGTTTGACAAAAATCACATGTCCGGAACCACTATTAAGCAGGGGTTAAAAAGTATAAAAATTTATAATTCCTTTTCTAATAGCAGGACCAGAATTATTTTTTATAAATATACTTATGTTAATGCTAAAAACATATTCTGCAAGTTTGAGGAAAATCGTATGTCCGGAACCTCTCTTACGCAAGGGTTGGAAAATATAAAAATTTATATTTCTTTTGCTAATAGTAGGACCAGAATGATATTTTATAAATATGCTTATGTTAATGATAAAAACATATTCTGCAAGTTTAAGAAAAATCGTATGTCCGGAACCTCCCTTAAGCAGGGGTTGGAAAATATAAAAATTTAGTTTCTGTTTCTAAAAGTAGGACCAGAATCATTTTTTATAAATATGCTTATGTTAATGGTAAAAACATATTTTGTAAGTTTGAGGAACTCTCCTAAACAGGATTTGAAAAATATAAAAATTAATATTGTCTGTCCTAAATACAGGACCAGAATTATTTTTTATAAACATGTTTATATTGATGTCAAAAACTTATTCTGCAATATAGAGCATACTCGGAACCTCCCTTGAGCAGAGGTTGAAAAATATAAAAATTCACATTCTTTATGGTTATAACAGGACCAGATTTTTCCGTTTATAAATATGTTAATATTAATGTTGAGAGTACTTATGGCAAATATAGATCTCTAAATCCTAAGGTTAAGGTACAACACTAAATAGGCAGTGGTTATACAATCGAATTACTGTTCTCATGTTTTGCCTACTTACTACCTCTTTGATTTTTTGTAAGCTTAATTTCTTTTCTATTTATAATGTCCTTTATGTTATATTTACTGTCAATAGTTCTATATTGAATGAATAAAACACTTTCTCTCTGCATTGGTCATTTCCGAGCTTAAGACCAGCATATAAATTTATGGCTGCATCAAAAGGTTTTTATTTTAATAAATATTATTCTAAGTACGCATGAGCATATACACGGTGGGCCATTTTAATCTTCGCACTCAATTTTCTCCGAACCTACTGCAGCTACAAAACAAGGTCCAAAGCAAAATTGACCATGACAGAGGGAGCCATTCAACTGCGCCCTTGGTTTTGACCTTGAGGTCCAATTTTAAGGTCATTTGAAGGTCAAGACCATTTTTTTAAATAGGAATACCTATTTTTGACTGCGGATTTGAAAAGAGCGGAAAATTCTAAGATAAGTTTGTCCCAGGTCAAAATTTATTTGGTGATCTTTTCAAGGACAAAAATCGAGGTCAAATGTCTAAAAACCGATTAAATGCCCTTTTTCTGCATTATCTTGGTTTGCTGATAAATGCAAATGATCTAAGTAGTGTTAAATGGTCATCTTAGTTCCAAGGTAAAAGGATCTTCACTATCTTGACCTTAAGGTCAAATTTCAAGGACATTTTAAGATCAATAATGTTTTTTCGGTAGTAGAAATTCCGATTTTAGACTACTTTAAAAATATTAGTTAATTTTACGCTAAAATTATTCTAGGGGAAAGTTGATTTTATGACCTTGGAATGGTCCAAAATCAAGGTCAAATATTGAAAAACTTATCGAATGCTTTTTATCTGAATTACACTGGTTTCCTAAGACTTTTGGTGTATCGGTATGAAAGAAAAGTTTAGAAAAAATTTGTGCATGGCGAAGGGGGCCTCGGCCTATTTTTGACACTGCAGTTAGAAAAAGTGACACTCAAAGTGATATTTTAAGTTTGTTATGTCGTGAATGGATCTGAAGAAGGTCAATTCAAGATTAAATAACATAATATGCTTATCCCATCTTTAGCGTTACCCAGGAACAACGACGTGGACGTAATAGGATCGTGTTCCCTTTGGGGTGCTGGATTATCGTGAGTCCCCTTGCCTCTCACGTCGGGGTGCTGGATTATCGTGAGTCCCCTTGCCTCTCACTGTTTTAACCACGAAGCAAATGTTCAAAGTTACCTCTATTTACTTGTAGACACAAAGTTAAGCGCCTTCGAAAATGACGTACAGTCTTCAGTAGAGTTTGTCTCGGAATTCCCGCACATGCTTGACGAATGCGATTTTGCATGTTTTCTCTAGTTGTAGGCCGCCCTTTAAAAATAATATTTCTTAGGAATCCCAACAAATAACAATCTGGAGATGTTAAATCAGGTGAGTTAGGAGGCCAATTAACTGGCCCTGCTCTACCGATCATCTTTCATGGTAATTTTGATTCAAATATTCTCGGACAATTCCTGCTGAAACCACATTCTTCGTCTAGTTTCTAAATCAACATCTTCCATTAATTCTGGCAAGTGGTCTCTTATTAACTGCGAATAGCTGTCCCCATTAACATTTCGCTCAAAAAAGTAAGGGCCAATCAAATATCCATTTACAATCCCACACCATACCATAAGGCTCCAGCGATGCTGATGATCTACAGCTCTGTGCCAATGAGGATTTTCATTTGACCAATAATGACAATTATGCCTATTTAATTGTCCATCGCTATAAAATTTAGCCTCGTCAGAAAAAAGTACATATTTGAAAAAATTGGGATCATTTTCTACAATGTGTAAGGCCCATTGGCAAAATTCAGTCCTCATTTGCATATGATTCCTTGTCAGTTCCTGTACGAGCGTGATATGGTAAGCATGGTAATTAAGCCTATTCAGAATTCTCAAAAATGTTCGTCTTGGAATACCAACTTCCATGTCTATTTGACGACTGCTGACATGAGGATTAAGATGAATAACTGCAAGAATAGTTATAACACGAGCATCATCTTCGTTATACTCATGACGCCTGCGTTGGCGAGCAAGACTTCCTCGACGAGCTCTGTCAGTTAAACTTTGTATTGACCTATCACTGGGATTTCTTCTATCTGGAAAGTGTTCAGCGTAAAGTCTTGCTGCAACACGATAGTTATTGCGACATTCCCCTAAAACCATTATCATATCAACAATCTCATTTGAAGGATAGTCAGCCATTACAACAGTTTTTTAATTTAAATAACACTGTTAAGTTGTAATTAATATTTTAAGTGTAGTTCAACAAACATAAAATTTTTGATAATAATAAAAAAAAGTGAAGAAGTAGTAATAGTAGTAAATGATAACTTTCGTCTAGCTCGAATTAGATACTTTAATATTTTTGTAAAAGATTATTTTTAAATCAAAAATAATTAATTTAACACAAACATGACTCTACATATTTCTTCAATTACTACGAAGAACGTTTTAAAAAAAAATCAGTTATAAGATAAAACTGAATAATGAGTAGGGGCAAAATTCAATATGAAAATTTATCTATCGTTCTTCGTAAAACATTATTTTCTGATCAAAAATAGTCGAAAAAGAATATTCTAATATTTAATCTGCGTTTAAATTCATTTATTGCTATTACTACTCCTTGAGTCTTACTATTATTATCAAAACTATTTTTATTTTTGTTTATTGCACTTGAAATATTAATTACAACTGAATAGTGCTATTTTAATTTTCCACTTTTGTATAACTTTTAAATAAAATTGTTGATATGAAAATGGTTTTAGAGGTGTGTCCTAATATTTTCGTGCTGCACTAAGACTTTACGCTGAACGTTCTCCAGACAGAAGACATCATGCTAGGTATATCAGCATTTGACCTTGACATAACCTTCCAACGGTCATAAAAATTTTTTAAAATACTGTTTCCAACGTAAAATTTTACGCTCTTTTAAGTCGACCTTGAAATGACCTTGAAACTGAAGTTCAAGGTTAAAATCAATCACACCAAAAAGTCCAGACAAAATTTGTGCATGGCGAGGCCCCCTTCGCCATGCACAAATTTTTTCTGAACTTTTCTTTCATATCGATACACCAAAAGTCTTAGGAAACCAGTGTGATTCAGATAAAGAGCATTCGATAAGTTTTTCAATATTTGACCTTGATTTTGGACCATTCCAAGGTCATAAAATCAACTTTTCCCTAGAATAATTTTAGCGTAAAATTAACTAATATTTTTAAATTTGTAGTCTAAAATCGAAATATCTATTACCGGAAAAACATTATTGATCTTAAAATGACCTTAAAATTTGACCTTAAGGTCAAGATGGTCGAGATCCTTTTACCTTGGAACTAAGATGACCATTTAACACTACTTAGATCATTTGCATTTATCAGCAAACCAAGATAATGCAGAAAAAGGGCATTAAATCGGTTTTTAGACATTTGACCTCGATTTTCGTCCTTGAAAAGGTCACCAAATAAATTTTGACCTGGGACGAACTTATCTTAGAATTTCCTGTTCTTCTCAAATATGAGTCTGAAGTTTATACGTTCGTATCAACGAAAAAATTTTTTTTCTTTTCCAGTCCGGGAAATGACTGGAATTAGATTATAAGGACCTAAAATGATGCCATATAAATTTTCAGCAAGTTTCTATGTCCGGAACCTTTTCAAAATGGCGGCTGAACATATGAAAAATTCAATGAATAGAGAAAAAATTCTCCTTTCTACATTCCAGTCTCGGAGATGATTGGATATTAGAATTAAGCATAAAACTAAGCCGTATATAAATTTTTAGCTAGTTTCTATGTCCGGAACATTTTCAAAATGGCGGCCAAACATAGAAAAATTTTAATAGAGAAAAAAATTCTGCTTTTGACATTCCAGTCTCGGAGATGATTGGATATTAAAATTAAGCATAAAATTAAGCCGTATATGAATTTTCAGCTAGTTTCTATTTCCGGAACATTTTCAAAGTGGCAGCTAAACATAAGAAAATTTCAAATAATAGATAAATCAATTATAATTTCTACATTCCAGTCCCGGAAATGATTGGATATTGAAAGTAAGCATGAAAATAAGTCCTATATACATTTTCAAGCATGTTCTATACCCGGAATATTTTCAAAATGGCGGTTGAACATATAAAAATTTCAATTATTAGAAAAAAAAATTCTTCTTTTTACATTCCAGTCTCGGAGAGGATTGAATATCAAAATTAAGCATAAAACTAAGTGGTATAAGAATTTTCCGCTACTTTCTGTATCCGGAACATTTTAAAAATGGCGGCCAAACATAGGACAATTTCAAATAATACGGAAATAAATACTGATTTCTACATTCTAGTCCCGATAATGATTGAATATTCAAATTAAGCAGAAGAATAAATCCTATATACATTTTCAAGTATTTTCTATTTACGAAACGGTTTCAAAATGGCGGTTGAAAATTTAATAAATTCAATTAACAGAGAAAAACATTCTGCCTTTTTACATTCCAGTCTCGAAGATGATTGAATATCAAAATTGAGCATAAAACCAATTCGTATATGCATTTTCATCGACTTTCTATTTCCGGAACATTTTCAAAATGGCGGCCGTACGTAGACAAATTTTTAATAATAGAGAAAGAAATATTAATTTCTACATTCCAGTCCCAGAAATGATTGGATATTAAAAGTAAGCATGAAAATAAGTCCTATATACATTTTCAAGCATGTTCTATACCCGGAACATTTTTACATTCTTATACTACTTAGTTTTATGCTTTATTTTGATATTCAATAATCTTCGAGACTAGAATGTAAAAAGCAGATTCTTTTTCTCTATTAATTGAAATTTTTCTATGTTTGGCCGCCATTTTGAAAATGTTCCGGAAATAGAAAATGCTCGAAAATGTATATACGATTCATTCTCGTGCCTAATTTCAATATCCAATCATTTCCGGGACTGGAATGTATAAATCAGTATTTATTTCTCTATTATTTGAAATTTTCATATGTTTGGCCGCCATTTTGAAAATGTTCCGGATATGGAAAGTAGCCGAAAATTTATATATGGCTTAGTTTTATGCTTAATTTTGATATTCAATCATCTTCGAGACTGGAATGTAAAAAGAAGAATTTTTTTCTCTAATAATTTAAATTTTTCTATTTTTTGTCGCCATTTTTAAAATGTTCTGGATATAGAATGTAGCTGAAAATTTATATACTACTAAGTTTTATGCTTAATTTTGATATTCCGTCATCTACGAGACTGGAATGTATTCAGCAGAATTATTCCCACTATTAATTGTGTTCATTGTATTTTTAACCGCCATTTTAAATATGTTCCGGAAATAGAAGATGCTCGAAAATGTATATACGATTCATTTTCGCGCCTAATATTAATATCCAATCATTTCCGGGACTGGAATGTATAAATCAGTATTTATTTCCGTATTATTTGAAATTGTCCTATGTTTGGCCGCCATTTTTAAAATGTTCCGGATATAGGAAGTAGCGGAAAATTCTTATACCACTTAGTTTTATGCTTAATCTTGATATTCAATCATCTCCGAGACTGGAATGTAAAAAGGCAGAATGTTTTTCTCTGTTAATTGAATTCATTAAATTTTCAACCGCCATTTTGAAAATGTTCCGGGAATAGAACATACTTGAAAATATATATAGGACTTATTCTGATGCTTACTTTTAATATCCAATCATTTCCGGGGCTGGAATGTAGAAACCAGTATTTATTTCTCTACAATAAAAAATTTTAAGATCTTTTGCCGCCATTTTGAAAATGTTCCGGAAATAAAAAGTTGCTGGAAATTCATATATAGCTTAGTTTAATGCTTAATTTTGATATTCAATCATCTTCGAGACTAGGATGTAAAAAGGCAGAATGTTTTCCTCTGTTAATTCAATTCATTATATTTTTAACCGACATTTTGAAAACGTTCCGGAAATAGAAACTATCTGAAAATTTATATACGGCTTAGTTTTATGCTTAATTTTGATATTCAGCGATCTCCGAGACTGGAATGTAAAATGCAGAATTTATTTTTTAATTAATTGAAATTTTTATATGTTCAACCGCTATTTTGAAAATGTTCCGGAAATAGAAAGTCGATGAAAATGCATATACGGATTGGTTTTATGCTCAATTTTGATATTCTATCATCTCCGAGACTGGAATGTGAAAAGGCAGAATGTTTTTCTCTGTTAATTGAATTCATTAAATTTTCAACCGCCATTTTAAAAATGTTCCGGAAATAGAAGATGCTCGAAAATGTATATACGATTCATTTTCGCGCCTAATATTAATATCCAATCATTTCCAGGACTGGAATGTATAAATCAGTATTTATTTCCGTATTATTTGAAATTGTCCTATGTTTGGCCGCCATTTTTAAAATGTTCCGGATATAGAAAGTAGCGGAAAATTCTTATACCACTTAGTTTTATGGTTAATTTTGATATTCAATCATCTCCGAGACTGGAATGTAAAAAGAAGAATTTTTTTCTCTAATAATTGAAATTTTTATATGTTCAACCGCCATTTTGAAAATGTTCCGGGTATAGAACATGCTTGAAAATGTATATAGGACTTATTTTCATGCTTACTTTTAATATCTAATCATTTCCGGGACTGGAATGTAGAAATCATAATTGATTTCTCTATTTTTTGAAATTTTCTTATGTTTAGCTGCTATTTTAAAAATGTTCCGTAAATAGAAACTAGCTGAAAATTTATATACGGCTTAGTTTTATGTTGAATTTTTATATTTAATCATTTCCGAGACTGGAATGTAAAAAGCAGAATTTTTTTCTCATTTAATTGAGTTTATTATATATTTCACGGCCATTTTGAGAATTTTCCGGAAATAGAAACGAGCGGAATATTTATATACGGCTTAGTTTTATGTTAAATTTTTATATTTAATCATTTCCGAGACTGGAATGTAAAAAGCAGAATTTTTTTCTCATTTAATTGAGTTTATTATATATTTCACGGCCATTTTGAGAATTTTCCGGAAATAGAAACTAGCTGAAATCTTATTTACGGCTTAGTTTTATGCTTAATTTTAATATCCAATCATCTCCGAGACTGGAATGTCAAAAGCAGAATTTTTTTCTCTATTAATTAAAATTTTTCTATGTTTGGCCGCCATCTTGAAAATGTTCCGGAAATAGAGACTAGCTGAAAATTTATATACGGCTTAGTTCTATGCTTAATTTTAATATCCAATCATCTCCGAGACTGGAATGACAAAAGCAGAATTTATTTCTTAATTATTTGAAATTTTTTTTATGTTCAACCGCCATTTTGAAAATGTTCCGGAAATAGAAACTAGCTGAAAATTTATATACGGCTTAGTTTTATGCTTAATTTTAATATCCAATCATCTCCGAGACTGGAATGTCAAAAGCAGAATTTTTTTCTCTATTAATTAAAATTTTTCTATGTTTGGCCGCCATTTTGAAAATGTTCCGGACATAGAAACTAGCTGAAAATTTAAATATGGCTTAGTTTTATGCTTAATTCTAATATCCAATCATCTCCGAGACTGGAATTTTTTCTCTATTCATTGAATTTTTCATATGTTCAGCCGCCATTTTGAAAAGGTTCCGGACATAGAAACTTGCTGAAAAATTATATGGCATTATTTTAGGTCCTTATAATCTAATTTCAGTCATTTCCCAGACTAGAAAAGAAAAAAAATTTTTTCGTTGATACGAACGTTTTAAACTTCAGACTCATTTTCAAATCCGCAGTCAAAAATAGGTATTCCTATTTAAAAAAATGATCTTGACCTTCAAATGACCTTGAAATTGGACCTCAAGGTCAAAACCAAGGGCGCAGTTAAATGACCCTCTCTGTCACGGTCAATTTTGCTTTGGACCTTTTTTTTGTAGCTGCAGTAGGTTCGGAGAAAATTGAGTGCGAAGATTAAAATGGCCCACCGTGTATATTCGTTTTAAACTGATTTAATGAATTGAGTATCCATTATTTTCATTTATTTATAAAATTTTATTTTAATTAATTTTTTTATAAGCGATTGAAACTTTTTTTTGATGCCAAAAAAAGTAGGTACATCTTTATATATATATGATAATTTAATTTTCCTTTGTAGATTGATTTAGTCTCTATTGATAACAGAAATTAGATCTGCTCCATCTTTTCGGCTCCATATTATTCATACTTATTTATTCTTATACGTTTAGAATGACATTTATTATTTTATTATTTCGAATTCTTCCGTTATTTTTTTGGTTTTTTTGCTTATCAATTATCTAACAATATTTTATTACTTTTTTTTCTGGAGCATGTTAAACGTATTTTATAAAAAGTTTTATTTGTCACTACGATATAAATGACATCTCTAAAAAACAGTTTAAAATGTTCCATATTATTAAGGTCGTGAGTTATGATAATTCATTGTGCTTTTGGCATAATTTACAAACAAAAATTCCCAATCAGCCAATTTTAAATACTAAAATCTGAAACTTCCGGAAAAGTTTCTTACGTATTAAAGAAGGAAACTTTCGATGGAAGTTAATCAACCTCCGCTTAAGAGAGGTCCCGGATCGAAAATTTTGCTCAAACTTGCAGAATATATTTATAGCATTAACAAAAGCATATTTATAAAAAAAAATTATGGTCTTGCTTTTAGAAAAGAAAATATAAATTTTCAGATTTTGCAACCCCTGCTTAAAGAGGTTTTGTAGCTAAGGTCAAATTTGATAAAAAAGTGAATGTAGATATATATATTTCTGAAAATTAAATAATTATTTTTTACGTTCAAATATACTATAAACATTGTATTTTTTTGCACATTACGCACTTAGAATGTAAATGAATTGTCATCAATTCGATCGCGTAGTACAATGTATACATATATATATCTTTATGTCGTCGTAGGCCGTATTCGGTGGAATACCTATAGACCACGCTAAATTTGTATAGGCATTGCATACGTTCATGCTAATATCTCGACGATATTCTCTCTGTCAATACTCCCTTAGGGAGTATTGACAGCTCTATACTCCCTAAGGGAGTATTGACAGATCGAGATATCGCACAGCATGGCCGTATATGACGCGAGTGACATCGATTCGTAGGTTAATGAAAACAAAAGAATGTCGTTAAATATGTCAATGCTCATACAAATTCATATAAAATCTTAACTTTACAGAATGTTTTGTTTAAACAAATTTTCAAAGTTAAACAGTTAATAAGTAAAATAAATAAGTAAATAATGATATTATTTACTTTTTTTTTAATAAAACATATATCATTAATTTTAAAAAATCATTTTGATAGTTCCTCATACGGCCTACCAACGACATAAACTTATCTACGTAACTTGGGAGTACGAAGGATTCTGAATCCAGGCTTGACTAAAGTGCTTGTCGCTTTAGCAACAGTCAGTCGCTTGAGTAGCAGAGACCAACTGCTACTCAAGCGACAAACACTTTAGTCTCGCCTGTATTCATCCTTCGTACTCCTAAGTTACGTATATAACTAATATATACATGGCGTCTGTGACCGGTTTCCGCTTTTAGGTTACGTTTGCTTATTTTTATTTTGATATTTCGATAGCAATATGATGAAATTTTTAAAAAATGATGTAAAAATAGCGGATAAAGAATAGTTTATCATAAAATAATTTTAAACAAAATAATGTATATTTATATATAATAATATTAATTATACTGTGTTGTAAGGATTTAAAACTTTTGAAATTCGCGCACTTCTCTTGTTGCTGTTAAATAAATCGAAAAAACATGGTTTCTTTCGATCCGGTCGCAAAGGCGTTTATTAACTTTAACGTGTAATATCTCAATATTTACAACGGTAATGAGTAATTTACTAGATATCATTCAAAAGAGGAAACTTTCTTTTAGACATTTGTTCATCTGTCTATTTTTCGAAAAATCACTCCCTGCTTTGCAAATACTCTTGCTCTATTTTATTCACAGTCCCGTAAGAGCCTGGACAAAAAAGTTCAAACTTCGAGTTCCGATTTTATAAAATTTTTAAGCCCTGCTTAAAAGAGGTTCCGGACATACGATTTTTCTCAAACTTGTAGAATATATTTTTAGTATTAACATAAGCATATTTATAAATAATAATTCTGGTTTTGCTATTAGAAAAGGAAATATAAATTTTTACATTTTTCAACCCCTGCCTTAAGGAGGTTCCGGACATACGATTTTTCTCAAACTTGCAGAATATGTGAGGAATCAATATGGCATCACCAATGCTACCGTGTTTCGTTCAATATAGTCAAAGAGCAATCATATTGAACAGAGGTTAGTGAAAAAAAAATGACTCGCGCTTCGACAGCAGCTATACTCATTACGAAATGTCAATCTAAGAAACAATAAAAAGTCGATAAAACTAAAATTAAATTTAAAAAGTATTAAAAAAAAACAATATTTTATTAATATGCAACTATTAAGTTATAGTTTCTCATACTGCCTACGTCGGGCATAAAATCATGTATGTCTTTTGGCCGTTTATTCAGGTGAAATCCGAATCTCGAAAAATATTTGCCGCTTGAGCAGAAGTCTATCTCGAGCGCACTGAAATTCTTTTAGTATATAAAACTATGATGAAAATATCAAAGCTCTAAATACGAAGACTATCGTAGTTCCACGTATTTCTTATTTATCAACCTCAAAACTTCGTAGTTTATAAGATATTAAATTAATATAACTAAATAACTAACAAGACGTTTAAGGTCAAGAACTGCGAGCTTAGTAGAAAAATGATATACAATATTACGTCCTCTTAATCCTTGAATTTAGGAGTCAATAACTTAGAACTTAGGAGTAAAATAGCACTAAGTTCGTAGTTGGCTTCTGCCTCCTTCTCTGATACTCGGCAGAGAGTGGGGGAACTTTGATGAACTCTCTTTTCTTACTTGAACTTTTCATGCGATTTTAATCCTAAGTTTCGGAGTTCTCAGCTACTACATTTCAGAGTTAAAATAGACAATATTGCACATCTTTTTTCTACTCGCAGCTCTTGACCTCGAATGTCGTAATTATTTAGTTTTATGATTTTAAGATCAAATAAACTACGAATTTCGAGGTTTAAAAATCAGAAATATCGAAGTGCAAAACTATAATATCTTCGTAGTTAGAGTTTTGATATTTTCATCAAAGTTTTATCTATTAAAAGTTTTTCAGTGCGCGCTTCGCGCACCCTCGGCAACTTCACCTCAAGCGACAACAATTATTCTCAACTCAAATTCCACCTGGATACGACCAAAAGACACATGACTAATAAATTATTTATTTTTATATTCACATATTATTCTAGAATTAGTATTAAGCAATCATCTTTTTTTGCTACATATAAAAAAAATTAAACAAAAAGAGCGTTTAATAAAAAACAGAGACTTCCGTTTGTGGCAACTCGTTAAGTATCAAGAACATGGCATAAATTAAAAGTAAAAGAAGAAAAAACTATGACAAAACAAAAAAAAATACAAAATTAAAAAATTAAAAAAGAATTTGAATTAGGTTTAAAAAAAAGCAGAAAACCAAAAAATACAAGTTATTCTAAAAAATTCTGATTCAAAACAGAGACAGTTAAAAGCTGAATTAAAACATTTAAAAATTGTTAAATAATTAATAAATGCAGAGCAAAATTTATATTAAATAAAAGTCTTTATTCAATCTGCACAAAATGAATTAATTAAATGATCTCTCCATAATAATAATGAAATACAAATTCTGGCTTTAACAGACGGACTTGAACTGAACTGAACGACGACGAGACGCAACTTGATTCTCTTCAACTGTCTACTAAAATATTCTCAATAGGTGGCGACACCTAGTATGAGTGTGTATATTTTCAACACTCCCTCCCACACTCATACATATTTTAATTAAAGGAGTTGTAGCATCTCTCTCGTTCTTATTGTTTCTGTTCTGATCGTTCATTTAGTTCCTGTAATATAGAGAAAAATTTTGTTAATAACTTAACTAAAATACATATCAGAAATATAATCAGTCAATGTTATCAGTCGTTAAATATTTGTTTGGTCAGTCGTTCATGTAATTCAAATGACAAAGGTTTTGTGAATACATCAGTTATCTGACTTTTAGAGGAAATTCAACTGACATTAATTAAACCTCTAGTTACACATTCCTTTACATAATGTTCTTTTATTTCGGTCATATGTCTTAATTTGTTTTCACCTCCAGTCTTAACGCTTGCTTCTGCTGCCTTGTTATCACACCATAATAGAATTGGAGCTAATTCTTGTTTTAACAATCTTTTTTTAAAATTTGATATAAGGATATCAATTCTTGAGCGCATTCATTTATAGAAACATATTTCTGTCTGTGAGTTCTTCAGGATGTTGTGTCTTCGAAAAACTTGATCACAAAGCTACTGGTCGTAAGAGAATTTTTGCAGTCGTCAAAACTTGCATCTGAAAATCCTTGTAAACAGTCGTTCTGTCCTTTATATCTAAGTTCAAAGTCTTTTGTTCTTCTTAATTATTCAAATACTCTTTCAATCTTCTACCAGTCATTTTTCAGTAAAGTTGATTTGGTGTCTGCATAGAGTATTTACCTCATATGCAATTTCTGGCCTGCTTGCATTGGTTTCTTCTTTTCTTCACGCTGTCTTCTCTTCCTATTGGCTACCTGATTGATTATTATAGGTGTTCGTTGGGTGGGTGATTGATCCAAACTAAACTTCTTTAGCATTTTGTTTATTGTTCTTGCTTAATGCTCAGTATCTTTTTTTTTTTTTTTTTTTTTTTTGTCTTATTTTATTTCTGAGCCTTAAGAACTTTTAGTCTCACCAGTTTCTGTCATTTTAAATTCTTTCTTTACATTTGTCTTCATTCTTTCAAGCATCTTTACATTGTTGCAAACTAGCAGGATGTCATCTGCATACTATATCAAGATAAGAAATCCGTCTTTTTCTTGCTGAGTAAATAGACAAGGCTCATTGTTGAATGATGTAAGCCCATATTTCTTTACTGTCTAACATTTTAGACTGACTTTCAAATCGTATAAAGAATTTTCCAATATACACATCTTGTTTTGTTTGATCCTTTCATAAGCAGTCATCCCTTCAGGTATTTCCATATATATCTCACTGTTTCAATATTCATTTAGAAAAGCTGTCTTCACATCCATCTGACATACTTCTAAATCCAATTTGTTTGCCATTGCCAGTATAGATCTGATTAAATGTAATCGTGAAACCAGTACATATGTTTCTTGTATATCATACTCATTTCTGTCTTTAAAACTATGAATTACTAGTCTGGCTTTATATCTTATTTTACTGACTTCTGTCTTTTAAATACCCATCTTGAATGTATAATGTTTGATCTTTTTCTGTCATTCATTACAATTGATCTGTCAACTTATTTTCATACATTATTCTTATACATACATTTTAATTCTTTAATAATAGTTTTGGTCCATTTTTTTTTTTTTTTTTTTTTTTTTTTTTTTTTTTATTTTATATCTTTTGACTTCATGGCTTCCAAGTGTGTACTCAGGTCATTATTTATTTCTGCTAATAAAACATAAGTTTCTTCATTTATCTTATTTTCTGTACTTGTTTGTGTTTCCATTTATAATTCAATCTGTCGTTTTGTTTTCTCTCCCTCCGATTCTTGCACTTCATATTCACTATTTTTCTTAACTTTTGTCGATTGTCCTACTAATTTTTTTTATTTTCTCTCCCTCCAATCCTTGTTACTTTTTATCAGTCTTATTATTTTCGTTTCTTGGTCGTCTAACTGGTCTTTTGACTTTCTCTCCCTCCGGTTTTTGTATTCGTGTTTCATTTTCTCTGTCTTCTAATACAAAATTCACAAACCATGAATCTTTTCATCAATTTGTTTCCAGTCTTGTATATCAGTTGTTGCATATCTGTCTTTGTAGACGAATTTTTCGTTGAATCGTACATCTCTGCTTTCTTATAGTTTACATAAAACCCATTGTGTCTGAATTCATTATTTGCAAAGGTTCAATTGTTCTATGCTTGACTGTCTTAAATGGCAATTTGTTAAACTTTGCAATCATACACACTTCACAGTCTTTCAACGTATCATCAAATACAGCCTGTTTTAAAGTTTTGATATTAGGAAATTTTAATTGTAATTTTCTTAAATAATCAACTGATGCATGACCCATTCGAAAATGCCACAACATAGCGTAGTTGTTTGTATTTATTTTCTCCGTCGCTTTTGTATTTTCAATCTCACATTGAGATTCTTCACTGACTTTAATCTGATGTGATTTATAAATATTTCTGTCTGCAATCTAAATATTTTTCTTCTTTGACTGTCTGAGTTTTTTTCTTTTTATTAAATTGATTATTTTCTTCAATATTCTGTTCTTCGTTCATTCTACTTGTCGTTACATATACTAGAACCTGTCTTTGTTTTAAATTATTTTCTGTCGCATCTCATTCAAATTCAATCAACCAATATTGCTGATTATATATTGGTAAGGATGAAAAATCTTCATTTAAGTTTTCCATGCAGATTACTCTGTCTAAAATAATAAATTTTCCATCAGTCGTATTTGTTTGCACGCTTCCTTCTTTCTTAGATTTAAGATTTAGGCTGCAGTCTTTATTTGCGCATTGGATTCTGTCTAGTTGTTCAATAAATATCCTGAAAATCAACTTTGAATTTGTCAAACGTTCTGTCGCACCACTGTCAGCACTCGGTTCATTAGTCTTCTTGTTTCTAGATTCTAATTGGTTAAAACTGCCTCCTATTTGATATTTTCCTCTGTTATATTCTACATAATTTTCTTGTCTCCTTTTATTGACAGATTTTGCTCGTTTTCGATTGACATTATTAATTAGATTAGCTATCTTACTTGTGAATGTTGTCCGACCTGTACTTTCTTTACTTTTATTATTATAATATTTTGATTCATACCTTTTTCTGTCTTTCTGTCTCGAGTGTCCCTGACGCTTTGGACATGTTGAGATCACATGGTCACGAGTAAATCTCTGACAAAAGAAACACTTCTTTACGCTATTTACCTGTCGTGGGCAGTCACTGGCACAGTTTCCATAGCTGTCGCATTCAAAACATCGCACTTTCTGTATCGCTCTTGATTTGACCATCATAGCTGTCGTTTAATGGCTTTCAACCTGCATAATAAGTAACTTTAGTTTATTATAAGATGACCCTTTCACCATAACAATTTCTGTCATAAAATTTATTCCTTCTACTTGATGTACTTTGCTTATGATAGCATTATAAAAGAAATCTCTTTCGTCTTCTTCAGGCAACGATTTAACTTTTGGCATGTTATTATAACTTCTTACTATTTCTTCAAATCTGTCTATAAAATTAACTGCCTTCTCTTTCGCTGAATTATACTGTATGTTGTATAATTTTCTTTATACTAGATGGAGTTACATTTATCTCACTAAATTTAATTTCTTTAAACTCTATTCAACAATTCAACTGGATCTTTAATTTCCATAAGTCTAACATGATAGTCTTTATCTATACTATTTATTAAAATATCACGAACTTTCATTTGCTACAATAGTACTATCTACAACATACAATAAGTCCAGCGAACTTAATTCAGACAAAATAATCCAAAGTTCTCAAATTTAAATTGAGTCGTTAAAATTAAATAAATATAATTATAAATATAATAGCTTTTTACTGGTCCGTCTTTTTCAGTCAGTCAAGTTTTGATAATTTCTGTCAACTGTTTAAAAACGTCTAAAATACTGTCGTTTTCTTTATTAAGTCTTTCATCAACTTTTATTTGGATTAAACGCAATATTTTCAGTTTATTTACTGGTCCTAAGAGTTCGTCCAAGTGTTCTGTCAAGTTCCCGAAACCTTTTGCATTAAGTGTATAATTTTCAAAATCATTATTTACCTTATATGTCGTTTTGCTGTCTTTGGATTTATCTGTCCTTTCTGCCTAATTACCTGTAGTCATTCTCCTTTCCCTGTTCAAATTCCTGCCTCATCGAATCCAGAGCCTGGCTGCCAAAGACCCGCGTGGCGCTTCCCTCCTTTATCATCAAAGTCATCAAAGCGTCTTTTTTTTTTGCTCTATTCTTCTCTTTTCTTCGTCTCTCTTGTTCTTTGCCATTTCTGTCTTAACTGAATTAAGCTTATCCATTACCTTGTCCAATTTGTCAGATAGGTCTGACAATTTTGATTCAGTCATTTCATTCATTCTGTTTTCTGTCTCTATCTTTATTTCTGTCGTTTCAATCGTATTGTAATCCCATACGCTCTTCTCTGTCTTTAGCTCCGTCTTCGTTCTTATTTTCATCTGTATTTTCCGTCGTATACATATTTTTCCAATACATCATTCAATTTTGCTGTCAAACCTTTGATTTGTTTTTGTCTTTCCTTATCTGTCGCTATTTGACCTCCTGCAGTTACTTTAACTACAGTTTTCACAGAGCCGTCTTCAAAACCGTCACTTTATTCTACTTTCTGTTCTGTCTCGTTATATAGCCCCTCCGTCTTCTCAGTCTCATTGCTGTCGTTAATTCTGTCTTTTCTCTCTTTCTTATCAGTCATAGTGTGGCCACCTGTCGTACAATAGGGCATATATAATCTGTCTTCACTCTGTCTTCATCTCTGTGACTGTCCTTATCACCAGGTCAAAATCTTTACTCATAACGTACTTGTCAACTATAAAGGAATAGTAAACCAATATAAATAAAATTCATATAATTTTGCCGAACACAAGCAAAACTAGAAAATTTACGTTAGAGTTAATTATATATATATATATATATATATATATATATATATATATATATATTATGAGCTTAATAGACCGAACACAAGCCCTTTAAGCTCAATATATCTATCAAAATAAAGTGAATCAACCTAGTATGCCGAACACAAGCAATATTAGGTCATTCATATTTATGACAATTTAAGAGAATCAATCTAACATGCCGAACACAAGCAATGTTAAATCAATCAAATTTGCTAGTTATTTATGTATATTTTTATATTTATAATTATACATATGTGCTATTATTCCCATACACAATATACTGAACACAAGTATTATTATGTATGTGAAAGCAGCAACTATGATCGATCAATATTATTTTTAAAACCATGGATATATTTATTAAAAAATATTCTTATATACGTACGTTCAAGCTTGATAAAATAAAATTTTTAATTTGAAATAGTCATTATTCATTATCTAATTTGTATTCAATCTGTCATAATTTTGAATACAATGCTGCCTTCAACAACTGTCATATACATATTCTCATGAGGATGTTTTGTGAAGTTGCAATAAACTTCTTTCCTCTGTATAATGATAATTTCAATTAATTAAACATTCTTAAATATATTTTTCTTAAAGTCGTTCTTTTCTGTCTTTTTTTTAATCGGTCTTTTGTATACATTTACGTAAACTTTATTTTTGTCCGCTTTGATTTAGTTCGTTTCGCTTCACTAATTCTGTCTCTTTCTTAATCTGTCATTTTTATCGCGACGACGCGCACATTCCTATACATATACGATCACACTTATATGTTGTCTCTTTTCTTTATGCTATAACCATGTTATACGTACATATGTATATGTATATACCTGCGAGTTTATTCTCGCCTTTTAGCAGTCACCGTCTTTCTGTCTTTTTCTAATTGCGCGCGCACGTCTTCACGGTCTTTTTATTGTACACGGCGTCGATGTCTTTTCATCAACTCGACTTGGGCCTATGGCCGCCATGTTTGTGTGCATTATTCTCTTTCAGTTTGCAGAAGTCAGGCCAATGCCTTTCTTCCTTCAAGCAATCATACTTAGTATTTCAACATAAAAACGCGTCCGTTTTTACATTTATTTTTAATTATAGCGAAATCTAACCAAATCTAAGCGGCACTTTTTGCAAATATTAGTTTTTAACCGGTTCTCATTTATTTCCGTCTATACCGTCATAAATCTGTTCAGACCTCGCGCGTGCATCCACTATACATACATATATATACACACACATACACATATATATATATATACATATACACACATACACATACATAAAAACCTTCTTCACTTCGTGTTGTCGTTTATTCAGTCTATCAATTTTATTTTGTGCGTGCATGGTCTTTTCTCTCGTTCTAGATACACACACACGCACACACAAAGCATAAAAAATAATTTTTCTTGTGCACGCATGAATCTGTCATACTCAAACACGTTGCGTCATTTTACCCAACATGGTGACTCATTTTATTTCTCTCTCACTCTCTCTCTATAGACTAGCGCACGACGCTATCTATTCTCTGTCCTTTTCTTTCTTTCTATAAGCGTGCATGCGACGCCATTACTGCGAACTCCTTTTTCTCCCTCTGCTGTCCTTCGCCCTGTCTCTTTTTTTTTTTTATTTGCTCCTTGACTCGCCATCTCTGACGCTTCCACCAGGAGATAAAGAACAATAAAACAATTCACCAAACAGACTGACGCACGCTCCAAACCACACAAACCTCTTTCTCAATTTTATTAAATAAAACGCACAGTTAAAAGCACTCTGGGCTCATAACCTGTTAAATAATTAATAAATGCAGAGCAAAATTTATATTAAATAAAAAGTCTTTATTCAATCTACACAAAATGAATTAATTAAATGATCTCTCCATAATAATAATGAAATACAAATTCTGGCTTTAACAGACGGACTTGAACTGAACTGAACGACGACGAGACGCAACTTGATCCTCTTTAACTGTCTACTAAAATATTCTCAATAGGTGGCGACACCTAGTATGAGTGTGTATATTTTCAACAAAAATTCAATTAACTATCGAACACTCAAAGAAAAATAAAATACTTTTACAAAACAAAATTTTAGAATTTCAAAAAAAAATTAATAGCAAAGAGAAAAATAAAGCAAATTATTTAAAATTTAAAAAAATCTTAATTTAAAAGATTAAAAATGGTATCGCTGTAAAGTCATTTTATGCTGACCTTAGACGTGCATTTGATACGGTTAAAGTTAACTTGCTTCTTGGAAAGTTGGAAGCTTATGGATGCATATAGAAGTGGTTTAAATCATATCTGTCTAATAGGCGACAAAGAGTTAAAATTAAATCTTTCATATCAAAAGCTATTTATGTTTGGTCGGGGGTTGGACAAAGCACGCGTTTGGGATCTTTGCTTTTTTTGGGCTTCATAAATGATGTTATTTATTGTAGTAAGCATATTAAGTTCCTTTTATTTGCGGATGATACTAAAATTTTTAAGGATGTGCGTAAGTAGTTATTGGGGTACCATGGACCATCAAAACAAACCCTCACTCTACCACCCCAAAGGTCACTGACCATAGGGTCAATAACCTCAGAGAAGATGGTGCGAGGGTATTGTTATGACGGCACATAATGCCCCTCAGACATAGAAAAAAAAATTTATTTTAAAATTTTATTCTAACATTAATAATTTAACATCGATGACTTTAAAAATAAAGTAAAATACATAGCTGTAGATAGAATAATATACGCATAAATAAACACATCCATTGTTTACATACAGAAACAAATAAATACACAAGCATTCACACATTGTGTACTACAACATATAACCTTGGTCCAAAGTGACACATAAAAATTGCTTACCTACTGACTACTGTTTGAGACATACACAACCATTCACACATTGTATACCACAACATTTAACCTTAGGCCAAAGTGCCACATACTAATTGCTTACCAGTTGATTACTGTTAATAACACAGCTCGACCTAGACCCATATTGTAGAATAACCTTTCTGCCCGGAGTTTTTATGAAGACTGACAGTGTTGTCGAATCTTCACCCCTTAATAGCCTAACTCCCCCCACCGATAGATAAGATAAAATTTACCTCATAGAACGCTCGAAAATATGTTTATTCCTCGCTACAGCGTATTTAATGTTGGGTGTAAAAATAAAAATTTAAAAATTGAAAATGAATCTCAATTTTCAAATTTCGTAGCTCCGACAATTTTTTACTTTTTTGGACATTCTTTTAATGAGAATGTGTGAAATTTAGTCTAGTTTTAAATGCAGTTTTGATTTTTGCAATACAAGTTAATCTCTCTGAGTTATTCATGAAAAATCGAAAAAAGCAATTTTCCTCTAAAACTAAATTTTTATGTTTTTATATATAAAAAATACTAACTTTTAGGATAGATAAGAATATGCGATTTTGCCTTATTTTTTTTAAACAGATTTTTAAACGATTTTTTATATTTTTCATTTTGAAGCATTGATACCATGGTACATTATGCCATTTTTCCGACTATTACGTCTTTTTACAACTCGTTTATGCTTTTATTTATTAATTTATCAAAAATATTAACAAAATCTTTAAAATAAATCCTCGATCAAATTTTTTTATCAATTAGAACCGAAGTTATGATGATTTTAAGTTTATAAAAATAGAAATTTTTTTCGTTGATAATTGAAATTTTTCATTCAGTTTTAATTTAGCGCCCACGATTTGAATTTACTTTGTAGGGAGTGACATATGCCACCGCTAGATGGCGACGATTCGCTTTTTGCATTCTTATTAACAACTTGACGCATTCAAGCATATAAGGCAAGTAAGATCAAAAATAAAATTGTCTAACAAACATTTTTTTTAAGCTCTGTCGAAGAATTATTTAATAATAATGGCATCATTGGTTGCTGAGACTAAGTGCAAGGGTTTGGAAGCAAGGCACGAAAAAGTTATTTACAACTGCTCCAAAAATCTGTTTAGAGAATTAGGTGATCTAACGGAGTCTTTGAAGCGCTTCTTTCTCTAGAGAGGATAAAGTATGTCCATGTTACAGAATATTTTTAGGTAAAGTAAAAATACACCTATTTCATCTACCTCAAACAGTCAACAATCTTTAGAAAAAGTTTTTTATAGTGAGGCTGTGGTAGAGCAGTTCAATCAGACTTCAAGCAATTTGAAATTAAAAATTTCACCAATCAAAATGTCTTAGAGTATCAATATAAAAATGCGAAAATCTTATGCTCTTTGGAAAAGAAAACAAATAAACGATGCATTTGATTCACAAATAGCAAGTAAAATTATGAAAGTCTACGATATAACGGATTTTCCCATATAAAATAAAAATAACGAATGCGAAACAAGTGATAAATGGCTCAAAAATATTAAAGTTGTCTAAGATACTTGTTCAAATTTTCTTGAGAAAGTGCGGTTATTAAGTCTTATACCAGGCAACATTTCCAAATGTAACTGTTTATATGATTGATCAAGCAAGATTATTGATTAATAATAAAGATATTTACAAAAATCCTAAGAACTATTGTGGCCATTCTTTGAATAGTGAAATTATAACAAAAGTGAAAAATTATTATTTAAACGATGATTTCAATTGTTCTTGTCAAAGTTCAATATACATTATTATATACATTATATACATTAAACTTAATTTCATTCATCAAACCTTTTACATCTTTACAATATACTATTTTATCACCATTATGATTCATTTCTTCAAAATATGGTTCGAAACTTTTGCTCCTTATTCTGGAAAAAAATACTTTATATGAATTTGCCAACTAAGTCATGTCTTTTAAAGCTAAAACTAAAAGTTCTGCTCCATGATTAGGTAAGTTAAGCTCTTTAACTAAGTTACATTAGTTTGAATCCATAACTTTACGCTTTTGTCTTTTTGGCCTGCTGGGAGGGAAACGTCGTTATCGTCATTACCATCATTATTTTCAGTTCCTTCATAGCTATCGCTTTCATGGGATTCATCTTTTAAATCATTTTCATCAATAACCTTTCCATCAATGCCGTCACTGACTTCGTCGTTATCTTCGTTGTTACGTTGACTAGACTATGTACACCTTACGTTTTTGAGGTCGCTGAATCAGAATTCGTGGTCTGTTTGACCCTATCTCATAAGGGTCAAGGTCATTTCAAGGTCAAATCTACAAAATTGATTTCAAGATAAAATCTACAAAGGTAATTTTAAGGTCCAATTTATTAAATTCATGCAAAACAAACATAAACTACGATATCTCGGAGTTGATGTAAAATATTGATTAATTTCAATTTAATATAAGGTTACTTTGAAGTATAAAATATATTTAATATTCTCTTATTCGTGAGATCGTATATTATACAATTTCAAAATACATCAGTTTTCTGTGATATACGTGAAGAATTTTGTAAAAAATTAGCATGCCCTTTCTAATTGTATGAATATACGGTTAAATGAATAAGAAAAGTTTAAACATAAATTTTTTTTCGTCAAAATAACCTTTACCTGCTCTCTCGACAAAAACTGTAACGGTAACACTGCCCCAAGTGGTGATGTGTGAAATTATCCGCTCATAAGTTTGACGAGGTAACGAGGCCAGTGGAAGCGCACTGCCTTGCAAGGGGATGTTAGGGTGTAAGGATGAAGCTGTAGTGTGTCCGACGACGAGTTGACATTATTATCCTCATCAAAGTCGGGAAGCTCTCATACTTAGCCCCGGGGAGGTATGAGAGTTATCACCTGCGATCGGACCCGGATTCCTAACGTGCGGGGTTATACTTAAGATCATGGATTATTCACCTTCTACATCTCGAGGGTATAATTGTCCAAAGAACTGTAATCTGTTTTGTTTTGTCTGTAGAATATTCACTCCGCTAAAATATCCAAGACATTGTAATGAAAATCTTAGAAACATTTACAAAACTTGCTTTAAATTAAAAACAGATGTAAATATAGAAAAGTGGACTACATGCAGTATCTTCGAACAATGTCGTAAAATCTTTTGCATGTGGGATAAAACAAAAGAAGATGAAAAAGTTACATTTGATAGCCCAATGGAATGGTATCAACCAGATGAAACAGAGGATTGTTACTTCTGTAACACCGAAATCATTGGAAAAAATAATAAAAATAAAACAAATGTGAATTATGCTGATGTTATTTCTGTAAAAAGACCTATTGAAAAAACGAGAAAAAATGAAAAATTAGATCTTCTTGAGAAATTATCAATTGAATCAGATTCCGACGATGAAAAACATGATGCAATTGATAAAAATGATTTAAATGATGGATCTTATGAAAGCAATAGTTATGAAGAAACTGGAATTAATGATGATGATGACGATGACATTTTCCTTCCAGCGGGCCAAAAAGACAAAAGTGTAAAGTTATGGACTCAAAATAAACTAAACGACTTAGTTAGAGAGCTTAACTTACGTAAACATAGAGCAGAACATTTAGCTTCAGCTTTAAGGTTGTATAGGCTATACAGTCTGTGTCAAAAGTTAGTTTTTTAGAAAATCGTCTATATTTTTTGGTAGAAAATAATTATTCAATTTTTAGCTTAGTGACTTATTAGATAATATTAAAACAATCATTTTAAACTTTGTTTCATTTGAATATAATGAATTATTAAAGAGTGATAACATTTTAAAGTTTATAAATTTTACACAAATCTTATGCAATCATAAATAATAATGCCAATTTTTCAAAAATGATTTTATTTGACTGCAACAAAGTTTATTTTGTTCAATTTAAAATTTAGAATCTATTGACGAGGATGGAATTTTGATTTTTATTTTTTATTAAAATTTATTGCAAATTTTTTATGATAAAACAGTAAGTACCGTCTGAGACATATACATTTTTTCGCAGAAAATTAGCAATAAATTTAAATAAAAAATAAAATTAAAAATTCCATCCTCGTCAATAGATTATAAATATTAAACTGAACAAAATAAACTTTGTTGCAGTCAAATAAAATCATTTTTGAAAAATTGGCATTATTATTTATGATTGGATTAGATTTGTGTAAAATTTATAAACTTTAAAATGTTATCACTCTTTAATAATTTATTTTATTCAAATGAAACAAAGTTTAAAATGATTGTTTTAATATTATCTAATAAGTCACTAAGCTAAAAATTGAATAATTATTTTCTACCAAAAAATATAGACGATTTTCTAAAAAACTAACTTTCGACACAGACTGTATAGCCCATACAACCTTAAGGTGGTTCACTCGACTAACGTGTTTTTACGAGATATTCTTGAAATTGTAGGTATAGTCCAATAAAGGCAATGTGAATATCATATTAGAATTTCAGAACATTTCATCGTTTCGTTTTTGATTAATCGATGTTCAAAGCTTTACAAAATACATTGGAGGTATATCTATATATATTGGAATTTTTACATTTTGTGGCTGTTAACCGCAATATCTCATAAACTGTTGGTGAGGAATGCAGGATCTTATGGATGCTTGGTGAATAAAAAGATTTATACAGATTTAATTATTATATTTTGTAGAAGTACATATCTCCTTATATCTTACAAAAGGTACAGTGTATAGCAAAACTAGGTTAAGTAGCGCCGAATAGTGTACATTATATGACGATGTATAAGCGCGGTAAATTCAAAACTAGTGAACATTTATTTCAACACCCTCCCATAAACGTGAACTTTCTTCCTTTTGGAATTGTTTGAAACCTAAATTTTTTATACAGTTTTCGTGAACTGGGTACGTGAGACTTTTAGTAAGTATATCTGCAGTCATCTGTTGTGTTGGGACGTATCTCACTTCAATTTCCCCTTTTTCACACATTTCTCTAATATAGTGGTATCTTATGCTTATGTGCTTTGTTTTAGAATGGTAAATTGGATTTTTCGACAGTTTACCAGCACCTTGGTTATCACAATATAAGATTACAGGTTTCATTTTGTCAAACCATAATTGAGAATCATCTAGGACGCCTTTCAAATAAGAGGTTTCTTTAGCGGCTTCGGAGAGGGCTACATATTCTGCCTCTGTAGTTGAAAGCGATACACTTTTTTGTTTGCGTGACTCCCAGGTGATTGCTGTACCAGCAAGTTTAAATACATAGCCACTGCGTGAAATTCGGTCGCTTGGATCTCCACCCCAATCAGCGTCAACATACGCATATAAGTGCTTATTTTGTTTTTGATACAGCAGGCTATAGCTACTTGTGCCACTCAAATACCTAAGTACTCTTTTTGCAGCTACCCAGTGTGTAGTTTTTGGATCTTGATTGAAACGGCTTAATTCACTCACAGAGTACGAGATATCTGGTCGTGTGCCTGTTGATATATATAGTAGTGATCCAATGAGTTGTCGATAAATTTCTTTATTTGCTTCAGGTAATGATTCGCACTTAATAAGCTTAGTTTTTGGTTCTAATGGTGTTCGAGCAATCTTGGCATTTTCCATTTTAAATTTTTCAAGTATGTTTTTTATAAATCTTTCTTGTTTTATTTCAATAGCTTTGGTTTCAAGATCTTGACTGAATTCAATGCCCAAGCAATATTTAATACATCCTAAATCTCGTATCTGAAACTCAACACTTAATTTTTGTTTAAATTCATTGAATAAATTTAAACTATTTGTGGCTATAAGAAAGTCGTCGACATAAATCACAATGATTAATATATAATTACTGTTCTTCATAAAATACATACATTTTTCTATATTTGATTGTCTTAGTCCTAGTTTTTTTAATGTTTGGTTGAGTTTTATGTTCCACTGCCTTCCGGCTTGTTTTAGTCCGTACAAGGCTCTTTTTAATTTATATACATAATTTTCAAATCCTTCTTTTACAAATCCTTCGGGCTGTAGCATGAAAATATCTTCATCCAATTCCCCGTTTATATATGCCATCATTACATCCAAATGGTATACTGTTAATTTATGTTCGGCAGCCAAGGCGAGTAGCAACCGTATCGTTTGCATTCGAGCTACCGGAGCGTAAGTTTCACGATAATCAATGCCATGTTGTTGAGCACAACCTTTAGCGACTAAACGCGCTTTATATCTTTCAACCGTTCCATCTGGATTATATTTGGTTTTTAATACCCACCGAGATCCTATAGGTGTTTTATTTTCAGGTTTTTGTACTAAATCCCAAATGTCAGCTTTGTTTAATTCGTTGAACTCTGTTTGTAGAGCATTTTGCCATTCTTTTCGATTCTCACCTGAAAGCGCTTCTTCTAAAGTTGGCTCCAGTGGATCATAGACAGCCAGTTGAGCAAAATCGATTTTTGTAGGTTTTAAATGAAACTCTTTTCTCGGTCTTCCAGCTTTTCCAGTTCTTATAATTTTTGGTCTACCAGAACCTCTTTGTGAGTCGCTAGATACGGGTGTATTTTTAATAGTTTCTTCATTTTTCATTTCTTGATTTTCCTCTTCAAAACTTTCATCCACGCTTTCCTTTTCATCATCTTCTTTATCAGATTCGAGCAAGTTCAATTCAATAAGGGATTTTCCAATTTTTTCCTCATGACTATCGACATTCTGTATTTCATTTACAAATCGTACGTCTCTACTTTTTAAAATTTTGCGGTTTATGACGTCCCAGAGTCTATACGCCTTAGATTCTTGACTATAGCCTACCAATTTACATTCAATGGATTTTGATTCGAATTTTCCTTTGGTTGGTGTTTTATCTAGGGCATAGCATTTGCAACCAAAAATTCGTAAATGTTTTACAGTTGGCTTTGCGTTGTACCAAACTTCAAACGGTGTTGTATTTTCTAAAGATCTTGTAGGGCAACGGTTCCTCAAATAAGCAGCTGTATTGATAGCTTCAGCCCAAAAACTCATAGGAAGGTTGGCTTGTATTAACATACACCGTGCCATGTCTAACAGGGTCCGGTTCATTCTTTCGGCTACGCCGTTTTGTTGTGGCGCATATGTGACTGTAAATTCTCTCTTTATTCCTGACTGCTCTAGTTCATCAGTGAAGTCTTTGCCTAAGTATTCCAGACCGTTGTCTGTGCGTAATGTCTTGATTTTACATCCATGAAGATTTTCAGCATAAGCTTTGAATTTTAAGAAAGAAGCTTTCACTTCATTTTTCTTTTTTAAGAAATGGACCTCCGTCCACCTTGAGCGATCATCGATAAATGTAGCAAAGTAAATTTTGCCTCCAATTGATTTGGTTCGTATGGGACCACATACGTCTGAATGCACAAGCTGTAAATTTTGAGTACTTTTACTCTCAGATATTTTTGGAAAAGGAGTGGCTGATTGTTTTCCTTTTATACATATTTCACAATCAGTGATTTCGCCAGAAAGTTCCAAGGGCATACCATATACCATCTGCTTAGCAACCAACTTTTTTAAATCTGGAATATTTAAGTGCCCGTATCGGTGATGCCATTGTTGAATTAAGTTTTCTTGCTTTACAGTATGACAAACTTGCGTTCCAATCGGACTTACAATAAACAAATCTCCTTTCCGATATCCTTCTAAAATCAATTTATTATTTTTATTAAATACTGAGGCTTTTTCTTTTTCAAATAATACTTTGCCATCATTATCCACTATTTTTGAAACGGATATTAGATTGGTTTTTAGATCTGGCACACAAAGTGCATTTTCTAACCTTATAGTTTTATTTTCTTCTTTACAGCGAATATTCAAGGCAACTGTACCCTTACCTGTAACAGGAGTACTCTTATCTGTGGCAAGCTTTACATTTTGGAAATCAGCTGGTTCCATTGTACGAAAATCAGCTGCTTCAGAGCACATATGTGATGTGGCGCCGCTATCGATGCACCATTCCTTGTTTGTAGCTTGTTTCGTGGTTAAAGCAGTCACCAACGCTGAGCACTCGGTAGGCAGCTCGTTAACTGACTCCCTTTCTTCACAGCATACCATAAACGCCTCTTCTGCTTGTGACGTAGATTGATGTACGTTCCTCTTTTTGAACCAGCAATCAGCAGCTTTGTGGCCTAGTTTATTACAGAAATTACACTTATAATGACATTTATTTTTAAATTTTTTATTTTTATTGTAATTTGAATTGTTATTTTTATTTATGAAGTTAGTATTTTCACACTTATTATGGTATTGTTGATTATTAATTTTGTTTCCTACGTATAAGGCACCCGCTAAGTCAGATTTATTGTGTGAATTTTTTCTAGCATTTTCTTCATCTAAAAGTTTGACTTTTAAGGCTTCCGGACTAGGCAATTTATCGCGAGCTTCGATAGCGCATCTGAAATTGTCGTATGCGTCTGGTATACTATACAACATTAATATAGTTATCATGTCATCTGGTACGGATAAATTTATTTCTTTGAGTTTGTCGACGGTGACAGAGAATTTATTCAAATGATCAGACATACCTTCATCGTCTTTCATTTTTGCAAATAATATTTGTTTCAACAAAGTAGCCTTACGTGCCGGACCTTTAGATTGATACGTTTCCTCGAGCTTTACCCATACATCTTTGGAAGTCTCACAATCCTTTATATGACATAGCTCTGTCGTACTCATTGCTAGGATGATGTCCGATCGCGCTTTCAGGTCATGTTTATCCCATGCCGGTTGGTCTGCTGCGGCTGAGGGCCTTGACGTTGTACCGTTTACATAACTCCAGCCATCGTTTTTTATGAGAATGGCTTGCATTTGTATTTTCCACGTGTCATAATTGTTTTTTGACAACTTATCGATGTGTACACTTAATCCTGATGACATTTTTCTGATACACTACAGCACTAGCTTGTATATTCAGATCAGTATTCAGAAGAACAAAAAATATTTCCTTTTTTTTTCTTTCGACCACGCGGTCTTGTGCACACTTTTAGGTTAGCTTGACACGTCTTTATATATAATACCTTTTTACTTTATTATCCTTTTTTATTAAAATACACCTCAGCATTTTTGCACCCTGGGCCCATAACCTGTTGGTGAGGAATGCAGGATCTTATGGATGCTTGGTGAATAAAAAGATTTATACAGATTTAATTATTATATTTTGTAGAAGTACATATCTCCTTATATCTTACAAAAGGTACAGTGTATAGCAAAACTAGGTTAAGTAGCGCCGAATAGTGTACATTATATGACGATGTATAAGCGCGGTAAATTCAAAACTAGTGAACATTTATTTCAACATAAACTACATTCAAATTGTAATTGAAAATTTAAACATATATAAAGGAACTAATAATAAACAGTTTTCAACAAGATTCACGTAAATTCATCGTTTTATTAAAGAGATAAAGTGTTTTAAAAATGTAATTATTAGATAAACGATGCATGTTTCGTTCACATTTACGTTGCTGCGCATGCGCAACTGGATCATATGAGCTGGATATATCTTTTTCTTTCACAGCTAGCTTTCTCTCTCTTACCGAGTGAACCAGCTTAAAAGGCATGAATCAGTAGGCAAATTCTACTAGAGTATCTTTTTACAGAAAAAGAAGCTAAATATTTTAAAGAAATGAATCATGATGGTGATAATATATTATAATAAAGTCGAAGAATGGAGACTGTTCATAGATTCATCAAACAGAAGTTTAAAAGCTGTATTACTACACAACAGCAACA
This sequence comes from Anastatus disparis, assembly GCA_017163975.1. Taxonomy (NCBI): domain Eukaryota; kingdom Metazoa; phylum Arthropoda; class Insecta; order Hymenoptera; family Eupelmidae; genus Anastatus; species Anastatus disparis. Next base: position 1,369,843 of record JAFFSR010000401.1, on the reverse strand, counting down.
CTATGCCTCAGTTTCCATAGTGCACTCCACTACAATGAAGGAAACACATAACAATCTCAAAATCATACTACGAAAAATTAAGTATGACAAGCATAAATGGCTTATATGTGGTGATTTGAAAGTTTCTGGAATATTGTTAGGACAGCAGTCTGGATTTACAAAGAAGCCATGTTTCTTGTGCTTATGGGATAGTAGAGACCGTGCAAAGCACTATACAAATCATAAATGGCCTTAAAGAAAATCTCTCGAAGTTGGAAAAAGTAACGTTATAACTACTCCATTGGTTGACCCGAAAAAAGTTCTCATTCCGCCATTACACATAAAACTTGGTGTAATGAAACAATTCATTAAGGCTTCAAATAAAGATGGCCAGTGCTTCAAATACTTTAAGAGCAAGTTTCCGAATAAATCAGATGTTAAATTAAAGGAAGGTATTTTTGATAATCCAGAAATTGGAAAAATGATGTCTGATGATCAGTTTATTAGTTCCATGACAAACATTAAAAGAGATGCATGGCTTAGCTTTCAGGAAGTTACTGAAAACTTTTTGGGTAATCGCAGAAGCCCAAATTACAAAGAAATTTTATCTTAAATGGTTGAGAACTTTGGGAAAGTGGGTTGCCTAATAAATTACAAATAACATTTTCTACACAGTCACATAAATAGATTTCCTGACAACTGTGGAAATCATAGTGAAGAACAGAGAGAGCGGTTTCACCAAGACGTTAAAGTAATGGAGAAGCGTCATCAAGGAAAACGGGATACTAGTATGCTGGCTGATTACTGCTGGATGTTGAAAATAGATTGTGAAGCCACTCAGAAAAAACGTAAAAGGAATCGTTCATTTGAAGAGAAACGTGTAAAGTATAGTAAGAAAAAATAAATGGCATGAATTTCGATTTGTTTAACGCGAATTTTGTACATTTCACTTTAAAATGACCTATTCTTTGTTGTGATTGAGTCGAAAGGACCACGGATTCAGAATCAGCGACCCCAAAAACATAAATATGTACTTTTACAATGTGTTAAATATGTACTGTTAAAATATGTTAAGTTTCGGTTCCCACTAATTTTCTAGATTTGACCTTAAAATAACCTTGACCTTGAGGTGATGAGGTAAAACAGACCACGGATTCGGATTCAGCGACCCCAAAAACAAAAGATGTATATGGTCTGGTCAGTAGGTTTTGACATTTTTTTTGTAAGGCTGTGTTATTTCTAGAAGAAAATCCTGAAATTAATACGAAAATCGGTTAATCAATATTCTATGTCTTCAGACCAAAGTGGGTCTATACCTTATCTGCCAAACGGTTCGTGTTTTTGCGTTTATTGCGAGAACGTGAAACTTATGTTGGATGCTTTGAATAAATATAAAAAAGAGAATAAACATGACATTGCGGATTTGGAATCGAAAATATATTCTTTACTTTTTTGTTCAAAAGATTATATGAAATGTATACTAAGAGAATGTAAAGAATGCCCAATTGGAGATCGTATTGATTTAAAAGTGATTTCTTTGACAGAAGAAGATTTATATGAAGAAATAACTATATTAGACCACTTTATTTTTTATCTTACTTGTCTTATATGCGTCAAGGCGTTAATGAAAATGCAAAAAGCGAATTGTCGCCATCTAGCGGTGGCATATGTAACTCCCTACAAAGTAAATTAGAATCGTGGGCGCAAAATTAAAACTGAATAAAAAATTTCAATCATCAAAAAAAAAAATTTCTATTTTTATAAACTTAAAATCATCATAACTTCGGTTCTAATTGATAAAAAAATTTGATCGAGGGTTTATTTTAAAGATTTTTGTTAATATTTTTGATGAATTAATAAATAAAAGCATAAACAAGTTGTAAAAAGACGTAATAGTTGGAAAAATGGCATAATGTACCATGGTATCAATGCTTTAAAATGAAAAATATAAAAAATCGTTTAAAAATCTGTTTAAAAAAAATAAGGCAAAATCGCATATTCTTATCTATCCTAAAAGTTAGTATTTTTTATGTATAAAAACATATAAAAATTTCAAAACCAAAGAAAATATAGTTTTTGAGGAAAATCGCTTTTTTCGATTTTTTATGAATAACTCATAGAGATTAACTTGTATCGCAAAAATCGAAACTGCATTTAAAACTAGACTAAATTTCGTTAATTCTCATTAAAAGAACGTCCAAAAAAGTCAAAAATTGACGGAACTACAAAAATTTGGAAATTGAGATTCATTTTAAATTTTTAAATTTTCATTTTTACACCCAACACTAAATACGCTGTAGCGAGGAAAAAACATATTTTCGAGCATTCTATGAGGTAAATTTTATCTTCATATATATAATGGAAGGTATTTTTATCACCTAGAAGAGAAAAAAAATTCGATCAGTGACAGCCTGCATGAATCTGAATGGAATCAGTGTATTTTAAGAAGCATATTTTAAAATAAAGTTGAAATAATCATAATTAATGAAAAATTACACTAAGATTGTTAATCTGACTCTTTTTGCAATCAATTTTATGAAGAAGACGTACATTTGGGTGCTGACGTTATAAAATTTAAAATTTCATCGTGAGAAATCTCTCTCTCCAAGACGTATGTACGGGTGCTGATTTTGTAAAACTTAAAATTTTAGCGTGGGAGATGTCTCTCTCTCCCTCTCTTTATTTCTTTCATTTCTCTATTTTATTATTATAAAATAAATAAATAATATATGTGTATATATAAGCTCCTCTCTCTCTCTCTCTTAACCATTGATTTTCTTTTTTGCCGGCGCCTTTTTGAGATTAAGTACTCATGAGTTCTTTGGAGGTTATGTTTGCTGCTTTTATCTCCTGGTGACTGCTGCCAATACCACCCATCAATCTACAAACTAAGTATCTATCATCGCTAAGATGGTTTTCTACATCACCAAAACCAGTTATTGCTCCAACGATTAAACTTTCAGCTGACTTTTGTCTACTTCTCAGTAGTGCAGTGAATCTTTACCTATCGAGGTGAGTGTTTAATGAATGATGTTTCTTGGAGCGCTCAATTATTATGGTTTTTTGCTCACTCTGTAAATTGCCTGTATTGCGTACGGATACAGCTCATCTCTGTAAAAATTGCACATCAATTTATCATACAGCGTGTTGCGATAGCACATGGTTCCTTAGTGAAAATATTATATTCTGCTGTGCTGAAGAGAGGCTACGTAAAGGAAGCCTGCAGACCCGTCTATTACGCTGGCACAGCAACATTAAAACGCGACGATCTAATCCATACCATATTTTGTTGCTAATTTGTTGATAATTTGTTACGCCGAAAACGATTTTGTTGCTCTAGCCGTTTCCGAGAAACCATGGCAGTGCTAGCGTAAGTCTCATGCTAGCACGACCACTGCAGTAACTTTTTTTCTAATTAAGATATTTTATCGATTCGAACGGGATATTTTGTTGCTAATTTGTTGCTGAAAGGTGGTATATCGCCGGATTTCAGAATATTAATATTTGACTGGATAACTAACACCATACCTTGAAAAAATTTGAGAATTCACTAAATTAAAGGGTAGAATAAAAATTAATAAAGAATATTTTGTTGCTAATTTGTTGCTGACATTTCCGTCTGGAAACGATTTTGTTACTCCAGCTGTTTCCGAGAAACCATGGCTTTGCTAGCGTAAGTCTTACGCTAGCACGACCACTGCTATAACTTTTTTTCTAATTAAGATATTTTAACGATTCGAAATATTTTGTTGCTAATTTGATGCTGAAAGATGGTATATCGCTGGATTTCAAAATATTAATATTTGACTGGATAACTAACACCATATCTTGAAAAAATTTGATAGATCACTAAATTAAAGAATGGAATGAAAATTAGTAAAGGATATTTTGTTTCTAATCTTTTGATAAACGATAATATATTGCTAGATTTAATAATATTAACTTTTGAATAAATTACCGATATCGAGACTAGAGAAAATTTTGAATGTTATGTAAATGATGAGGTAGAAAGAAAATTAGTGATCGATATTTTTCTGCGGATTTTTTGCTGATATTTTTATCAATATTTTTGTTGCTTAAGCTATTCTTGAGGGACCATGGCTTCATTAGCGTAAATGTAACGTCAGTACGACCCCTTATGTAACTTTTTATCCAATTAAGATATTTCATTAATTGAAACGGTATATTTTATTTGATATGTTTCTCTTATAATTTTTCTTTTAAATCACGAAAAATTGGTATCTGATTTTTTTGACTATTTTCTCTGGGACTTGAGACGCGTACGCCAAGGTAAGTGTAATATAGAATTATTACTACGGTTTTTAATTTCGATTATGGTATTCTACTAATAAAAAAGCCACATAATTGCTAATTTTTCCATTTAAGTAAATTTAAAATAGACACTGCACCTGAACATTGTCTGGATGTGGGAGTCTCCATAAGTTTGAGAAAACGTGGTGGCATAGTGGGTGATTTTAAAAATCATACGATTCATCTATGCATCTATGCATTTATGGACACACATACAAAAGTTCAGCGTACGCACCAAACCAATGCAGTTGACTTCGAAAATGTTACCTTCATCGATTTACACCAAAAATTAAAAAAAAAAAAAGGGTATTTTTTTACCAGTGTCCAAAAAACAGCCTTTATGGGCCCTCTTTCTTTCAAAATAAATTCATTCATTCGTTATTTAAAATTTTTAGTTCCAATATTATACATAAAAAATTTTCTATTTTGTACCAGAAATCGAAAATTCTTAAAAACTAATAAATGATTTTTTTTTTAAATTTAACTAAATAATCTTGATGGTAGGTAAGACCGGGATCAAAAGTAACAGGAGTAAATATTAACACTCAATATATCATAACACGAACAGTCCTAGAGATTCCATAGTTATCTTTGTGAGTTATAACATCCTCTATAATGTAAACATATTTAGTACTGCACACGACTTCGCAGAGGAGAGACATAGAATACAGCCTTTTTTTGACAGGTAATATAAAATTTCCACATACGTAAATATTTGTTTTAGATTTCTTTTGTTATACTTAATAATATTAAAATTATTTTATATTAATCCACGTTAAAAATGAGTTATTTAATCGCATTAATATTATATGCAGATGTCAACAAACATTCAGGATAAATATTAACACTGTTAATAGGGTATGATACTTATTATGTAAGGAATGGGCTCACTTGAAATGTACAAAAGGTGATATTGTCTCGTTTGTATGCCGAAATCGTGATTTTAATAGCAAATTTTTTATTTATAATTAATCTGTAGAACAAAAAGATCAAATTGTTTTTGCGTTTGGAAAATATAAATAATTTTTTCACATTTTATTCTAATTTCCTTTTTTACATATGGCTTGTTATTTGTCCATATATTTATATTTATTTATAGCTATAAAATGTTACTAGATTTTTAAACGCTTATGATTCTTTAACATCAATAACTAGAAGCTTGAACTTTTTCTAAATGAAAGCCGGGTTCAAATCCTTTCGCAATAGTAGTTACAGCATTTAAAAATATTATTTTTTTCTAAAGATATAGAGCAATGAAAATTGGACCTGAATTCCTCTTCATAAGATTTATTAACAATAAATGCTAAAATTTGCCCAATTTTTATTGCTCGATAAATTTGGAAAAAAATAAAATTTTCAGATACTGTAACTACTATTTCGAAAGGAATAGAAACGAAATGTGAAACTTCTCTAGGAAAATTATAAAATTCATAAATAGTATATTACGACCCATGGCCAAAAAAGTAAGAAAGATCCCAGATAACATGTAATTGTTGACTGAGGCGAAGCCGAGGTTTACTAACATGTGATCTGAAGCTTTCTTATTTACTGGCCAAGGGTTGTATACTATTTTTCTGCTCGACGGCGTCGGCCCGTCTAAGCGGGCACTTTGTTTTGGACAGCGGCCAAAAAGTTGTCACTTCCCGGCTAGAGGGCAGAAAAGTTTATTCAATCTTTATCCCTATTTTTTGTATTTTAAAAATAATTTCAAATTTAGAATTTTTAAAGAATCAATTCTTTTTAATTGCAAATGAAATGAATGAAATTTCTGTTACGATATTTATTTTACGAAAATATAATTTTTTAATTTTTATTCGCTATTATCAAAACTTCAATCATTAGAAAAAAAGTTACTGCGGTGGTCGTGTTGGCATACGACTTCTTCTTTTTCTTCTTAATATTTTATTGGCCTCTTGATTAGATGAGTACAATCTTAGGCCATCACCAGGTTTCATTATTTTGATATTTTTAGTTTGCCCAGTGGGACTTTTTATAATTTTAGTATTTTGCCCATTGGGACTTTTTTGTATATATTTTTGTGTTTTTCGGGTTTATTCCCTCGGAAAAACTTCAAAAATTATTTTTTCTAATTTTTCCTAGGGAATCAAACCCCGGTCCACTGGGACGCAAGATCAGTTGATTTTTACAACTGCACTTTTTCATCCCTTAGCGACGGAGCTCGTAAGTGTGTTCTGCGTACAAAGCACATGAAACAGAGGTGCTCGTTTGAAAAACAGCCGAGAGCGGGACTCGATCCCGGTTCCCCAAGAATACGAATCCAACGCTCTTACCGACTGTGCCACAGACCGGCTCTTGGCATACGACTTATGCTAGCACGGCCATGATTCCTCTAAAACGGCTGGAGTAACAAAATCGTTTCCGGACGGAAATGTCAGCAACAAATTAGCAACAAAATATCTGTGGGTACGTTCAGTACCATGCTGGCGCTAACTTAGTATAGGCGTCGCTTCGGCTGTTCGTAAGTAGAGAGAACGTTGCGAGCTCTCGAGCAAGCAAGTCGAGCTTTAGACCTCACTGTGATAGGGAACCAAGAAGAGCATGAAAGTCAGGAAGCATTTAAGCAAAGCAAGAGGGATTTAGTTAATGTAACCCATTTAGCTTACCCTCGCGAATCGTTGCCGATGCATCTGATTATGCAATAGGTGCTGCGTTAGAGCAGTTCATTGATGGCACGTGGAAGCCACTTGCGTTTTTCTCACGTAAGTTCTCGTCAGCACAATTGAATTATGCAACAGGTGACCGCGAACTCATGGCTATTTTTGAGGTGGTTAAGTATTTTTATTATTTTGTCAAGACTCGACAATTTGATATACTTACCGACCACAATCCCTTGACGTATGCTATGACACAGAGCTTGGAGAAAGCCAGTACCTGTAAAATTCGCCAATTGACATATACAGCACAATTTAATGCAGAAATTTGTTATATTGAAGGGAAAAATAATACAGTGGCTGACACGTTGTCACGAATTGAGGGTATAGCTTCAGTAGAGATTGTCAATGCTAAAGAGCTTGCAAAATCAGACAGCCTTATAGCAAATGAATTCTGCGCTAGGGTTGAAGCTTTTTAAATGCCCACTCTTTTTGATTCAGCACTGCTGAGTTAAAAGCAATATGAAGATGAATGGTTGCTCAGTGTTCTCAAGAAAAAGAAACGCCCTCTTAAGTTAGAAAAGCTCACGCTAAGAGTAAATGATATACCCATTTATTGTGACGTTTTTGGTTAAACTATTAGACCATATCTACCACAGGCGTTAATAAAAGAAACCTTTACGCTGTTTTTTTCTCATATACACATAGATCTTCTTGGACCATTACCAAATTGTGATGGATATAAGTATCTGCTCACTATGGTGGACAGGTATACAAGATGGTCGAAGGCTATTCCGGTTAAAGACACCACTGCTGCAACAGTAGCTATAGCGTTTATAGATAACTGGTTGTCCAGATTTGGAGCACCAGAGGTTATTACCACAGACCAAGGAGCACAGTTTGAATCTCAGCTATTTAAATGCTTATTTCAGTTTCTGGGTTGTATGATAATAAGAACAACCGCTTAACATCCGCAAGCTAACTGGAAAGATGGCATAAAGCCTTAAAAGCAGCTCTCAGATGCAACGCTTAAAAAGGAAATCGGGTCATCTCACTCTTAACAGTTCTCTTGGGCCTTAGGACGTGCGTGCGTAGAGATACCTACGCCTACCCACCTGATTTTGTATACGGTACCGGTCTGCGAGTTCCAGGGGAATTCTTCGCTTTATCAGACCGAGAACCTTGTAAGTCCACATTTTTGGGCGAATTTAGAACATACATGAGAGAGTTGAAACCCGTTCCAACTAATCATAATAATTCCATCAAAACATTCGTTTTAAAGACCTAGATGAATGCTCACATGTATTCATAAGAGTAAAGGCAATTAAGCCTACCCTGGATAGAATTTATGCTGGCCCATTTAACGTAATTTCCCGCTCAGATAATGGTAAGAACTTCGTAATTGAGGTTGAAGAAAATAATAAAACCGTTGCAGCTGAATTAATTAAACCAGCCCATGGTATGAATAATGAGCCAGAGAAAGACCAACAAGAAGTTGCAAAAACACAAAAAAAAGCAACAATAAAACTGTAGTTAGAGTACAGGTACATATAAAGCCGAACGAAACGGTACGAACGTAAATTCTAAGGAGAATAATGCAGATTTAGACGCTAATAATAGTACTGATGATCACAACATCGATCAAAATACATCGGCCGTTTATATTATTAACCAAGAAATCAGTCAGGTGATTTCTGGAGAGATTATTATTTCTGACACTACTGGCCAGAGATAGTCACTGAAAGAGATGCTATACGAAGGCTCTTGGGGCTGCACGTTTGTTGTAGAAGCTTGTGTCGAATTAACGGTCTGCTTGCCACCAACGATCGCTAAAATTGAACCAATTAATAAAAAACGTGTAGACGCCAAAATTAACTTCTTTGTGCGAAACGCTAGCCTTGAAAAGTTGAACAAGTGGATAGAGGAGCGACAATTATCCTCATTATTCATTGCTAGATTTTTTGCACACGACGAGTTCATAGTGGGCTCGAATCATTATAGATTTTTGACCACCGAACGATACGAAAAAAACCTGGGTAATATATTGGCTAACAATAATGGCATATTGCCTTTGGAACAGGTTCACTCGGTGGCTTGGCAGTTGGTTCTCGCACTAGAGTTTGTGCATAGCATAGGTCAGTCATATAACAACATCAAACCCCAAAAATATTTCCCTTGACAGGAATAATCCAGAACAGGTTTATCTGTCAGGTTTTAACCAAATTGCACCAATCTACACTGGATCTGATAGACCCGTTACACTCGGTGCACAGAGGGGTGATGGACTCTTTAGGAGCAGAGACGCTCACAGTAGTTTATGTACCCGATGCGGTGACCTAGAGTCACTTTTATTTAATATGATATTTTGGGCAACAGGTTCTTTGCCATGGGCAAAGCTTTTGAATAATGTTCAACTGTTGCGAGTGCGCAAAAATTATGCATTTTACGACATTCTAGCATTTTTGCGGACCTGTTTTGACGGAACTCACGTTCCTAAAACATTTAGCAAGTATATGACTGATTTAGCATATGTTAAACATAATCAGCCAGTAGATTGTCACAAGATTGGTAGCACATATTTCGACGGCACGTTGGAGTGCAACCATCTACCAAATATTGGCTTAGGATATGACTCGAGTGTTATATAAAATAGAATTTTAATCGCGATAGTATATCTAGCTAGTATTATAACATCTGCAAATAGAAATGCGCATAGTAATATAGGCTATTAATAAGATTAACTAACACCTAACCCCAAGTTATTCAGCAGATAGCATGGAGACGCTCCAGCGGACCATTGCAGAATTCGAGCGGTTCAAGGATAGTCAGCAATGTCATACCATCAAAGTAGACTGCTTTTTGGCTCTTCTACATACAGAAGAGTACAAAGGATATTTTAGGATTAAGGATGATGAGAGGAGGAGGCGTAACACTCGCCATATTGGCTCAAATGTGGCTCAAGAATACATAGAGCATACGACCTTGCACCTAGTCCTTTTAGTTAATGGACAGTTGGTTACCAAGCTGTTCATGTTTAACATCTTTGTTACTATATCTAAAGAAGCTATAGACGGAATATTGAGACCTGGCGGATTGCAATGGTTACGAGATTGTGAATGTAGCTCATCATGCAGGCAAAACTTCAGCCATTATACTGTGTAACAACATCGCAGTTTCAGCAAAAATACAATGAATGGCTGGCATGGGTTATCTATGTTGGAGGTACGACAGCGGCAGGTCATATAAGATAAGAGTAAGGCCGCACGAGGAGCACTCAAGTGCAAAAAGTGTCCCCGTGAGGTGGCCTATTACTGATAGTCGGCTGTTTAGTAAAAAAATGCTCATATTATTGAGCGATAAAGCCCTGCTGGACATGATTGTTGCGTATCTTCGCGCTGATGAGTTCTTCATTTTCTTTAAGGCCTGTCATTTTTCCGAACTTCCCTTAGACCTCAGAGTTGATTTTTCTCCGTCAATTAGGAGATATCAACACCACAACCGGCTTCGACTGATGCTCCACGATGAAGTGAATTTTAGATTTAAAAACGTCCTGGTTGGTCCGAGCACAACTAATGTAAATAGTAGTTTGTTAAGTAAAATTCTCGATTTCCAGTCGGGCAAATTACGACACTTAGAGATAGTTGACGTATCTGGCGTTGACGTCACAGACAAGATCCTGGAAACCCTTGATAACAGGCCTAGTATTAAGAAATTGATTTTAGGAAAGACAAGATCGGCTATAGGCAGACAGGTCCAGTTATATAATATAGAAGAATCGGATATTAATAATAACGATGAAGTAAATTTAAAATTTTTAAATTGACAGCTTTCAGACAATTTAAAAGTGTTAGTTATAACCGACTATAAAATAATACAAATACATCAGATTGTAGAGCTTATCAGGGTCAATTTGTCATTGAAAGTGTTACGATCTATGATGCACGCAATTGTGATAAGGAGGTGTATGACTTCATGCTACTTGAACACATCTTTAATGGACAGAATTTATTAGAGAGGTAGAAACTTAGTTCTACCAACGAGAGATCTGCCGTCCAAAGTAAGAAAACCTTAACTCCAATGGGATTCCAATGTAGTTAACCACTTTTATACTTTGGACGGCAGAGATATTCGCTGATCGAATGGGTTTATAGTCCCAATTTAATAATGTCATCAACCCTCAAAAGCATTAACGTAACCAATAACTAAGATCTGCAAGGGCGAATCGCTAATATTATAAGCGTGACCCTTTAGCATAAGAGAGATTTTGGTGCGTTTACGCGGATATGAAATTCGTGCTAGTCTAGTAAGAGAAATAGTTACTATCATAAAAAGGGCGTAATCAGGCCGGTTGCGCATTCCGCGTAGTATAAAGTTTAGTTATAATTGGACTTGTACTTTTGCGTAAGGGCGACATATGTTTGTAAAAGCGATGTATATTTTATAAGCGTATTTTTATTTATTTATTTATTTATTTAAATCCAGAGTTACATAGAACATTTACAAGCAATCTCAAGTACAATTATTAAGCATAATAAATGACCAGAAACGCCGCAAATCCTGCAAAGGAAAATAATATTTCCTGTTCGCAGGTCTGGTTTACAAAAAGAAAAAACTAATATAATATAATAATATAATAAAAATAATAATGCCGGTTAGATTATCGTGTGTACCAGCACACAAAAAATCTTCCAGCCACACATCACTCATCACTTACTCATTCATTCAATACCTATCATACACTAATTTGTTTTTATTCTCTTCTATTTGGCTTTCTGCACCCTAGTGATAGACATATATAAGTTGAAGGCAGTAAGCTGCCATCAATAACATTAAATAAAATATTCTTATTTATTCTCTGTTCATAATATTTAATATTTAGTTGAATTAAACTTAATTGAATTACATTATAACAATATATTTTCGTATATCCACTCTTTTAATTTCTCATTAGTGGATTTTTTAGTTATATCTAAAACTTTTAAATTATTTGGCAGTTTATTAAAGATTTTTATTGCTTTTATGAAGCTACTCTTGTCACTTACAGTCTTACGTACCCTTAGCAGTGGTATAATTTCATGTCTAGTTTTACTAACTGAGTTAATATAGATATTTTTAAGATCATTATAGTAATACTTGAGACTTTCTAGAGAGAACAGCTGATGTAATGTCATGGGTTTTCTATGAACAAAATTATTTTTAAAAACTATTTTTAATAATCTATTCTGTACTTTTTGAAGTAAATCCAAATTATTTTTGTAGGCTCCTCCCCATGCAAGTATGCCGTAGCTTACAATGCTATGAAAAAGAGCATAATATATCATAATTAAAATTTGTGTTACTAAATAACCTGATATTTTATAAAAAATGAAAATTAAGTATCTTGTTTTCTTTGTTACATAATTAACATGTTCATTCCATTTCATACTGTAATCAAACAATACCAAGGTATTTACAACTATTCACTCTGTTTAGTCTATTGTTATTTATTTTTAATACAAAATTTGTTGGCACGCTATCACAATAATTCCCGAAGTTAATGTATACCGTTTTATTAACATTTAGGGTTAGTTTGTTTAATGCTAACCATTCCGACACTTTCTCAAGATATTTGTTCATATTATATTCAACTTCTTTCCAAGTATTGCCAGTAGCTATCAATGCTGTATCATCAGCATACAATATTATGGTATCATTTGGCATGTCAGTTAAAAGATCGTTAACATATATTATGAAAAGAAGAAGTCCCAGAATTGTTCCTTGTGGAACTCCTTTATTTATAATTTCAAAATTACTTTCAAATTGTTCCAATCTCACTTTTTGCATTCTATTATTCAAATAATTTTTAATTGAAACTTGTGCCTTTCCTCTAATGCCATATGCATACATTTTCTCCAACAAGATATCATGATTAACAGTGTCGAAAGCCTTGGCAAGATCTAAGAACGTTATCGTAATTGGAGAGCTTTTATCAAGGTTCTCATATATCATTTTTGTAATGAAACTCAAGACATCTTTAGTTCCAACATTTTTGATAAATCCAAATTGTTTTGTACTTAATAGATTATTTTTAAATATAAAATCATAAATTCTGTTAAAAATAATTTTTTCAAAAATTTTTGCTATATTTGATATTAAAGATATAGGTCTGTAATTGCACATGTCTTGCTTTTGTCCAGATTTATAAATCGGGACCACCTCAGCAGCTTTAAGTGCGTCGGGCCACACTGATTTATCTATACAATTATTAAAAATGCTTGCCAAAGCATCATCAATATAATGAGATATCAGTTTAAGTATTTTAGCACTTATTTTGTCTATACCTCCATTTTTATCTTACAGTTGTTCAATTATTTTTTGCACTTCATAATTATTTGTTGGTTGTAAGAAAATTGATTTTAAATTCATTGGAGGTAATTGAATTGATTTATTATTTGCTATTTTGATTTTTTTACTCATTCTCTCACCTACTGTACAGTAATGAGCATTCATAGCATTGGCGATCTCTTTTCTTTCAGTAATTACTTCATGATTACTACTTATTAATTCACTTATTATAACATTTTCCTTCTTCTTCCTGCCAATTTTAGAATTTATTATTGACCATAATTTTCTAGTGTTGTTATAATTTTGTTGAATACTGAATTTGTCATAATTCATTTTGGCATCTTTTATTATCTTATCAAGTACTTTAATATAATTCTTATATTTTAACTTTAATTCCTCATTGTTTGGATTTTTTTCAAGTTCTTTATAAAGTTTTTCTTTTTTTTTTACATGATTTCATAATGGAAACAGTCATCCATTCTTTTCTAGGTAAATTTTTATAGTTTATATCTTTTCTAGTTTTAGATATTTCAATACAGTTTTGAATCTCTTATTATTAAATTTATGGCTTCATTAGGATCATCCATTGACTCATATCGAGACCAATCAACATTTCCAACTACATTAACTAGTTTTTTGTAATTTAAAATATATTTAGTTTCAGACTTATTTTTTTCTACCTTTTTAAGGTTCTTTTTAATTTTAACAAAAAGTGGAAAATGATCAGTTATAGGTATATTTAACTTGAAAGTTTTAGCACTAATAGATTCAATTTTGATAAAAATGTTGTCAATACATGATCCGCCTTCAGCAGTCAAATTACATGACGTCTATTACTCTAGCACAGCAACATTAAAACGCAAAGATCTAATCCATACCATATTTTGTTGCTAATTTGTTGTTAATTTGTTACGCCAGAAACGATTTTGTTGCTCCGGCCGTTTCCGAGAAACCATTGCTGTGCTAGCGTAAGTCTTACGCTAGCATGACCACTGCAGTAAAGTTTTTCTAATTAAGATATTTTAACAATTTGAACGGGATATTTTGTTGCTAATTTGTTGCTGAAAGATAGTATATGGCTGGATTTCGAAATATGAATATTTGACTGGATAACTAACTTCATACCTTGAAAAAAAATTTAATAATTCACAAAATTGAAAAGTGGAATAAAAATTAATAAAGGATATTTTGTTGCTAATTTGTTGCTGACATTTCCGTCCGGAAACGATTTTGTTACTCCAGCCGTTTCCGAGAAACCATGACTGTGCTAGCGTAAGTCTTACGCTAGCATGACCACTGCAGTAACTTTTTCCTAAGTGAGATATTTTAACGATTCGAACGGGATATTTTGTTGCTAATTTGTTGCTGAAAGATAGTATACCGCTGGATTCTAAAATATTAATATTTGCCTAGATAACCAACACCATGCCGTGAAAAAATTTGATAATTCACTAAATTAAAGGATGGAATGAAAATTAATAAATGATATTTTTTTACTAATTTGTTGCTGACATTTCCGTTCGGAAACGATTTTGTTACTCCAGCCGTTTCCGAGAAACCATGGCTGCGCTAGCGTAAGTCTCACGCTAGCACGACCACTGCAGTAACTTTTTTTTTTAATTAAGATATTTTAACGATTGGAACAGAATATTTTGCTGCTAATTTGTTGCTGAAAGATGGTATATGGCTGGATTTGAAAATATGAATATTTGATTAGATAACTAACTTCATACCTTGAAAAAATTTGATGATTTACTAAATTAAAGGGTGGAATTATCTTTATTATATCTTTCTAACATGCTTTAACAACAATATAGAATCTATATAAAAAATACAGTCTTTACTTAAAAAAAAAAAAAAAATATTTTTTCACAGATCATGCCAAGATGGCGGAGAAGGAGGAGTTGCGTCCTGATGAGGTTCCACCCGATATTTACTATAAATGCCACTAAAATAGTACTAGTGGAATCGGTTAAAACAGAAAATCTACTGCTCAGAGATCTAAATAATGAACTCAAAGATAAGAATAGTTTATTGAAGGAACTACTAGAGAAAGAAAAAGAAATTCCTAAAACAAACAAAAAGTCATTTGCGGAGGTTACTGCTACTAAACAAATAACGGTACAGCCAAAAATTATACCAAGAATAGTAATTAAAAAGAAGAATAAAAGTGATAAAGTAAACGTGAGAGAAAATGTACTTAAGTACCTTATAAAAGATAAAAGTATACAAACAAAAAAAATTCATTGCACAAATGATGAGGTAACGATTAACTGTATGAATATAGAAAGTATGAAGACAGCAGAAAAATTACTAACGGCTAAAATATCACACGTATGCAAGATAGAAAAAGAACAGTTAAAAAATCCAGTCGTTAAAATTGTTGGAATTGAAAATTTATCTAACATGGATGATAAAACACTTGAAAACGACATAAATACAAGAAATTTCTCTAACAATGTAGCAAAAGGTAAAATATTACAATCTGTATATAATAAGACCAATGGTAAAACAACAATTTATATAGAAACACCTGCTGAAATACATAAATATATTAGAGAAAATAAAGATAGAGTTTTTGTGGGCCATCAGAATTGCAGAGTCTATGATGTTGTAAATGTGAGGCCTTGTTATAATTGTACTAGATTTGGGCACAATGGATCCAAGTGTCATAATTCACTAGTTTGTCTGGAATGTGCTGAAAATCACACTACAAAGAATTGTGAAGGAAATAAAACTTTTTGTTGTGCAAACTGTAAGTATAGTAATGACAAGTATGGCAGTAAATATAGCACGAGTCACGTGGCAACTGACAGTGACTTATGCGAAATTTTAAAATCGAAAATAAAGTCTGTAGTAAACTCAACTGATTATATCATTAAGCCTTTTTTAACCAGATACTTTGGTATAGTAGATTTCTATATGAGGAATAATCGTGTGGTAAACAATTTAAGAAATACAAGTATGGGAAGTAGCATCGAATCAGTATTGTCGAAAAGAACTCGTCATGCGAATGGAACATCAGATGCAACATAATGGTGTGATTGAAGATATACAAACGCAAGATTTTTAAGAGGCGATCTCTTACGGTGATCTTGGGTCTCTCAATGACGATTTGAATTTAAATGATAGTATTATTTTATATGTTAACATAAGACGTTTAAATGCAAATTTTGAGAAATTACAAGTCCTTGTTGAGAGTCTCAGGGTCAAACCGTGTGTGATAGTGTGTGCTGAGACATGGTTTCTGGACCATTATCAGTATTTTGGCTTAAGTGAATATAATATGTATTATAATCATAGTAATCTAAATAAGTCTGATAGTGTGGTCGTGTACGTGCACAGGGAAGTGAATCAAACTACTGAAATAGTTGAAATTGACAAATTAAAGATATTAAATACTTCGGTTAAACTTAATAATAACAGTTCTATTCAAATATCATCTCTATATAGATCTCATGAACTAAAAAACACAGAATTTATTTTAAATTTAAAGAACTATTAAGAACTAAAAAAGAATGTTAAAAATCACCTAATAATTGGTGATTATAATATAAACATACTGGAAAATAATAACATTAATTTAGACTTCTTAAACAATTTTTTAGAAAAAAGTTTTTTCCCTGGTTTTATGTGCACGACTAGGCCATGTAATTACGTCTATTACGCTGGCACAGCCACTAGAAAACGCCACTACCTAACCAATACCATATTTTGTTGCTAATTTGTTGCTAATTTGTTACGCAAAAATAAATTTTGTTGCTCTAGCCGTTCCCAAGAAACACGGGCCGTGCTAGCGTAAGTCTTACGCTAGCAAGGCCACTGCTGTAACTCTTATTCTAATTAAGATATTTTACCTATTCGAACGGCATAATTTGTTGCTAATTTGTTGCTAAAAGATGATATTTTCCAAAATTCGAAAACAATAGTATTTGACCCTAATACCGACATCAGGCCCACTTGAATTTCATGAAATCAGTTATTTTTCAGGGTATGACTTAAACTAATGAGTAATAATTTGTTACTAATTTGTTGCTGAAAGATGATGTTTTAAAAATTCGAGAACAATAGTATTCGACCCTAATACCAACATCAGGCCCATTTGAATTTCAAGAAATCAGTTATTTTTCAGAGTATGACTAAAACTGATAAGTAACAATTTGTTGCTAATTTGTTGCTGATAATTCCACCTTAAAACAATTTTTTCTCCAGCCGTTCCCGAGAAACACAAGCCGTGCTAGCTTAGGTCTTACGCTAGCAAGGCCACTGCTGTAACTCTTGTTCTAATTGAGATATTTTAAAGATTCAAACGGCATAATATGTTGCTAATTTGTTGCTGAAAAATTATGTTTTTCAAAATTCAAAAACAATAGAATTTGACTCTAATACCGACATCAGGCCCAGTTGAATTTCAAGAAATAAGTTATTTTTCAGCGTATGACTTAAACTAATGAGTAATAATTTGTTACTAATTTGTTGCTGAAAGATAATGTTTTAAAAATTCGAGAACAATAGTATTTGACCCTAATACCGACATCAGGCCCACTTGAATTTCAAGAAATCAGTTATTTTTCAGAGTATGACTAAAACTGATGAGTAACAATTTGTTGCTAATTTGTTGCTGATAATTCCACCTTAAAACAATTTTTTCTCCAGCCGTTCCCGAGAAACACAAGCCGTGCTAGCGTAAGTCTTACGCTAGCAAGGCCACTGCTGTAACTCTTGTTCTAATTAAGATATTTTAAAGATTCAAACAGCATAATTTGTTGCTAATTTGTTGCTGAAAAATTATGTTTTCCAAAATTCGAAAACAATAGAATTTGACTCTAATACCGACATCAGGCCCAGTTGAATTTCAAGAAATCAGTTATTTTTCAGCGTATGACTTAAACTAATGAGTAATAATTTGTTACTAATTTGTTGCTGAAAGATAATGTTTTAAAAATTCGAGAACAATAGTATTTGACCCTAATACCGACATCAGGCCCACTTGAATTTCAAGAAATCAGTTATTTTTCAGAGTATGACTAAAACTGATGAGTAACAATTTGTTGCTAATTTGTTGCTGATAATTCCACCTTAAAACAATTTTTTTTGCTCCAGCCGTTCCCGAGAGAAACACAAGCCGTGCTAGCGTAGGTCTTACGCTAGCAAGGCCACTGCTGTAACTCTTGTTCTAATTGAGATATTTTAAAGATTCAAACGGCATAATTTGTTGCTAATTTGTTGCTGAAAAATTATGTTTTTCAAAATTCAAAAACAATAGAATTTGACTCTAATACCGACATCAGGCCCAGTTGAATTTCAAGAAATCAGTTATTTTTCAGCGTATGACTTAAACTAATGAGTAATAATTTGTTACTAATTTGTTGCTGAAAGATAATGTTTTAAAAATTCGAGAACAATAGTATTTGACCCTAATACCGACATCAGGCCCACTTGAATTTCAAGAAATCAGTTATTTTTCAGAGTATGACTAAAACTGATGAGTAACAATTTGTTGCTAATTTGTTGCTGATAATTCCACCTTAAAACAATTTTTTCTCCAGCCGTTCCCGAGAAACACAAGCCGTGCTAGCGTAAGTCTTACGCTAGCAAGGCCACTGCTGTAACTCTTGTTCTAATTAAGATATTTTAAAGATTCAAACAGCATAATTTGTTGCTAATTTGTTGCTGAAAAATTATGTTTTCCAAAATTCGAAAACAATAGAATTTGACTCTAATACCGACATCAGGCCCAGTTGAATTTCAAGAAATCAGTTATTTTTCAGCGTATGACTTAAACTAATGAGTAATAATTTGTTACTAATTTGTTGCTGAAAGATAATGTTTTAAAAATTCAAGAACAATAGTATTTGACCCTAATACCGACATCAGGCCCACTTGAATTTCATGAAATCAGTTATTTTTCAGGGTATGACTTAAACTAATGAGTAATAATTTGTTACTGATTTGTTGCTGAAAGATGATGTTTTAAAAATTCGAGAACAATAGTATTCGACCCTAATACCGACATCAGGCCCATTTGAATTTCAAGAAATCAGTTATTTTTCAGAGTATGACTAAAACTGATAAGTAACAATTTGTTGCTAATTTGTTGCTGATAATTCCACCTTAAAACAATTTTTTCTCCAGCCGTTCCCGAGAAACACAAGCCGTGCTAGCTTAGGTCTTACGCTAGCAAGGCCACTGCTGTAACTCTTGTTCTAATTGAGATATTTTAAAGATTCAAACGGCATAATATGTTGCTAATTTGTTGCTGAAAAATTATGTTTTTCAAAATTCAAAAACAATAGAATTTGACTCTAATACCGACATCAGGCCCAGTTGAATTTCAAGAAATAAGTTATTTTTCAGCGTATGACTTAAACTAATGAGTAATAATTTGTTACTAATTTGTTGCTGAAAGATAATGTTTTAAAAATTCGAGAACAATAGTATTTGACCCTAATACCGACATCAGGCCCACTTGAATTTCAAGAAATCAGTTATTTTTCAGAGTATGACTAAAACTGATGAGTAACAATTTGTTGCTAATTTGTTGCTGATAATTCCACCTTAAAACAATTTTTTCTCCAGCCGTTCCCGAGAAACACAAGCCGTGCTAGCGTAAGTCTTACGCTAGCAAGGCCACTGCTGTAACTCTTGTTCTAATTAAGATATTTTAAAGATTCAAACAGCATAATTTGTTGCTAATTTGTTGCTGAAAAATTATGTTTTCCAAAATTCGAAAACAATAGAATTTGACTCTAATACCGACATCAGGCCCAGTTGAATTTCAAGAAATCAGTTATTTTTCAGCGTATGACTTAAACTAATGAGTAATAATTTGTTACTAATTTGTTGCTGAAAGATAATGTTTTAAAAATTCGAGAACAATAGTATTTGACCCTAATACCGACATCAGGCCCACTTGAATTTCAAGAAATCAGTTATTTTTCAGAGTATGACTAAAACTGATGAGTAACAATTTGTTGCTAATTTGTTGCTGATAATTCCACCTTAAAACAATTTTTTTGCTCCAGCCGTTCCCGAGAAACACAAGCCGTGCTAGCGTAGGTCTTACGCTAGCAAGGCCACTGCTGTAACTCTTGTTCTAATTGAGATATTTTAAAGATTCAAACGGCATAATTTGTTGCTAATTTGTTGCTGAAAAATTATGTTTTTCAAAATTCAAAAACAATAGAATTTGACTCTAATACCGACATCAGGCCCAGTTGAATTTCAAGAAATAAGTTATTTTTCAGCGTATGACTTAAACTAATGAGTAATAATTTGTTACTAATTTGTTGCTGAAAGATAATGTTTTAAAAATTCGAGAACAATAGTATTTGACCCTAATACCGACATCAGGCCCACTTGAATTTCAAGAAATCAGTTATTTTTCAGAGTATGACTAAAACTGATGAGTAACAATTTGTTGCTAATTTGTTGCTGATAATTCCACCTTAAAACAATTTTTTCTCCAGCCGTTCCCGAGAAACACAAGCCGTGCTAGCGTAAGTCTTACGCTAGCAAGGCCACTGCTGTAACTCTTGTTCTAATTAAGATATTTTAAAGATTCAAACAGCATAATTTGTTGCTAATTTGTTGCTGAAAAATTATGTTTTCCAAAATTCGAAAACAATAGAATTTGACTCTAATACCGACATCAGGCCCAGTTGAATTTCAAGAAATCAGTTATTTTTCAGCGTATGACTTAAACTAATGAGTAATAATTTGTTACTAATTTGTTGCTGAAAGATAATGTTTTAAAAATTCGAGAACAATAGTATTTGACCCTAATACCGACATCAGGCCCACTTGAATTTCAAGAAATCAGTTATTTTTCAGAGTATGACTAAAACTGATGAGTAACAATTTGTTGCTAATTTGTTGCTGATAATTCCACCTTAAAACAATTTTTTTGCTCCAGCCGTTCCCGAGAAACACAAGCCGTGCTAGCGTAAGTCTTACGCTAGCAAAGCCACTGCTGTAACTCTTGTTCTAATTAAGATATTTTAACTATTCAAACAGCTTAATTTGCTGCTGATTTGTTGCTGAAAGATGATATTTTGCGAAATTCGAAAACAATAGAATTTGACCCTAATACCGACATCAGGCCCAGTTAAATTTTAAGAAATCAGTTATTTTTCAGAGTATGACTAAAACTGATAAGTAATAATTTGTTGCTGAAAGATGATGTTTTTCAAAATTGGAACACAATAGTATTTGACCCTAATACCGACATCAGGCATAGTTGAACTTTAAGAAATCAGTTATTTTTCAGGGTATGACTAAAACTAAAGAGTAATAATTTGTTGCTAATTTCTTGCTGAAAGATGATGTTTTCCAAAATTCGAAAACCATAGTATTTGACCCTAATACCGACATTAGGCCCAGTTAAATTTTAAGAAATTAGTTATTTTTCAGAGTATGACTTAAACTAATGAGTAATAATTTGTTACTAATTTGTTGCTGAAAGATAATGTTTTAAAAATTCGAGAACAATAGTATTTGACCCTAATACCGACATCAGGCCCACTTGAATTTCAAGAAATCAGTTATTTTTCAGAGTATGACTAAAACTGATGAGTAACAATTTGTTGCTAATTTGTTGCTGATAATTCCACCTTAAAACAATTTTTTCTCCAGCCGTTCCCGAGAAACACAAGCCGTGCTAGCGTAAGTCTTACGCTAGCAAGGCCACTGCTGTAACTCTTGTTCTAATTAAGATATTTTAAAGATTCAAACAGCATAATTTGTTGCTAATTTGTTGCTGAAAAATTATGTTTTCCAAAATTCGAAAACAATAGAATTTGACTCTAATACCGACATCAGGCCCAGTTGAATTTCAAGAAATCAGTTATTTTTCAGCGTATGACTTAAACTAATGAGTAATAATTTGTTACTAATTTGTTGCTGAAAGATAATGTTTTAAAAATTCGAGAACAATAGTATTTGACCCTAATACCGACATCAGGCCCACTTGAATTTCAAGAAATCAGTTATTTTTCAGAGTATGACTAAAACTGATGAGTAACAATTTGTTGCTAATTTGTTGCTGATAATTCCACCTTAAAACAATTTTTTTGCTCCAGCCGTTCCCGAGAAACACAAGCCGTGCTAGCGTAGGTCTTACGCTAGCAAGGCCACTGCTGTAACTCTTGTTCTAATTGAGATATTTTAAAGATTCAAACGGCATAATTTGTTGCTAATTTGTTGCTGAAAAATTATGTTTTTCAAAATTCAAAAACAATAGAATTTGACTCTAATACCGACATCAGGCCCAGTTGAATTTCAAGAAATAAGTTATTTTTCAGCGTATGACTTAAACTAATGAGTAATAATTTGTTACTAATTTGTTGCTGAAAGATAATGTTTTAAAAATTCGAGAACAATAGTATTTGACCCTAATACCGACATCAGGCCCACTTGAATTTCAAGAAATCAGTTATTTTTCAGAGTATGACTAAAACTGATGAGTAACAATTTGTTGCTAATTTGTTGCTGATAATTCCACCTTAAAACAATTTTTTCTCCAGCCGTTCCCGAGAAACACAAGCCGTGCTAGCGTAAGTCTTACGCTAGCAAGGCCACTGCTGTAACTCTTGTTCTAATTAAGATATTTTAAAGATTCAAACAGCATAATTTGTTGCTAATTTGTTGCTGAAAAATTATGTTTTCCAAAATTCGAAAACAATAGAATTTGACTCTAATACCGACATCAGGCCCAGTTGAATTTCAAGAAATCAGTTATTTTTCAGCGTATGACTTAAACTAATGAGTAATAATTTGTTACTAATTTGTTGCTGAAAGATAATGTTTTAAAAATTCGAGAACAATAGTATTTGACCCTAATACCGACATCAGGCCCACTTGAATTTCAAGAAATCAGTTATTTTTCAGAGTATGACTAAAACTGATGAGTAACAATTTGTTGCTAATTTGTTGCTGATAATTCCACCTTAAAACAATTTTTTTGCTCCAGCCGTTCCCGAGAACACACAAGCCGTGCTAGCGTAAGTCTTACGCTAGCAAAGCCACTGCTGTAACTCTTGTTCTAATTAAGATATTTTAACTATTCAAACAGCTTAATTTGCTGCTGATTTGTTGCTGAAAGATGATATTTTGCGAAATTCGAAAACAATAGAATTTGACCCTAATACCGACATCAGGCCCAGTTAAATTTTAAGAAATCAGTTATTTTTCAGAGTATGACTAAAACTGATAAGTAATAATTTGTTGCTGAAAGATGATGTTTTTCAAAATTGGAACACAATAGTATTTGACCCTAATACCGACATCAGGCCCAGTTGAACTTTAAGAAATCAGTTATTTTTCAGGGTATGACTAAAACTAAAGAGTAATAATTTGTTGCTAATTTCTTGCTGAAAGATGATGTTTTCCAAAATTCGAAAACCATAGTATTTGACCCTAATACCGACATTAGGCCCAGTTAAATTTTAAGAAATTAGTTATTTTTCAGAGTATGACTTAAACTAATGAGTAATAATTTGTTACTAATTTGTTGCTGAAAGATAATGTTTTAAAAATTCGAGAACAATAGTATTTGACCCTAATACCGACATCAGGCCCACTTGAATTTCAAGAAATCAGTTATTTTTCAGAGTATGACTAAAACTGATGAGTAACAATTTGTTGCTAATTTGTTGCTGATAATTCCACCTTAAAACAATTTTTTCTCCAGCCGTTCCCGAGAAACACAAGCCGTGCTAGCGTAAGTCTTACGCTAGCAAGGCCACTGCTGTAACTCTTGTTCTAATTAAGATATTTTAAAGATTCAAACAGCATAATTTGTTGCTAATTTGTTGCTGAAAAATTATGTTTTCCAAAATTCGAAAACAATAGAATTTGACTCTAATACCGACATCAGGCCCAGTTGAATTTCAAGAAATCAGTTATTTTTCAGCGTATGACTTAAACTAATGAGTAATAATTTGTTACTAATTTGTTGCTGAAAGATAATGTTTTAAAAATTCGAGAACAATAGTATTTGACCCTAATACCGACATCAGGCCCACTTGAATTTCAAGAAATCAGTTATTTTTCAGAGTATGACTAAAACTGATGAGTAACAATTTGTTGCTAATTTGTTGCTGATAATTCCACCTTAAAACAATTTTTTTGCTCCAGCCGTTCCCGAGAAACACAAGCCGTGCTAGCGTAAGTCTTACGCTAGCAAAGCCACTGCTGTAACTCTTGTTCTAATTAAGATATTTTAACTATTCAAACAGCTTAATTTGCTGCTGATTTGTTGCTGAAAGATGATATTTTGCGAAATTCGAAAACAATAGAATTTGACCCTAATACCGACATCAGGCCCAGTTAAATTTTAAGAAATCAGTTATTTTTCAGAGTATGACTAAAACTGATAAGTAATAATTTGTTGCTGAAAGATGATGTTTTTCAAAATTGGAACACAATAGTATTTGACCCTAATACCGACATCAGGCCCAGTTGAACTTTAAGAAATCAGTTATTTTTCAGGGTATGACTAAAACTAAAGAGTAATAATTTGTTGCTAATTTCTTGCTGAAAGATGATGTTTTCCAAAATTCGAAAACCATAGTATTTGACCCTAATACCGACATTAGGCCCAGTTAAATTTTAAGAAATTAGTTATTTTTCAGAGTATGACTTAAACTAATGAGTAATAATTTGTTACTAATTTGTTGCTGAAAGATAATGTTTTAAAAATTCGAGAACAATAGTATTTGACCCTAATACCGACATCAGGCCCACTTGAATTTCAAGAAATCAGTTATTTTTCAGAGTATGACTAAAACTGATGAGTAACAATTTGTTGCTAATTTGTTGCTGATAATTCCACCTTAAAACAATTTTTTCTCCAGCCGTTCCCGAGAAACACAAGCCGTGCTAGCGTAAGTCTTACGCTAGCAAGGCCACTGCTGTAACTCTTGTTCTAATTAAGATATTTTAAAGATTCAAACAGCATAATTTGTTGCTAATTTGTTGCTGAAAAATTATGTTTTCCAAAATTCGAAAACAATAGAATTTGACTCTAATACCGACATCAGGCCCAGTTGAATTTCAAGAAATCAGTTATTTTTCAGCGTATGACTTAAACTAATGAGTAATAATTTGTTACTAATTTGTTGCTGAAAGATAATGTTTTAAAAATTCGAGAACAATAGTATTTGACCCTAATACCGACATCAGGCCCACTTGAATTTCAAGAAATCAGTTATTTTTCAGAGTATGACTAAAACTGATGAGTAACAATTTGTTGCTAATTTGTTGCTGATAATTCCACCTTAAAACAATTTTTTTGCTCCAGCCGTTCCCGAGAAACACAAGCCGTGCTAGCGTAAGTCTTACGCTAGCAAAGCCACTGCTGTAACTCTTGTTCTAATTAAGATATTTTAACTATTCAAACAGCTTAATTTGCTGCTGATTTGTTGCTGAAAGATGATATTTTGCGAAATTCGAAAACAATAGAATTTGACCCTAATACCGACATCAGGCCCAGTTAAATTTTAAGAAATCAGTTATTTTTCAGAGTATGACTAAAACTGATAAGTAATAATTTGTTGCTGAAAGATGATGTTTTTCAAAATTGGAACACAATAGTATTTGACCCTAATACCGACATCAGGCCCAGTTGAACTTTAAGAAATCAGTTATTTTTCAGGGTATGACTAAAACTAAAGAGTAATAATTTGTTGCTAATTTCTTGCTGAAAGATGATGTTTTCCAAAATTCGAAAACCATAGTATTTGACCCTAATACCGACATTAGGCCCAGTTAAATTTTAAGAAATTAGTTATTTTTCAGAGTATGACTTAAACTAATGAGTAATAATTTGTTACTAATTTGTTGCTGAAAGATAATGTTTTAAAAATTCGAGAACAATAGTATTTGACCCTAATACCGACATCAGGCCCACTTGAATTTCAAGAAATCAGTTATTTTTCAGAGTATGACTAAAACTGATGAGTAACAATTTGTTGCTAATTTGTTGCTGATAATTCCACCTTAAAACAATTTTTTCTCCAGCCGTTCCCGAGAAACACAAGCCGTGCTAGCGTAAGTCTTACGCTAGCAAGGCCACTGCTGTAACTCTTGTTCTAATTAAGATATTTTAAAGATTCAAACAGCATAATTTGTTGCTAATTTGTTGCTGAAAAATTATGTTTTCCAAAATTCGAAAACAATAGAATTTGACTCTAATACCGACATCAGGCCCAGTTGAATTTCAAGAAATCAGTTATTTTTCAGCGTATGACTTAAACTAATGAGTAATAATTTGTTACTAATTTGTTGCTGAAAGATAATGTTTTAAAAATTCGAGAACAATAGTATTTGACCCTAATACCGACATCAGGCCCACTTGAATTTCAAGAAATCAGTTATTTTTCAGAGTATGACTAAAACTGATGAGTAACAATTTGTTGCTAATTTGTTGCTGATAATTCCACCTTAAAACAATTTTTTTGCTCCAGCCGTTCCCGAGAAACACAAGCCGTGCTAGCGTAAGTCTTACGCTAGCAAAGCCACTGCTGTAACTCTTGTTCTAATTAAGATATTTTAACTATTCAAACAGCTTAATTTGCTGCTGATTTGTTGCTGAAAGATGATATTTTGCGAAATTCGAAAACAATAGAATTTGACCCTAATACCGACATCAGGCCCAGTTAAATTTTAAGAAATCAGTTATTTTTCAGAGTATGACTAAAACTGATAAGTAATAATTTGTTGCTGAAAGATGATGTTTTTCAAAATTGGAACACAATAGTATTTGACCCTAATACCGACATCAGGCCCAGTTGAACTTTAAGAAATCAGTTATTTTTCAGGGTATGACTAAAACTAAAGAGTAATAATTTGTTGCTAATTTCTTGCTGAAAGATGATGTTTTCCAAAATTCGAAAACCATAGTATTTGACCCTAATACCGACATTAGGCCCAGTTAAATTTTAAGAAATTAGTTATTTTTCAGAGTATGACTTAAACTAATGAGTAATAATTTGTTACTAATTTGTTGCTGAAAGATAATGTTTTAAAAATTCGAGAACAATAGTATTTGACCCTAATACCGACATCAGGCCCACTTGAATTTCAAGAAATCAGTTTTTTTCAGAGAGTATGACTAAAACTGATGAGTAACAATTTGTTGCTAATTTGTTGCTGATAATTCCACCTTAAAACAATTTTTTCTCCAGCCGTTCCCGAGAAACACAAGCCGTGCTAGCGTAAGTCTTACGCTAGCAAGGCCACTGCTGTAACTCTTGTTCTAATTAAGATATTTTAAAGATTCAAACAGCATAATTTGTTGCTAATTTGTTGCTGAAAAATTATGTTTTCCAAAATTCGAAAACAATAGAATTTGACTCTAATACCGACATCAGGCCCAGTTGAATTTCAAGAAATCAGTTATTTTTCAGCGTATGACTTAAACTAATGAGTAATAATTTGTTACTAATTTGTTGCTGAAAGATAATGTTTTAAAAATTCGAGAACAATAGTATTTGACCCTAATACCGACATCAGGCCCACTTAAATTTCAAGAAATCAGTTATTTTTCAGAGTATGACTAAAACTGATGAGTAACAATTTGTTGCTAATTTGTTGCTGATAATTCCACCTTAAAACAATTTTTTTGCTCCAGCCGTTCCCGAGAAACACAAGCCGTGCTAGCGTAAGTCTTACGCTAGCAAAGCCACTGCTGTAACTCTTGTTCTAATTATGATATTTTAACTATTCAAACAGCTTAATTTGCTGCTGATTTGTTGCTGAAAGATGATATTTTGCGAAATTCGAAAACAATAGAATTTGACCCTAATACCGACATCAGGCCCAGTTAAATTTTAAGAAATCAGTTATTTTTCAGAGTATGACTAAAACTGATAAGTAATAATTTGTTGCTGAAAGATGATGTTTTTCAAAATTGGAACACAATAGTATTTGACCCTAATACCGACATCAGGCCCAGTTGAACTTTAAGAAATCAGTTATTTTTCAGGGTATGACTAAAACTAAAGAGTAATAATTTGTTGCTAATTTCTTGCTGAAAGATGATGTTTTCCAAAATTCGAAAACAATAGAATTTGACTCTAATACCGACATCAGGCCCAGTTGAATTTCAAGAAATCAGTTATTTTTCAGCGTATGACTTAAACTAATGAGTAATAATTTGTTACTAATTTGTTGCTGAAAGATAATGTTTTAAAAATTCGAGAACAATAGTAGTTGACCCTAATACCGACATCAGGCCCACTTGAATTTCAAGAAATCAGTTATTTTTCAGAGTATGACTAAAACTGATGAGTAACAATTTGTTGCTAATTTGTTGCTGATAATTCCACCTTAAAACAATTTTTTTGCTCCAGCCGTTCCCGAGAAACACAAGCCGTGCTAGCGTAGGTCTTACGCTAGCAAGGCCACTGCTGTAACTCTTGTTCTAATTGAGATATTTTAAAGATTCAAACGGCATAATTTGTTGCTAATTTGTTGCTGAAAAATTATGTTTTTCAAAATTCAAAAACAATAGAATTTGACTCTAATACCGACATCAGGCCCAGTTGAATTTCAAGAAATCAGTTATTTTTCAGAGTATGACTTAAACTAATGAGTAATAATTTGTTACTAATTTGTTGCTGAAAGATAATGTTTTAAAAATTCGAGAACAATAGTATTTGACCCTAATACCGACATCAGGCCCACTTGAATTTCAAGAAATCAGTTTTTTTTCAGAGTATGACTAAAACTGATGAGTAACAATTTGTTGCTAATTTGTTGCTGATAATTCCACCTTAAAACAATTTTTTCTCCAGCCGTTCCCGAGAAACACAAGCCGTGCTAGCGTAAGTCTTACGCTAGCAAGGCCACTGCTGTAACTCTTGTTCTAATTAAGATATTTTAAAGATTCAAACAGCATAATTTGTTGCTAATTTGTTGCTGAAAAATTATGTTTTCCAAAATTCGAAAACAATAGAATTTGACTCTAATACCGACATCAGGCCCAGTTGAATTTCAAGAAATCAGTTATTTTTCAGCGTATGACTTAAACTAATGAGTAATAATTTGTTACTAATTTGTTGCTGAAAGATAATGTTTTAAAAATTCGAGAACAATAGTATTTGACCCTAATACCGACATCAGGCCCACTTAAATTTCAAGAAATCAGTTATTTTTCAGAGTATGACTAAAACTGATGAGTAACAATTTGTTGCTAATTTGTTGCTGATAATTCCACCTTAAAACAATTTTTTTGCTCCAGCCGTTCCCGAGAAACACGAGCCGTGCTAGCGTAAGTCTTACGCTAGCAAAGCCACTGCTGTAACTCTTGTTCTAATTATGATATTTTAACTATTCAAACAGCTTAATTTGCTGCTGATTTGTTGCTGAAAGATGATATTTTGCGAAATTCGAAAACAATAGAATTTGACCCTAATACCGACATCAGGCCCAGTTAAATTTTAAGAAATCAGTTATTTTTCAGAGTATGACTAAAACTGATAAGTAATAATTTGTTGCTGAAAGATGATGTTTTTCAAAATTGGAACACAATAGTATTTGACCCTAATACCGACATCAGGCCCAGTTGAATTACAGGAAATCAGTTATTTTTCAGGGTATGACTAAAACTAAAGAGTAATAATTTGTTGCTAATTTGTTGCTGAAAGATGATGTTTTCCAAAATTCGAGAACAATAGAATTTGACTCTAATACCGACATCAGGCCCAGTTGAATTTCAACAAATCAGTTATTTTTCAGGGTATGACTTAAACTAATGAGTAATAATTTGTTACTAATTTGTTGCTGAAAGATAATGTTTTAAAAATTCGAGAACAATAGTATTTGACCCTAATACCGACATCAGGCCCACTTGAATTTCAAGAAATCAGTTATTTTTCAGAGTATGACTAAAACTGATGAGTAACAATTTGTTGCTAATTTGTTGCTGATAATTCCACCTTAAAACAATTTTTTTGCTCCAGCCGTTCCCGAGAAACACAAGCCGTGCTAGCGTAAGTCTTACGCTAGCAAGGCCACTGCTGTAACTCTTGTTCTAATTGAGATATTTTAAAGATTCAAACGGCATAATTTGTTGCTAATTTGTTGCTGAAAAATTATGTTTTTCAAAATTCAAAAACAATAGAATTTGACTCTAATACCGACATCAGGCCCAGTTGAATTTCAAGAAATAAGTTATTTTTCAGCGTATGACTTAAACTAATGAGTAATAATTTGTTACTAATTTGTTGCTGAAAGATAATGTTTTAAAAATTCGAGAACAATAGTATTTGACCCTAATACCGACATCAGGCCCACTTGAATTTCAAGAAATCAGTTATTTTTCAGAGTATGACTAAAACTGATGAGTAACAATTTGTTGCTAATTTGTTGCTGATAATTCCACCTTAAAACAATTTTTTCTCCAGCCGTTCCCGAGAAACACAAGCCGTGCTAGCGTAGGTCTTACGCTAGCAAGGCCACTGCTGTAACTCTTGTTCTAATTGAGATATTTTAAAGATTCAAACGGCATAATTTGTTGCTAATTTGTTGCTGAAAAATTATGTTTTTCAAAATTCAAAAACAATAGAATTTGACTCTAATACCGACATCAGGCCCAGTTGAATTTCAAGAAATAAGTTATTTTTCAGCGTATGACTTAAACTAATGAGTAATAATTTGTTACTAATTTGTTGCTGAAAAATTATGTTTTTCAAAATTCAAAAACAATAGAATTTGACTCTAATACCGACATCAGGCCCAGTTGAATTTCAAGAAATAAGTTATTTTTCAGCGTATGACTTAAACTAATGAGTAATAATTTGTTACTAATTTGTTGCTGAAAGATAATGTTTTAAAAATTCGAGAACAATAGTATTTGACCCTAATACCGACATCAGGCCCACTTGAATTTCAAGAAATCAGTTATTTTTCAGAGTATGACTAAAACTGATGAGTAACAATTTGTTGCTAATTTGTTGCTGATAATTCCACCTTAAAACAATTTTTTCTCCAGCCGTTCCCGAGAAACACAAGCCGTGCTAGCGTAAGTCTTACACTAGCAAGGCCACTGCTGTAACTCTTGTTCTAATTAAGATATTTTAAAGATTCAAACAGCATAATTTGTTGCTAATTTGTTGCTGAAAAATTATGTTTTCCAAAATTCGAAAACAATAGAATTTGACTCTAATACTGACATCAGGCCCAGTTGAATTTCAAGAAATCAAATATTTTTCAGCGTATGACTTAAACTAATGAGTAATAATTTGTTACTAATTTGTTGCTGAAAGATAATGTTTTAAAAATTCGAGAACAATAGTATTTGACCCTAATACCGACATCAGGCCCACTTGAATTTCAAGAAATCAGTTATTTTTCAGAGTATGACTAAAACTGATGAGTAACAATTTGTTGCTAATTTGTTGCTGATAATTCCACCTGAAAACAATTTTTTTGCTCCAGCCGTTCCCGAGAAACACAAGCCGTGCTAGCGTAAGTCTTACGCTAGCAAAGCCACTGCTGTAACTCTTGTTCTAATTAAGATATTTTAACTATTCAAACAGCTTAATTTGCTGCTGATTTGTTGCTGAAAGATGATATTTTGCGAAATTCGAAAACAATAGAATTTGACCCTAATACCGACATCAGGCCCAGTTAAATTTCAAGAAATCAGTTATTTTTGAGGGTATGACTAAAACTAAAGAGTAATAATTTGTCGCTAATTTGTTGCTGAAAGATGATGTTTTCCAAAATCCAAACACAATAGTATTTGACCCTAATACCGACATCAGGCCCAGTTGAATTTTAAGAAATCAGTTATTTTTCAGAGTATAACTAATACTGATGAGTAATAATTTGTTGCTGAAAGATGATGTTTTCCAAAATTGGAACACAATAGTATTTGACCCTAATACCGACATTAGGCCCAGTTAAATTTTAAGAAATTAGTTATTTTTCAGAGTATGACTAAAACTAATGAGTAATAATTTGTCGCTAATTTGTTGCTGAAAGATGATGTTTTCCAAAATCCAAACACAATAGTATTTGACCCTAATACCGACATCAGGCCCAGTTGAATTTTAAGAAATCAGTTATTTTTCAGAGTATAACTAATACTGATGAGTAATAATTTGTTGCTGAAAGATGATGTTTTCCAAAATTGGAACACAATAGTATTTGACCCTGATACCGACATCAGACCCAGTTGAATTTTAAGAAATCAGTTATTTTTCAGGGTATGACTAAAACTAAAGAGTAATAATTTGTTGCTAATTTGTTGCTGAAAGATGATGTTTTCTAAAATTCGAAAACAATAGAATTTGACCCTAATACCGACATCAGGCCCAGTTAAATTTTAAGAAATCAGTTATTTTTCAGAGTATGACTAAAACTGATGAGTAATAATTTGTTGCTGAAAGATGATGTTTTTCAAAATTGGAGCACAATAGTATTTGACCCTAATACCGACATCAGGCCCAGTTGAATTTTAAGAAATCAGTTATTTTTCAGAGTATGACTAAAACTGATGAGTAATAATTTGTTGCTGAAAGATGATGTTTTCCGAAATTCTAAAACAATAGTATTTGACCCTAATACCGACATCAGGCGCAGTTGAATTTTAAGAAATCAGTTATTTTTCAGGGTATGACTAAAACTAAAGAGTAATAATTTGTGGCTAATTTGTGGCTGATGATTCCACCTTGGAATAATTTTCTTGCTCCAGCCGTTCGCAAGCAACACGGCCCGTGCTGGCGTAAGTCTTACGCTAGCAGGGCCACTGCTGTAACTCTGGTTCTAATTACGATATTTTAAAGATTCGAACGGCATAATTTGTTGCTAATTTGTTGCTGAAAGATGATGTTTTCTAAAATCCGAAAACAATAGAATTTAACCATAAGGCCGACATCAGGCCTAGTTGAATTTCGAGAAATCAGTTATTTTTCAGGGTATGACTAAAACTAAAGAGTAATAATTTGTTGCTAATTTGTTGCTGAAAAATGATGTTTTCCAAAATTCGAAAACCATGGTATTTGACCCTAATACCGACATTAGGCCCAGTTGAATTTTAAGAAATCAGTTATTTTTCAGAGTATGACTAAAACTGATGAGTAATAATTTGTTGCTAATTTGTTGCTGATGATTCCACCTTGAAACAATTTCTTCGCTCCGGCCGTTCCCGAGAAACACGGATCATGCTAGCGTAAGTCTTACGCTAGCAAGGCCACTGCTGTAACTCTTGTTTTAATTAAGATATTTCAACTTTTCGAACGGCATAATTTGTTGCTAATTTGTTGCTGAAAGATGATATTTTCTAAAATTCGAATACAATAGTATTTGACCCTAATACCGACATCAGGCCCAGTTGAATTTCAAGAAATCAGTTATTTTTTAGGGTATGACTAAAACTAATTAGTAATTATTTGTTGCTAATTTGTTGCTGAAAGATGATGTTTTCCAAAATTCGAATACAATAGTATTTGACCCTAATACCGACATCTGGCCCAGTTGAATTTTAAGAAATCAGTTATTTTTCAGGGTATGACTAAAACTAATTAGTAATTTTAATTAATTACTAATTAGTAATTCTGCCGCCCAGCATTTGCTGCACGATATAATACACCTCGGCAGCAACGAAATGAGAGTATAAAAATGACATATTACGTTAATAAAGCTTTTCAAATCTAACTTTTCATAAATTTTAGATTTCAAAAGTTTTTAGATACGTTCTTTTATGTTTAAAAGTCGAAAGATATAAATAACATATTAACGATTTTTTAGATGCATAGCATTCATTTCATTATAATGTGTTTGACAGGTTATGACTAAATAAGTTCTTTTGTTAAAACAAAAAAAATCATATTCAAATAAAATTTTTTTGTCCAAAGCTTGGACGAAATTTATATATAGATTTGTTTTAATTGTAACTATAGATTTTTACATTTTTATTATGTATTCTATTAGTACAAAATAATTATATTATATACATTTGATTCGAATTCATAATTGTAATTCAAATAGTAATGGATTTAAGTAAGAATTGCTGAGTTTATAATACGAGCTTACATCTCCACCAATGGTTACGGTTAGGTCAAGTTCTGTTTCTTCGCAACGTTTTCTTCGCGAGAGATTTTTTCTCTTGAAGCGTGGGAGGTGCGAACAGGAGGCGTATGAGTTGTTTTAGCTATATAAATATATATATATATATATATATATATATATATATATATATACATACATATATAAATATATATATATATAAATATATATATGTCGTATCAGGTATTCGGCGTTGTATGTGCAAAGCTAGTTAAATGGGTATTGAGGTTACATACATTTCAATTCGTAGCACAACTATATTCAGTTTGCTATACTTCACATTAAAAAATATAGATAATTCCATACCTCACCTGGTGACGTATGGAGTCATCTATACGTCACACTACTAGGTAGTAATTAGCTCTGAAGCGATCGTCGAAGTCGTAAAATTGGTTAGTTTAATCGGCGTGTTTTGTTTTTTCTTTTCACATTTTGTTCTTTAAAAAATTGATTTATCATACAAAAAAATTAGTGCAAATAATGAAAATAAATTAGTACAAATAACAACAAAATTATTATTATAGTGAAAGTGAGACAGTGAAAAAAAAAAATTAATTATAAAATGTGCGTGATATGCGTGGTCAGCTTGTCAAATTTGTGACACATCAATGACGGTTCCGCAGACGATCCGCGTCTACACTGTTACCATACGTTTATTCAAATTCAAATCAAAAGAAAGAAGGATAGCGAATTTGCACATTTATAATTTGATAGTCCCTCATACCTGCTACAACGACATAAAATCATCTACGCCATTTGGGAAAAAGAAGGATGAATACGGGGCGAATTTTTTGCTCGAACCGCAGTCAATCTCGGGCGCGCTTTGCGAGACCCTCTTTTTTCTAACTCTAACTCTTTCTCTATCTCTTTCTCTTATAAATAAAAGAACTAGTTCATCTGCTATTCATTCCTGCCGCTGCCAGCCAGTAGTACCCCTCTCGCTCGTGCAGCAAATACTGGGTGGCAGAAATAAACTAAACTTGATTCAAATACTATTGTTTTCGAATTTCGGAAAATGTTATCTTTCATCAACAAATTATGCCGTTCGAATCGTCAATAGTACATTACGATACACGTGCTCTAAGTGGTTTTTTTTAACACGGCGCGCAGTTAGCACCCGAGCGCAGCAAGGGTGCTAAGCACGTCATGTGGGAGGACCACTTCGAGTATACGAATCGTATATTATTTTATAGCACGTGTGAGATAAATCCACCAAACGTAATCTATACTATAGAAAATAAATTTCAACGAAATCTATACGCTCCACGAATGATAATTCGTAAATAAAAACGAACGCTATATATCAACAAAACTATGCACTCTACGAATGATAATTCGAAAAAAATGAAAACTATATACATTATCAAAACTAAACCCTTCACAAAAAAATAAGAAAAGTAAAAACGATTTCAAAAGCATTTTTAGAGTGTGAAATTATATTGATAATTATTAATATCACTGATATTTTATTAATAATTAAATACAATATGCTAACAAAATCTTGCCGATTATTCAGATTCATGTATACATAAGTCAGACAAAGCGAAGCATCTAGTTCATTTTTCATATATGCATCTCTCTCTTTCTCATCGTTAGGCTGTATACACTGTACACGCATACGCGCTCACAGAGGATTCATATATTTCGACAACTCACAGCATAATAGGAATTTATAAACTATAGCTTTCGTTTTCTTGATGCCTTTAATTCTTTATTGAGGTATTTATATATTTTGGTTGATTGTCTACGTGTTATTATAGGTGAAAAGATATTTCTACGTATTATTAATAAACGTACAAAGAGTGATTGTGATGCGTGATTTCGATATGATTACTTTTTCCAACAGTATAATAAAGTGTGCAATACATTACAGTAGTACTTTTTTACACAGTTCAAAAAAGTTGTACTTAGCTCCCGCTAAATGGTGTAGAAAACGCGGATTTAGCTCACGCAGTGCTATAATAGTACATTATTAACCTGGGGTGAAAAGGCTGGATTTACGTAACGAGTTTCGTAAAACAGCCTTTACACCAGAGGTTAATAATGATTTTTTTCGCATGAGAGCCGAAAATGAGAAAAGAAGTTGCGATTTTGAGGTTAGAATGCGGAAAAATATCTTAGTTAGAACAAGAGTTACAGCAGTGGCCTTGCTAGCGTAAGATTTACGCTAGCACGGCTTGTGTTTCTCGGGAACGGCTGGAGCAAGAAAATTGTTTCAATGTGAAATCATCAGCAAGAAATTAGCAAAAAATTATTACTCTTTAGTTTTAGTCATACCCTGAAAAATAACTGATTTCTTGAAATTCAACTGGGCCTGATGTCGGTATTAGGGTCAAATACTATTGTTTTCGAATTTTTAAAACATCATCTTTTAGCAACAAATTAGTAACAAATTATTACTCATTAGTTTAAGTCATACCCTAAAAAATAACTGATTTCTTGAAATTCAACTGGACCTGATGTCGGTATTAGGGTCAAATTCTATTGTTTTCGAATTTTGGAAAACATCATCTTTCAGCAACAAATTAGCAACAAATTATGCCGTTTGAATCTTTAAAATATCTTAATTAGAACAAGAGTTACAGCAGTGGCCTTGCTAGCGTAAGACTTACGCTAGCACGGCTTGTGTTTCTCGGGAACGGCTGGAGAAAAAATTGTTTTAAGGTGGAATTATCAGCAACAAATTAGCAACAAATTGTTACTTATCAGTTTTAGTCATACTCTGAAAAATAACTGATTTCTTGAAATTCAAGTGGGCCTGATGCCGGTATTAGGGTCAAATACTATTGTTTTCGAATTTTAGAAAATATCATCTTTCAGCAACAAATTAGCAACAAATTATGCCGTTCGAATAGTTAAAATATCTCAATTAGAATAAGAGTTACAGCAGTGGCCTTGCTAGCGTAAGACTTACGCTAGCACGGCCCGTGTTTCTCGGGAACGGCTAGAGAAAAAATTGTTTTAAGGTGGAATTATCAGCAACAAATTAGCAACAAATTGTTACTTATCAGTTTTAGTCATACTCTGAAAAATAACTGATTTCTTGAAATTCAAGTGGGCCTGATGTCGGTATTAGGGTCAAATACTATTGTTCTCGAATTTTCAAAACATCATCTTTCAGCAACAAATTAGTAACAAATTATTACTCATTAGTTTAAGTCATACCCTGAAAAATAACTGATTTCATGAAATTCAACTGGGCCTGATGTCGGTATTAGAGTCAAATTCTATTGTTTTCGAATTTTGGAAAACATCATCTTTCAGCAACAAATTAGCAACAAATTATGCCGTTTGAATCTTTAAAATATCTTAATTAGAACAAGAGTTACAGCAGTGGCCTTGCTAGCGTAAGACTTACGCTAGCACGGCTTGTGTTTCTCGGGAACGGCTGGAGAAAAAATTGTTTTAAGGTGGAATTATCAGCAACAAATTAGCAACAAATTGTTACTTATCAGTTTTAGTCATACTCTGAAAAATAACTGATTTCTTGAAATTCAAGTGGGCCTGATGTCGGTATTAGGGTCAAATACTATTGTTCTCGAATTTTTAAAACATCATCTTTCAGCAACAAATTAGTAACAAATTATTACTCATTAGTTTAAGTCATACCCTGAAAAATAACTGATTTCATGAAATTCAACTGGGCCTGTGTCGGTATTAGGGTCAAATACTATTGTTTTCGAATTTTGGAAAATATCATCTTTTAGCAACAAATTAGCAACAAATTATACCGTTCGAATAGGTAAAATATCTTAATTAGAATAAGAGTTACAGCAGTGGCCTTGCTAGCGTAAGACTTACGCTAGCACGGCCCGTGTTTCTTGGGAACGGCTAGAGCAACAAAATTGATTTTTGCGTAACAAATTAGCAACAAATTAGCAACAAAATATGGTAATGGTTAGGTAGTGGCGTTGTCTAGTGGCTGTGCCAGCGTAATAGACGTAGTTTATCAATGTTTTAACTTTTGTATTCCTACTACAAGTCATAATGTGATCTTATGTTTAAAACATAATGTAATTTGCTTTACTGTTACTTTTTATTACGATATATTTCAGTTTATTTTTATTGTGTATAATTTGTAACTACTTATGGGCCATACGGGGTTAAAACATACGGCCTTAAATAAACGTATCAATCAGTCAATCAATCTCTCTCTCTCTCTAATATATATATGTCTATACATACATACATAACACATACATGTGTACACAAAAATCTGTATAAAATATATACATTCTTATATGTATATATATGTATATATACTAGGAGGGGGTCCCCCGTGCTCGCTCCGCTCGCCGACCCCCCGAATACACACATTCCAAAGTAATTAGAAGAGTAGGACATAATGAGTTGAAATTTCATATTTGTGAATGTGAAAAAAGTTCCATAGAAAACATCGATACATAAAAATATAAGATATGAAGTTATAGAATTAGAATTATTAAAAAAAAGATGGTTTAACGCTATATTCAAAAGTTTACAATGAATCAAACTTATATATTTTTGAAATAAATTAGAAATATAATAGTAAATAACATTAAAATTTCAAGTTATGATTGTATATAGTAATATTTAATAATAATTATTAGCGAATAATAAAAAATAGAGTAATAGAATAATTGAAAATTATAATTATAAATAAAAATTTTTATCTTCTTATGTCATAAATTTTTTATATAAAATGCAAAGAAAACGCTCCCTCTCTGCATTTTTTATTTTTGGGCTTGAGACCAACATATTAATCACATAAAGTGATGATAATATCGAATTGAATTATCCAATAGAAACTCTTAATAAAATAAAAGAAGGTTTACCACCACACATATTGGAATTAAAAGTTAATGCTATAGTTATATTAATAAGAAATTTAAGTATTACCGAAGGTTTATGGAATGGAACAAGATTAAAAATTATAAAATTATATAAATATAATCTTGAAGCTGAAATCATTACTGGAGAAAAAATTAGAAATAAAGTTTTAATTCCAAGAATAACATTAAATACTGGTGAATCATATTCTTTACCCTTTATACTTTATAGTAAACAATTTCCTGTAACATTAGCTTTTGCTATGACTATTAACAAATCTCAAGGTCAAAGTTTTGATGAGATTAGATTATTTATTAAAAGACCTTTATTTTCGCATAGACAGCTTTACGTTGCACTGTCGAGATGTAAAAATCCTAACAAAATATACATACAAAATGAATCTGAAAATAAATATGAAATATTAAATATTGTTTGGAAAGAAATTTTTAATTGTTAATTAAATTTAAAAATATTGTAAAAATAAATACAGTTTATAAGAAAATAAACATAAAATGAATTATTAATTAATTAATATAAGATAAATTTATATATTAGATAAACATGGAAAACAATGAACAATTGAATGTTGATAATAACGCAAATTGGCAAATTATGGAATGGGATCCAATTAATAATATGTATATTGAACCCGTATCTAACGAAGAATTAGAAGAATTGTCTAACTTAAATGCTGAAATTGATCAATATGAAGAAATAGAATATCTTCAAGAAGTAGAAGATGAAGAAAATTATTATCAATATGTAAAAGAACAAAAATTATCTGAGTGGTCTGAATTAATACAAAAATTTGATATGAAATATTATATACATTATTATAAAGAATGGAAAGATGTTCCTGAATGTTTACCATTTCAGGTTCAAGAAATTTTTCAATATCTAATAAATAATGTCGATTTCGATATAGAAGGTATTAAAAATGATGAAAATTTTTATGAAAATTTATTAATATTAAGTAATATAATCTATGAATTACATTTTTAAAATGATAATTATTTATATACACCTTTAAAATGTTTCAAATAATAAAAATCAAAATATTTACATGTAATAACAATAATAATTTTTCATATTTTGTTAATGACAATATATTTTATTTTTATGAATTTATAAATTTTTTTCAACGATAGTTTAAAAGTAGTTTATAAAATTAATTTTAGCAAAAATAAAAAAACGCTGCCAAGTGCTTTGGCGGAATGCTTTCTCATAGAGCTCTTTGAGTTTCATTAATTTTTTTATATTTATTTAAATGTGATTTTAATATTAAAAAATTGTCTAACATTAATATTTACTCATATTGTACTTTATAAATTTCGAACATTTATGCTAGCTGTTTGCTTTTTCAACATTTATAATTTATTTTAAATTATCAAGTAATACAAAAAAATTTGTTCTATTGAAAAAATGATATAATGTAGTAATAAAAAGAATGATGACAACAAAATTTCTAATCTTTATAAGATACAATCATATTTATATATAAATACAGTTCATGTTTATGGCTCTATAAAAAAAAACTACTCTATGAATACCAATTTTCAATAGCTTCCCGTCTAGTTATACAAAAACATAGATGGTATACAAAATTTGAAGCGAATCCATCGAGTAATTTTCGAGATCTAACTGGTTAAATAAGTAACATTTTCTTTTCAAAATTTCTTTTTCAGAATTTTAAAAATCGTCTAAAATTAAAACTACGCTATAGAAATCAATTTTTGAAAATTTCCCTTCTTTTGGCAGTCGCAAATAATTTCCCTGCAATTTTTAGAACAAAACTATCGAGTACTTTACGTAGAATAAAAAAAAATAAGAAAAGAAGAATCGAAATTATTTTTTAAATCTTTAAAATTCTCTAAAATTGTAACCACGCTAAGAAAATTAGTTTTCAAAAGCTCATTTTTTTCAGACAAAAGCGAATTAATTGTATAAAAATTTTGGAGAAAATTTATAGTATGGTTTACGCAAAATAGAAAATAAATAAAAAATAAAAATTTTTTTGAAAATTTTCAAAGTGCTCTAAAATTAAAACTGCGCTGAGAAAATTAGTTTTCCAAAGCTTGTTTTCTTCAGACAGTAGCAAATAAATTGCATACAAATTTTGGAGCAAATCTATCAAATGGTTTTCGTAAAATAGAAAAAAATTAAAAATAAAAATTTTTTAAAAAATTTTTAAAATGCTATAAAATTAAAAGTGCGCTAAGAAAATTAGTTTACAAAATTTTTTATACTTTTGGCAGTCGAAATCAAGTTTCATACAAATTTTCGAACAAATTCTTCGAGTAGTTTACGCAAAATACAAAAAAAATGAAAAATCGAAATTTTTTAAAAATTCTTAAAATGTTTCTTAAAAAAAGACTACCCTAAGAAAACCGATACTCAATAGCTTCCGCACCAGTTGATCGAAAAATTGAATTGTATGGAAAATTGGAAGTAAATCCATCGAGTAGTTTTTAAGATTTTATTGGCTTAATAAATAGAAACATTTTTTTTTTTAATTTCAAAATGCTCTAAAATTAAAACTAAGCTAAGAAAATCAGTTTTTAAAAATTTATTTCATCCGGGCAATCACAAATAATTTCCGGGCAAATTTTGAAGCAAATTCATCGAGTAGTAAACAAAAAAAAATCAAAAAACGAAAAATCGAAATTTTTTTTTTTTTTTTTTTTAAACTCTAAAATGAAAACTACGCTAGAAGAACCAATTATCAATAGCTTCCCAGCAAGTTAGTCAAAAAACTAAATTCCATGCAAAATTAGAAGCAAATCCATCGAGTAGTTCTCGAGATACAGTTTACTAACTGAATTCATACATCCACACACACACACACACACACACACACACACATACATACAGACATTTTCTGGAAACCACTTTTTTCGACTCACCGAGTTCAAATATGTACAAATTAATGAAAAAATAGAAAAAAATTTTTTTATCGATACAATGCTTTCTCTATGAAAAAGCAAAAAAATACTAAAATTTTTAAAATAATATAAATTTGTATGCTTTTTTCAACGACAATAAAAATAAATTTGTAAACTATTTTTAAAAATAGTAAGAGCAGATATACATATTTTTTAATAACACTAAACAATAAATTTGTACGCTTTTTGCAGCGACAATAAAATATAAATTTATAAGTTTCTTTTAGCAATTATGAAGAATAAATATGTAACCTTTTTTTATCGACAATAAAAATGATTTTGTAAGCTTCTTTTAGCGACAACAAATAATAAATTTGTCCGCATTTATAATTTTTTTTTAGTGACAAAAATAAATTTGTAAGCTTCTTTTAACGACAACTAATAAATTTGTATGCTTATATTAAATTTTTTTAGTGACAACAAACAATGGATCTGTACGCTTCAACAGCAAAAATAAATGAATTTATAATCTTTTTTAGCGACAGTAAACAATAAATTTGTACGCTTTTTTCAACAACAATAAGATATAAATTTATAAGTTTGTTTTAGCGATTATGAAAAATAAATTTGTAAGCTTCTTTTAGCGACAACAAACAATAAATTTGTATGCTTATATGAGGTTTTTTTAATAACAACAAATAATAGATCTGTACGCTTCAGCGACAATAATAAATGAATTTGTAATCGTTTTTAACGACAGTAAACAATAAATTTGTACGCTTTTTTTAACGACAATGAGATATAAATTTATAAGTTTCTTTTAGTGATTATAAAAAATAAATTTGTAAGCTTTTTTTAACGACAATAAACAATAAATTTATATGTTTGTATAAAGTTTTTTTAGCGACAACAAACAATCGCTTCAGCGACAATAATATATTTGTAAGCTTTTTTAGCGACAATAAAGATGAATTTGTAAGCTTCTTTTAGCGACAACAAGCAATAAATTTCTATGCTTATATGATATTTTTTTAGTGACAACAAACAATAAATTTGTATGCTTATATAAAATTTTTTTAG
This sequence comes from Anastatus disparis, assembly GCA_017163975.1. Taxonomy (NCBI): domain Eukaryota; kingdom Metazoa; phylum Arthropoda; class Insecta; order Hymenoptera; family Eupelmidae; genus Anastatus; species Anastatus disparis. The sequence goes on along the minus strand of JAFFSR010000401.1, from coordinate 1,326,771 downwards.
TGAATACAAACAATAAATCTGTACGCTTCAGCGACAATAATAAATGAATTTGTAATCTTTTTTAGCGACAATAAACAATAAATCTATACGCTTTTTTCAACAACAATGAGATATAAATTTGTAAGTTTCTTTTAGCGATTATGACAAATAAATTTGTAAGCTTTTTTTAGCGACATTAAACAATAAATTTATATACTTATTTGAAATTTTTTTAGCGACAACAAACAATCGCTTCAGTGACAATAAGAAATGAATTTGTAATCATTTTTAACGACAGTAAACAATAAATTTGTACGCTTTTTTCAAGGACAATGAGATATAAATTTATAAGTTTCTTTTAATTATTATAAAAAATAAATTTGTAAGCTTTTTTTAGCGACAATAAACAATAAATTTATATACTTGTATAAAATTTATTTAGCGATAACAAACAATCGTTTCAGCGACAATAATAAATTTGTAAGCTTTTTTAGCGACAATAAAGATGAATTTGTAAGCTTCTTTTAGCGACAACAACCAATAAATTTGTATGCTTATATTAAATTTTTTTGGTGACAATAAACAATAATTCTGTACGCTTCAGCGACAATAATAAATGAATTTGTAATCTTTTTTAGCGACAATAAACAATAAATCTATACGCTTTTTTCAACAACAGTGAGATATAAATTTGTAAGTTTCTTTTAGCGATTATGACAAATAAATTTGTAAGCTTTTTTTAGCGACAATAAACAATAAATTTATATGTTTGTATAAAGTTTTTTTTAGCGAAAACAAACTATCGCTTCAGCGACAATAATAAATTTGTAAGCTTTTTTTAGCGACAATAAAGATAAATTTGTAAGCTTCTTTTAGCGACAATGAAGATGAATTTTTAAGCTTCTTTTAGCGACAACAAACAATGTTTTTTATAAGCTTTTAATGCAGCCATATATTTTTATGCTGGTCTCAAGCCCAAAAATCTTTTATTAAGACAAATATGTAAATATCTTATTTCTAATTTAAAAAAAAAACATGTTTCATTTAAATTCAATTGTTAATAAAGTACCTATGGATATTAAGCTAAATTCATTTTGTGATTCATAGTTTACTATTGTAATTAATAAATTTTTTCAATAATAAAAATAAAGATACAATATATAGAAATAAAAATATTAGATTAGAAATAAAAATATTATATATTTATCTGAATAAAGAAAATGCAGAGAGGAAGCTTTGTATTATCAATTAATTATGTTCGCAATTATATTAATAGAATATTAATAATATTTTCTTTTCATTTTCGAAATTCAATATTAGAATACGAAAAAACTTTATATGATTAAATAGTTACAGTTACAATCATAATAATAAAATATTAGTAATTATAATAATATTAAATTACTTATAATTGTTATTATAATAATAGAATATTATTAATAATAAGAATATTTTTTTATTACTAATTACTTAATCATAATATCATAGTGGGGAGGAGGGCATAATGAGGGGGCTATAAAAAGTGAGGGAGAGGGGGAGCAAATTGAGGGGGGCTGAGGAGGGGCTACAAAAATTAAGAAGGGTGAGGGGGGCTGAGGGGGAGGTCTAAGTTACGTTATTTTTGGAATAGCCATTTATAAGAGAAATTACAACGTAATTTGAGGGGGCTATGCCGACAGACATTTGAGGGGGCTGATAGGGAACTACAAAAATTGAGGGGGGTGAGGGGGGCCTAAGTTACGTTAATTTTAGAATAGCCATTTACAAGAGAAATTACAACGTAATTTGAGGGTGGGCTATGCCGACAGACATTTGAGGGGGCTGAGGCGGGGGGGGAGTCAGTTGAATCTTGTCTTACGACTATATATATATATATATATATATATATATATATATATATATATATATATATATATATATATATATATATATATATATATATATATATATATATATATATATATATAATACATATGCAATTTATATGTAAATATAAATATTTATCAATATTAAATATAATATATTGAAAGATATTTATTATTTAAAAATTATTATTCATAAATTATCAATCATCACGCAATAAATATCGACAATTCATGATAGAAATAAGAAAAAAGTATCAGGCTATAATAAAAAAGAAAGAGGTATACCATCCGTTATTTTGATAGTAGATGTGTATGTAATAAAATAATGCTCAATTTATATATTAAAGATATCACCTAATATCGATATTTATTAATAGTTCAAGTACATATGCAAATTAAGTGTATGTATAAAGTATGTAAAGTATAAAGATATAAGAAGTATAATAGCCATTATTACGACAATGTGGAATGGTTGTTCTTAAAAGATGCACTCAAGTCATTCGTTGTAATAGGATCAGCCCAAATTTGATAAGCGCGACACGTTGAACGAATGAGATTCTATAACACACGCCTTAAAGAAAAAAGTCTCACCTTCTCATAAGCGAAATAATGGCAACCTCAGTTTTAATTATGTACATGCTGACTAAATATTTTATATAAAATTTTTTAATAAATTGTTGATAACTATTAAAAGATTATTGTTCAGAATATTGAGGCAGAATATGGCAACCTGGGTTTTAATCATATACATGCTAACTAAATATTTTATATAAAATTTTTAATAAATTGTTCACCTTCTCATAAGCGAAATAATGGCAACCTCAGTTTTAATTATGTACATGCTGACTAAATATTTTATATAAAATTTTTTAATAAATTGTTGATAACTATTAAAAGATTATTGTTCAGAATATTGAGGCAGAATATGGCAACCTGGGTTTTAATCATATACATGCTAACTAAATATTTTATATAAAATTTTTAATAAATTGTTGATAACTATTAAAAGATTATTATTCAGAATATTGAATTACGTACAGACATACATACTGCTTGTTGGTTCTCATGAAACTAAAATATTTCTTGCTACGTTAGAGGTTTGAATATCAAATTATTTTTACAGGTTTCGACAAGTTACATATTTTATTTTTACGCTCATGCTCACCCTTAAATTTATGATTTAATTTCGGTATAAATAGGTGTTTTGATATCATTCTGAGTTGTAACATTGAAAGAAGAAAAACCAACAAAGAGAATCAGTAAAAAAGACTTATTTAATATGTTAATAGCTATTTTAAATGTGTCTCTCCTTCGTGAACCACAAATAAAATTATTTTGTAATTACGCATGGGGCAAAAATTTAATAAAATAATAAATCTAAAAATAAGTTTTACAAGAAATATTAATTTCCAATATCGAACTAATAATCAATAACTTATCTATTTACGGTCGAAAAATTTTGTAAGATAATACTTTTATGCTGTAAATACAATGATAAATCCAAAAATATTTTTCACAAAAAAATATCGATTTCCAATATAGGACCAATAATCTATAGATTTTTTATTTATGGTCAGAGAATTTCGCGGGATAAGACTTTTTTGTTTAAAAAAGTGTAACTTGAACAGATATGATATTAAAAAATTTTCAGACCTGCAAAACATAACGGAGAACAGTGGCGGGGATGAATTACTAATAAATCTTCTGTCAGCAGAAGAACAGCTGCCAAGTTCGAAAGATCCTGCGTTACTACCGCCCACCGAATAAGTACGAGAAGTTATAAATTCCTTAGATGCTCACGTGACTTATGATCACAGTACTCCAAACACGTTGTTGGAGGGGGTAATTGCTGATACTGCAGCGCCACTGCAACCTAATAAACCATTGCCTGGTTGCTCTTACTGGAGCGACCAGGATATTCAAACGTCGAATAGAATAGTTTCACCTGAAACTACATTATCTGCAATATCGACACCAGGTACAGAAGATCTCGACTATTGAGATGTATGTAATTTTATAATTGTATTAATTCTTATATATTACTGCACCGTATTGTAGACGAATGTCTTCAACAGGGAGATGGTACTTCTGCTCAGAAACACATTACCATTCACAAAGAGATTTCACGATATTATAAACACTTTAAGCTTCAAGGGCGATAATTAAGAGTGTTGATATGACCTGCACCAGTTAATGCAAACATATATGGTTAGCTAGAGATAGCTATAAACGATTTATATCGTCACGTGTGTGAATATGCACAGCCATCAGATTATATCGGCATGACTATAAACTCTGAACGTTTCGTGCACGAACCTCTATGGATTTCTTTTAGACTGCTTCGTGATTTTTCACCGGTAGATTCACTCGGACTGATAGCTAATATAGCGCAGAGTAATGCTGGTTTCGAAATTGACGATGTTTTAAATGTTAAAGTCAGTACTGTGACTAAAACAGAGTGCCGGGGTCATGTGTCTCTCACTAGCGAATCAGTTTTCAAGAAATCCATTCTAAATATTAAAAATAGCCACAGTCTTTATCTTAGAGAGCGCGGTGGCGTAACGGATAGAGCTCTTGCCTTCAACGCGGTGCGCATGGGTTCGAATCCTGGCCAGGTACCTCTGACTTTTTTTCTAAAGAAAAATTAGTGTTTGTGCTAATAATATCGTACGGCTCTTACAAAATCCGATCTTATTGGGTATAGGTTGATTGTTAGTCACAAAAATGTGACTGATCATCGATCGGCAGTCAAAGATTTCGGTATGGTGTGTCAGATGGGCTAGCCTGATGTAATGTGTTAAACGGTTCCGGGCTAGAATATATCTGATATTATCATATGAAAAAAGTTAATTATATAGAGGATGACAATATCCTCTATATAATTCACTTGCGGCAAGCTGGTAATATTAAATGGGATTGTCGTGGTGTATTCAAGCTAGATGGCGCTGTTTACAAGGGTACTAATACTATCGATTTAGTGAACGAAGCTATAAGAAGTAGAAAAAGACCACCACCGTGCGGATACAAGCAGTTTGCACGCGTCTTGCGACAAGTTAGTATATCTCGAGAATTTATTGGTAACGACCAACTGTGGCGTACGATTGCATCTCATAGCCCGGAGTCATCGCTGTCATGGTAGTCAAAAAACGAGGGTTATTATACTTCAACAGCTACTAGTCAAATAAGCGTGAAGCAGAAAGAAGTTGAGAGTGCGAAAAAGCGTAAAAAACTTGGAAGCCAGTTAGCAGCTATGCCATCAACCCCTGCAAAAAAGAGTCGCATCGAACAGCTAAGATAGACCCGTAAGTGAAAGCATGAGAGAATGTAACAGAGGAGGAGGAGAAAAAGAAGGAGGAAAAAGAGAAGGAGGAGAATACTGGTACTTTTATAGACCGATTGATTTTAGTTGTAACCTTTAAAATGCATCTACCAGGCTATCAGTTTCTCGGTCCTTGCACGCATCTCGAAGAGCGTCTCAGACGTGGTCAGAGAGGAAAAAATCCTCTTGTCAATGCCTTTCTACAGCACGATATTTCATATTCAAATTAGAAAAAAAACTGAGGACATAAAAGCCGACAGACTGTTGGCTGAACGAGCATTTTCACGCATGCTCTCGAAGACTTCGGATGGTAATGAAAAGACTGCAGCTGGTATCACTGTTTTGTGCATGATCAGTAAAATTGCGTCCTATAAATTTTTGAAAGGCTTTAAAAATACATTTAAAAGACAAAAAAAGAAAGAGAAGAAGCGGGTTTGTAAAAGGAGAAGGAGCAATGGGAAAGAACGAGAAAAAGAAGACGACAAAGCCAGACGATCTTGAGCATTATCACTATAATCGTTCTGCACCATCAGCGTACATTGGTGCTCATCAACTTAAACTCGCGAAACTTAAAAAATTTGATAGCAAAACGATTGCCGAATAGCTGGGAAGTCAAGATGTACATACTTTATACAAACTCGTAAGACATCGTTTTCCTCGTTGACATTACAACGTTTTCAGCCCCTTTGATGTGTGGGAAGCTGACTTGGTAGATTTTAGATCACTTACAACCTAAAATGATGGGTACATTTACATTCTTATTGTCATTGATGCACTTTCAAAGTTTGCCTGGGTAGAGCCTCTTTTCGACAGGACCAGCCGAAGCGTCGCTGTAGCATTAGACAAAATTTTATCACCATGTAATAATAGACATCCTATTTACCTACAGACTAATAAAGGTAAGGAGTTTATTGGTTGAGAGGCGCAAGAGGTGCTAAAAAAAATATGTTGCCTACCGAATCGTCAGAGACCCTCATATAAAGGCAGCGATTGCCGAACGCTTTATTCGAACTCTCAAAGGTCGAATCTGGCGATACTTTACTTATTTGCACACAAGAAGTTATATAGATGTTTTGCGAAAAATTGTGACTTGTTACAACGAGTTGTGGCACAGTGCCATAAAAATGCCCCCTTCCAAGGTCAACTTATATAATGCTTACATGGTACATCGAAATTTGACGTTGCGTTACAGCGAAAAAGAACCGCTTCGAGTAGCTAAATACAGCGTTGGTGATTTGGTTCGTGTCAGTCATGCCAAGACACCCTTCAGGAAAGCATACGAGGATGGCTGGACTCTGGAGCTGTTTAAAATTGTTAGAGTCGACACAAGACGACAATCACCCGTCTATACTTTGGCGGATCTTGGTGGAGGAAAAATTGACGGATATTTTTGCGAATAACAGTTAAGCAGAGTGCGCAAGGATTTAGATGGCGAAGTGTTTGAGGTTGATGAGGTTTTGAAGAGCAAAGGTAGAAAATAAAAAAAATAATATTTGGTTAGTTGCAGGAAGTATCCAGAAAAATTCAATTCTTGGATAGCAGCTAAAGATTTGAAAAATTTACAATGAACGATAAATTTTACATAGTTTTAACAGCAGCAAGTTTGTCTTTCCATACAATGTGGCGACACATTTTACGACACAATTATCACAAAATTTGTATCTTTATGGCGACTATTATGTTGGACTCACGGAAATTCAAATATCTCTCACATTTCAGCATATATCAATGGTTGAGCAGGAGGGAGTCATTTCTGTTAAAACAGCCAAACGTACAATAAAAAATGTTTTGCGAGAAAGAGAGGAGACTCAAAGAGCCGAGGTATTTGCCAGAGTCAAACCTGGTGTTTATCGTGACATTGAAAGTCTTTTAGAAGAAATAAATAATCTCGAGAATGTGAAAAATCATTTATATTTTGAAATTCAAACTAGTGGCTATGTACAGGTTTACACTATTGGAAGAATAACATAAAATTTTAGATCTGGAAAATGTACCAATTTTCTCTTGCGAAGGTAATAAAGAACACTACATTACCGGTAATCGTCCAATAAATCTTGTAAACGGATTACCAACCGTACTCATGGTTTACAGCAACATTTGCCAGCTATACGTAACAGATGATATGCGCACGAGCTTACTACGTATAGTCTCGCTTCATTTGCGCGATTACGATTACGGAGGCGTTGAAATTAAAACCTTTTACCACCCATGTGCCTACCACTGCTGTCTTCAGCGTTTCAGTCGATCGAAATGGATATAAGAGACGAACACGGATTTCCCACTCCATTCGACTACGGTACGTTGACTGTAATGCTTCACTTTAAGCGCATCCGATAAAATGTCTAAGTTTGAAGATTTGTTCAATAACAAAATGGTTGGTGGTGGGAGTAAGTGCGTTAAAGTTGGTAAATTTTGTTTTGGTTATTACCAGTCGGGTACAGGAGTAAGTAGTTTTTTGAAGGGTCTTTTTCGAGCAGCTACCAAAGATCAAGCAAGGTGCAAAAGCCGTCAGTAAAGAGGTTCTTTGAGCAGGTAAAAATATCCTAGATAATATCACTCTAGGCAGACCAGTCGAAGAGCAGCCAGAGCAGGCAGAGCAGCCAAAAAGCGCATTCGCGAGAGTAGTAAAAATCTGCAAGAAAAGCTGACGTTGTTCTAGAAAAATTACTCTTTGGTGAGTCAAGCATGAAAGAGGGGGAGGAATCTGAATATAAAAAAAGGAAAAATGAGACATCATCATCTCAGTCGCCAAGTGCACCTAGTACTACAAACACCTTAGCGGCTAAACGTTCGAAAAGTGGTAAGGTTGCGAAAAAGAAAAAGCAGAAGAAGATATTTTTAAAAATTAAAATTTCAAAATGGCGTTGTTGCATAAAGAATCTTGTCAATTGATCAAGTCGGAATTATCACTCTTTGAATTACCCTCGACATAGACTGCAATTGAAGGTTCTTACTTGGTACAATACAAACCGATATCTTCACTCAACGACCAATCACCAAATAAATTTACCATCCCTGGCAACACTGAGTATCTAGACTTGGCTCACACAATGTCAAGTGTGAGTGTAAGTGTAACATGTACTAATGCTGAACCACCTAAAGATCCGAAGGTTGAACCAATAAATAATCTTTTGCATCCGTTGATCAATCAAGTCGACGTGCTATTCAATCAAGAATCTGTTTCGCCGCCAAACAATGCTTATGCATACGGAGCTTACATTGAAACATTACTAAATTATGGCCCAACAGCTAAAAAGTCTTATTTAACGAGTGACTTGTGGTGCGATGATACAGCAGAGAAAATGGACAATACCACAGGTGGTAATGCAGATCTCAATAAACATAAGGCAATCATGATTAACAGGAAGATTGATTTACTCAAACGTTTACATTGTGATGTTTTTAATCAAAACAAATTATTATTGGGTGGTGTTGAAGTTAGAGTAAGGTTCGTGCGTTCTCGTGACGGCTTCTGTCTCATGGATCCCGCTGGTGCTTTTACAGTAAATATTACCGAGGCTACACTTTTTGTGCCACAAGTAAGATTGAATCCATCACTTGTACTAGCACACGAAAAACTATTGTCGTAGACTACTGCAAAATACCCACTGACACATGTAGAAGTTAAGGATGTTAACTTCTACATGACGGTGTGCATGGGGAAACAATCGACAATGTCATATTAAGTCAACTGCGTAAAAGATATATACTCGGTTTTATTGAAAATAAAGCTTACAACGGAGATAAAAGTCTTAACCCGTTCAATTTCAAGAATTTTAATATAAATTTTTTGTGTCTGTACGTTGATAGAATGCAAGTGCCATCGAAACCCTTACAGCCAGATTTCAAAAAAAGCAAAATGTACTTTAATACCTATCATTCACTTTTTTCCGTCACAGGTATTCACTTTATGAATTCAGGCAACTCGATTACCCGTGAAGACTATCCGAACGGTTACTGCCTATTCGCTTTTGATTTGACACCTGATTTATCGGCAAGTGATGGTAGTCATTGGAATTTAATAAAAAATGGTAATATACGAATTGATGTTTGATTCGACGACCCGCTAGAGGGCGCTATGAAATTGACTCGTCATGACAGGTTGTCGTGGATTATAGCGGTTAAGTAGTGGTGGTGGTGGTAGTAGTGGTGGGAGTACATTTCTCGTTATTTAAGTAAAGCAAAAGCCATCTTTATTATCTCAGTCGGTGGGCAACTTTCATTGCGAACAGAATGGATCCGGTGACTGACGTGCAGTTTTTAAAGGACAACAAAAATCGTTTGATTCCAAAGGAGGTAGCTGTACTTGTTATTCATAAAAACTCAATCGCTCATTAGATTGCGGCACCTCCTTGTAATTTAAGACGCTTACCTAAAAATGTTTTGAGACAGAACAATTGGGTGACACTGAATCATCATGGTCTGGAGTAGTACAAAGGTGATATATCGATAAAAAGATTATACAAACATTTGGAAGATATTTGCAAGCATTGTCGTACAATTTTCGTACGAGGTCAAGAAAAGGTTGAACTACTTTCCAAGCTCACCAGCTGTAAGATTAAAAATTTAGAAAAAGAACAAGATTGTTCAGCTTTCAAGGATTCAAATTTCAGCAGTGTACAGTGCATGCGTCATTACGTATTATCGCCTTATTCAAGTTACACGTGCGCACTGAATAACGTTGTTAATCTGAAATATTGACTACTTAAACTCAATTCCAGCGTAAAATTGCTGATTTTGGAAGAGATTTTCGAAATTTTCTGCGATGAACTCAAAAGAGATTGTACGATATCTGATATGGATCAAGTTTCACGCAGTAGGCGTTTATCCAGCGGATTGAATTCCTTTGATGTGGATAAAACCTTGTCATTTTTTCTTAATACGCAAAATTATAATCAGCGTGGTGCGCACTGGGTTGCCATGTACGTTGATAAGAATGGTACAAGTACGTACTTTGATAGTTTTGGTAAATCACCGCAAATTCCACAACATTTAACAAATATTCAGCAAAATTGTAAAATATTTAGATGGAATAATAAACGCTTACAAAGCGAATATTCCAACGTTTGTGGTTATTATTGTATCATGTTTCTGTATAATATATTTAGCGGATTAGGTTTCAAGAAATTCTTGGAAAATTTCTCGCAGGATTTGCAAAAAAATGATACTATAGTCAAGAATTTTGTAGAAAAGACTTGCTATGCGTAATATGATATTTGACTCTCTCTGATTGGTCGCAGACCACCTTTTAACGACATCCCCACCAATTTTTTACAGTATAAAAGAAGTAACATCCACTCAGTCTAGCCACAGTTGTGTGATCGACGGTGCTAGCAGTAACGACGACAAAACTCAAGCAAAATGGCTGGTCAAAAGAGGAGCTTGGAGCAGTCATTTGGTAACGATTTGATGTATTTAATAAAACAGAACAGCAAGAAGGATTATTGGCAGCAGGTTTTGTCAGTGATCTACGGATTAAACAGCTCTTTCGAAAAAATTATCCAGGTAGGGCTGGAGAAGAGAAGAGAAGAAAAAATGGAGTTGTTTTAACGAGAGAGCTTTTAAATTGGTACCCAATGACGCTCAACCCAAAGCAGAAGAGATTGGTGGACTACCGAAAAAACATGGCTGATATAGCCGATCGTTAGTATTTAAACATGTAACATTTTAAGGTATAAAAGAATTATCGATGTATATAGATTACAGAATTTAATATTTGAATATTGTTGCAAAATCTGTAGATTATATATTACAAGGAATGGTAATTTATATGAAAAATGTATTAGTACGAAAACAAGAATCTCAATATGTGTACTATGCTCGAAGCGATATAAAAAGTACAATGTCTAGTATAAATGACAATTTTATAAATGATCAATCGTGTACAAAGTAATGAGATGTATGAATGCTACGTTGTAATGTATGTTCATTTATTATTAATAAATAAATGTTTTTAAACTTTAAAACATAAGCATTTTAATTACCTTATGTTACCAACTCTCCATTTTTCATACACATGATAATTTTACAAGTAAATTTTATATTTTCTAATTCAACATAAAAATTTATAATTTTTATAATTAAAAATATTAGATTAAAATCTTTTAAATTCATATTTTATAATCCAATATAAGTTTTTATTATTTCGATAACTAAAAAGGATAATATTACAAAATTTTAAATTGATAATTTAAAAAACTCAGGGAGTCGAAAAAAGTGGTTTCCAGAAAATGTCAGTGTGTGTGTGTGTGTGTGTGTGTGTGTGTGTGTGTGTTTGTGTGTGTATGTGTGTGTGTATGTATTCAGTACGCCAATAAGATCTCGAGAACTACTCGATGGATTAACTTCAAATTTTGCATGCAATTTATTTTTTTGTCTAACTGGGGGGGGGGGGGAAGCTATTGAAAATTGATCTTCTTAGCTCAGTTTTTTTTTAGAGCCATTTTAAGAATTTTAAAAAAATTTTAATTTTTCATTTTTTTGATATTTTACGTAAACTACTCGAAGAATTTTCTTGAAAATTTGTATGAACATTATTTGCGACTGTCAAAAGAAGAAAAACTTTTACCAACTGATTTTCTTAGCACACTTTTAATTTTAGAGCATTTTGAAAATTTTGAAAAAAAAATTTTTTTTTCATTCATTTTTTATTTTACGACAACCATTCGATAGATTTGCTTCTAAATTTGTATGCAAGTTATTCGCTATTATCTAAAGAAAACAAGCTTTGGAACACTTATTTTCTTAGCGTGGTTTTAATTTTAGAGCATTTTGAAAATTTTGGAAAATATGTTCATATTTCATTTTTTTTCTATTACACAAAAGCCATTCGATAGATTTGCTCAAAAATTTTCATACAAATTATTTGTTATTGCCTAATTAAAGCAAGCTTGGAAAAACTTATTTTCTTAGCGCAGTTTTAATTTTAGAGCATTTTGTAAATTTTGAATAGAATTTCACTTATTTTTTGGTATTTTACGTAAACTACTCGATGAAGTAGCTTAAAATTATGTATAGAAATTATTTACGATGGCCTAAATAAAATGAACTTTTGAAAACTGGTTTTTTTAGTGTAGTTGTAACGTTAAAGCGATTTGAAAATTTTAAAACAATGTTTATTTTTCAATTATTTGGTATTTTTCGTAAACTATTCGATAAAAATGTTCCAAAATTTGTATGCAAGTTATTGGTTATAGTGTTAAGAAGACAAGCTTGGGAAAATTAATTTTATAAACGCATTTTTAATTTTAGAGCATCATAAAATCACATTATGCAAATGGCAAAAGTAAGAAAGAGTAAAATTCATATAGTTTTCGTAGGTATTAAGACAGCCTTCAATACAGAGGATAGGGACATTTATATTAAAATCGTATTTAAAAAAATAAAATCAAAATACTCTAACTCAATGCGCTCTATGAGAAAGCATTGCGCCAAAGCACTTGGCAGCGTTTTTTAAGTGGATCAAAACTGACTGACGTTGCTAAGATAAAAGATTTAGGCGTTATTCTTGATACTAAGCTTATATTTGGTCTGCATATAGATCATCTTGTTAACAAACTTAATAGAGTTGTGGGTTTTATGAAAAGATTTACAACTAAATTTAGAGAACCTCAATCATTTCGTACACTATTTTTTTTATTTATACTAGAAAATCCATGCGCGCAGGCGCGCCCTATATCTAATCTAAATGTATATAAATTTTTAATGATTGACTGTTAATATACTGTTATTATTTTCTGTTCATCATTAAATAATAATAATTTTATATCTACTAATATCAGTATCAGTAAAGAAATTGATGTTATATACGCAGCATCAACAAATTTATAGACACAGAAAACTTCGAGAAAAATAAATCCCATTTAAAAGATATATTATCACTATATTCATTTTCTTATTATTATTTTAAAAAATTGAAGAAATAGTAAACTTTTAAATTATTTTTTAGACATTTCTTAAATCTTTCAAAATTTAAATAACGTAAATTATTACAAAGTCAAAAGTTGTTTTACAAATATATAACTTTATCTTCTTATTATTATATATCTTCTTATTTTTCGGCGCGGCGAAAAATAAGAAGATTGGCTTAAGTAACACTTTAAATAATAACAATATAATTCAACCGGCGCATAATAAAGGTGGCGCTGCACATGTTGCCCCCGCTGCCAATATTAAAAATGATAAAACAATGAATTTAACAAATAACAATGTAAAATTGAATAGTAATGCTGACATCTCCATTTCTCAAGTTGCTTTGTCTGAAATTGAAGGAAATTTGTCTCGTAAGCTTGACTCAGTCTTAGGCGCTTTCGATCGGATCCGGAGTGTTGAGAGCAGCATAATGGGTATTGATGATGGCTTGCGAGGCATCTTAGATAAACTTAAAAATCAGGACAAAGTAATAAAGAATTTTGAAGTAATGCAGGCAAGGCTGCTTGATGAAAATATTAAATTAAGGGAGATAGTCAGTAGTTTGGAAAATAAATTGTCCACTCTAATTGAGAAGTATGATAAGACTGATTTAAATTTAAATTCTAAAATTAATAGCCTTCAATCTGCTATACAAGCTGAATTTAATGGAGTGGACAAGAATTTTTCAGAACTTGGGGTGGGGTTGGCATGCGTGGTGCAGACCGTCTCTGATCTCAGTGTGCAGGAGCGTGTAGAAGAGCGTGAAAATGTCTTACACACTGACACGAATTCAAAGGAAACAGCAGACGTCAACACACAAATTATCAACACAGAAATAGCAAAGGATAATCCTCACAATACACAAAATTGTGGTATCGAGGGTGGCTCATTGGTGGTGTCCCGTGGACTGGACTGCTTAGCGGCTAATGTTCGACAGGAGGATTATGTTTGTGCTGTCCTCGGTACCATATTTCCGGATTTGATGCAGTCACACATTTTGTCGGTTGTGTGTTTAACATCGTCTGAATCTAGAAGCGGCGTGATCAGGGACGGTCCGGGGGTGCTCACTCGCTGCTAGTCAGACTCTCCGAGGCCAGTCTGGTTCAAAAAATATTAAATGAAAAAAGAAAAAATCACTAGTTTCTCAACGGCAGACATTGATCTTTTTCGTTTTGCCAGTCTGTCTGTCATAAAAAATCATTATAAGGTTTTTATTAATGAATACCTTCAAAAAGATACATATAAAAATTTCAAAGATCTCAAGAATTATGCTAAGGTTAAAGGTATTAAATTTATTTGGCATAGAAGTGGCAGATTTCTGGCAAGACGGGCGAGAGGGGAGAGAGCATACACATTTGCTACTAAAGATGATATAGATCAAATTCTAAGTAATTCAAATAATGTTATTGTAGACAAAAATTTTATTGCTGACAAATCGTGTGTGATTAGTGGATGTTTAAATAAGGTTGACAATGTTGTTAAGATAGCTCCCAATGATGAATGTCCTGTTATTAAAAGTAAGTTAAATAATAATGAACTCTCTCCCCAATGACTAAGCCAGATCACCTCGGTGAGTCGAAAAGGGAGAAGGGTGCACTGCGAGCGGGCTTTTTGAATGTGACTTCTTTGAGGGCTCACATTGGACAGGTGCGTGAGCTCCTATGTGACGACCATTCTTATGATCTGTTTGGAGTGGCTGAGACCTGGCTGGGTCCGACTGTCTCGGATGACGTCATTCAGGTTAAAGGGTATAAAATTTTTAGACAGGATAGAAACCTTCATGGAGGAGGGGTTGCTCTTTACGTCAAAGATAGTTTGAAATGTGAGATATTAGCTTTTTCGAATACCACAACTATAAATGCCAGTGGCAAGCCTGAAGTGCCTGAATACATTTTTTGTTCTGTTAAAGCAGGCAACTCTGAATCTGTGTTGGTTTCCGTCATTTACCGTCCTCTTGTCATTTCCTTTACAAAAGATTCGGATCTAATTGATAAATTAGTAAGTTTGACTCCCGATTTTTCTTTTAAGATTATAATGGGAGATCTGAATGCCGATCTCCTGCGAGAAAGCAGTGATGCGAAGTTTCTTAGTAAACTGTCCGCTGAGCTTTCGCTTCAGTTGGTCCAGCACGGTGCCACGCATATAACTCCATCGTCGCGCACATGGATTGACCTGATTTTTGTAGATGACAATGACACCATACTGGACGCACGTAACGTACCTGCGAACTTTCATAGTCGGCACAATTTAATTGAAGTTTCTATAGCCTACAATGCTAGCAGTTTAGTGCAAGATCCAATTAAGTATCGAAATTATAAAAATATTAGTGGAAAATTATTATTGGAGAAATTGGCCGGCTGTGATTGGTCCAAATTGACAACTGATATAGTGGATCCTGAGTCTGCACTTGACTGCATTTGCGATAATCTTACTGCTGCTATTGAAGACTTAGCACCAGTGAAAATATTTAAATGTACGAAAAAGAAGCCACCATGGATGGATGGAGAGTTGTCACAGATGCAGCGCAGGAGGGATGCCACATATAGGCGATACAAACGGACAAACGACAATAAATATTTTTCAGAATTTTTAATTTTACGTAAGACGTTGGACGAGCAGATTGAGCGTGCAAGAAGTGAATATTATCATAACAGACTGTTCGAGGCTCTTGCGGGCGGTAATGTCTGGAAGGAGTTGAGAGAGCTGGGACTCTTATCCGGACCTCAAGGGGATCTGAATGGATTTGCTCCAGATGAGCTTAATGCGCACTTTGCTGGGGTGTCGGTTTCGCCACATGATGATGGTGAGGAACGTAAGAAGTTTCTTTCTGAATGCAGCGAAAATGGTTTCGCTTTTAAATCAATTAATATTAACGATGTTATTCTTGCAGTTTCTCACTTCTCATCGCAGGCTCGTGGGGAGGACGGCATTCCGCAAAATGTGATACTTAAAGCATTACCATTTATTGGTGAACATCTTGTGACTCTGTTCAAATCTTCTTTTGCGCGGGGGGTTTTCCTTTGCCTTTGGAAGCAGGCACGTATTGTGCCATTAAAGAAGTGCTCTGCACCCAAATCGCCTAAAGACTTCAGGCCTATTGCTATTTTATGTTTTCTTTCAAAGGTATTTAAGAGGATCGCCCATGACCAGTTGCAAGAGTACATTACTGCTAATAAAATACTTGACCCAATGCAGACTGCCTTCAAAAAGCACAACTCGACACAAACAGCTATTCTTAAATTAACTTATTATTAAATTCTAAATCAATGATTTTATTTAAGCATATTATAGCAAATCAAATCTCGTTTTTCGCCAATCATATGATTCTATTCAATGCACCAATCACGTTCTTAGTATAAAATGTTTCACAACATCCGACCATCGTTTTTTTAAAAGAGGATATTCTATATTGAGTTATGCCCTGATCGTTTTGGCGTCCTTGTTTACAATATCAGATTGATTCACTGGAAAGTATTGCTCAAAAGTTTTTAGGGTATGCTCCATTCAGAATTGGTTACGAAATGAGATATGATGAGCATGATTACACGCGAATTCATGAAGTACTGAATATTCCAACGATCGCATTCAGTTATGATCGAAGTGATGTAATTTCCGCATATAAGGTTATTAATGATCACATTATGTGCGATGATATACTAGATAAATTTGTACCTTTAGGCATTTTAGGCATACTAGAGATTATTTTTCTGTTCCACACTTTGCTCATGATTATATATTTCATGCTCCTGCTCTGCGACTTGCTTTAGTTTGTAATAGAAATAAGAATTGGCTTAATCTTTATTCTGATGGTTTGTATGCAGTATTTAATAAGTCTAGGTGCATTCTCGCATATGTATAATTATTGTATGAATTCTGTATTATTATGTATTATAAGTTTTACCCATTGAAAATAATAATAAAAAAAAAAGAAAAAGAGATTAAAGAAACATGTGATATACACAATAATGTAAAAAAATCAATTAAAAGTTAATTTTATCAATTTTAATTCCTTTAAGTGTTTGTTTTTCGAAGCTCTTATTTCATGTTTTTAATAATCATGAAAAATTATTATGTACAATAATTTAAAAATATTTATAAAATATTTATTATAATAAAAAATGTATTCAATATTTATACTGCTTAAAATTTTAATAAATTTATGTCAATTTCACTCATTTATGCATATGGTATTTCGTTTACATAACCCCAATTACGTTACTGTGATTGAATGATTCACTACTGGATGCATACCATATCAAGTACTGAATCCGCAACAAAAATAATGATCGACTACTGCATATTCAATTTTTTTCTTTTTAAATTAATTTTATACTCAAGTCCATTAATATAATTTGTTTTTTCTTTTCATAATAGATTAAATAATGTTTTGTTTAACTATTTGAAATGAATTTTTTTCATTTTCTAATGGTTGTAAATATTTTTTTATCATCAAAAGTCAGTATGCTTTTGTGTGATTGAGTACCAGCGCCATTACCTTAGTTATCTATTTTTATAAGTTTCTTGGTTAATCGTAAAAATTTTAAACTTATATCAGTAAAATTAATGACTTTTAATAGTTAGTTACTAATGGTAATTTTTAATTATTTTTAATTTACAATTATTAATTTCTGTGAATTAAAATTAATAATTATTTTAATTATTTATATTCTGGAATATCATAATTACTAATAAATGAATTTTTAATATATTTAATAAAACATTATTCAAAATTAGTCAACAATATTAATTATAACTTATAGATAAAAGTTTGAGTTTATGAAAGCTACAAATAACTATTATTATTAGATAAAAAAAGTTTTTAACCATCAATAGCTTTCCAGTTTGTTTATGGTTGTTCGCCATGGTTCGAAAAAGTAAATAAAAGTTTATAATTGTTGTAGACTTTTTAACCTTTTAACTGCCAACCTGGCTTACAGTACCACTCAAAAGTTCGATGACTCTATGTAAAAAAAAGAGTTCGTAAAAAATTATCATATCTTGGAAAATAAGTGTCGTAGAAAAATTCCAAAAAAACGATATTAAAGTACTCCTTAAGAGCTTTAAAATCGAAGTATAAAATTATATTCAAAGTTTTTTATTGTATTAAAAAAGTGACTTAAAAATAAACATTTTTTACCAATTTTTTAAATTTTAGATTCACTTAGACAGTTTTTTAAGTATAAGATAAAATCTGAAAAAATATATTTTAAAGTACTCTAAAAGAGCTTTCAATGATTTTTTGTCAAGTTATGATACTTTGAAGTTGGGTATTCTTGCTGTATTTTGTCGAAAAATGGCCAATTTTCTACAAAAAAAACAGCAAAAATACCCAACTTCAAAGCATCATAACTTGACGTAAAATCAATAAAGACAATTTTTAAAAAATGCAAATGAAAACTTTTTCAGAGTACATAAAAAATTTTTTTTTTCAGATTCTTTTATCTCATATTCGAAAAACTGTCCAAACAAATCTATAATTAAAAAAATTGGTAAAAAATATTTATTTTAAAGTGCTTACTGAAGTGCTTAAAAATTGTTAGTGAGAAAAACAGCTATATAAAAGCAATAAATACATTTAACTGTTTGACAACAGAAAAAGAAAATTTAAAAATATTAGATATTTCTAAAAAAAGTAATAAAGAAAAAATAAAGAAATGGATTAGGTTTAATATACTATAGATAAATAGATTTTAGTATTATTTTGTTCTATAATAGATATTAAAAATGATTATCCGGATTTTTTTCTGGAGGGTTGTTTTGATTTAGGTTAATTTTAGTTATGTTTTTATGCCGGACCTATGTACAGATAGCTTGTCTATCTCTATAGGATTTTGTCTCTGGGGTCATTTCAATGCTTTTAGAGGCTGATCATGTATACTAATTGTATGTCTCTGGTAAATAAATAAATAAATAAATAAAATAAGTTATTTTTTTAATGCAATAAAAATCTTTAAATATAATTTAATACATCATTTTTAAAGCATTTAAGGAGTACTTTAGAATCGTTTTTTCGAGAATTTTCTACGACACTTTTTTTCCAAGATATGATCATTTTTTAGAAACTCTTTTTTTTACATAGTGCTATCGAACTTTTGAGCAGTACTGTATATATGAGCTAGCTCTGACCTTGAACTCTCCTCTAGACTTATATAATGTTAATACATACATACATAAATTAAGTATTGAAAAAATATCTATTTTTAAGGTAAAAATACTAACAGTCTAAAGGTTAAGCTTTTCATATTAAATATAAACTCTTAATAACTTTTATGAACTATTCCACAGTCTCAGGTTCTAAATTTACAAACAATTAATAACAATTGTGAATTTTTTGAAATTATATATTCTTTTTAATATTTATTTGCTAAGGTTCATTTTTGTCTGGGACACACATTTTATATTATAGATTCTTAATGATCAAAAAGTTAATTATAAGTTTTTTTTTTATAATATATTTTTATTAGATTAAATCTTAGAAATCTTAATTTGGAATACTTTGTAACATGAATAACAGAAATTTTTAAAACCTACTACAAAGAACATCACATATTATAAATAATTACAAAAATCTTACTTTGCATAAAAGATGTTCTTTGTGAATCTACTTCAGGTATAATTTCCTTCATTTGTGTAAAACTGCTGTTGACTGGTCTAAGTAAAGTTTTTGAAGAAGACATCTGATTTTCACCAATAAAGTTATTACTAAGTCCTTGAGAACAACCAACTTGTTGCATCATATTGGTAAGTATTTTGTTTTCAAATAATTTGCTGAATTCTGAAATAAATTATGTTCTTAAAACTGTTAACAAATTTGAATAAGATCTCACGATAAAATATTACCTTTAATTTTTTCTTTACTATTCCATACATCATTTACACTGCCATTATAAAGTTTTTCATTAACATTAATTGTACCAATTACGGTAGCCAGATCTTTACCTCCTCCTGTATGAAAATTAATAATTTTATTAAACGATTAAATAAGTAAAATGATTAATATAAATGTATCAATTAAATGAAAATTAAAACATAAAATAAAGAATGAGACTTTGGATATAAATATAAAAAAATTTGATTCATATAAAATATACAGTTGTTTATAAATATATATGTATATATTACCTGGAATTTGAATTTTGTCAGGATCCTCATCATCATCAAACTCACTATCACTACTTTCATCACTCATTATATTCTTTTGTTTTTATGATCTATGAAATCAGAGTAAAACAACAATAATAACAATAAATTAGCAAAAGATATATATAGTATCAGATTATACTATAGTCTTTTTCTGCTTCAAAAAAATGCTTTAATTTTACATCACAAGCTGATCGCTTAAATATAATTACGTTGCTGACCGAAAACAGTTATCATGTATTTGAGAGACGCTATATCATAAGATATAACTTGGTTATTCTATAGCAGAGGACTTAATGTAAACAATATAATGTATAGGACAGCACAATTAGTAAAAGATAGCCAAAGTAAAAAAGACTGTCACCAGCAATATTATCATAAACTTAGAAAAAAAATGCTTAAAGAATCATAAATTATAAAAATATTTCTTGTTAAGTTTTCTAATTCGTATCAAGAAAAAGTATTTCTGTATACATAAACATTTTTGAAAATTAAGATGCTTCTTCATAGACTTGTCATTAATGGTCACGATTTGTACGTTTCATCTACAACGTGGTCGTGTAGAACGGGTTTTGCAGCTTTGCTAAGGGCGATTCTTCTGAGGGTGAAATCAGATGGAGCGGAAAATAGGCGTCGGAACGTCACAGAATCTCAATTCCGCATCTTTGTATTCCGCCAACGAAGTAAAGACGACGTAATAGACGACATCAATTTTTATTTTGTTTAAAAAAATTATTAGTGCTTCAATAACCTCACGTAGTATTTTTAATTTGCTTTCCATAGCTGTACTTTTAATTTCAATCAAACTTTTAAATTCTATTTTGGTTAACTATTTGTTTAAACAATTTCAAAAAGTCTGTGACGCTTCTATTATCCCGTCAAATTTTTTCCCTATATTCACATGGAACGGAGTAGAAGTCCTATGACGTTGATTAGCAATGTTATAATTAAAAAATTATGTTGTTAATAAAAATATTTGGTTATAATTGGTGAGTGAACGATACTGCAGCGCCAAAAGCTCGCAACAATTTCCATAAGGTGGTAAAGTTTGGAACTAGAGTTAACGTCGAGTTAAAGCTTTTTTTTATATATATAGATATAATACCTGGGTATTTTATGTCAGCTTCTATGTATGTCCGCCAGGATCGTAGCGGTATCGTTCACTCACCAATAACAAAATATATTTTATTTTCACAAGAAAAGAATCTCATTAGAATAACATTGAGTGATTATTTCCAACTTTTTTAACATTTTTGTTGTTAATTTAAAATTCGCGGTCACATTTGTAGGCTATTTTAACAGTTTTTGAGCTAAATTCCGCTCCATGTGAATATAGGGAAAAAATTTGACGGAAAACAATGCGACGGAATGAATGTTCTGTGACGTTCCGTCGCATATTTTCCGCTCCATCTGATTTCACCCTAAGAAACTCAAGGTGTTTGGTTGTGCTGCGTATCTTAAGGTACCCAAAGTATTCGTAGCTGAAAAGTTTGATTCTCGAACCGAAAAATGTTTAATGATGGGCTACTGCGTAAGTGGATATCGTCTACGGAGTGTCGAAAATAACAAGATACTATTAGGAAGAGATGTAGAGTTTAATGAAAGAAAGTTTGAATTCGAGTCATCCGATAGTTTTGATTGGCTTTCAAGGAATAAAGTGACAGAAGAATCTGACAATGTCTTGGAAATTTCGAAGGACGAAGTAATGATAAATGAAAAACAGGAGGGGAGTGATTGGAAATCCAATGATGAAGTAGAACCTGTAAAAGAAGCCTGTGACGAGTCTCAAGCGGAGGTCGCACTTCGCAGGAGCAGCAGAGAAAGAACAAGGCACAACGAAGTACTTAGAAAATTATACAGTGCTGGCATTTAACGCAATGGTGCATGTTGATGATGTACCTCAAGATATGGAAGATATAAAGAAGAATAAAAATAAACATGAATGGTTGAAAGCAGTAGATGACGAATTAGCGTTTTTGGCAAAGAATAATACATGGACACTGGTGTATGCACAAACTGGCGTCAACGTGATTGATTGTAAATGGATTTTTAAATTAAAGCGAGACTGTGACGGTAATGTAAGTAGATTCAAGGCTAGATTAGTTTGTAAAGGGTGCGCTCAAATAAAGGGCTATGACTACGATGAAACGTACGCGCCGGTTGCACGTCTAACCACGCTCAGAGTTTTACTCGCGCTAATAATAGAAAAACATTTCTTAGCATATCAATTAGATGTAGAAAATGCATTCTTGCATGGAGACCTGCATGAGAATATCTATATGAATGTGCCTCCCAGTGTAAAAGTAAGTACTGGAAAAGTTTGAAAACTAAATTAAACTTTATACGGACTCAAACAGGCTCCACGAGAATGGAATTTCACATTTGATACATATATTAGTAGCTTGAATTTTGTAAAATCAGAAGCTGATGGATGTCTTTATATCGGTAAAGAAAAGAATGCAAATATGTTTATCTTACTATACGTAGATGATGTTATCTTAGCTGGTAAGGATAAAAATAAATTTAGAATGAAAGACATGGGTAAACTCAGTACATTCTTAGGAATTAATATAAAATTTACTAATCAGGGTATATTTTTAAGTCAATCGAACTATTTAGAACAAATGCTTAAGCGATTCAATATGTATGATTGTAAACTGGTAAAAACACCGATCGAAACAAAAATTGACTTCAACGAAGATGGCGTTAGACTCACAAACGAACCGTACAGGGAATTGATAGGCTGTTTATTGTACGTGACACAGACGACCAGACCGGACCTGTACTTCGCGATGAACTATTATAGTAGGTTTCAAAGTGATCCAAGAAGCGTACATTGGAAGGGTCTTAAGCGAATTTTGCACTATTTTAAGAATACCGTTTCGTTAGGTTTACACTTTAGTAAAGAGGGAACTTTTTTGTTAACTGGTTATGCCGATGCTGATTGGGGAAGTGGTATTGATCGCAAATCTACATCTGGATATATTTTTCATTTAAATAACAACTTAATTTACTGGAGAACAAGACAACAAACTACAGTAGTGCAATCGACTACTGAAGCAGAATTTATAGCTTTGGTGCATGCAGCAACTGAGTTTCTGTGGTTAAAGAAACTTTTAATAAATTTTAATATTACTTGTCAACCTTTTGTAATGTACGAAGACAGTCTTGTATAAAACTTCTGACAAAGTATGAGCATAAAAGATTAAAACATATAGATGTTCAATACAATTTTATGAAAAGTCTAGTTGAAGATAAAGTAATAAATTTTGATAATATAGCAACAGAAAATCAGTTAGCTGACATCATGACTAAAGGATTAGCAGGTGAAAAGTTCGTAAAACTAATACTAAAAATCGGCATTTCTTCGTTGTAAAGATTAAAAAAAAAAAAAACTTTAGAAGCGTTAGATAGTAATCTTAGTAGTGGCGTTATAGGAGAGTGTTGAAATTGACTATTGGCAACTCACTACAAAGACTTATGTAATAGATGGCGCAAACATCGCTTGTACGCTCTTATGCATAGTACCTCAAGCAAGAGGAAGTCAGTCGAAACTTGCCTTAGCTTACGATAGGTTCTGTAATGCAAGTTCCCTCGAATAATTACTCTTGTATTCTTGTAATCAATAAACTTAACTAATTTACTTATTTCCTATACGAGTCTTTTATTCAATAAAACCGGACAGTGTGAAGTAAAGCGAGTATTTTTTCATGTGTGATTTTCTAATTTTTCATTTACTTTTGTTCATGTACCCTAGCGGAAAAAAAATGAAGAAAACTGAAGACCACAGTTAATAACAGCAGATAACGACAGAAACATGTCGAAATTAAGACAAAGACAACAGTTATTAACAGTTGTCTCCAGTTCATATCAGTTTTCTTCAGCTATTCACTATTTATCCGTTTTTTAGTTGACAAAAAATTAATTTTTTTTTCACTTTTCTTTATTTTAAAACAGTTATTAACTGTTTTCTTTAATCATCTGCCAATATTATCAGTTTTCTCTAGTTATGTTCTGTATTGATCACTTTTCATGTTAAAATAAATAGTATATTACACACCAAGGGAGGTAAAGTACTGGTGAGTCCATAGCACATATAATTGCCACCTCGAGCCGAAGGCGAGGGTGGCAAATATGTGCTATGGGCTCGCCATTTTACCTCCCGTGGTGTGTATACTATTTTTCGCCATACCCGGGCCGAAAATACAACTTTTGTTTTTCGGTGCCGGGACGAAAGTTGTGCTTTCGGGCAGGGTATGGCGAAAAACAATTTTTTCCCATTTCTTTCACATATTTTTAATAACTCCTTGAAAATCGAAAAGCTTCTACGACCCAGAGTGTCTCGGGGGCTGCTCCTGAATCATACACCATATATTGCTGTCTTTGTTTAGCAGATTGATTTCAAATCTTCTGTCCTTGTGATAAAGCGTTGATGAAGCGTTGAACAGATTGCAAAGCAGCCCCCCTGGCTTCTTATATCTAATGTGTCTTTAAAAATTTTGTATAAGGGATGACAAAACTTAGAAAAACGCCACCTAGTGATTTAAAGTCAGACCGACGTAATCGATCATCAATAGGGATTTAAAATCACTGGGTGGCGTATTTCTAAGTTTTGTCATCCCTTATACAAATTTCAAAGACATATTAAATATAAGAAGCAAGACACTCTGGATCGTAGAAGCTCTTCGATCTTCGAGCAGTTATTAACAATACGTGTAGAAGAAACATATTTTTTTTCAACAGGATCAAAATAAAGTATTATAAATGCTCCTTATAATGAAAAATGCGTAGCTTTTAATATGAAAAAATATACAAAAAACATGTGTACGAAACACGTGTGAAAAATACATGTTTTTTACACGTGTTATTAACACGTACAAAAAAACACGTGGTTTTTTCATTAGGCAAGAGTTTTTCACAAAATTTCACGTCAAAATATGTGAAAAAATACGTGGTAAAAACACATGAAAAAAAGACTTGAAAAAACATCCAAATTTAACATGTTTGGAATAAGTGTTACTTTCACGTCCTTTTTAACACGTGAAAATAACACGTGTTTTTTTCAATAGGGTGTGTTATCAGTTTTCTTCAGTTATATTCTGTTTTGTTTACTTGTACGTGGAAGAAAACAAGTTTTTGCTTAACTTCCTAAACTTTTCTTCGTTTTAAAACAGTTTGTTACTGTTTTCTTCAGTTATCTACCAATATTGTCAATTTTCTTCAGTTATATTATGTTTTGTTCACTTTTTACGTGGAAAAAACAAATTTTTTTTTCAACTACCTTCACTTTTCTTTGTTTTAAAATAGTTATCTACCGATTTCTCTAGTTATCTGTCAATATTTTCAGTTTTCTACAGTTATATTGTTTTGTTCACTTATTACGTGGAAAGAAACAAATTTTTTTAACTTCATTCATTTTTCTTCCTCTACAGTTTTCTTCAGATTTCTTCAATTTTCAACAGTCATGTTCTGAATATAAGTGTTAACTCCAGTTTGCTCTAGATTTCTTCACTTTTTAACAGTTGTGTTCAGAATATAACTTTTGTTTTCAGTTTTCTCCAGATTTCTTCACTTTTCAAAAGTTGTGTTCAGAATATAACTGTTGTCTACATCTTTCCTCAGATATCTTCACTATTCAACAGTTATTTTCAGAACATAACATTTATTTTCAGTTTTTTCCGGATTTCTTCACTTTTTAGATTATTTTCATATTTGAATAGGAACATTCAAAAATGATATAACTGTTTATAATTTCAGATAGCTGTATAGAACTGCAGAAACTGATAAAAATTGAAGAAATCAGAAAATAACTGTTGTCTTTATCTTAATTCCAACATTTATTAACATTTGATTTCCGTTTTCTTCGGGTTTTACCTATTTTGTTCTGTTTTCTTTTGATATTAACTGTTGTCTACATTTATTTTTTTCCGCTAGGATATAATAATAATTTTTTGTGGATTATTAATAGAACTCAACAAGCAAACGGTGTCAAAGTGAGAATTGAAAAAAAATTCTTTATGTATACTTTCGTAAACGAAAGTATCGATAAAGAGTTCTTGATAATTGCTTTGTTTATTAACGAATCTTTTTTGATTTAATTAAATTCTCAAAATAATTACTTTAATCATCAAATTATAAATAACTTTTTCATTTTACATGATTATGAAAAACCAAAAATGTTATAATTAATTAAAAATAAGTTATAAAATTAAAAAAAAAAATTATTTGTTTGTATTTTGAACCTCGGTCTCCAAGGATGTCAAACAAAACGAAAAAACTATTGCCCATGACTTAGCTCACTCAGCTATGAACTCATCTGAATTGAAATTTTCTCAAAACTTGTATATGTTGATCGGTATAAGCATAACAAATGTTAATAAATTTGTTAGATAATTATTCATTGTTAATAATATTAGTCAAACTTTATTTTTAACCGACTTCAAAAAGGAGGAGGTTCTCAATTCGACTGAATTTTTTTTTTTTTTTTTTTTTTTATGTCTGCTACCTCATAACTCCGTCATTTCTTAACCGATTCAAAAAAACTTTTTCTTATCTGATAGAGAATGTCTGCAGGAAGGTCCCATACGTGTCCTATGATTATTGGGCCAATATTCGGTTTGTATGACCCAATTATCAAATTAAGAAAAAAACCGGGTGTTTTGTTTTCTCATTTACCTCCCTCATACTTCGCCTTCTCTCTCTCTCTCTCTCTCTCTCTCTCTCTCTCTCTCTCTCTCTCTCTCTCTCTCTCTCTCTCTCTCTCTCTCTCTCTCTCTCTCTCTCTCTCTCTCTCTCTCTCTCTCTCTCTCTCTCTCTCTCTCTCTCTCTCTCTCTCTCTCTCTCTCTCTCTCTCTCTCTCTCTCTCTCTCTCTCTCTCTCTCTCTCTCTCTCTCTCTCTCTCTCTCTCTCTCTCTCTCTCTCTCTCTCTCTCTCTCTCTCTCTCTCTCTCTCTCTCTCTCTCTCTCTCTCTCTCTCTCTCTCTCTCTCTCTCTCTCTCTCTCTCTCTCTCTCTCTCTCTCTCTCTCTCTCTCTCTCTCTCTCTCTCTCTCTCTCTCTCTCTCTCTCTCTCTCTCTCTCTCTCTCTCTCTCTCTCTCTCTCTCTCTCTCTCTCTCTCTCTCTCTCTCTCTCTCTCTCTCTCTCTCTCTCTCTCTCTCTCTCTCTCTCTCTCTCTCTCTCTCTCTCTCTCTCTCTCTCTCTCTCTCTCTCTCTCTCTCTCTCTCTCTCTCTCTCTCTCTCTCTCTCTCTCTCTCTCTCTCTCTCTCTCTCTCTCTCTCTCTCTCTCTCTCTCTCTCTCTCTCTCTCTCTCTCTCTCTCTCTCTCTCTCTCTCTCTCTCTCTCTCTCTCTCTCTCTCTCTCTCTCTCTCTCTCTCTCTCTCTCTCTCTCTCTCTCTCTCTCTCTCTCTCTCTCTCTCTCTCTCTCTCTCTCTCTCTCTCTCTCTCTCTCTCTCTCTCTCTCTCTCTCTCTCTCTCTCTTACCTGAGCCTGAATATGTATACATGCACACATAACGACACTGTACTGTTGAGCCTTCCTTCTTTCCTGCTACATATTGCTTGGTGGTGTACTAATGCATGCGTTATGAGTTAATAATGAAAGTTTAATGTAATTAGTGGGTCTACCTATATTTGCGTTTTTAGTAAGGGGATTCACTAGAAGATAAAAAATAAAAATTTTTTAACAAAAACAAACAATGAAAAAAATTTTTAATAAATAAAAACCGACTTTAATAGTATCGAATAAAAACAAAATTTTTTACAAAAAATAAGATTTTAAAAACATTGCACTAAAAAATGACAATTAAAAATTTAAAAAAAAAAAAAACCGACTTCAAAAAATGCACTGAAAAGTAGTTTGACTACTTTATGAATGCTTTTGGATTATGATTGTCGTTTCGAAAAAATAATTCTTTATGAGTACCTTTTTAATCCTTTAAAAATATTTATAAAGATATGTTAAAGAGTTATTTTTTTATGAATTTTCGTAAAAGAATATACTTTGTGAATATTTTATAAATATTTTTTAAGTATTTTATATTAACTTCAGGGCGGACATTCGTGAATTCTTAAAGAATTCTTTTTTTCAGATGTGGGCTTATTGGGAGTTCAAAAAGTTTTTATTATACATACATATAAGTACATCAAAAATTAGAAGATCAGATATAAAAAAATGATCGCTTTACCCCACACTGTCCGCTTTACCCCATTTTACGGTACTATTGATTAGTATTATTATTAGCATATAATTATATGACTATTATTGCTTTAATTAATAATAAATCAAGTTAAAAATAACTGATTCTAATAAGAAAAATTATTATAATTTTCGCAAGTTACACACTCCCAAGTTTCTTTTTCTGTTTTCTTCATTATTGAACAGCTCGTTTCCGGCAATGTCCCATTACCATTCCTCCATGGATCTTCACATCTTCGTAAAGCTAATCTGATTCGCTCGACTCGCACATGAGGGCACCACGACCTTCCTGAAGAAGGAACCATACATTTCGTCTCGATCGTCTTGGGCATCTTTCCAGACGTATCGTCTCGTTTCTTGCATAAGGCATAAGCCAACTGAACTTATTGTGGCACCTTGTCACACCAAACATAATTAATATATATATACACTAGTAATATTCAAGTACAATAGGCATCCTCCTATATTCTCCATGCAGTAGCTCGAAAGCGGGTAAAGGAAGGAGAGGATTAGGTTTATTTGAAGTTTAAAAACCTCTGAACATTTATGTATGGTTAACATGTTAAAACTAGCTCATACTAATGCTAGAATCCATAGACCTAACTCAAGTAGCAGTTGCATCATCTGTCTTTTTTTCATTAGGATGATATCAGATTGAGCGGAAAATATGTGACGGAACGTCGCAGAACATTCATTACATCGCATTGTATTCCGTCAAATGTTTTCCCTATATTCACATGGAGCAGAGTAGAAGTTCTGTGACGTTGATGAGCAATATTATAATTAAAAAATTGTTTTTAATCGAAATATTTGGTTATAATAACAAAATATATTTTATTTTTACAAGAAAAGAATGTCATTAGAATAATATTGAGTGATTATTTCCAACTTTTTTAACATTTTTGCTGTTAATTTAAAATTTGCGGACACAATTGTAAGCTATTTTAACAGTTTTTCAGCTTAATTCCGCTCCATGTGAATATAGGGAAAAAATTTGACGGAAAACAATGCGACGGAATGAATGTTCTGTGACGTTACGTTGCATATTTTCTGCTCCATCTGATTTCACCCTTATGAGAGAGACAAAAACAGAATGAGATTTAAGAAGCAATCATTACTTCAGTTGAGTCTATGAATTCCAGCCTTAGGTATCAACATCATTTTTCATGAAAAAGGAGGCCACACATAAACCGACAGTACTGGGCGACCTATTACACAATTGAAAGATGTTCTCTCCTATATTCACATCCAATTTACGCATGTCATTCACAAACGTTATTCTCTCGGAAGCATATCTTTTGCATTCTCAGAAGATATGGTTAACCTCATGAACATTATCATCACTTACACGATGAACTCTCTGTCAAGAAAGTGATTACGTGTTTTTGGGGTTATTTCGAAATACAAATTTCAATACGTTTCACATAGAATGTGGCAACACCGCATGAACTTGATGATGCTGTGTTCCGTAATTCCCAAAGAAAAACAAATCGTTGTTAAGCTCCGATTTTACAAAAAAATTTAAAATTATAACTATAACCTTAACTGCATTTTCGTTCATCATATTATAATTCAAAGAATTTTGTAATTTAAATTATAAGCGTTATGTTATTTTCAAATAATATTTAAAAATACAAAAAATTAGTTAAAAATGTTTTTACCATTCAATTTTAAATTGCATTAGTTTTTAACACATACAATAAACAGTCTATGTGTTTACATACTCCAAACAGCTGTTTGCTTCTTTTTGGTATTATGGAATACAGCACCATTGAGTCTGCGCAGCGTTGCCACATCTTACTTGAAACTTATTAAAATTTGTATTTTAGAATAGCCCCTCTGTATGATGAGACATAATACGACACACCAGACATAAAGCTTTCCTTTGACAAATACATCTCTAAGCCAAGGTTGAGATCCAAAAGAATTATAAAATTTGGTTTATCTGGACCCCATAACCACTGATTTTCCCTCCCTCCCCACATCACCACACGACGCTTGTCCCTGAAAAAGGATAACAACCCAATTGAAAAAAAACACGTATTATTTTCACGTGTTAGAAAACGCGTAAAAAAAACACGTGAAAATAACGCTTGTTCCAAACATGTTTAATTTGCATTTTTTTAAGTCTTTTTTTTACGTATTTTTTTCATGTATTTTTTCAGATATTTTGACGTGAAATTTTGTGAAAAATTCTTGCCTGTAGAAAAAAATGTGTTTTTTGTACGAGTAAATAACACGTGTAAAAAACATGTATTTTTCATACGTGTTTCGTACACATGTTTTTTAAATATTTTTTAATATTTAAAGCTACGCATTTTTCATTAATGAACTTTTTATTTTTATTACAATAAAAATGACTTATAAGGAGTATTTATAATACTTTATTTCGACCCTTTTGAAAAAATACACTTTTTCTACATGTATTGTTAATAACTCTTCGAAGATCGAAGAGCTTCTACGATCCAGAGTGTTTGGCTTCTTATATCTAATGTCCCTATTGAAAATAATGATGTCTTTTTAAAACGTTATTAAATGACGTTATTAAA
This sequence comes from Anastatus disparis, assembly GCA_017163975.1. NCBI lineage: Eukaryota > Metazoa > Arthropoda > Insecta > Hymenoptera > Eupelmidae > Anastatus > Anastatus disparis. Next base: position 1,295,817 of record JAFFSR010000401.1, on the reverse strand, counting down.
TGACGTCATTTAATGACGTTATTTGATGTGTCATGATTTCGGACAAAAAATGACGTCATTTCATGACGGTATTTAATGACGTTATTAAATGACGTCATTTTTAGTAAGATATATTTTGATTTCATCGTAAAAATGAAGGAATGTCATTTTTTTGTGAATTACGTTATTTATTTATTTTCCATTTAAAGGAATAACAAAAAAAGAGGTAAAACTCGTATTTACAACTTTTTAAAATACGAAGAGATTTTACGATTCAACTGGATAGTCTGACAATATATCTGTGCGACTTTAAAGTTTGTGAGAGGGATCACAAAACTTAGAAGAACACCACCGAATGACTAAAAGTCAAATTGATTATTGATTGCGTCGATTTAATTTTAAGTCGGTAGGTGGCGTTTTTCTAAGTTTTGCGATCCCTCATACAAATCTTAAAGTCGCGCGGATATATAATGTCAGAACACCCAGTTGAATCGTAAAATCTCTTCGTCTTTTAAAAAGTTGAAACTACAAGTTTTACCTCTTTTTTTTGTTTTTCCTTCAAATGGGAAATAAATAAATAACGTAATTCACAAAGAAATGACATTCCTCCATTTTTACGATGAAATCGAAATATATCTTACTAAAAATGACGTCATTTAATAACGTCAATTAATACCGTCATAAAATAACATCATTTTTTGTCCGAAATCATGACACATCAAATAACATCAAGGATGTGAAGAAATTGAAGCCAGACCTAGAGACTGCAATGATCCAATTAGCCTCTTACAATCCGAGAAGAACAAATTGAGGGGCATGACTATCCTCCCTACTAAAAAAATCCATGTAGATGATCTACGTATACGATTGATCTTGATTATCCATGTACACTCGACGGAAACATATTTGCTTGCTTTTCAATCAAACACGTTTTTAAAAAAAAAGTGCAATGTCGCAAACATATTTTGAAAGAGAAACGACGACTCTTGCTACGCTTTGAGTTCTTAAAGCCTTTAAAAAGAGGTTCAGTTCGAAATATGTTTGCGACCTTGCACTTTTTTTTAAAAAACGTTCGATTGAAAAGCAAGCAAATATGTTTCCGTCGAGTGTACATTACGTTGATTTACAATGATTAGCATGGATGCACATGGATTCCGCATGAATCGATCCACGTCAACTAAAAATGATATCGACAGAGATTTTGGGACAATCCACATGAATATAACCATAATCAACGTGGTTTACAAATAAATGTAGAAAACTCCGATCTTCGATGTTCCGCATGGATGAAAAGGCAATCACGTTGATTTTGGGGCCAACCACATGGATGTGAATATAAACAACGCGGATGAGCATTGTTCATTCGCTTATCAGTAGGATGAAGACACGCTGATCGTAAATAAACCGCATGGATATCAAGGTTATCGCGCTGATTTCGTAAGTATCCGCGTAGATGCGGTTCTCCACAACATCGATGTTGATTGCTGATGCGCCTTTTGGTAAGATGGACACGCGCTGACCGTAAATAAACTGCATAGATATAAAGGCGATTGCGCTGATTTTGAAATTATTTACGTAGATGCAGTTCCCAACAATGTCGATGATCATTGCTAATGCACCTTTTTGTAGGACGAACACGAGCTAATCAAAAATAAACCGCATTAACATAAAGGCGATCGCGCTGATTTTGAAATCATTTACGTAGATATGGTTCCTAATAATGTCAATGATCATTGCTGATCCACCTTTAGGTAGGATGGACACGCGCTGACCGTAAATAAACCGCATAGATATAAAGGCGATTGCGCTGATTTTGAAATTATTTACGTAGATGCGGTTCCCAACAATGTCGATGATCATTGCTAATGCACCTTTTTGTAGGACGAACACGAGCTAATCATAAATAAACCGCATTAATATAAAGGCGATCGCGCTGATTTTGAAATTATTTACGTAGATACGGTTCCCAATAATGTCGATGATCATTGCTGATCCACCTTTTAGTAGGATGCACACGCGCTGGTCGGGAATGAACTGCATGGAAATATATGCCCTGATTTTGGAATGGTCCTCGTAGAGGCAGTTCCTAACAATGTCGATGATCATTGCTGATGCGCCTTTAGGTAGGATGGACACGTGCTGATCGTGAATAAACCACATCGATATAAAGGCTATTGCGCTGATTTTGGAATGATCCACGTAGATGCGGTTCTCAACAACTTTGATGTTGATTGCTGATGCGCCTTTTGATAGGATGGACACGCGCTGACCGGTACTGAGCCGCATAGATATAGGTGATCGCGCTGATTTAGGAATTACCAACGTAGATACGGTTATCAACAATGTCGATGATCATTGCTGATGCGCATTTTGGTAGGATGGGCATGCGCTAATCGTAAATGAACCGCATGTATATAAAGGTGATCGCGCTGATTTTGGAATTATTTACGTAGGTGCAGTTCTCAACAACGTCGATGATCATTGCTGATGCGCTTTTAGGTAGGATGGACACGTGCTGATCGTGAATAAACCACATCGATATGAAGGCAATCACGCTAATTTTTGTGATAATCTACGACATGGGTATCTCTAAAACTTGGATGATCATTGCTCACGCGCTTAGTAATAAAATGGATATACGTTGATCGACAAGGATATAGCGTGTCTCCATCTTACTGATAAGCGCATGAGCGCTGCCCAATTACGTTCTTTGCATTTGCATCTACGTGAAAGGTCGAAAAATCTGCTAGGTTGCAGTTACATACTTGTGGATTGCCTTGTATCCATTAACAGGGAGCCGAACTATCTGACTTTGTGTAATAGCGTTTTTCATCATTTATATGATCATCATCCGTTGCAGCATGAAAAAATAGTAGCCCCCGCTAGATATAAGTAAAATGAGTAAATCTTGTAATAACAATCAAATTATTTGATTGCGTAGTTTTTGAATAATATCTGACCTACCAAAAAAGAGGTTCTATTTTAGTTTGCTTAGATGTCTAATATTATACAAAAGCTATGCTTTAAAATCATTTTCTTAAAATTGAAAACATCAATTATTATACTAATATCTAACAGGGGCTACTATTTTTTCCATACAATAGATGGTGTTCATATAAATGATGAAAACTTTTATTAAACAAAGACATATAATTCGGTCTGCTCTTAACTGCTGAGCGTGTGAGCAATGATCATCCACGTTTTAAAGATACACACCTGCGTAGATTATCCCAGATATCAGCACGATCGCCTTTATATCCAGACAGCTTATTTTCAATTAACGCGTGTCCATCCTTGTCCAGCCTTCATATTTATGCGGTTTACGTTGATGAGAACCGCCTCTACGTAGGCCATTTCAAAATCAGCGCCATCACCTATATACCCATGCGGTTAATTCACGATCAGCGCGTATCTACTCTACTAAAATACACATCAGGAATGGTCATCGGCGTTGTTAGGAACCGCATCTACATGCATAATTCCAAAATCAGCACGATTACCATTATATCTATGGAGTTCATTCACGATCAGCGCGTTTGCATCTTACCAAAAGGCGGATCGGCAATGATCATCGACATGGTTGGAAACCGCATCTACGTAAATAATTTTAAAATCAGCGCGATTGCCTTTATATTTATGCAGTTTATTTATGATCAGCGCGTGTTCGTCCTACCAAAAGGTGCATCAGCAATCATCATCGACATTGTTAGGAATCGTATCCACGTAAATAATTTCGAAATCAGCGCGATCGCTTTTATATCCATGCGGTTTATTTATGATTAGCGCGTGTTCGTTCTATCAAAATGTGCATCAGCAATGATCATCGACGTTGTTGAGAACGATCTATGTAAATAATTCCAAGATTAGCACGATAGCTTTTACATCGATGCGGTTTATTCACGATCAGCACTTGTCCATTCTACTAAAAGGTGGATCAGCAATGATCATCGCGATTGTTGGGAACCGCATCTACGTAAATAATTTCAAAATCAGTGCGATCGCCTTTATATTTATGTGGTTTATTTATGATTGGCGCGTGTTTGTCCAACCAAAAGATGCATCAGCAATGATCATCGACATTGTTAGGAACCACATCTCCGTAAATAATTTCGAAATCAGCGCGATCGCCTTTATATCCATGCGGTTTATTTATGATTAGCGGCTGTTAGTTCTATCAAAATGTGCATCAGCAATGATCATCGACGTTGTTGACTACCATCTATGTAAATACCTTCAACATCAGCGCGATAGCCTTTATATCAATGCGGTTTATTCACGATCAGCGCGTGCCCATCCTACTAAAAGGCGGATCAGCAATGATCATCAACATTGTTGAGAACCGCATCTACGTTCATAATTTTAAAATCTGCGCGATCGCCTTTATATTTATGCGGTTCATTCATGATTAGCGCGTGTTCGTCCTAGCAAAAGGTGCATTAGCAATGATTATCGACATTGTTGGAAACCGATTCTACGGAAATAATTTTAAAATCAGCGCGATCGCCTTTATATTTATGCGGTTTATTCACGATCGGCGCGTGTCCATCCTACTAAAAGGCGGATCAGCAATGATCATCGACATTGTTGGGAACCGCATCTACGTTAATAATTTTAAAATCTGCGCGATCGCCTTTATATTTATGCGGTTTATTTATGATTTGCACGTGTTCGTTCTACAAAAAGGTGCATCAGTAACGATCATCGACATAGTTAGGAATCACATCTACGGATATAATTCTAAAATCAGCGTGATCATCTCCATATCTATTCAGTTTCTGACGCCCCAAAGCGCCCCGTTTTTCTTCCCTTTTTTATTTTTTTAAATATTATTAAAATTTGTATTTTCATTTGATTCTATTTTCTTATTTTTCATTAGTATTTGTTATATGTTTTACTATTTAATTATTCAAACGATTTTTTCATTGTAATTTTAATTTATTTTTCATCATTTTTAAATTATTTATTTATTTAATTCGTTATCTGCTTTCAAATTAATTATTTCTTTTAAATAATATATTTTTTTTCTTTATTAAATCATTAGTTATTCATATTTTAATTTTATTTTATTATTTTATTAATAAATTTTAAGTTATAAGCGCATAAAGGCATAGTAAGCGCGTGACCTATATACAAGGTTGTATATAGGTCAACGCACAGCTGGCTTACAGCGCGCGAGGCAACCTCACAGCGCGCTTACTATGTCTTAATATTTAAGCATATAAGAGCGAGCGAGACGGAGAAATAAAACTCCGAAACTTTGTAAAGCCTGTAAGCGCGCGCAACTTTAGAAGCTCCCCACCATTGTAAGAGAGATGGAGAGAAGCTCGGCGCGTATAAAAGCCCGAGTCTCGCTGACTCGCGCACCTTATTCTTGAATCGACTCAGACCGGTAACAATTGGGATATACAAGCGCTTAGGCTTAACGCCCTTTGTTTACCTGAGTTGACATTTAATCAAAAACGAAATATAAATTTCTTGGCCGTAAAATATTTTTCGCTTAGCAATTGGGACATACAAGCGCTTAAGCTTAACGCCCTTTGCTTTTTAAAGCAAAAAATTAAAATAAACTCAATAAACCGATAACAATTGGGACATATAAGCGCCTAGGCTTGACGCCCTTTGTTATCTAAGGTTTTTATTGAAAAAGAAATTCAAATTGAGTTCTATTGACTCTGGGGACATACAAGCGCTCTAAGCTTAACCCCCCAGGTTAATATTAAGAGCTTTCAAATAAAATAAATTGAGCTTACATCTTTAAAGAGCTTCTCTTTTTCTCTCACCGGAGAGTTTTCTTTTTTCATTTTGTAATTACATACTTATATTTTTGCTTAAAATAAGAGAATAGTTAATATCATATATATTTCCTTTTATTATTAAAAATAGTAATACATTTAATACTTACAAAGGAAACGCCTAGCTTTATTAATAAGCTGACGTTTCATCAACAAAATATTTAACAGCTACCCTCCAATCTGGCCTATTGCCCGAACGGAGCTTGTGTAGTTTGTTAAATAGGGACCTAGCAGCTACACTCCCATCCGGCCCACTGCCCGAACGGAGCTTTTGTAGTTTGCTAGTAAAGTATTTAATAGCTACCCTCCAATCTGGCCCACTGCCCGAACGGAGCTTGCGTAGTTTAATAAATACGTTAAAGAAAATTATACAAGTCGCGTACATAAAATTAAAAATCTATCGCGTTTATATTTTACGCTAATTAATCTAGCATCGAATTTGGACCATAATTTATTTTTTTTTAAAAAGTAACTATTACCCACTTGGGTACGTTACAAGTTAATGTACGATCAGCGCGTATCCATCCTACTAAAATGTGCATCAGCAATGATCATCGACGTTGTTAAGTCCCATCTATGTAAATAGGTATTTACATACATGGTACTTAACCAAAATCAGCGCGATAGCCTTTATAACAATGCGGTTTATTTATGATCAGCGCGTGTGCATCCTACTTAAAGGTGGATCAGCAATGATCATCGACATTATTGGGAACCGTATCTACGTAAATAATTACAAAATCAGCGCGATCGCCTTTATATTTATGCGGTTTATTTATGATTAGCGCGTGTTCGTCCTACTAAAAGGTGCATTAGCAATGATCATCGACATTGTTGGGAACCGCATCTACGTAAGCAATTTCAAAATCAGCGCGATCGCCTTTATATCCATGCGGTCTATTTATGATCAGCGGGTGTCCGTCCTACCAAAAGGTGCATCAGCAACGATCATCGACGTTGTTAGGAACCGCATATACGGAAATAATTTTAAAATCAGCGCTCTCGCCTCTATATCTATTCAGTTAATTTATGATCAGCGCGTATCCATCCTACCAAAATGCGCATCAGCAATGACGATCGACGTTGTTAAGTAACATCTATGTAAATACCTCCAAAATCAGCGCGATAGCCTTTATATCAATGTGGTTTATTAATGATCAGCGCGTGTCCATCCTACTAAAAGGCGGATCAGCAATGATCATCGACATTGTTGGGAACCGCATCTACATAAATAATTTTAAAATCAGCGCGATCGCCTTTATATCGATGCGGATTATTCACGATCGGCGCGTGTCCATCCTATTAAAAGGCGGGTCAGCAATGATCATCGACATTGTTGAGAACCGCATCTACGTTGATAATTTTAAAATCTGCGCGATCGCCTTTATATTTATGCGGTTTATTTATGATTAGCGCGTGTTCGTCCTACCAAAAGGTGCATTAGCAATGATCATCGACATTGTTGGAAACTGCATCTACGTAAACAATTTCAAAATCAGTGCGATCGCCTTTACATCCATGCGGTCTATTTATGATCAGCGGGTGTCCGTCCTACCAAAAGGTGCATCAGCAACGATCATCGACGTTGTTAGGAACCGCATCTACGGAAATAATTTTAAAATCAGCGCTCTCGCCTCTATATCCATTCAGTTAATTTATGATCAGCGCGTATCCATCCTACCAAAATGCGCATCAGCAATGACGCTCGACGTTGTTAAGTAATATCTATGTAAATACCTCCAAAATCAGCCCGATAGCCTTTATATCAATGTGGTTTATTAATGATCAGCGCGTGTCCATCCTACTAAAAGGCGGATTGGCAATGATCATCAACATTGTTGGGAACCGCATCTACATTAATAATTTTGAAATCAGCGCGATCGCCTTTATATCGATGCGGTTTATTCACGATCGGCGCGTGTCCATCCTATTAAAAGGCGGGTCAGCAATGATCATCGACATTGTTGGGAACCGCATCTACGTTAATAATTTTAAAATCTGCGCGATCGCCTTTATATTTATGCGGTTTATTTATGATTAGCGCGTGTTCGTCCTACCAAAAGGTGCATTAGCAATGATTATCGACATTGTTGGAAACCGCATCTACGTAAATAATTTCAAAATCAGCGCGATCGCCTTTATATCCATGCGATTTATTTATGATCAGCACGTGTTTGTCCTACCAAAAGATGCATCAGCAACGATCATCAACGTAATTAGGAACCGCATTTACGGAAATAATTCTAAAATCAGCGCAATCGCCTCTATATCCATTGGGTTAAATGTTTTTAAAGAAAGTAAATTAAGGGTTTTGATCTTGACTTTAATATCATATAAGTGCGAAATACTCAACTAGACCATTAAAAATTTCAAACTATTGAATTTAAGTTACATTTTTGTAATTTTTCATCCATATTTCGACTTTGCAGCTATCTTAAAAAAAATTTTCTACGTCTGAATAGAGTTTCAATAGCTTATATATAAGTACTGTCAATTATTTAACCAGTTTGGTAAAGATTAGAAAATGTTAGGGGTATCAAATTAATGACAACATTGAAAAGTAGGAAAAGAAATTCAAAAAATAATTTTATGACAGGCGCGGGTGGTTACACTCTATTCAAAAGCGATATATCAATATATTTCTTAGTTTTTAATGACACATTAATGATTTAAGGGTTGGTAGCAAGATTTTTTCAACTTTGAGAAATAAGGGACACCATAGTATATATATATATATATATATATACAGTGCGTCTCATAACTATAAAAACACCCAATCGTCATATGTCATAAGTACTTTATGTGTTGCAAACAGGTGTATATCTCGGTAAAACTTGTTTTTATATCTTATAAATGAACAACTCTGATAAACTTTATTGTTATACAGCTTTGTAAAGCATTAAAATAATGTATTTATTAACTTTATTTAAAAAAAAAACATAATTACAAATTTTGCCGTCCCATAACTATAGAAACATTTTCGAAAATCTCAATTATTTCCGGCGGTAATTTTTTTAACGGTACTTTACATTACTTTTACAAAACACAAAAGTTTATTTACTTTACTGATTTTTGATAATTTATTGTTAATTATACATTTAGGTTATTTTACTTAAATAATCATAAAATTTTGTACTTTTTTGATAACAGCTATTTGAACAAGCTTTGAAATATGAAATTCCAAGATCAAATTTATTGCTTTTTCAATAGCAAAAAATATTAGCTAAAGCAAAGTAGCATGCCACCAAAAATAAAATAATTATGATTCAGAATATAACAATGCATGCTTCTGAAACTCATACCCAGATTTTTTACATTTTACTGGCACATTCACAAACATTTTTGAAACACTTATATTCACAGGAAAATTATTATTTTTGTATTTAAAAAATATAGTGAAAAAGTGTTCAGCAACAATTTTTTTATTCCTTGAAATTACGCATGTTTTTATTAAATTCTTTTATTTGATCGATAAAGTTAGAATACATTATATCGGTTACTTTTCGGTTTAGAGAACAAGTAAAATTAATAGAGTTAAAATATTGTTTAGTAATTTTCTTTGATGATTTAATATTTTTTTTTAAATCGAATGAGTTAGTATATAATTTAGAAACTGAAATGTTCTTCCAATAACATTCATAAGATATTTTATCTATTTAAACAATATTAAAGAAGCAAGTATTTCAATATCGTACGTTGTGCCACCATTTATAAAAAAAAAATTTCAAAGAAAAATTAACAATTTGGTAGATTTCCCGATATAGGTCCGCACCGAATTCATGCTTCAATTAAAGATAATCTTTTTGAAGCTATGCTTCTTATGCGAGGTTACGGCAAGGGCCTATAACGTATAAAAATCGACAGATCACGAATGTCACCCCACGTGAATGTATGAATACGGCGCAGAGTGCCATTACTGCTATCAACATAAACCCACTTATATTCTTTTCTCTTTCTTTCTCTCCCTCTCTCCCATCCCGTTTATGAATATGCGTGTATATATACGTTACCTAAAGTAGATGTGTGTTGAATGTACTGACATTGATGCTTGTACTGTGTGTGTGTATATATATATTATATAGTAAAATTTTGAGGAAAGTATCAATATAATACTAGAATGTTAAAAGAAAACACAAAGCGGGTACTCTTTCTCTTTCATGTCAACGAGGTTTCCTTATACCCTCTCACTTGCACTCCCGCTATATATAATATATGTCTGGATTTCTTTGGTTACTTTATTTACAATCGTAATTATGTGTACCTAAATATGTTTTTTTTTAAATATTACTTATTGATTGGTATTAATTAATAATAAAAAAATTTATAAATAAAAAAATTTTATTAACAAATAATTTAATTAACAAATTTATCAATTTGTAATATTATTAATATTTTTTAAAATACGTAATACATCGAATTAAAAGCAACAAGTTTTTCTTAAAAAAATAATTATAGTTTTTTCAAATGTCACACTTCCTAGTTTATATATATATATATAGTGGAAGCATAGCTTCTGTCGGCCAGTCCCACGACTGCCACTCCTGTTTTTTTCCTTATATTTATACTTAATTTGACATGAAAAGTTGCGAAATACTTCTTTATCGTTTATAAAAAAATCTGGAATTTTTTCATTTTAATTTTTCAATATTGGTTGCTCTCCGATCGGTTTCCTTATCGAGAGGGCATGAATTCGTTGTGTTTTGAATTCATATAATGCGAATTTATTTACTATTGACGTTTAATTATCACATGTGTGATATGTATTACCATTAACCAACAAAAAATAGAATTTTTCAAACGACCTTTTTGGAAAACAGCTCAACAGACTTACTAGGAGAGTGTCACACCTCCGGATCACGGATTTTGCTCAAACTTCGGGATAAGTTTTCAGATGATAAAATATGAAAAAAGCTAAAGTTATAGTCATAAATACTCAATATTTTACCTAGTTACAGGCAATTAAAGAAAATCACTAAAAAAGTTACTAGATTTTTAAACGCATATAGTTCTTTAGCATTAATAGCTACGAGCTTGAAACATTTTTTAAATTAAAGCTGAGCTCAAATCCTTTCGAATTAGTAGTTATAGCATGTAAAAATATTATTTTTTCCTAAAGTTAGAGCGTGATAAACATTGGACCTGATTTTTCTTTTAAATACATTAATTAATAATAAAAGCTGAAATTAGGTCCAATCCTTATTACGCTCTAACTTTGGAGAAAAATAATATTTTTACATGCTATAACTACTAATTCGAAAGGATTTGAGCTCAGCTTTAATTTAAAAAAAGTTTCAAGCTTGTAGCTATCGACGCTAAAGAACTATATGCGTTTAAAAATCTAGTAACTTTTTTAGTGATTTTCTTTAATTGCCTGTAACTAGGGAAATATTGAGTATTTATGACTATAACTTTAGCTTTTTCCATATTTTATCATCAAAAAATTTATCCCGAAGTTTAAGGAAAATCCGTGATCTGGAGGTGTGACACTCTCCTAGTTAGTTAAGATTTGAGATTTATGTTATTTTAAGAGTTCTTTAATGAATTTTTCTAAGAAAATTGGAGATGCTTTTCCATCGCATTTGAAGCTCGTTCCAGACCACCGCGACGTATTAACTTTTTTAAAAAAATATCTATAACATTGCAAAAATAAAGAACAAAAAATTAATTTTTTTTAACTTCAGCTTTGACCTTCCATTTATTTAGTTTATTTTTCTACGTTGCAACGTCTCGTATTCATGAAACTATCGCAAGCGAAACATAAATAATCGATTTATTAGTCATTTGAAAGTAACATTACTTTTGAAAGTAAATTTTACATGATTATGAAAAACCAAAAATGTTATAATTAATTAAAAATAAGTTATAAAATAAAAAAAAAAATTATTTGTTTGTGATTTGAACCTCGGTCTCCAAGGATGTCAAACAAAACGAAAAAACTATCGCCCATGACTTAGCTCACTCAGCTATGAACTCATCTGAATTAAAATTTTCTCAAAACTTGTATATGTTGATCGGTATAAGCATAACAAATGTTAATAAATTTGTTAGTTAATTATTCATTGTTAATAATATTAGTCAAACTTTATTTTTAACCGACTTCAAAAAGGAGGAGGTTCTCAATTCGACTGAATTTTTTTTTTTTTTTTTTTTTTTTATGTCTGTTACCTCATAACTCCGTCATTTCTTAACCGATTCGAAAAAACTTTTTCTTATCTGATAGAGAATGTCTGCAGGAAGGTCCCATACGTGTCCTATAATTATTGGGCCAATATTCGGTTTGTATGACCCAATTATCAAATTAAGAAAAAAACCGGGTGTTTTGTTTTCTCATTTACCTCCCTTATACTTCGCCTACTCTCTCTCTCTCTCTCTCTCTCTCTCTCTCTCTCTCCTCTCTCTCTCTCTCTCTCTCTCTCTCTCTTACCTGAGCTTGAATATGTATACATGCACACATAACGACACTGTGCTGTTGAGCCTTCTTTCTTTCCTGCTATATATTGCTTGGTGGTGTACTAATGCATGCGTTATGAATTAATAATGAAAGTTTAATGTAATTAGTGGGTCTACCTATATTTGCGTTTTTAGTAAGGGGATTCACTAGAAGATAGAAAATAAAAATTTTTTAACAAAAACAAACAATTTAAAAAATTTTTAATAAATAAAAACCGACTTTAATGGTATCGAATAAAAACAAAATTTTTTACAAAAAATAAGATTTTAAAAACGTTGCACTAAAAAATGACAAAAAAAAATTTTTAACAAAAAAAAACCAACTTCAAAAAATGCACTGAAAAGTAACAAATAATTCATTATCTTTAGAAATCATACAAATAATTGGTAAAATACAATTTTAGAAGTCGGCGTCTAATTCTAAATCTGTGGTGCGTAAGCAGAACGACTTAGTCCATTTTTTCAAAAATAACGTTCACATTCATTGTTCAAAAATAACGTTTACATTTATTGTTAAAAAATAACGTTTACAATCATTGAGGAATTAGACGCCAACTTCTAAAATTGTATTTTACCAATTATTTGTATGATTTCTAAAGATAATAAATTATTTGTTACTTTTCAGTGCATTTTTTGAAGTAGGTTTTTTTTTGTTAAAAATTTCTTATTATTGTTTGTATTTTTATTACATACAACATAAAAATCTGAAGAGGAGTATAATTTTTAAATCCATCTAAGATCACAGAATATAATTGTATTTTCATAGAATTTTTCCATTTGCTCTATTCCGCTAATTTTAGTTTTGTACGTAGATTTGGAGTTCCTTATATACTAAATGATAAAGTGAAATGAAAGATCTTTAGCTTTCTTTTGACGATACTTTTTAAGATGTGTTTATACAAAAGTAAAGTAGAAAAAATTTATAGATCCAAATTAACAGATTGACCAATTTGATAATTCAAATTTTTTTATCAAATTCGATCAAAGATATTTCTGGTTCTGATATAGCTAAAAATATTTTAAGAATAGTAAATTAAAAGTGTTCATCTCTACTTTAATATCATATAAGTGCAAAATATTCAACTATACGATATGGTCTTTAAAAATTCAAAAATATTGAATTTTAGGTACATTTTTGTAATTTTTTATCTATATTTCGACATTGCAGCGATCCCAAAAAAATTCTTTCACATCTGAATAGACTTTTGATAGTTTATTTATAAACATAGTTAACTATTTAAGTAATTTGGTGGGAATTAATGAATCTTAAGGATTTCAAATAAATAACAACATTGAAAAATAGGGAAAAAAATTCAAAAAAAGGTTTTTGACAGGCTCGGGTGGTTACACTCTATTCAAGAGGAATATAGCAATATATTTCTTAGTTTTTAGTGACACATTAACGATTTAATGATTGGGAGCAAGGTTTTTTCATGTTTGGGAAATAAGGGACACCCTAATCTATATAAATTTTTTTTTCGTTGAAAACTTTTTTACATGTTCTTTTTTATGTCCTGACTTATATTAAATTTTTTCAATTTTTTTCCGAACCTAACTAAGGAGATATAGAGCATTCAAGTTGAACATTTCTCTAATTTTTGCGATTTTTGACCATTTTTAGTGAATCATAGCTTCATGACGAAGCATTTTTCACTATAGGATTTGATATAGTCGTTTTTAGGAAATTTTCTTAATTTAAAAAAAAAACCGAAGCAATATAAGTTTACTTAAACTGACATATGTCAAATTTATATCTCGAAATCAAAAAATTTTCATGTTCGATTATCGGAACCAACATGAAGAAATTCATGAAGATTTTTATGCCTGGTCACCTTAAATAGGTCTACTTGGACGTTATATTCAATCGTGAGATATTTCTTGTCTCGTATGCAGGGTAGAGGAGCCTAATCACTTACCTTTTTATGGGTTGGCTGCGTGGTCGTAGATAACTTAAATTTTTGTTGATTAGTGTTAAAATGTGGCGTGGTGCTCCCCTCTGGTTGCCTGCTTGTAGTTGGTTAAGTTGTTAAATAAATTATAACCAAGAACTAGTTAATTGAAATCTATTTATTGAGTTAAACTCTTTTCACTAGCACGATTCGGAAAATATATTTTATAATTATAGTTATAGAACTTTGATTTACAGTTCATAAACAAGCCGATTGTGCTATTACTAGCGAATATTTTGTAATTATAATTTTTTTTTATTGTTTGCGCAATTTGTTTACTTATTCTTATTGTTAAATTGATTGGTAAGCTGTAAGTTCAATCGCGCAGATACGAAAAATTTTCAAAAAAAATGTCGTTTTTCTCCGTAGATTGGTTTATTATTTACGTACAGAATGTTGGTAATTTATATTTGTTCGATTTAATTTAATCGTAAAAGAGGTGAGTCGCGCAGTTCCCCTTTTTTTTTTAAATTCCTCTTTTTTATTTATTATTAGCACTTTGTGATTAGATTTTGCAGAAATATTTTAAACACAGTACGTCGCGTATATTGAGAGATCAACCAGCGAAAAAGAAAATAACTCGTTGATTTAAGCGCGTTCCGAACTTGCGTTGCTTGATTTGTTTTTTGTAAAAGAAATCAATTTAAGAAGCAACAAGAAAAAAAACTAATAGCGTAGTAGAACTCGGCGCGAGTTAACAAGTTTTTTATTGAGGTTCTCTCTTTTGCTTGTACTGTTGCTCGGGAGAACTGACTGCAGACTGACTTATTAAAATTATTTTCCTCTGCAAGAAAGGTACAAATCTAGAAATAAAATATATCCACGGATTATGGTGTCAAAGATTAGTTTGATTACTTGGTATATCAGGATAATCATTAATATTCCTGCCGAGATTCGGCCAAATTTTTGAAACCCTTTTTACATTTTGTTAAGAGTGGATTCCATCATTGTTTCCATTTCTTCTGGCGTCAACAGGTTGTTAAACTTTACAGAGCACGTCCTTGCTTCTCTGTCGTTAAGCCGTCTCGCTATTGCTTCTAGCATCGCAGGCTTTTCAGCTGGAAAGATCGAATGTTCACGTAGATTTTGCAGGTCTTCCAGTGTGTATATTCCATTTTCCAAGACTTCTGAGATACTGGCATGTTTCCAGGTCGGTTGGACAAATGGTTTTAGAGTTTGCGGTAGGTTTACCTCCGTTGCTGTAAGGTGAATCTTAAACCATTTCTCGCTGATTTTGAAGATACTTGGTATAAGTATGTTGCGATCTCTAACCGTTCCTATTTGTGCTAGCACCTTGCTGATAGGTTTGGCGAAGTAAGCTTCGTCATCGCAAGTCACTGGTACTTCGTAGTAGCATTGTTCCGTTTTTCTTATTTTGCAGGATCGTGAAACACATTGAATGATGTGGGCGACTTCTCCTGCTGCTATAGCTAAATAACCTTGCTTCTTCATGACTTTCATGGCAATAAGGTCTGGGTTTGAGAACGCCAGAGGTAGAGCATTTTCTACGATTTGCTTCTCCAATATACATCGGTGCAGGACTATGTCACGATATAGTGATCCTAGTTGTTTATCGAGATGTCTTCTGAGATTCATTATTTTTGCGTTGAAATATATAGTAAGGATGATATCTGGTACCACCAAGCTTTTTCGGGTGGTGAATGATTTGCCTCTTGTGGTTTCTAAAATGAATAGTTCTGTTTGATCCGTTTTAATTAATCAATATCCGCATAGCATCTCTTCTCCAGTTTTGGTAAGACCAAAATTTATCTTCCCAGTTGAATTACCAAAGTAGATAACGGGAGCGTTCGAATTGTTATCAACTATACGTGTCCTTATTCCTTCATATAGGATGGTGAATTCATCGAACTTACATGTGGATCCCATTACTGGGGTCAAGAAAATGCAGCTTTCTTCCTCATCAATGCATCTACCGCTTGTGTAGCTGCATCGAGTTCCGGTGCTTAGGATCACCATATTCTTTTTTTTATCTACGGTGACCTCGTAGTCTGTTGCTTTGATCTCCAGTTTCGCAGTTACGACTACTTTTTCGTATTCATATCCATTATCATTGTTGTACCCTCACAATATCCGTTTACATCCAATCTTCCGGCGACTGTGACAGTCCTTCTATTAGTCGCATTCACCAATAGATTATTTATTACGGAGCGTCCATATTTATATTGGCCATACCTAACGAGATCTTCGCATGTTTCTCTCGTTGCCAACTCCATGAATGTGGTAGAGCCTCCTTTTACTTTTAAGTTGTGCGAATGCATACCGCAATACGTAATTTCCTACTCTGCCTTTATTCTACATTGGTAAGCTCGGACCTTGAAACATTGAGTATGTTGTAGCAGCTGGAGGTATATTTCTTCTCCAGCAGGTTCTGCGTTAGATAGCACGCAGTCTCCGACTTCTGTAAGTGCCATAGTTGTTATGTTGGGGGTGGCAGATCCGCATTCATATGTCGTAAAAGTGACGGCGACTCGAATATAAGTGTACAAAAAAAAATTAATTTGTAGTTCATCCTCCTTCTACAAAGAAAAATAACTTAAGATTATTCGCAGACTCAATAATTTATGCTGATACAGGTATGGTTATTATGTTGCGTATTTACAGTTGATTGAGATTATAAGCATTTGTACCCAATTACTAAGATAAATTTTAAAGATGCGTGATTAGGTAAAGTGAATTCACCAACTTGCTTAAGTTTCTTTATTCGTTATTACATCCAAAGAAAAGAAAAATTTGGATATGCATACGTATTACAAAGCAAAGAACTCGAATGATAAAAGAAATAAATAATACGCAGATTTACGTTAATTACACAGCCACACAAAAAAAAAAATGTCAAAACCCACGGACCAGACCATATATACCTTATGTTTTTGAGGTCGCTGATTCCGAATCCGTGGTCCATTTGACTCCATCACCTCAGGGTCAAGGTCAGGTCAAGGTCAAATTTCCAAAATTAACGGCAACCAAGGTTTAACAGTATACATATATGTTTTGAGATCGCTGATTCCGAATCCGTGGTCCATTTGACCCCATCACCTTAGGGTCAAGGTCAGGTCAAGGTCAAATTTACAAAATTAACGGCAACCAAGGTTTAACAGTATACATATATGTTTTTGGGGTCGCCGAATCCGAATCCGTGGTCCGTTTGACTCCATCACCTCATAGTGAAGGTTATTTGAAGGTAAAATCGACAAAATTCTTGTAAAACAAACCAAACTTCATGCCATTTATTTTTTCTTACTATACCTTACACGTTTCTCATCAAATGATCGGTGCAAAGGTTTCCTTTTACGTTTTTTCCCAGTAGTTTTACAATCTCTTTTCAACATCCAGCAGTAGTCGACCAGCATACTAGCATCCCATCTACCTTGATAACGCTTCTCCATTACTTTAATGTCTTGGTGAAAACGCTCTCCCTGTTCTTCGCTATAATCGCCTCAGTTTTTAGGAAAACTATCCAAGTGATTGTGCAGAAAATGTAGTTTGTAATTCATTAGGCAACCCATATTCCCATAGTTCTCAACCATTTTAGATACAATTACTTTGTAATTTGGGCTTCTGCGATTACCCAAAAAGTTTTCAGTAACTTCCTTAAAGCTAAGCCATGCAGCTTTCTCAATGTTTGTCATGGAACTAATGAACTGGTCATCAGCCATCATTTTTCTAATTTCAGGACCGTCAAAAATACCTTCCTTCAATTTTGCATCTGATTTACTTGGAAATTTACTTACCAAGTATTTGAAGCACTGGCTATCTTTATCTAAAGCTTTAACGAATTGTTTCATCACACCAAGTTTTATGTGTAATGGAGGAATGAGAACTCTTTTCGGATCAACCAATGGAGTAGCTATAACGTTACTCTTTCCGACTTCGAGAGATTTTCTTTCAGGCCATTTATGATTTGTATAGTGCTTTGCACGGTCTCTACTATCCCATAAGCACAAGAAACATGGCGTCTTTGTAAATCCAGACTGCTGCCCTAACAATATTCCAGAAACTTTCAAATCACCACATATCCGCCATTTATGCTTATCATACTGAATATTTTGTATTATAATTTTGAGATTATCGTATGTTTCCTTCATTGTAGTGGAATGCGCTATAGGAACTGAGGCATAGTGGTTGCTATTGTGTAGTAATACGGCTTTTAAACTTCTTTTTGATGAATCTATGAACAATCTCCATTCTTCGTCTTTATACACATTAGGTTTAATTTCATTCATTAAACCTTTTACGTCTTTACAATATACTATTTTATCACCATTATGATTCATTTCTTCAAAGTATGGTTCGAAACTTTTGGTTCGAACTTGACTAGTTTGACTTTGAGTCGCTAGGTGGCGTTTTTCTAAGTTTTGTCATCCCTTACACAAATTTGGGAGACGCAGATATAAGAGGCCGGACTGTAGAAGCTCTTCGAAAAGCTATAAAACAATATGTGAAAAATACACCTGAAAAATACACGTGAAAAAAACACGTGAAAAAACACGCAAATTTTACATGTAAAAAACACGTGTAAAAAATACGTGTATTTTACACATGTTTTTTTCACGTGCAACAAACACGTGTTTTTTTTTAATAGAGCATATTGCTAAAATACATTGAATCGGCAGAAAACAAATCGCAAAGTTTGAAAAAACGCGATTTTTCAAAAAACGGTACTTTTTTGAGCAATCGAGAAGCGGTCGGAACTATTTGCCGCTTGGTGGCGCTGCAAGTGAGAGTAGAATATAAAATATTTTTTATACACGGATTTACAATTTATTAAGACAATAATATACCTCTAATGTTGTCAATAACTCTTGCCATATATATGTAGAATAATTATTATCAATGCTAATCTTGTTTGAAAAGTCTAAAATATTTTTGTAAAACGAAAAATTCTGCGCATAATAGAGTCGATGTAAACATGTGTATTTTTGTTCAGTGCGACAGAGAAAGTAATACCAAAGAATGATGAATACATATGCTCACGCCGGCTCTATCTCGCGCTGCATTTTTCGCTTTACAACAATATTTTAGACTTTTCAAACAAGATTAGCATCAATAATTATTCTACATATATATGGCTAGAGTTATTGACAACATTACACGGAGCGAAAAATCTAGTGATATTAACTGAAATATTTACGCGATAATAGCTCGAACTTGTTTCAGGGAATTTTAACGCGGACCTCAGTTACTTTTACTACGAATTCACGTTTTTAGAACGTGAATAGTGTCCAAAGGAATATAGCGCTGTTTCACCTTAGATTTTCTACGTTTCCACGGGATTTTACCGTGAGCTCACAGGAAATAACTTGAAACGCAAGGGATAATGCTATGTCGGAAACAGAAATATAACGTGTTAATATTTTAAGTTAAATAAGCTTGAATTTATCGTATTATAAGAGTAAAAATGCACACAAATATAACCTAAACATTTTTCACGGTATAATAACTGGTTTTTTTGCTCCGTGTAGGGGTATATTATTGTTTCAGTAAATTGTAAATCCACAGCGCCCCCATGCAGCAAATAATCCCGACCACCTCTTAATGGGTAATGTAATCATTATCAATACGGTCGCTAACTACTGTAATCTTTAAGTTTATATTTCAACAAACAATTTAAGCTATAGTGAGTTAAAATGAAATGAGTAGAAGCTGAGCTATAGGCTTTCAAAGTCTTGAAAAATCGCGTTTTTTCAAACTGCGATTTTTTTCTGCCGATTCAGTTCATTTTAGCAATATGTTCATGAGAACCTTTTTTACTCAAAATGACCTAAAAATATCATAATTTTTTTTTTTTTTTTTTTTTAAAGAATGCATAATAATTATTAAAATTATATCATTGTAAATGTCACGAAAGCTATTCATTAGACAATAAATATCATATTATAAACGAATATAATATTGTAAAAAATATAATAAAAAACGTTCTTTCTAATATTTCTTGAGTTCTTGTACATTTATTAATTTAAACGTGAATTTGAAAAAAAATAAAACTATATATAAAACGTGTATGTATGTGTACGGAAAACAAGACCAAAAAAAGTTTTAGTACATTGACAGACAATGTCTGTAATTTATAAGTAAAATTTTAACAGACATTTGTTTGTTAAATCCTTTAAAGACATTTTGTCTGTTAAAGTAACACACATTTTAGTCTGTTAACTGGTTTTAACAGACTTTGTCTTTAATATTTCTAAATGTGAATAAACTAATAGCAACAGCTGTTTCAATTTTTCTTTATTTCTATAAGAGAAAAAACGACTTTTCTCCTCTATTTTTTAGAGAGGCTTCTTCAGGTGCTAAAACATAAAATTTAATAGCAACTGATAACAGTTTCTTAATGATTAAAAATTTATAAATTCATCAACAATACATTAAAAAAACATCACCTAAAACAATACATTTTAGGCGTAACAATAAAAATAAAAAATGAAACTCACAAGTATTAAACATGTGGTATTACATAACTGTCAAACTATTTTTGTTTTATAAAAATATATAATAATAGATATTTCTATTGATAATAAAAATTTTCGCAAGTTATACAAATCTTTAACATAGGTAATTTAGGTGAGTTACGTTTGTACAAAGTGACTAGCAAGTGTGTTCCTTTATGTACTTGGTATTTGATTCAAGATTTTGACTCACATGAATAAATTTGATTTAATTATATTTAATCTAATTTAACAATTATTGCGTTTTATTGTAAATAATTTATTCTTGAAACCGTTTTATCAAAAAAATTAATTTCTTTTTAATAATTTAACTATGTATTTATTATATGGGTGATTCTATTCGAACGGATCAAATTCAAATTTTGAAATAATAGAAAATAAAGGTGTTCATTTTAAAAATTTTACTCAGGTTTTTTTATGGTTATATCTAATAGAACAATATCCCAAAGTAGCTAAGCTGTCCAAAGGTTATTCCCAGAAAAAATGATAGATAAAAAATATACTGATACAGAGGAATTACTTTTATTCCAGGGGAATTACTTTTTTTATTACCATCACTTGATATATTATTTTCTAATAATATTTATGTCGAACAAAGATTCTAAACTATCTGAAATACTTTAGAATTAGCTATTACCATATATGGATGAATTTTTAAAAATAAAAAACGACGAGTTACAGCAAAAATATGTATTTTTAAACATTATTAGAAGAAAGTTAAAGAAAAAATATATCCATACTTGAGAAAGTTTGCTTTTTCAAAATATATAATAACATTATTTTTGTGTTTGGGAGTGGAGTTAAGTGTACTTGATGATAAAGGATTAGTAGGAAGTTCGCCACGTCCACGTGTAGAAACCATTTTATTACCAATACAATCTAAAATAATATATTATCAATTTATAGATTCTCCAATTCAGATTTCTCAAAGACTTTCATTTAAATTCAAATAATTATATACTTACTTTGATATCAACGACAAACTCTTCATCAAGGCTAATGACAAACTGATATTTTTATTTTCTGAATACTATGATGTAACCTTTGATTTCGCTTTATTTATTTGTAGTATATACGTAGGATATAGTGTAATATGTAAATATGACTACAGTGATTGTTTACAAAAAAATTTGAGAATGTGCTTACTCGGAAATTCTCCACAAATATATATATATATATATATATATATATATATATTCAATTTTGAATATATAAAAATTATAAGCAGTATAATATGTATTAAATTTCAAGTGTACAAATAATTTAACACTTCATGGTATGAAATTCATGAATAAAATTGTTGACTTTATTATTTAATTAGAATTTTGTGAGTGCATCTCAAAAAAGGCAGGGGAATTATATGCCAGGGGAGATTACCTGATAATTTGAATGAAATTTTTACCAAGTAAACGGTCTCCAACATTCACTGCTATACAAACTTTTTTAGTTGTACATTACTACTTTCTTAAACGTCTATTACGTATTTGAATATGCGCTTATATCATCTGTGACAGTTAAATGTTTTGAGCCAAAGGAATTATCGTAGAAAAGGTAACTTAGCTTTCATAAGTGAAATGATGTTTACACGTAAACAAAAATGTATTCTATGATCAATAAAGCAATTTTTTAGCGAAATAAACATATGATAACAATATTTCCATGTGATAGGAATAGCTTATATTTTCATAAGATTCAAATATAACATTTTTTATTATTATTGCTTCTTATCTATGAAAAAATATACATTTTTTTTATAATAACAGAGGGTCAAAGAAAATTTTTTTTTTTTCAACCATTCTGCTATTTTGGTATGTACGGATGGAAAAAAATATTTTTTGATCTTTCAGAAGTATTAATTCATCTATCCTGTATCTCTACAACGTTTAAAAAAATTTTATATATGATTACAGACAGGGGAGATTACTTTTTATACTTTCTAAGGGTCCCTACAAAAGCTACATTGAAATTAGCGATTAAAAAGTCAACGAATCATAAAGTTACAACCTGAAAGTATATGAAAAATTTGTGGTTAATAATATTTGAGCCTTGTATTGATAGTTTATTAAACGATTACATGTGATTACCCGTTAGAATAGAATCACCCATATACGTTGTTTAATTTTTCAGTGTCGTGTATTATTGCAATTTTCATATTTTTTAATATGTATCATTTCTGAAAGCAATCTTTTTTGATAATTGCATTCAATGTCTAATATGTTTGAGGTTCCTATGTTTGTATCAAAGCCATGGCCAGAATTTTTACAATTTGTAACCAACGCAGATTTGTCTCTATTATGTTTCAAATCACTTATGTGTTGTAAATAAAGAAAAATTGAAACAGATACTGCTATTAGTTTATTCAGTTCCTTAAAAAAATTTTTAGCTGTTGTCAGCTGCTCAAAAATAATATAATTATTGATTGATGAAGAGAAGTTTTTGATCATGGTCAGTTGTATGCTACGATGTCTAGAGTTTGATCTTATATCCTACATGCCAAAGAACTAATATAAATATTGAAAATTATGTATGTAAAAAATTATATTAAAAATTTTTTTTAATTTAATTTTTTTATTTTTTGATGACATATTAAAGGCACTTTGTACTGTTTGATTTTAAGGTTCATAATTTTAGTTTTTATTTAAAATTAATTTTTGATGGATGACCACTCATCATTTTTTTAAAAACAATAAAATTGCTACTAAAACAATTTCGTTTATTAAAATTACTTATCATGTTTATAGATGTTATTATATTCATAGTTGACCCTGAAGTATAAATTTGTTGCGCGCTTCGCGCACATGAATGTCGCTAGTAAATTAAATGAATCAGGATCTCAGATATTAATACCTGATTCACTAATGAAAGATCTTATAATTGAAATACATGATCATTATGGACATATTGGTCCTAAAAAAACATAAATTGTGAATGGAAAGCTTTACAACTCCCAAATTAAAAAAACATGTAAATAAATTTTTAAAATCATGTATCACATGTCAAAAAACAAAACATTTAAACATAAAATACAAAGCAGAAATGCAACCAATCGTAGTGAATAATAAAAACGAAATACTATCGATTGATTTTTATGGCCCATTACTAACGTCTATAGGAGGTGTTAAGTACATACTAACAACTATAGACGTATTCTCTAAATATGTTGTAGTATACCCTACTAAAAAGGAGAATACATTAACAACAATTAGAAAAATATTTGATGATTACGTACAGAATTATGGAAAACCTCAGTCAATAATGACAGTTCACGGTACGCAATTCACGTCCAAAAAATGGATAAATAAATTAAAGAATGAAAACGTAAAAATAAATTATTCATCGATTGGACATCCACAAAGCAACATTTTGGAAAGAATTCACCGAGAATTAGGTTGATACTTTAGAACGTATGTGAATAATTCACTTAAATTATGGGCTTCATATATGCAGAAAATTCAAAGCATAATGAATGAAACTACCCATGAAACAACAGGTTTCACGCACATTGTATTACACATGGGCGAAAAACCAACCAGGGTATGGGAAAAATACTTTGAAATAGAAAATTAAGACTTCCCATATTACAGAAAAATTTTCTTTGCAAAAAATAAAATGCATAAGAAAATAAAAGAACAAAAGCAAAAAACGCTAAAAGTACTCATTATCAATTTAATTTAAATGATAAAGTACTGCTAAAATCCTTAAACGTCTCAAATGCAGAAGACGACGAAATTGCTAAATTTTTCGAGATATATGAAGGGCCATATATAATAAAAAAAATTATAGTCCCAGATACATATCTGTTGAATGATATGGAAAACGTAGAACGTGGAAAGTTGTATATAGAACATCTAAAACCGTTCTAAGAGGCTAGTAATTAAAATAATTAAAAATAATAATTTCAATCTATTAAGACTATAAAAAATGTTTTTAAAAAATTTTTTAAAAATTTTATTAATAAAAAACGTGAAAAGTCCCATATAGAACGCTAAGCTGTTCTAAAAGTTTTTAAGAAAAAATTATTTTAAAGTAAAATAAAATTTTAAAAACATAAAGAATGCAAAAAAGATAGAAAAGTAACATGTTTATAATATCTATAACGCAAAATGTGTATACTGCAGTACGCGTACTTGCATTTGTAGTACACAAAGGTCTAAGGCAACGACTAAATACGTACTACGACAAGTATAAGTAATATACATACACACTAACACATAGAAACAGTCACAAAATATTTTAAAAACTAAAAAGAAAAATTGGAGAGGACGCCTCATTGTTCGTCAAGATAGTGCATTAGCTACATCGCTTAAAAAAAATATTTAAAACATGGCAACGCGATCACGTGGAAACAGCGCGCAAACCATGCGTTATTTCAATCAGCGGCACGTGTCCACTTCAGTTAGTGAGGAGAAAATAAAAAATAAAATAATCACCTGTGATTGGGATGAAGATCCAACAATGAGGAGCGGAAACGTAAGCACTGTGATCCACCCCAGCACCTCTAGATTTATCCAGCCGAACCCCATAAATTTTAGTGATCCCGGATATTATTATCACACAAATAAGAAAAAAATAAATAAAACGACAAATACACTAAAAAAAGAGAACAAGGAAAAAGATATAAAGCAAAAAAATGATAAAAGAAAAAACATGCAGAGACGATATTGAAAACAGTGAAGAAGAAATAGAAATATAGATCGAAGAAAGTGAAAAGAAGAATAAGGCCAAAAAACTAAAAAAGAAATAAAACTTATAAGTGAAACTAAAGTGTATTAAAATAAAAATTTAACAAATAAGTGATATCTTAATTACAATTATTTACAAAGAAAAAAATTTTCTTTGTGATAAAGTGACAAAGTTAATGGTTTAAAAGAAAAAATAAAAATAAAATAGAAATTATGGAAAGTTAAAAGAAATCAAACAAAATAAATTTTTTTTATGTATACTGGCAATATAATAAAAGAAAAATTAAACGAACACTGAATAAACAAAAAAGTAATTATCAAAAAACAAAAAGAATATTTAGTGTGAATTTCAAGTACAATCAAAATTGAAATAGTGAAAAACATTACAGTGTTAAAAAATACAAAGAAAATTATATTTTTTTGAATCACTACATATAAAAATACCCTATATTCAAGTTAAATAAAGAATAAAAAGAAAATAATTTTTAAGTTTTAAGTGATTACAAGGTGAAAAGAAAAAGTTTTTTTTAGTTAAAGAAATTGAAATAAAAATTAAGATCTTTACGAAGTTAAATTAAGTTTAAAGGAAAAATGTCATATGTTAAACAAAAACGCTGCTAAGTGCTTTGGCGGAATGCTTTCTCATAGAGCTCTTTGAGTTTCATTAATTTTTTTATATTTATTTAAATGTGATTTTAATATTAAAAAATTGGCTAACATTAATATTTACTCATATTGTACTTTATAAATTTCGAACATATATGCTAGCTGTTTGCTTTTTCAACATTTATAATTTATTTTAAATCCTCAAGTAATACAAAAAAATTTGTTCTATTGAAAAAATGATATAATGTAGTAATAAAAAGAGTGATGACAACAAAATTTCTAATCTTTATAAAATGCAATCATATTTATACAGGGTGGACCATTTTAATCGCTTCACCCAAATTTCTCGAAATCTAAGCTGGCTACAAAGAAACTATTCAG
This sequence comes from Anastatus disparis, assembly GCA_017163975.1. Taxonomy (NCBI): domain Eukaryota; kingdom Metazoa; phylum Arthropoda; class Insecta; order Hymenoptera; family Eupelmidae; genus Anastatus; species Anastatus disparis. Next base: position 1,269,511 of record JAFFSR010000401.1, on the reverse strand, counting down.
ACAAAACTTTTGGTAAAGTAAGTTTTGACCTTGAACTTCATTTTCAAGGTTATTTGAAGGTCAAAGTGTTTTTTTTTAATGGGAACACCTATTTTTAACGCCGGATTCAGAAAGAGCGGGAAATTTCACGTCTAAAATGATAGTTTATACATTTTTAAAATGACCTTCAAACGGTCAAATGAAGGTTAAACATTGAAAATTTGTCCAAAACCTGTTTTTTCGAATTTTCGTAGGCTTACTAATAATACAAATTACTCGCGACTAAGGTGGTCACGCAACTTTGATCTTGGGGAGTTAATTTTCAAGGTCATTTGAAGGTCAGAGTTTTTTTAAATGAGAACCGCTTTGTTAATCCTGATATCGTATCCAGCCGAAAAAATCAATATTTGAATGGATACTTGAAATTGGCTGCTGTGGCCTTGACAAGGTCAATTCAAGGTCTAATGTTCACAAACTGTTTTTTTTTCTTTTTTTTTCGAATATTGCTGGAAATACCAGTCGGCGTTGAGCAAAAACAAAATAAATAAAAATAAAAATAAAAATCCTACTTGATTTTAGCAAAAAAAGAGAAGAATTAAAACCGTCTGAATTGTAATTTTTAATTACAAAACCAAACTAAATATTTGGTTATTCAAAAAGTCATAAAAAAGTTAATTAATGAGGCAGTTTTTGTCATTTTTTTATTTCTTGAAAGAAGCCTTTGAGATTTTGTTTATTCATTACTAATCAATAATAGTTTTATAAAGATGATGGATCAAATAATAAAGTTAAATTAATAATTCGTACAGTTCATTAATTTTTTAAATTTTCTCTTCTCATAAGTTTTGAAGGTTGTAATCGACATTTTATTATCTGCATTTTATAAAAGTCATAACACGCCTTTTATCCACAATCAGCACAGAATAAATTTATTAGCAAAACACTATTTACTGTTTTTAAAACTGTTACTCTATTAATACTATTACTTAAATTGTCCAAACTTCAGTGACCCTTGAAACCCTTAATAAAAGTAAAAGTAAAAAACATCTTTAAAAATGGCTGACTATCAACCCAATGAAATTGTGGATATGATCATGGTTTTAGGGGAAAGTCATCATAATTACCGAGCAAGACTTTACGCTGCACGCTTTCCTGACCGACGACACCCAGATCATAGAGAAATAAGTCGCTTGACTCAAAGAGCTCGTGAAGGTCATATGGTTCGCCAACGCAGGCAATACACATATGATGAGAACGATCCCAATGTTGTTACAGTTCTTGCGGTCATTTATCTTGATCCTCATACCAGTTCTCGCCGAGTTGAAAAAGAAATCGGCATATCAAAATCAACTTTTTTGAGAATTCTTAAATCCCTTAAGTATCGTGATTACCACATTACGTTGGTTCAAGAGTTACAAGATAATCATTTTCAACAGCGAATTGAGTTTTGCCAATGGGCTTTAGGTATGATAGAGAATGATCCAGATTTTTTTAGATATGTCCTTTTTTCCGATAAGGCTAAATTTCAGAGTGACAGAGAACTCAATAGGCATAATTTTCATTATTGGTCAGATATCAATCCTCATTGGTACAGAACGGTCAATCATCAAAGGCGTTGGAGCATTATGGTATGGTGTTTTTTGGTATTTTTTCGAGAAAAATGTTGATAGGAACTCCTATTTACATGTGATAAGAGATCAGTTTCATGAAATGATGGAAGATGTTGATCTAGAAACGCGTCAAAGAATGTGGTTCCAGCACGATGGTGCACCAGCACATTTCGCTGTAATCGTACGAAGTTTTTCAGATTAACATTATAATGGTAGATGGATTGGACGAGGGGGTCCAGTTTACTGGCCTGCTTGCTCACCCGACCTCGCATCTCCAGACTTTTATTTATGGGGGTTTTTAAAAAATGTTATTTTTCGAGAACGGCCCACAACTAGAGCAGAATTGCAAGACCGCATTCGTCGAGCATGCGCAGCTATACCAAGAGAGACATTGCTCAACACCGTTCGCCATTTCCAAAGGCGTTTGAATTCATGCCTTGAAGCTGATGGACGCCAATTTGAACATTTGCTTTGACGTCAATTAGAATAATATTTTGAATAGTGAGAGGCAAGGGAACTCACGTTAATCAAGCACCCCAATCGTGAGAGGCAAGGGGACTCACGTTAATCAAGCACCCCAAAGGAAACAGAATTACTACGTCCACGTTGTTGTTTCTAGGTAACGCTAAAAGTAAGATTGAAAACAAAAGTACAATATTTTATTTAATTAAACTGCTTTCAAATGACTTTCATATTTGTTATTTAGGTCAAAATGATCAGTCATTGGCCCCTAATCATATTTAACAATAAAATAATCGAAAAAAAATAATTTGTGAACAAATTTTCAACATTAGACCATGAATTGACCTTGTCAAGGTCGCAACAGCCAATTTCAAGTATCAATTCAAGTATTGATTTTTTCGGTTGGATACGATTTCAGGATTAACAAAGCGGTTCTCATTTAAAAAAACTCTGACCTTCAAATGACCTTGAAAATTGACTCCCCAAGATCAAAGTTGCGTGACCACCTTAGTCGCGAGTAATTTGTATTATTAGTAAGCCTACGAAAATTCGAAAAAACAGGTTTTGGACAAATTTTCAATGTTTGACCTTCATTCGACCGTTTGAAGGTCATTTTAAAAATGTATAAACTATCATTTTAGACGTGAAATTTCCCGCTCTTTCTGAATCCGGCGTTAAAAATAGGTGTTCCCATTAAAAAAAAAAACACTCTGACCTTCAAATAACCTTGAAAATGAAGTTCAAGGTCAAAATTAACTTTACCAAAAGATGGCCCTCTTTGTCCCCTTCAACTTTTGTCTAAATAGTTTTTTTGTAGCCAGCTTAGATTTCGAGAAATTTGGGTGGGGCGATTAAAATGGTCCACCCCGTATATAAATACAGTTCATGTTTATAGCTCTATAAAAAAACTACTCTATGAATACGAATTTTCAATAGCTTCACGCCTAATTATACAAAAACATAGATAGTATGCGAAATTTGAAGCAAATCCATCGAGTAATTTTCGAGATCTAATTGGCTAAATAAATAACACTTTCTTTTCAAAATTTAAAAAATGCTGTAAAATTAAAACTACCCTATGAAAATCAATTTTTGAAAATTTTCCTTCTTTCGGCAGTTGTGAATGATTTCCCTGCAAATAGAACAAATCTGTCGAGTACTTTACGTAAAATAAAAAAAATTAGAAATGAAAAATCGGAATTTTTTTTTAAAATCTTTAAAATTTTCTAAAATCGTTACCACTCTAAGAAAATTAGTTTTTATAAGCTTATTTTTTTCAAACAATATCTGATTGATTGTACAAAAATTTTCGAGAAAATTTATAGTATGGTTTACATAAAATAGAAGATAAATGAAAAATAAAAATTTTTTTTTAATTTTCAAAATGCTCTAAAATTAAAACTGCTCTGAGAAAATATTTTTCTAAAGCTTGTTTTTTTCAGACAGTAAAGAATAACTTGCATTTAAATTTTGGAGCAAATCTATCAAATGGTTTTCTTAAAATAGAAAAAAATTGAAAATAAAAATTTTAAAAAAAATTTTTAAAATGCTCTAAAATTAAAATTGCGCGAAGAAAATCAGCTTTCAAAAGTTTTTCTACTTTTGGTAGTCGAAATTAAGTTCCATACAAATTTTCAAACAAATTCTTCGAGTAGTTTATGTAAAATACAAAAAAAAATGAAAAATCGAAAGTTTTTTAAAATTCTTAAAATGACTCTAAAAAAAAACTACGCTCAGAAAACCAATTCTCAACCGCTTCCGCACCAGTTGATCGAAAAATTGAATTGTATGAAAAATTTAAAGTAAATCCATCGAGTAGTTTTTAAGATTTTATTGGCCTAATAAATAGCTAAGAAAATCAGTTTTTTTAAATTTTATTTTACAATCACAAATATTTTCCGTGCAAATTTTGAAGCAAATTCATCGAGTAGTAAACAAAAAAAACCAAAAAAATGGAAAAGTGAATTTTTTTTTTTAAACAACTCTAAAATGAAAACTACACTAGAAGAACCATTTATCAATTGCTTTCCAGCAAGTTAGTCAAAAAACTAAATTCCATGCAAAATTAGAAGCAAATCCATCGAGTAGTTCTCGAGATACAATTTACTAACTGAAATCACACACACACACAAACACACACACACATACACGTACACACACGTACAGACACACACTCACACACACACACACACACACACACACACACACACACACACACACACACACACACACACACACTCACACACAAAAACACATACACACACACACACGTACACACACACGTACAGACACACACACACACATACACACACACACACACAGACATTTTCTGGAAACCACTTTTTTCGACTCACCGAGTTCAAATATGTACAAATTAATGAAAAAATAGAAAAAAAATTTTTCTCGGGCTAAGAGTTTATGGGTTAGGGGTATATGGGATCAGGGTTTATGGGTTCGGGGTTATAGGTTTAAGGTTTATGGGCCAGTTATTTAGAGTTTTTGGGTTGAGGGCTTATGCGTTTAGAGTTCATGGGTTAAGAGATCATGGGTTTAGGGTTTATGGTGAAGGGTGTAATAGGTATGAAGTTTGCGGGTTAAGAGTTTGATAATTTAGGGGTTCATGAACTGGCAAGGAATTGCAGCTCCAGGGTTTCTGAGTCTCGAGTTATCGAGTGTATGGGTTTAGTGTTGATGGTTTAAGGGTTTATTGGTTGAAACCTTCTACCTTTTAGGTTAAGGTGTTCAGGGTTCATGGTTTTAGGGCTAACAGTTTTAGGTTTTATGGGCTTAGGGTTTCTAGGTTTAAAGTTAATATGTTTAGGGTTTATAGGTTTAGGTTGTATGGGTTTAGGGTTTATAGGTTTAGGTTGTATGGGTTTAGGGTTTATAGGTTTAGGTTGCATGGGTTTAAGTTTCATAGGTTTAGGGTTTACTGGTTTAAGGTTAATGGTTTAAAGGTTCAAGGACTTAGGAATTATGGCCCTAGGGTTTATGGGTTCAGGGTTAATGGGTTTAAAGTTTATGGGTTTAGGGTCAATGTGTTTACGATTAATGGTTCTGTGGGTTTAAGAGTTTGAGGATTCCAGGTTCAGGGTTTATAGATTTATGGATATAGGGTTTATGGGTTTAGAATTAATGGGTGTGGGGTATGCATTTAGGGTTGACGGTCAGATATTCTTGTGTTTGGAGTCTCTGGGTTTAGGGTTTCTAAGTTTAGAGTTTATGGGATTATCGTCTTAGGTTCGGGGTCCTCGAGTTAAGATTTTACGTATTTAGATTTATAGGTTTAGGGTTTTTGGGTTAAGGGTTCATAAGTTCACAGCTTATGACTTTAGGGTTCATGGGCTTAGGATTCACGGGTTTTGGTTAAATTAGTTAAGGGTTTATATGTTTAGGGTTTATAAAATTAAGGTTCATGAGTTTAGCATTTGTGAGTTAAAGGTTTTTAACGATACTTCCTATTTTCTTTTAATAATAATTAATAATATTATTTATTATACTTTTTAATAATTTTTTCTTTATATATTTTTATTGTTGTAAAGTCGTTAATAGCTAGCACGCCATACTTAGCTATTGCGAACTCATAAAATGTCAGTGTATGTTTCTTTTTTTGTGTTAAAAGTCGTTTATAATTAGAACGCCTTGTCCAACTATATCGGACCTTAATTATATTTGTTAGTAATTTTTGTTCTATTAGGTGGAAAGCCCGTTGTTAATAAGAACCAAATGCCTTAATATTCGGGGTTAACCAAGTGTTAATAAGAAAAGGATCTTATTTGCTTGGTAAGTTCTTTATTGAAAAATATACAAAAAGCTATTACAAAGTCGTGTATAAAAATTATCTTGCTTAGAACAATGTGATGGCCAAACGCCTACCGTTGTTCTAAGCAAGGTATGCTACCGCGCAGAGAAGAGCTAATCCAAGAGTGACGAGAGTCACGAGCTCCTCGTATTGCTTGCCTCAGCTCTCTCTGGTCTCTCTCCCACTCTTCTAGCTTAGTAGAAGAGAGGGAAAACCGCCTTGTCTTTCAGCGGTACTTACACATGCAAGAGCATGTGTATGTACATGCGGGCTTGCATGTGCAACCACTTTTGTCTTTTTGGGTGTTTGCGCGCGCATCTTTCAGTATTGTACTGTTTCAGGGCCATACATACTCGGGCGCTCACGAGTTCATGTGTTTAGGATTCATAGATTTTGGGTTTATGGGTTTAGGGTTTATAGGGTTAGGGTTTATGGGTGTAGGGTTTATGGGTTTAGGGTATATAAGTTCAAAAAATATAGGTTTAGAATTGATAGGTTTAGGGTTTCCAGGTTTAGGATTCATTAGTTTAGAGTCTATAGGTTTAGGGTTTATGGGTTCAGGGTTCAGGAGTTTATGGTTTATAGGTTAGGCGTTTATGGGTTTAGGGTCTACTGGTTTAGGATAAATGGTTTGTGGGTTTATGGACTTAGGGATTGTTGGTTTAGGGTTTATGATCTTAAGGTAGTAGGGTTTATGGGTTTAGGGTTCATGGTTTTACGATTTATGGTTTCAGGGTTTATGAGTTTAAAGTTTCTGGGTCAAGGGCTTATGGGTCTGGGGTCTATAGGTTCAGGGTCTATGGATTTAGGGTTCATGGATCTTGGTTCTATGGGTCTAGAACTTATGGGTATTGCTTTAATGGGTTTAGGGTGTATAAGTTGATGGTTTAAAGGTTAAGGTTTCATGAGTTAAGCTATAAACCTTAAATGAATAAAACCTGAACCAATAAACTCTATTTTCACGAACCTTAATCCCATAAATATTAAACTCATAAACTATAAACACATAAACCTAAAGCCCATACATTATAAGTCCACAAACAAAAATACCCATAATGCCTACACCCATCAACCCTAAACTCAGAAACTCTATAAGCATTAACCATAATCACATGAACCCCGAACAGAATAACCCTAAACTTATAAACCTGAACATCATAAGCCCTAAACTCACAATTCCTGAAATTATAAAAGCTGAATCTATAAAACGTAAGCCTCTGAACCCTAAACCAATACACCCTATATCCATGAACCCTAAATCCATGAGCTCTCCACGAATAAACTCTGTACCTATTAACCCTAAACCCATAAATCCTAAAATTATAAACCTCAAACCCATAAGCCCCAAACATATAAACCCTAAACCCATGAACCCTGAAGCCATAAACTTTAAACATAAGGACCCCTAACCCAGAAATCCTAAACCCATAGTCCCTAAACCTATAAACCCTGAACCCATTAACACTAAACCTTCAAACCCTAGACACTCAACCCTTAACTCTCAAATACTGAACCCATTGACTCTAAACTTATAATCCTTGAACCCACAAACACTAAACCTTCAAACCCCAAACTCATACACCCTAAACTCTAAACTCATAAGCACTAAACCCGTAAACCCTAAGCTCATAAACCCTACACTTATAAACCCTAAACCCAGAAACCCTAAATTCGTAAAACCTAAGCCCACAAACCTCAAGCCCGTAATAATAAAACCATAAACCCTAAACCTATGCCTTCAGATATACGGAAGGGTAAGATTCGCGAGTCTTGATCCATCGTTATTGTAATATTTACAAGTCCCTTAATATTGACTGAACTGCCGTCAGCAACACTCGCTTGCGTAGTCTACGGTATACTTTTATTCTTCCATTCAGCTGCCAAATTTATGCCTAGGTACGAACGTACTGATCTACTATCAAGCATTCCCTTGACTGTTCGGGCATTCAATGTTAATACTAAAAACTCGGTTCTCTCCAATGACATTTATATTTTGTTGTATTAACAATATCGGTTTGTGGATTGCTTGAGGTGCTGATTCAGGATTGTTAACTTTTATCGGGGGTTGAGACTGGTTGACATTAATTCTGCTACTGTTGACTAGGCCGCAAGTACTATGTAATATATGATTTTCTTCTATATGATATTTTGCTTATTCTGGATTTTCTGCGCCGCCTCTGGTGGTCGAGGGAATTCTTTTTCTATCCTTTCAGAATTATTCAAACTCACCAGTCTGGCTGTTGATTCCGTCAAAAGTTGCAGAGTTTGACTCGTTACATGGGAAGAAACACTGACTCCTAATGATTCCTCCGTGGCCCGTTTCCCGGTTGAGCACATCTTAAACAATTTTTTATATGCACGTTGGGTTAGTCGCACCCATAGCACTTCATCCGCTGAGGACATTCACTTGCCCAATGTCCTAGTATTCACGCATCTGAAGCACGGGCTCTTTAGTTTCCTTCTAACACCCTCTTTCGCCGGCAAAGGTTGAGGGTTGGCTTGGCTTTTATCATACGCTAGTTGAGCTTGAGGATTAGGGCTACGCTGGTTATTCTTTTCTACTCCACTGGAGTAACGTCGTCCTTGATTCTTAACTGGTTTTGGGGGATTCTGGAAATTCTCGTTTTTAGTTGGTTCTTTGGCTTCTGGGAGCCTAGATGAAGCGAAATTAGTGCGGTTCGTAGTTACGGGGGCTAATATTAGCGGTCATCATAATTCTCCGAAACTAACAGTGGCTATCGGAGCAGTTTTATTTAACCGTGATGATTGAGCTCCAACGCATGCAATATTGGAAAACAAGGACTCATTTGGGGCTGGAGGGGGCCTATATGCTTTATCTTGGGCTCTGCGAATTTCTTCTTTTTACCTAGTTTCTGTAATTCCATAAAACTCCTAAACTGATCTGGATAAATCCGTTGTAGATAACTAATGTGTAAATTCCTATACGCTCTATTCAATTGTTCTTCAACGGTCATCGGAGGTCGAATTTGGTCCATTAGGTCTCTTAGTTTAGAGAGATATGTGCTAATATCTTATTGAGAACCTAGCGTTCGCCTTTCTATCTCTACTTTCAGTTGCTCCTGAACATCTTCTATACAGAACTGCAAACGAAAAGCCTCTACTAAATTTTCGAACGTATACCAGTTTTTATTTTGCCTTCTATACCACTCATAGGATTCCTCATCTAGTGCAGCAGGCAGCGCCCGGATGATCGTGTCCACGGTCAATCTATAAGCTGCTCGACACCCTTGTAAATTATTGAGAAAGGATTCCGAAGCCTTTTTCCTCTCTCCTTTTAAAGGAGACGTGCCAGTTGGCAAAGATTTGGCTCGTTTGCTTTTCCTTGTAAAATAAAGAGGCATCCATCGACGATCGATACGGATCGGTGAATACTAGGATTGCTGGATGCCCAAAGATAGGAGGTTGAGACTCGGATATTTCTGATTCTGCTGGGTGAAAGGGTGGGGGTAATGTTCTTGGTACAGGTCGTGAATAATTATAAGGATTATAACTGTATGACGTGGGAGGAATAGGGTTATAAACATAGGTGCAAGTACATGGGGTGGGAGTTGGATGAGGAAGAAAGCTGCGAGGAGCTAGACGGCTAGTGGACGTGATAATGGTAGTACCTACGTTATGAATTGAAAGGGGGTCAACCGTAGTAGCTACATGCGTAGCCTAAGGAAAGGTGGTATTGCTACTGGTTACCGCCGTAGTAATCAACATGAGAGCCGTGGTTATCATTGGAATAACTCCGTGTCTAACTGGTTGGGTGATTTCCATACTACTCAAATAAGTCGCCCGATTTGCTAATTGGTTCTAGGTTGATGTGGTCGGGTATTGTGTTGATTGCGCCCGAAGTTGCATGGAATTTGGGGGCGTGGGATGAGCTGGGGCCTAATCGAGCTTGTCGAATTTAAAATGGCAGTTGCTTCTGCCGGTACTGATAATTGATCCTGCGGAATCATCTTCATCGGATCTTGATAGACTCCTAGGGTTTGACCGGTTGGTAAAAGAGGAGATGGCCTATTATCTTCTTGTGCCTCGATTGAAGCCTGTCCATTATTCTGCTGGCCTTCTTGCGACAACGTGGACTTACTCGCTGGTAGTGTGTTGCACCCTAATCGCGAGTCTTCTACCATGTCTTCATCTTCTGGCAGCCACTCGACTACCCTATCTCCTAAATAACGCCTCATCTCATATCGAAAAATACGGTTCTTATATGCATTAATAGTTCCGTTTTGACTAAGACCCCGATTACTATACGCACCAGCTTGAGCCATGGTCATGTTTTCCACCATTATAGCTAATTCGATCTCCATCCGAAGAGGGTCATTCCAACAAAGTTCATCAGAAAGTAAGAGGGGTTCTATGTTTAAATGTCGACTAGCCATAATATTAAACCTATACTACGCGGGATTTTATTTCAGAAGGTGAAATAACTCTCTGCAATTTTATTTTTAACTCTTGAAATCAAATAAAGGAAATTATTAAATAATATTTACGTTAAAAGAAAGGTTTATACGTTTGGATATATGAGCAGATTTTATATGAACTCGAAAAATTTATTAGCAATAGCAACAAAAAAAAATTTTATATATCACACAAAGAACTTATTTTTGCAAAAAAAAAAATTTATCACACTAAAACTTTAAACTGTCAAAGAGTAGTATCCGAAAATAATTTAGTTATCATACTATTTCACACCAAAAGCAAAAAAGAACTTTTTGATTCATAGCCAGCGTTTGCAAATGAAATTTTTATTACCTACCAAGAAAAACCTAAAAGCAGGAAACGTCGACGCAACAGGAAGTTCTACTCTCAATGATTATCTGGTAATCAGGCGGTATAAACGTAACGCACGGCAATAGCGAAAAAAACTATATATATAGGACGTTGAGGAAATTTAAGTAACTAATTCTATAGATATTGATGAAAAAATTTAAGTTAAAGGAAACAAAAAAAAATTCTTCACGGTTAAGAAAATTTACCAAGAAAATTATTCGAGTGCAACAAAAAAGATCTTGGATGAAAAAAAATTTTTACCTAAAAGCAACTAACAAAATTATCTCTATTGACAATTTAAAAAATTTAGTCGTGCGAACTGAGATATACACAAAAAAAAATTTTCATTTGTAAGAAAAAAAAACATTAAATATTCAAGCTAAAAAAAATTTCCTGTTAAAATGAGTTATATAAGCTGACGGTTATTTCCAGTCGGTAAAGTCACCACGTTGCTATGGTTATGAGAGAGCGCACAGCAGATAGTAAGAGTTATTAGCAAAGTTAATAAAATACTTCTAGACCAGCTTGCTTAAGATGGCGTCGCTTGAAGAAATAATGCTGAGTTTGTAGGGTGCTGGAAGATATGAGCTGCAAGGGTATTTACACAATTGGACTAGCATAGACAGATATACATGAATATATGAGATGATATAATATCACACTACGTAGTCGTGAAATGATTGCTCTAAACTTACAAAAACTACTTAGTTTTGTCAGTATTTTTAAGGTCATTAACAACAAAACATACAAAAAAATTCTTTTTACTGCGTAAAAAAAAAATCAGCAGATTAATTTCTTTGTTCTGCTATCAAAAAAAAATTTTTTAATCATTAGCAACACCAGTCAAGTATATAGCACACGAAAAAATGTAATTTAAGGGCAGCTTAGATTACATTTTTTCTCTGGCTGTACGGCACGACTACGTATTGTGAGACAGATATAGCTTAATATGCTGATGTATTAGTATGCATGCGACAAAGCTAAAACCATATAAAGCTATATAGGAAGTAGACAAGTTATACAATATTCAAGCTGAAATAAATATTAAAATCAGAGAAAAAAAATTTTTTGACTATTGTTTTTAGCTTTGTATAAGAGCGATGAGAACGATTTGTTCTCTCGCTCACACTACACACACAATATATATATATATATATATATGCAAAAGCAATTATATTCGCCACAAGCGAAGAAAAAAAAATCTATATATATATTTATGTAAAAAGAATATTTTAAAGCAAAATAAAGAATATGCAAAAATTTTGAAAAATAGGAAAAATAAATTCTTAGAAACAAAATTTTATTCTTTACTAGATGGAAGAAAATTTGCTACAAAAAAAGGCATAAAAATTTTACCGTACCAAGCGACAGCAAAGCAAAAAAAAATATGGCTGTCAGAGCGTCCTCTTTCAGCCCGCTTCGTGTGCGCGTTGCAAAGATGGCGATCACGTGGTGAAGCTTACGTATGCGAAAAGGAAAAAATCTTTGAATACACACAACAAAAAGAAATAAGTTAATTGGTACATCTTATAGATTTTATTAAAATACTCGTCTAACCGTACTATGAAAACAGCACCTGCCGCGTCAACGGACGTGACTCCGTAATTTATTTTAATCGTACTAATATCAAAGCAACGCAGCGAAAGGAGAGCCAACGATGCGCTTGATTAATTGCTGTGGGATATTTTATTCAAAAGCTACACAACGAATCAGCTTGAACGAAAGCTAGAAAAAAACCGGACGAACTAATTCATACCGCGCACGTGGTCACCAGCACACACGCGCACAGAGCAAGGAAAATAACGATGTATCTTAATCGTTAAAGCTTAACAGAAATCAAGGTTATTATGGAGCATTCATGCTTTTAACACTCACACAATATTTACTCTCCTTTGCACTCAGAATACGCAAACACAAAAAAAAATTTTCATTTGTAAGAAAAAATCCTCAAGATGGATGCTTTTCCTTCTTCATAAGGTATGCTATGCGCGCCACCTTTCTTTCTTTCTTTTTCTTTAATTGGCCTTTTCCTCTCTCTCTCTCTCTCTCTCTCTCTCTCTCTCTCTCTCTCTCTCTCTCTCTCTCTCTCTCTCTCTCTCTCTCTCTCTCTCTCTCTCTCTCCCTCCCCTCCTCCCTCCCTCCCTCCCTCCCTCCCTCTCTCTCTCTCTCTCTCTCTCTCTCTCTCTCTCTCTCTCTCTCTCTCTCTCTCTCTCTCTCTCTCTCTCTCTCTCTCTCTCTCTCTCTCTCTCTCTCTCTCTCTCTCTCTCATTCTTGAATGTGGCTTCCTCAAAAGCTGTTGGACCTGATGAACTGTCAACAAACATGCTTAAAATCACACGTGATTCTCTAGTACCTTATTTAACCTCCATTGTTAATATTTCTTTAGCTTCTGGAATATTTCCAGACCCTTGGAAGAGAGCCTTTCTTCTTCCGTTGGCCAAATCAAATAAGCTTGACTCTCCTTCACAAACACGACCTATAGCCAAGCTCTGTGAGATCTCAAAGGTACTGGAACGGGTTGTTCACTCACAACTAAATTCACATATTGAAACCAATGCATTACTTGATTGTTTGCAAACAGGCTTTCGTAGAGCAAATAGTACTCAGACAGCCTTGTTGAAGCTTCTTGAAGATTCTCGGTTAGCTATAGACAAGCGAATGGTAACCCTATTACTCTTATTTGATTTCTCAAAGGCGTTTGATACAGTGCCACATTCTAGATTACTTCATAAACTTCGTTCTCTAAACTGTTCTGATACGGTCATACGATGGTTTGCATCATACTTAAGAAATAGATTCTATGCCGTTCCTGATCAGGAAAATCAAGTAGGTGCATGGGTCTCTTGTACGGCAGGTGTGCCACAGGGTAGTGTCCTTGGTCCCTTGCTTTTCTCTGTTTTTATAAATGATCTTCCTTCAACCTTGGTCAGAGCCCAACACATTCTTTTTGCAGATGATCTTCAACTGTATCATTCCTTTTTCCTTCAAAAATTGAAGAAGGAATAAACTTAATGAACTTTGAGGTGGCTAATGTTGTGAAGTGGGCCAAGGATAATGAACTTGCACTTAATCCTAGTAAGATGCAGGCCATTTTCCTAGGGAGTGAACAATATATATCGAGAATCGATTTATCTACTTGCCTGCCTGTATTGGTAAACAATGTTCCAATCACTTACACTGATCTTGTTAAGAATTTAGGAGTCTGGATTAGTAGCACTTTAAATTGGAGTAGGCAGGTTAATGCAGTGGTAGGTAGAGTATTTGGAACCCTACAGTCTCTTAAATTTCATAGACATGCATTGTCTAGAAGGGTTAAAAAGGAATTGGTCGAAACATTGATATTTCCAACACTTGACTACTGTTGCGTAGTATATGATGATCTTCCTCAAACACTTAATCTTAAGCTTCACCGTGCTTTTAATGCCTGTGTCAGATTCGTTATAAGTAACATTGGGTGGCAGGCAAGAGTTACGCCCTTTCGCCTTGATCTGGGATGGATTTCAGTCAAAAACAGGCGGCTTTATTTCAAATCGATACTTGCTCATTCTATTATATCACACCAAAACCCATCATATCTGGCAACGAAATTCTGCCGAGCAAACTTGGATGCAACTGTGAGGTCATCTAATAGGTTACCTCCAAGGCTTTTGGTTTGTCCTACTGTTCGCACATCAGCAATGCTCAACTCTTTTGTTTCTTCATCCTCCTCGTTTATAAACAGCAATGTTGATGTTTTTTATGGTTTCGAGAGGGGAATGACACAGGCATTGAAGCAGCGTCTATATGATAAGTTTCTGGTAGATGAGCGCACTGAGTGGCAAAGCACATGAATTACTTGTCGAGTTTACTTATATTAAGAAACTTTACCATCCAGTCTGAATGATGGACCTCATTTGGTTCCTCTTTTGCACTGATGTAATAGTGTTTATTAGTACTATTACTAATAAATTCTTTTATATATATAAAACCGTATAAAAACAATTTTCTTGATAGTTTGTGTGTCTACAATTTAAATTAGTTTATAAATATTACTTAATTATAAATTGTTAAATCTTTGGTTAAAAAATTTTTGTATTACTCTTGTATATTTCTATAGGATCATACGGGGTTGAACCCCATGATCTCAAATAAATGATTCAAATCAAATCAAATCTCTCTCTCTCTCTCTCTCTCTCTCTCTCTCTCTCTCTCTCTCTCTCTCTCTCTCTCTCTCTCTTTTTACCTGAGCCTGAATATGTATACATGCACACATAACGACACTGTGCTGTTGAGCCTTCCTTCTTTCCTGCTACATATTGCTTGGTGGTGTACTAATGCATGCGTTATGAATTAATAATGAAAGTTTAATGTAATTAGTGGGTCTACCTATATTTGCGTTTTTAGTAAGGGGATTCAATAGAAGATAGAAATGAAAAATTTTTTAACAAAAACAAACAATTTAAAAAATTTTTAATAAATAAAAACCGACTTTAAAAGTATGGAATAAAAACAAAATTTTTTACAAAAAATAAGATTTTAAAAACATTGCACTAAAAAATGACAATTAAAAATTTAAAAAAAAAAAAAACCGACTTCAAAAAATGCACTGAAAAGTAACAAATAATTTATTATCTTTAGAAATCATACAAATAATTGGTAAAATACAATTTTAGAAGTCGGCGGCTAATTCTAAATCTGTGGTGCGTAAGCAGAACGACTTAGTCCATTTTTTCAAAAATAACGTTCACATTCATTGTTCAAAAATAACGTTTACATTTATTGTTAAAAAATAACGTTTACATTCATTGAGGAATTAGACGCCGACTTCTAAAATTGTATTTTACCAATTATTTGTATGATTTCTAAAGATAATAAATCATTTGTTACTTTCCAGTGCATTTTTTGAAGTCGGTTTTTTTTTTGTTAAAAATTTTTTATTATTAATTTTTTTGTGTTGTTCCGAGGAACTCTTTATTTTGTGTTTTGTGTTCTTCGGGTTCTCTTCCCCACGGAAAGCTACGAAAATTGCTTTTCCCAATTTTCCCAGGGAGTCAAAACCCCGATCCACTAGGACGCAAGCCAGCTGCCTTAAGCAACTGAGTTACTTTTCGTCCTTCAACGACGGAGCTCGTAAGTGTGTTCATAGGAACAAAGCACATGCAACAGAGGTGCTTGCTTGAAAAACAGCCACGAGCGGGATTCGATCCACGGTCCCCTGAGAATACGAATCCAATGCTCTTACCGACTGTGCCACAGACCGGCTATCGCGCCACCTTATACTCTTGCCTTTTCCGTCTACTTGACTGCTAGAGTCAGGCTATGCGTAGACTAGGCACGTTGGTTAAGCTTTACTGTATATTAATGGTATCGTGATGTGCTGTGCACGCGTGTATAGTTAGTGGCTTGGGGTTGGCTTGAGCTTGACTGGCGTTGTCTCTCTCTTAACCGCGAGGGAATTTAACATCTTCCTTCTGCCACATATATTATCGTATTTTAAAAGCAAGGTTTAAGTTGTAAGGGTGATTTTTATTTGGAGGGTTATAAATATATATAATTCAATCAAAAATACTATCTGGTTTATAAGCCTCCTGAAAATAATCGCAGAATTTATGATGCAATATTTTGCGTCACCTTTCGCGTCACTTTTTATATCACTTTTCGTGTCGCTTTATCGAGCCAAAAGTGACGCAACTTTTTGCGCAACTAATTGCGCAACTTTTCCAAAAATATAATATTAAATAAATTATGAATATTTTTTATTAATTTTATTCCACATAATTTAAAAGATGCTGAATTACAGAATTAAAAATATTTAGAGCATGATTTGATTGTCCACGTTTAAAGAATTAATTTGGAAAAAATCTCTGAAATCAATTGAAAATTTTTTATCTAAATTATTAAAGGAGTGTTAATAGTCCAATCAATAGAGCAAAAAAGGCATTTTTAGTCATTAATTAGGGACTTAATGAAACCTATATAAAGTTGTTAAGAGCGATGAAAGAACATACCCTATATAAAATGTAACAAAAAAAACGGTAGAAAATGCTGCAGGAGGCTGCAAAGTTTGCCAAAACAGCTTCTTTAATTCTCTGAAGCAACTTATGCATTTTGGCAAAAAAAGTAATTAATAAAAGTATTAGAGAATAAAAAAACCTACAATTTGAATACTTCCGTAAATATATTCGTCAATTAGTTATTGCAAAAACGCCAAAAAACCATAAAAAATGGCTATTTCTTGGATATCAATTATTTATTGCAAATATAATTTTTTAAAATATTTTTAAACTCTTAAAAGAAAGCCTTCATAAATACGAACAGAAAGAGAGGTTGTAAAAGCAAATTGGTTAATTTGTTGCTGAAATTTTTTCTATTATTTATCCCAACACGCATAATGTTTATTGCTATAATTTTTTTTTGGCTGAACATATTGAGTTGCATAAGGGCTTAAACTCTTCATAAAGACTCAAATTTTCATATTTTGTTGAGAGCAAATGAGAAAATTAAATTGCAATATTTTCTATAATGCTTCAAAAAAAGGTGTTTTTTTATAAATAAATGAAGCAGGGGCTTTATTTATAACTTTTACGAATTTTCTATTTGAATATTCTTATAGCTGTGTTCAAAACGAAAACTAAAAAAAAAAAAGAACTTTCTAAGGCCAATAGGAGCCGAGATAAGATTTTTTTTTTTTTAAATTACAGCCACTTTGTTTATAACAATTAAAAAAAGAATCAAGCGTCATTTTTTAGTTGAAGACTTATATTTTAAAATCTATGATTAGATTTTTTTAAATGCGACTCTTTATTATTAAAACTAAAATAATAATAATATACAAATAATAACGTCAAAGTCGGAGTCATGGTGGGAATGCTTATCTTTGCGCGTGAGGAAAGTTAACAAAGTACCCCGTTCCAATAAAATTCATAAAAATTAACCGTATTTCCGTAAATAATGGACCGATTTCGATGTTTTTTTTTAATCTGGGGTGATAAATTATTAATATTGGTGCAAATAGTTTTTCAAAATAAGGTGTATTTAAGTTAAAACAACTGTACCTAATACAGACACCTTTAACGCAAATAATTGTTGTGGCTCACTAAATCAATATTTTTAGACGTGTAATATCTCATGTTAAAGTTAAAAGAAAGAACTTTAAAATGAGATATCATGAGTTTTGCCGTGTTAAGTAAAAACTTACATAAGTGACATTTCGATGAAAAATAAATTTTTTCTATCTATAGATCCGATAAAAAAATAGCCTATTAAATGAATAAAAAAAAAGTTGTTTCAAATTTTTCGCTAAAAAATGAGGAAATAAAGATTACTTAAGTATTGAAAAATTAAAAATTGGATCGAACAAAATTGATATTATTTCACTTCATCACTTTTATTTATTTTACACTTATGTAAGTTTTTACTTAACACGGCAGAGTTATATTCTCGGTTATATTACAATCAATATTTACGAAATCCGCACGGATTTATGTAAATGTTGTAAATGAACTTACCTTATCATTTCTCGTAATAATTATTATATTTTGAACCCAGAGTCAAGTTTTATTAAAATTTTTATTGTTTTTATATTTTAACTAATTATTATAATTAATTTTTGGATTCAATGAATGAAAAAATAATTATTAATAATTGCAAAAATTTTAATAGTAATAATAAAAATTGTTATCTCGTTTTTTTTTCTTTTCTTTGTTTTTCATGCAAAGAAATTTTTTCATCATTAAATATATTTTCATTTTCTTCCTAAAAGTAAACTACTAAGATTTTGATGTAAGGAATATTTTTAAAATAACACAAAAAAAATCGATAAACAAAGGGTAATCAGAAAATTTATATTTGTATTTAAATAAACATTGAATTTCAACAACAGCTTCTCATATATTATAGAGATTAAAGTTATTATTTCTAGCAATTGTAATGTGGAGAGTTGCTCCAATGTCGAGGCAATCAAAATTAAAAATGATGCATTCGAAGAAACGAAAATAAACATTCTTTTATACTTCTTCCATAAATTTTATCCTTTTATATCATAATTGTTGCGATGTATATTAATATTTTATAAATAAATAAAAAATAAAAATAGTTCCAATTAAAAAGTAATTTTTATATCAATTTTTCTATTATATTTAAGAAATATTCCTTACATGAAAATCGTAGTAGTTTAATTTTAGAAAGAAAATAAAAACATATTTAAGGATGAAAAAATTTTTTGCACGAAAAACAAAGAAAAGTAAAAAAATAAAACGAGATAATTATTATTATCACTAAATTTTTGCAATTATTAATAATTATTTTTTTATTTATTAAATCTAAAAATTAATTATAATAATTAGTTAAAATATAGGAACAAAAAAAATTTTAATTACACTTTTCTTCAGGTTCCAAATGTACACCGAAAAAAATCCGTTACGCCAATGGTTCCATACCTCCTACAACTATTATTGTTCGCGAGGTTAAAACTACAGCGGTCTAAAATATGCGACGCACATTATTAGATAGGTATAGTAACAGAGTAGTTCACTGTAAATACTGCAATAGTTCGAGCGCTGAACGTTGGCTGTTGGGGGTAAATGAAATACGATCCGTCAAAACACACGAACGCGCGTGATTCCAGACTCGAATGATATTAGCGTCGATGAGGCTTTAGTAAAGTCACATATTTTAGACCGCTGTAGTCAAACTTGACGTTATGTCGCTGGGTGGCGTTATTCTAAATTTTGTCATCCCTTACACAAATTTGGGAGACGCAGATATAAGAGGCCGGACAGTAGAAGCTCTTCGAAAAGCTATAAAACGATATGTGAAAAATACACCTGAAAAATACACGTGAAAAAAACACGTGAAAAATATGCGTGAAAAAACACGCAAATTTTACATGTAAAAAACACGTGTAAAAAATACGTGTATTTTACACGTGTTTTTTTCACGTGCAACAAACACGTGTTTTTTTTAAATAGGGAAAGAGTCGCATTTTTAAAAATCTAAACATAGATTTTTAAAATATAAGTTTCCAACTAAAAAACGACGATTGATTCGTTTCTTAATTGTTATAAACAAAGTGGCTGTGATTTAAAAAAAAAAAAGCTCATTTAGGCTCCTATTGGCCGTAGGGATTTTTTTTTTTTCAAATTTTTGTTTCGAACACAGCTACCGTATTTTTTGGTTACATTTTATATGGAGCATGTTTTTCTATCCATCTTAACAACTTTATATAGGTTTCATTAAGCCCCTAATTAATGTCTAAAATAGCCTTTTTTTGCTATTGATTGGACTATTAACACTCCTTCAATAATTTAGATAAAGAATTTTCAATTTATTTCAGAAATTTTTTCCAAATTTATTCTTTAAACGTGGACAATTAAATCATGCTCTAAATATTTTTAATACTGTATTTTAACATCTTTTAAATTATGTAAAATAAAATTTTAAAAAATATTTATAATTTATTCAATATTTTATTTTTGGAAAAGTTGCGCAATGAATTGCGCAAAAAGTTGTGTCACTTTTGGCTCGATAAAGCGACAAGAAAAGTGATATAAGAAGTGACGCGAAAAGTGACACAAAAAGTGACGCAAGATATTGCATCACAAGTTCCGCGATCATTTTCAGGAGGGAACTCCCAAATTCTGAGATTTCCCAGCCTACAAAAATACTAATAATGATATAATAAGGAAATCAGATATTCTACCTCTAAGATATCAACCAAACATAAGATTAATTCAAGAAACAAGTTAATAAAGGTATAAATATATCGGTTGATATCCAATAAACAAAAACTTTAGGTAATTTAGTTAAAAGAATTTAAATTGAAATTACACGTAAATTTCTATATGAAGCAAATTCATTTATTAGCTTACAGAAAGAAAAACTATTTAATTTATTTTTATATTTAAAATAAGAAAGGAAATAATTAATTTTAAAATATTAAGCAAGAATAACAATCTATATTTTCCTCAATATTGTAATAGGTGAGCTACGGACGTAACACGTGCTCAATATTTTTTAGGTTATGTAAGGGTAGGGGCTCGAACAGCAGTGCATATCCCAAATTACGCAATCTTCCTAGTGGTGGCGCTAGTGTCGAATATCCTCGTATTATTTCTCTCTGACCTTCAATAGGCGTTTCATGGGAGTTAGGTCAAACACTTTGTAATAATTTATTATATATGCTTTCTATATATATATATATATATATATATATATATATATATATATATATATATATATATATATATATATATATAGATAAGAAGAAATTGATTCAATTCAGCAATGCGATTAGATTCGTCTAAAAATAAGAGTTTTATCATTAATACATATACTATATACAATGTTACAAGGAGCACGTGTTAACTAACCTAAAAATAAGAGAATCAACAATCAAGCCTATTGCTTAATGGATCTCTCAACAATCACAAGGTTAACAATAATTCACAGTTTCAGAATTGTTGTAAACAATTCTGATAACTTTAATTAATTCACTTATCTTAGATTATCTTAGTTTAACAATATTTTGTATAGAGTTCTATCTTATAGAGTCAACGCTCCATCTTCTGTGTCTCTCTCTCTTCTAAAGCTCGTGTCGTCTACCTACAGTGACCGACACGAGACGGTTTCTCACCAGCAGTATTGAGTATGTGCACGAAGCTTACATATATATATCCAGAAATTCAATTAGTATTACTTTAGATTTTAAGGTAATTAGGTGTTTTGATTATTTAACTTTAATACTTAGTTAAGAGAAAATTTCATAAGTTCAATGAACACACGAAAAAAAAATTTAATAAAGATACTTTAAAGAAATTTCTCGAGAATGAACCGTTAATTATTACTTTGAATTATAGTTACTTAAATTTTTTACTTTGATAAAATATTCTTAAAGAAAAGAAAAATAAACTTCTATTAATATAAACACCACTTTAATCATCAAATAGGAATAAATAAAATTTAAGTTGAGTCACCAAATTTCTTATTACACTTCATGATCATTAGGGTAGGTAGATGAAAGAAAATTCACTAATTTATTTTCACTGTTCACTTTACTCACAAAAAAAAATTTATATATATCCAACTTTTAGAATTTTTCACCACACCAAAAAAAAATTTTGTTTAATACGCAAAATAAATGAAAATTTATAAATTAAATGTCCACGTGGCTATTCTTATAGCCTACAGTAGACTTCCGCTAATTTTCTTCGCGAGAGAGAGAGATTTGATGTTTAATTTATTCGTTGAATTTCCACTAACACCCAAAAAAAAATTAGTTATTTAATCAAATTATACCTTAGGTTGCTCGCTATTATGCACCTCAGCCATATCTATTTCCATTTCCCAGAAAATTTAAACAATTCTACAAAGGGGAATATAACTATTCCTTCCAAAATGGTCAGCAATCGCTAGCGTCCTCGAGAAAGATGGCTATCCACTAGGCTGATGGCACACGTTAACAAAAGGAAAAGTTCTCGCGAGAAAGAATCTAATAATTAATAACAACCGATCAGCAATCAAAATTTAGTAACAATAATCAACTTTTTAAACTCAACAAGCAAAGATAATAACTTAACAAAATAAATTTAGCAAATGTAACAATATACGAGTTTATTAAGAAAAGAAACAAAAGCTCGACCGTACAATACTATGATTAGAATGACAATGAGGCACGAAGAAGAAGGAAGCGAACGCTGAGCGTCGGTTGCTTCTCCCTCTCTATTGCTCTCTTTGTCAATCTTGTTTTATCCTATCTACTATCTCTTTCTTAACTAACAACTCTCGAATCAAATTAGTTTCTTTTTATTACGTAATCTGTCTATTATAGTGTAATTCATTACTCGCTGGTCAAAGTAACCTTTTAGTTCCTGTATCTTTACTCTTTACCTATTACGCCATCTACGCGCTTAATTTGATTAAAGTTTATTTTATTTTCTCTATGAATACTAATAATTTTTCTTGTTACAACAAAACTTAATTTTTATCCAACAATTGTATTTTTGACTATTCGTTATTTTATTTCGCTTAAATTTTTATTCTATTACTTGTCTTTAATTTTAATTACTTCATACAATTACAATTTTGCTTTAATTAATTGTATTGTAGCGCCATCTATAAAATATACGAGAAGATATTGAAGACAAACCTTCGAGCATATACTACTGGAGGAAGCCTCCGAATGGCAGCAAGCGTTACAAGGCGAAGAGAGAGAAAGCCTCTATCTTGGTACGTGCTGTCTCTCTCTAGCCTGATTTGATTGGCTGCTTTTGTTCCCCACTAAGAAAGTGAAAGAGAGATAGCACGTACCAAAATAGAGGCTTTCTCTCTCTTCGCCTTGTAACGCAGTTAATAGCTGGGAGGCTTCCTATAGTATTATATGCTTGAAGAGACAAACAAACAGAAGTTATTATTTCAATTTCGTTTGGATATCGTTAGTCTTCACGCGCCCCCTATAATATGACTCATTACAATTTCTCTCAAGTAATCTTTTATCTCTTTTTATCATAATCAAGTTTTTTATACATGCGCTATCTATTACCATATGCACGAATTCAATCTGCATTATCGGCCTACACTGTTTGATTCAGGTCACTCTATCTCTCTCTCTCTCTCTCTTTTATTCGGACTATGTTACATTAGCGCCATGCTTCAGTGTGATCGCGCGCGCATATTTCATATATATACTGTGCCGTCAGCGCCGCTTCGCCACCTCCTGGACGTTTGATCGTGAGAATCGTCTGCTCGGGGCTCTCTGTGTGACTCGTGAGTGATGCGAGTGCAACCATGTGTGTGTGCGTACCTTGGTCTGCTTCAGTGAGTGTCCCCACCTGAGCCTAACCTCCAATACACGGTTTCACGTGTTACTAGTTGACAGGCTTGAGCATCAGCACCGAGAACAAATGATCAACAATTAGGTGGATTAGTACCCTGGGCTTTAATGGCGTGGTCCTGGTGTACACGTGCATGCGGCGTTTAAAGGCGTGGTAAGGTAGTTATCGCTTTCATTCCGTCAAGTTTGAAAGGGGATAGAAAGAGAGAAAAGATAGTCTTAGAGTGAGAGAAAAGATGTGAACATAAACAACATCTTCTATCTCTCAAAAAAAATTTATAAAAAGACCGCGTTACAAAGTAACATGGCAAATTTGCCATGTTACATGTAATTATATATATACTTAAAATAAAAGAATATTTAATATAATTTATATATATTTCCTTTAATTATTTCTAACAATAAATATATTTTATATACTAACAAAGAAAACGTCCAGCTTTATAAATGAGCTGGCGTTTCACTAATAAAATATTTAACAGCTACCCTCCAATCTGGCTTATTGCCCGTACGGAGCTAGTGTAGTTTGTTAAAAAAGGGATCTAGCAGCTATACTCCAATATAGCCTACTGCTCGAATGGAGCATTTTGTAGTTTTTTAGTAAAGTATTTAATAGCTGCCCTCTAATCTGGCCTACTGCCCAAACGGAGCTCGTGTAGTTTATTAAATACATTTGAGAAAAATATAAAAATCACGTACGTAAAATTAAAAATCTACGTAAGATTAGCATCACGTTTATATTATCCAGTAACTAATCCAGCATCGAATTCGGATCATAATTTCTCTTTTTTTTTGAAAAGTAACTATTACCCACTTGGGTACGTTACAGTATATACAAGAAAAAAAATGAAACTCTCCGGTGAGAGAAAAAGAGAAGCTCTTTCAAAATCTAAGTTCAATGTTATTATTTTAAATGTTACTAGCTCGTTATCGCCTAAAGAGTTAAGCCTAGTCGCTTTTATATCTCCAGCAGTGCAAATTGAGCTTAAGAGGCGGTCGGAACTATTTGTCGCATGGAGGCACTGCGGTTAGGTGAAAGAAAAATGTAAAATCATTTCTACTCGGCGATTTAAAATTTACTGAAACAATAATATACCTCTAATGTTGTCAATAACTCTAGCCATATATATGTAGAATAATTATTGATGCTAATCTTGTTTAAAAAGTCTAAAATATTGTTGTAAAGCGAAAAATGCAGCGCAAGATAGAGCCAGCGTGAGCATATGAGGATATCTCTGGAACTTTTTAATTTTGAGAAGTCGACCTGACAACGATTGAAAAGTCTATAATACAAGTTTCTGGAGTGGCACACACTTCAATAAGGGCTTAAATTACTCGTTTCTTGCAGTAGAATTTTAACCTAAAAATTACACTTGAATTAAAAATAGTCGAACAGCTACCTAAAGAGGGGCACATGTACCAGGGTAGGCTTAAACTGTTTTTTTACCATATTCATTATGCTCAGAAAATTTGAGAATGATCGAAAGTACGTTACTTTTTTTATAGCTCAAGAAACACGTAGAAAAATATGAAAAAAGTATCATTTTTGACGTATAAAATTATGTACCGTGAACAACGATTGTTCAATCGATACCGAAATTTAATTACATATTTTACTACAAGAAACGAGTAATTTCAGCCCTTATAGTGCTTTCACAGTAGCGTGGATACAAGAGTAAATTGAAATTTTTTTTTAATACACCAGTATCTCAAGGTTCCATGTAATAATGCATTGAAAGTGTGAATGTTGTGCATGCGTGCAAGGAAAGATCAAGCGTTCGAATGATGCACTCATGAATTCACACTATCATGTATTATAATAGAAGAGCAAGATAGGGGCAACGGTAGCGCATGGGCTTAGGCTCTTGGCTCGCGCTCTAGTGGACCAGGGTTCGATTCCCCGGGAAAATTTCGAAAAATAATTTTCGAATTTTTCTACGGGTATTAGAACCCGGAGATCACGAAAAATCAATTAAAAAGTTCGTCTGGGCAAAATTGAACTATTTTAAAAAGTTCCACTGGGCTATCATGAAAACTATAATATGTTTCAACCATGGCCTAATAGTGCTTTCACAGTAGCGTAGATACAAGAATAAATTAAAAATTTTTTTTGAATAAACTAGTATCTTAAGGTTTAATGTAATAATGCATTGCAAGTGTGAATGTTGTGCATGCGTGCGAGGAAAGACCGAGCGTTCGAATGATGCATTTATGAATTCACTGTCATCATGTATTATAATAGAAGAGCAAGATAGGGGCGACGGTAGCGCAGGGGCTAAGGCTCTTGCCTCGCGCCCTAGTGGACCAGGGTTCGATTCCCCGGGCAAATTTCGAAAAATAATTTTCGAATTTTTCTACGGGTATTAGAACCCGATGATCACGAAAAATCAATTGAAAAGTTCGTCTGGGCAAAATTGAACTATTTTAAAAAGTTCCACAGGGCAAAAATGAAAACTATAATATGTTTGAACCATGGCCTAAGGCAAAGAGCTAAAAGGCCAATTTAAATAGACGAAAAATAAGAGAAATATGTCATCACAAAAAAAAAAAAAAAAAAAAAAACTAAGGAGTTCAGTGCTTCAGGTAAACTCTAAGGAAGACTGCAGATACTAAGCAATAACTAAGTATCCTAGAGTAATCTTAGGTTATATTGTGGATCCTAGGAAATCACTAAGCATCCTAGGGTAATCCTAAGGTAGATTGCGAATCCTAAGTGATCACTAAGTATCCTAGGGTAACCCTAGGGTAAACTACGGATCCTAAGCGATCACTAAGCATCCTAAGGTAACCCTAGGGTAGACTGTGGATCTCAAGCAATCACTTTGCATCCCATGGTGACCCTGAGGTAAATCCTAGGATATCTAGCTACCCTGGGGTAGATCATAGGGTACCTGGCTACCTTAGGGTAGACCTTGGGATATCTGGATACCCATGGGTAGACCCCAGGGTACTCTAGGGTAGCTGGATACCCGTAGGTAACCCCAGGGTACCCTAGGGTAGCTAGATACCCAAGGGTAAGCCCAGGGTACCCCATGGTAGCTGGATACCCGTAGGTAACCCAAGGGTACCCTAGGGTAGCTGGATACCCATGGGTAGACCTCAGGGTACCCTAGGGTAGCTGGATACCCAAGGGTAAGCTCAGGGTACCCTAGGGTAGCTGGATACCCGTAGGTAACCTCAGGGTACCCTAGGGTAGCTGGATACCCGTAGGTAACCCCAGGGTACCCTAGGGTAGCTGGATACCCAAGGGTAACCTCAGGGTACCCTAGGGTAGCTGCATACCCAAGGGTAACCCTAGGGTACCCTAGGGTAGCTGGATACCCAAGGGTAACCCGAGGGTACTCTAGGATAGCTGGATACCCACGGTTAGACCGTAAGGTATTCAGATCCTGAGGTTACCCTTGGGCATGCAGCTACCCTAGGGTACCCTGGAGTTTGCCCATGGGTATACAGCTACCCTAGGGTAGCCTGGGGTCTACCCATGGGTATCCAGATATCCCAAGGTCCACCCTAAGGTAGCCAGGTTCTCTATGATCTACCGTAGGGTAGCTAGATATCTTAGGATTTACCTCAGGGTCACCATGGGATGCTAAGTGATTGCTTGAGATCTACAGTCTACCCTAGGGTTACCTTAGGATGCTTAGTGATCATTCAGAATTCGCAATCTACCTAAGGTTACTCTAGGATACTCAGTTATTGCTTATTATCTGCAGTCTTCCTTAGAGTTTACCTGAAGCACTGAACTCCTTAGTCTTTTTTTTTTTTTTTTTTTTGTGATGACATATTTCTCTTATTTTTCGTCTATTTAAATTGGCCTTTTAGCTCTTTGCCTTAGGCCATGGTTCAAACATATTATAGTTTTTATTTTTGCCCAGTGGAACTTTTTAAAATAGTTCAATTTTGCCCAGACGAACTTTTCAATAGATTTTTCGTGATCTCCGGGTTCTAATACCCGTAGAAAAATTCGAAAATTATTTTTCGAAATTTGCCCGGGGAATCGAACCCTGGTCCACTAGGGCGCGAGGCAAGAGCCTTAGCCCCTGCGCTACCGTCGCCCCTATCTTGCTCTTCTATTATAATACATGATGACAGTGAATTCATAAATGCATCATTCGAACGCTCGGTCTTTCCTCGCACGCATGCACAACATTCACACTTGCAATGCATTATTACATTAAACCTTAAGATACTAGTTTATTCAAAAAAAATTTTTAATTTATCCTTGTATCTACGCTACTGTGAAAGCACTATTATTGAAGTGTGTGCCACTCCAGAAACTTGTATTATAGTCTTTTCAATTGTTGTCAGGTCGATCTCTCAAAATTAAAAAGTTTCAGAGATATCCTCATATGTATTCATCATTTTCTAGAATTACTTTCTCTGTCGCACTAAAGAAAAATACACATGTTTACATCAGCTCTATTACGCGCAGCATTTTTCGCTTCACAGAATGATTTTAGACTTTCCAAACAAGATTAGCATCGATAATTATTTTACATATATATGGCAAGAGTTATCAACAACATTAGAAGTATATTATTGTTTTAATAAATTGTAAATCAAAATATAAAAAATATTTTATATTCTTCTCTCACCTGCAGCGCCACCAAGCGGCAAATGGTTCCGACCACCTCTTAATAAATATTATATTAATCTCATTATATTAATTTTGCTTTTAAACATCAGGGCGTTAAACCTAGTCGCTTTCATCTCTCCTAATGTTTAGAGTTTGTTAAGTACTAATTTTAATAAGTCATTCACTAAATAAAGCTATAGATGACAAAGGGCGTTAAGCCTAGTCACTGGTATGTCCCAATTGTCATCAGCCAAGTAAAATTTAATTTTCAATTCATGAATTATCAATCTCAAACAACACTGTGCGTTAAGCCCAATCTCTTGTATGTCCTATGTAACGCTTTAAAAGTTGAATAAAAAAAAGGCACAAGAGCCTGCAAAACTCGCGTTTATATACGCACGGAACTTCTCTCTATCTCTTTTACAATGATGGGGAGCTTAAACAGTTGCGCACACTCACGGGTTTTATTCAAGTTTCAAAGTTAATTCTCTGTCTCGCTCGCTCTTATAAACACAAATATTTAAGACAGTAAGCGCGCATAATTTCTGCCGTGCGCTGTGAGCCAGCTGCGTGGTGACCTATATACAACCTTGTATATGGGTCACGAGCTTATTATGCCTTCAATACCCACACAGTATGGAAGATTACGCTGAAATATTTCGAATTGTTCCGCTAGAATATTTCAATAGAACCTTCCATGCAGATTATTAAAAGTCTCCACGGAACATTTCAAAATATTCCATTGGAATCTTCCATTGAAAGATTCCAGAAATATTTCATGAATGATTCAGAGGAATGTTCAAAAACTTTTTCAAAATATTCCATGGAATATTCACGAAAGATTTCTGAAATATTTCATGAAATATTCCATGTAATGTTTATGAAATATTCCAGTAAAATATTTCATGGAAGATTCTAAAAAGATTCCATAGACATTTCGCAGGAAGATTCCGAAAAACTTTTAAATCGTACAGCGGAGTATTACATAAATTTTCCATAAATATTCCACGAAATATTGCGCAGAAAGATTTAAGTAATCTTCCAGTGGAATATTTCATAAAAGATTCCAGAATGATTCCATTAACATTTAGCTGAAAGATTCTAATAAACTTTGAAATCGTACAGCGGAATATTACATAAATTTTCTAGGAATATTCCGCGGAATATTCCACAGAAAGATTTAAGTAACCTTCCAGTGGAATATTTCATAAAAAAGGATGCGAAGGCTTCATGAACATTTTACTGAAAGATTCCAAAGTACTTTAAAATCGTACTGCAGAATATTACATAAATCTTCCATGAATATTCCACAAAATATTTCACGCGGAGATCTAAGTAATCTAGCGGTAAAATATTATATGAAAGATTCTAGAAAGATTCCATACATATTTCATTGGATGATACTGATAAACTTTAAAATCGTACAGCGCAATATTACATAAATCTTCCAGGAATATTCCACAAAATATTCCACAGATAGATTTAATCTTTGAGTAAAATATTTTATAAAAGATTCTAGAAAGATTCCATAAATATTTCACTGGATGATTCTAAAAAACTTTAAAATCGCACTGCGGAATATTACATAAATCTTCCATGAATATTCCACAAAATATTTCACGTGAAGATTTCAGTAATCTTCCGGTGAAATATTTTATGAAAGATTCTAGAAAGATTCCATAAATATTTCACTGAAAGATTCTGATAAACTTTAAAATCGTAGAGCAGAATATTTCATAAATCTTTCATAAATATTCCACGAAATATTTCACAGAAAGATTTCAGTAATCTTCTGGCGGAATATTCTATGAAAGATTTGAGAAAGATTCCACAAATATTTCATTGGAAGATTTCAAATAACTTTAAAATCGTACAGCAGAATATTACATAAATCTTCCATAAATATTTCACGAAATATTTGGAGCCAAGATTACAGTAATCTAGCGGTGAAATGTTTGAAAAGAGATTTCCAGAAAATTCCATTAGCATTAAGCTGAAAGATTCTGATAAACTTCAAAATTTTACAGCGAAATATTACATAAATCTTTCAGGAATATTCTACAAAATATTTCACAGGAAGATTGAAGTGATCTTTCAGTGAAATGATTCATGAAAAATTTTAGGAAGATTCCATAAATATTTCACTGGAAGATTCTAAAAAACTTTAAAATCGCACTGCGGAATATTACATAAATCATCTATGAATATTCCACAAAATATTTCACGTCAAGATCTCAGTTATCTTCCGGTGAAATATTTTATGAAAGATTCTAGAAAGATTCCATAAATATTTCACTGAAAGATTCTGATAAACTTTAAAATCGTAAAGCGGAATATTACATAAATCTTCCATAAGTATTCCACAAAATATTCTGGAGAAAGATTTAAGTAATCTTCCAGTAGAATATTTCATAAGAGATTTCAGAATAATTCTATAAACATTTTACTGAAAGATTCCAAATAACTTTTAAATCGTTTAGCGAAATATGACATAAATCTTTCATAAATAATTCACGAAATATTTTACAGGAAGATTTCAGTAATCTTTTGATGGAATATTCTATGAAAGATTTTAGAAAGATTCAATAAACATTTCATTGGAAGATTTCGAAAAACTTTAAATTCGTACGGCGGAATATTACATAAATCTTCCACAAATATTCCACGAAATATTCTAGAGCAAGATTTCAGTAATCTCCCAGTAGAATATTTTATAAGAGATATTAGAATGATTCTATAAACATTTTACTGGAAGATTACAAATAACTTTTAAATCGTTTAGCGGAATATGACATAAATATTTCACGAAATATTTTACAGGAAGATTTCAGTAAGCTTTTGGTGGAATATTCTATGAAAGATTTTAGAAAGATTCCATGAACATTTCATTGGAAGATTTCGAAAATCTTTAAATTCGTACATTATTACATAAATCATCAGATTATTACATAAATCTTTCATAAATATTCCACGAAATATTCCGGAGCAAGATTTCAGTAATCTTTCAGTAGAATCTTTTATAAGAGATACTGGAATGATTATATGAGCATTTTACTGGAAGATTCCGAAAAACTTTTAAATCGTACAGCAGAATATCACATTTATCTTTCAGAAATATTCCACAAAATATTCCACAGAAAGATTTGAGTAATCTTCCAGTGAAATATTTCATAAATAATTTCAAAAAGATTTCATAAACATTTCACTAGAAGATTCCAAAAAACTTTTAAATCGTACAGCGGAATATTACATAAATCTACCATAAATATTCCACGAAATATTTCACGCCAAGATCTCCGTAATCTTACGGTGAAATATTTCATGAAAGATTCTAGGAAAATACCATATATATTACATGAAAGATTTTAGAAAGGTTTCGTAAACATTTCACTGAAAGATTTCAAAAAACTTTAAAATCGTACAGCGGAATATTACAGGAATCTTTCATAAATATTCCAAAAAATATTTCACAGAAAGATTTTGTCATCTTTTAGTGGAATATTCTATTAAAGATTTCAGAAAGATTCCATAAACATTTCATTAGAAGATTTCGAAAAACTTTTAAATTGTACAGCGGAATATTACATAAATCTTCCAGAAATATTCCACGAAATATTCCACGAAAAGATTTAAGTAATCTTCCAGTCGAATATTTCATGAAAGATTCCAAAAAGATTCTATAAACATTTTATTGGAAGATTCCAAAAAACTTTAAAATCGTACAGCGGAATATTACATTAATCTTCCATAAATATTTCACGAAATATTTGGAGCCAAGATTACAATAATCTAACGGTGAAATGTTTGATAAGAGATTTCCAGAGAACTCCATTAACATTAAGCTGAAAGATTCAGATAAACTTCAAAATTTTACAGCGAAATATTACATAAATCTTTCAGGAATATTCTACAAAATATTCATGAAAAATTTTAGGAAGATTTTATAAACATTTAAATGGAAGATTCCGAAAAACTTCAAAATCGTACAGCGAAATATAACATATATCTTGTATAAATATTCCACGAAATATTTTACGCAAAGATTACAGTAATCTTCCGGTGAAATATTTAATAAAAGATTTTTGGAGAATTCCATAAACATTTAGCAGAAAGATTCTGATAAATTTTCAAATCGTTCAGTGGAATATTACATAAATCTTCTATAAATATTCCACGAAATACTCCGCAGGAAGATTTAAGTAATTTTACAGTAAAATATTTTATGAAAGATTTCAGAATGATTCCATTAACATTTAGCCAAAAGATTCTGATAAACTTTGCAATCTTACAGCATGATATTACATAAATCTTTTATAAATATTCCATGAAATATTTCACAGAAGGATTTCAGTAATCCTTCGGTGGAATATTCCATGAAAGATTTCTGAAAGACTTTATAAACATTTCTTTAAAAGATTCCGAAAAACTTTACAATTTTACAGTGGAATATTACATAAATCTTCCATAAATATTCCACGAAATATTTCACGCAAAGATAACAGTAATTTTTCGGTGAAATGTTTAATGAAAGATTTTCGGAAGATTCCGCTAACATTTAGCTGAAAAATTCTGACAAACTTTGAAATCGTACAGTGAAGGACTACATAAATCCTCCAGGAAAATTCTACAAAATATTTCACAGAAAAATTCAAGTAATCTTCCTGTGGAATATTTCATGAAAGATTTTAGGAAGATTTTTTTTTTTTTTTTTTTTTTATTATTATATTCACGGGCATTACTGCCCTTTTTAACACATAGAAATTCATTTAATACAACAAAGTTTGACGTATTATTTAACGTGGTGTCAGCCCACGGCAGAGACAGCGAAAAAGCGACCAGACGGGGAATCGATCCCGCGCCAACGGGAATACGAGTCACGCGCCTTAGCCAGTACTCCACTAAACTCTACTAGATTTGATAAATATTTCACTGAAAGATGCCAAAAAACTTTAAAATCGTACAGCGAAATATAACATAAATCTCCCATAAATATTCCATGAAATATTCCACAGAAAGATTTAAGTAATCTTTCGATGGAATATTTCATGAAAGGTTTCAGAAAGATTCTATTAACATTTCTCTGGAAGATTTCGAAAAACTTTACAATCGTACCGTGGAATATTACATGAATCTTCCATTAATATTCCACGAAATATTTCACAGAAAGATTTCAGTTATCTTTCGGTGAAATATTTAATGAAAGATTTCCGGAAGATTTCATTAACATTTAGCAGAAAGATTCTGATAAACTTTAAAATCGTGTAGCGTAATATTACATAAATCTTCTAGGAATATTCTACGAAATATTCGACAGAAAAATTTAAGTAATTTTGTAGTAGAATATTTTATGAAAGACTTTAGGAAGATTTTATAAACATTTTACTGGAAGATTCCGAAAAACTTTAAAATCGTAAAGTGGAATATTACATTAATCTTTCATAAATATTCCACGAAATATTCCACAAAAGGATTTAAGTAATATGCTAGTAAAATATTTTATAAAAGATTTCAGAATGATTTTATAAACATTTTACTGGAAGATTCGAAAAAACTTTCAATTCGTACAGCGGAATATTACATTTATCTTTCATAAATATTCCACGAGATATTTCACAAAAAGATTTAAGTTATCTTCCAGTCGAAAAATTTATGAAAGATTTAGAATGATTCCATTAACATTTAGCTGAAAGATTCTGATAAACTTTAAAATCATACAGCGGAATATTACATAAATCTTCCAGGAATATTCCATGAAATATTCCACAGAAAGATTTAAGTAATCAGGAAGATTTTAGAAAGATTTCATAAATATTCCATTGGAAGATTTAGTAAAATTTTTAAATCGTACAGCGAAATATTACATAAATTTTTCAGGAATATTCCACGAAATATTCCACA
Source organism: Anastatus disparis (assembly GCA_017163975.1). NCBI lineage: Eukaryota > Metazoa > Arthropoda > Insecta > Hymenoptera > Eupelmidae > Anastatus > Anastatus disparis. The sequence goes on along the minus strand of JAFFSR010000401.1, from coordinate 1,235,591 downwards.
GAAAGATTTAAGTAATCTTCCAGTAGAATATTTCATGAAAGATTTTAGAAAGATTTTATAAACATTTCACTGGAAGCTTCCAAAAAACTTTAAATTCGTACAGCGGAATATTACATAAATCTCCTATAAAGATTCCACGAAATATTTCAGAGAAAGATTTCAGTAATTTTTCGGTGGAATATTCCATGAAAGATCTCAGAAAGATTCCAAAAAACTTTTAGGAAAATTTCATGAAAGATGAGAAATTACTCAAACTTTCTATTGAAATATTCTTCAAATCGCTCAAGAATATTTCATAGAATATTCCATTGTAGAAAGAATCAAGGACAAACGAATATTAAAGGAATATTTCATGGAAGATTCCTGTATTATTTAAAATTTTCTGTGTGATTATTCTGCGAATCTAACGTTAATATTCCACGTAATATTTTACGATAGATTTCTAAAATCTTCCAGAAATATTTCATGGAATATTTTATGAAAAATTCCTTGAATCTTTCGTGCATATTTCATGAAAGGTTCATGAAATGTTTTAAATCTTCCGTTCCAATATTCCGGAATCCTTCCATAAATGTTCCAACGAAATATTTCATGAAATATTCCTGCAAGATTCCTGAAATATTTCAATGAAGGTCTGAGATATCCCAAATCTTCCAATAAAATATTCTTGGAATCTTCCAACAATATTTCATGGAATATTCCAATTTAGAAAGATTTCAGGTCATACGAATATAGCAGGAATATTCCATGGAGGATTGCTAAAATATTTTAAATTTCCCGTGCCAATAATCCAGGAAGCCTCCATAAATATTCCATGCTGTGTGGGTGAGACAATTACTTTATAAAAAATAAAAAATCATTCAGGTTATAAAATAAATCAACTAATTTAATTAAATATAATAATTAAAAATAATAAAATAGTTAAATGAAATATATTACACAAAAAATAGATAGTTTGAAAGTGAAAAATAATCTAAAAATAATTATATAAGACTAAAAAATGTGAAAATTAATAACAAAAAATATCAAATGATTAAATAAAAAATAGAAATATTATGACATAAAAGAAACAAAAAAGGGTGCTTTAGGGCGTCAAAAAATGTAACGTGGCGTGGAAATTCCTATAATTTTTAAGATATAAACAATATTATAATATTTGATTCAATGAATATTTTTTCTTCAGATATTTCATAAGATTATCAATATGATTAATTTTTTTTCACGATCGTGTGTTAAAAATAATCCTGTTATTATATTAAAGTGAAACCATTTTTTTCCGTTTCTCTGGTTCTCCAATTCTCCGGTTCTCCACATTTTTTAATTGTATCTAATCTTTTGGTAATAAGAGTAGCAATTTTTTATTGGGTCCTATATAATCAGTAATCATTAGTCATGAGCTTCATTTTGGGCCATATTTTTGTTGGGCCTCTTATTTTTTTGGGTCTTATATTTTTTGGGGCTCTATATTTTTCTGGGCCTTATATTTTTCAAACCCTACTTCTTTACGAGTCCTATTTTCTTTGGGCCATATATTTTTTTGGGCCTTTAATTTCTCTAGGCCTTATTTTTTTAAACCTTGTATTTTTTGGATCCTATATTTTTCTGGGCCTTATTTTTTTCGAACCCTACTTTTTTTTGAGCCCTATTTACTTTGGGCCTTATATTTTTTTGATTCTTATATTTTTTTGATTTTTATGTTTTTTTGTACTTAATATTTTTTTGATTCTTATATTTTCTGGAGTTCTATATTTTACGGGCTTAATATTTTTTCTATTCCTTTAGTTTCTTGAGCTCTATGTTTTTCGAGCTTTATAACTTTTTGGGTCTCACATTATTCTGTGTCCTATATTTTTCAACTTAGCGTTTCATCCAAGCCTACATACTTTCACATTGGGTTCTTCAATGGAGCGTATTTCTTATAATGTTTTATAGAGGCTCCGCTCCAAACGCTTTAATATTTTTTTTTATTCCGAATGCAATATGTTTGTGCGTCTCACCTTGGCATTACATTGCGAATCTAATAGCACATCCCCATATGCAGCCGATTTAACAGTGCATTTCAATGTGCAGCCGATTTAACAGCGTATTCCCATATGCATCCAATTCAACAGCGCATTCCTTTATGCAGCTGATTTAAGAGCGTATTCCCATATGCAGCCGATTGAACAGCGCATTCTCTTATGCAACTAATTCAACATCATATCAAGCTATTGATTTTGATAGCGTCAGTTGATATATAGTTCAGTAAATATTTTATATTTTAGTAAATATTATATTTTTTATTATATATTATATTTTTTATTATATATTCGAGTTCAACTATTACACAATCTAAAACATAAATACATACAATATCTTTTGACGTATTCTTTACAATATCTCTTTATAAACAATGTTTTTTTATAAATTGTGTCCTGTTCATTTTTATTTTCTCCGTTGACAATAGCATTGTGGCCTAAATATAATTTTAATTTATTTTTATATTTTCTCCTTGAAAGAGCAACATATAATTGTCCATGACTGAAAACTGGTGACGGCAAATAAATACCAATCTTTGAGATTTATTTATAGTCATCGTAAAACCTAATCTAATAGAAAACTGTTTCCGTTGCATATTAAAAGGAATTTCTTCCGTAGCTCGTAGATGGAGATAAAGTCATTCATGGAATAAAAACTAATTTATCTTTGTTTTGTCCAGTTGCTGATTTCGCTTGAATGGAATATTTAAGCAATTTTTTTACTATCAACCTTGTTCCATTACAAAGTCTCTCATTGACATTTAAATTTCTTAAAAGTATTATGATAGCTCCTACTTTTAAATGTAATTTATGTGGTGGAAGTCCATAAGGAGTTAACTTATTTAAAAATTTAGTAGGTAACATAATATCTAAATTTTCTTTGTTATCATCTTCAACTGTATCAATATTTTAATATTCAACATGGTTTCCTTCCATTAAATTCAAAATATCGTTATTGATTTCAGTAACATCATTATTTTTAAGAGCCGAAATAACTTTCAATGTTACATTCCAATTCTTTATTTTTATTGCTTTTCCGAATATTTTTTCGACAAGATTTTCTTTTATGATAAAATTATCTGGTATAGCACTTAGTTCAGTATCATCTTCAAAAACATTGCGGCGTTTTCCTTGTCTGATATCTAATAACCATTGTTTAAAATTATTATCATTATCCGAAACTCGCAAATTTCCATTTAACTTTGTTTGCTTAAAATTCTGCCATAATAAACTAAATTTAACTGAATTTTCAATAATGTTCATACGGCTTCCATGTCGAACAATTGGTAATGTTTGCCTGAAATCTCCTGATACAATTACATTCTTACCACCGAAGGGTTGGTTTAAATCTCATAAAAGACAATCAACTGCTTCAAAAGCAAATTCTGAAGTCATGAATATTTCATTCCAAAAAAAACAACAGTGCCGTCTAGGGACGCCCGAAAGAAGCGAAGTTTATATAAAGCGTAGGAACCAAGCGTTAAAAAAAATAATTAAAAAAATACGTGAAGGAAAAAAAATTAAGACTTGAGAAAAAATAAAAAAAATAAATATTTTGGGAAATAAAAAAAATACATCTAAAATAAAATACACGCCCAAAAACGCAAGGCTACAGGAGATCTCTCTTTTTTTACACGCTTTTCTTAAGCTTGCTTTCATGTCTGTCTGTCTGTCTGTCTGTAATCAAATCTTGCACGCTCGATTTGAGACACTTTTTGTCAATGGAAATTTCTGAAATTTGGCACAGACCTTGGTCTCCGATGACAATACAATAATCTGTTGTCCAGGTTGTCGATGACGGGTGTACAAACTCATCTCCGAGGAAGTACAAGTGGGGAGGCTTTCTCTGAGTCAAGACGAGTTAATAGGTTCTTGTTCAGTTGATACTTGTACAAAATGTACACACACATGCACACACACACGCACACACACACACACACACATGCACACGCACACGCACACGCACACCCACTCACGCGCACGCACACACACGCACACACACACACACACACACACACACACTCACGCAGACGCAGACGCAGACACAGACACAGACACACACTGTTGGATAATACAATGAAATGTATATATTTGTACCGATTCATATATTGATATACTTAATTATATGCGGGGATGTTTGAAAAAATGAAAAATTAAAGATTTTATATATAGATGTACTTTAAACATTAATGTTTAATAATCTTCGAAAATTTTTGAAATTTTTTAACTTGTCACATACCGTAATTAGACATAAATTATAGCATTTTGCATTGTACATGCAAAATTTAAGACCGCATATTATCGATTTTGTGGTCCAACAACGCATAAAACAATAAATCTTGGTGAAATTTCCAATGGCGTCATTATCGTCAAATGGCGGGAAACTCAGCATGCGATGACGTGTTCTCTAAAATAATTAATTCTAGTTCGATTAAAAAAAATTATAACTGAAAATTAGAAATTATTAAAAAATAATAAAAAATATTAAATACAAGCTTTTAAAAACAAATTACTTATAGAAAATTCAATTTTAACTAAAATGTAGAAAATAAAAATTAAAAAAAAAAACATTTTAAAAACACGCTTTTCAAGAATCACAAATGGAAAAAAAGCGTGTAAAAATACACTAAAAAGTATTAAATAAATTAATTTACTTCCTTGAAATTACTTTTATACAGTTCATTGCAATAATTAAGAGAAAATTTCACAACAATTTAAAAAGAAAAGTGTGGGTGCTAATTTTAGTAAATCCAATTCAGCGCCAACACTTTTCTTTTTACATTGTTGTAAAATTTTCTCTTAGTTATTGCAATGAACTGTATAAAAGTAATTTCAAGGAAGTAAATTAATTTATTTAATACTTTTAAGTGTATTTTTACACGCTTTTTTTCCATTTGTGATTCTTGAAAAGCGTGTTTTTAAAATGTTTTTTTTTTCAAATTTTTTCTTCTTCTTATCGTAAAGAGAGCTGTAGCCTTGCGTTTTTGGGCGTGTATTTTATTTTAGATGTACTTTTTTTATTTTCCAAAATATTTATTTTTTTTATTTTTTCTCAAGTCTTAGTTTTTTTCCCTCACATATTTTTTTCATTATTTTTTTTAACGTTTGGTTCCTACGCTTTATACAAAGCTTCGCTTCTTTCGGGCGTCCCTAGACGGCACTGTTGTTTTTTTATGTCCTTCAAGTAGTAAAAATGTTAAAATAATTTGAATACTGTAATTTTCGCATAAGATTTATTAATTAGTTTTACCCATATGGAAATAATTTCTGCGAATAACTGTAAATAATAGTAAATAATTGTAAATAACTGTTAAAAAATGTCAGAATTGAGACATAAATAATAGTTATTTACAGTTATTTACTATTTATTTATTATTAATTACTATTATTTATAGTTATTTATAATTACTTACAGTTATTTACAGTTAGTTACAATTATTTGCAATTATTTACAATTATTTACAGTTTTTTTATAGTTATTTACAATTATTCATAATTATTTACAGTTATTTACATTTTCAAAAATTTTTTGAATTAGTGAATAATTTAATGTTATTAATAATAATTGTTTACAATGATTCATAGTTATTTACAATTATTTACAATTTTTTACAGTTTTTTACAGTTATTCATAAGTATTTACAATTATTTACAATTTTTTATAGTTTTTTAAAATTATTTAGTTATTCTCATTTTCAAAAATTTTCGCATACATATAAAAAAAATTGAATAAAGGCTATAGGCGGGTTACCATAGTGAAATTGCCCCCTCTTAGAATCCTTATGGCTCATGTACCATTTGATGGAGGTTGAAAAAAAACTCCCACACACCAATTTTCAGCCCTCTAACCCTTGCGCATGCGCAGTAAAGTCAGAATAAGTGTTTTTTCGACTTTATTTTATTTTGACGTCCCTTTACATGGAAGACTCTTGCAAAAATATATAAGGGTAGGTTATTGTATGGCAATTAACCAAAAATCTTTGCAGATTACATAACCTTAAATATCAACCTTAAAATTGATATTTAAGATTTAAATCGTTATTTTCACACCCTCGCTATTAAGGTGCCAGATTTGAAATTGATTTTTTAAATATATTTTTACCCCTTATTACGATATTTATATTAGCTAAAAAAAAAAAAATGGTGCGCCACCCTGATTTTCTCAAAAAACCGATATTTTTGCACTTTTTTCGTATTTCCTATAGGTTATGTTACAATCTAAGAATCCAAACAAAGATTTTTAGTGTATTTTATTCCCCTCTTTACGACGGTACTATTAGTTTTAGGGATAAAAGGCATTTGACCCTTATTTTTTGCAAAAAATCAACTTTTTGCACTTTTTCATATTTTTTATAGGTTATGTTATAAGTTAAGAGCTTAAATGACTTTTTTTTGCGTATTTTTTGACCACCAAAAAAAAAAAAAAAGCTACCACTACTACTATTACTACTACTACTACTTCTACTACTACTACTACTACTAATAATAATAATAATAATAATAATAATAATAATAATAATAATAATAATAATAATAATAATAATAAAAATAATAATAATAATGGGCAGTTGAATACCCTTACTTATAATAATTATCGTAGAATCTGAAATCTAGAAAAATCCAAATTAATTTTATAGAAAGATAATTTTTCTGCATTTCGCTATCAAAAATAAATTTTAAAATGAACAATTTGTTACATTAATAATTCTCTTTCCAATAATGTTAATATTATTTCAATACTATCAAATGAGGTTGAATAATAAATTAAATAAGGTTCAGTAATAAATTAAAGATTTACTTCAAAGAAAATTAGTCTCTTTATTTATATAAATATATTATTTTCTATTTGAATTAGGATACACATCTGGATAGTTTTTAAGCATAACAAATGTTCATAATAGGAACTTTTTTTACTCATCATCGTCACTGTCTTCATTAATACATACTTGTATTTTATCATTAAGAAACATTTTAGAAAGAATTTCAGCTGGTCTTATGATTTTTGATAAATATCTTCCATGTGAAAGATAATATACTATTGCGGCAACGTGCGCACAACATCCAACAGTGCGGTTACCATTGGGACAATCGCAACAATATCTGAGGATACTGGAATAACCAATACCATTTGGTTTATATTCAACGAAGCATTTGTATTGTTTTTTATTTACATGTCTTGATTGAACTTCGAATTTAAGAATATTTTTATGTTCTATGGAATATCCTAGTTTCAAATTATTATCTGAATCTAACATTTCTGCTAGGTATGATATGGTCTGTTTAAGTTGATATGATCCTGTAAAAAGAATTTTCAAATCTTTTTCTGTTAATTCAGGAAAATCTGGTAAATCAGTCGAAGTTATGATCTGAAATGGTAATTTACGACGACACCATCTTTTTTCTGTCACTAATTCTGCTAGTGTGTTTTCAATATTCCTTCTCGATTGCATGGTATTAAATATTTCATCTTGAATGTCATGATCAGAATCTAAGCGTTTGCCAAATAAATTATTTAAATAGCAAGCAATTCTGCAATACAATCCAGTATCCTTCACCATTTTATTGTCAAGTTTGTGATCTAATAATCTGAATTTTTTTTTTCAATTCCATGTACTGCTTCAACAGCCCACCTTATTTTTGTTACGAATCGTGTTTCATTTGATTCTTGTGCTGAAAATTGTGATTTTGAACCTTTGAGTTCAGGCATCAGAACAATATAACCCATATCTCCTAATTTCTTTTTAATATCTCGAAAGCCTCTGTCTAGAACAAAAATATCGCCTTTGCGGAGCAATTTCTGTAAAATTACTGGCATCGTTTCAAATATTTTCATTAAAATTGCAGCATCATTCATGTTAGCGAGATAAGGTCCTAACTGGTCAACAACATAGCCATTTGTTGAACATATTGTAAAGGGTTTATTGAGAGAAACTTTTTTTTGACCTGAATAGGATTTTCTCTGATACTCATTATTAGAGCTTTCCTCATGCCGTTTCATCATAATTTTTTCGTCATTTGAGAAGTTTGGTTTTCAATCAAGTCATTTCTGTCTGCATTTTTTAATCCAAAATAATTTGGTAACACGTCTTTTTCAAAAGATGATAAGACTGAATGACAAAAACAAGATACTTGTTCGCTCTTGATATCAAATATTGAAGAAATAACTTGATTAGAGTTCCCTGTACGCATTTTAAATAAAAATACTACGATGGCTTGAATCACTGTTCTTGCACAGGAATCTTTAAGAGAAGTGAGTTGTAATTTAAATTGGATGATCTGTGCCCAAGATAATCCTGTAAACACTTTTAATATTTTTTCTGGCATAACAAACTCGGCTACTTTATTTAATAACCTTTCATCTGTTTTTGCAGATATTGTACTTAGTATTTTTGATAATTCATTAACATCTAATGTACTACTGGTGGAAAAAATCTTCATTTTATTCAATTCATCTTCATAAAATATTTTTTTAATTATATGATCAGAACAGCATCTATTGCCATTTGGAATAAATAAGTTAATTTTACTGAAAACTTGAATTCTTGCTTCAAAAGGCACTAATATCATATTTGTGCGTTTATTGTATCCACAAATAAAACAATACTTATGTGTTGCAATCGTTCTTTGCATTTGTAATTCTATGAATTCTGGTTCTTCTTTTTCATCAACTTTGTACGACGAATCTGTATTTGTCTGAGATGATGAACTGATACTTATTTCAGATAATGATTCCGAAATATTAGATTTTTGAGAGAAAACATTTTCTGCAGTATCATTAGATATTTCAATTTTAGAGCTTGATATTTTTTTTACCAATTGCTTTCTACACGGATCACACATTACATCATTGATGAAAATATCTTCTCTGCCAGATACTACTTTTGCATATTCTAGTTCTGTTTCGCATTGAATTTCTTTTTTTCGACCACTTATTTTTCTTAAATAAATATTGCATATAGAACATTTTTGATCATCATATTTCATTTTTTTGTTAGCATTTCCTTCGCTATTAGATGCCATGTCTACTATTATCCAACAAAAAAATCACTTCTGAAACAATAAAAAATAAACAAATGTTTTTAAAAATCTAAATAATTTTCATATCTATATAAATTTCATTATCCTTTGTTAAAAACTTGTTAATTGTTTTAACAAACTATTTAAAACAGTTATCATGAATAAATATAAAAATTAATAATGTCGCTAAGTACTTCAAAGATCCCAATTTTAACTTGGAGTTTTAGTTTTTAATCACACAAACATTATATAATTTTTTATGATAAAGCTTAACCGCTCAAAGCTTCTCAGAGTAATTATCAATCATTCCACCGAAATCATGCAACACACATAAATAAAGCTATATACAAAAGGTTACAAATAAAATAAAAACAAATTGATAAAATAAAAAGCTTTAACTTTCACATAATCTCAAGATTTAATATCTGAATGTCAAATCTATGTTTCAAGCGTATACTTGCAAATAGAAAAATATTTTTAAAAATATATTGTTCTTCAATTTTTAAATCTAAAAAAGATAGAACAAATCTACACAAAAATCTAAAAAATTATCATATTTATATAAATAAATAATTTCATTATCCTTTGTTATTATTATTATAAAATGTCAATAATATTGTAAAAAACTGCTGTTAAGAATCAAAGAAAATTAGAAAATTACCATTTTGTAAACTACTATCAAAAACTTGTTAATTGTTTTAACAAACTATTTAAAACACTCATCCTGAATAAATATAAAAATTAATAAAGTCGCTAAGTACTTCAAAGATCCCAATTTTAACTTGGAGTTTTAGTTTTTAATCACACAAACATTATATAATTTTTTATGATAAAGCTTAACCGCTCAAAGCTTCTCAGAGTAATTATCAATCATTCCACCGAAATCATGCAACACACATGAATAAAGCTATATACAAAAGGTTACAAATAAAATAAAAACAAATTGATAAAACAAAAAGCTTTAACTTTCACATAATCTCAAGATTTAATATCTGAATGTCAAATCTATGTTTCAAGCGTATACTTGCAAATAGAAAAATATTTTTAAAAATATATTGTTCTTCAATTTTTAAATCTAAAAAAGAGAGAACAAATCTACACAAAAATCTAAAAAATTATCATATTTATATAAATAAATAATTTCATTATCCTTTGTTATTATTATTATAAAATGTAATATAAAATTGTAAAAAGCTACTATTAGAATTACATTAGCAAATTACCACTTTGTAAACTTACTATCAAAAACTTGTCAATTGTTTCAACAAACTATTTAAAGCAATAATATAAGAGACAAGAGCCAAAACAAAACAGGACTCTTCATAGCTTTTGTATTGACATTCTGACTTATAATATATATATATATATATTATATATATATATATATAACCTTATATCCAGGTACGCTGCTAATAAATATTGTAATTTAACACTTTTGGATCAAAATAATATGAAGATACTACAAAAAGTGCACAGAAACTTGTGGCATACAATCTTTGCAGTTACTCACTTTATTATTCATTACATATAAATAAAGAAATTCATATCGAAATATAAGTTTGAATTTATAAACGTAACTCAATTAACGATTGTATCATATCATCTGTCCTGTGGGCACTTACTCTATAGTACACATATATACACACACACATACTCCCTAGTAACGTATGGGTATACACCCAGGGGGGTTGCTCTAGAAAATTGCACAACTCTGTATCACAGAGACAGAAGATATGAAATCAATGTGCTGAACAAAGATAGCATATATCGATATACTAAGTTTATCGCTTCGGAGCAACCCCCCAGTAGTACGCGTGTAAGTACATTCACACTAGTAAACATATATAAGTGCCACGCGCAACTAGCGGTGCGCAGAACTAACGCCGAATCGTGTGCTCTGGTCGCAGTGTACAAAGTCCGTCACTGTGTTCGCAACCTTTAGAAAGATAAGTTTTCTATCTTCTGATTCCAAGGTGACTGTATCGCTTATTGAATAAACCAAGCCTACAAATCTATTTTCTAGTGGTTTTTATTTCTACCTCGACTACCATCTCCGAGCACGAAGAATCCGAAGTTCTATTTCTCATCATGATAGAGACGAAGACAGAACGAGGTTCAAGTATCAATTGTTACTTGAGTTGGGTCTATGAATTCGAGCCATAGATCCAAAATTAGGCTTGAACTCATACACTGAAAAATAAGTGGGAAAGAAGCACTACCATCGGTAACGAAACTATACTCTTTTCGTTTCGTGCGCACAGAGTGCCACTGCGGGAAAACAGTGGTGCCACTGTGGGACGAGAGGAGTACTTCGCATGACGCCAAACGAAATCCCACGTGAGTGGGAATACACATGCACAACAAAAAGAGCTGTTAGCTTCGACAGTGAGGCGTCACATTCCCCACGAGAGAAAGCATTAGCATTCTTACGGTTTCGAGGAGCAGAAGTACTTCGAGGGACTCGTGGACTACCACTTATTTTTCAGTCTAGTCATGTCTTGAGTATTAAGTATCACTTAAAATTAAAGTATTGTTACTTGAGTATCAGCTGTTACTTCAATTAAGTGTTAAATTGAGTGTTGTTTGAAGTAACAGTTGATGCTCAAGTAACGATACTTAAGTTTTAAGTCATACTTAATACTCAAGTTACGACTATGAATTTGAGCCTTACAGTCGATGTGTGTGCTCAAACTCAAACCTCATTCTGTTTTTGTTTCTCTCACAATGAAACCTCATTCTGTCTTTGTCTGCTTGAGTTTGAGCATCGACTATAAATTCAGGCCAGTTTTCAATGAGATCACTTAGATAAACTATGACTCGCATTTAGAAATGTAACTTGAGTATCGGTTGTTACTTCAACCTTATTCTGTCTTTTTCTCTCTTATGATAAGAAAAAAAGACATTTAAATACGTTTATTGATTCGAACCTATGTATATAAGATTAACCTAAATATATATATATATATATATATATATATATATATATATATATATGAAATCATCGAAAAAATGAAAAACAGAAAGTAAAATATAATTCTAACCCCTCAGAATATACTGCAACCTGATCATAACGTCAAACAATTGTAAAAATCAGATTGTTCGACAACATTTGAACGTATTATATTAAAAACCTTGATTAAACTGATACCACCATGACAAGCAGAAACATTACACATAAAATTGTTATTTCAGCTCTCAACTTTTAGCACGAACTATAAAAAAATCGAGAAAATATCGGTTTTTCTCGATAATCAGGGTTGCAAACTACTTTTTCTTGAAAGTAATAGCACGATTATAACGAGCAAAAAACGAATACGCAAAAAAAAGACATTCAAGCTCTTAACTTATAACATAACCTATAAAAAATATGAAAAAGTGCAAAAAAGTTGATTTTTTGCAAAAAATGAGGGTTAAATGCCTTTTATCCTTAAAACTAATAGTACCGTCGTAAAGAGGGGAATAAAATACACCAAAAATCTTTGTTTGGATTCTTAGATTGTAACATAACCTATAGGAAATACGAAAAAAGTGCAAAAATATCGGTTTTTTGAGAAAATTAGGGTGGCGCACCATTTGTTTTTTTTTAGCTAATATAAATATCGTTAATAAGGGGTAAAAATATACTTAAAAAATCAATTTCAAATCTGGCACGTTAATAGCGAGGGTGTGAAAATAACGATTTAAATCTTAAATATCAATTTTAAGGTTGATACTTAAGGTTATGTAATCTGCAAAAATTTTTGGTTAATTGCCATACAATAACCTACCCTTATGTATTTTTGCAAGAGTCTTCCATGTAAAGGGACGTCAAAATAAAATAAAGTCGAAAAAACACTTATTCTGACTTTACTGCGCATGCGCAAGGGTTAGGGGGCTGAAAATTGGTGTGTGGCAGTTTTTTTCCAACCTCCATCAAATAGTACATGAGCCATGAGGATTCCAAGAGGGGGCAATTTCACTATGGTAACGAAACCCGCCTATAGCCTTTGTGAAAATATTCGAAAATGTAAATAACTGCAAACAACTGTAAATAAATGTAAAATAAAGTGAATAAATTTAAATAACTGTAAATAAATATAAATACCAGTAAATAACAGTAAATAATTGTAAATACTGTTATTTATTATGTCTCGATTCTCAAATTTTAACACTTATTTATAGTTATTTACATTTATTTACAGTTATTAATAGTTATTTACAATTATTTCCAGAAATTTTTTTTCATATGGGTATGTACAAAGTTTTATCATACAATAATAGAATCATTCATAAATTTGTAAGTTTGTTAGAAGTACATTCAGTAATTTGTATACTACTATTCTCATTTTTATATTGTACCAAAGTAACTATTGGTTGATGGTAACTAAATTATGGTACAAATGTTTTCAATTCTATTCTTATAGAATCACAATTTACACGATTCATTAACAATCGACAAAAAGCGGGATAAACGAAATGCGGATATTCAAGAGAGAGGGATAGGAAGCGATGACTGATATAAGTGAGAGAGAGAGACAGAAGACCACGCACACTGAGTTAGGGGGCGGTGGGAATGGGAGGCAGTGTGCACATACTGGCACGATATGTATACACGCGCGCCGCAACTGCCACTCTGTATACCTATATATATCGTCTAACGCTTTTAAAATCTGACCCTTAGCACGGATAGAGTGGCCGCGCGGCGAGCGCCCAGAACGTCCGTATAAAAGCTTCGCTTCAATAATTATTTGTGTTCCCTTTGATTGTTTGCCTTCTGCAGAATTAGGTTTAACATTACAATCTGTTATATTTAACGGTAGTTTAAATGTTGTATGCACTGTTTTTCCATCGACTAATGAATTTGCTGCTACACCTGTCCAAGCTACACATAAATAATGTATAGGTTGATATTTAAAGTAAGCTATAAAACGTTAAGTGAATAACTTTTTCTACTTTCACCTGGTCCATCTATAAAAATATATTTTTCTTTACTAGGCTAGTCAAAATAAGGTTTTGTTCTGCCAAAATTAGTAACTGGCAACGACCTATGCGATCATTTAAAAGATAGTCCGTAGATGTTTACTTATATGTTTTGGACTAGCAACTATCATTTATTAATTAGTTATTAACAAATTAGTGAAAAAAACGCGTTTTTTTTTGTTTTTTGCTAATAAAATGAAAACTATTTGACGAATTATTATGATGACAATGGGAAAGTTGTAGAGAGTAAAATTATCAACAAAACAAGAGGTCAAACGATCCGATCGGCTTATTAGAACCAAAGAAAATTCGGAAAAACCGGAAATTTTTTTATTTTTTTTTTAAATTCATAACTCTGGTGTTTATTAGTATTAAGAGCTGGAATTCGACACATTAGTAGATAATTATATCTACTTTTAAGGTGCCAAAGGCAGAAACTATCGGATAATTAGTTTCTGTGCAATTGCAATTTTTTTTTTTCAGTATTCCTTCCTTCTTTATATTACCGATTGAGAACGTCGTACATAGATTTTTAAAAGGGTTTTGAAAACTAGAAACAACATACTATTAAACGTATATTCTAAGTTTTCATTAAAATTGTGTAAAAAGAGTGTAATATACACTCGAACATCGATGCAAACGATCGAGCGCGCGGTACACAGCAAAAAGTGGAGATGGAGGAGAAACTGCAAAATACCTTTAGATTTCATTATTCGTGAAATTTGAATAGGAAATCAGATTCGTCGGTTGAAAATACCCTCTTTAATAAATAAAAAACTCTAATATAAGTGCATTAACGCCAAAAACAAGCCAGTTAAGAAATTGAACGTTTCACGCCGCGCGCTGGTATATCTATATATATCGTTTCTCCTCCATCCCCACTTGTTGCTGTGTACCGCGCGCTCGACAGTTTGCGTCGATGTTCGAGTGCATATTACACCCTTTTTACACAATTTTAACAAATCTTTGAATATACGTTTAATAGTATATTTTTTCTAGTTTTCAAAACCCTTTTAAAAATGTATGTACGACGTTCTCAATCGGTAATATAAAGAAGAGAGGAATACCGAAAAAAATTGCAATTGCACAGAAACTAATTATCCAATAGTATCTGCCTTTGGCATGTTAAAAGTAGATATAATTATCTACTTCTGTGTCGAATTCCAGCTCTTAATATTAATAAACAACAGAGTTATAAATTTAAAAAAAAAATGAAAAATTTTCCGATTATTCAGAATTTTCTTCGGTTCTAATAAGCCGGTCGGGTTGTTTGACCTCTCGTTTTGTTGATAATTCAATTCTCTACAACTTTCCCATTGACACCATAATAATTCGTCAAATAGTTTTCGTTTTACTAACAAAAAACAGAAAAAAACGCGTTTTTATGCACTAATTTTTTAACAACTAATTAATGAATCATAGTTGCTAGTCCAAAACATATAAGTAAACATCTACGGACTATCTTTTAAATGATCGCATAGGTCGTTGCCAGTTACTAATTTTGGCAAAATGAGATTTTTTTTCGGTCTATTGACTGGCCTATACTTTGTTTGTTTAAATTTTTTATAGTAGAGTCGAATATTTGCCTCTGTTTTATATTTAAAAAATACATTTTCATTACTAATCTATTAAGAATATTATTATTATGATTTGAAATTGTTTCATCATTATCTTCTTCTATAAATGTGCTTATGTTAGGTAAATTGAAATCGTTTTAAAGAAAATCCATTAACTTGTAAATTATTTTTAATAACACCCTGGTAGAATTTTAAAATAGTTTGCAGCTAGATATTAGCTAATATTAAACAAAATAACTTAATATTAGCTAATCTCTTAGCCAGAAACCTCGCCAATATTCTCGCCCTCTTAGCTATCTTCCATCTAGAAATTAACTAATAACATATATTTATATATATTAAATAAAAATTGTAGAAAATGAAATATAGCGAGAGCGGAAAATATGCGGGCAGCGATAGTCCGATTTTCTCCCGAGGAGAATATACGACTTTTTTCATACCGGGCAGCAAATTCACTATGAAAAACAAATAATAAATCGTTTAATTAATAATAATTTAAAAAGTGGTACTAGTTCGCTCTCGTGTAGGACCCCGTGCATCTTTTTTTTAGATTGTGTACGTGCGCGAGTGACACTTTTTTCTGCTATGTATATGACACTAGATTCTTGTGATGATAATTCATAAATAAAAAAATCTACGCACTGTTCTTTTATACACACAACACAAAATATTCCCTTCCAAGGTCGTGCAATATGGTCACATTCCCCCAAGGGAGCAGGCCATTGTAATCGACTCTATTGAAGGTCACACAGTCCAGGAATACACGTATGCACTTGCAAAAGTAATTAATCTATTTAACATAATTTCTGTTTCTCGCATTTTACACGGAAGAGTTTGCTTTTACCTAAATAGCCAAGAACTTGTTGACAATTTCGTCGTGAAAGAAACCAACGTACATATAGGCGACAAAATTCTTAGAATTCGGCCTTTGATTTCTAAAGATATTAGAGTTATTATATCGAACGTACAGTCATGTATTCCAAATACCGTTATAGAAGATGAATTGAAGACGCTGGGTGTCACCCTCTCCTCTCTTATTACTCACGTTAGAGCTGGATTCAACGATCCAGGCTTCGCACATATACAAAGCTTTCGCAGACAAGTATATATTAAGCCCGAAGAAATAGCGAAGATTGCAAACAGACTGCTGATTAAACATGACAACATACAGTACTGGATTTACTTGTCAAGCGAAAAACTGACATGCTTTATATGCAAACAAGAAGTCTATTTGGCCAAGCACTGCATGAATGCGGAACAGCCATCGCAAATAATTCCTTCTGTAGATATGGAGGTCAGCATCTCCCCTATCACAGAAACACAAAATACAGTAGAAACCGAAACATTATCACAGGGTGATAATCATTCGCTCGATGCAGAATTTCCGAGCCTTCCTGCTACTACAGGTTTTAAAAGACCTGCGCCTAGCACCTTATCAACTGCATCATCTCAAGACCACAATAAATCCGACACACCAGAAATCACCGAACCCGTTGTTAAAAATTTAAAAAAAAAAAAGCTAAGCAAGAGCACACTAAAACACCAGATGAAATTGACTCCTTCATGCAACCTGCCAAAGAATTGTGGAACTCAAGTGAAATACAAGGCTGCTTACCTTATGCTAGACTTGTCGATTTTATTGCTTCAACTTACGGCCAATCTAATGTTTCTGAAATAGCTCTTAGATATACAAGCGATCTTTCAGCCTTACATAAAATCCTAACAGAAGTTTACGGCCATGTCAATGAGCGCAGTCTCAAAACTAAAATAACCAATATTAAAAAACGCTTAGCTGCCAAAAATCTACACAACAAGGAGGATAAAATTAGTGATTATTCCAGTTCACACGAAGACTTCAATCTTTAAAATGCAGCGCAATATAGATCAAGACAATACAAAAATTTTAAGTTCATTAAACATTCTATTCTGGAATGCTCGTAGCATTAACAAACGCAAACATGAACTACACTTATTGCTCGAAGACATTGATATTTTTATATGCGTTGAATCATGGTTGAAGGACAACGACGCTAACAACGAACTTATTCTTGCTTCAGGTTTCGTCCAACTAAAGAAAAATAGGACCTACGCTCGAGGGGGAGGTATTTTAATTTTAGTACGTAAAAATCTTGCTTTTTTTCGAAATATAAGAGATTAATGCCTCATGAAAGTGTTGAACTCTGTGCTATTCGTATTACTAATGTTACGCCAAATCTAGATATTCTTACTGCTTACCGAGCTCTAGGTCTCTCATTATTCAAAGACCAATGGGATATCATTATTAAAAATATAGACAAAACACGTTCATGTCTTCCTGTAGGAGACTTTAACGCTCATAACACACTATGGAATTGCACTGAAACAGACTCAAACGGCACGAGACTTTTTAATAGTACGGACAACCATGATCTCTTTTTACACAATACTAACACTATAACTAGATCTGATTTCCTTAAAAATACACTTTCCAATATTGACTTAATATTCTCAACGGTTAATATAGCACATTTAATTAATGTACATACCTTAGAAGAAACCTGGGGCTCAGATCATTATCCGATTCATTGTTCTATTAATGTCGAGAAATTTATATACACTAAAAAATCATTTAAAATTAAAAGTAAAAAAACAAATTGGACAGTGTTTGCACAAGAACTAGATAAACAATATCCTACTTTCTTAACGGTCGAATATGACAATGCACCTTCTACAGTCAAGTATGAAATTTTTGTACAAGCAATAACATCCGCTTTAGAATTAAGTACTCCTAAAAAAATAGTAACCGCAACCTAAACAATCGCAGCAATCCAGTTCCTTAGTGGGACTCTGATTGTGATTGTGTTAAACGTTTGAGGAAAGCAGCCTTCAAGAAATTTAAATACTCACATAAACAAGCGGATTTTATTGCTTATAAAAAAGCGGCGGCAATAACTACTAGAACTTTCGCCAAAAAGAAGAGCCTCAGTTCCAAAAAATTTGCAGAGACAATTAATCACTCTATTAGCACTTCCTATGTTTGGAGAAAATGTAAAGTTTTCAAAAATAAATGGACTAGAACTACCTCAAATAATGTAAAAGAAAATCTTCAAAGTAGTGGTGAAATAGATAAAGCAATGTTGAAAATTTGTCCTCCCTGGGTTAATACTGACGCTGATTGGCTACCACTCAGTGTAGAAAACTCTTTTTTTAGTGACCCATTTAATTTTGCAGAATTTAATATAGTTTTGTACTCGGTTAACGTACATTCTTCGTCAGGAATGGATGGCATTGATTATCAAGTTATTAAAAACCTCCCGATTAAATTTCATTTATTTTTACTAGATATTTACAATGATATGTACAGACATAGCGTGTTTCCAGACTCTTGGTCAAAGTCATTCATTCATTTTATCAATAAGCCAGACAACAAGGGAGTTAGACCAATCAGCCTTATATCTAACCTCTGTAAATTTTTTGAATCCTTAATAAAAAACCGTCTTCAATTTTGGTATGAAAAAAATGAAATATTACCTAAAAATCAATCAGGTTTTAGAAAAGGTTGCGCTTGCTCTGATAATTTACTGAATCTATTGCTTACTGCTGACGAAGCATTATCTAAAAAGAAAGACTGTTTAGTCGCTTTTCTGGATGTTTGCGGTGCATTCGATAACGTCCTTTGTAACATACTTTTGGAAAAACTGTCGGCGATCGGGTGCCCCGAGAGCGTTATTAAGTTCATAAAATTTCTTACTTTCGAGATAGAAATATACTCAGATCATTTGGGAGAATCTTACAGAATCACGTGTAAAGGCATTCCACAAGGAGGGGTTCTTAGCCCCCTGTTATACTTAATTTATGTTAAAGATATTCTCTTAAATGTTCCCAAGAGTGTAACAGTTTCTCAGTTCGCCGATGACATAGCGTTCTACTCTATGCAATCTCCTGTAACCAGCTGTCAAAACCTAATAACCAAAACAATTGTTATTATTAAAAGAAACCTCCTAAACTTAGGATTAGAGTTAGCACCGCAAAAAACTGTCTTCGTACATTTTAATAAAAAAAATATCAAACCAGGTTCCCTAGAACTTAAAATCAACGACTGTACTATCAAATCCAGCCCTACTGCTCGCTTTTTAGGCATAATTTTCAATTATAAGCTAACATTCACGCCGCATGTTGAATACATCAAACAAAGATGCTCTAAAGCGGCAAATATAATAAAATATCTCTGTGGTACGCACTGGGGAGCACACCCGGAAACGCTGTTGATTTTGTACAATAGCTTCGTTCGTTCCTTGATAGATTACAATAGCTTTATTTACTATCAAAAAACTAAGACAAACATAGAATCTCTAGAAAAAATACAATTCTCAATACTAAGAAAGGCCCTCGGCTACCGTAATTCTACTCCAACCAACATCATATTGGCAAAATCTAAAATTGAGTATATCGAGAAGAGAACGAAGTTTTTAGGCAAATGCTTTATAAGTAAAGTCCTGTTCAACAAAAACAATACTGTATATAACACAACTCACAAGTTTCATAACTTCCGAAAAAAAACCTTAAAAAATAAACATCTTAATAGCCAGGCGAGGCTGATTGCATACTGTATAGATGAGGTCATGGGAACTACGCACAATAGTTCGGTACAACCATGCCCTCAGCTAGACTCCTCTTTAAAAGTTATTAATTTATATAGTTATGACTACGAGACCGCTACTACCATTATCAGTTGTAATACCGAACTCGCTACAGAAACGTTCAAATTCAAGATTACGTTCAAAAACGGATCCAAATGAACTCATTAAAGCTTACATCAAGGATGCTGTGGCGCTGTATACAGATGGCAGTAAATTTCCTGACGGTCATGTAGGTTCAGCATGTTTATGCCCATCTTTTGATATTCAAATAACAAGAACCTTAGATAAAAGAGCCTCTATATACACCGCTGAATGCATTGCCTTGCTTGACGCTATAAACACCATGAACAAGCTCATAGACATTACAGATAAAAACTTTATTATTTTTTCTGATTCTCTCAGTGCTCTACAAAGCCTTTCTTCCAGTAAGTTTACTGTTAAATCTAATCCTTATATTCTAAATATTAAAAAAGCTTATAACTCTACTAGAAAAACTAGCCCTAAACTTACAATTGAATTCATTTGGATCCCAGCCCATATGGACATACATTTTAATGAAACCGTAGACACAATAGCCAAGAAAGCAGCTGGAGAGTCGATAGCTGAAAGCTTAAAAATCCCAGTTAAGGATCTATTTTCTATCTACAAAAAACAATCAATCGAAGCCACTCTACACAAACTAAAATACATCGGAGGCTATAAAGGGAAAGAATATTTCTAACAATTTCTCAGTTCTTCACCCAAATGCTGGTTTAATAACAAGGGTCTATCACGTGAAATAATAGTTTTTATAAATCGTTGTCGTGCTAATCATTATAACCTATCTGCTTCCTTGGCTAAAGTCAGTATCGTTGAAGAAGCCAATTGCTCTTGCGGCTATGATTTCCAGGACTTAAACCATATTATATGACAATGTCCTTTATATGATTTACAGCGAACTGATCTAATAAAGAATGTTCTAAAAAATAGTATAACGCTTCCGCTTGATATCTCTATGTTTCTATGTACACCAAATATACAAGTACTAACTTACATATTTAAATTTCTTAAAAACTGTAAATTACAAATTTAGATTAAATGTGAATCACAATTTATTGACAAAACAACTCTGTATTCTATCAACATACTGTATTAAATCATGTACACAATTTTGTATATAATAAAGTAAAGCTGTATAACTCTCAGTGAGAGTTGGGTAAGCTTAAGGCGACTACGGAAGTTCGGTTCGATTTCATTTTGTAGTTTACAAATTACTCTTTCAGTTTCTAAAATTTTTTGAATTTTTGAATTTTCCACCATTTATTATAATCCGTAGAATGGTGGAAAATTAAAAAATCTGAAAAATTTTACATACTGAAAGAGTAATTTGTAAACTCAAAAATAAAACCTAACCTAAAATCCGAAGTCACCTTAATGAACAAAAAAAAACAATATGTTCCCGTGATTATAATTCATATAAATAAAATAAGCAATAATTAAATAAGTGTTAAACACAAGAATAAAATCCAATCTCAACCGGAATGTGTTTACAACGAATTAAAGTCGTTTTGACTATTTCTCTCTTTTTACTTCTCAAAGACTACATAAGAAAAAGAGAGAGAGGGAGAGATACAAGTTTTATTATATTAAAGAATTGCTCGCTTTTACTATCTCTTTCTTTCTTAACGGTTATATAGAAAAAGGAGAGAGACAGCATAATAGTTACTATAATTGTTCACGCGCATGCGCAAAGCTTCAAAATATATTACCATAACATTTTACTTTTAGTTAACGAGTTGTCAGCTATAAGTTAACGATGAACTACTTATTTTCTTAGTTAATGAATCTAGCTAACTGTTAATAAGCTAACCAGCCGAGCTGGTTAATTTTCTACCAGGGCATTCAATGCAAAATTTTCACCTATATTTTTTTCGTGTTTAGGATGGTAAAACTTATCTTTATATTTTTCATATAAATCTCGTGCATTTATAGGATTATGAGAAACGCAAATAAAAGCAAATAATTCACATAGAGCATAAGGGAATTCTGTTGAAGATGCTTCTTTCAAACATCTATCCCATTCTTCATCTTCAATAATTAATTGTTTTGCCTTAGCTGCCTCGTAAAACGAATTGTACATCACATCATCAACAGTACGCAAAATTTCAAAAGATGTGGCCCCTTTAACATATAATAGTAATAACCTAATAGAATAACGTTCTCTATCTTTCGGACTTACCAAGTACATTCTACTAAGTATTGGTTTTCTTTTTTTTCCTTCATTCCACTTCTCTGCTCTATAGGCTTTCTCTGCTTTATATGCTTAATTTTTTCAGGAGAAGTACCACCTTTGCTCTCAGAAAATATCTCATTCAAGCATTTGCCCTTTCCTCTTATAGACTACTGTTGTCTTGTTTATGGCAACCTTTCTGCTGAGCTTGATCTAAGATTTCAGAGAGTCATTAATGCTGGTATTCGTTACATCTATGGTGCTGGTATGCGTGAGCACCTTTCTGCTTATCGTTTCTCGCTTGGCTGGTTGTCTGCAGCGGGTAGAAGGAACTATTTTACAACTTCTTTCTTATATAAAATGTTCTCAACGCATATACCGTCTTATTTATATTCTAGATTTATATGAAACCAGCCCGTGAGGGCACTGAGGGGTGATCTGAGGCCTCTGACCATTCCTTTTGCATCTACAGAGTATTATCAGAGATCATTCCTGGTCACATCATCGCGATCATTATCTGGTTTTAAAAAATTTGTATCTGAAATGTCATTGTCAATTTCCATTAAAATTGTTTCATGATTCGAATTCTTTTGTTTACGATACATTTCCATGATCTTTTTTTGTTCTGCCAATAAATTTTTTTCTTATAGTTCAAGCTTGGCGGAATCTAAATTTAATGGTATTTCATTTAGACGTTGCTCATGACAAAAACTCCTCCTTATCATGTCCGGTGGATTATCGTAATTAATTTGCATTATTATAATTTTGTAAAACTGGAAACATTCTTATTTGTTGCGTTTCAAAAGTTCTTGATAAATGTAATCGCATTTGAGAAACATCATATCTCAAACAACATGGACATAAATTATAAAGTATTGCAACAGCAAAAGCAATTTCAAAAACGCCACAATCATAATTATTTGTTTGTAATTGTACTGTTTTGAATACTATGCTCAATTCTGATTTGTTTGGAAACAATCTGTTTATTATCTGTTATTTACGGATATTTTCAGTATCTATATTTAAAAAATGTATAGATGATAATAAACAATCATTATTTATCTCCAGCCTAACGCTTTTTTATTGTTATTTACAGTTTTCAATATTTTCTTATGATCATTTATTTATTTAAAGTATTATTCTACTTTTGCAGAATAATTTTCATACAAGGTGATAACATATTTTACTATAAAATAATATATATATATACATATATATATATATATATATATATATATATATGGGACATTTCACGTCAACTCACCTAACAAAAAAATAGAATCCGTCGAAAATCTGTGAAAATATTCTATTTGATACCCAAAATATACAAAAAAAATTTTTGAGGTCCAGGTTAAAGGGATCAGGATTTAAACGTGATGGAATTTTTCGAATTTTCCAAATTTTTTGTTAAATAAATATTTTAATGAATTTTTTCCTCAAAAACTATCAATTTTTCGTTAAAACTTAATAGAATACTTTTTCTTGGAAATTAGATGTAGAATTCACCTGAATTTTTGCAAATTATAATATACTGATTTTTATGCTTACTTAATCGATTTAAACATACTATTTAGTATATCTAAAAATCGAGCAGTTCAAATTGGCTTTTTAAAGTCTTATTTTTTTTGTTTTTTTATGAGGAAAAAATATACGAAGCCTCCAGTTGGGCAGCCTTCTCAAAGCTACTTAATTGTGCAAAAATGTCTGTAAAAATCGTTATTTTGGATCAATGATGAGATTCGTGATTGTTTTTCTGAAAAAGTATTGATTTTTGGGACAAATGTATGAAAATGTTTTTTATTGGAAATCATGTGTAGAATATGAACATATTTTTACAAATTGTAATTTAAGACATTATGAACCATATATACTAAAAATTTAACAAAAAATAAATTTTTAAATTTCAAAATTTCATTTATAATTTGTGATATTTTGCAAATAATGGTTTAAAAAAATTTACATACATTTAACATATAATTTCCAATAAAAAACATTTTCATACATTTGTCCCAAAAATCAATTCTTTTTCAGAAAAAAAATCACGAATCTCATCATTGATCCAAAATAACGATTTATTCAGACTTTTTTGCACAATTAAGTTACTTTGAGAAGGCTGCCCAACTGGAGGCTTCGTATATTTTTTCCTCATAAAAAAACAAAAAAAGTAAGACTTTAAAAAGCCAATTTAACCTGCTCGATTTTTAGATATACTAAATAGTATGTTTAAATCGATCAAGTAAGCATAAAAATCAGTATATTATAATTTGCAAAAATTCAGGTGAATTCTACATCTAATTTCCAAGAAAAAGTATTCTATTAAGTTTTAACGAAAAATTGATAGTTTTCGAGGAAAAAATTCATTAAAATATTTATTTAGCAAAAAATTTGGAAAATTCGAAAAATTCCATCACGTTTAAATCCTGACCCCTTTGACCTGGACCTCTAAAATTTTTTTTGCATATTTTGGGTATCAAATAGAACATTTTCACAGATTTTCGACGGATTCTATTTTTTTGTTAGGTGAGTTGACGTGAAACGTCCCATATATATGTTGCATATCACAAAAAAATTTCAACATCAAAACTAATTCTCTAATGTATAGAATCAAAAATTAAATCAATAGGATTTTGAAATTTTGATATGGGAATACTTTTTATAAATAACTTTTCAATACCTTTGAATAATGTTAAATTGTTTAAATAACCTGTGGAATTGAATGCTAATTAATTTTAATTATAACATGAGGTTAATTATTTAAGTTGAAAATGTATTTGATAAAATAATATAACTATTCATAAGTTATTACTTGATGATGATTTCTTTAACTTATTCATTGTTTAAAATAATATTAAATATATGATTATCATTTTAATAGTTTTTATAAAATATTATGTAAATTTTATAAGTTTAAATTATTTAAGGAGATGTAAAATGGACACTACACTTGCACCCATAAGTATTGACTATATTTCCATTGTATTTCAAAATTTTGAATAAAGAGATACATTAACATATAGTATGTATCACGAAGATTATTCAGTCAAATTTTTAAATAAATTTATTCATTGGTTATTGAGAAGTTTGGGTTCCAATATTATTTATTAAAATTTTTCTATTTGAGATCAGAAATCTAAATATCTTGAAAACTAATGATTGGATTAATTTGAAAATTTAAATAAATAATCATTATGGTACATACTACAAGTTAATACATTGCTTTTATGGAAATTCAGCAATAGAATGGAAAGACAATTAAACATGACAGTTCAATGGAAAGACAGTTGTATTCAGTGCCCGTTTTATATCTCCTTATAGTAAAATATAATTAAACTTTGATAACAAATTCAATATAATGAAATAATTGTACTTCCAATTATCATATTTAATACAAATTTTAGAGTGATATTACAAAATATTATTTTTTTTTCCGCATTTATAATAAGTTTTTTGCAAATAATAAGTAAATTTTCTTCTGAAATGTTTACTTTTTTAGGAGAAATTTTACTTCTATCTAGACAGTTCATAAATATAAATTCATAATTATAGACATAATCAGAAAAAGTTATTCATATTTCACATATTTTCCTATCTTTATAATTGACTATTAAGAAAAATTGAATATTAAATAAATAATTTTTTAAGATGTTATTTTATAAAATTTATGTTAAAACGATATTAATAAAAATATTTTTATATCATGTAATGATAATTTTTCAAATGAGGTAATTGGATGTATTTTAAAAATTAATATCTATTTCTTAGTAAAAATATTATTGCTTTAATGAAATGAATTTCAATATATTTAATTGTTAACAATTTGTATATAAATGACAATTCATTTAAATACAAACACATGTACAAATAAGAATGTAATTAATGTTAAATGTATGTTATTTATAAAAATTTGTTAACAAGTAACTTTTTAAATAATATATTTTCATGAAAACTAACTTAAATACTTCATTCTCTGAATGATAACTAAATGAAATTTTAATTTAATAAATTAAGTTATACAATTATAAATATATAATATTTATATAACTGTTCATCAAATAAATTATTATTTTATATATATATATATATATATATATATATATATATATATATATACTAGGGGGGGTACCCCCTGCTCGCTCCGCTCACCAACCCCCATTATGGGTATATCATATCAATATAAGATGTAACATTTATGCATTTTTTTGTATAAAAATTTTTTTATTATAATATATTTTTATATTATAAATAATATTATATAATTGTACATTTTTTTAAAAATTTTTATTATTAACATAGAAACATGAAAAAAATACATCAAATCCGAGGGTTAATTTCTGATATAACAATATAATATAGGAAGATATATATTAAGCACGTTTCACGTAAAAATTAATTTCATAATTCAAATTCATGATCGTATATTAAGGTCTGGAAATTATAATTGTTACTCAGTTCCTAGTTTGTAGTTTATTTATATCAAATATTGTACTATCTTTGTTTTTCTTACAGTAGAGTAAGAAATAGTTACTTGATGGATTAACTTATACGCTTTTTTACTTTAAGCACATGTGTACATATTAGTTATATATGTCCTTTGGCCGTATTCAGGTGGAATATGAATCGAGGACAATGCTTGTCGCTTGAGCTGAAATTGCCGAGGGCGCGCGAAGCGCGCCCGAGGTAGATTTCTGCTCAAGCGGCAAACATTGTTCGAGATTCAGATTCCACCTGAATAAACGGCCAAAGGACATAGATGATTTTATGTCCGAAGTAGGCCGTATGAGGAACTATAACTTATTAGTTGAAAATATTAATGTTTTTCCCAATAATTTGGAAATTAAATTTTAATTCTATTGATTTTTTCTTTTGTTTCTTAGATTGACATTTTGTAATGAGTATAGCTGCTGTCGAAGCGCGAGTCATTTTTTTTCACTAACCTACGTTCAATATGATTGCTCTTTGACATATTGAACAAAACATAATAGGATCGGCGATGTCATATTGATTTCTCCTGAGACATATTGAGTCTCAATATGTCTCAGGAGGACATATAAAGCTTGTAAAGAGTCGAGGAGCGTGTCTGAGACATATGCGATGCCAATACAAATTTAGCATGCTCTTTACATACTGACACGAATACGGCCTACGAGGACATAAATTTCTATATTATGTTTAATCGAATTATTTTTAATTTTATTCAGTACTCAAAATTAACCTCAATTAATTAATTCTTACCCACACAGAGTGCAACTTACAATGCAAGGTCACAATAAAATATTGCTGCAAAGTCTTACTGTAACCTTGCAGCAATATTTCGAATATAAAAAACACTGAAACCTCGATGTAACCTTGCAGCCATCTCACATTAAAACCAGGGTTGTAAACTGACCGATATTTCGTTCATTGGAGCACTATAAAAATGGTTCGGTCAAGAGCTGAGCGCTTTTAAGTCTACGTTTAAACGGTCTGTTCAAGAGCGGTGCGCTTTTAAATCTACGTTTAAACGGTCTGTTCAAGAGCGGTGCGCTTTTAAATCTACGTTTAAACGGTCTGTTCAAGAGCGGTGCGCTTTTAAATCTACGTTTAAACGGTCTGTTCAAGAGCGGTGCGCTTTTAAATCTACGTTTAAACGGTCTGTTCAAGAACGGAGCGCTTTTACATTTACGTATAAACGGTCCACTCAAGAGCGGAGCGCTTTTAAGTCTACGTTTAAACGGTCTGTTCAAGAGCGGAGCGCTTTTAAGTCTACGTTTAAACGGTCTGTTCAAGAGCGGAGCGCTTTTACACCTACGTATAAACGGTCCACTCAAGAGCGGAGCGCTTTCACGTCTACGTATAAACGGTCTGCTTAAGAGCGAAGCACTTTTTAGCCTACGTATAAACGGTCCGCTCTAGAGTGGAAAATTTTTTAGTTTACATACATACGGTCCATTCAGTAGCGTTTATTTAATGGTTCATTGAATCAAACATTTTCCGATTATAAAATATTTAAATCAATTATCAGGTATTTTTTCGAAACAAAGAAAATAATTTTATAAACACCTGGAAAGATCTTGCAAAATATATATGTAAATTGAATAAATTTATAATTTTATTAAAGAAAAAAACACTTATATTTACAAAATTATTTACCAATTCGATGTCAATTGTTTACTCAAATCAATATTTTGGATTTGTTCTCAACGAATTAAAAATTATTTTAAACGAATGAACATTTGCGACTAAGACAAAGAAATAATTTGATTAGTATTTATTTGTATTCAGAATATTGAAACAGTAATAATTAATGTAAACATCTACAAAGAATATGAATTTATAAAAATAATATAATTCTGACTTAATAAAATATACATAATATTAAAGTATTAACAAAAATTATTTCATCAACTTTTTTAATGTAAAAAAATGTTAAAAGCAAAAATATTTTGAGATAAAAATAAAATAAATTTTACTAAACAGGATTATAAAAGCGGATCGCAAGCAAAATATGCTTGGTATCTTTGTCACTATAATGTATCATTTACAAGTCATCGTTAATTTTCAACACTTTCTATTGTTATTGAAATTTAAAAGAAAAACAAATACATTGTAGTCTCTTCTACAATCTTAGATTTATAAGCACTTCGAAAGTGTTGAATCTACAAGCTATTGAACTTCTTTTCAAGGATGAAAGTTACGTAAAGTAAGTAGTATTATTTCACAAAACATATTTAATTATAAAATAGTTTATCGAATAATATGTGATAAATTTTATTTATTTTTGCCTTATTATTACTAAATAAATGTCGATTATTTGTAAATTATTTGTAATTTTCGTATATTAGTTAAAATCATTTCTAAAAGACTTACAGTACTTTCTTAACAGTAATTTATAAAATGTAAAATACGAATAATATATATATTAAAAAAATTAATAATTTATTAAGAGCATACCGGATCCGCTGTCCTTGTCTAATTGAGTTTTTTTTGTTATTTATTCAAGTATTAATTGTTATATCTGCAAATTAAGAGTTGAGCGTGAAAGATATTATTACAGATATTTATACATAAGGAAAAAAAGTTCTATTGCATATTCTTCACAACTCTTAATTTGCATACACAACGGTTAAAATTAGATTGAATAACAAAAATTTACTTAGACAAGGACAACGAATCCGGTCTGCTCTTAAGCTTTATAACAGTTTATTACAGCTTATTATTTAATTATAGTTTTGATATTGATTAAGACGCACATTATTAGTTTAAGAAAAATATGAGCAGTAGTGAAGATGAAATCGGAAAGAATGAAAAAAAATTCGACCTGCAACAATTGTACGTGCTTATTATGATTACAATGAAGAAACAAAA
This sequence comes from Anastatus disparis, assembly GCA_017163975.1. Lineage (NCBI taxonomy): Eukaryota > Metazoa > Arthropoda > Insecta > Hymenoptera > Eupelmidae > Anastatus > Anastatus disparis. The sequence goes on along the minus strand of JAFFSR010000401.1, from coordinate 1,205,848 downwards.
AGTTTTAAATGTAAGGCTGCAGGTTGTCAAAAATCATATAAGGTAATTAAACTTTTATAATTAAAAATCTTTTTCAATAGTTCTTTTAAATTTTAGTAATTTTCAATTGACTTCTCTAACCGGAGTTTCTCAATTTGACCTGTTTTTTTTTTTTTTGTCCAGCGATTATGCCGAGACTACTTGACTGATTACCTAGTTTTTCAGTAAAAGATAATTATCCTCGGGTGGTATCATATCATTTTTGTGAAAATCGTTAAAGTATTTAATTAGTATTTGTCAAAAAACTATTGAGAAAAATAAAATCAAAATAGAACTGACTCCGAAAAAAATATACTAAAAAGTGTTAAAATATAAAAAAAAATTTTTTTTCCAAGTAGGCGCCGAATTCCTTATCTGATGTAAACATTATTTTCTATAAAAATTTATGTGAGTCGTTCTACCTGTAAGCCACATATTCAGAATTTAGCGCCACCTTGGAGAATATTTTTTTTAAATTATTCCACTTTGCAGTGTATTTTTTGAAAATTGGTTCTTTTTTGAAAAAAATTTTTTTCAAATTGTATTTTTAACTATACTGCCCTCTTAAAAAAAAGTTCTATCTACATTTTTCGAAATTTTTTATTTTTTCGTAAAAGGGTTCCTAAATTGACCAATTCAACTTAAAATTACGCAGGCTGACTACATGATTTGAGATGGAATCAGTCATTTATAACTGAATTTTAAACTTTAAGCATAAGTAGATGAATTCAAATTTATGGATTCTAATTTTTAATTCATATAGAGCGCACACACTTCAAATTTGGAGCGTCACATTTTATCCAATCATCCTGAAGAGGCCAATCAAATTGTTGCTCAGAGGTTAAAGCTGCCAACAACATATCAACGTAAACGTAATATAGCGGCATGTTAATTTATAATGCAAACAATATATTTATAAAATATCGGTTTAAAAATTACTTATATTTCAAATTTTTTATAATATTTTAATTTCTATAATATATTATTCTAATATATATGAGAAATGATGTATAAAACATACATTCTTATATTGTTCTCTATTAGACATAGCTATCATCTATTTATTAATATATTTATAATATATTTATCAATTATATTAGCAATATTTTGCTAATATGATTTATTACAAATGTTTATTACACTGTATAAGTTATTTATTAAATTGATATTTTTAGCAAACTAAGAATAATATTAACTGGTATTTTTAATTGACTATTATTTGATTTTTTAAGGTGTTACGGCTTCTAATGAAACGAACAATGAAGACGAAAGTGGAGAATCTAAGTCGAAAAAAAAAAATAGTTCATTTCAGGTTTCTTTAAATAAATCGGAGATACTTGATGCTTGCGTAGAAATGGTTACGGAAAATGGTCGCAGCTTAAAATCAGTTGAAGATAGTGGCTTTAGGCGAATTCTAAATCCTATTTTAGAAGGATTGAGTAAAAAGGAAGAAAAGATCGTGATTAACAGGCATAATATTCGTCGGTTAGTTTTTGAAGAAGCTTCGAAAATAAAAAAAAAAATCACCGATGAAGTTAAAGAACGGCTTGTTTGCGTCAAAGTTGATTGCGCAACAAGATTAGACCGATCTATTATGGGTGTAAACATTCAGTATGTGAAAAATCAGAAATTAATTGTACGTAATATCTGCACTAAGGAATTATACTGTTCGCACACCTCTATAAACGTACAGGCTGAAATTTATAACGAACTAAAACAGTTTGGAATTGAGCCGAGAATGGTATATAGTATGACGACTGATAACGCGGCAAATATGTTAAAAACAATCAAGTTGATGAGTGAAGTGGTTAATTCTTCAGAAATTTGTGGGGAAGCACTAGGTGATAACACGAGCGCTTTTAATACCGATACTGATTCTGATAGCGATAGCAACTCCAACAGCGAAAACAGTAGCCATACTAACAGTAATGACTCGTATAACAATGCGGCTGAACGTGATAATGAAAATCAAAATGATATCAATGAAGATGAAGGTCACAAGATATATTTATCTGAAGTTTTTGAAAAATTGCCGAAAGAATTTACAAAAGATGGGGTCTTTGGACAAAGTTGTGTTCCACATTCTTTGCAGCTGGCTATTGAAAATGCTCTTACAAAAGCTGGAGTTGATAAGATATTGGACGCAGCAAGAGCATTAATTAAAAAAATACGCACACCAACTTTTTCACTTGTTTTAAAAACATTAGGAAAAACAAAACCAGTTATTGATAATACAACTCGTTGGCATTCAAAATATGATATGTGTAATAGTCTTTTACCATTTAAAGAAATGCCTCTAGAAATTCTTTCACTCTTGAAAAAAACCAAAACCCATAATTTAACAACGAAACAATGGACTGAATTAGAAATATTTGTAGATACTTTGACACCAGCTAAAATTGCAACAAAACATTTGCAATCAGAACAATTACAAGTTGGACATTTTTTGGAAATCTGGCTAACATGTAAATATGAAATCAAGCGTATTAACGGGAATCTTGCTGAAGAACTTGTAGCTGCCATGGAAGTGCGAGAAGAAAAACTATTTAATAGTCCAGCCATACTTTGTGCGATCTTTATGGATCCTAGATGGAAAGTGATGCTATCAGAGCAGCATCAACAAGCAGCTGTGCGTCATTTAATAAATGTATGGCAAAGATTACAATTATTAAAACCAAAAACAGATATGACGAGCTCTTGTTCATCCTTATCTACAGATTCTAGTCTCACTGAATATAATAGTATGGAAAAAGAAGAAAAAATAAATCCAATAGAAGAAATGTTGCGAGAAAAAGATAGAAAGAGATCGTTCAAAAAGGATGTTATTAGAGACAAGAAAGAAGATGAAATTAAACAACTTCTTCTTAATTTTATAAATGAAGCTCGAATACATACCAAAGAAGATATTTTTATGTATTGGGAAAAAAAAAAGATAAATGATCCTGATTTGTATGAGATAGCACAGACAGTTCTCGCCCTGCCTGTTACGCAAGTGACTGTAGAACGTTTATTTTCACATTTGAAATTTATTTTAACCTTTTAAGGACGGGGATTTTGACGTTGAAATTCGACTTTTTTTTTAAACAATATTTGTGCATAAAATGAAAAAATATATCACGTGGAGTGCCTGATAAAATTGGTGGTCGATATATCGACCAGTCCCGTCCTTAAAAGGTTAAACGATCTTAGAAGTAAGATGTCTGCGACTGTAGTTAATGCTATCTTGTTTGTGAGATGCAATCGAATATTTAACAAGGAAATTAAAACAAAACATAAGATAAGTCAAACATAATAATAATAAATTCTTTATTTTTAAAGTCTTAATAAAAAATTCATTATTTGATTTGATGTTAAAATTAAAACTTCAAACTGAAGAATTATTTCATTATTTTTGTATTGTGAATTTACGAAATATTAAGTTTTCAAATTTTTCACTTTGTTTAAGTAATTACGAGATTGTATCGATCCTGTTATGAAATATATGCTATGTAAATTATATTAATAAATAAAGGCCTGTAACTGTGTTATCTTTAATTTCATAATGTATACAATAAAATTTTCATGTACCCTGATATATATAAGAGATCTAATTAAAATAGCTTATGATCCAAAATTTATCAACAATCACTCGTGATGTCAATCAGTCCTAATAATATTCAAGGTTAGTAAAAAAATCTACACTTCATACACGAATTTTTTAACTTCATGCACGGACTCACGTTAGTATATCAAAAATATAGTACATAACTCGAGTGTAACATTTTTTCATTCGAGCGATACTACTGTTCGGCTTCGACACTCGTTTCCGACGATCGCTCCCCGTGAAAAACACTTTACATCCTTGTTGAATAAACTACTATTTCAATCTTTTACGTCAAATTTAAATAATAAAAATAGTTTTTATTATTTATTAAATAGGTTTGTTTCTCAAATAATAAACATAAACTTATTTTTCCGTTTCTTTAAAACTTTTTTTTTTTAATTTAAATAATTTAATATAACATTTTAAAGAAATTAATAACATCTTAATTTTATTATACTGAATGATATTTACAATGATCAAGTTTCAATTAGTTATACTAAATAGTTCAAAAAATTAAATCACAAAATATAACGTTTTTAAAAAAATTGTTATATTTTAAATTCATAAATAATTATTTTAGAAACATTTATAACTTGAATTATTTGAAATAAATTTTTTTTCTTCAGTTAAAATTTGTTTTAATTTTTTAATTTTTTTAAACAGATTTATCTTTTTAAAATATAACAAAATAATGTTGAGAAAAATACTACAAATATGATTTGTCATAATTTTTACACAGAAAGACGCCACAAACATATGTAAAACAATGAAATTGAAATTAAACAATTTTTTTTAGAAATGGAAAAATCAGTTTTCATATTGCTCAGTCCTGTTTCCAACCTGTCCAATAAAAGCTTCCTATTTAACCTAGCTCTATTTTGGACTAGTCCAATAGGCGTGTCATACTGTTCAGCTCCGTTTTGGACCGCTCCAATAAGTGTGCTGTTCCACTCAGCTCTGTTCTGGACCGCTCCAATAGGCTATCTATTTCGCTCAGCTCCGTTTTGCACCGCTCCAATAAGTGTGATATTCTGCTCAGCTCAGTTCTGGAGCGCTCCAATAGGCTATTTCGCTCAGCTCCGTTTTGCACCGCTCCAATAAGTGCGCTATTCCGCTCAGCTCAGTTCTGGAGCGCTCCAATAGGCTATCTATTTCGCTCAGCTCCGTTTTGCACCGCTCCAATAAGTGCGCTATTCCGCTCAGCTGAGTTCTGGAGCGCTCCAATAGGCTATCTATTTCGCTCAGCTCCGTTTTGGACCGCTCCAATAAGCACGCTATTCCGCTCAGCTTAGTTTTGGAGCGCTCCAATAAAATTACTATTCAGCTCAGCTCCATGAATTGAACAGTAGAGAACGGTATGCTCTAGTTCACAACCCTGATTAAAACCTTTCGAAGACAACCTTGCTGCAACCTCGCAGTAAGGTTTCAAAAAATAATTTCTCGAAAGATTGCTGCAAGATTACAATAAAATATTCCAGTAAGGATTTATTGCAAACTTGCAGCAATACTTCAAATATAAGAAACACTGAAACCTCACTGCAATCTTGCAGCAACCTTGCATTAAAACCTTTTAAAGACAACCTTGCTACAACCTTGCATTAAAACCTTTTAAAGACAACCTTGCTACAACCTTGCAGTAAGGTTCCGAAAAATCATTTCACGAAAGGCTGCTGCATGATTACAAGAAAATATTCTTGTAAGGATTTACTGCAAGCTAGCAGCAATGTTTCAAATATAAGAAACACTGAAACCTCACTGCAACCTTGCATTAAAACCTTCTAAAGACAACCTTGCTACAAGTTGAAAGTTGCATGAGAATTATTTGCATCTGTCAAAAGAAGTACGACTTTTAAAAACCGATTTTCTCAGCAAAGTTTAAATTTCAAAAAATTTTTATAAATTTTGAAAAAATTTTTATTTTTTCATTTTTTATCTATTTTACGTAAACTATTTGATAGATTCGCTCTAAAATTTGTATACAAGTTGTTTGCTACTGTCTTTATAAAACAAGCTTTTTAAAAAATAATTTTTTTAGCGTAGCTCTTTGATCACTTTTTTTATTTTTGGTTTAACGGTTTTACTAAACTCTTTCCTTATGTCTTCACTTCTTCTCTGTCTTTCTATCTTAGATTGATCCTTATTTTTACCTTATTTTTATCCACCCCTGACTCTCTCTTCCTATTTCCTAATCACTCTCTCACACTCATTAATTTTTCTTGGATAGAAATTATGTTTTTTACATCGAAATCACGTTTAAAAAAATAAAATCAAATTACTCTAACTCAATGAGCTCTATGAGAAAGCATTGCGTCAAAGCACTTGGCAGCGTTTTTTTTTGGTACTAAGACTGACATTTCGTGATATTTAAGGAATAAAACGATACATGTTTATCTTCCATATTCCGTTTTAAAATAGTTACTTTTGAGTTTTAAATTAATTATTAGTAATTTAAAATTTATATATATATATATATATATATATATATATATATATATATATATACATATAATTTACATTATAAGTGTTCAAAATTGTTATACAATTCAATGGGTTTTACGTTAATAGGTATTAATTATATTGAAGTTTCTCGCTCCTAACGTCGCTCGGTTGAATTTTCTTTTATTATATTATTATGTATAAATGATTAATTCTAAGTATACACCCATACAGTACGAAACCTTGCTGCAAGGTTGCTGCAAGGTTGCATGCAAGGTTTGAATGGTTGTTGTAAGGTTTTAATAAAAGGTTGCCGCAACATTTTTATGTCCCTCGCATATACCTTGCAGCAATGTTTTATAAAATCTTACAGTGAAGTTTCTACGAAACATTGCGGCGAACTTCCAACGAAAGATTGCTGCAAGGTTTCTATAAAAGGTTCTTGTAAGATTATAATGGAAGGATTCTGCAAGATTTCATTGGAAGCTTACTGCAAAGTTTCTTTGGAAGGTTGCCGCAACCTTTTTATGTCCTTTGCACATACCTTGCAGCAATGTTATATATTTTCGAAAAATGCTTATATTTTTTTTCTGGGCCTGTTAGACAAAAAGGAAAAATAAACAGGGTTTTTTTAAATTTAAATCATATTCTGCGGTTTCTGCCAAATACGCTTCTCTGAAGTAGGGATCTCTCATTAACAACATAGATTGGAATTACTTAAAAATTTTGAAATTTTTATAGAAATTTATTTTGTACCTAATATTTCTTTGAACAATACTTAGTAATAATATCTAGGTAAAAATTATATGACAGTTATTACAGAATATACTAAACAAGTAATAAGTATTTAAGGCGACATCGGATTTTAGGTTAGGTTTTATTTTTGAGTTTACAAATTACTCTTTCAATTTGTAAAATTTTTCAGATTTTTTAATTTTCCACCATTCTACGGATTATAATAAATGGTGGGAAATTAAAAAATTCAAAAAATTTTAGAAACTGAAAGAGTAATTTGTAAACTACAAAATGAAATCGAACCGAACTTCCGTAGTCGCCTTAACCAGCAAAATAAATAAATACAACAGATTTTTTCTTTATTTTTGGCGAATTTCGGTTTTTTTCTTCCAAAACATATATAAACGCGTAAAAAATTTTCTTTTTAGAAAAATAGTAAAAAGACTACAGTAACTAAGAAATATCACCAAGAAAAAGAATTTTTTGAAACCTTACTGCAAGGTTGCAGCAAGGTTATCTTCTAAAGGTTTTAATGCAAGATTGCTGCAAGGTTGCAGCAAGGTTTCAGTGTTTGCGTGCGCGCGCGCGTGTGAGTGTGTATGAATTCAGTACGCCAATCAGATTTCGAAAACTACTGGATGGATTTGCTTTAAATTTTGCATAATAAACATAATTTAATACAAAATTTAATTTTAATATATTTTGATATTCAAACTAAATTAATCAATTAATTAAAACTAGCAAAAAATACCTCGCTCCTAACGTCGCTTGGCTGAATTTTCATATATTATATTATTTTATATAAATTAACCAATTTTAAAATGAAAATGAACTGCCGCAACTTATGAATTTTGATATTGTAGTTTTGTACTAAATTAAATTTTTATATTTCTATAGAAAAGATTAATTAAACTTACAATATGCATAAAAATTGTTTGAATACAAATTATATCATCATGAATTAAGAATTTGTTCTTCTAAATTACATTTGAATCAATGAAAAAATATAATAGGAATTCATTCTTTTTGCTTTCACATAGAGAAAGCATTGTATCGATAAAAAAAATTTTTTTCTATTTTTTTATTAATTTGTACATATTTAGACTCAGGGAGTCAAAAGAAGTGGTTTCCAGAAAATGTCTGTATGTATGTGTGTGTGTGTGTGTGTGTGTGTGTGTGTGTGTGTGTGTGTGTGTGTGTGTGTGTGTGTGTGTGTGTGTGTGTGTGTGTGATGTATTCAGTACGCCAATAAGATCTCGAGAACTACTCGATGGATTAACTTCAAATTTTGCATGCAATTTATTTTTTTGTCTAACTGGGGGGGAAGCTATTGAAAATTGATCTTCTTAGCTCAGTTTTTTTTTAGAGCCATTTTAAGAATTTTAAAAAAATTTTAATTTTTCATTTTTTTGATATTTTACGTAAACTACTCGAAGAATTTTCTTGAAAATTTGTATGAACATTATTTGCGACTGCCAAAAGAAGAAAAACTTTCACCAACTGATTTTCTTAGCGCACTTTTAATTTTAGAGCATTTTGAAAATTTTGAAAAAAAATTTTTATTTTATTTATTTTTTATTTTACGACAATTATTCGATAGATTTGCTTCTAAATTTGTATGCAAGTTATTCGCTATTGTCTAAAGAAAACAAGCTTTGGAACACTTATTTTCTTAGCGTAGTTTTAATTTTAGAGCATTTTGAAAATTTTGAAAAAATTTTTTATTTTTAATTTCTTTTCTATTGCACAAAAATCACTCAATAAACTTGCTCAAAAATTTTCATGCAAATTATTCACTATTATCTGAATAAATCAAGCTTTGGAAAACTTATTTTCTTAGCGCAGTTTTAATTTTAGAGCATTTTGAAAATTTTGGAAAAAATGTTCATATTTCATTTTTTTTCTATTACACAAAAGCCATTCGATAGATTTGCTCAAAAATTTTCATACAAATTATTTGTTATTGCCTAATTAAAGCAAGCTTGGAAAAACTTATTTTCTTAGCGCAGTTTTAATTTTAGAGCATTTTGTAAATTTTGAATAGAATTTCACTTATTTTTTGGTATTTTCCGTCAACTACTCGATGAAGTTGCTTAAAATTATGTATAGAAATTATTTACGATTGCCTAAATAAAATGAACTTTTGAAAACTGGTTTTCTTAGCGTAGTTGTAACGTTAAAGCGTTTTGAAAATTTTAAAACAATGTTTATTTTTCAATTATTTGGTATTTTTTGTAAACTATTCGATGAAAATGTTCCAAAATTTGTATGCAAGTTATTGGTTATAGTGTTAAGAAGACAAGCTTGGAAAAATTAATTTTATAAACGCATTTTTAATTTTAGAGCATCATAAAATCACATTATGCAAATGGCAAAAGTAAGAAAGAGTAAAATTCATATAGTTTTCGTAGGTATTAAGACAGCCTTCAATACAGAGGATAGGGACATTTATATTAAAATGGTATTTAAAAAAATAAAATCAAAATACTCTAACTCAATGCGCTCTATGAGAAAGCATTGCGCCAAAGCACTTGGCAGCGTTTTAATCACGTGTTTCAATCACGAACCATGAAAAAAAATTATGTGTAAAAATTACTATAAAAGAATTGATATTTTTACAAGAACTAATAATTTTAGTAAAAAATAAAGAAACCACATCTCGTATCAAAAAAGTAATATTTTCATAAATGAGAAAAAATTGATTTTATAGCTTCATTTTCATAAAAACCTTGAAAAACTTAAAATAGAAAGGTTAGCTTAAACAGTTTGGTTTTTCAAGGTTTTCTTGAAAAGAAGCTATAAAATTAATCCTTTTTTATCAAAGAAAATTTTCATTTTTTTTTCGATACGAGATGCGGTTTTCTCTTCATTTACCTAAAGTCATTAGTTCTTTCAAAAAATTAATTCTTTGATTGGAAAAAGATAGAGATACGTGAAATCCTCTTGAAAAACGATTATGTTGTACGTATGTTCGACTAACGATTATATTAAGAGTTCTACAAAGATACGATCTTGATACATAGAGGTTTAAGTTACAATTATGTCGAATCCACTGTTATAATACGATCAACTTATTCTAAAAGTTTAGTTACGATTGTCTATAATTTCTAGAAGATACGACTTTGTTACATAGGTTCTTCGAGATAAGTTTAAGTAAATCAAAGGCATCCGCATTCTAATTTTTATGCCTTAGAGTATGTTTTTTTTTACATATTGAATTTTTACAAGATTAAAATTTTAATAAATAAGAAAACTAATTCTCCAAAGCTATTTTTCTTCAGACAATAGCGAATAACTTGCATACAAATTTCAAAGCAATTTCATCAAAAACAATCATTTTAGGAAAAAATAAAGAGGAAGCCCCATCTCGTATTACTAAAAGCAATATTTTCTTTGATAAGAAATAATTGATTTTATAGCTTTGTTTTGAAAGAAACCTTAAAAACTAAATCATCAACCCTATCCTCTATGTTTTAAGTTTTTCAAGGTTTTTTTGAAAACGAAGCGATAAAATCAATTCTTCCTTACCAAAGAAAATATTGCTTTTTGTAATACGAGATGGGGTTTTCTCTTTGTTTTTTGCTAAAATAATTAGTTTTCGTAAAAAACTCGATTTTATTATTAGAAAAGGACAGAGATACGTGACCTCCTCTTAACAATACTTTCCTTTCGCCGTGAAGTTGTTAGTTCTAGTAAACGTCAAATACTGTTTTCGATTATTTCATGGTTCATGATTGAAACACATGATTAAAAAGAATGAATTCCTATTATATTTTTTCATTTATTCAAATGTAATTTAGAAGAACAAATTCTTAATTCATGATGATATAATTTGTATTTAAACAATTTTTATGCATATTGTAAGTTTAATTAATCTTTTCTATAAAATATAAAAATTTAATCTAGTACAAAACTACAATATCAAAATTTATAAGTTGCGGCGGTTTATTTTCATTTTAAAATTGGCTAATTTATATAAAATAATATAATATATGAAAATTCAACCGAGCGACGTTAGGAGCGAGGTATTTTTTGTTAGTTTTAATTAGTTGATTAATTTAGTTTGAATATCAAGATATATGAAAATTAAATTTTGTATTAAATTATGTTAATTATTGCAAAATTATATACTGTATAAGTATTAATGTATAAATATTGAATAATTTTATAATAAAATTTTTATAATTCAAATCAATTTTAATTTTCAGTAGATATATTGTAATATAGTAATAACATTATTTAATAATAATACATAAAAATTATAAACTGTTGTATAATTATGCAAGTAGGGGCATGTGGAGGGTGATGTATGGATCCAAGTGGGGGGAAGTAGGGAACGTAGGGGTACACGGAGGCATGCGGGTACTCGGGGGAGGTAAACGGAGGCTTGGAGGAACGCGGGGTAGAGGGTGCTTAGACGAAATTGACATGTAGAAAATATCATAGAATTCTAAATAATTTTATGTTATTTTGTGGGGGATCTCTAAAAAACAGTATGGGGGGGGGGCTATGGGGAACGTGAAGGTACACGGGGGGCATGGGAGGACACGGGGGTGGAGGGTTCATGAAGCTGAATTTTCTAATATAATTATATAATATAGGGATATATATATATATATATATATATATATATATATATATATATGAGCCATTCCAATACTTTTTCTAAAAAGTGTTCACAGTGGGTCTCCAAAATTTTGCATTGACCATGGCATCTTTTTGTACTATGAAACTTAGGAACCCATGCCAAATTTCAACCTTCTAGACCCAATGGATGCCCAGAAATGACTATACAAAGTCCAAAAATGGGCCCTTTTTTGGCTGTTTTTCTCTAGTTTTCGAACGCTCCTCATTAACATCACGAATTTTTAATATTTTTGCAATCGGCAAACGGTGTTGGATCCCTCTTAAAAAGACCTTTAATTTAACATTTGAACGTTTGAAAAGATTAAAAATTGATGGAGTAATTGAAGGTTGAAGTTCACAAAATTCGTAAAAAATGCGTTTTTGGCCATTTTTGAACCCTTAAAACTCAAAATAAGGTGTCTTTTTTTTTGTTTTTTTATTGCATAAATTTTTAGTTTTAATATAAATATATGAAATAAAACCGTTTCAATAAAAATAAAAAAATAAAACCGACACATTTGTAGATTATTTTGAAGATTTTTAGCTGAATTCCGATCCATGAGAATATAGGGAAAAAATTGGACGGAATACAAGGATATGGAATTGACGTACTATGACGTTCCGTAGCCTATTTTCCCTTCCATCTAATTTCACCCTTATACGAAAGAAGATAGACGCTTATAGATGGATTCTTCTGGGTTAAATTTTTCGTCCGAAAACCTGGGTAATACTTTAACATTGTCTGTATATATATACATATGAAAAATATGCTATATATAGATATACAAATACATGGAATAGTGGCGCCCTCCAACTTGCTGGGTAACACATTTTTTGACGAAATTTCCCATTTAGTAGTACGCTTCTATAAGCGTCTATATTTGTTGCTTATACTCAATATTGAAGTCACATCTACGAATTTGGCCATGGTCATAGCGTACAACCGAGGTAGAATATGTTGGGGGTACACACTCTGTGTTCAATAGAAAGTTGAAAATGTTCCATCTAGATTGCTCTTGTTTCATTTCATTATTTACAGTACTATTAATGCACATTCAATCTTGTTTATTTACGTCTGTATGTTATTTTTAAATGCACTAATGATTTTCTCCATACTTGCCATTGTATAGTGATAATATTTGTTTTAAAGTTAAAATTGCTTGTTATTTTTGTGACTTATCTTATATCTAATAAATTCATTGACAAAGATGCAGAAGATTATTTTATTTCGAGGTTATAAGCATAAATGCTATAAGATTTTTAATTTCTATATTTTCCTCTACAATGTAGTCGATGACCTCATATTTTTAAAACTTCTATATAAAGCTTGTAACTTTTACTTTTCTTGATATTTTTTACTAAATTTTCTATATTTTTATCGAAAGTTGATGAGAAAGTTTTGTTTTCTGAACCTAGTAATAATGAATAATAACAAAAATTTGTTTGAATAATTTTCTATTTTACTGAAACGTCGATTTTACGATGTAGGATAACCAACGATAACTTAAACATATGATAAGAACTTCAGAAATGATATAAAGATAAAATTGCAATATAATTTTTAGCCTTCCTAAACGTTCTCGAAGTGTGTTACTCGAAATATTTTTTTTAGAACAAGTTTCTCACAGAATATTGTCTAAGTATTCCTGTAACGTAAGATTTTCACATGCATAACGAACATCTCTATTGTATATTTTTTAGTATACAATGAATGTATGAAACTAAAAATTGAAAACATGAAAAGATATTTTTTGTGCATTAATAAAAATAAAATAAATTGATAAAAATGATAAAAAAGCATATTAAAATATAGATAAAATTCTAACTTTCTGTAGTTTATTATGGTCTGATTAACATGTTTTCTTTAAATCTATAGTGGCGCGTGAAAATAATAACTTTCATGTCAGTGTTTGAAGAAGGCAATTTTTCATTATTTAAAAAATTTCTTTTCCGTCCCTTGTATTTTTTCTATAGTCGGTGAAAAACTTTCAATCTGAGTTCGGTATTGAAATATTTTTCAAGACATGTAAAAAAATATAAGGATTTATTTGGAAAGTCAATTTAGGAGGATATCCTATGCTCGTATGTATAGAACGCTATACATACGAGTATAGCATTGTAAATGTCTGCAAAAAACAATAATTAGATGCACGAAGAAGAAATTCGAAAATCAAAAAACGGTCCTCTGGAAACAGTTTTATTTCATATATTTATATTAAAACTAAAAATTTATACAATAAAAAAACAAAAAAAAGACACCTTATTTTGAGCTTTAGGGGTTCAAAAATGGCCAAAAACGCATTTTTTACGAATTTTGTAAACTTCAACCTTCAATTACTCCATCAATTTTTAATCTTTTTAAACGTTCAAATGTTAAATTAAAGGTCTTTTTAAGAGGAATCCAACGCCGTTTGCCGATTGCAAAAATATTGAAAATTCGTGATGTTATGGAAGGATGAAAAGTAGAAAAAAGTCAAAAAAACGCCTGTTGTCTTTGAGATTATGTAGCAAAGCCCTTTCCATAGATCCAAATGTGCTAATGATTTATTAAAAGTTTAGTTCAAAACGAAGAAAATGACGTATTGTAAGTTCATTTTGGTGCAATATTGGAATAATGAGGAGCATTCGAAAACTAGAGAACAACAGCCAAAAAGGGCTCATTTTTGGACTTTGTATAGTCATTTCTGGGCATCTATTGGATCAGAAGGCTAAAATTTGGCATCGGTTCCTAAGTTTCATAGTACAAAAAGATACCATGGTCAATGCAAAATTCTGGAGACCCACTGTGAACACTTTTTAGAAAAAGTATTGGAAAAGCTCATATATATATATATTATATAGTTATATTAAAAAAAATTTCCCGCCTCTCTATTATTTTTTGATTTTTCAATAAAAATATTTTTTTTTAATTCTTCAATTTCTATGTTTATAAAAACTGATCAACACAAAATAATATAATCATAAAATAAATATTGATAAAAAATTATAATATAAAGTTAGTGATAAAGCATTTTGAAAATTAGAAAAAATTGAGAAAGATGCCGTTAAAAAAGATTTATACGATGAGATAAAACAATTTATAGATGGACGATATTTAAGTCCGATAGCAGCTGCTTGGTGATTACAAGAGTTTCCCTTTTGCGGTAGAAGTCATTCTGTTGTACAATCAGCCATCCATACAGAGAACCAACAACGAATTATTTTTGAAGAAAATAACGAAATAGCAGCTTTTAATAAATGCGAAACAACTTTAAGTGCTTGGTTTAAATTAAATGATAATGGCAAAGATGCTAGAAATATTAAATACGTTAATATTCCTAAATATTAAATTTTTTAAATAAAAAAACAAATTATGGAAAAAACAAACTCATGTTAAAAAAAAAACGCAATTGGACGTTTAAATGTCGTTTCTTCGGAAGATTCTGAACGCTTCCATTTTAAACTAATATTTAACCGGGTAAAAGATGCTATATCATTCGAATACTCACGTACTTGTGAGAATATAATACATAATTCATATAAAAAACTGCTATTTCTATGAGGTTGGTAAAACATGATTCCCAAATGAAAAATATTTTTAAAGAGGCTTGTACAATCATGTTACCGTTTCAATTACGTAAACTTTTTGCATGGTTTTCAATAGCAGAAAATATTTAGGTTAGGCCATCTTTATAGCGAGTTCTTTTGAACTTATTGCTTTATATACGTCATTTCGAAGGACAGTTATAATTGTCATTAAAGCTTAAATAGTCTTATAAAGATGGGTCACGTTCATTTTTTTACTCTTATGCAATGCAACAAATTGTTAGAATGCAAATCATGTAAATCAACACTACCCATAAACATATTGTACATTGTGGATATATGTGGAAATTATATAGCAATATCATTTATTTCGGCAAATGAAAATTATTTTACTTCAGATAAAGAAGTAACTTCTGCTACTGTTGGAAGCACAGAATATTTTGAATATTTCAAAGCACAGTACATATTTCGAATATCAATGATAAAGTTTAGCCTACTATTTTTTTCATACTTTAAAATACAAGTACCTTTATCTGCTTTTCTATCAAGATCATTTTTCAATTTTACTACATTTACCCGTACCGTATTCGTAGCCCTCAACCCTAATTTTTTTAAATGCGCTAATAAGTCAGGATAAGTGATAAAATTATTAAAATATAAATGGTATTGAATCAATTTTTAAGGTACAATCGATGATAGAAATTATTGAACCATCAAAAGAACTACACAGCTTCCTATCCTTACAGAAAGAAACTATAATCAATAACCGTAGTAGACTATAGCTAAAGAGTGTAGTACTATTATAGTAATGAAGTATAATTTCTTGTAGTATTTTCGCGCTACTATAGTCAAAGATTACAATCATTATGTAGTCAAACTAAATTGAGGATTATAGTATATTATTAGTAATGATTATAGTAAATTACATTAATTTCGTCCTACTATAATCGATAATGTGATTAATCATAATGAGTGATTCCTATGGGTCTATATAGTGTATTGCTTTATAATGTACTTATGGTTATATGATTTATGGGTTTATAGATTATGAGTTGATGGTTTATGGGTTTATAGTATATGACTAGATGGTTTGTAGGTTGATGGTTTATGGATTTATAGTGAATGGGTTTCTAAATTTATGTTATATGGGTTTGTGGGCACGAGATATATGTGTTTATAGTATATGGGTCTATAGTTCCATAGTTCATGTGTTTATAGTTTATGGGTTTATAATTTATGGGTTTATGGTTTATGGGTTTATCGTTTATGGATTTATGGTATATGAGCTTATGGTTTATGGGTTTATATTTTATGAGTTTATGGTTTATGGGTTTATGGCTTATAGGTTTATGGGTTAATAGTTGATGGGTTCATGGGTTTATGGTTTATAGGTTTATAGTTTATGATCTAATGGTTTATAGGTTTATAGTTTATAAATTTATGGTTTATGGGATTATGGGTTTATGGTTTATGGGTTAATTGTACATAGGTTTATGGTCCATGGGATTATAGTTTATGGATTTATGGTTCATAAGATTATGGTTTATGGGTTTATGGTTAACAGGTTTATGGTTTATGAGTTTATGGGTTATAAGTTTCTGGTTTATGGGTTTATAGTTTATGGGTTTATGGTTTATAAGTTTATAATTTATCGGTTTATGGTTACTGGGTTTATAATTTATGAGTTTATAATCAATGGGTTCATGGTTTATAAGTTTATAGTTTATAGGTTTATGGTTTATGGGTTTATGAATTATGGGTTAATGGTTTATGGTTTATGGGTTTATGTTTTATGAGTTTATGGGTTTATGGGTATATGGTTTATGAGTTTACGGTTTATAGGTTTATGGTTTATAGGTTTATGGTTAATAAGTTTATGGTTAATGTGTTTATGGTATATGGCTTTATGGTTTATGAGTTTATGGTTTATAGGTTTATGGTTTATGGGTTTATAGTTTATGATTTTATGGATTATGGGTTAATGGTTTATGGTTTATGGGTTTATGGTTTATGGGTTTATAGTTTATGGGTTTATGGATTATGGGTTAATGGTTAATGGTTTATGGGTTTATAGTTTATGGGTTTATGGTTTATGGGTTTATAGTTTATGGGTATATGGTTTATGAGTTTACGGTTTATAGGTTTATGGTTTATAGGTTTATGGTTAATAAGTTTATGGTTAATGTGTTTATGGTATAGGGCTTTATGGTTTATGAGTTTATGGTTTATAGGTTTATGGTTTATGGGTTTATGATTTATGGGTTTATGGTTTATGGGTTTATGGTTTATAGGCTTATGGTTTATAGGTTTATGGTTTATGGGTTTATGGGTTAATGCTTCATGAGTTTATGGGTTTATGGTTTATAGGTTTATGGATTTATGGTTTGTGGGTTAATGGTAGATAGGTTAATGGTCTATGGGTTTATAGTTTATGGATTTATAGTTCATAAGATTATGGTTTATGGGTTAAAAGGTTTATGGTTTATGAGTTTATGACTTATAGATTTCTGGTTTATGGGTTTATAGTTTATGGGTTTATGGTTTATAAGTTTATAATTTATCGGTTTATGGTTGATGGGTTTATGGTTTATAAGTTTATGGTTGATGGGTTTATGGTTTATTAGTTTGTAGTTTATAGGTTTATAGGTTTAAGGTTTATGGGTTTATGGTTTATTGGTTTATGGTTTATAGGATTAAAATTAATAAGTTTATGGTTGATGTGTTCATGGCATATAACATTATGGTTCATGAGTTTATAGTTTATAAGTTTGTGGATCATGGGTTAATGGTTAACGTTGACGGGTTAATGGGTTTATGGGCTTATAGTCTATGGGCTTATGGTTTATGGGTTCATAGTTTATGGGTTTATAGTTTATGGTTCATGGGATTATGGGTTTATGGGTTAATGGTTTATGGGTTCATGTTCCATGGGTTCATAGTTTATGGATTTATGGTTCATAAGATTATGGTTTATGAGTTTATGGTTTACAGGTTTATGGTTTATGAGTTTATGGGTTACAAGTTTCTGGTTTATGGGTTTATAGTTTATGGGTTTATGGTTTATAAGTTTATAATTTATCGGTTTATGGTTACTGGGTTCATAATTTATGAGTTTATGGTTAATGAGTTTATGGTTCATAAGTTTATAATTTATAGATTTATGGTTTATCGGTTTATAGTTTATGGGTTTATGAATTATGGGTTAATGGTTTATGGTATATGGGTTTATGTTTTATGGGCTTATGGTTTATGGGTTTATGGTTTATGAGTTTATGGTTCTTGGAATTATGGTTTATAGGTTTGTGGTTCATGGGTTTATGTTTCATTATGGATTTATGGGTTTATGGTTAATGGGTTCATTGTTTATGGGTTTATAATCTATAAGATTACTGTTTATGGGCTTGTGGTCTATGGGTTTATGGTTTATGGGTTTAAGGTTTATAGGTTCATGGGTTTATGGTTTATGGGCTCATGATTTATGGGTTTATGAAATACGGTTATGTGGTTTATGGGTTTTTAGGTTTTATGGTTTATATGTTTATGTTTCATATGTTTATGATTTATGGGTTTATGGTTTATGAGTACATGGTTTATGGGTTCATGGTTTCTGGGTTTATGGTTCATGGTTCATGGGTCTATGGTTGATAAGTTTATGGTTCATGGGTTTATGGTTTATGGGTTCATGTTTTATAGGTTTATGGTTCATGGGTTAAAGCTTCATGGGTTTACTGTTCATGGGTTACTGGTATATGGGTTTATGGTTTATTGGTTTATGGTCTATAGGTTCATGGTTTATGGGCTTATAGTGTATAGGGTCATTCTTGATAGGTTCATGGTTCAAGGGTTCGTGGTTTATAGGTTCTTGGTTCATGAGTTTATGGTTTATAGGTTTATTGTTTATAGGTTTGTTGTTTATGGGTACATGATTCTTATGGGTTTATGGTTTTCTGGGTTCATGGTTTATATGTTTATGGTTTATGGGTTTATGGTTTATGGGTTTAAGGTTCATGGGTTTCTTGTTAATGGGTTTATAGATTATGGGTTTATGGTTTATGGGTTTATGGTTTATGGGTTTACGGTTTATGGGTTTGTGGTTTATTAGCTCATGGTTTATGGTTTATAGGTTCAGGGGTAATAGGTTTATCTTTTATAAGTTTATGGTTTATAGGGTCATAATTTACGATTTTATTGTTTATGAGTTTCTTGTTTATGGGTTTATGGTTTATGGGTTTATGGTCTATAGGTTCATGGTTTATGGGTTTATAGTGTATAAGGTCATTTTTGATAGGTTCATGGTTCAAGGGTTCGTGGTTTATAGGTTCATGGTTCATGAGTTTATGGTTTATAGGTTTATCGTTTATAGGTTTATTGTTTATGGGTACATGATTCTTATGGGTTTATGGTTTTGTGGGTTCATGGTTTATGGGTTTATGGTTTATGGGTTTATGGTTTATGGGTTTAAGGTTCATTGTTTATGGGTTTATAATCTATAAGATTACTGTTTATGGGCTTGTGGTCTATGGGTTTATGGTTTATGGGTTTAAGGTTTATAGGTTTATGGGTTTATGGTTTATGGGCTCATGATTAATGGGTTCATGGAATACGGTTATGTGGTTTATGGGTTTTTAGGTTTTATGGTTTATAGGTTTATGTTCCATAGGTTTATGATTTATGGGTTCATGGTTTATGAGTACATGGTTTATGGGTTCATGGTTTCTGGGTTTATGGTTCATGGTTTCATGGTTCATGGGTCTATGGTTGATAAGTTTATGGTTCATGGGTTTATGGTTTATGGGTTCATGTTTTATAGGTTTATGGTTCATGAGTTAAAGCTTTATGGGTTGACTGTTCATGGGTTACTGGTATATGGGTTTATGGTCTATAGGTTCATAATTTATGGGTTTATAGTGTATGGGGTCATTCTTGATAGGTTCATGGTTCAAGGGTTCGTGGTTTATAGGTTCATGGTTCATGAGTTTATGGTTTATAGGTTTATTGTTTATAGGTGTGTTGTTTATGGGTACATGATTCTTATGGGTTTATGGTTTTGTGGGTTCATGGTTTATGGGTTTATGGTTTATGGGTTTATGGTTTATGGCTTAAAGGTTCATGGGTTTCTTGTTAATCGGTTTATAGATTATGGGTTTATGGTTTATGGGTTTATGGTTTATGGGTTTACGGTTTATGGGTTTGTGGTTTATTAGCTCATGGTTTATGGTTTATAGGTTCAAGGGTAATAGGTTTATATTTTATAAGTTCATGGTTTATAGGGTCATAATTTACGAGTTTATTGTTTATGGGTTTCTTGTTTATGGGTTTATGGTTTATGGGTTTATGGTATATGAGTTTATGGTTTTTGGGTTTATGGTTTATGGGTCTACGGTTTTCGGATTTATGGTTTATAAGTTCATGGTTTATGGTTTATAGGTTCAGGGGTAATAGGTTCATAGTTTATAAGTGCATGGTTTATGGGTTTATAGTTTATTGATTTCTTGTTCATAGGTTTATGGTCTGTGGGTTTTTAGTTCATGGGTTTATGGTTTATGGGTTTATGGGTTCATGGGTTTATTGTTTATGAGATTATAGTTTATGGGTTTATGGTTAATGGGTTCATTGTTTATGGATTTATAATCTATAAGATTACTGTTTATGGGTTCGTGGTTTATGGGTTTATGGGTTTATGGTTTATGGGTTTATGGTTTAAAGGTTTATGGTTCATGGGTTAATGCTTTATGGGTTTACTGTTCATGGGTTACTGGTATATGGGTTTATGGTTTATTGGTTTACGGTGTATAGGTTCATGGTTTATGGGTTTATAGTTTATGGGATCCTTCTTGGTAGGTTCATGGTTCAAGGGTTCGTGGTTTATAGCTTCATGATTTATGAGTTTATGGTTCATAGCTTTATGGTTTATAGGTTTGTGGTTTATGGGTACATGATTTTTATGTGTTTATGGTTTATGGGTTCATGGTTTATGGGTTTATGGTTTACAGGTTCATTGTTTATAGGTTTGTGGCTTATGGCTTCCTGGTTCATGAGTTTATGGTTCATGGCTTTATGGTTCATGGTTTATAGGTACAGGGGTAATAGGTTTAGAGTTACTGGTTTTATAGTTTATAGTTTTATAGTCTATGGGGTTATCGTCTATGAATTTATGGTTTATGGGTTTATGATTGATGGGTTTATGGTGTATAGGTTAAGGTTTATGGGTTTATGGTTGATAAGTTAATAGTTTATGAGTTCATGGTTTATGGCTTTACGGTTTATGGGCTTATGGTTTATGGTTTAATCGTTTATTGGTTCATGGTTTATAGGTTCATGGGTAATGTGTTCAGGGTTCATGAATTTATGGTTTATATGTTAATGGTTCATTAGTTTATGGGTTTATGGTTTACGGGTTTATAGTTCATAGGTTCGTGGCTTATGGCTTCCTGGTTTATGGGTTTATGGTTCATGGCTTTATGGTTTATAGGTTCATGGTATATAGGTTCATAGTTACTGGGTTTATAGTTTATAAGTTTATAGTCTATGAGGTTATTATCTATGAATTTATGGTTTGTGGGTTTATGATTAATGTGTTTATGGTTTATAGGTACATGGTTTATGTGTTTATGGTTTACGGGTCCTTTGTTTATAGGTTTGTAGCCTATGGCTTTCTGGTTTATGGGTTCATGGTTCATGGCTTTATGGTTTATGGTTTATAGGTACAGGGGTAATAGGTTCATACTTTATGTGTTTATGGTTTATGGGGTTATGGTTCATGAGTTTATGGTTAACGGGTTTATTGTTTATGGGTTTATGGTTTATGGGCTTGTGATTCATAGGTTTATGGATTATGGGTTAATTGTTTGTGGGTTTATGGTTTATGAGTTTACGGTTTATGGGTTTATGAATCATTCGTTCATAGTTTAAAGGTTTATGGTTTATGGGTTTAAACTTTCTGGGTTGATGGTTTATTTGTTCATAGTTTTCGGGGTTATGGTTTGTGGGTTTATGGTATATGGGTTCACGGTTTACGGGTTTATGGTTCGTGGGTTTATGATTCATGGGTTTATTCTTTATGGGTTTATGGGTTTATGGTTTATGAGTTTATGACTTATAGATTTCTGGTTTATGGGTTTATAGTTTATGGGTTTATGGTTTATAAGTTTCTAATTTATCGGTTTATGGTTGATGGGTTTATGGTTCATTAGTTCATGGTTTATGGTTTATAGGTTTGGGGGTAATAGGTTCATAGTTTATGAGTTTATGGTATATATGTTCATAGTTTACGGGTTTATGGGTTCATTGTTTATGGTTCATAAGTTTATGGTTTATGGGTTTACAGTTAATGGGTTTAGGATTCATAAGTTCATCGTTTATGGTTTATAGGTCCAGAAGTAATAGGTTCAAAGTTTATAAGTTCATCGTTTATGGGGTTATGGTCCATGGGTTTATTGTTTACGGGTTTATGTTTTATGAATTTATGGTTTATTGGTTTATAGTTTAGAGGTTAATTACTTATAGGTTTATTGTTTATGGGTCTATGGTTTATAGGTTTATGATTTATGGGTTTTTGGTTAATTGGTTTAAGTTGAATGGGTTCATGGTTAATTGGTTTATGGTTAATGTTTCTATAGTTTATGGCTCTATGGTTTATGGGTTCATGGTTTATAGGTTTATGGTTTATGGGTTTTTGGTTAATTGGTTTATGTTAAATGGGTTCATGGTTTATGGGTTTATGGTTAATGTTTCTATAGTTTATGGCTCTATCGTTTATGGGTTTATGGTTTATAGGTTTATGGGTTTTTGGTTAATTGGTTTATGTTTAATGAGTTTATGGTTAATGGGTTTATGGTTAATGTTTCTATAGTTTATGGCTCTATGGTTTATGGGTTTATGGTTTATAGGTTTATAGTTCATGGGTTATAGTATAAAGGTTTATGGTTTATGAGTTTATGGTTACTAGGTTCATTGTTTATGGCTTCATAGTTTATGGTTTATGGGCTTATAGTTTTTGAGTTCATGGTTTATGCGTTCATTGTTCATGGGTTCATGGTTTATGGGTTCATTGTTCATGTGTTTATGGTTCAAGGCTTTATGGTTATAAGTTTATGGATTGCTGGTTTACGGGTTAATGGATTTATTGGTTTATTGGTTTATGGATATATTGTTTATAGGTATATGGATTTATGGTTAATGGATTCATGGTTTAATGGTTCATGGGTTTATAGTTTATGGATTTATGGTTTATAGGTATATAGTTTTTGTGTTCATGGTCCATTGGTTAATATGTTCATGGGTCATTGGTTTATGGTTAATGAGTTCAGGGGTTCGTGGTTTCATAGTTCATAGGTTTATGGTCTATGTGTCGATAGTTTATAATATCATTAGATTATGGATAAATATATTTATAATTAATGGGTTTATAAATTTATGGTTTATGGGTTGCTGGTTTATAGGTCAGTATTTTGCAGGTTTTCAGCCGCGGGTTTATGGATTACGAATTAAAACTTTATGGGTTTACAGCTAATGAGATTATAGTTTATATCCCTATGGGTTTACGGTTCATAGAGTCATAGTTTATAGGTTTTATGATTTATAGTTTAATCGTTTAAGGGTTGATGGTTCACGATTTATAGGTTCATAGATTATGTGTTTATATGAACTGGTCATGGGTTGATGAGGTTATGGTTTTTGCGTCATGATTTCGTGGTTTACTCTATAGGTAAATGGTTGATGAATTCATGGTTTATAGGATTATTAGTTCGAAATATATGTATATAAAGTATATGAATCAATAGGTTATTTATTCACGTTATATAGATTATTTGAACTTACAAACTTATAAACAGTAATAAATCATAATCCGATATACCAGAAATTCATTAAATCATAAACTATAAACTCACAAACGATATAACCATAAATTATAATCTATAGACCCATAAACTATGAAATCATCAACTCATAAACCATAAAGCATAAGCCAATGAACCATAAAGCTTAAACCCTTAAACCATAAAGCATTGGCTTATCGACAATAAAGCATAAGCCCATAAACCATAATGCACAAGCCCATAAGGCATATACCTATAAAGCATAATTTTATGAATCATGAAACTTTAAGCTATGAATTTATAAATCATAAACTTATAAACTCATAAATAATTAACTAATAAATAATAAACCCGTAGACTATAAACCCATGAACGTATTTCGTCTGCTATCAATGGAACAAAGAAAGAAGCCAGGTCGAGGAAATAGTCGGACGACAAATGCCAGAGACGATCATAGATGAAATGATCTCGGCTGAAGAAAACTGGAATACTATGACACGATTTGTCAAAAGCGTTCGACGACAGAAGAAAACGTATTTTGATGGAGAAATCGATCCAAGTACGAATGATACCACGAGAGCCATGCTGACGTTTCTGCATAACCAAGAGACATTGGTTGGTCCAATAGATACAGGTTACGGGGGTGACGATGAGGATTCCTCTCAAATGAGAAAGACAAAGAGTACACCATATGAATGTGTGATAAGATAGCGAAAGCGCGAATTTTTACTGTTGTGTGAGTGTCGCGGAAGGTCAGCGTGCCAGCGGGTTTACTTCCTCCACGTGCGAAGATGTATCGCACGCGTCTATAAGCGTGAGTCAGACGCGGTAGATAGACTAGCCCTACGTGAGGCATAAGACCGTTTCTAGTCCATGAGGAACAAGACTGATATAAAAAGGATTGATTTTGCTACCCTTCACAGAGCCAGTCCTATGGGCGGATGTTGCCTTTGTGATTATGTAATCATCGAAAGTATAAATCCTTATTGGAAAATCAAGTCAACCCTCCTAAACCGTTGCTTCAGACTACCAAGATAGGTGTATCGTGGTAGCGAGTCACCGGACTTTACTCCAAACTTAAGATTTTCGCTCGCGTAGCTATCTATGCATGCGAGAATAAAACGCGTCAGATTTATTTTATGATGATGATGATGATGATGATGATGATGATGATGATGATGATGATGATGATGATGATGATGATGATGATGATGATGATGATGATGATGATGATGATGATGATGATGATGATGATGATGATGATGATGATGATGATGATGATGATGATGATGATGATGATGATGATGATGATGATGATGATGA
Organism: Anastatus disparis; assembly: GCA_017163975.1. NCBI lineage: Eukaryota > Metazoa > Arthropoda > Insecta > Hymenoptera > Eupelmidae > Anastatus > Anastatus disparis. Next base: position 1,180,783 of record JAFFSR010000401.1, on the reverse strand, counting down.
TGATGATGATGATGATGATGATGATGATGATGATGATGATGATGATGATGATGATGATGATGATGATGATGATGATGATGATGATGATGATGATGATGATGATGATGATGATGATGATGATGATGATGATGATGATGATGATGATGATGATGATGATGATGATGATGATGATGATGATGATGATGATGATGATGATGATGATGATGATGATGATGATGATGATGATGATGATGATGATGATGATGATGATGATGATGATGATGATGATGATGATGATGATGATGATGATGATGATGATGATGATGATGATGATGATGATGATGATGATGATGATGATGATGATGATGATGATGATGATGATGATGATGATGATGATGATGATGATGATGATGATGATGATGATGATGATGATGATGATGATGATGATGATGATGATGATGATGATGATGATGATGATGATGATGATGATGATGATGATGATGATGATGATGATGATGATGATGATGATGATGATGATGATGATGATGATGATGATGATGATGATGATGATGATGATGATGATGATGATGATGATGATGATGATGATGATGATGATGATGATGATGATGATGATGATGATGATGATGATGATGATGATGATGATGATGATGATGATGATGATGATGATGATGATGATGATGATGATGATGATGATGATGATGATGATGATGATGATGATGATGATGATGATGATGATGATGATGATGATGATGATGATGATGATGATGATGATGATGATGATGA